>JARDYH010000001.1:153692653-156092653 GCA_029215795.1 Anniella stebbinsi
TTATTTTACCCCTTTTTAATTTGCAAAATTGTTCAGTGCAATGGTGAAATCATGGAATGGTGCAGTTCACCATTCTATTTTTTTAAGTGGTGTGGTATATAAAAAAGCAATTCTTTCAGAAAACATCATTATTCATGATTTCATAAAAAGTCAAGCCCATAAAACAAAGTCTTCTTCCCCCCACAAAATGTCAAAACTCCACATTGATATTGCAAGATACTGGACGTGCTTTTTATTTTATTTAAAGACGTAACACATACAGTAATAGGATTATGTGTGTGAATGTATATGTGTGTGTATATATATGTGTGTGTGTGTGTGTGTGTGTATATATATATATATATATATATATGTGTGTGTGTGTGTGTGTGTGTGTGTATATATATATATATGTGTGTGTGTGTGTGTGTGTGTGTGGTGTATGTGCAGAATCCTGCAAGCTCTGTCCCAGAATCTGAATTTCTGGACAGAATTAAATTGGGGAAAAAACTTAGTGGATGTCAAGATCCCAGAATAATTATAGTATAGAACTGCTCCGTTTCTCTGACCAACAACAACAACAACAACAACGTTCTTGAAGTGTCCTTAGGCCAAATTTGAATTTGAGAAAGCATTTAACTATGACATAGTCAAGTTGTTCAGTCAAGGAAAGGAAGTATGAAACTAGGTTAAATAAAACTGAAAAATATTGGCAACTATAGCAAATGCTTAGGGATTAGGCCAAATCCTGAGTCGAACTAAGCTGCTTTGGACAGATTCATGGGCTCTCTGAGATGAAGTAGAATTTGCTCCAAAGCATCCAGAATTTAATTTGATCACATTGGAGCTTCTTGAAGATTTGGGAGCAATCCAGCACTTTGTAGACCTGCAGAAGGTCAGACCAGAAGGGCAGTTGGCTTATATATATATATATATATATATATATATATATATATATATGTTGGGGCAAAACGGGAGAGACAGGAGTAGGGATAGGTTAATCTGTCTTTTCTTTTCTTCCACATTCATTTAAAAACAACAACACTCCAGTTCATCTCTCCAAAATATGGAGAACTATGCGAATTTTGGAAATTTCTTATTAAAAATGAACTGAAACATAATTCTCAACCAACTGCACCAGACAAATTCAATAGGTACAGTTATTCTCAGCAAGGGAGAAAGCTGTGATGAACTTGCCCGCCACATAGTGCTAAAGATGAGCAAAAAAAAAAAAAAAGTTGGTAACCCCAATGCAGCACTAACATGGTTAAATACACAGAGATGCAAACTCACACCTCGAGGAGCTTAATGGATGAATCTGTCAATTTCAGTTTCTCCCACATTTATTTTAATCTCAATTTCTCTTTGGCCTAATCCACAGCAAGCAGGATATAGCACTATGAAAGCAGTATATAAAAGGCAGGAGCCACATGAAGCAGGATATACAACTATGAAAGCACTATGAAAGTGTTATATGGTATGTTTCAATGGGACCCAACAGTTGTCAGTGCACTTCAATACCGCTATAAAGCAGTAGTGTGTCTCCTGCCTTTATCCCAAATATGGAGAAATTTGTGGTTTTTTCGGGGGGGGGGGGGGACTTATTAAAACGAAGCTGAAACATATCTCTAGAGGTGAGTTGATTTTCTCTTCCTCTCTTCTCAGCACATTTAGTTCAACAGGCACCTGGTGGTGAGACCCGGAGAAATCCATTCTCCTTCTCTTCTCTCTATCTCTCCCTCACCCAGATCTGAACGTCCTGCTGCCATCGACTATTCACACACACACACACACACTGTTTGGCTTGCAAAGGGCAGGGCAACCCAAAAGTAAGAACCCAGTTCGAGCCTAAGCAAGACTTACATGGATTTTGACCAACTCAAAACAGGATGCAACTTTTTGAACTTTAGGGTTTGTTTTTTGTGCACTCTTTAGATTATTCACCCTGCCATTACAGTCAATGGGAGGAGAAAAGAACAAACTGATCCCACCACCTACTCTAACCACAGAGGAATGGCAGGATGATAGAGACAGGATTGTTCTGCCCAGGTAAGTAGATTTGGCTTTACCATTTTGTAATTTATTTATTCAGATTATTGAACGGGTCAAAGTTCTAATGAGAAGAATCTGGGCAAGATGCAAAACACACAGAGATAGACATTACATTTATACCAAGTGTCACTGGTGATCAGGTGCACTGATCAAATATTTAATCAACTCATCCTGAATGTTCTAACAGTGGGAAATAATTTATGAGGTCCCAGACATTTACACAAATTACTTGTCAAATAATCACAGAGCAAACAAATAAATGAAAACTAAGATGTGTTTCTGGATCCTGAAAAAGACTATCCCATCCAATTATTTGGTAGGTGGGAGTTGTTTATCCAGCCAGCAGGAAAATAAAGCATAGATTGTTTATTTCAGTTTTATTTTCTATTGTTGGACAGATAGTTTAATGCCAAAACTGTGTAGACTGATCCATCTGTGGTGCTTTCCTTAATGTTTCACTAGGAATAAGATGAACCCTCCAAAGCTAACCTTAATGAAACTGTTCCAGTTTCTTCTGATGTTTCACCTGAAGAGGAACCTTCAAATTTGTTTTAAACTTCATTGAAGATGAAATTTGGTGGAAAAAAATAGATATATGTAGTCATTCCTCTGGGAACACTTCTAACTTCCCTCAATATTCTTTTAATGGTTTGTCTGAGATTAGGCAAATGCTCGTTGCTGATCTCATTTCCACTCAAAGGGTTGCACCCAAAGAGCTTCACCCCTCCATTGAAGTGAATGAGAGAATTTGGTTTGTGCAACAGGCCAATGTGAGCACTAGTGCGTAATATGCTGGGCAGCCTTCATAGACTGCAATGGTCAGTATTTTAATTGAAGCCAATAGACATTTATTCTTGCCTGAGTCTGTGTGTGATTCAGCAAAAGAAAGCAAATACATTCCCTTTTCCGCTTTGTATTATATATATATTAGAGTAATATATTCTATTTCTTCTCTGAGAAGTACATATGTAAGTTACTGTGTTATTCCTCCCCTTTGGAGAATTATATATTTAGGTTTCTATGTAGTTGTACTAACTTGAAGGCCTCTGTGTAAAAGCTTTGAGAAAGAATAAATCTTACCTATGTCACCACCTGGCCTTTTCTACAGAAAGGTCAGACATCCCCTGGAAGCTATTTCTTTTTTTCTTTCTTTTTTTAAATAGACCACGGCTACAAATATTCCAAGAACAGCAGCTTCTGGTGATATATACACTTTCAATTCCACTTCTGTCATTTTTTTATTGGTCTTTTCCTTTGTATTCTGGACAAATGTTGCCTAGTGTAGATTCTAGCTGGTCCTATAATTAGAACCTAGCTCAAACAAAACCATGTGAAATTGGTAACATAAAGACATTGGCAGGTTTTGCATGACACATTAGGCAATGGAGGGGGAAATAGCGTACTGACCGTGCGTTAGGTAGGTGTTGCTCCCCACACGACACGTTGCTCTGCCGTCCGTTGAGCGGCTGAAAGTTCCGGCATCCATCTTGGTTGCAGCGACTCCTCCCTCCCCCCTCCCACAGTCCTCCTGCCGTATCCCAGCATGCACCGCAAGTTCTGCCGGCTGCTCCGGCTGGCAGAACTCTATGCCCATACGGAACAGTGCACGGAGAGAGTGGGGTTGGTTTCAGACGACACTTTAAACAATGGGCTTCAGGCTAAACAACGTGCAAGCCCATTGTTTCTCTCCGTTGCTCAATTCACCGGAATAGTGTACCATCAGTTGTGTGTGCATTGTGTGTAACCCTCCACATGACACGATAAGCAACACAACTAACGGTTGCTTCCCCCCCCTCCGTTGCCTAATGTGTCATGCGAAACCAGCCATTGTTTCTATATTGCACAGACATTCCCATCTTCGACAGTGGTGCCACTAGGTAATTTTAGATTCTGGATTTGATGCTCTTACATGCGCTTAGGGGAGGGGTGGTTTTTTTTGTTTTGTTTTTTAGACAAGCTTGTGTATTACTTCAATTTTGAAGCATGTAACTAACATTTCTCTCTCCCACCACCCATGGTGATGTAACATTCCACATGCCACTTATTTAGACATGACTTGGGTGGAATGAAGTTGACATCATTTGGCTATCATTTTCACACTCTGCTCCCTGAAAAACACTGAAAAAGTATAGACCAAAATACTTAGACCCAGTGCTAAATGCATGTGTGGCCCTTTAAACAAGAGCCTAATCTCTCAATCAAAATTGAGGAGGAGACTCATCAACTTAACAGTCTTTTAGAATTTAAGAAAGCTATAAAGACTGTTCTCTTCCGGCAGGCATATCCAGTGTAATTTTTAGAATGTTTTTAGGATGTTTTAGGATGTTTTAATGCAGTTTTAATAATATTTGTCATGTTTTAATTAGTTTTATGTATTTTATCATGTTGTTGTTCCCCGCCTCGATCTAGACGGAGAGGCGGGTAAGAAATAAATCGTTATTATTATTATTATTATTATTATGTTATTTGTGCTCTTGATGTATGAAGTAATTAGACCCTTACTAATTAATCCAGTGAAAATGAACAGAAATGCGACCCCAGAATGTTGGAGAGGATGCACAGAGTCTGGAACAAATTTGCATATGTGGTGGGAATGTAATAGAGTAAGGAAATTTTGGGATAAGGTTTTTCAAAAAATAGAAAAGGTCACTGCTCAAAGAATTAATAGAACAGCTGAACTAGCTCTTTTGAATATGTTTGTTAAAGAAAATAGTGATTTAAAGGACAAAATATTGACTGGATTTATGCTGACTGCAGCAAGGCAACAGATAGCTAGGAATTGGAAAACAGCTAGGGGGTTAACAATTAAGGTGTGGGAAAAAAATTTGTGGAATATAGCAATGAATGAAAAATTAACACAGAAACTTGGAGTCTATAGAGGAAAAAAGAAGAGGGATACATTTAGAAGAGAATGGTCTGTATATATAGATTATATGGAAAAAGATCCAAATAAGAACAATATTGCGGAAGCATACAAAAAGTTATGGGACTCCTGAAAAGAAAGAAGAGATAGAGAAGAAGCTGGAAGAAAAATAAGAAGAAGAGAACAGAGGCAAATTAACCAATAAAAAAAAGAGGAAGAGGGGGGGAAGGGGGCTAAATAAATAATAGTAATGATTTTAAAATGGTGGATGACACATGTAAGATATGTAAAAACAAAATAAAGATTTACAAAAAAAAAAACCTAATTAATCCAGTGGTAGTGTCCTCTTCTTCCTTCATTGTAGTTGGTGGAATGCTTTTACTTTTTTAAAAAAATCAATGTATTTGATTTTTAAGGAATATTTATTCCTTCAGGGTTTCTCTATCTGAATCCATACTGCCAGGCATGCAGCCGCAGGTGGTGCTTCAGAGCTTCTCAGAAGGGAGGGGGAGGGGCAGAGGAGAGAAACTGCCCCTGCTTTTAAAAGACAGAGAGAGAGAGAGGCCAGTTTCGCACAACGGAGAAGGAAATACCGTACTGACCGTGCATTAGGTAGGCGGTGCTCCCCACACGACATGTTGCTACTCCGTCTGTTGAGCAGCTGAAAGTTCCAGCGTCCATCCTGGTTGCAGCATCTGCTCCCTTCCACCTCCCTCAACCCTCCAGCCATATCCCATCATGCACTGCACGTTCTGCCGGCTGTATCGGAGCAGCCGGTGGGGGGAGTTTCGGCTGCTCCAGCTGGCAGAACTCTATGCCCAAACGGAATAGTGCACAGAGAGAGGGGGGTTGTTGGGCTAAACAATGTGCAAGCCCGGTGTTTCTCTCCACTGCTTACCTGGATGGAATAGTATACCGTCAGTTGTGTGTGCGTGGTGTGTAACCCTTCACATGACACAATAAGCAACACAACTGACGGTTGCCTCTTCCCCCCTCCGTTGATTATTGTGTCGTCCGAAACCAGCCAGAGAACTTTCCTTACACTTCCTGGTCTTCATGCACCATTTCCTCCTCCATTCTCACAAGGTTGTCATCTTCCAGGATCCTTTCCCACAAGGTGAGGGAGCGGCTGACTGATATTCAGAGTGCCTTGAGTCTGCAATTGCCAAGGCCCTGTCTCGGCCCTCTCCTTCCCCACAATGCTGGAGAGGCGAGGAGGGTGAGAGACAAAAGCCTGAGAGTCAGACTAGGAATGATTCCATGCAGAAGGTGTAGATGCATGTAGAAGAAAGAGACTTTCATTAGAAGAAGAATATTTTTTAACACATTATGAGTTGTGAAATACAGTTCTGAACTGATAATATTTCTATCAGGGGAAAGAGACATTACTCATTAGACTGTAACATGTATAAGAAAGAGGTATGGGTCCATATAGGCTGACCAAATGAAAAGGAGGACAGGGCTCATGTAACTTTAACAGTTGCAGAGAAAAAGGAACTTCAGCCAGAGTCATTTGTATGCAATTCGTACCTGGTGAAATTCTCTCTTCATCGCAACAATTAAAGTTGCATGCACTATACTAGAGTGACCAGATACAAAAGAAGGCAGGGCCCCTGCAACTTTAACTGTAGTGATGAAGAGGGAATTTCACCAGGTACAAAATGCATACAAATGACGCCTGCTGAAATTCCCTTTTCTCTACAACTGTTAAAGTTACATGAGCCCTGTCCTCCTTTTCATATGGTCAGCCTAGGTCCATAGGTATTTCCTTTTGCTTGGTAAAATATTCTTTCTCTGCTGAAATGGGGCCAAAGTATACTTGGTGCTAAATGTGTCACTTGAAGGTGCCATGGTTGTTGTTTTTCTTCTAATTGTTAATAGCCACCATAGAAGGATTTTCATCAAGACCACAGGGAGGAGGAGGTTAACCCTGGCCTATCTGCCATGCATGATCCTGATGAAAATCGGCAGCATTTGGGGAAGAGGTGGTTAACTTCCCCTGCTGCAGTCCTGTCAAAAATCACCCCCTTCCCTGAACAGCATTGACTAGCCCTAGAAGACAAGCTGCCATTGGCACTGAAGGGCACTTGCCTTCTCGGGCTGGTCGCTGCTAGGCAGAGGGAGGAAGAGATTTTTGTTGGCAGTTTGGCCAGAATTAACCTTACCCTCGAGGGGCCATGAGGAAAATCCTCCCTACAGCAGTGATTAGTCTTGGAAGCCAAACTTCCATTAGTGCCTATGGGAGCTTGGGTTCCAGGGCAATAGCAATTTTTGACAGAAACACTGGATGTTGTGTTCCGGACAACGATCTTCCCTCCCTCTGTACACACAGTGGCTTGTTGGTTATCTGTGTATATATGACAGAGAGAGAGAATGCCTGCCTGTGTATGCATGTGCCTCTGGCCTAATCTACACCAAGCAGGATATTGCACTACAAAAGTGGTATGAAAGTGGTATATAAAAGGCAGGAGCCACACCAAGCAGGATACAGTGGTATGAAAGCAGTATATGGTATGTGTCAATGGGCCCCAACAGTTGTCAGTGCACTTCAATACCGCTTTAAAGCAGTAGTGCGGCTCCTGCCTTTTATATACTGCTTTCATACCACTTTCATAGTCCAATATCCTGCTTCCTGTAGATTAGGCCAAAGCCAGCATCATGCCAATTCGCTGCTCAGGAGCGATAGAGAAGAGTTGGATAACATTCCATGCTTTACAACTGCTTCTGCATTATTTATATGTTAGAATGTTTGCAACATCTGATAAAAATAAATACTCTGAGCATTCTGAAGTTTACTATTTTTAAGCTGATTTACATTTTAGCACCATTGTAACTATAGGAATAAAATGGAGTTTGCTTCTATCACCATGATGCTCTTATCGCTTGCCACTCTCTGGGTGATCATTTGGACTGCAGGCTCCTGGACTTTGGTCCCAAAGTTCAACTCTAACTGCACCACTGATCTTTGATTAGCAATTGCGGAATCGGAGCGCGTAAATAACGAGACAACACAATAAATTGGGTTTAAAATGGGCCACACTTTATTGATGAATTCGCAGAAGGGGAAAAACTAGCGGGCATCCTCAAGACTTGGTGGCCAACGCCAATCTAAGGATAGGGCGAGTCAAATCGAGGCCAGTGTATGGCGTGCAGCTCACGCCACCCCCTGGCCCCCCCTTTTGGGTAGGGAGGCTTTCCGTGTCACCCCAGCTCGTGCCTCAGTACTTCCGAGCGGGTGAGGAAGGTCCGCCCCAAAGGTAACCCTTATCTCACCACCAGGGCCTCAAGACCGCTCAGGTGATGAGCCTCAGGCATTACCAGTCACCGCTCGGTGCCTGTGAATGCTCACCTATCCCTTACCAGGTGAAGATGCCCGCGCCTAACCGCCACAGGGTGCGACAAGCCTTATGCTTTGTCGCCAACCCCCCATCTGCGCAGGATCAGATCCCGCAGACCCCTCTGCAAATTCATCAAAATCTCTATCATTCACGAGGACCAATAGATGGACCCCATCAGGCCTATAAAGCTCCCTCCACTCGGGATATATATCGGGATGATTAAGAGACCAATCACCCCCCTCCCGGCAGGAGCAAAATTCTCTCCGTTCGCTTTCCTGTCAGCCCAATTTAGAGCCCTGGGACCCCACGGTGCTCTCCATTGGCAACGAGGCACCATAGAAGACCAAATGATTACTGTCCCCGGGCACGCCACTGCAGATGTCAGTATGCTGGGTACCGACATCCCCATATTTGAATAACTCCTGAAACATTTCGGAGTTTTCTCTCCTGTGGGCACGCTCAACGCCAGAGGGTCGCCCCCTCTCTTCCAGGCGAACCTGGGCTCCAACGCCAGAGGTTGCACCCTCTCTTCCAGGCGAACCTGGGCTCCAATGTCAGAGGGTTGCTCCCTCTCCTCCAGGCAAACCTGGGCTCCAAGTCGGGGGGTCGCACCCTCTCTTCCCGGCGGACCGGGGCTCCCATGCCAGAGGGTCACGCCCTCTCTTCCAGGCGAACCTGGGCTCCGACGCCAGAGGGTCACCCCTCTCTTCCATGCGAGCCTGGGCTCCAACGCCATGGGTCGCACCCTCTCTTCCAGGCAAGCCTGGGCATGCCGCCCCCCCCCCCCCCCGCCGAATGATTTCCCAATCGGCCGACACTTGAAAAAGCAGGGCCTTGCCTCTAAACAAGCCCAGCTATTCCCCCCTTAATGGAGCATAAGGATTCAAGGGGGGGGGGGGGGACGACAGGCATGCTGCTGAATTAAGGTGGGAAGCCCCCACCGCATGCCGCATCTGCCCAACTAGAGAATGGATGCACGGTGACTCAACCCCAGCTGGGTTCCCCAGCTGGAGGAAGATGCTCGCCAGCCGGCCCAAAAGACCATGCTGTATCCACATATGATCACTCTCCCTGGGGTCCGCCTCCTCCAAGTATCCACAAGCAAACATGGGCATGTCAGTGACTCGGACAAACTGACTTCCTCCCCGTAAACTCGCTAAGGTAGGGCTGTGGAATACCATCTCCCCACAGCTTATAACTGTGCGGGAGAGAACCCGCGCTGGCCGTTGTTGTTGCAGCGCCCATGAAGAAGGAATAAGACCCAAGCCTATCAGCCAGGAGACCCAAGTGCCCTAAAGCCCGCTTTGTCCCCCTAGCTTACACACGTAAAGCCTTTCCGAATGTGAAGAAGTGATGTCCCCAGTCCTGACCAAAAGTGCTTCCCATTACCCCTTCAAACAAATCGCTGTAGTTCACATATGCATCCAGCAACGAACCCGTGAGATGGGGGGGGAGGCACTTCCCATCTGGCCTGTGCATATTGGGCATGAGCACGAATAAACTTAATATGCCCCCATTAAACAGCTTGCACACTATTCCATGCGAAGCCGAGTGCTGTAGATGTAGGGCGGCCCCGCCTGGCAAAACTTAAAAGTGCCCCATAGTGTTTAGTTAAGCCCCCCTGCAAGCATGGGGGGCATCCAAATGTCCTATTCAGGACAGCAAAATTCTAATACTTATAACTAGAAAAACAGTTGGCCACCAGTGGCAGTTCACAGTCATGAGGCCTTGCCCCATTGGATGGTCCCAATCCCTGAAGTGCAATAAGACTGCACCATTGTGAGACACAAAGTCTCGATCCAGAAAGGGACATGTCCAAAGCACCATCCTTAGCTGATGCCTCCCAGTCGGGCACTCTACCGCCCACATAAATAGTGATGAGGCTGTGACGCAGCAGTAGGAAAATTCCGACCGACAATAGAGCCCCATAGATCATGTGGCTATATATTCAACGTCGGGGTTGGGGGTGTCTGCCTGAAATCAATTTAAAAATTCAGGGCTGCCACCTCGCAACATTCCATCAATCTGGATTTGACATGATTTACGAATACCGTTGTTCTAGGCCTAAAGCCTCGGGCTGCCAGGGATAACTAGGGCAGACAAGCTTCACTTGAGGCCATCCCTTAACAGACACCCAGAGTTCAAATCCAAAGCTGCCCATTTCCCATGACCATTCTGGCCAAAGGCCTCTGTAGTAGGGCTGCATCTGCTAATATACTCCCTGCTCCCAGATAATGGCCTGAGCAATCTTAGTGTAAATAGATTGGCAAATTCTCCTGTATAACTTGATATGATCCATCACCTCCCCGGCCCCTGACCAGAGAGGCCAGAGCCGAATCTTACTAAAGATAGTTCCAGTTGAAAATGCCTATGTAAAAAGCCACTACTACTTTACCTGTTTGTCCCCTGAAGGCAAGAGAGTCCTGCCTGTTTAAGATCCAGGGTGACTAAGGATTCCATCCTGATTTGCTCATCTTAACACAAGATTGTTCCACAGGCTCCTAGCTGGTCTATGGATATGTCCCTAACGGGGGCACGTTGCATGCAAAAACCTTTACAGCATGTCGACTAAACCAGTCCTTTGTATGTAATAGCCCGCTGTATAAGGGTGGGGTGTGTATGCCTGAACTGCAGCTGTTATCAGAGGCACATTCTCAAGATTAGAGAATGGCTCTCCTGCAAATAAAGGCCGCAGCAATATGGAAAGAACTTCACATAAGTAGGTCCCTCTCTATCCCTTTGGCAATTCAAAACACCCAAGCTGAGTGCCCATAGATGCGTCTTAGCAACTGTGCAGTTTGACTGCCATGATGCACACCTCACGCTAAAATCCCAAACCCTTAAATGCCTGCCACGTCACATTAGTGAAGCAGGTACTCCATCTAGTGTATCGCAGGAAAAGATCCTAGAACCTAGTTGTTGCAGGTCCAGACTGACTCCTGCTTTGCAAAAGAAATGGGCCCCTCAAGAGACGTGGATCCACCCAGAAATCCTGGGTCAAGGTTATAATATTCACTATTCCAAATCAGTTATATGCCCCAAATGGGAATGGAGGATTGATGTAGCTATAGACCCATGACCTGAGAGTGAACGTGTTACCCTTACCCCAGCCGTCATTCGAGGAGAATTCCTGAGAGCTCCTGCCATGTCCCAGCCAGCCAAGAGCTGCACACGTCGTGGCGTGGGCCAGCCATTCCCAAGGCCTTGGAGCCATCTACAAATATGGAGAGAAACATAATTGAAATATAAATGTACACGGATGCTCAAATGACCAAGCTGACATGGGAACTGCTTCTGCCAGAACCAGAGACTCATCACTGCATAATATCCAAAATTTTGGGTACACCACCAGGGAACCCCAGGCACTGTGCTATACTCGCTCCTTAGTCCACGTCTCAAGAATTTAACTCCTAGCAGTTGAATATACTGCCAGGGCACCCAATCCACTGAGCTATGCCAACTCCTTACTGCTGGGCCCGATGGTGAGTGCAGCCTGCCACGCAGCCGGATCCAAAAGGCGGAGGTGTGGTTACAAGAAGGTGGGTCGAATGACGCCTCACAGGTATCCAATCTGGTATAAATATCCTGCCACACGTTTGTTTGGGGGGGGGGGTTCTTTTCGTTTCCCCCCACTCCTCTTTGGGAGGCGTTGTAAATCAATTCTATAAGATATGAGTAGGACTCTGCTGCTAACGTGCTAATTCAACACTAGACACTAAAACTTGTATCTATCAACCCACCCTACAGGGTAGGCAGGCCACCTATTTCTATATTATTATTATTATCATCCCGCCTCTTCCAAAGCTGGGCTGCAAGGTGGCATTACAAATTGAACATATAGTTCAAAGCTATAAATAAGAGATATCATTTAAATTAAAAGGGGGTTCCAATATTACACATTCAAAACACATATTAAAATTAATATAATTAAGAATTGAGCCTATTGGGCTAACCCAAACTAAAGCCAAACAAACAAACACCCAGATAATGTGTCTCATTTTCCGAACCCCTCATGGCCCTGACCAGGCCTGACCCTGCTTAGCTTCAATAAAATGATTTTGCAAATTGCCCTTCAACCATTCCCCCCTACTTTAAAGGGCCCTTTCATGGGTTTCCAGCTCCAGGTGGTCACCCATCCTAATCCTAACCAGCTCCAACCCTGCTTAGCTTCAGCCAAGTGGCACAGTGAGCTGTATATCAGCCACTTCACCCTACATGTCAGCAACATGGCTCAGTGAGTTGTATGCCAACCTCTTCAGCCAATGTAGCTGTTGGTTTAGAGAGAGACAGAGAGAGAAGAGAAATTCAATTAATTAAATGGGGAGCAGCTCTGTCCATGAATCTCAAGACTCCCCGCCTCATCGGATGCAAATCCGTTGCCAATTCAAATAAGAGGCGGAGCGATTAGGGCTGATCCCCGCACTTCAAGAAGCCTCCAACAGGGGAGCCAAAATGCCTCACAAGGCCAGAAACAAATTGCACCCCAGCCCTTTTGCAAGGCTACCAAGCCAACCAAACCAAATCAGGAGGCAGAGCTGAATTAAGCGTCCCTAACCCAGCCAGAGAGCCAGCCCCGCAAGCACTAAGCCCAGAAATAACAAAGACCCTGCCCAATCACCCCTATAGGCTAAGCTGCTTTATACTGAGCCAGACAATCAGTCCTCCTAGCTCAGTAAGCCGCTTTATACTGAGCCAGACAACTAGTCCACCTAGCTCAGTATTGATTAACTGGCAGAGGCTCTCCCACGTCCCAAGCAGAAGGCTTTGCCCACCTCTACCTGGAAATGCCAGGGATGAAACCCTGCACCTCCGCATACAAGGCAGCTGCTCTGCCAGTGAACTATGGACCCCTCTAATTAACTTAGGGATAAAGGCAATAGCCTCCAAACAGCCCTCAGGCACCCCCAAGCTGGCTACAAAAAACCCCTTGTGCCCTCTCAGTGACTGACTGGGTGGGGAGAGGGGGGGGGCAGAGTCAACCCAATCCCTATTAAGTGCCTGTTAGCACCCCTGCAGCACCGCCAGCCACCCCCTTATTCAGGGAAGCCTCACGTCCCCCCAAATCCAGTCAGCGCCTCTACAGCCCAAGGGAACTGGTAGGGAAGGGGGGGGGGTCAAAATGCAACCAGTCCCTGCTAGCCAAGGAACGGCTGACGCCTGCGCTGCAACTGCAGCTCAACCGAAGGTCCCCCAGCCCCTAAAGGGTGTTGTAATAGGGGCAGCCCCTCTGCTCCCAGCCGCCTGGACAAAAGCAACCAGCCCCGTATCAATGAAGGAGGGGGGGGGGGGCCAGCCGGCCCAGCCCCGTCAGCCCGGGCAAAGTGCCCCTAACAATCCCCCCGCCTGACACGAAAGCCCTGCTACCCGAGGTAGCCCTGGCCGCCGCCGCACCGCTCCACTCGGGAAGGACCAGCCGGCCCTTCCCCAAACCTGCGGCCTCCCTGCCAGAAGACTCCCTAACAGGACGCTCTGCGCCGTCGGAAGGTGAGGCCTCCGCCTCTGGTCCTTCCCCAACTGGCGCCCTCCGCACAAGGAGGATTCGGGAGAGGGGGGGGGGCCCGCCAGCCCAGTCCTCGAGTGCTGAGCGCCTCGTCGCCCCGCTCTACTCCCCGCCGCTGCTCCTCGGCTCCTCCGAACCCAACGCTGCTGCTGCTGCCGTTCCAGCCAGCCTCGCCTTCTTCAGCCGCGCGAACAAGACAAAGGAGGGGAGGAGTTCCAGCCTAATATAGGCTCCCCTTCCTCCTCCCCCTCCTTTTGGCGCCCATTTCAGGAGGCTGCCAATAGCGTGCCTCCACGCTTCTGTCTCTCTCCGCGCCCGCCGCAATCGCCCCACCACCCCCAAGCTGCGCCGGGGGTGGGGTAGGGCCCATGATGCTGGTAATGGTTCCTATCCGACAGAGCATAGATGACCTAACTATGGCAGCAAGCTCATAGCTCTTTAAGAAAAGATGAAAACCCACAGTACAGATGTTTGAATGAATCCAGCTCTTATCTACTACTCCTGAGCAGCTAATTGGCAGGATGCCAGCTTTGTTTAAAGGGCTACACATGCATTTAATACTGGGTCTCAGTATTTTGCTCTATACTTTTCCAGCATTCTTCAGGAAGCATGGTGTGTGAAATTGATAGCCAAATGATATCACTTATTGGGGGGGGGGTTAGATGGGGAGCTAATAATTATTAGGCTGGAGCCAATCAGCAAAATACCTTTATTGATCAGGACACTAATATGATCTCTAAGTTAGGAGTGCAGCACGTGTGACTCTCCATATGTTGTTGGATGGTAAATAGCGATGGGGCAAAAATTGGCCTGGGCCCATGAGGGCAGTAGATGCTCACATGTCTGGCCTACCGGGCCCCAACAGACATGCCCAGCAGATTTTCACCACATAGCTGGCTACAGGACAAAGGAGATGCAGGTCCTGGCGGAACTCACTTCCCAAGGCTGTGGAAATTGCATATTTTCTCCTTCCACTCTAGAGGAGGGAGAAAATATGCAATTCCCCCAGCTTTGGGGAAATTGTGTTTCTCTCCCCCCGCTACCAATAAGGGCCTTAAAGGCCATATTGCCCCTGCCTTATTGCCCATATCAGCTGGAGGGGAAGAAACTCAATATCCCCAAAGATGGAGAAATCGCATATTTCCCCCCTCCACTCTAATGGTGGTTGGGGGGGATTGCACACTGTCCATAGTCCCCGGAAAGTGCATATCACCAAGCACTCGACCGGGCCAGCTCCTGGAACAGGACTGGGCAAGCAGCTCTCGGTGACCTCACGGGGCAGGCCCCACAAGTTCTTCATTTCCTAACTGTAAATTCCATCAGCCACAGATAGCATGACAGGGTGTGAAGGGAGTTCCAGTCCAGCAAGATGTTGAGGCCCATACACTCCCCACCCCTGCTGTAAGTGATTGCAATGCCACTGAGCTGCTGGTTGCAGCTCCTCCACCACTTGAAGCAGTGGCAAATCTTTTCAAAATGGTTGCAGGACAGGAAGAAAATGGAAACCCTCTTCTGTGTCCTCTTTCCCTCACCACATTAATCTCCCCCACCACAGTTATGGAAATTCAGGCTGACCCTTGCAAAACTTGCTTCACTATCCACTCCCCCCCCCCCCCCCAGTAATTTTTCAGGCGGCAAAAGTCCACACAAAAGTTTGGGCTGTTTGGCCAAGGGCTACATCTAGTCCCAGCTATGGAATTAGAAATGAACACTGCTCCCTTTTATGTGCATTATCATTACCCATCCAGCAGGGGTATCATCATTCCACATCCAGCAAGTTAGGGAAGGCTGTATCTGAGCAAGGTGTAACCCTACTAGATCGGGACATATCTCCATACTCCTTCCACACATTCTGATAAAAGCAAACACTATATCTATGTTTCACATTTGATTTGAAAGACCATGGCCTTTAGAAAGTTAGGCATGCCTAAATCTAATTGTAACCAATGGGACCTGATCACTTTCTTGTGCACTGAAGCATCATTGATTCCAGAAGATTTAAGAGCCCTTAACTTTAATAATAACCAGTGTGGTTCTTTGCTGATGGGTATATCTTGACACAGCTGCAGGGCAATCAATGGGGGAAACACACACCTTAACTACAAGTCCTGAAAAGACCACTTCGCTAGGCACTGATCCACCCAATTGGCCATACTTGGTGGAGTGTGATGCTAGGCTGTAAGTCCATAAGAACTGCCATAATGACCGAATGGGAACTGAGTTTTGGGGGGATGCAGGGAGGATATGAGCAATGCCACATGTCAGAGAGGGTAAAACAGACCCCATTATAATGGTTTGTTATATTATTTATTTTTAGAATGTAAGCCACCTTGGGGATCTTTCAAGATTGAAAGCTGGAAAAGAAGTCAAATGCATACATAAACATATTTCTCCCATGACAATTTCAACCATTCTCATTCAGGTTGATAGAAAAGAAATTGCTTTCAAAAAGAAATTCAAAGGAGAAAAAAAAATTCAGAGAAATTTTCATGGGTGTGGTTAAGAGTTCTTGTGCTTACCTTACTTCTGAGATGACTGAGGTGTGTGTGTGAGCATCCTGTCTTTCATTATTCAATCATCTCTCTGACAGACTGTAGCCTCCTTGGCTTGCTGCAATTCCTGACCATGGGAAGACACCTTAAATTTATTCCTCCCAAAGGGCCTTTTCAGATCAGGAAGTGTAGGCAGCATGGGAGACTGCATAGCAATGGTGAACTATGTAATAGAAATAAAAATATAGATAGTACCATCAGCGGCCTTACAGCGATTAGGTCAGGTCAAAAACACCACCAACACAAATTCAAAATAAATTATAAAATGCCACGAGAATGAGGCAGAAAAATGGAGGCCTTTCTCACGGGGGACAAAAACTTTCAGGAAATTCCTGATAATTTTCTTTTCTTACTTCCTTGAAATTCAAGGACACTTTTCAAAATTTTTACTATTTCTTCACTCTTAGTTTTTGGGTGGCTGCATTCCCTCCACTTAATGCACTGGAGTAATGCTAGGTATATGGGGCATTGTGGAGGATGCAAAATGGGGGCTAAGCTGCCAACACTGTTGCTGCAGTGCAGAACCCCCAAAACCCTTGGGGGGGGGAAGAAGAAGCCATTCTACACCCCCTTGCCAATGGTAATGCCTACCTGTAAGAAATTGTTGGAGAATTTCTCCTCCCCCTGGAGAAATTTAGTGAAATTGCCCCTTCCGTTTCTCTGGAGGAGAATTTTGAGAGGCCGCTTGTGCACAGCTCTAATTAATTAAAAATCCAGCATGTGGATTTGTTTTGCCTTCTATCCTGCAGATTGGCATCAGAGAAAATAGCAGTTGACTTCTTGCAAATGGTTTTTTGTTTGCTTGTTTAGAAGTTGGCAGTGACTGCCACATGTGCAAAATCATGGCTGATTTCAGCACCACAAATTACCTTGTATGGATGCAAGTCAAAGTCAACATAACGGAAGTACACCTTCCTATCGTGTCACGTCCTTCCGCAATAGATTGCTTCTATTTCTCATACACACTCCCCCCCCACCGCATTGCTATCGTTTCTGCGGCAAAATCTAGCCCTGTAACTGGGAAGCTTTTTTAATGTTGTGTGTATAGCTGGTTGTAGATACCTTGCCACATCTGATAGCTGGCTGCACTCCAGATAAAATGAAACAGGTCTACTTTATCAATGGTGTCCTGATAGCAGTCACACACCAAAGATTGTGAAATTAATGGGAGGAGAGAAAAATAAAAGATTCCATCTTTGAGCTATGCTGCACCACAAGCCCTAAGGGGAGAAATACCAGCTTATCAGTGTGAAAAGAAAACAGTTCTGTTGCTTACTGAACAGAATCAAAATACTCCCTGTGAAATACAGAATGGCTATAAATTTGTGACTGAGAAGACTTCTCTCGCTCATCTATTGTTAAGAGGTATTTACCAACTTGGTTAAATGAGCTCAGACATGAAGAGGGGAATTAATAATACACGCCTGGCACTTGTAGGGTTCACCCACTGCATCGCAAAACACTTTGAAAAATTCTCAAGCAGAGTTTGAGCCACTGACAGGGGAATTCTTTCCATTTTGAAAATCTTTAACAAGCCTCGGGCAAAATCAAACTGATAAGGCTGAGCCTGAATCTGCTGCCGAAACTACAAGAGAAAAGAACAGTAATCTGCATGTTTGTGTTTGATATGTCAGAAAAGAACAATGCTGCAGTTCGATTGTAGAAAGGCTTCTGTTATCACTGCTTACCTTGATGGTTATTTGGGATTTTGTGATATGGGAGATGCTAGGGAGGCAATAGGACTCATCTTTGCTGGTTGACAAAACTGCAAAGGTTACTTGGGCAGTTGGGAATAAATCTCATTAACCTGAGAGAGACTTACTTCTGAGCAAGCAAATCTAAGATCAATCTGCAAAGGTTTTTATTATATATTGTGGCACCCGGCTGTGGAATACCCTCCCCTTGGAGGCCCAACAGGCACTGACACTGGCTTCATTTTGTCGCCAACTTAAAACATGACTCTTTGGCCCTTTCTACACCTAAGGGCCTTTGGGGAGGGAGGGGGGACGATCCTGGACTTACCTGCTTCTGGGATTGTCCCCCAGTGTACAAATGCCAACTCAACATCCCGGAAACAAACATGGATGTTGTGAGTGCCATTTTTTAAGAAACAACAACACAGGAGCCAGGAGCGTAATTGTGTTCCACTGAAATGTTTTTTTTTTTTAAGAAAAAAAAAACATCAACCCTGTTCTCCCACCTACCCCTGATGTCCCTGGACTCCCTCCGGACCAGCTCCTTCTCTCTTGCTGACCCCCGCTACTTGTGGGGAGGAGGGAAAAAGCCGGGACTGGCGCCCACACCACCTGCAGTCCTTGGGATGGTCCCAGGACCACGGAGAAAATTGGTATAACTGGTCTATCCTAGCTGGTCCACAATCAGTAACAAGTTTTGGTTTCAATACCAATAGCAGTCTGAGGCTGCGTTCGGACAACACAATAGTCAATGGTGGGTTAATAGTCAACTCCGTGGTTGATTATCCGAGGTTGATTATGACATGATTATAATCAACTGTGGTGTGGATTAAGGTCAGCTTCAAGTTGACTGTTAGTCAATGGTGTGCTTGATTGACACATCCCCCCTCTCTCCTCCTCTCAGCCATTGTGTGTTCTGCTGCCGCTTTGGTCGCTCATGCCAAGGGACTTTGTAGTTGCCAAAAATAACCAACAGTATGCAATGAAATAGCCAACAATGCCTGACACATGACACGATAACCAACGGTTGTTCAAATAGTCAAGTCTGCACAACTTTGGTTATTTCGGCCAAATATAACTAACCGTGATGTGAAAAGGCCCTGACAGATGACACAATAACTAACTGTTTAACCACCCATTGGTTATTGTGTCATCCAAACCTGGTCTGAGAGTTACTGAGTCAAAACAAGGAAGGGAAGAGGCTATCTCTAAAGCTGAAAACAAGCCAATGAACAAACTTCCAAAAGCATTAATGGTGGGTGGGGAGAGTGCGCATCCCCATGTCTCCTGAATGCTTGGGATTTTCAAGCCCCTGAAGAAGGATATGTAGGAAGCCTGTAGGCAGAAGGTGGCGATGGCAAGGAGGGAGAGGAGAAATGGAGAGTGCTGCATATATAAAATCAAAATTATTTCAATAAAAGGTTAATTAAAAAAACTTGCTTGACTAGTTAGGTGAATGATTGCTAGCTATCATATAATAACCTATGAAGTATGCATCATAATCACATTTTGTTTTGCTTTTCTAACCTTCCCAACCCATAATCCTTTCCTACAAATGGTCTGATAAAGCTTTCCAGGAAATATGTGAGTCAAGTACATTTTTTCAAGGTTTTGCAGGAGGACAAAGTGGTGCAGCAGGAGGGGGGTCATCTGTCTGAAAAATGTGGAATATCTCTGTTAAAATGTGAAAAGTATGCGGGATAAAGGGACGCAAGCTTCTCTTCATTTACACTTACTTGGCTGCCAATTCCATGGCTTCCCAGCATTATAACATGTAAACAAGGCCTGGCTGAATTCTATTGTAAGCTTACTAATTTTGTTGTTGATGGTTAAATGGTTTGGAGAAATGTTCATAGCTGGCTATAATTCCTTATTATACTGACTGTAAAATTGCTGATTGCTTTATAGCACAAAATCTTTTCAATTAATTTTCAAGGCACCGGATTTTTAAAGTGCATATGAAAATCTATGAATTTACCCCGTAACATAGTTTTATGTTCACTTTGGAGGACTTTGACTACATATTTAATTTTTAAAACACATAATAAAATGAATGATGGCCCTTAAGAGAGTGGATTTTTTTGAGCACAAATATTTTTATAGTTCATAGGAAATGAATGTGTGTAAATATTTCATATGGAAGACTTATAAAATCAATTTGGTTGAAGTCCCATTAAAGCATGAGAATTTATAATTCAGAAGATATGAGTGATCTAGTAAGATTTTTTCCCCAGTTACATGTTATACAAGCTCTGTAAACCCACCGTGTCTCCTATTTGAAAATGTACATCCAAATGTACATTGCCCAAATGTAGCACATTGGTCAGCATGTTGGTCATTATTGTGTATTTCATTCAGAACTAGAAAAATACTTATCAGTGTGACATCTATTCATAGGGGCAAGGAGGTGCAAATTCCCCCCCCCCCCGCACCACAGGATGCCAGTCATGACATTATTTTGAGAGGGGAAACAGCAATTACTATCTCTACTTTCAGTTTCCAGCCATCTAGATGGGAAAAGCTCAGAACAGGAGCAGAGGTCAGTAAATTCAACATGGGAGGCGAGGGGAGGCCCTTGAGTTTAACTAGCACCACAACAGGAGTGCCTCCTCATAAGACAAAGGGCCGATCTACATACGAGTTTTTTGACGTTTTATAAGGGTTATGAAAACTCTTTGGGCCACATGACGCACTCCCTATAACGTTGCATATCTGAGGTTTTTTAATACTCACTTCAGTTATATACAACGGTTTCACTTTTAATAAATCGTTTTAAGTAAAATAATGTATCCTTCCTTACTGTTTGTGATTCATGGGGGCAGTGCTTCCTTTACTGGTGCCCAAATGCTTAGCAGTTGATTGGTGGGGAAGAAAGAGGAAGTGGACCAGTGAACTACAACACCCACAATTCTTAGCCCTATACTCGCTAGGGAATGACAGAGGAACTAAGAAGGAAGTGGGTAACTGAACTACAACCCCCACAATGCCTTGCCCTAAACTCATTGAAAAACGAAAAAGAAAGAGACAGGGCAGAACAGTGTGTGACCGCACACACCGCTTTAAAGACAGAAGACTGTTTCTCCTGTAACGTGAGTACTCAGTAATGTGGCCTAAGACATTTTAGAACGCACCTATTTGGAACGTTTTAAAATACTTTTTAAAATGTTCCAAAGGACTGTGTAGATCGGCCCAAAGAGGTAGTAGCAAGCAGCAGCATGACCAGGTTATTCAGAGCCGAAGCACTTCTATTCTGAGTGCAGTAACAGCACCTCATGATGTGTCTGCCTGCCCCATAGGCTATCTCTAGGCCCAGGCTTTCTCTAGGCTGCGGCCCAGCCAGGGAAGGTCAGTAAATTAAACCTGGGGGGGGGGGGGATTCCATCAAGCCCAGCTGAGAGTGGCTGCTATGCAAATAGTACAATGTGGACTTGGAAGGGGCAGTGAGGCTGGCTTTCTAGCAGGCCCAGCACAGCAGCACTGTGGCCTGTTAGTCCTTCAGTTTAGTAGCCTGTGGGAGCACCTGCCTTGTAAAGCACCCCTCGCTGATTGTGACTGTGGAAATCACTGACTTCCACCTGGCATGGTCCCCTAGCTGAGTTCACTTTAATTTCATTTAAAGTGAACCAATTAGTTGTTTTCCATTGGTTCATTTTAAAAAAAGTAGAAATCCAGGAGTTGGTAGTGTGTCTACCAAAAAAAAAACCACCAAGGAAGGAAGGAAGCAAGCAAGCAAGCAAGCAGCAAAGACAGGCATTCATGATCTTTCTAACTCAGTCTTGTACAGTGTTGGGGTGAAAATCCGCCTGGGCCAGCGAGGGAAGCGGAAGCCCCCACATCCAGCCCTCACAGGCCCAGGTGGACGTGCCCACTGTATTTTCACCTCAACGATGCTGAAAGGACAAAGGGGGTGCAGGTCCAGGCGGAACTCAGTTCCATCCTGACCTGTGCCCTTTGTCCTTTCCCCCCGCTGCCACCATTAATGCAGCGGGGGGGGGGGGGGGATACGCAATTTCCCCAGCCTTAGGGAAATTGCATTTCTCTTCCCCCCCCACGCTGCTTGGGTCCTTAAAGTCCCTATTAACAGGGACTTTAAGCCCCCCATTGGTGGTGAGAGGGAGAAATGCAATTTCTCCAAGGCTGAGGAAATTGTGTATTTTCCCCCTCCACTCTAATGGCAGCTGCCATTAGCGTGGCTGGGGGAATTGCACGCTTTCCAGAGGCCCCAGAAAGCATGCTTTCCTCCCTACCCCCACATGCCAATTGTGGCCTTAAAGGCCCTCTTAATACAAGGTTTTAAGAGGACCTTTAAGGCCGTGATTGGTGCGTGGGGGGGGGGAGGCAAAGTGCACTATCTGGAGCCTCCGCAAATGGCATGCCAGGGGAATTGTACACTTTCCAGAGGCCCCGGAAAGTACGCTTTGCTGAGGTCTTGGCCAGCCCAGCTCTCCAGAACAGTCCCAAGTCTTGTAATGTTTTTTCTAAGTTAATAAATATATATTTTTTAAAAAATCCCCTTGGCAATGGGTGCAGAGAAAGTTCTTCATTATTATACCCACATTGCAGGAGGCAGGGCTGTGGCTAGGAACATGTGGGCTACACAAGTCCTGCAAAGTAGACTAGTGTTGTTAGTCCCATTTTGTAGAGGATGTGTGTGTGTTAGTCTGGTGTTGGTGTTTTAGGGAGATGGAGATGGGACTGTGAAACTGATTGTAGTAACAGTGAAATTTCAAATCAAATCAAATCAAATTTTTATTAGGCAACCTAAAATAGGTTTTAGCCAAAATCATGAACAATAAACAATACAATACTTGGCAGAATAGTATACAAATTCAATCACAGTAAAATATATTAAATACAGTACAGGTAGTATATCAGAATATATGATTATGAATAGCACATATCCTAAACAAGACCATTGTCCCCTGAAGCAGTTCTAAGCTGAACTGCTCACAGTAAAATGTATTAAAGCTTAGAATGGGTTGTTGTGATATAGCTTTAAGAGAACCTGTCATTTTTAGCTCTTGGGGGAGGCCCAAGAGGAACCTTTCCCCATCTCTTTCTTACTGTTGGACTTCGAGATGAGATACTGTGCTATGCAGCTCCATAGTCTTTTCTCATGTATTGTAGAAATAAAGAACCCTCTTGTAAAAGTATCCAGGAAAGTATCCAGAATCTTTGGTAGATTGCCTGTAGAGCAAAGCCTAGCAATGGACGTGCAGCTGAGCATGTGCCCTTAAACCCTGTAATGGCCTTTGGCCCAAAGGGGCATTGCAAGGGTAAAGGGAGTCATGGAAAGAACTGAGAGTTTCAACTGTGGCTGGAAAAGCATTATCTAGATACCAGGTATACCCATTAAGAAACAACACAGGAGTCAACCCGATATACAAATTTCTTAGAGGCTATCTTGGTAGACCTGATGCCCTTGGTTTTTCACTGCTGTATCACCAGAAATGGTAGAGCTGTTCTCTGATGCTATGCGGGCTTTTTGAAAATTTGCGACCATACACAAAATGAACAATTAAAGGAAAAAATATGCAATTTGAAAAGAACATTGCTATAGTTCAAAATTCAAGTCATGCAAAAGCTGCATTATCTGATGTAAAAAGTGTCTGACACCAATGTGAAATGTAAGTAGTCCAGGCTCCTCTAGAACTCTAAAACCTGAGCAAACATACTCATTTCTCCTTACACTGCTAAAGACACTCCCCACAGACTCCACTGCTACTTTCTAGAGCTGCCTTCCCCAACCTGGTGCCTTTTGGATGTTTTGTACTTCAATTCCAATCAGCCCCAGGCAGCATGGCCAATGGTTCAGAATGCTGGGGTTGCAGTCCAAAATACATGGAGGGGAAGGGAGGCTGTGACCACATTACACCAGTTTTAAAATCACTTCATTGGCTGCCAATCAGTTTCTGGGCGAAGTATAAAGTGTTGGTTATTACCTTTAAAGCCCTACATGGTTTGGGTCCAGGTTACCTACGAGATCACCTTCTCCCATATAATCCGCCCTGCATACTCAGGTCCTCTGGGAAGAACTTACTCAAATCAGCCAGAACGAGGCTGATGAGTGTTTCCCAGAGGACCTTCTCTTCTACCACTCCCAGACTGTGGAATGGTCTGCCGGAGGAGATTAGACAAATTAGCAGTCTCCATGAATTTAAGAGAGCCATGAAGACTGCTCTCTTCCGGCAGGCGTATCCAGTTGAATTTTAGGATGTTTTTAATATCTCATCTTTTTTGTGGCCTTTGTATTTTATATTTATTATTGTTCCCCGCCTCGATCCGGAGGGAGAGGCGGGTTATAAATTATTATTATTATTATTATTATTATTATTATTATTATTACCAAGGTGTCCAAGACAATGGAAATCAATCTAGGATGAGTCATGTGAAGTTGTCAATGTTATGATAAGGGCAGGGATGCGATTAAATATATGATATGATATTCTTAAGACATGTGTACTGCATTGTGTATTTGGCATTTTTTTCTCTTTCTCTTTCTTCCTAGGGGTGTTTTTAATCCCTCTCTCCAAATAAACCTTTGTTGGATTTAATAATGCTTCTTGAATATAGCACTCTTTTGCATTAGTGCAGTTCAGTTCCCAAGACCTTCTACTAGTCTGTGTAGGCTTCTAAATGTCATAGGATGTGATGCTAAGCAACAAAGAGCACACACAAGAAATTGCACAGGTGTATTATAGCAGTGTGCACGATGCATGTGAATTACACCAACAAATTGCTGTGCAGCTCTGTCCCCCACAACTGGTCAGAATTCCAGTGGATGCCCGTGGCGGCAGGTGGTTGAATACAGCAAAGATCGCTGGGATTGCAATGCATCTTTTTTTTTTTTAACTGTGCATCCATTTGTGAATTGTGGTGGGTTTTTATCAAAATAGGTGAGCCAGTTGAAATTTTCACATCTCCCTAGCAAAATCCTTTAGTTCCCTTGCACCACTGTAATGTGTAAATATGTAACTAAGCACACAACTGCCAACACCTCCCTTCCTTTCTCTGTTGTTTCTCCTTGTCAAGATTCCTTCCATGTTCTGGACCCCCTGAGAAAATCCTTAAGGATCTCTTGCCTCTTAAGAGTTCCACCTTACTTTTTGAAACCTTCCCTTTCCCAGTAACGTGGGTTTTAGGCTATTGACTTGATGTGATTGGCACACCAAACACTTGAGGTATAACACAACAGTTTACTAGTAGATTAAAACAACCAAATTACGAATCAAGGTATTTAGTCAATAGAGCTGAGTGATACAACGGCATTAAAGATAATAAAAGTTCCAAAATGCAAGTCCCCTACCCTAGCTGCACTTAACCTTCCCCAGGCTTCTTCTTCTCTAGGCTATCATCTTTTCTGGCTTGTTCTTCCTGGCTGGGTATCTCTTTTTATCCCATCCTCCCCAAAACTGAAAGTACTGTTTCGAACCTGAAGAAATGAAACTTAACTGGGGAAATGAAACTACTCCTTTCAGGAATAATCCCTCCCAACAGAAAACTCAGGCCTCTAAGGCCTGACCTTTTTTCCTTGCCTCTGTAGGCCTCAAATCTTCACTCCCCTTGTCAAATTTTAGATTTTGAGCTCCTTGGGGAGGGGATCTATCCTCTTGTATTCTATGTAAGAGTATACTTCCCTTTTCTCCTCTGTTGTTTCCCCTTGTACTCTGTGCAGTGAAGGTGCTATATAAATAATAAATAATAACAGATGATAATGATGACAATGACAACCCATATTCCCTGGTGTGTGTCCTATTAGGAATGGAATTTGGAAGGTTCTATTGTAAATAATAGGGCTTCCAGACATGACCCAATACTCTCTCTTTCCTCACAGTAATTAATTGACACCATTCCTGCACATCCCAGCAAAACATTTCAGTAGAAGTAGGTGGACAAACAGAAAGGGAGAGTCACAGTTGTATGGGACATTTTTACATAAGATAATGGACACTATTATCCTACCTCTGCTGTATGACTGAATTTGCTGATGCCATGCCCAATTAATCCTGGTAACCAATGCTGGTAATTTTAGAATACTTTTTTCTTTTCTTTTCTTTTGGCAAAAAACCCCAACAACCCAGAATATGTGTCTATGAGAACCTCATGCTGTTTCCTTGTAATTTGAAGCTAAACACCACTTGGTTCTCTCTTAATGAAGGAAGTGTGTCATCGTACATTTAAAGGATAACAAGATCATGAGCTGTGTGAAGGAACAGGAAAGGTGTTACTTTCACTGGTGATGTGTGTCACCCAGAGGTGAAACTACAGACATGTCCTTCATAATGCTGGAGGTAACAAGGCCTCATTACCAGAATGAGGTTACATGAGGCTAAAGAGTTCAAACAACCAGAGTGCCAATCAGCATCAAGTCTATAATGAAAACGTCTAAAGTAACATTATATTTTGTAAACATTATGCACAATCAATTGCAATTATCCTGTTAACTGTTTTGAAGGACAGTCATGGAAAACGTAGATAGATACAACCTGACTAAATAAACATTTAAATTTTAGCTTTTATAAGTGTAAGCAACCTGAGCCCCAAAGGGCGGGGAAGCATAAAATCTCCACATCCTATCAACTTCATACTTGAAGTGTGTTATATAGGCATCCAAAATTTGGGACGAAAGATTCGTTGTCTAGCCTCACGCTCCAATCAACAGTTAGACACAGTTAGCAAGATTTTCCAACTATAGTTTTTATTATTCCTTTGCAAAGAGAGACTGCTCATGTGGAGGCCATGAACAGTGAAGAACTCTTTGCTCTCTATTTCCTTTATACTAACTCCAACACAGAATATATCATTAACATGTTAATCAAGTTAAGCCTGTTTACACTTCAAAGAAGAGTTTTACAAAAAAAGCAACTTAGGCAGGTCTATAGCACAAAGGTGACATTCTTTTTAGATTACTGACCTGCTAGGACGTGCGATTCTTAGGACGTGCGATTCCACAAGAAACTTTTTGGGAGCCTAAGGATCATTATCTCTGTTTATTTAGCCCCTTGGCTGTAAGTCATATATCGCTATCAGCTTCCTGATAAGGACACACAACTCATCTCCCAAGACTAAACAGAGAATTGGAGTTACATTTCACAAGTGTTCTCCTATAATAAAATAAATCAACTGTTTTGCTATATTTCAGGACTGTCTCCTTTTAAAAGAAATTAGGAGGACATTAAAGTCAATTATATGCCAGTTAAAGTGAATGAAGGAAATGAAACTGTGCTTATCCAAGTCATTAGAATCTGAGCTTTCTTGGAAGTAAGCTCACAGAAACCAGTGGGACTTGCTGCGGAAGACTCTTTATTCACCCCCAGCTTAAAAAAATTAACGGGTCCTGGGATTTTTATTGTTGATTGTTAAAAAATGTTTTATGTATTTGTACATAAATGTTTTTTTGTTAAGTTATTATAGTGTAGTTTTGGAGTTTTATTGTTTATAAACCTTCCAGAGAGCTTTGGCAATTGGATGGTATAGAAATATAACTAATGAATGAATGAATGAAAATGAATGAATATCCATGAGTTAGCCTGGATATCTGTCTGCTTTGGGGAAACCTACACATGAGCAGCTGCTCACATCTAGGTTTCCACACAATCAGGACCTCCAACTGTGCATAGGTCTCAGTCACACAGCAGTCTATGCATTGCAGGTACTCACATGTAGGTTCCCCTTTCTGACATCTGTGTCAATGTGTGGAGATCCTGATACCAGAAGCCTGATACCAGAAGCCTGATACCACATGCCTGATACCAGAAGCAAGGCCCTGAGTAGCCCCGGTTCCTAGTAAATGTGATTTGCATGTGATGGGGCCTTGAGTAACGAGGCTTAGGATTACACTGTAAACTCTCACGTAAACACCCAATAGATATTATGATGCAGTAGTTAAGATAAGAGGTGTTATTTATTCAATATTGCTTTTTAATTTTTAGCATAAGGTTTCCAACGTCTATGAAATAACACTGGGGGGAAACACAGATCCCAGGCCTCATCTTCATGGCATCTGGAATGCAGTGTGGTGGCACATGGCGGTGCCCCTGCATTGGCACTCTGTACGCATATCTACACGTCCTTCCGCGCCAGCCAACCCAAGCACAAGTGGCAATTTTAGGGGCACCTGGGAGCATCCTCCCTCCTCTTCCAAGGTAAGTTTTTTTAAAAAAAAAAACTTGATTAAATGGGGGGATAAGGGGGGAGGTCTGTGGAGGCATGGAGGAGGTGCAGTGAGCTTATGGCTCGCAGGTCCACCCCCTTCCCTGCTCAGCCCATGGTGACCAATCAGTGGTCTCCATAGACTGTGGCATGCCTCCCAGGAGGTCGTGTAGACCACCTGCCGCCACTCTGAAGCCACTGCGGGGAAAGGTGCCCATCCAGAGATACCCCCAGATATCAACCTACTATATTTTGTGCCATTGTGCTTTTAATGCCTAGGGATGGTTGAGAGAAATTTGTTAGGCCAGTGAATATGTGTGAGAATTTCAGTTTGCTTCATTTTTTATGAGAATTCACCAAACTTCAGAAATTTATTCATATTCAGGATCATAAAAAAATATGGGATTTAAAAATTTGAAACGGAAGAGAAAAAGGAAACTAACCAATTTGTCCATCCCTACTCTGAATGCCTGATCCATGAGCAATTTGTTGGGTCTGAATGCCTAGGCTCATGTGAGGACCGGAACACAGCGAGGAATACAGGCTGCAAGAAATTGTACCGATGGTGCCTTTTAAATATTTTCTTTTTAAAAAAAGGTAATGGCTCCCTGGAGCAACTAACAAGCCCAGGGCTACTGCTGTACACTAAAAAAGCCCCCCACAAATACATCACAAATGGATCGTTCCAAGATAATATGACATCCTATTGCATTGTGCAGAAAAACAGATTGCTGTCCTCATTGTGACCAGAAGCATTTGAGCTCCTCCATTTTCAGCACCTTCCACCTTTCAGTGGAAGGTGCTCCATGCACGCTTTACTTTGCTTTCCTTTGTGGGGTGGGATTTGTTATTAAAAATTGGTATCAGCATCAGGAAACTATAGATCTTAGTGAACAGGAATCTGGCTAGGATGCTCATCCTTTTAAAAAGTAATTGCACATTACTCTTAAGTAAATGCATGTATGGTTGCAACCTATACACCAGGGATGTTAAGTGTCAAGACTTTAGGCCAAATGTGGCCCACCTGAGTTCATAATTTGGCCCTTCTGGGTTCCCCTGATGGGCATACCCCCTTCTCCTGGCTCCACTCTCCCTTTCCCCAACTTTCAAACTATTTTTGATCTCAGCTTTTGCACAGGTTTCCCCCCACCCCAGTCTCTGTACCCATTTATCTGAGAGTAAGCTCCATTGAACTCAATGGGATATACTTCTGAGAAGGCATGTATAGGATTGCACTGGAAATGTTTTATTTCCTACTTTCATTTTATTTTCTCTGTTTATATACCTATACCGTGTATCGGATGGGAGTAGGGTTGGAAGATATCCAAGCCAACATCATATCTTTCAGCAATGTTTGTCTAATGTTTGGGTTACCTTTTTTACTGCAAAGATGCAAATAAGAAAGAATCTTGCAGAATTTGACCAGATGGTTGAATTCTAGGACCCGTTATTACACAAGACCTTGACTAGCTCATGGTGGGGTCCAATCCAATCTAAAGGAAAGCTGCGTTGCATAGCAGAATAATGAAAAGACAAAAACAGTATGAGAAAAAATGATTTATTAATAAGCCAGTTTTGATTAGTGCTGGGCCAAAAATTCTGACCATTCTATTTTCAGCATTTCTTGGAAGGTGAGGGGGGTGGAATAAAAACTCTGGCAAAAGAGGCTGTGAGCGGTGAGAATTTTGGAGTATTTTCTCCTTGGGGAGGGGGACAGGGTTTCTTTTGAAGTGTAGCTGGTTGGTAGTATTACTAAAATCACAGACAGGAACTCCACTGACCTGCATTCTGCTCTTTTCCATGCTTATTTCAGGATCTGCTGGTTCCAATTGTTCTAGCAATCTACTCAACTAGTGCAACAGAACTAGCAGGCAAGGAACAGTGATATAGGATACTGCCCATTGACGATCCACAGTGATTAAAATACAGAGAGAACATCTGTGAATGGTACATGGCTTACGTTTTCCCGTAGTTCCCTTAAAGATTTAAAACAACAACAATAAAACAATGTATGTTGTCACAAGTTTTATATGAATTACAGTGGAAGAGCATGCTTTGTACTGTATTTTGATTCCTGTGGGCTGTGGTCTGATGTGGTTTTAGTAATCCTTCACTAACTCATCTTAATTGCATTGGGAAATTTGGGGACCAGCTTGTTAATACATCCTCCTTGGATCCATGAGCTCACAGTAGAGCTGAGTGTGAAGTGACAGGGTTTTTAAATATATATATATATATATATATACACACATACACACATATATATACATACATACATTATAAGATAGTTATGAAAAACTTCAGATAAAACCCAAGGCATGATTCACAGGTGAATCTAAAGAGACGTGTTCAAAAAGAAGAGAGATCATTTAAAAGTAATAAAGGAATGACACGTTAACATACTTTTCAGTATGAAAACCCTTCCACTGCAGACTGCATCTCGATTTTAAAAATTAATTTGTTTCTGCTATACAGAATAAAAAACTTGTATCTGTACATTTGCTTTCATTTTGCTTCATACAGGTTTCTTTTATAGACTTTGATATTAAAGTAATTGATTTTTATCATTCATTCACATTTGTTATTCTGCTGTGAATCATATTACTTTATCTGTAAAAACAGTATTCGACTTTGATATTTATTTCATGTTTGTATTGAATTCTCAGATAACATGTTGCTGATAAGATGCTGATAGCTCTCAATTGCATGTCATGTATCTTTTCTATCCAGTTTCTTATTTTATTAGAAACTTCTATCAAGTTTCATATTTCAGGGTGTCCTGATACCTACTTTGGAAAGCTTCAAGTGATGTAAATATCACAATATTATCATTTGTAAAAGATTTCGGTCACTAGCCAATAGATTCCGCATAAACACCCCTCCCCAAATGCTTTCGGAAACAGGAAAGGCCTCCACAAAACAATCAAAGTCTAGGGGCAAGCCTTCTCATAGGCTAGAGCATTCCAAAGCCTGGTACTATGGCCAAAAATGACCTGTCCTATGTATTCACTGTTCAGATGGTGAAATAATGCAGAATAGGACTTTAGAAGTCCAAAGAGAGGATGCAGGTAGTTCATATTACACAGTTACCAGGAGGACCGACAGCAGCATTTTAGTCTGTGGAATGCTCCTGTTCAATGTTTCAATCATTCAGAAATACCCTTTCCCACACATCCTGCAAATTCTCCCCTCTGATACTGAGTATGCTCAGTCCTCATTGGGCTGGATCCTCCCGTATTTATATATGGGGTTCTCCAAACCTAATGTTCGCTGCTCCTTATGCACGGGTGATCCGGCTTTGGCTACAGAAGGACTTGAGAAGTGCAATGTTGGGAATTTCATTCCTTTTAAGCCCAATTGGATTCTGCAGTGTTTCCATTCTGATAAGTGGTGGAATGTCACAGGTGTTGTTGTTTTCTCTCTCTCCCAAATCTTAAATTTTGTGCTACTTCTCCCCCCCCCCCCCCATCCCAGTTCTGCCATTTCTGCAAATGGTAACTTGTGCAAACTGGATCTTTGGGGTGGAGAGGTGTTCTTGAAATTTGTGCAAATAGGGTGATATTTTTTTCTTACACAAGTCTGCCTGTCTGCAATGAAGCCCCACAGAGGCATATTCCCCTCTTGTAAATATCCTTGTCAGTTTCTTTTTTTTTTAATCTTTTTTTATTTTTTTAATAATCTTTTATTACATTTTCATCCCCTGACAATTCCAGACTAACATTATACTTTATCGTCACAAAAATCTAATATCCTTGTCAGTTTCATCCTCTATACACACTAGGGTGGACCATCACAGAGAAATCCAGGCATTTTTTGGGGCCCGACAAATCCCCACGACAGACTCAGTTCAGCTTACATCAGCAAGCCAAACCTGGGAACTTTACCGATTTTCCATTTTTTTGTGTGCAAAATATCGGTGGGCCCAGTGGCAATAGCCTGTGCAACCCCTTCCATTTTGTACAAAAACCTCTGCTGCCATGCATAACTGGCTCCTCCTGGTCCCAGGAGGGAGAATACACACTGCAACCTTGCTATGTGTAAAATGGAGGAGGAAAGTGGAGCGGTGCTGCTGTCTCCTCCCCCTCCTGTCCCACTGCTGCTCCTGCAGTAGCAAGGATGGTGGAATGAGAGGAGAGTGTGGCTCCCCTCTCATCTCCCCCATCCCCGCTACTGCAGCAGCAAGGGCAGCAAAGCAACAGCAAGGGCAGCTTGCTGTCATGCTGCTAACAATCCGCCAGTTGGCCCAACTGAGTGAGGCCAGCTGATGGATGTTGGACCGGAGACTGGGGGGAGTCAAGCCGGCAAAGCTTGCCGGGCTCCACGCTACAAATGGCTTCCTCCGACATCCCTACCACACATTAGGGGTGGGCGAACTCAGCCGCACTAGACTTGGGGGTGCTCACCCCTTCGTCACTGCCATCCACCCTCACTCGCTGGGGCTTTGCAGGAACTCAGCCGGGTGTCTGCGCTCATGTTGGGAGCACCCAACTGGGGCTTGGGGGCTGGACACAGTGAGGTCCGTAGCATTCTCATACCCAGTTGGGCGCTTGTGGCAGCCCCACCACACCCTATTTCATTTTGCCCAGCAGGACCACATTTTGTCCTTGTCAAAGAACTTGTCAATTTCATGCTTTGGCCCTTCACATCGAGATCAAGGCAGCATCAAATTCACTCACGTTGCTGGACAAATTCTCTCTTTTCTATTTCCCCGTTCCCATTCTCTCTCTCTCTTCTCCCCCACCCATCCCCCTCTTAACACACGCACGCACGCACGCACACACACACACACATCCTCTGCCACATTAAGTGGTTTAGTTTAAGTGCTACATCTAATAAGATGCAATGTTCAGGCTTTTTCTTTAAACAAAATAGTTTTTTTTAAAAAAAAATATGAGTTTAACCTTTGATCTTAGGCATAATAATGAAGCTAGACAACAGTGATAGCAGAAAACATATGTTTAACCCCATTAAAAAGAACTGGCTGCTGGCTGGCAACCTGGAGACATCTTTCTGAATAGCGGTGGGATATTTCTACAACGAGTAATATTAATTATATATAGGGCATGTCAATGGTATTTTGTCCTTATTTTGATTTTATTTGTTCCATAGTTTGCGTTTCCCTCTTTTACGTCTTTATATATGAGACAATTTAGTTCAACTCTCTGTATGCTCTAGATTGTTTAGCAATTCAATAATTGCTAAAGGATTATTTTTTTAAAAAAGGTTTATATGATAATGAGATCAAGAGATGTATAAGATTTACTAAATTCCTGAAAAAGACACCAGTGATTGCAAATTAAAGGCTAATTTCATTAATAATAATAAAGAATATGTTGAGCAACAATGATACTGTTTCAAGTGTTCCTGTATAGCTCAGAAAATAATGAACTTGTACATAACAACGCCACAGAGGAATAATATTTTAACTCTGGATCCTGAGAGACAAAGGCCTGACCTAATCCATCTCAATCCCTGCCCTCCATGTTACAAGGGACAACTCTAGGCTGACCATATGAAAAGGAGGACAGGGCTCATGTAACTTTAACAGTTGTAGAGAAAAGGGAATTTCAGCCGGTGTCATTTGTATGCAATTTGTACCTGGTGAAATTCCCTCTTCATCACAACAGTTCTTTTGTATATGGTCACTCTAGTATAGTGCCTGCAACTTTAACTGTTTTGGTTTTTAATCATGTAATCTACTTAGGTGTGTGTGTAGGATTTCATGCAAGGGGGAATTCTGGACCAATCTGAAGAATCCATGCATAGAGGAGATCTATGAGCATATGCTGATAAATGCACAGAGCTCATCACATGGCAGAAAGGTGAGTTGCTTCAAATCCACATAATCCCCTTACACATTTTTAATGTCTTGGTACAATTGGTATCATTTCTTGTTCAAAGTCACAACCTAAGAATCAAGACAATTTACTAATATTTGCATGTAGAAGAAATTGTGGATAATGATCGGTTCCTTCATAAGTAAGAATATATATTCTTAGGGTATTTTATAAGCCCAGCAGATATCTACTCAAAGGAATGCTCTGGCCAAATATGTTCCCAATATGACATGTACCACCAGTGATTCAGCTTGTCAGTTGAAACTCATCTGTTTGCAATGTTTACCTTTGTAGCAAGCCTGTATTGATGTTTTATTAATTTGCTATTAAGTTCAGAATTTATCGTGAGCTTTGGAATATGCACAGTGAAGTAGTACATAGATTCCCTTCCTGAAATGTCCAGTCATCCAACCACCTAGATCCTCTTAAAACATACTTGAAGTAGTCTCTTTAGCTGCTTCTAACTTCACTAGTGATGAACAAAGTTTGTTCTGTCATGGATTGTCAGATGTCATACATTCCATCATCCACTCATTGATGGAATTTGGGTTTTTTTAAAACCAGGATTTCATTCCACAGGTGTTAATTTGAATTAGCACTAATTTGCATTAGCACTAAGTTACACTTGCATTGCTTTGCTACTCTTCATTAGGTAATATGAATTAGTGCTAATGTATTTTAGTTAATTTGTATTAGTGCTAATGTAAAAAGTGTAAATCCCCCACAAAAGTGAAAAAAGATCATAAGTCTGTGTAATCCCTAAACCCTAGGAGGAGGAGGCCTTTGTGGAGTCCATTTTCATGCCGATGATCACCTTTGGTAAGTCAACATCACATTACATCATCACACAGGCAGGATATGTGAAAACAATCAAAAGAGATTATGTTATTCTACACTACAGAATTCCAGCTACAGCTCCCAAGATGCACCTTGATATTCCACTACACAAAACCCTATATACATGGAACGGTATTTACATGGTTTTTATGGTTTTAATTTTTGTAAACCACCCAGAGAACTCTGGCTATTGGGCAGTATAGAAATGCAGAAAATAAATAAATAAAAGAGAATTCTCATCTGAGCTCACATGGACCACTTTTTGCCTGTCTGAGTAAATAATGAATTCACTCGGGGTCAATTCACCCATCACTATGTACCACTACTGTATCCATCACAGCTGAGGCCTTCAGTTGGGTTTCAGGCCTGGTTTTGGCATGGAAACAGCCTTTGTAGCCCTGTATGATGACTATGTTGGGAGAAAGACAGGGGGAGTGTGACTTTGTTGATTCTCCTTGATCTCTCAGTGGCTTTCTATACTATCAACCATGATATACTTCTGGGATGACTGTCTGAGTTGGAAGTGGGAGGTACTGCATTGCAGTGGTTCCACTCCTACTTGGAGGGTCGGGTCCAGAAGGTGGTGCTTGGGGAACATTGTTTTGTCCTGTGGATTCTCCAGTATGGGGTTCTGCAGGGGTCAGTTTTGTCCCCCATGCTGTTCAACATCTACATGGAACCATTGAGTGTGGTCATTTGGAGTTCTGGAGTGTGCTTTCATCAATATGCTGATGACACGCAGCTCTATTTTTCCTTTTCATCTTTATCAGGTGAGGCTGTGGATTTGCTGAACCGGTTCCTAGCTACGACAATAGACTGGATGAGGGCTAATAAACTAAAATTCCATCCAGACAAGACTGAGTGGGCGGTTCTTCTGACCGGGTGGAAGGTGTTCAATAGGGGTGTGCACGGACCCCCCGGATCGGATCGGGACCCGGATCGGGACCTCCAATTTTGTCATGGATCGGATCGGACAAAATTGGAGGCCCCCCAGACCGGATCGAGTCCGATCCCGATCCAAAAATCGGACGTCCGATTTTTGGATTGGCCGCCATTTTTTTCCCCATAGACTTGCATTGCAATGCAAGTCTATGAGAAAAAATGGCGGCGGGTGGGTGAGAGGGGGCCTAACTCCCTCCCCCCAGGGGCCATCCGCTGTGGACGGCCCTGGCAGGTAAGCCCCCTCCCCCGCACTCCCTAACCCCCCTGGGGCCATCCGCTTCCATCCGCAGGCGCCCGCGGGTGCCAGCGGATAGTAGCGGACGGCCCCGGGGGGGTAAGCCCCCTCCCCCCTGCCACTGCTTACCTTACAGGGATGTCCGCTCCCATCCGGCGCCGGCTGCTACTGCCAGTGGGCTTTGCGGCCTGCTCTAGAGTGGCGCGCCGGGTGATGTCATCACCTGGCGCGCCACCCTGGAGCAGGCCGTGAAGCCCGCTGGCAGTAGCCGACGGCGCCGGACGGGAGCGGACATCCCTGAAAGGTAAGCGCGCCGCTCTGCGCGCCCCCCTCCTCCCCTCCGCGCGCCCCCTGCTTACCTTACAGGGACGTCTCTCCCATCCGGCGTCAGCTGCTACTGCCAGCGGGCTTTGCAGCCTGCTCTAGAGTGGTGCGCTGGGTGATATCATCACCCGGCGCGCCACCCTGGAGCAGGCCACAAAGCCCGCTGGCAGTAGCAGCCGGCGCCGGATGGGAGCGGACGTCCCTGAAAGGTAAGCGTGCCGCTCCGCGCGCCCCCGCCTCCCCTCCGCGTGCCCCCCCCGCTGTCCGCTTTTATCGGCGGGTGCCTGCTGGCGCCCACCAATGGAAGTGGCGGTGGCCGCCAGCAGGCGCCCGCCGATCTGCCGATCCATCCGAACCGGATCGGAACCTTTTCAGATCGGTTCGGATTGGATCGGCCGATCCAGCTGTCGGATCGGAAATTGGATAATTTATCCGATTTCCCTCTGGATCGGATTTGGATCGTGGATCGGATCCGATCCAGTGCACATCCCTAGTGTTCAACCTGTTCTGGAAGGGATTACACTCCCCCTGAAGGAGCAAGTTTATAGCTTGGGGGTTTGAGAACCATCTCTGTCCCTTGAGGCTCAGGTGACCTTGGTGGCATGGAGTGCCTTCTACCAACTTCATCTGTATTTGGATAGAGATAGCCTGGCTTCCGTTGTCTATGCTCTGGTAACCTCCAAGTTAGCTTACTGCAATGCAATCTATGTGGAGCTGCCTTTGAAGACAGTTTAGAAGCTGCAGCTTGTGCAAAATGTGGTGGGCAGATTGATAACGGGGACCAGGAGGTTTGGACATATAAGACAGACTCTGGCCTGCTTTCAGTGGCTGTCTGGATGTTTCTGAGCCCAGTTCAAGGTTCTGGTTCTAACCTATAAAGCCTTACACAGCTCAGGACCACAATACCTGACAGAATGCCACTCCCGGCATAAACCTACCCGTAAACTACACTCAAAATCTGAGGTCCTCCTTCGAGTGACTACTCTGAGCGAAGCCTTCCCAGTGGTGCCTCCCAAATTATGAAATGATCTCCCCGACGAGGCCTGCCTGACATCAACATTGTTATCTTTTTGGCACCTGGTCAAGACTTTTTTCTTCTCCCAGGCATTTAGCAGCATATGTTGAGTTTTTAATCAGTCCCAGATCTATTTTTAGGTTTGACTAAGGGCTCAAAGTTGTTTTTAAATGTATTTTGTCTTTGTATGCTGTCAGTTTTACATTTTTAAATTTTGTAGATCAATTTTAAATATTTTTATGTTTTAATCTTTTGTAAACCGCCCAGAGAGCTTTGGCTATGGGGCAGTATAGAAATAATAATAATAATAATAATAATAATAACAACAACAACAACAACAACAATAATCCAAGTCAGTATGTGACAGTCATGCCGCATATGTGGAGTTATGACAATTATTGCTTGAAATAATAAGTGGCCATCATTAGATCACTCAAAGATATTGAAATGGTTCATTGCAAAGTGATCTGATTACTTTGTAAGAGGAACTGTTTCTCCTCCACTAATCTATGGACATGAGATAATAATCTAAAAGGAAAAAAAATGCAAGGAATTTGACCAAGCATTCTAATGTGTTGGAGTTTCCCTTTTCTGGTTCAGTTGCATTAAAAGAGGCATGAAATTAGTAAGAACCTCTCTGTCTGATAGCTGATTAGATTAAAGTGATGTTTTGGGATGGATCGATGACATTTGTGTGAAATATATTAGCTTTTGCCCAAGAAACAGACTTGATGTTGCTCTAAAGTTTGCAAATTTAAATGAAGATTAGTCAGTAACATCATAAGGGCAACTTTCTCCTGTACAAGCCTGCCCTGTTATTGGGTTCATCCTCAGATGCCCTTTTATAGTTCCCTCCATATACTGAAGTGAGGCGTGGTGACGCTTTTTCATTTATGGTGGTCCAATTCTGGAACCCTGTCCTTATCCTTTTGGTTTTAAGTGAAGACCTTTCTATTTGCCCAGGCTTTTTAAATTGCAGAATTTTATGTTATTTCAACCTGGCCTTCTACTTTTAACCTCTGTTGCTACTGTTTTTATGCAGTTTTATATGGTTTTATGTATTTATGGTGACCTTTTATTTATTTATTTTATTTTGTTAGTTGCCCTGAGAGGTTTTACTTGCAATATGGTGTAGAAGAAATACGTTATATACACAGTAAAAGAACTTACTGGATGGGTAGAGCATTATTATGGCCCCTAGACATTATCTAAAGAGCCATGGGATTGGGAATGTATGAACATTTTGTTTCAATTCGCAAATCACTAAAAAAAAATATGCCCCATTTGCAAGCAGGGAAGCATGTGCTCCAAAAATGTTTGCAAATTCCCAAAGTTGTTTTCATGTTAGGAAAACAAAATCTGTTTTTTTAGTACATTTTTAAAATGTGCACTTCTAATAACATATACTTTTTAAAATGTGCATCCTTGTGCTTTAGTCAATAGGTGAAACCTGTACACTTTTTTAAAATGTGCACTTTTACCATGTGAAATGAACATGCGGGAGAAAAATTGGAAATGGTGGAGAAAAAAACACAGGTTGGAAACAAGAATGGGGCCAGATCTACACCAAGCAGGATATAACTCTTTGAAAATGGTTTGAAAACTGTATATGGATTGTGTCTTGGGCCCCAACAGTTGTCACTAGTGTTATAAACTGTTTTGAATCAGTAGTGTAGATCCTGCCTGGGAGTGAGCCAAACTGAGTTTTGAAGTGAAATTTTGAGAACTCTTGGTGAGCCGGAGCATCCCTGGTTCTCCCATACCTACAAAGGATACTGGGGATTTTTACCTACAAGGCAGTGGACATGCCAACAACCTCAGAAGGGAAAATTCCTGCTCGGATCTTCACACCCACCCTCCTCCCAGCTGCCGCAGAAAGCTCTGCAGCGGCTCCTCTTCTGAAGTTGGTGTCACAACATTGGAAGAGGATGGGGAGAATGAAAAGGGAGCATGGCAATTGGGCAGGGAAGGGAGGGAGGACAAGAGGCCAGGATCTGCAGATTCTTAATAAAAATAATATTATAATAATAATAATAATAATAATAATTTATTTCTTACCCGCCTCTCCGTCTGGATCGAGGTGGGGAACAACAACATGATAAAATACATAAAACTGATTAAAACATGACACATATTATTAAAACTGCATAAAAAAATCCTAAAACATCCTAAAAACACCCTTAAAGCCTCTCAAGCCCTGCCTCTGCCCCCTGCAGTGTGACTCCACTAAATGGGCTCAGATGCCCGTCTGGCTGAAATTGTTGAAAACATGACTGGGGGGTGAAAATTGCCTCCATTGTTCCTCCTGCCCTGTTGGCAGCAGCCCAACAAGACATAAGCTTCTCGGAATCCCCCAAGATTGGAGGCATCTATTTAGGATTCCATTAGGAATCTGTCCTTAGAATATTATTTAGAACATTCAAAGCACTACATGTGCATTGCCTCAGTAATCCTGGCAAACAACCATGTAAGGTTGGTCAGTATTATGGTGACTGCCTATAGTGGTTGGTCAGTATTATAGTGGTGTTTGAATTCTGTGAGTTGGCATGGATATCTGTCTACACTGGTGAAACCTACAAATGTAAGGCTGGTCAGTATTCTAGTGGCTGCCTTATGGCCATTTGGTGAATTTATAAATGAGGTGAAATTTGAACTAGGAACCACCAATTTTGTATTCTTAGCCAAATACCACTTCAGCTTTACTATAGCTCTCGTTCTGCAGAATGAATATGACATCCACACCATTTATGGGCATTGTTCTTAAATTTTCTAGGCAGTGCATATCAAATACTAGGTATATACTTTGTCCATTGAGGAAAAAATCTGCCTCTTATTCTTCCTATAAATGTTTATGCTCTAAAGCCATATTCTATCATTTTATTAGATGCTGCATCTCCATGGTTTATTAGTAACATTAAATCACCTTGGATGTTACTAACATAAAATATACCCTAGTAAATTCTATTCCTGTGGCTGCCGTGTTCCCTTCTCATGGCCATACAAGGTCACTGGCCATGATTATAGGAGACATCTATACAACCCTGTACTATTTAAGGATAAGTGAAATTGTCAAGTTCAATTTTGTTCAGGTTCTCATTTTTCTAATGTTAACTTCATTCTGTCTTGATTCTGCATCAGACTGGGTTTTTTTTTAATCCCATGTGAACATTGTACACATTTTTATGCACATTTTTTACAAGCTGCATTTTTTGAACACATTTTCCAAATGTACTCCATTTCCTCCCACATGATAGCAAAGGAATATATTTCCCCTATTGAGTAAAGTAAATTAGTTCAGTTTAAATGCTCAATCGCCAATGAGCCTTTTGCTCAAACATCAAATCGAACAAGAAAGCATACAAAATATCAACATACCAGGAAATAAAACTAAGCATAAGGATTAGAAAACAAGATCAACTTTGACATACTGACAAATTATTTGAAAAACTAAAATTTTAAATTAATTAAAATAAGTCAATGTCCTGTGTCATCATCTGTCAAAAAAAAAGACTCTCATCCCTAGAGCTTGCTTAAAAAATGTCACAAAATAATCTGTCCCAGTCAATGGGAATAAAATTTTATTGAAAGGGGAGTTATCTCTAATATCAGTGAAATGGGAGTCAAGATACCAAATTGGATTTGATTGAATAAAACCTTTTTGTGATTTTTTGCAATGATATGCATATTCATTTTTTAAAAAAGTACGTATTTTTGTAAACGTGTTTTGTGAACTACATCACAAACTCAAAATGTGTGGATTTCAGTAATAAAGTGTATTCTGTAGGGATGTACAAGAATGACTGAAGCAAAATAGCTATAAGGAGAAAGTAAGTGTAAGAACATAAAAAGCAAATGTTAATAGAATAGCTAACATATCACACAATTTTTAAAAATATATCAAAAATATAAAATTTTAAAACTTTGTATGATATATTAGCAATTGTATTAAAATTTGTTATATGCTTACTCTTGTAATTCTCCCAATACCTATTTTGTTTCACTGCTTGGAGTGTGGTTATTGGGATGTACATGGAGTTCATTCTTATTCTCCAATCATGCAGTCATCTCTCTCTCGCTCTCCCCTTTGCCTTTTCTCTGTATTATACCTATATTTATTACATCCATATCCATTTTGTAAGTGGTTTGGAAAGCTAATTGGTCTTAACTATCCATTCAAAACCAAACTATCCCAAAATACTGTGCATCAGAACAAAGATTACTCATAGTGATACACTGTTGTTGGGAAAATCCATTACCCCGCCACCCAGGTACTGTTAGGCTCAGAGGGAACAATGAAGCCCAAGGGAGTGGAAGATTATGTGATTGTCCCTGCTAATTTAAAAGAGCTATTACTGCTTCAAACGCCATCTTGTTTTGAAGAAATGTTCAAATGCTTTGATTCTGAAAGCTAGGAGTCCACAACCCTTTTGCCCTGTAGATACTATGGCTAATGGCTGAGGCAAGGATGGGGATTTGTGAATCAGCAAAGTGCAGCTTAACAAAGTTCTCCAAACAAGATCTCAATACTCATTCCAACTCAAGTCTGTATCAGATTATAAAATTTGTTTTTTGTTTCTTTTCTCATAAAAATATATTGGTATTTCCATGCATATTCCAACTATACACATCAATTATATACATTCTTGTCCCATTGTTTAAAGTATATTTGCATTTCTACACATTTTTTATGCACATTTTTCAAATGTACGCATGCTATTGAATGCATTTTCCCCATTCAGTTATAGTTCTATACTGCCTCGTAGCCAAAGCTCTGTGGGCAGTTCACAATAATGGTCTGTGAATCACATTGCATTGCATCACATTTTAGTCTGCGAATTTCATTACAAGTTCACAAATATATGGACTTTGACCTCAGGTTGTGTCTGAATGTGTGTTTGGTCCAGAAGGTGAGGACTGGGTAATTCCTGATTGTAAACGAATTGAAATAAATTTCTCACACATCCCTAGGCAAGAATGGGGTGATGTGTGTAAAAGTGGTTGCAAGGAAATTATTCTCTTCGATTACTATTCAGTAATAGATCCAGTAAACAGAAGAGTATCCTCTCCACTTATGCTGCACCATCCTAGAAGGAATGTTGCTCTCTTCCACAGGATTCCAAAACAGGAGTCAAGGAGGAATCAGATAAACATCTCTGTTCCATGCCATTATAGCAACTCTTCCCATCATGCAGTGTACTTTGATTTCAAGGGCTTATATAGGTGGGTAAAGTGGAATTTTACTAATAGGAAAAATGAAGGCAGGGGAATTGCCTCTCAATGAAATGAACTAACTATTCCTAAACTACAGCATTAACCTTTGAAAACTTTGGAAGCCACAGAGAAGTAGCTGGGTTTCTCATTATATAAATATCCCTATTCATATCTCACAAGATAAATAATACATACCTCTCAAGCATGAAGCAAAATGGCAGGAGAGACATTGGATTGATTTTCTGGATGTAAAAGTATGGGTAGGAAAGTGATGAACATATGAGCTAGTACAGGGAATGAGTAATTGATTGTGTTAATATCCATAATTGTAATTATAGGTAGTAGACAAATTGAATTGTGGAAGTAACCGCATAGAAAATGCAGGTACATTTTAAGTATTTCTCAGAAACTATTTAAAAAGAAGAGCTTATAATAAGCACTGAAAAATGGGAAGAGATAAATGGCTGTAGATTATCTTTAAGAAGTTGTTAGAACTTTTTTTTTTAGCTCAGCAGAAAAAATATATCAGATTTATTCCCTAAAGGTTTAAGGATTTCCCATCAGTAATTTAATGTGGAGTTGATATAAGATTTTCATGTTAAAATATTCCAAGCTATGTAACAGAAGTTGTCAAAAGCTTATAGGATAGTTATTGAAGTCAGTAAAGGTCAATAGCAGCAACATTTCTGTATAAGTGTTAATAAATTACATCCAAGTCATCGACTTATCAGACCCAATTTCAAGGAGATGCTGAATTTTTGAATGCAGTTCCAGACTATATTTGCAATCTGGGTCTAGGTATGCATCAAATTCTAAAAGATATAAACAACAACAACAATAACAACAACTAAAGTAAAATAATGATGTACTTTTAAATAACCTTTTTGTGGATTTAATATATTGTAAGTAATGTGTGGGGTAAAGTGATAATAGCCTCAGTTCTTGTAATGAAACAGTTTTGGGAAACTAAAATGGTTTCTTTTTTTATAATTAGGGAATGAATCCAATGAATTATTCACTCTCATTTAAATGGTATTTTAATAGAATGGTCACCATCACAAAGGACTTTAAAAGTGATTAGACATTCATGGAGGATGGATCCAATCATGGAGACTCCATTTTCTAGGTTATGATACCCCTTTATACCAGATGATGAGAGAAAGCACCAGGGGATAGCTTTTGCCTTCCTGTCCTGCTTGTGAGCTTCTGAAAGGTAGACATCAAACTGCAGTTAGAAATTAGATGACAGACTAGATGGACCTTTATGCTGATCCAGCAGGCATTCTTTGGCTCTTACAATGCAAATGTCAATATGAAAATCAGAACTCATTAACATTTTGTACAAAAAAGTCTCATCATCTCTGTCCTGTTTTAACATGCAAGATCAAGAGGCCTTCCTAGCTATACACACACACACACTGTATGATGAAGACGTTTGGAGATGTCGCAGGAGCTGCTTACATTTATACGAGTCCTGATTTTGCAAACTCAAACTTTTCCCCCCCCCAGGAATATCATACGGATAATGGGCTGGACTTTAGTAGCTGAAGTTAGCCTGGGGATTGCGGAGCAGGTGGTTGCATGCACGGCTAGCTGAGATAATCCTCCTCCTCCTCCTCCTCCTCCTCCTCCTCCTCCTCCTCTCCTCATTAGTATTAGTCTCTTACTAGTACTAGTAACAGATAAAATAGACCAAAATATTGGTATTTCCCCCATGCCATTAAAATCCATGCAATCTTGCATTGTAGATGTACGGAGATGCCGATGCTACTTCCCAATAAAAGTACCTGCAGGCTCACCTAATGCTGCTGTTTCATCTCCCAAAATCACAGGAGGCTCCATTGCAGGCTGCACCCCAAGTGGGCAGTTGGAGGCCTGTGATTGCACCTCAGATTGAGACTCCATAGGATGTTGTTGTTTTAGTGTGTGACTTGCTGCCTTCTACCCAAAATTCTTCATCCTCTTTTGGGGGCCCATGATTCCTAAAAGGGTGAGAGCTAGAGAAACCCAGTGAAAGGAGATGGGGGGGGATATTCCATCCTCTTTCAAAACCATAGCCAAATCTCCACTGCAAGCCAGATGAACCACCAACCCAAGCTCAAACACCACCCCCAATGACCTGTACTCTGCTAATAAAACTTGGGCTTGACAAAATACTCAGGGCACTCTACTTAGCAGGACCTTCCCATAATGCACTTGCCACCACTATGGAGTCAAGTCAAAATGGACCAAAAACAGTGTTCAACAACATGCATGCATTTGTACAATCTGTGTGAAACAAGTGAGTACTTTTGAAAATGCACACAAATACACCTTAAACAATGGGAGAAGAATGTGCATGACTTATGCAAATAGTTGGAAAATATGCATAAAAATGCAGGCAGATTTTCATGAGGAAAAAAAATAAAGCTAACAGTCTGATACCAACTCGAGTCAGAACAAGCTCTTTTTATTGTGTGCTGCCAACTATTGTGAGCTTGAGTTTTGCCAATTCGCAGATCCCTAGCTATTGGGTGTGGGTGTGTGCTGCAGCATGGGCTGGAATCACAGCTGCTCCAGGGAAACACTCCGATGCATGTCTCAGCAGCTGTGCATGGGCTGGGACTGCCTTATCCTCCACACTTTCTGCAACCCAAGGGTGAAGTTGCTGGTGTGCACTCTTCCTGTGTGATTGGACAGTGTGGGCAAATACTGGATCTAGCATTGTTCTAGGGCACAGGGAGGGGGCAGAGCATGGCAGCTGTCATTAAAAAAATGCTGTAGAATATTCAGGGAAAATTCTGCAAAGTAGCCTCCTTTTTCTAGAGAGTGAGAGAGAGAAAAAAGGGAAATCTCACTAACGTTCTTAGAAAAATGTTGTCTGAGACAGTCACAGTCTCAGAAAAAAATGCTGCTGGAAAGGGTAATGCAACTCTTTTTATTGTGTGCTGCAGCTGTAAACTGTCAATTGCAACACTATCAGGCTTTATGTAACCAGTGGCTACAAACCTCAAGCACCGTTAAATACTGCGTAGAAGATGGGGGCTCATTTATTTTCTGTTTTTTGTCGGTGCTTCAAATGTTTGTCAGTGCTATAAAGAGTCCCGTGGATGCCCAAAACACAGTGCGACTGCTTTGATATAACGTCTATAGCTTCTCGCCAGCTGCCAATGAGGTAGTGGCCAAGCGAGCAATTTTCACATGCCAATTTCAGGTAAAATGGGAATGAATAGAATAGACAATATGGTTTCTGCCTTGCCTAGCAATAATTCTGATGGATTGTTCCCTGCATAGTGAAAGTATAGGCTCCTGCAGCTGCTTCTCATCTAACTTCTTTTATTTCTGTCAAAGTAACAAAGGCCATGAATAAATGAGAATATAAAGAAAAAACCCTCTCATCCTGCCTTCCCCTACTTATGCCCTTCAAATGTACTAGACTACAGCTCCCATTGCCCATAGTGTGATGGGAACTGCAGTCCAAAACATCTGGGGGGCGCAAGTGCTCTAATCACTGATCAGCCTTCCTCAACACTTTCATCCTAAAGGTTCTTCCACAATGGGCGAGTACTCCAAAAGCCTATTCATGCATTTGGCCAAGAGATCATTATTTTTTTTCGCCCCAGCCATGAGAATATTTTTTGGGGAAATGGGTCCTTCTGATATCCATAGATGTCTGAGCGAGTGTGCCTGGGATCATAGCCTTAAAGGGGGAGCATACAGATACATATCTTGGCCCAAGGAAAGTCATAAAAATCAAATAAAGGAAACTAAACTGCCCAGAGGCAAAATTTATAATAAGTGTGTACCAGCTGGTGTAATAAAAAAAGCACACCCAATTTGTTGTCTAATAATTGCTCAAACTTGAACCAGTACACAAACCACGAACTGAAAATCTGAAAAGCATGGAAATAACTAGCTTTTACCAATACTGCACTGCAGTGCTCCCTCAGGGGTCATATTTCCTCCACTTGACATAAAAAAACCCACACCAAATAACCAAACAATAAAGCAATTCTATTAAATCTGTATTCCAACACAAAGAAATGAGCCTCAATAAACCAGGCTCTCTAGCCTAGTATATTGTCCAATCTGTCTGGCAGGGGCTGCTCAAAGCCTCAGGCAAAACTTTTCCCCATCCCTGTGTCCTAAGAGATGCTCTCAGAGCAGAGCCTCCAATATCTCTCCTTCCGTCAGCTCCTACGAGCAGAGTGGAAGTCAGGAGGGAGACAGAACTTCTGTGGATGGAATAAAAATCATTCCATCCCATTGCCAGCAATGGAAGAAAGCATTTGGACACACTCTTGAGCATGGCTAATTGTTTATTGGAGACACAAGCTGAGAGGGCGGATCCTTGGCCATACACTCCCTGCACACAGGAGCACCTCCAGAACACACTTTCTTCTACAAGGTTGGAGTTCATAGAAGCTCAGAAGAGAAATCACCATGGAAACCTCCTTGGGGGGGAGGGGGAGGCTAAATAATGCTATGGCTCCTGGAAAGCTGTCCAGGGACCCTAGGATTGCTCTCCAAAAAATATTTCAATAGGAAATATGGGAGCTTCTACAAGAAAAGAGTGGTGCTATCAGAGAGCTTTGGTTACAGCAGATCTGCAGCATGACTGAATATAGGGTTAGAGAACTTCTTTTGGACATTGCTGATTTTCTGGAATGTAGGTCCACATTAAACAAAATGTTCAACTATGATCACCGTACACGACACACTGAAATAGAGCCAGGATGAATAAGCTTGTTAGTGGTTCAAAAACTTCATTATAGATTAGAAAGCAGGATAAATTCTGTCAAATAAGTATAAAAATATTAAAGGAATAAAATGGATGAGATGAAAAAGGATGCGCGGGCATTCTGTTCTACAGTATTTACAGTAATTAATTAATCAAGTTACTTGATTAACTGTCCACCACTACTAGTCCCCCTTGCAATGTGCAGATGAAGGATGAGTTCTGGGAAACATTCTCATTTCACAAAGGGAAAGTGAGTTTTAAAAAAATTCAAAAGAGAGAATTAAAGGGACTGGACAACCCTTTGTTGGTAAATATAGTGGAGATCTGGGAGAAATTTAGGGGGAAGTTGATACCAGGAGATTCACCACTTGCCCCAGTGGTAGTAGTGGAGAATTTCCCAAGAGTGTTAAAAGTGGAGATTGAAGCGAGATTGAAAGATAAGGAAATAATTAAGTTAAGGAAGTGGATGGAAAATTTGAAGGATAATGAGCAAATTAAAGAGCTATTGATAGGTCAAAAATTAGCATGGTTTAAATGTATACAATTAGGGAAATGGACTCAGGAATGGAAACTGAAAAATAAAAAGTGTAGAAATAATACAAGATTTGAAGAATTAATAGAGTCAAAAGGTAGGAAAGAAGAAAAGAAAATTAAGAAAGGGTTGACTAGTGAGATATATAAATTATTGATAGAGGAGGAATTTCAAAATTCACTTAAAGCAATAAAAAAGGTTTGGGAAGAGGATGTAAATGGAGAAATTAAGGAATATAACTGGGAGAGGTTGTGGAATGCAAGAATGTTAAAATTGTTATCGATCAGAATTAAGGAGAATTTTTATAAGGTATTGTGGAGATGGTATCTAACACCGGTTAGATTTCACCAGATTGACAAAAAAATATCTAAAAATTGTTGGAGGGGATGCCAGGAGGTTGGAACTTATTACCATATGTGGTGGAGCTGTGAATATGTACAAAAATTTTGGAAAAGGGTATTTAAAGAAATAAGTGAAATAATTGGAAGTAAAGTGGAATTAAACCCGAAGCTCGCTCTACTAGCAATATGGGATAGAGGGGAAGAGGACAAAAATAAGAGAGAATTGATAAACAACCTCCTGACACCTGTTAGACTAATGATTGCAAAAAATTGGAAAGGACAAGGAAGCTATACAATAGAAGAATGGTATAAAGAAATATGGGATATGGCTTTGAATGATATGCTGACTTGTAAAATGAAATTAAAGAGGGGAATGTCCGGTAAAAATGATTTTGGGGAAATATGGAGCCCCCTATTGGAATATGTATTAAGATCGGGGAAGGGACAAACACCTTCAAAAGAGTCGATAAATTTCTGGATAGAATAAAAGATTAAGAGAAGGTCTCATGGAGTGGGGGTGCACGGGGGGGATTGTCGAGGATTATGTATGTATTTTATGTTATTATTATGTTGAAATTAATAAAATTATTTAAAAAAACAAAAAAACAAACAAACAAAGGGAAAGTGAGTTCTCATAAGCCCGGTTGGTGCTGCCTTTGTGAATTGAGTCTGTATTCTACCACATGTCGTATAATCCTCTTTAGAGTGCAGGGATTTCTCAGCTGACAAGTCACTGTGAAAAGGTAAAAGACTTGAAAAAACATGTCAATAGACCTTAGAAACACCAAGTTACTGCATGCCAAGTTAGCACATCCAACATAGGTTGCCAGGGGTACTTCTTGGCTACTCCTGAAGTCCAGGAATATTTTCTTCTGGTAACTCACCAAAGCACACATTTAATGTCCGGTGTGGATGTGCAGCAGTATGAGATGATAAAATCATGAAGTGGAAAAAGAGACTGCACCACGATGTACAATTTTGTGCTATTTGTTTATGTAAAAAACGCCTCACCAGCAGAAAACTAGAACATCACAAGGGTGCGGCCCTACTCTATCTCGAGCTCTTTTCCCCTATTTCCAGGAAGGATCTGTTTGTTTGTTTGTTTGTTTGTTTGTTTTTAAAAATAGGAAAGAAGTCTTCAAATACATGGGTCCATTCTTCCAATCTGAAGTAGTGGAACCCACTTTGCCATCTCAGCATTCTATCACCTCATTTCCACCTCATTCTGGGGCATGTGTAGACCCAACTTCTGTATTTGGTACAAATGTACTTGGGTTGTTCTAAGGAGAATGATAGACTATAAATGGAAGGAAAGAATTGAGGCTAGCATTTACAGAGTAAGTCTATATTTGCCTGCTCAGAAGGAGGTCCCATTGAGCTCAATGAGGCTTATTCCCAGATAAGTGGTATAGGATTGTATCCTTAAGAAGTCCTCAGTCTAAAAAGTGGAAATCCTGGTAGATCGTGTTCTTGGTGATGGGAATTTTCTTCAATATGTTTTTAGCTTATGTTACTTTTAATTTGGCTATTTAAACCATACATTAACGTAAAGGGATATAGACTTGTGTTTCTCAAAAAGCAAAAATAGTTTGTGATATGGTGTGGATGTGTATATTGGGTGTGCAGGGCAAAAAATATCGTCGTTTATCGTTATCATCATTTCAGACCAAAAAAACATCGTCTTCATTCATATCGTAGGTGAACCGTATCGTCGTCACGATAATTATCGTGACAAAACAATATTTTTTGCAGCCCTATTTTTAAAGAAAAACATGCCTATAACTTCTGTATTTTAAAAGTTAGAGGCTTGAAACTTGGTCACAGTGTTTATGGGTTATGCCTAAGTATGTGTATAAAATTTGAGATTGATCCCTCCAACCCTCGATTTTATATGAATTTTTTAAAGATCATTTCCATTCTGACAGATCAGAATGACAGCTCGCCACGTGCATTCATTCAGTCCTGTCAGAACAGAAACTATCTTTTAAAAATTCATATAAAATCGAGGGTTGGAGGGATCGATCTCAGATTTCATACACATACTTAGGCATACCCCATAAGCACTGTGACCAAGTTTCAGGCCTCTAACTTTTAAAATACAGAAGTTATAGGTATATTTATATGGCAGTCCGATAAAATGATAAAATCGGCCAAAAATTATTGTCTCCGATGATTATCGTAGGTTTTTCTATCGTATCGTCATCATTAAACACATGCACGATAATGACCTTATCGTATTGTTAGCATACATTTTAACGATACAAAACACATCCCTAGTGTATATCTATATCTGTGTGGGAAGTTTGCTGTTCAGTGAGTCAAAAATTCACCAGGCACATGCAAGCCTTTGAGCAACTCTAAAGTAACCATTTTGATCCATGAAGGACATCTGGTATTAGGCATGCTAAATATCTAATATGCATACATACATAAAAACAAGCATTAATCTACACACTTCATTTAATCACTACTATGGATCATTCTATGATTTATAAAATGAATTCTAATAATGACAGTGACTTATTCCAGATATACACCAGTAATTCCAGTATAAGAAGAATCTCTGTGTGCGCCATAATTAGAGAATTATATTCTTCCCAGAGCTATATCATATGGTGTGCTAGTTAGTTCTTGTCTCAATATGTTTTGCTCCATTTCCTTTTAGAAATTGCTCATTTTATTGCACTGTGGTATAACAACACATTGTTCTTTCATAATATATCTGTAGTGAATCATTTGGAATCAAGATAATTTTGTCTCACTTTAGGCCATCTAGAACAAGAAATACACAAACAAACTCCCAAATAATTTTGTTTTCATTTTGTCTGTCAGTTCAATTGTGACTGGGAAAAATATTCTTAGAGCAGGGCTGGGCAGAATATATATTTGGATCTATGATAGATCTCTGGGTGATTTTCAGTAGATTAGCAAGGATTTTTGGCTCTATTTATTTAATTATAAAAGTAACAAAATTACTATTAGCCCTTCCTGCCTACCCTGACTTATGAAGAATGTTTGGGGTAACAGGAGTGGATTTGGTGTGTGTGTGTGTGTGTGTATGTGTGTGTGTGTGTGTGTGTGTGTGTTGAATGACTGTGAGCTCCATTCAATTCTGGTACTCAAAACACATTCCTGGGCTCAGAATCCATTAATTCTAAATGTATGCTTTTTCCATCAGGCATCAGTTGGTATATCTCAGAATTCTAGACAAATTAGATACAGTGATTAAAAATCCTACTGTATCAGACCACAGTTAGGGCTATCTGATGTTGGCTAAAGCTCCACAAACTAGGAAACTGGAAGTTTAGGCTGAGGCCTTAACAGATATGATCTGTGATCAGTAATGATGTTGTGCAATGTCACAAGTTGTGCTTGCTTACAGCTTACCCTCCAAGCATCCACACTTTTCCTCTGCAGGAGCAAAACAAAAAAAAATCCCAGTGGAAAGGGTCTGGTGGGCTTTCTTCCTTGGAATTTCTCTTCAGTGTATGACTGCTACTAGTATATACTTAGCCCAAGTTTCAGCCCTGGCAGTACATGCTAAAAGGGTTGCATGACCATCCACACACAAAGAACTTTGGATTGACTGGCTTTGAATGTGCCATCACAACTGGATCTAATTTGGCATTTGCAACGCTATGTGAAAAGCCCTTTTATGGCGAGCTCAGTGTGCATTGGCAGCAGTTACACAAGCAATGCTAGGAAGACTGGTCTGAGTGTTTTCTGACAGAAGCCACATGCTAAAAGGTCAATGTGATAGGAACACCCTCAGTCAGAGGATGGTGAAGCACAGGCCAGATCTACATCAAGCAGGATATAGCAGTATGAAAGTGGTATATAAAAGGCAGGAGCCACACCAAGCAGGATATAGCGGTATATGGTATGTGTCAATGGGCCCCAACAGTTGTCAATGCACTTCAATACCACTATACAGCAGTAGTGTGGCTCCTACCTTTTATATACCACTTTCATACTACTTTCATACTGCTATATCCTGCTTGGTGTAGATCTGCCCACGGTCTATCCCATTCATCCTTCTGTTGTCACCCATTCATAACGTTAACTTCTCCTCCACTTCAGTTGCTGCAGCACAAAAGAAGGTTGTACCCAACAGCTATTTCAGGCAGGCTGTCTAGCTCTGTCCCTCTTTTGCTTCTATTCAAGGTGGGGTTGCACTAGCAACAAGACCAATTGAACAACACTCATGCACTGGATCTTTTCAGAAAAGGTATCCCTTTGTAACAGCTCTGGGAACATGGCTCTAAAATCCTAAGGTCTGTGCAGCAGAACACTAATTCATGCTACTAATGTATGAAATGAAATGAAATTTATTTGTGGCCAAAAGGCCAGTAAAAGAGATACAATTTATACAGAGCAATAGGATCCGCACTGTTTACATAAACTAATATCATCACTACAAAATACAATTACCTATAGACTTAATTGGTTTCTACAACTGATTACATTATACAAAAATTTGGCAACCTGGATGGTAATTTGCTGGTCTTTGGACTGTAACAGAAAGCTCACCGTAGCATGGTGGCTTTTCTCCCCGTGATCTCTAATAATTGGATAGATCAGGTCGATCCTAGTGTTTCTATAGAATCTGCATTCCAATAGCATATGTTCGACTGACTCTACCTTGGCATCATCACACGGACATAATCTGGCCTCGACTGGGTTTTTTTTATATCTTCCAGTCATTAGATTAGATGGAAGGGCATTGAGTCTCGCCAAGAAGAAAGCTCTTCTATATTTAGGCACTGTGAGCCAGCTTAAATAGGCCATTCCCTCTCTTACTACTTGTTCTGGGAGACCCAATGAAAAGGTTGAGCAAGGGCCACAAGCTAAGGTCCTCTGCTCCTGTAGATCTATATCTGCCAGTCTTTGTCTTACCACCCATTTGGCAGTGCCATGGTCTGTATACAACAATTGAAATAAGGGGAGGCCCAGATAATTAATTTTAGTCACCAATGCTTTTACTCAGGGGGATTTATATTTATTTAGTAGAACCTGGGAGACCAAAGAGTCCGCAGCAAGACCATGGTATAGTTTAAGCCAGTATTGGATAGTGAATAACCATGCCCTATGATCCATGGAGGGAAGGCTGGCCTCTAAGTTCAGGGATACCCCAGAGACACACTTGGGGGCCCCAAATAATACTCTTAGGTGGGCACTTTGAAGATTTTCCAGTGATCCTCTAAACAGAGGAAACCAAACTGGGGCCCCATACAAAACTAGAGGAATCAGTTTGGCTTTAAGAACTCTAATTGCAGCTGGTAAAAATCTACTGCCCTTTTGATAAAAAAAATGGGTAAGCACCCCCATAGATTGATCCACCTTTCCCTGGATATAAGATCTGTGGATCGTCCAACTCAGATTTTCCTGGAAATAAATTCCAAGGTATTTAAATGAGTTGACTTGTTCGATTTTATGACCCCCCCACCGTCCAAGAGTACCTAACATTTCTCTTGGCAAAGACTACAATTTTTGATTTTTGGAAATTGATTGTTAACTTGTTATCCTTACAGTAGTCTGCAAAACTGGCCAGTAGTCTCCTGAGGCCGAGACGGGTCTGAGAAAGCGAACCGCATCGTCGGCATACAATAATAGGCTCACCTTTTGCTGTCCAATTTTAGGAGCATGTGATTGAACTGTCGACAACCACCTGGGGAGATCTGCCAGGTATAGGTTAAATAAAGAGGGTGCTAGGACACAACCCTGTCTGACACCCTGTAAGATATTAAATTCGTTAGTAACCTGTCCCTGGGTACCACATCAGACTTGGGCAGTAGTGTTAGAGTATAAAGCTTGTAACAAAAATAGCAGCCGACCATCGATGTTAAGTTCTTCTAGTTTCTTCCAAAGCCTTAGGCGGGATATAGAGTCAAAGGCAGCCTTAAGATCTACAAAGGCACAAAATAATTTACCTCCTTTGATGTCAATAGATTTATGGGCTAGGTGTGACAGAACCAGGCAGTGATCAATAGTTGAGCTGCCTGGTTGGAACCCAATTTGCTCTTGGCCCAAGATGTTTTTATCCCTTATCCAGTCGCTCAGTTTTAACTTCAGATGGCTAGCATAAAGCTTGGCAACTACAGATATTAAACTTATGGGTCTATAATTACTCGGGTCTTGTTTGGAACCCTTCTTATAAATAGGGACCACAATCACCTTCCGCCACTCCAGGGGAATACATCCCGATTTATTGATTACCGTGAATAGGGGTGCCAATATTGAAGCCCACCATTCAGGATTGCTTTTCAAAAGCTCTGGTGTTATGCCATCGGTGCTGGGTGCTTTGCCTGATTTTAATTTGGCTAGCAACTCCTCAATAAGATGGGGCTCTACATCTGGCCAGACTGGAGTGTCTGGCTCTAGCCTTGGGCTAAAGAAGGCTTAGCTAGTTCGTTTAGGATTGATTTATAGTGGTCCTCCCAGATGCTGGCTGGTATAAGACAGTCCAGCTTCCCTGACTTGGTCTTCGTTGCCCCGTTCACAAGCTGCCAAAAAGTTTTGATATTGTTAGAAGTAGTGGCCCCTATTAATAATTGCCAAACCTCCTGGTCTGCCTCATATTTCTTCTGCCATAAGAGCCTTTTATATTTTCTCTTTAAGGTGAAATATATGCATGGGAGTTGCCGCTCGTTGTTTTGGCGATAGGAACTGTAGACATCTTGAAGATTCCTTCTTGCCATCACACAGTCCTCATCGTAACAATATTTAGTAGGAATAGGCTTGGCTCTTTGAGTAAAGGACTTTGGCTGAAGTGCAAGCATTATTTCCCGTATTAAATTCTCATACACCCCAATGGCTTGCGCTGGGGAGGGGGATTCAAGGATCATAATGCTATATTTTGCATATTTGTCTGAGTCGAGCAATTGGGCTGAAGTACCCACCATCTTCGCTGTCCATCTAAGTATTTTGGTAATTGTGCCCAATTGTTGGTTAGATAATAAGGGGTAACAGGTTTCCATCCGGGAAAGACCATTAATGATCAGCTCGAGCTCCAATGGACGATGGTCACTATCCAGTCGATCAGCCACCACGATCCGAATCCGATCCGCCCCAAAATTGGGAAAATCTGATCCGATCCGATCCGGCCAACCTCCGATCCAATCCGATCCGCCGAGGTCCGATCCGGATCGGACGCCATTTTGAATGCTTTTTCCCATAGCCAAGTATTGTTTTACAAAAACGCCTATAACTTTTTCAATTTTAAAGATAGAAGGATGAAACTTGGTCACGTTGTAGACTGGTTAGGGAGAAATTTCAGAAAGATTGGTGCATGCATTTTGTGGCAATTAATTTTTTAATAAATACCCAGGAATGCCTATAACTTTGTCATTTTTAAAGTTACACACATGAAACTTTGCCACATTGTAGCAGCTCAGTTTGTAAAAAAGTTACAGGAGTTTCTTTCCTCATTGTTTCAAAAATACCTTGACACTACATGCCTGGACCTAGCTTTCTGAAATTTCACACACATATCAAGCAATGTGTTACCTGTAATGTGCCCAAGTTTCCTGTTTGTATCTTCAAAAATAAAAAAAATGGGAGGTGTAACTGTATTTACCCCACTACTACCCATTTTTCTAAAATTAATTGCCACACAAGGCAAGCAACTATGTTTCTGAAATTTCACACACATAGGTCCCAAGGTACCACCTACAATGTGGCAAAGTTTCATGTGTGTAACTTTAAAAATGACAAAGTTATAGGCATTCCTGGGTATTTATTAAAAAATTAATTGCCACAAAATGCATGCACCAATCTTTCTGAAATTTCTCCCAGATCACTATCCCTAACCAGTCTACAATGTGACTAAGTGTCATCCTTCTATCTTTAAAAATGAAAACGTTATAGGCGTTTTTGTAAAACAATACTTGGCTATGGGAAAAAGCATTCAAAATGGCGTCCGATCCGGATCGGACATCCGGTCCGATCAGATCCGACCATCCTCCGATCTGACCCGATCCAACCCCCCAGGTCCGATTCTGATCCGCTATCCGATCCGATCCGGGGGGTCAGTGCACATCCCTAGTACAAATGGTTATGTAATATGAAATAATCAATCACGCTTGAACCCCTAGATGCAGTACAGCTATACTCTCCCCATGGATCGTTAACGGAATAGCCGTTTACAATAACTGTATTGGTTCTGGCAGCCATCTCAAGCAAACAGCGACCTGTGAAGTTGGTATATCGGTCTTTAGATTGTCGGGGGAGGTGATTAAGTGGAGCTTTAATCATTCCATGGCCTGCACAGTTCTGAGGTAGAGTAGACGAAGAATTGCCAGTTCTAGCGTTGAAATCCCCTGCCAGAACCGGAAATGCAGTTGGAAATTTGTCCATTTGATCCAGTAGAAAGCCTTCAGTCTTCGTCCAGATTGCCCGAGTTGTCTCTTTACATGAAGAGGGGGCCAAGTAGAAGTTAAATAGCAATAGTGTTATTTTTGGGGTTCCCAGATGGATAACCAGGGCTTGGATCGAGGAATCATGGCTCGGTAGGTTGACTATATCAGCATTAAGAGTTGTTGCAATTAAGACTGCCAGACCCTGACAGTCCCTACCTTTTCCGTTATTATGAAGCGCTTGGAGACAGCATGATATAAATCCATCACTTGCAGCTTTTTGCGTGCCCAGGTCTCCTGTAGAAATATTATATCAAATTTGGCCATATAGTTGTGAAGATTAAGATCTCTGCTTTTTGGACCCCACCCGGCAATATTCCATGAAAGAAGCTTTAATGGCGGGTTAGGGTCTCCCATGATTTGTCAATCTAGTTCTTCTATAATATCCATTTGCCCTTCATCGTTGTTTATAACACAATTATTTAAGTACCTGTCAGTTCTTTTAAAGGGGTCATTGCGAGGTTCCTTATTTCTTGGGGAATTTTTTACGTTTTCCACCCTGCCAGTATTTATATCCCCTTCCCTCTGACCAAGGTGGATAATTGGAAATGCCACATTTTTAGGTCTTATTTCATCATCCAGTAGATTCATAGCCAATTTATCATCCACTAAGTGCAGTTGTTCTATAGGTATAATTCTGTTGCAGCCACTGCAGCTACCTAAATCCCCCGCCTCAATGATTCCTAATTCCAAGCCTGTTTCCTCGACTGAGTTATCCAACAGTACTCCCATGTTCTTGTTGGGGGTATTGCTTTTCCTTGCCTTGGCTAGAAGTAACTTCATTGCCATTGACATTCTATTTAATATCTCTTGTTGGTCCGTGGCAGGGAGTGCCTCAAAACTTTTTATTAGTTGCTGCTCATCCGGCGCGTAATCCTCCTCAACCATCAAAGAGTCCAATGGCCCTTGATTGGTGGGCTCGCCAGGGCCTGCAGGGTTCGGACCTGGCTTAAATTTGCTAAAAGTGGGAACACTTGATGCTAATTTTAGGGTTGCACGGACATAAGCCTCCTTCAATGGCTCCCGCCATTTCTGTATGTGAGAGCCTCGGGTACCCATCTTTGAAGGTGGGGCTATATTGGTGAAATATCTACTAACAAGTAGACCACCATTTTGGAGCCGCTCCCTGCTCCTATATATACGAGCTGCGATAGTTGGATGGTTAAATGTTACCACAGCTCGAGCATCATTAGAGTTGCTATAAAGATATTCTACTTTCTTGATCTCATGTTGTTTAAGATAAATTGGCACAATCTTTTGTAGAGTTGTTATGATAAATTTAGTTCGATCCAAATGGGACTGCTACTCTTCTGGTTTCAGAAAGTTTGAAAACACCAGCGTTCGTGTGTTAAGTTGCAATTTCCAGTGATTCCCATTTTCACTGGGAGTTCCGGAGTCACCCTGGGTCGTTGGTTTAGGGTATTGTACCATCAGCTGCTTAGTTAGATTGAGTCGAGATGTATTTGATTCAGGTACGGTACCAATCGAGTTATCGCCTTGAGTCGGGCAAGAATTAATGTCTGTGATGGAGTCAGCAGACACTAGGGATGCTACTAATGTATATGTCTTCCATCTATGATTTTTTTTGTTTATAATAAAGTTACAATTGATTTATACCAGTTTAGGTGTTGCTGTGATCCACTGAAAGGTTTAACACATACACACACACACACACACACACACACGAGAGAGAGAGAGAGAGAGAGATTTACCCGATTCACATCAACCAGTGACCTGGAAGTGGACTCGAACACAATTTGTGGTTGGAAAACTACATTTCTGAGCTTCAGATGCATTCCACAAAACAAAACAAAACAAATGTGTTTGACAAATGCACACATTTAAATAATAATGGATTTCCAAAATATGTGCAAACACGCTTTAGTCCATGGGTTCATGCATCCAAAATGCATACATTTAAAAATGCGAGCAAAATGCAAACATTAATGTTTACATTACAAATAAATCAATAAATTGCAAACTTGTGCAGAAATGGGGCAGAACCAATTTGACCTCAGAAAACCAACTGTGTCAGAAAAACATCCACATCCACTTCTGATGCATCACACCTTCACACCATGTGGTGCCAATGGTTGCACATTTTTATTGTCACTGCAGTACAGTTAGAAAGCACAACCCTATTTGCTGCCTGGGAGTATTGTACATGTGCACGTAACCATCTTGTCTGTTAAGAACTAAAGCACCGCCCCTCCTCCCCCCCCCCAAAGATTCTGAAAGCCTGTAATTCTCAAGTGTCTCATAAGTGCTTTGCAGTCTCATCATACAGTCAAATTTCGACAATACTGAATTCCAACTTTTCATTTGTTGCTGGTTCATTCTTATAATGCAACTATTTATAAAAGAGATAAGTGACAGAACAATAGAAATGTCTTGACAGCCTTTCCTTTACAAACAGCTTGGAGATAAACTGATTTGACTAACCTTTACAGGAGCATAATGCTGTTTATACATGAAAAATCTGACTGGTATCTAGGAGTAATTCATTTCTGTATCAAATGTTATCCTTGTGACATGTTCCAGAACATACTACAAGTAGGGATATGCAAAGCAGCAAGACCCAAGCTCATCCAGGTTCTCCAATTTCCACTTTGAAGCTTGTTCCGACTCGTGTCCATATCCGTTTGCCGGCTTGGCTTTTTTCATTTTTCACAAACATTTTCCTGCACATTTTTCAATGTACACATCAATTGTGCAATTGTACCTTTTTTATGTATGTATTTTTCTTCCTTTGATTAAGCTGTGTTTGTGCCTGATTTTAAAATTCTTGCATTTTTATGCACACCTAAAAATGTACACATACTTAACACTTTTGTTTGTTGCACAAATCATGTCACAAGCTCAGAAATGTACAAAATATGACCACATATTTCATTCAGGTCTGCATTTGCTTTTGGAAGATGCACATTGACTACATTGTGGTCAAAAACCAAAATAAGTTGAATTTCCCAGATGTGTCTAACTATAAACAGTTGGTTCAAACAACGACATGTTCCAGATTATTTACTTTCCTAGTACTGGAGGCTGAGTTTCATGAAAAGCATCTAACATTTTCAGTGACTGAGGGGGAAAGATTTGGAAATGTTTAGGAGGAATTTTCATTAAACAAAAATATCCCATACATCTTTGTATAGAGCAATGGGCTTAAGAGTCTTCTAAACTGAATCTTTCAAAGGATACTTTTGCCCACAATTGTTCTTAAAGCCAGGTATGTCAGCAAATCAGCAAAGATCTTTAAAAGGAGTATTTTACAGTGCAATCCTATTTACTCAGGCATACGTCCCACTGGGCTTAATAGGGTTTATTCCCATGTATGGGTTCAGAGGATTGCATTGTTAATGTGCATGCTTAGCAGCTCACTGCCATGGGGTAGGAAAACAGATTATGTCTTTTCAGGTGAACAATAAGAGGAACAGGTACCATGGAAAGCAGGATTGGTGTTTTTTTTTTGTGGAGGGCTTGCAAATCTTTTTGTGTCTTTTGCAAGAGTAATGTTCACATAACCCCCCCCCCCCAAACCTTCTATTTGAAAGCATCCTCTACCTGAAGGGCTGTGTCTAGTCTAAGGCCGGATCTACACCAAGCAGGATATAGCACTATGAAAACAGTATGAAAGAGATATATAAAAAGTAGGAGCCACACTACTGCTTTATAGCGGTATTGAAGTGCACTGACAAGTGTTGGGGCCCATTGACACATACCATATACAGCTATATCCTGCTTGGTGGGGCTCCTGCCTTTTATATACCTCTTTCATACCGCTTTCATAGTGCTGTATCCTGCTTGGTGTAGATCTGGCTTATCTGGCTTAAAGAGAAAGAATAATAAGAAGGTAAGCCGGGACCTTGAAGTTGCCCATCAACTCTTAATACCTGAGCAGGCATACAGGTCACCTCTCACAGTCTTCCCCACTATGGTGAGATGCATAGTGTTTCTATTTAAATTGTAGTAATTAATGGTATGATGTTACATGTTTTCAATATTATTTTATGGAGTGGAGGCTTGGGCACCTAAGAAGATCAATTTGAGTAAAATCCAAATTTCAAAATGTGGATATATGTTGAAAATGCCATAGACTGACTGAATAACAAATGAGGACATGCTACGGAGGGTAAACAAACAAACGGAGTTAATAAATGCCTTCAAAAGAAGAAAATTATAATATCTTGGTCATGTTATCTGCGGAGGAAAATACATCATATTCCAACATAGTATACCAGGGAAAAGATCAGTGAGAAGAAGACAAACATCATGGCTAAAGAACCTGAGGGAATGGTATAGCTGTACTTCGATACAATGTGGAAGTTCATCTGGAGGACACTGTGCTGCTGCCAGAATCTCATTTGTGCTGCACCCACATAGCATTTGTGGAAACCAATGTTTCAGTGTGGAGTGTGCATACATAGCCACTGTGATTTTTATATGATTGGGACAGCATGAAAAAACGAACCAGTAAGTCAAAGCTGTGACATGCTGCTTCCCAAATGAAAGCACTAACACTTCTGTATGAATGCAGCCTGGTAGCAGTCCCAGATGCATCCAACACTCTTGAATGGGGCTACTAGATATGGAGGCGGAGAAATTTGCCACGGAATCCAGTGAGGTCAGATTTCTATGAATCTGACCTGCAGATTCCTCAGCAGAGCATCTTTTCCTGAGTTTCACGGATTGTGTGAATTTGTGGATCTTTTCTTAAAACTTTCTGGAATTTTATGCACATTTATTTGTAGAATATATATATATATATATATATATACCATCTGAAAATGTGTATTTCCACTGCAGGCTAAAGCATAAAAATGCACATTTGGGGGGGATATGCCCTTGGGGAGATTTTCACATTTTTGCAGGTGTGAATTTGTGCAATTTGGAAAATTGGAGACAAATCTGTTTTTGTCAATGAGCGGTCAACAGAACGAAAGGCACTTAACAATCCACAAAACACAGACAAAATGTGTATTACAGATTCATACATCCTATTGTTGCTGCAAATTCTCAATAAGTGAGGCAATCTATAATACCAGCCCAAGGAAGATAGAACAACCAACCAACCCTTAAATAGAATTTATCACTGCTCAGTCACCAGTAAAGTCAAAAGGTGTCTAAAACAACAAAAACTCTGATAGGTGTAACTAGACAATAACCTTTTGCAGTTCATTCACATCGGATATTTTCTAACTGGAGATGCCAGATATTAGCTTTGATTATCTATACATCTAAAGCTTATTATTCACTTAGAGTAGCTAGAGTATACAATATATATATATATATATATATATATATTCATAATATTTGTACATCTGTATGAATGATGCATAGATTGCAGATTTAAAGTTGGCAATCAGGTTCTTATTTTAGAGTTCCACCCAACACACAGCTGTGATTTTTCTATATACACACTGCAAATATTGCAAATTGTAATGTCAGCATGAGGCCATACACAAATAAGGCATGGAAACTGGAGAATGATTCTAACAGAAGAGGATCTGGAGCCTGGTTGAGTGTTGGAATGCATCTATGGGACGACCAAGACATAGCCAGAAGAGGTAGAAAGCCAGACTTTAGAAGAATATAAGCTGACAGAACAGGACAACCAGGACAACAGAGAACCCAAAGAGCCAGAAACTACAGACTAAGGGCAAGTAAACAGCTGAGTCAGAAGAACCTGCATTCAGATAATCTAACCAATGATATGGATGTGGGAATTGGGAAGGAGAGAGGAAAGAATGAAGTGTTGTACATGACATAAAAAAAGTCAGGAGTTTACAAAAATGGAATAAATACAATTATTCTAATAAAAGACCTTAACTGAAATTAAAAGAATATAACAATGAAACCTATATATATATATATATATATAATGTGTCGTGGCCACCACAAAAACCATCGGCATGCTCTATCTCAAGAATAACCAGCCAACCCCTTTTATTTAAAAAAAACAGGTTTTCAAACCTTTCTTAAACACATCTAAAATCTCGGTCAACCACAATGGCAGGGGGAGTGAATTCCACAGCTGAGGGACAAGGTCCTGGAAGGAGAGGATGTAAGTGCAAGTCATGAGAAATGCTCTACTATTCCTTGGACTGTTCTAGAACTGCAAGAAGGGAAGAGTAATTTATTTATTTCAACCTTTTGACTTTTTTTAAAAAAAAAAAAAACACAACAACTCAGGGCAATTTATCATCCTAAAAAAGGATTTTCTTTATTACACTTCCGATCAACTATTTCCTTTACAGTTGCAAAGTGCCCCATGTGGCTTATGCAGTAGTAAATCAAGGCGGTTGACTTGGATTTCTTCCAGCTGCTTTTTGACAGTTTTTTTAATGAAAAACTAACTATATAAGGTTGCACTAGCATATTCCAGAAAAAAAGCTTTTTTTTTACTGACTTACATTGGGTTCTCTCCAGTTCTGTCCTTCAATTCACAGAAGGCTCTTTGACCCAGCAGACACTTTCATCAATGCAGGAGTGGTAAACATATGACCCTCCAGACGTTGTTGGACTGTGAGTCCCATCAGTTCTAGCCAGCATAGCCAAAGGTGAGGAATGATGGGAGTTGCAGTCAGGGAGGTCGGAGAAAACCGCAATGAAATCCAATTAGTTCAATTTCTATGAATCTTCCCCTAACCCACGGATTCCACAGTGAGCAGCTTTTCCTGAATTGGATGGATGCTGCAGTCTTGCAGATCATTTTTTTAAAAAACTTTGTGGAATTTTATGCAAATTTAGTTGTAGAAAAATATGTTAAAAAGAAAAACACCATCCAAACATGTGCATTTTCATCATAGGCTAAAGCATGAAAATACACATTTTTATTTCTTTTGGTGGTGTGTGTGTGGTGCTTATGAGCAGATGATGGAATGAAAGGCACTTGACAATGAAATGTGGATAGAATGGATTTTATAACATCTGTACATCCTTAGGTGCAGCCCAACAACCTCTGGGGGGGCAGATGTTGCCCACCTCTGCATTAATAGGAGGGAGAAAAAGGGGATTTTTTTTTACCTCTCCTTCTCTCTGCACTCTCTCTGCTTTCCACATCTGTTCAAAGACCTGGGTGTGCTGAAGGCAGTATGAGGGAACTGAAGGAGAAAGGAGGAATTTGCAAACATCAGCTCTTACCCCCACCCATCCATGGAAGCCTCTGTAGGATCAACTATCCTTCTAAAATGGAAGAAAAACATTGGCTGAATTTGGATGACACAATAAGTGACTGAGAGGCGGGGGGAACAATCGTCAGTTGTATTGACTATCGTGTTATCCGAATGCTGCCATAGTCAACTCAGCGCTGATCCTAATCCACAGCACGGTTGATTATTTATTACCATGTTGTTTGGGGAGTAGCCCCTAGATGAACAACTGTAAAGTTGATTATTACTCCACCATTGACTATCGTGTTGTCCGAATTCAGCCATTGAGTACAACCTATTGCTTTCTTAAAGTGTTTTGCATGAGACCAGATTTATAGTGAGAAGTGAAATCATGTAACATAAACTTCAGGTCCATGCACACAATATTTCCTTGGAGATGCATCTTTGGATTCTGCCCGTTCACATGGGCTTGAGAGACTTACATTTTTATACCAAAAATATTGTTTGGACACGTATATTCTGGTGTGAATGTTTGGTCATTATTATACAAATAAATGTTTGTTTTGTTTTGTTTTTTGTATGTTGAACTAACTGCCATAAGAGAAAAATGCATCTGCCAACATGTTCAGCGATTTCTCCTAAGCTTGGGATTCATGCAGCATGAAAAAATGTGTTGTTGTTGTTGTTGTTGTTGTTGTTGTTTTCCTTTTACTTACAGCACAGCCCTTGTAAACACAGTAGTCCAAACGCATCACAAATATAATAAAAGGATTGCAAGAGATATGTAGCAAACCTGTTTTACACCATGGGAGAGCTGTCAATACATGCTTGTCTGAGCACGTTCTTTTCTAGGTGTATTGATTATTTAAAAAATACTGAACTATGTTCTTAAGAAAACATAATGTAAAGAAAAGTAGCAGAATATTGTTTAGATTATATGAGCTGTTGGAAAGATGAAAATACAGAAACTGTATTTCAGTTCAGGTCATATTTGGTCAGAGTCTACACAAGCTGTACCTCCCAAAACTGAATGCAGATCTGAACACTATCTGCTGTCAAAGTCCATATATTTCATAGCATGTGATGTGGTTTGCATGGGGGAGGGGAATGCATTAAAAATGTGTTCATTTTAAAGATGTGCATGAAAAAATGCTTATGTTTGAAAAATGCAGACAAATATGCTTAATCAATTTAAAAATGCACGCATACGATTGAAGCATACATTTGAAAAGAATGTACACAAAATACACAAGAATATTGTGCAAAAAGAAAAAGAAGGTGAAGTTTGGATAACCTCCATGAGCTCAGGGTTTGCTGATTCACATAAAATTAAAATCACATAATGCTGGTTCTTAGGTACAACTAGATCTGGAAATTGATTTTTCTTGCAACTAGCATGTTATTCTAATAAATTGTGCCCTTATCTGGACATAGATAGCCTAGCTATAGTTATCCACACTCTGATAACCTCTCGTCAGGATTACTGCAATGCATTATATGGGGGCTGCCTTTGAAAACGGTTCGGAAACTTCCCCTGGTACAAAACAGGGCAGCCAGACTGTGAACGGGGACTGGCCAATGAGACCATATTATGCCAGTCCTTTTCCAGCTTCACTCGCTGTTGGTCCTGGTCTGGGGCCTATTCAAAGTGCTAGTAGTAATACTCAAAGCCCTAAACAGCTTGGGGCCAGGTTATCTGAAGGAACTCCTTCTCCCATATGTACCTGCCTGGACACTAAGATCATCCTTGGGGGCCCTTCTACCAGGAGGAGGCCTTCTCTGCTGTGGCAGAGACATTTGTGTAGACCTTACCTTTGAAACTACATGTTCAAATTATTTACTTCAACACTAGCTAGAAAGTGGGAAATCATTTCAAGAATATTTAGAGGATGATGACCTGGGGCAGATCTACACGTAGTCCTCGATGCGCCCTCCCTGTGCCCCAAGCCACCCTCGGAGCTCTGCATCCCGCCCAGTGTGGACCAAGCCTTGGAGGCTCTGCTCATGCCCTCGCCGCTGCCGCCACCACCGCCCTTTCATCCCAGCGTGTCCCGGGGAGGGAGGGGGGAGGGTTGTAAACAAAAGCCAGCAATTGGGAAATCCCTCTCCAAATCGCTGGCTTTTGTTTACAACCCTCCCCCTCCCTCCCCGGGACTGGCCAGGATGAAAGGGCGGCGGCAGCGGCGAGGGCGTGAGCAGAGCCTCTGAGGCTTGGTCCACACTGGGCGGGGTACAGCGCTCCAAGGGCGGCTTGGGGCACAGGGAGGGCGCATCGAGGACTACGTGTAGTTCTGCCCCTGGATATTAGAAAGGTTTTAAGGGGACCACATTTACATTCAAAACTAGGTGTCCAATATGAACCCACATCATGGCAGGCAATCCAGAAAGCTGAAATTTGGCATGCACTTAGCCCAGGGCACACTAAGGAAAATCTGAAAAATGGGGCATTTTAAAATTAACAGCATAAAAATGAACATTTTGTATTTGCTTCACACTGCACAAACCAGCATCCTTCCTGACAAATAAAAAGCTAAACAACACATGGGATGCAATACTGAGCTGTGCAAGTTCTGTTTCCTCTTCACACATTTCTGTCAGACCTATGTTTCAGGGACAGCAAGACTTCCTGTGGTGGAGAGGAACGTGCATCTATGCTTTCAGAGATACAACTGGGACGTTTTCACTCATGGAGTATCAGAATTGTTAGGGAATGTGTACATGAACTAGAGATCTGAAATTTCAGATTTCAGCATGGCCACTGGCAGCAAAATGCTTCACCTGCCCTGTGCCTTCTCCGCAGTGAGCGAAGGCATGGGGCAGGGTAAGCTGGTTCTTGGTGGCTATGTCAGGAGGATCATCTTCCCTACACGGTTACTAGGAACCAATTGATGTGAGGGGCAGGGCCCCACCTCAAGATATCATATAGCCTGTAAAGGGATGTGTGGGTGGGGTCATCGGTTCACCCTATCCCATTATGGTGTCCCACCCCTGGCATACCATAACATCCAGCCCAACTTTTCATATGGTCATAGGACACTGTCATGTATGGCAGCTTATAAGCTTTGCAGTACTTCAGTATGACAGGAAGAGTGGATTGTACAAAGTCAATGTTTTCAAGAAGGTATGATCTCTGGAGAATGTTCCACCAACACAAGCTGCTCTTAAACAGCACACAATGCCTGCAATCTATCATGGAGGACATGTATGGAAATATTTATCTAAGAGATCCAAAGTTGCAAGACTGGGGTCAAGAGAAGAAAGATGGATTTCAAAGGCAACCTAAGTGGACAGCTGTTGGCCAAGCTAAGTAAATGTGCTATGAAAGCGGTAGAATACCGCTTTTAATGGCACTGCTATTTGCCACCTTTTCATTCAGGAATAGTTGAAGTTGAATTCCTGTAGTTACATTATATACTTCACAGAGGGAAGTTAATGCCACAAACAGAAAAGGTATCTAGGTTTACAACTGAAGTTAATCCATAACAAATGAATGCCACTATGATCATATTTATGTCCCAGAAATTAATTCATTACCGATACAGACATAACCAAGAAGTTTGCAAATATATTTTGGAATTATTAATGTTTGATGTTGATATTAGATCAGTGATGGATATAAAATGATTTTTCAGAGACAGTAACTTGCATTGTTTAATAGCATTTTCTAGTGAACCACTTGCAAGCATGTTTATTTAAGGATCTGTGATGGGATTTCATACTACATTGTGAACATGCTATTCATATGCAAATCAGCAAAATCTGAGCTCCTCTGAATTCCACCTCAAAGCTTTTTCTATCTTGTGTTTGTATCAGGTTGTAAGCTTTCAAATGTTTGCACATTTTTGTGCACATTGTTTTTAAAATGCATGTGTTTTGCTCATTGGTTGAAGTGTATTTGTGTGCAGTCTTCAAAAGTACACATTTTTGAAAGGCTTTTGTTTGTTTGTTTTGTCCCACCAATCACATTGCAAGCACAGAAATGGACTTTAATTTCAGATAGCTATTGTTATCGTTATTATTATTATTATTATTATTATTATTACATTTATATACCACCCCATAGCTGAAGCTCTCTGGGTAGTTTACACTTGGATCCACATTTGGTTCTGGAGGTGCAAACTGGGTGATTTCTAATCAAAAACAAACTGAAATGAATTCCAAATAAAGCTTTTGGGGCCTAGAACATGCACACTAACACCTTGTGTGCCCTGTTTGTTCTCTAAGTACACTCATTTTATCTTTGTCATCTACTTCTATTGGGACCTTGCAGTCACGATTGAGAATATTCTCTTCGTATAAAGAAAGAATATGTGTGTTTGTCAGTGAACAGCGTAGAAAACCCATTGACTACGGAATTCTTTCAAAACAGGAGTAGATCTCAGGGTTTGTTCTGGCATCCCTACTGCATGCCCACGGCAAGTTCCATGCTTTTAAACCAAATTGCACAATTTGGTCAGACATCCTGGCTTAACTGTTTTGCTAAAAAGTGTCTTTTAAATTTTTGCACATCCATGAGTGGATCCAATGCAACTGGAAGGATGTATAAATAATCTAAGTAGTGGGTGGGGATGATCACATGAGTCTCTCTGTCTAGGGGTACATCCTGATGAGGGGTTTACCCTGGGGTTGATCTGCAGTGGCTGCAGGTCAGTTATATAACACAGCCGCCATTGCGGAGCCATTCCCCTGAAGTTCCGGTTTAAAATAGTTGCCTACTCACCCTGGCTTTTTTGGCTTGCAGCGAGGTGACGACAGCATCTGCCATCTGCCGCCTTGATCCGGAGCTGTGTCGGAGGCGTGCCCCAGCCGATGCCAACCCCTGATTGGTTGCAGGGGGTGGGCCAGCGAGCCGAATGGCTGCTGGGCTGCCTCCATGGAGCTTGGCATTGAATGGAAAATGTTAAAAAAAAAAAAAATTAAGCAGCTGTAGGTTTTAAAAGGGTTTAAAGCTTTTTTTTCTTTTTTAAAAAAAATAGTATTGGAAGGGGCGCGGGCTTACTGGGATGTGGGGGGAGCTACCTCCATACTTCGCTAGACCACCAGCGAAGCAGCACAGTTAAAAAAAAGACTCTTTTTTTAAAAAAAAAAAGGAGCGAGGTGCCGGTGCCTGTTCGCTCCTCCTGCCCTGTAAACACCGCTCTAGGGGACAACATGAAGGAGCACAAACGCAGGAGTTTGAGGGCTGGTGGCGTCAATGTGCCGCCATCAAGACACACACACCCCAGGCAGGGTGTCTATTTCATGGAAACATTTCCCCGGCCATGTGGGATTTCTTCACAGTTCAGCAGCTTTCATATGGAAGAGGGAATGCTTAAAGAGGACACTGGAGCAGTGGGGACTGGGGACTACAATTTCAGTGGGGTTGTGAATCCATTCTGGGTTTCAGTTAGAACCAACAGAACTCCAACAGAGCTATCCCAGGTGCTGAAATTGTTTTGAGAGATAGGGTTGTGCATTTTGAGTAGCTCCTCTAGAGTTCTGGTTGGTTCCGACTGAAACCCAGAATGAATTCACTGCCCCACCCAAATCTGAACCACCAGCCTCAACCGCACTGGAAGTATAAAACAAAATATTTAACCAATTTTAAGCTGATTTTGTCAGCCACTTAATCAAACACACAAACACAAAATCAGGTTTAGTTTATATTCACACACACACACACACACACACACACCTTTTCTGTTGAGCTACTGCTTGAGGCGTACATCAAAACAGCAAAACAGCAAAGCAAAAACAAAGTTAAAACAATAAAGTTTAAACCCATTATACAGAACAATGAATATACTGTTGCATAGTCACACAATAGCATAAGCCTATAATAATAATAATAATAATAATAATAATATTTATTTGTAGCCCGCCTCTCCCTCCGGATCGAGGCGGGGAACAACAACAATATAAAACATAAAAATCACAACAGTTAAAAAAATTTAAAAACAAGAGAAAAATACAACATTAAAAAATAACTCCTAATTCCCCAAAATGGTTACTGCCTGGGCTCTGTTACACAAATGTAAGGAACATATCGATTCCTCAGGTTTCTTCTGAGTGGATTTGCAGCCAGTAATGGAATTTGATGAAAATCAGCAACATAGAGTGCTATTGAGGATTTCTAACTTGTTACATAGTTCTATTCTTTCTCCTTCACATCCATCAAAAGGATAATTTGTTTGGAAAATGTATTGCTTATAGTGAACAGATAAATGGAAGATATGTTTTACCATCTCGTCATGTGCTTATGTGGTGTTAGCCACCTAGCCTCTTTCATTGCAAGAAGATTTCTTGAATTGAACTGTTTTACACAGCACTGGACAGCTTATAGAAAGCAGCAGTGAATGGACTAGGGGTTCCCAACCCTCTCCTTAAGCCTGGGTATGAGAGAATGGAATGTGTTAACATCACAGTTATTGATCTCATGATTATTTATCCTGTGAGATTACCCACAGTCATTGGATATATTGATGTGGTGCTTGCGATTTTCTTCGAACAGTAGAAGTGCCATTTCATAGAACTGCTTGTACATAGTCCTGACAGTTAGAAACACTCCACTGATTTCTATGAACAAAAACAAGGCCTTCCTTTCTATCCCACCATTGTGTGTCTGACTGTGTGCGTGCATGTTTGAGTGTGCAAGCTAGCCTGCGTCAAATTGAATTTAACAGAGATAAAAGTGATATTTATATCCCCAGAGAAATAAAACTAGTAAATGGGGGAAAAAACTCTCAATAGATAAGCAAAGTTGGATGTCTCTCCATTACTTTGTTTTTTTTCTTTTTCTAAGCTAGTTTTCAGATAAGAACCCCTAAAAAAGAGAGCAATACCAACAGAAAGTGGTACTGGAGATCCTGGTTTGTAGACAGATCTTGCCTTATACCTCAAAAGCTTTGCTCCAAATACTACAGCCTATCTCCTTCACACACTCAATTTTTAAAAAAACTTTCCAAGAAAAATGGCAGTGTCCAAGGTGTGCCTGAGCCTTGGCCCCTCTATTTGGGAATGTTTAAGTCTTATGGTGGAACTCCCATATTCACTTAATCTCATGCCAGTACTTAAATTCTGACCATATCCACTTCCTTGACCATTACTCAGTGGTAGATCAGATGCTTTGTATGGACAAGATCCTAGGACCAGGAAAGACCACTGTCTGAAACCCTGGTGAGTTGGTGCTAGTTAGTGTACACCAAGGGTGCAAAACCTCAAACCCAGGGGCCAAATCAGGCAGGCCTGGAATCCTAATCCAGCCCTCCATGGTTCCCCATATAGCCATTCCCACACATTGTTTTGGTCTGCGAATCACACTACAGGTTCAGAAACGTACAGACTTCGATCACAGATTGTGTTCGAGTCTGTGTTCAGTCCAGGAGGTGTGAACAGTGTAAATCCTGAACAAAAAAAATGAACTAAACTATTTTTTAATGCATCAGTAGTCTCCACTTCACAAAACAGTGCCTTCATGAGAACCTGGAAGCTGCTGAAGGTAACAATGGCTCAGTTCGGACGACATATTAAGCAACGGAGGGGTAAATAACGTACTGACCGTGCGTTAGGCAGGAGGAGCACCACAGACGACACGCTGCAGCCAGCGCTGCTTGGAACCAGCAAACGCCCCAGCTGCAAGGAACTTGTGGCAGCCATTTTGGTTGCAGCTTCTCCTCCGTGTGTCCCCCAGCCATATCCCAGCATGCACCGTGAGTTCTGCCGGCTGCATAGAGCAGCTGGGTTTTTTTGGCTGCTCTAGGCAGCAGAACTCTATTCTGAAACGGAATAGTCCACGGAGAGAGGGGGGGCTGAATTCGGACGACACTTTAAACAATGGGGCTTCAGGCTAAACAACGTGCAAGCCCGTTGTTTTGCTCCATTGTTTAAAGTGCCTGATTAACGTACTGTCAGTTGTGTGTGCATTGTGTGTTGCCCTCCAGATGACACAATAAGCAATACAACTGACGATTGTTCCCCCCCTCCTCCGTTGCCTAATGTGTCATCCGAACTGAGCCAATGAATTCATTATGCTCCAGCACTGGTTGCAGAGGTTATCTGAGTGTGAAAGATCTATAGCAGCCAATTGTGTCATATATTCATGATTAATCGATGATAGAGGGCAGGATCCAATTGGCACTTGTGCCCCTGCTCATTCCCTTCCACCATGCCAATTCCCTTCCACAAGAGTGGATCCTGAAGATTCCATTGTGCAAACAAGACCCACTGCTTATTCAAGGGAGATTTAGCACTTCCTAGAGGAAGCTCGGAAATGAGTAAAACACTCATTTCTGGAAGGAGGCAGGTTGGGGGAGCTCTCTTATCTAAGCACCGCCAACTTGCCTATGTCCAGAAATGAGTGTTTCCACTCATTTTGAGTTGCCCCCAAAGTGCTAAATTGACATTGCACAAGTGGTGAGGGGCCACTTGTGCAATGGAATTGGTGGGGTGTAAAAGAATCAGAAGGGGCATAAGCACCCCCACTGCATTCTGTCTGAAAGTACCCTGCTCTGTTCCAATTTGGATGCCATAGTGCAAACAGAATCTGTACCAGAGGTCCTCCACACACCTGCTTGTCACAACTTCTTGGATCACATGTAATCTTAATGCTTTATCCCTTGTGGCTTTTGAACACCTATGAAAGTCAACTTGGCCAAAATAAGTAATGCCCCATTGGATGAGGCAAAGATCTTCTTTCTTTAAGGAGGCAGTGATTCATCAGTTTATTAGGAGAAAGAAACCCAAAAGAATGGGTGTAATAAGCATCTCTCTTTTTTAATCTCTGAAATCTTGGAGGATATGGTTGATAGGTGATTTGCCAGTTAATCAGTTATGGTGACAATGGTGATGATGGTGATGATAATAACTGAATAATAGAATCATAAAATTGTTGAGTTGCAAGGGATCATCTAGTCCAACCCTCTGCAATGTGCAGTAAAACCAATTAAACCATCCATGAGAGGTGGCTGTCCAGCCTCTTCTTAAAAACCTCCAGAGATGGAGAGCCCACAATCTCCATAGGTAAAACAATTTACAATAAATAATTGATAAAACATGCCTAACATGTATTAAGCTCTGTACATTGATTAAAAACAACATGGTTCCTGCCTATGAGCTTCCAATCAAAAAGACATGACACAAAGCGGAAAAAGTGATGAAGAGGGAAGAAGGAAACAACCAAACTCAGGCAACAATATAATACTTCTTATAATGACCAGCTTGAATTGCATTATTTTTGTTTATTATGTTTTTTGTATCATATGTTTGCTGTTTAAATTATTATTAGTAAGCTGCTTTGAGCTTCAGTAAAGTGGTATGAAAATGATTTGAATAAATAAAACAGCTCCCTTATGCTTCCAAGATCCTTGCATCAGGGGCCAATACATGTCCACACTGGACCTTAGTGACAATATACTGAATGAATATATATTCATCTGTTCCTTTGTGAATAAGCTGTTATTTCCTGTATCTGGATGATACAGCAGATAAATTGCCATTCACGTAGTTTTGGTTCATATTCACCCTGTTATTTGCCCTACTATTTACACTCAATGGATGAATAATTTCTAGCCTCTAGGTTACATCTGTAGAACACCTTTCTGAACAATATTGATATAAACATTATTTATGAGCTTCTTGTTGACAGTGACTCAGTCATTATTCTTATTGTGGGGTCACATAAACTAGAAAATATCCACATAGGTTGTCAGAGCATCTGTGACTGAAAAGCTTGTTGTTTTTTTAAAAAATACTTTTTTGTTTGTTTTGAAGGTTGAACAGTATTTCTTTATGCATTTGTTTATTCTTATATCAACCTGGAATATTTGGAAGGGCTGCAGTATGTCTACCAAGACATTCATTTGTCCATTCCAAAAGCCCTGTCTGTTACAGAGAAGAAATCTAAGCACTCATTGCATACAAATGTCCTATTAATTTCTAATGGCATAGATTTAAAGAAAATTAAATTTCACAAATTGCATTAGTGCTAACAGTGATTTTCTCTATCAAAGAGAAAATGACTTCTCTTTTTTTCATTTTGTCACATTAAAATCATTTCCCCCTCTTTCCGCTCTTTACTAATGTAACTGAAATCCTGAAAGGCTGTCTCCATGTGTGGAGGTTTACTTTATTTAAATGTTAATAGTTTTTCTGAAGACTCTAGTGGCTTCCAGTGACTCTTCAATGTGGCAGTTCAGTCTTATGGAAGCTTTTACCAGGATAGCCTACAGATGGTTCTTACGCACATACATCACAATGACTCATCATTTGAATACTGAACACTCCATGATTCAGCCAAATCTATGACTTGTCTCCATTTAAAAATAGAGTGTTTGAGTTGATACGAAGGCTGTGATGACCAATCCTACGGTAGTTATTCAAGTCACCATTTGATGCTACTGTCAATGAATTATGACCATGCATGTATGCATGGACCATATTAAGTACATTTTATGCTCTATATGCTACAGAAGGGATAGAAAAACCTGGGCCATAGGCTGTTTCTGGCCCACAAAGCCTCTCATCATTTTAAGCCAAGGCCCAACTCACTTTCCAAAGCCTCATCCTGATGGGAAAGCAACTTGGAGCCTCTGCCTGAAGGCACCTAGAACCCCTTGAAGCAGTGATTCCTGAATCAGCAGCACTCCCTTTGCTGCTTCTCAGCTGTTTCCTGATCATCTGAGCAGTGGGGTGTGGGGAGATTGTGGGAAAGGGAAGTTCTCCCCCCCCCACAAAAATATTTCTCTCCACTGCTCAGCTGATCAGGAAACACTTGAGCAGTGGGGAAAGTACCAGGAATCTATACCGCCCTCTTCCCTGGAGAAGGGAAGTTTGCCTTGGTGTATGCTGTAGGTGTGTGGTATTTGTCATGTGTGTGTGTGCTATGTGTGTGTATGACTAGCTGGAAGAATTGGAGAAGTGTGTGAGAGGCATCTCTGTGTGTGTCATTGTGTGCATGTATGTGAGAGAAGTGGTGCATGCAGGAGTGTGTACATGTATAAATGGTGTGTGTGTGTGTGTGTGTGAGAGAGAGAGAGAGAGAGAGAGTGCATGTGTGTGTATGAGAAAAATTGTGGTGTGAGATGTGTATGTAAATGTGTGTACATGTGTAAATGGGGAGGGGTGTGCGTGCGTGTGTAGAGAAGGATGATCTGTCAAGTTTGCTTCTCCCACAATTGAATTGTATAAATCTCAAATTCCTTGCTTCCAAAATATGAAGAAATTTGTGAATTTTGGTAAATCTTCATCAAACCTGAAAGGAAATTGATTTTTACCAATCTGTGCCAGCCAAATCTAATAGGTGCAGCATGAAGAGCATATTTCCAACATAGAGAAGACCATGCTGTATCTGCCTGCCATGTGGCTGTTAAAACTGAGGAGCCTGTCAGAAAAAAGAGGTGGCAACCTTAATTCAGCGTCACAAACATGGCTGAATTACAAAGGGATTCAAACCCAGACTTTTAAGAGCTAAGCTCTCATAGCCCGGTGTGTGGACGGACAAATCTGCCAGTTTTTTATTTGTTCTTCATTCATATTTTTTTAAAAATCTCAGCTTATTTCTGTCCTGAATATGAAGACATGTGTGAATTTGGGTAAATTCTGATCAAAAATGAATGGGAAAAAAAAATATTCTCATCAATCCCAAGTATGCAGCCCCAACTATTTTTATACATCCCTTTCCTAGCGTTTCTGGCCTCAACTAAAGGTGGCTATTTATATAGTGCCTTATAGGGCTGTTCAATGCTTTGGACCCGAACCCCAATTCAGAGGCCTCGATCTGAATTCGTTTCGGGGCTGGATCTGGCCAAGTAGACCCAAAACACTTCTGTAAATGTCCCTTTGCAGCCACCACAGACCTTAGACCTAGGAAACACCAGTGCCCCATCTTTGTTTGCAATGGTAGCTCTCATCAAGGACTGGCTGCTGCTGAACAGCTCAGGTAAGTCCTGTGGGCAGAGGGGACAGCAGTTCTTTGGGAGGGGAGGGTCCGATAGATTCCCAGCTGGCCTCAGGCCCAGCATTCCTGAGCAACAGCGCAGTGGGTGACCAGGACCTCACAACAGCCAACCCACTTTGGATTCGGGATTTCTCTTTGGATCTGGATCCAAAGCAGGTTGGCCTGTGCTTGAAGCACCCCAAGTTGAATCAGGGCCAAGGTGGAATCTCCAAAACGCCCTCCAAGATGAATCAGAAGGTCCGTACACAGCCATAGTGCCTTATAGGAATTTTCCACGTTGGCAAAACATCCCCACTTCTGCTTGATGGGATCTGAGCTAGCAGTGACCAATCAAGAAAGAGGTCTTGGGGTTGTGGTGGAGAGCTCGATAAAAATATAAACCCAGTGTGTTGCTGCTGTGAAAAATGCAAACTCCGAGCCTATCTACACTACTGCTTTAAACTGTTTTAAAGCAGTAGTGTAGATAGGCTCTCTATGTTAAGCATAATCAGTTAGGGTAGGCTGACCAGATAAAATCCAGGTCAAGGCTCCTGTAACTTTAACAGTTGTAGCGAAAAGGGAATTTCAGTCAGTGGCATTTGTATGCAATTAGTTCCTGGTGAAATTCCCTCTTCATCACCACAGTTAAAGGTGCAGGGGCCCTGCCTTCTTTTGTATATGGTCACTCTAGTATAGTGCCTGCACCTTTAACTCTTGTGATGAAGAGGGAATTTCACCAGGAACTAATTGCATACAAATGACACTGGCTGAAATTCCCTTTTCTCTACAACTGTTAAAGTTACATGAGCCCTGGCCTGGATTTTATCTGGTCACCCTAAGTTAGGGATTTGAGAATAACTATGTGGTGTGACCACAGTTAAAATGCTGCATACAGTTCTGATCACCATGCCCAAAAAAAGATATATTGTAGTGCTGGAAAAAATACAGAAAGGGGCAAATAAAATGATCAAGGGGCTGGAGCATCTCCCCTGTGAGAAAAGGTTACAACAGCTGAAATTGTTTAGCCTGGAAAGAAAGGAGGCTAAGGGGAGACACGATAGAGGTGTACACAATTATGCATGGTGTGGAGAATGTGGATAGGGAGATCCTTCCCCCCCCCACACACACACACCTTCTCTCAAAATTCTGGAATCTAGGGTCAACCCATGAAGCTCATTAGTGGGAGATTCAGGAAAGAAAAATGGAAGTACATCTTCACACAGCACATAGTTAAATCTTGAAATAGGCTACCACAAGATGTAGTGATGGCTACTGATTTGGATGGCTTTAAAAGGGGTTGGATAAATTCTTGACTCTTCTTACATTCTTAAACAATTATAAACGGTGACATAGCAAGACATTGCTCATGGCTGCTCTTCAGATCTGGGATTCTTTTCGTAATGAATTTATCTGGTACTCATTTATTGTGGATCAAGAAGAACATTCTTCTAGCAAGTATTTTCTGTTCTGGTCTGTAAGGCAATGATGCAATGCAGATTAAGAGCGATTTCATATGAATCATTTTGTACTTGGGTTCTGACATTTGAATACAGAATGCATGCATCTTATATTAGTTATGAAGCATGCATATATATCACAGCATTTTTCTTTTTAAAAAGACGTATGAACAGATATCTCAGTTCTACTTTCTCAGTGTATCTTTTTCCTCTTCACTTACTTTTTGTTTGTTTGTGTGTTTGTTATCGGGTACTGAAACCCAAGGGCACTAGATCTCAGGAGATACAGTGCTACTACAAGATTTGCTTTAAAAGCATAATTGTAAAAGCTCTGTCTGCTACTTGGCTTGTGTGCCTCTTATTTTAGGAGTGGAGTAGTTTAGAAGACATCAGAGGAATAGAGATAGAAGTGAGATCATGACATGTCCCTGGACATAAACTGATTTTTTCATAACTGCATTAACTCTATAATTAATGTTTGTAAAATGGATATCTACTCTGGGTGATTGTCTGTTGCTATCACTTTGTGAAAGATGTTGACCATTGTTGTTGTTTTTAAAAGAATCCTGTGTGATGGCAGTGAATGAAGTTCTTCAAAAAAAGTCTTTAAAAAATTATGCTGATATATTCCAAGACCCATCAAGATCTTGCTCTCAAGATGCTAGTCCCTTTGGAATATGTATTTCACAAAACTGAAACTGGTAATTAAAAAGTTATTCAATAGCAGCTATGGCATAAGAAAAGGTTAATTAGGCACAAGGGAGGCTTTCATTTGAAAATGTATTTAGGCAATACAAATAAGTAATTAAAGATAACCCACCTCAAGAAGTGTGATGATTTATCAATTACTCGTTCCTTGAGTTTCTGCTCATAATGATCTGGGATTTAACATTTCTTTTTTGATGGCTGCTAATGAGCACCAGACTGATGACTGGACACCTTTCCATTTATTTTTCTTTCTGTTTTAATTAAAACTAAATAACATAAATACTCATTGCCTTCTACTAAAGTGATATTTTCCATAAAAAGGTTGATCTGTTGAAGCTTGAGCTATTTAATGAATCACTTCATCCAAGTCTTCAAAGAATATTTTGAGTTCCAAAAATGATATTTGAAGTGCTTATTCTTTATTGTTTATTTCAGTAGGTATTTATACATCTGGGACCTTCACAATTATATTCAGTCTTAGACTAATGAAAATATGAACTAAAATGTCATTTGTATTGCTGGCAATGCTTCTGACGCTCTCAATTCAGGAATTTTCATCACATGATCTTGTTTCCCAAATGAAAGTGAGGCATTACAAATTCTCAATTGTTCCTCTTTTTATTTCCAAATTTTGTACAGATCACTTTTGTTCCTGCAATTTATTTGTGTATTATCCCCAATATACATTACCAATGCACATAGAATAACCATGAAAATTTCTGGGCCAAACCCAGGTCTGAATCCCAATAGCAATGGATCTAGAAACTTAGACTCTTTTCAAAAATGGATGAGTATTGCACCTACTCACACAAGCATATTGCTCAAGAACTTTCTGTTAGCAACAAGCTAATTACTGAGATTTTCTAGTGACTTTTTAAAGGTGGCTGGGCTATTCCCCCATTCAAAGAGGCATTTACTACCTACTGAATCCATCCAGACAGTCCCTCCCCACTCAAGGCTGAATGTGTCTGGGATAGGCCATAGTTGTCCTATCCCTCTGTCCTCATCATCAGGCCGGAACAACTAGAACTGATCCATCAATACTGGATAAGAGAGTGTTCTGGGCACCTCCACAGACTGACTGGTATGATTGATTGTTTCTTTTGTCCACATCTCACAGAAAACTTCCAACGGTTTTGTAACATCCACAGACAAGCCAGGTTGTAAGAGGCCCTGAACTAGGCTGACCGTATGAAAAGGAGGACAGGGCTCATGTAACTTTAACAGTTGTAGAGAAAAGGGAATTTCAGCCAGTGTCATTTGTATGCAATTAGTTCCTGGTGAAATTCCCTCTTCATTACAGCAGTTGAAGTTGCAGGGGCCCTGCCTTCTTTTGTATCTGGTCACTCTAGTATAGCGCCTGCAACTTTAACTGTTGTGATGAAGAAGGAATTTCACCAGGAACTAATTGCATACAAATGACACTGGCTGAAATTCCCTTTTCTCTACAACTGTTAAAGTTACATGAGCCCTGTCTTCCTTTGCATATGGTCAGCCTACTCTAAACCACCCAGAAAAGCTTTTCTGGACAACGCTGTGAGGATGCAATGGTGTCAGAGGAATTCTTTACTGCCATCAAGCCACGTAATAGGCTTGATAATTAGCACTTACTAGTCTTCGATGAGACTCATAGCTCTCTGCCACTTCTGTTCCAGCCATCTCCTCCTGCTTCGCTGCATAATTCCTATTTAATTTTACCATGTCCGTGTTTTTTCCCAGTGTCCACATCCAATTAGACATCCAAATGTGGGTGTAACCAAACCTAGTTTATTTCCTCTCTGGTGACCATTTAATTTCCTATTATATACAAGTTTTGGGTAATCAATACCTATGCAAACAATCATAGAAATTCAACATAGTAGAAATAATGGGTTGGAACCAGACTAATTTAAGTCCCATTGATTTCAGTGGGCCTACTTTATGTATGACAAGACTGGATCCAGCCCAAGATTTACAAGATTCTTCCCTACAACATATTAGAGCTGCTCTATATTTTATGTTTGGAAACTGAGCTTTCTAAGAGGTGTGAAAAAGCTAGGGTGACCAGATTTTGAGGATCAAAATCCCGCCCCCCCCCCGCCACCCCACCCACCCAAAACAACCCCCCCGTGCCGCCCCCCCGCGCCACCCCCCCACCCCGCGCCACCCCCCCGCCCGCCCTGCCCTCCTTACCGGCTGGGGCGTCCGCTTCCCTCTGGTGCTCGGAATCTACTGAGAAACAGGCTTCCTGGCCTGTCTCTCAGTACCGCGCCGGGTGATGACGTCATCACCCAGCGCGCTACTGAGGGACAGGCCGCAAAGCCTGTTTCTCAGTAGATTCCGAGCACCGGAGGGAAGCGGACGCCCGAGCAGGTAAGTGCCTCGCGCCGCCGCCCGCCCCGCGCAGGCCGCCCGCCCGCCCCCCGCGCCGCGCCGCCCCCCCTCCTCGTGGGAGGAGCTGACTGTTTCCCGGAGGTTGCCCCCTGGGGCCCGGTCGGCCCGGTTTGGCCCATTTTTCCCGTTTAGGACCGGGAAACCCCGGGGGGTCTGGTCAGCCTAGAAAAAGCTCTAGAAAAGCTGTTTCAGTAATCTGCTGCAATTTTAACACATGGCTCATTTCTTGTTAACTATCCAGTTAAGGATCATGTTAGCTCCCTTTACATGTAATATCAAGGGTCTCACACAATTACTAAGATCATACAAATTCTCCCAGTTCCACACATTAGATCTGGGTGTCCACAAGGCGAAAGCCTACAGGCGGAGACCCCTATGAGCATAGACTTTTCCCCTGCAGTCATCTGTGTTCAACACTATAGTGAATATAATAGTGCTAATTGCTACAATGAAGGCAATGTCAAAGCACACATAGGCAACCAGATTGATTATGTGGTGACATCATTGGGAGAAATTGAATGCTGAGCATTGTCTTCACTCTGAGCATGACTGGGGGGAGAGGTAAGAATGCATCAGTATTACTGAGGTAACTTGGTGACAGTTCCTGTCTTGCTGTACACTGATTCACTTCTTAAGCTACACTCCTTGAACTTAATTTGATACAATACCCTCAAGTAAATAGGTCTATGTTGTTATAATTCCTGCTGATCTCACTTTTGGAATGGGCTGTTATTTCTTTGTCATAGCTAAAAAAAGGTATGCTTTTATATATCTAATTAAATGCTTAGAAATGCATAAGATAATTGTTGTGTTTAACTGGCTGTCATCAGGATAAAGTATTACCAGCAGTTCAAAGATTGACCTATGAAAAATGTCCAAAGAATTATAATTAGAAAGCAGATGTTGTAGACCCAAGTATGGATGTTGCAGTTAAAGGGAATTCTATAAATTGGTATTGCATGAGATAGAGGTCGTTATCACACGGGCGGTTTTAAACACACCCACCTCGACTTTGCTCCACTTCTTCAGCACTGGACTCACATGACGTCGTCCCCTTCCTGCTGTTCTCTTGCCCTGAGGTCACAGTTTTTAGTTTCTGTTTCGATTTATCCCTGAACGGGCAAAGTCCAAAACAGGCAAAGTTCAATCGGCCAAACTGAGGTATCACAGCTATACCGACCACGTGTGGTTCAAAACATTAGACTCGAATACGAAATGGAGGGGGAACCAGCAGAAACAACCTGGGGGAAAATAGTAGGTGTGATAAAGCTCAGAAACATAGTAACCCTGGGCTACCCTCACTATATTTGCTGTTACTATGCATCAGAGATGCCACCACAGTTCTTAACCCCCAGCTCAAAGTATGAAATTTCCAATTATTTGGATGAACTGTAGCTCAGTGGCAGAGTGCATGCTTTGATTGCAGAAACTCCTTGGTTTGATCCCCGGCATTCTCCATAAATGCCAGGAAAAGTCCTAGAGAGCTGCTTCCAGCCATTGTCGACAATACTGGGCTAGATAGACCACTATTATGACTCAGTATAAGACAATTTTTTAATGTTCCTATGGATTATGATGATTACCTGGACCCATTTAAATGAGACTTTCAGCCAGGATATGGCACTGAGACTGCTGCTATGACCTCTTAGGTATATGATCTATACCGGGATCTGTAGGGAAAAAAGAAACTAGCAGACACCAGGAGTGGCTGCTGATGTCTGCTCCACCAGCACCAAAGAATGAATGGAAGTGAATGAATGGGCATGAATGGGAGTCTAGTGTTGGCTAAGAAACTCTCCACTATTCAAACAGACTTGATAAAACCTATGACTACAATAGCCACTTATTCCTAAAGTAAAATTTTGAGTAGATAATCCACCTATTCCTGCTACCTATATAGAGGCAGACAGATAATGCATGGAATAATATTTAAGAGGACTAATACTTAAGGAGTGATCTATTTAATGTCTTTCAAGACATTATTCAGGTGTTTAATTAAGTATCAAAATATTTTGTATCCTTCGAAGAGCTCTTCAAAGTTTGCTTATTTGAAATGGTTCAGGAAGTCTGGATATTGAAAGAGGATTGGAGTCATCCATTGTAAATGCACTGCTGCAAAATACTAAATAGCTAATGTCTCATTCGTTTCATTTGCCATAAACCCCTATAAGGATGACTGATGCTACTGATCTCAAGATGTAATTTAAACAATGTCACTGTAGGGTGAATCTGATTTTCTGCTTCGATTTAATTATTAACTTCACAGTATTTTAATTTTCTATTGAATAGTCTCAGTGAATGAGTAGGCAGAATCCACATAACATACCCACTGAAGGACAAATGGTATTTTTGCAGTTAATTTTTTCAACCAAGTGTTTCCTTTTTAACTCAGACAGAAACTAGGCAGTTCTGCTGTTTTCAATGCAATGCAGAACTCTGGTCATCAGAGAATGATTTTTCCGTACTCATTGTTGGTGGTGACAATTTGTTTGGGGAACTGGGGGAGGAAAAAAGCTTTAAAGGTGCAAGGAGACAGCACTGTTATTTTTCAGTGGCAAGATGGGATATACATTTTAAAATGCATTAATAAATAAAATATATATTTGGTCTAAAGGTTATCATAACTTTACTCAGTTCTGTCATTGGAAAGATTTGCTCTCTTGTTGTTTTTCAGAAACCTCAATAATAGTAACATTAAAGAATTCTTCTGTAGTGGTTTTCAAAATGGAGGGTCATCTCTTTGACTGAAAACATTTATCCACACATTGCAATAGACTAGGCTGACCATATGAAAAGGAGGACAGGGCTCATGTAACTTAAACAGTTGTAAAGAAAAGAGATTTTCAGCCAGTGTCATTTCTATGCAGTTAGTTCCTGGTGATATTCCCTCTTCATCACAACAGTTAAAGGTGCAGACACTATACTAGAGTGACCATATACAAAAGAAGGCATGGCCCCTGCAACTTTAACTGTTGTAATGAAGAGGGAATTTCACCAGGAACTAACTGTATACAAATGACACTGGCTGAAATTCCCTTTTCTCTACAACTGTTAAAGTTACATGAGCCCTGACCTCCTTTTCATGTGGTCAGCCTACAATAGACATCTTCAAGAGGAAAAACCTGCTGCCAGTAAGAACCAGGAACAGTGGGGTAAGCACAAGGCTGATTAGTGGGTCCATAGGAGCTGGACATGCTCATCCAGTTTTCTGGCTCTGGCTCTGTAAATGCAAAATATTAGGGCTGTGCACCACTTCGGTTCTGGATCCGAATCCTGAACCACAGCAGGGCTATTCAGACCAGATTGGGTTGAGTTATATCTGAAATGATCTGGAGTGGTCCAGCTCAATTCAAAGTGCTTTGGATCACTTTGGACCAATACAGATGATGGTGAGCCCCTGCCCCTGCCCACCAAGCCGTGTGAATATTTAGGACTTACTGGACCTGTTTGCTTGTGCCTGGCAGCCTCCATGCAAGCCACCATTTTACAGAATATAAGGGCTCTGAATGTTCATAGATCTAATGTTACACATCACAGTGGTCATAAAGGGCCAGCTGTTTGGTGGATTGTGGGGGCAGGGGGACTAAATCAGAGGCACAATATTTGGATTGGAAGAAAAGCCACATGTTCAGCATCCTTTCACACATGATTCCAGCTTGGAATACAGTGATGTAATCCTGCCTCTGTGCATGTATTCTCCTAGGTAGAGAAGGGCAATAAGAGCCAATATGGTGTAAAGTGTCTGACTGGGGAGACCTGAATTCAAATATTCACTTAGCCATGAAGCTCACCAAGTTACCTTGGGCCAGTCGTTGTTTCTCAGCCCAACCTACCTGACAAGGCTATCGTGAGGGGAAAAATGGAGGGGGGCATGTCTGCTGCCTTGTTCTTCATGAAGGAAAGACAGGATGTAATTTAGGGGTGTTCACTGAACACAAGATTCAGTTTGGACCCAAATTCAGGAATCTGGAAAACACCCCAATTCATCTCAGACTGTTTTGAAGGCCAAAATCTCTGTTTTGACTCAGGGCCAAATCTCAATCTCAGTTGGGAAATCCAAAGCTTTGGACCTCCCATTGACTATCACTGGAAATCAACAAAAGACTAAAACTTTTTAAATGTTTGACAGAATTAGATTAAACTCACAGAGATAGTAGCCTCTTGTAAGGGGATGAAATATCCCTGTATGCAGGGAGGTTGTCTGCAATGCCTTTAAATTTTGAGTATTGCATTTATTTATTTTAAAGAACTGCAAATAACCTCTTGATTTCTTAACAAAATTGGATGAAAATTGCAGGTGTAGTTTCTGGTGGAATCAAGTTTGCCATGTTTCAGATGAATAGGTATGGGTGGGCTGTGGAAGCATAGCCTTGAGAGTTTGGGGTTTTCTAAAAAGAAAGGATGTGGTTATCCTGCTACATTCATTTTGAGGCAGTGTTGTAAAAGTGGCATAAAGCATAGAGGTGGCCCTAGCTAAGACACCTTCAAAATTTTGGAAGAAGTGCCCCAACCCATGCCTGGCACGCCTGGGCGAGGGGGGGCTATTTGCGGGCGGGGCGAGTGGGCGACACAGGAAGGCAGCCATTGGCTGCCTTGGGGTGGTGCCACTCGGGGGAGGAGGGGCCGAGGCTATGTATAGAGCCTCGCTCCCCTAGCGCCCCCTCTTCGTTCTTCGGCTCCGTCCCGCCCTCCCTCGTTGGCAGTGTGGGTCCGCTGGCTGTCCATTTGTAGGAGGCCGAGTAGGATTTTTTTGCTCATAATCTTAGTGGGTTATGAGTTTTTTCACCTACTCCACACTGTGAGACAGGCTGGGTGTATTAAATAGGTTAATTGGATACTTTGGTCACATTTGGCGGTTAGGTGCGGGCATCTCGAGGCTGGGGAAATACTGGCGAGCATTCTCAGGCACCATTGGTGGTGTTGGGTAGTACCGGAGACCTATGGTAGGGAGTCTGGCGGCACCTGCTATTGGTCAAAGGTTTACCTAGGAGGCCAACCCTACTCACTCCCTTGGAGCCTTGTGGCACGGGGACGGTGACAAATGAAGGACTCCCTACCCCGAATGGGGGAACCCATGCGGTGGCGAGGTGCAGGGCGCCACCGCAAGGGTTGAGAATGGGTTGCCCATTCCTAGATGATGGCATGAGGATGCCAAGAGACGAGATGCCCGCATAGGAGTTCCCCCACCTTTGCAGATCTTTAATAAATGTGGCCCATGTTTAAACCCATATATACTGTGTCACCTCGTTATTTACTCGCCTCAGTACTGCAATAATTGCATTTATGTTTGTTGAAGGGGAATCTTCAAATTTGGGGGACAGGTGATTTGTTCCCCCTTCCCTCCTCAGTGTCCTTGCTTTTATGGCAATTGGTATGGAAATGACATCTGACATAGAGGTGTCCCTAAGTAGAAAACCAACAAAATTTCAGAAGGATAGATGTAGGGGCTAGGGAGTTATGATGAATGAAAAACAGTTTAAGACCCATTTTTGTTTGTTTTCTGCTCGATTTGCACCAAAGGCACAGAAAGTGCAATAGGACAGGAGTGGATGATGGATGTGGAGTATACAGTGGCACAGCCAGAAGGACTTGAACATCCAGTATTTTTCAAGCAAGCATCCAAAGCTACCCTCTCAGGTTCCACAGACTCCATAAAAAAACTATTTTTGCGTTCCTGCTCCTGGGAGAGAGAACATCACTGGACACTTAACCTATCTTGTAATATATTACTTCAGCAAACCCCACCTCCACCCCCAAAAGCCCTGGGATTGGAGAGCCCTGGTAAAATTATCCACTATGATTAGAAGCTAGAGCTGTCAGTCACATGACTGTAACTTCTCCTCTCCCTCCCCTGATGTTCTCTTATAGAGAGTTTGAGAAGAAATGTATCAGCTTTGGGGGACACACTCTCCAGGTCTCAGTGTCCACAAATCCCTGGAATCTGCCTGACTGGGGAAGAGCCGGTCTGCTCTGGAATCCATGGGTCAGATTCATAGAAATGTGAACTCCTTTGATTTTCCTGATATCCCGATGCCATACATAAATAACGTTTGCTCAACTATCCAAGAAGCATCATACAATCCAATTTGCTAAACAATTAAAATTATATTTAGCACAATTGAATATTTCAGACTTTGGGGTTTACAGGATCTGCAGACATTATAAGTCCAGGAATGTGAATCCAACCATTTTGATTAGAAAACACACACAAACACACAAACACTCCTGATGAAAATCAGTAAGAATAATTACTTGATCAAAGGTAGAAAAACTTTGAACACATGAAAAACTAAGATGACACCTATTGAAGGATTAAAATGTTAGAAGGAGGAGCATCATTCTGAAGATAATTAAAGGCTGATTCACACATGCAGGCAAATCTGTTGACTCAGGGGATGTCTGACATATGTGAATGGGAAACTGTGATGTTTGCATGTTCTATGCCTATTCTGTAATATATGTAGTTTGAATATGCTTAGAATATTTACTGTTTTATTATGAATATTTATTGCTCACAAACATACTCACTGTGTTTATGTTGCAGGAACCAGGATGGTAAGTGTTAACCCTAGAGGGAGGGGGAGTGAATGACCAGGATTTGAGGGTGAGTGCTGATTGGCTGGATTTTGGAGATGCCTGGATTGGTTGTTAGAGAGAGAATAGGAGGAGTGAGCTGACTGAGTGAAGATATATTGAAGTGCTGGGGGATGAGTAAGTTCAGTGAAAGATGAGTAAAATCAGTAGGAGGTCAGGGTAGTTTGAGGAAGTAACTATGTGCTTTGTTATTTTGGTGGATTACTTTGTGGGAAGGAGAATAGTGTAGCCCAGAAGGGGCAGAGAAGGCAGGCGAACTATTGATGTTCTGTTTGAAACGTTTAAGAGGAATACTGCACTGAAACGATTACGCATTGTGCCTTTGTAACCAACACACTTTTTACCGGAGGAAACCATTAAGCTTTCATGTCTGAAATTACATCTTGTTAAGAAATTCCATTTAATTCATACTGGTGTGGTCTTTGAGGTACCATGAAGGGTTACAGGCTTATCTAGTGGCAGCGGAAGGGAGATTTGGGGGCTAGGGTGCTGAGCTATATAGCTGTGGGGCCTGAGAAGAGAGAGGCGTGACACAGGGGTGGTTGCAGCATCCTAAACCCCTTGACACCTATACCTTAGCTGGGTCCTTTGATTCAGAAGAGGAATTAAAGAGCAGTATAAGGTAGGGGTCGTCAGAGAAACCACTGCTCTAACCCTACAGATAGTAATTTTTAAATTGCCCCAAATTATCTCAGACATAATGGTTTTCAATGCAACTACTTCACATATTCAGGAATATAAAAGTTTACTCCAGCTAAGATGCACTAATATTAGAAGAAAGAAAGACGCCTTGCAATATTTGAAGCATTATGCCAAATGCTTGAAGCATCTTTTTAGGAGCGATAGTCACTATGACACCATCAGTACCATTTTCTTGCTGCTGCTGCTATTATTATTGTTGTTTTACAACCACTGTCAAGTCTCAGACAAGAGTAAGAACGTGCTGTTGTAATCAACATTTCAATCAGCCAACAGCATTTCATTTGACTTCATGGGTCAAAACACTCAATAGCTATTAACATGAAAGGGAATTTCTTTAATCACTTTTAGATTGGGATCTTATCCCAAAATGGCAAAGTCAAATATGCAATATGAATATCCGACATTGGAAATGTGGTAACATTAATGTGGATTTTTAAAAATTAAATAATCGTGTGATAGAATCCAAGCTGTTCAGGTAAATGTGATTGATTTAATAAGAAATAAAATAGCTTTAGATCCTCTAGTAATTTTACTGAGCTGTTTGACAGACCTTGGCGCAAATGAAGAACTGAACTTACTACTGAATATCCCAATTCTTTTAAAGCAATAAATATGTATAATAAAATGTATATTGTAATGGTTCCTTTTTAACACATTTTTGTTTTGTTTTATGAATGTGTGTGAGTTGCAATGACACATTCCCGAACAAATAAATGAACAAATATACAAATGTCATGGAATTTCTCTTTTCATTTGGAGGTAGGGTATATTTGCCTCTTGATCTCACAAATGGTGTAGATGTGGAAGAGTGGGGAATGGCTGAAATATCATCACAGCACTATTAAAACAGAAACACACATTTCTTTCAAATCAGTATTTGAAACAAGATGCAGTAATGAAAATTACAATGATGTGTAGTGCATAAAATCATAAATCATAGCTATATTTAAGGACAAAATGCATATTCATTCAGCATAGTTACATTTCTTAAGATTAGTAAATTAATATGCAAAGTAGATCAGCATGTTATTGTACTGAATTCACAAATACCTTTCTGAACCATAATGTTTAACTGAAATATTTTACAGTGTTTCAGAGTTCCACATGTCAAATACACTTAAGAGAAATAGATAATTTAAAGGAATGGTATTGTGAGAGGAACAGCAAGATACAGTAATTTTCTCCCCCTGTTAATTGCCTTATTTTTAAAGGGGCAATTTGATATCTTACAGAGCAATACCTTTAAGAAGAGTTAATAAAATAATTTCAAGATTGCAGAATCTGTCTATTTCATTTCTAGGGTGACCAGATAAAATCCAGGTCAGGGTTCATGTAACTTTAACAGTTGTAGAAAAAAGGGAATTTCAGCCAGTGTCATTTGTATGCAATTAGTTCCTGTTGAAATTCCCTCTTCCTCACCACTGTTAAAGTGGCAGGGGCCCTGCCTCCTTTTGTATATGGTCACTCTAGTATAGTGCCTGCAACTTTAACTGTTGTGATGAAGAGGGAATTTCACCAGGAACTAATTGCATACAAATGACACTGGCTGAAATTCCATCTTCTCTACAACTGTTTAAGTTACATGAGCCCTGTCCTCCTTTTCATATGGTCAGCCTACTACTGTTATAAACCTTTTTAAAGCAATAGTGTAGATCCTGCCAGGGTTTAAGGTATTGTATGCAATGCATTTTGCTAAAACCTGGTCACTTTCTAATCCCAGTCAGACCGTCTGCAGCAGGCTTAGTGGCTCTAACCAAGGCTTAAAGTGTGGTGTGCAACAGCACAGCTTGTGGTTAGTGCTAACCCTAGAGAATCACCGTTTCGCTAACCACAGCTCCTGAAGTGTCATCTGAATAGGCCCACTGAGTTAAATAGGTTTGGTCTAAGAATTAGGGTGACCAAATGCAAGGAAAACTCCGGTCCGGTTTTTTAATCCAGGCAGAAATATTAAAAAATAGTAAATGTCCAGGAAAACTAGTAAATGTCTGCTTCTCCTGGAAGTATGGGAGGCATCTGGCAGAAGACATGGAGCCTGAGACCTGTCACTTCCTTGGGGGAAATACATAGCATGCTGGGAAATGTAGTCTTTATTCCCTCCATATCAAGAGAACTCAATGAGTCCTATCTAATAACTGGCAGTGAACATGCTGAGAGTGGTAGTCCTCCAGGCAGGAGAGGGCATTCCTGACCATGGAACATACTGACTTGCAATGATGGGAGTTGTAGTCCAACATCTTTGGAGGGCACCAGGTTGGGGAAGGACTGGTCTAAATAAAAAAAGAGAAGTAGGTGGCCCTAAGTTGTTCGTCATGAGTTTTCCACAACCCCACAGTCACCTCTGCATATCATATTCTCCATCCTGTCATCATGGTTTATCTGCTTTGGGAGAATGAGAATTTCACTTGCATTTTCTGCCTGTTTAGAGAGGATGTGGCATTAAGGCTTAGGAGCCTTAACTCCCAATTTCCCTGCTTTTTGGTGCTTGGTTGGAAACTGTAGAGCCTTAACATTGTTTTTGTAAACTGTAGGTTTTTTGTTTAATGAATTTCATGGCTTTGTGTAACGGATCACTGGATGTTATACAGTTGACAACCAAGCCAGTGTCAGCCAGGATGTTACTAAGGATGTGCAGGGGCCCCCCCCCCGATCAGATCGGGACCCGGATTGGGACCTCCGAGATTGTCCAGGACTGTTAAGGACAAAATCGGAGGTACCTCAGATCGGATCGGCCATAGGCTCCGCCAGGTACATGGGGGGGGGGCCTCCCGCCTTCCCCCTCACGCTCTTACCTGCCGGGGTGGCGGCTTCCCTCCATTGCATCGATCTACTGAGGAACAGGCTTCGTGGCCTGTCCCTCAGTAGTGCGCCAGGTGATGATGTCATCACCCGGCGCGCTACTAAGGGACAGGCCGCGAAGCCTATTTCTCAGTAGGTCGACGCACCGGAGGGAAGCCGCCGCTCCGGCAGGTAAGTGGGCCCCCCTCCCTCCCCCTCGCGCTTCTTACCTGCCAGGGCTGTCCGCTGCTGTCCACTGGTGCCTGCGGGCGCCAGCGGACGGCAGCGGACAGCTTTGGCAGGTAAGCCTCCTCCCTTCTCGCGCCCCTTACCTGCCGGGGCTGTCTGCAGGTGCCTACAGACGGCAGCGGACAGCCCCAGCAGGTATGGAGCTCGAGGAGGAGGAGGAGGTTCAATCCTCCGATTTTATCCAAACTGGATCGGGTCCTTCTGGACCGGTTCGGAGGAGATCGGACGATCCAGAAGCCGGGATCGTAATTGGATAATTTTATCCGATTTCGGTCGGATTGGCTTTGGATCGTGGATTGGACTTGATCCAATGCACACCCCTAGATGTTACACCATCTTTACATCCAATATAACATCAAAGCTAGTGTAATGTGTTGAACCCACTTTTCACATTAATAAATGAGCCCCAGAAGTTATTCTCTGATGATATTTATTTATTTATTTATTTATTTATTACATTTGTATACCGCCCCATAGCCGAAGCTCTCTGGGTGGTTTACATAGGATTAAAAACAATTAAAAACAATATACAAAAATTAAAACAGCAAAAACATACAACATACATTTGAACTTTCAATAGACAGTGTCAGAAGTTATTCTCTGATGATATTTATTTATTTATTTATTACATTTGTATACCGCCCCATAGCCGAAGCTCTCTGGGAAAAGCCTTTTATCGCTGCCTCATGAAAAGGAAACATTTTATGTTATGCATGTGTATTTGGAGACAACCTGAAAAATTGTTCTACTGAAATTAAAAATCCCTGATTGATTCTGCAAGCACATAAGATGATACAGAAAAATATTCTATATTAGAATAAGTTTCAGTTTACCATGTTAATTATTATAGTTCATTTTATACTACGTGCTTTTTCTTCCCATTTGGATCTCAAAGTAGCAGATTTTGTGATTTTATGTGACATATAAGCTATAATGGACATTCTGGTAATTAAGGGCAGGACAATGTGTCAATATAACTGCCATAGAATTTTGTGGGAGTTACATCAGTGCAAAGGTCCCAGGATTGTCTTGTAAAGCATAAAGTGAGAGCCAGTGTGGTGTAGTGGTCCTGGGAGTGTGGTGTAGTGTCCTAGGAGTCAGGACATCCAGGTTCTAGTCCGCCCTCGACCAGGAAGCTCACTGGGTGACTTTGGATCAGTCACTGACCCTCAGCCTAGCCTACTTCTCAGAGTTTTTTGTGAGATAGGGTGACCAGTTGCAGGGGCCCTGCCTTCTTTTGTATATGGTCACTCTAGTATAGTGCCTGCACCTTTAACTGTTGTGATGAAGAGAGAATTTCACCAGGAACTAATTGCATACAAATGACACTGGCTGAAATTCCCTTGTCTCTACAACTGTTAAAGTAACATGAGCCCTGATCTGGATTTTATCTGGTCAGCCTATTGTGAAGATAAATAAATACAAGAGACCAAGTACTCCTGCACCCCATTTTAAAACTACAACCACATAGCAAATCTTGAATCAGTCTCCATTCAGCACTCCCACATGATAGTTGGTTGGGCACTAGTTACCCTTAACACATAATATATCTTCTCAGTGTATAGTTCAAATAGTTACCAAAACACCTTAGACTCTTCTATTTTATTGCTTTTTCTTCTTCTCAGTGACAATCCTGCAAAAGATTAGCAATCACATAGACACATTTTAAACACCAAAAGAATTATAAAGCAGTACTGTATTCTAAAGTACTCATTTCTCCTATTATTATTATTGCTATTATTATTATTATTATTATTATTATTGAGACTAACATGAACAGTTCTAATCACACCTGCAAAAATATAGACTCATACCAGGTTGGAAATCTCCACCACAGAAATGAAGACTGTCCTGGCAAATAAGCTCCTATTTATATAAATACATTTCAATATGATTCATCCAATGAAAGCAGTGTATGGTTATTTGATGAGCAGTTAACTGCTCTACTGTAACACCCCATAATACCTTTTTCTTATATATTAACCAATGATTATGTTCAGACAATTGTTTTTTCAAAAACTAACAAAACAGCTATGAGTACCTGCTAAATTTTGAATAAATACATACTTGCACAAGAACCAATCAGCATCAGATGGGATATATTCACATCACTTCCCCAAATCCTGTTCTGTCCACTCCATCTTCATACCTGCTTTGCATGCCAAACCTACCAATCAAAAACGAAAACCATTTCAACGCATATCAAATAAATGGCACTCTAGATTACCCTTCCCATCCATGTAAATACATTCTATAGTGATAGCCTCTGAAATGCACTTGCTCATTGGGCAGAATTCAAAGAGATACAGATGCATGATTAACCAATGATTGTCCAGCGCTAGGCAGTTTTAAAACACAATGCACTGGTCCTCATACAAGTGTAACTCTTGCTCAGTTCATGGGAATTACAGCAATGGAATGGCCAATATTTATGATTTTAATGTCATCCACCTAAAGCAAGAATGCTGTTCTATAACAAACACTATCTCTCCGCATAACCTAATATATCCCATGAAAATAGCCTAAGAAAGTGAGCCATACCACACTCAATGGGCCTGTTTAGACAACGCACTAAGCCTTGGTTTGGTTGCTAATCCTTTTGCAGCAAATGGCTGGTCAGCGTGTTTAAACTGTGATCTAGACTATTGGTTAGACCATGTTTAGAAATGGATCACACAACGCTCTAAGTCTTGGTTCACATTACACGCTAAGCCATAATGTTTAGCTCAAAATGCTTAACCACTGTGAATTAGCGTGTCATCTGAACAGGGTCAGTATGTAACAAAGGATGCACAGGAATAAAATCCACACAAAACTGCTCCTATGGACCCACATTTTCCCATTCCACAGAGAATAAAGTTACTTTAAGATGATGAGTCGGAGCAAAGAATCCACGCAGCCATAATGACAACGAGAATGATACTAGTTAAAATAAAATGTGATATTCTGAAAGCCAAACCAAAAAGCAGGCTTTGGTATACAGGAACAAGTTCCCACCCCTGCTCCACCAATCCATGCTGTACAATTGTTTGCCAACCCTGATTATGAAATAATATTTCTTGGAGATGTGACACTTTACACTTTAAACTCACTTAAATTTTATCGCAACTATGGCTGCAGAAATAACATGGAATTTTCATCTGCTGCCCTGATGCTGAACGAGCATTTACTTGTAGAACGAGCATTTACTTCTGAACGAGCATTTTCTTGTAGAAAAAGATCATCTATTTCAAAAATAAAAGATTTATTTCTCTTGTATACTTCTGCATTGTTTTTTTTTTTAATCCTGTACACCATCTTGTGAAAGTTCTACCCTTAAAGGTGGCCTAACAATTCAATTCCATCAGGCTTTGTTGAGGGAGATAAAACAGAGGAACAGCATCATTCCTACTTAAAAGACTTAGGATGCAATCCTAGGCACATTAGGCAGAAATATGTCCTACAACCTACATCTGGGAATGCTGGGAGTTGGAGAAATTATTTCTGTATAAATGTGCCAGATAGGATTGCATCTGTATTTGTTCCCCTCATCTCTCCCTGTTCCTTTTTTCTTTCGATGTCATGTCTTTTCAGATTGTAAACTGGCAAGAAGGAATTGTGATTATTTGTGAGCTGCTGCAGGAACCTTTTTAGCTGAAGAGTAGGAAAGAAATACTCTAAACTAACTAAGTAATTGACTAAATGAATCATTTAAAATGCATATTTTAAAAATAAAAAAGATGTGTTTGTTATTAGGGATGTGCATCATATTGGTCTGATGTCCAATTCCGATACGATACAGAAGAAATCGGACATAGGATGGCCAATCCCGATGCTGGGCTGGGGAGTTCCAATTTGATCCGATGCAATATGGTTCGATCCAGTGCACATCAGATAAAATCGGAGCATCGGGCCGCCATTTTAGGTGTTTTCCTCTTAAGCTTGCATTGGGGGAAAGAAAGCTTTCCCCAATGCAAGTCTATGGGGAAAACACCTGGCCGGCCCTCCCTCCTGCTCTCCCCACTCACCAGCTGCCACTACCACCATCGTCCACAATCGCCATCCAGCACCATCGCCTGCCATCGCCGTCCGCTGTCCTCCGCTGTTTCCATACTACTGAGAATCAGGCTTTGCGGCCTAGTTCCCATTAAAGTGCTGGCACGCCTTGTGACGTCATCACCCGGCGTGTCAGCGCTTTAATGGGAACCAGGCTGCAAAGCTTGATTCTCAGTAGTACGGAAACAGTGGAGGGCAGCAAACAGCAACAGCGAGCGATAGCGGGCGATGGCGGGTGAATGGGGACCTCCCTCCCTCTCCCTCCCTCCTCACACTCACACTTACACCTGCTGCCTCCTCGCTACCATCCGGTGTTATTGTACTACTGAGAATCAGGCTTTGAGGCCTGGTTCCCATTAAAGCGACAGCATGACTGGTGATGATGGCACCCAGCACGCCGACGCTTTAATGGGAACCAGGCCACAAAGCCTGATTCTCAGTAGTACGGAAACAGCAGAGGGCAGCGGACGGCGACGGCAGGTGACGGCACTGGATGGTGATGGCGGACGGTGGTGGCAGCAGCAGCTGGTGAGTGGGGAGAGTGGGAGGGAGGGCCGGCCCAAGCTTTCTTTCCCCCAATGCAAGCCTATGGGAAAAACACCTAAAATGGTGGTCCGATGGTTGCATCAGAGGTCCGATTTTCGTATCGGAATCAGAACCGATGCGATATGAGTCACTTCCGATTTGATCCAATATGATACAGGTCAAATCGGAAATGCTGATTCCGATTCCTATACGATTCTGGAGGGCCATGCACATCCCTATCCGTTATTGTATCCATGCCCAGTCAGGTGCTCCCTAACTCATTCTTTCTATCACTCTGTCAGTGATCAGATCTGTACACAGTATTTCAAGGGTAGTCACACCATAGATTTGTATAAAGGCAGTATCATATTGGCAGTTTCATTTTTTATTCATTTCTTAATTTTGCCTAACATGGAAGTTGCCTATTTTACAGCGGCCACAGACTGCATTGACATTTTAATCAAGCCTTCCACCACAACTCCATGATCTCTTTCTCAATCAGTCACCACTGGCTCATATTCCATCACCGTGTACAGGAAGTTGGGATTTTTTTGCCCCAACGTGCATCACTTTGCACTTGCTTAGATAGAACTGCATGTGCCAGCTTGATGTCCATTGTTCCATAATGGAGAGATCCTTTTGGAGCTTATCACAATCCCTCTTTCTTTGAACAACCTTAAATAATTTGGTGCCATCAGTAAATATGGCCACCTCATTGCTCACACCTAGTTCCAGATAAGTCATTAACAGATTTGAAAGCATCCTTGAAGGCCACCACTGTAAGTATAAAATTATACAAATTATATATACAAATTATACAAATTATATACAAATTATATATACCCATCCATGAGCATAAAATGGATGGGTATATAAAGTCACATCTGTGCCTTGTAAAAAAGCAACTTGAGGTTGTTGGGGGGGGTTGTTTATTAAAATTGCTTTCTACATACAGTAAACTACACCCAAACGCGAAAGTCTGTGACAAAAATGCAGCAAACTCACCTTTTACACTAGCTAATACATTTGTTTCCTAACTAACGTACCACTGATACACTCATGATTCTAAAACAAAAATGTATAATTTTTATATTGAGATTAAAGAATCCATGTAAATCAAATGCAGATCAGAGTATCTAGCATTTTTCATATAACTGTTTGAGAAGCCACATAATATCATGTAACATCTAGATGAAAGGCATCACCAAATGTTGCTCCCCCAGTCATATTTTCTTGCTATGTCAATAACTGGAGATCATTGTTAACAGCACATTTAGGTAGGAATCCAGCTACTGAAGAGGTTGGATTAAGTGATCTGTGTGGTTCAATTCAATGTTTTGAAAAATTTTGAGAAATGTTTGAGAAACAAGCGTTTGCTTTGACCAAAGCCTTCTCCCAAACTTCAATGGAATAATCTCGGTGCAGTCCTGGAATACTCTCAGTGTAGTTTTCTTACTGTTATATCTTCATCATTGTGAGAAAAGTAATGACACGAAGCCACCTCAACTTGGCTCAGTTCTTGGAGAAAGGGTTCAATTATGGGACAATCCAGCAAAACAGTGAGGTGGGCCTCTTCTTCTCCTTAACACTACCCCCCTTCCCTTCCACTTGCTCATTTTCTCTGCATGTAAACTAGGCATGTCGGAAGAATTGGTCCAGGTGGTGGAGCTCACCAAGGTTTCATCAGCGTAGCCCCCCATACTTCAGCTGATTTTCCCATAAGTTTTCACTAGATTCTCACTCCATCTGCATTTTCACTCGATCTGCATCAAGTTGGGCCAGTTCACAAATTTTGGCTGTAATTTGCACAAACTATGCAATTTATGCCTGCAGCTTGTGCAAATTGCAGCCGCAAGTTGCTATTTACACAAATTATATATATAAAAAGAAAATGTTCCTGGAAGAAACCGATTTGCAAATCCAGAGCGCCCTAAAATGTCCACATTTCCCATTGACAGCCATCGCTAGTTTAACCCAGATGGCCACCAAGAAGAAAAGGAAAGGCAAACCAACACTTCATTTTCCTTTCTCCTGTCACACTCAGAGATACCAAATGAACAGGAAGTGACCTCAAGGAAGAGGAGAGCCTTGACAGATGCCCAGTGATGCTCAGGAATAGGTAAAAGTTTGTTTCAGTTCAGTTATGATCAGAATTTCCCAAAAAATCAATTCCACATATTTAGGACAAAAAGAAGCAGATGTTTATTTATTTTTTTAAATGAAACTGATGTATTTATCCACCTGGGGCTTTGAGTGCTTAGCTCTTAAAGATCTGTGTTGGAACCCCTTTGCAACAACCATTTTATTGCTTAAACTGGGTTGCCATCTCTTTTTCTGACAGGCAGATACAACATGGTCCTATGCATGCTAAGATTATAGCTGCTCCTATTGAATTCGGCTACTGCAGATGGGTGAGAATTCCATTGCAGTTTCTTCTTTAAAAGAAATAACTTAAATTCACAAAGTTCATATTCAGAAGAGAAACAAACTTGAGATTTAAAGGAATTGAATGCAGCAGATTTGCCTGTCCCTTTGCTGACTCCTGCTGCTGCAGGATAAGTGCAACTTTGGAGCCTGACTTGTCTGGAGACCAAGGGGAGTGGGGGGTGGAATGTGACTTGTGCTAGGACCCTGGTGGAATTATGTTCCACAAAGGTGGTAACAGAGAACAGATGTGGGGCTGTGACCAGCTGAATGGTCTTGGAAGAAAAGAAATCAGGAAGAACTTTACTAAAGCAGCAAGAGCAAATAAAGGAACTGGCTGTTTTTCCTGGGAAAAGATTACAACAGCTGAGGGTGCAGAGGGCCCAGCTGTTGCAAGATGCTTCCCAAGTGGAGTGGTAGGTAACAGGTAGAGATGTGTGAACAATCTATTTTGTTGGATCTTTTTTCAGTTTTTCCTAATTTGCACCACCCGGAAAGGGATGTGCACCTGGACACACTTTGTGTCTGGAACCCATACATTTCAATAAGGATGTATGAGAATTTTGTTTTTGCTTGCAAAACATACAAACACCCCCCCCCCCCCGTTCAAAGCTCTCAATGCGAGCGTCAGCATGTGTCTGCTGCAAATATTTGCAAATTGTTGAATATGTGCTCATGTTCATCTCGTTCTCTGGTTTTTTTTTGCGCGCATTTCCTAATCTGCACACATTTCCTCAATAGACTGAATCAGACTTGTCTTTGTCTATGGAGAAAATATGTACACATTCAGAAATCTGCCTTAAGTTGGGGAGAGATGTGCAAATTGGGGGAGACTTCCGCAAATCTCCCATTCGATCCCTGCTTGATTTGCACAAGTTTCCCATACACACATTTTGAGCAGTGATGGCAAGCACGGATGGGAATCTGGCATAAGATGAATGGCGAGACAATCCTAGCAAGCTCAAACATTGATCATTGCCCCACTTCTGCAGATCAGGGGGGGAAATGTGTCTGATAAAATGTGCCCATTTGAAAAGTGTTCAAAGAAAAATGAGCACAGTACAAAAATGGGTACAAACAAACACACTTTAGGCAATTGGTGGATGCATAAAAATGTGTACAATTTGAAAGTGCACAAAAATGAACAATTTTAAAAATCACATAAAATAAACATTTTTTCCATAAAAAAACATCTGCCCTGAATGGACTTGGAGGGGGGAAAGAGGAACTCTATGGAATCTGACTTGACAGATGTGTCCATCCCTGGCAGCAGGAAGGAAGGCAGTGGGACTGTGAGCCTTGGAGAAGAATATACATGCTTAAAACACCTATGAGATTCCTGAACAAGTCATATCACAGATCAAACACCATAGGTGAAACCTGTATGTCATCTGAACTCATCAGAGTGCTTTGCAATAGAGTCAGTTTGCTTTCAGCTCGAGAAAGGCAACAATTGCTTACATAGTCCCAGCCATCAATCTTCTGAGCCACCTTACTATGTTTGTTTTACCTTCATTACAAGTTGAAAAAGGCCAGTTAAGTGGTTGAATGATGAATGCCCTGTCCAAGGGATTGATGCTTTTCATAAGAATAGACCCATCAACACATAGTCTTGCTTCAGCTTAGACGGGGTAAAAGACTAGCAGTGTTAGGCCTAGTGTTGGGCTGAAACTTGCACCCTATTTTCGAGAAATTTATCCTGGAACGAGGCATTGTTTTTCTGCTTCTTTAGCAGGAAGGGGGAAAATTTGGAGAATTTTCTCCTTGGGGAGGGGGACAGGGTTTTCACATACCTTTTAAAAAAAAAAGTGTAGCTGATTGCTGAGGGTATTTGTGCATGAAGGAAGCACGGAATAAAGACACAGACACCAGAGATTGGGATAAACTAGGGCCTCTTTATTTAAATAAGGGAACTTTACCCCTCCCTGGATCTGCATGTGAAAGTGTGGGAATTTATTAGATCCTTTCTTCAGGCACCTAGCCTGCCATTATGGGCAAGCCACTCTCCAAAGCCAGGAGTTGGGTAACCCCGGGCCCTCTCAAATGAGACACTTTGAAAGTGTGGGGAGACCGCCCTGTGTTACCCCTGCCCAGTGCTATGGGCTTCCCCACCCTCTTGCCTCTAAGCTATGGGCTTCCCCACCCTCTTGCCTCTAGCACTGAGGGAGCAATTTTGATCACACAGTACAAGTATCTGGCCATCCAGATATCCTCCAGGTCTGCCCTAGCCTGTAAAGTTGGGGACTTCTGCTCCAGGAATCCCATTCCCCACCCCCGGTGGGCACTGCACCTGCGGTGGGGGCAACACCAACCAGACTGTACTGTTTATGGAGGAGACACCACCACCACATGCCTCGCCTGCCACCCCACTGGAAGGAGACCAAGTGACCGAGCCCAAACTGCCTGCCAACAGTAACTCGTGTCACTCTACAGCTGGCCCAGATGCCATGCCATGTCTGCAGATTAGGACACCCCATGGGCCGTGGTCTCCTCTGCCAATCTGCCAAAGGAACACAATTATCAACATTGAATCTACAGTAACCACAGCCATCTTCCTTATATAATGCACACTTATGCATGTCCATGACTACCATCTCTCTATGGCCCAGACCTTGGCATCTCCCAGTCCTGCTGCAGCAGCGGCAGCCCAGTGCCTAATGGGTGTCCAAACTGAGTAATTCCATAGGCCCGATGTCTGAAAGAGCTTCTTGGCTACCATAAAAATGGTACCAGATAAGGAGCAGTCCCTTCCTGTGATAAAATAGCAAGCCATGTTCTTTCACCCATAGGGCAAAATAGGGCCAAAACTGCAAATGGCCAAATATCGTCATTCGAGACCGCAGTGAGCATTTCCATGTCACCTCTAGCCAGGTTCCACAAGCCTGATGTCTGAAGGGGCTTCTTGGCTACTGTATAAATGGGACTGGTTAAGAAGCAGCCCCTACCTGTGATAAAACAGACACCTAAGTTCCTTGCCCCGGAGGGCGGAGTAGAAGGCTTGATTGCTCAAGGGCATATTCCCCCACTCGAGGCCAACACCAGTATTACCATGGCTAGGGTGACCAGATAAAATCCAGGTCAGGGCTCATGTAACTTTAACGGTTGTAGAGAAAAGGGAATTTCAGCCAGTGTCATTTGTCTGCAATTAGTTCCTGGTGAAATTCCCCCTTCATCATAACAGTTAAAGTTGCAGGCACTATACTAGAGTGACCATATACAAAAGAAGGCAGGGCCCCTGCAACTTTAACAGTTGTGATGAAGAGGGAATTTCACCAGGAACTAATTGCATACAAATGACACTGGCTGAAATTCCCTTTTCTCTACAACCGTTAAAGTTACATGAGCCCTGACCTGGATTTTAACTGGTCACCCTAACCATGGCAGCCCCTCTGGCCAATTGCAGGGCTGCTCTGTGATTAACTGAGCATCAGAAAAATTGAAAGGCCCTACCAGCCCCATCAGACAATCCTGCCTACCCTTCCAGCATCCTTCAAACATGGAAATTTGCCATGCTGCCTGCAAACCTCTTTCCCATGGCAGAAAAGGATGGGCCAGCCAGCCTACTTCATGAGGTTCATGTCAATAGCTCACTGTGGTGTAGTATCACCCAGAAATTCAGCAATTAGTTGACTAGGATGGGCCATAAGGGCCAAAGCTTCTCTCTAAGCTCTGAAAAAAGCTGAATCCCCTACCTCCTCCCTGTAGAATAACCATGCGCCAGGGGCCATGGCTCACATGACTTCTGTCACTAGCCTCTCCCAGATCCTAAAGCACACCAGGCATAGGCTCTTAGTACTGTCCAGCCACAAGGGCCAACTTCAGGAACCTGGACATCTGGCTGCATGATAAGGTATTGCCAATTTCATTATCCAGCCCAGGAATATGGCAGGCAAAATTTGAAATTAATTGAGGGCAACCAGGACTCATGGCCCTGACCAACCCCATTCCTGAGGTTCTCAGATGACAAAGAGGTAACTACGTGAACAGTGGCCAGCTGACAGGCCAAGATGAACAGAGATTAATAAGAATTTGGCCTGAACCCTGATCATTACTGCAAAAGGAGAGAGCTCCAGGAATGTCAAAATTCAACATCCCAGTTTCTATCCCAGGCCGAGGCCCAACTGTGTATGCAATGATGAGGGAGATTGGCCCCCATCATGTCATTGTATAAACATCTGATAAAAGTCCGACTGGTGCTAATACCCAACAAGGATCAAGCATGCCCACCGGGGGGATTCTTAGACACTAAACCCATGGGAACACTTTAAAATGTGCAAAGGGGGATAAGGAATGGACCTAAAATATGGCTGGCCTTTACATCCTTAAATTAGTTCTGGTTCCGGTGCTCCATGCAGGGATGTAGGCCTGGTTCTAGGCCAAAAACTAGGGCATTTGAGGAGGGTTTTAACCATAAAAAAGAATGCATCTTCCCTATATGGGTAATCGGCAGAAGTAAGGGCCAAGCACCAACTTAATTGGCTGGAGCCCTTTTGACAAAGGGGGCCAGGCTATCAAGTTTATGCTCTGAATATGGCTCCCTGGGTCCCCTAACCCCTTTAACCTGGGGACATCCTAAGGATGGATGGGAGTTGTAGCATATGGAACATACGAGCCAGAGTTTGCACTGATTCCTGGTGCAGGCACCCAAGAGCAAAACTCCCAGCGAAGCAGGTGGAAGAAACAACCTTCCTGGTGAGAGACCACACTGGCAGAGGACCAGCTAGGCAGGACAGAATGAGCGCTGCCAGCACACTCTCCTAGGACTGATCAGGTGGGCATCATGAATTGAAGCCAGACTCAGGCCCCTTCGTGTCCCACTTGAATTCAGAATTGAAAGCCACCTTGAGTCTAAAGGCCTCATCATATCTCAGACAGGCAGACACAAGGTATTCTGAATAGTACCTGGTACTTAGCAGGGTTGTGGCTGTGAGAATAAAATCGAGAGGAGGAGGAGGATTATGAACACCGCCTTGGATTGCTTGGAGGAAAAAGGGTGGGATATAAATGCAATAATAAATAAATAAAATTATGTTTGGTATTTACTTTAAATGTTGTTGAAATCCAATATAAGCAATACAAATACAATTACAGTATAAAATATGTGATAAAGATTTAGAATTAAACACAGAAAGGGGTTTTAAAAAATGATAAAAAGCCTCTAAAAGTCTCCTAAATTGTTGTTGTTATTGCTGTTGTTGTTTCCTGGGGCTGAACAGAATATGAAATAGGTGTCAGGTGAGACTCTCTGGGGAGGATATTCCACAATTGAGGGGCTAGCACAAAGAAGGCCCTATCTCTCAGAGCCACCCACCATATCTTATTTGGTAATGGCACCCAGAAAAGACCCCCTACCTGTGACCTCAAGTAAGGATGCACAGGTTTTGTTTAATCTGTTCTCTGTAATCCATGTATTTTGCAGATGGTCAAGGATTTTTTGTTGTTGTTCTGTCGTCTGTTAACTGAAGTAATTGTTTTCCCCCCCAGCCTTTGGGAATGTAGGCCAAAATGTCTGCTATAATTTATGCATTTTCGCTAGCATGCAATATTTTGCATATTTTTCTTAGCGCTAAAAAGCAGAGGCGGAAGGGAGATTGGAGATACATTAAATGGTCTGTGTATTTTAAATGGCATATATATTCACATATTTTCAAGTAACCTTTGTATTTTTTACTAGCAAATTTGTGTACAATTCCAGAAAGGTTAAAAAAAAAAGTCTTCAACTCCACAGAATCCACATGACTGGGGAGGTGTCGATCCACTGTGGAATCCGGTGATCAGATTTATAAAAATCTGAAGTCACTTGAATCTATGTTGGATATCTCTGCCATCCCTAACTTCAAGGTCTGAGTAGGAATTACAGTGATGAGTGAACTTATCTGGGTCCGACTCATGGGACGTTCGTCTTGCCACCACCGTTAACCACCACTTGTATGCCATGTGAGTTTCTTTGGCAAGCTTCCAATGAGTGCCTGGCAGTTGTCTGCCCCATTCCGTAGCCTCCGTTGTCTACAACAATGGAGTCTCCAGGAATTACGTTATTCCCCTCGCTGCGTAAATGTCAGCTACAAAGACCCCATTTACACAAGAGTAAAGGTGTGAATGTCACATCCCTAATAGAGTAGGCTATCCTTCAGGTAACCTTTCCCTATGCTTTTTAGAGCTTTTAAGGTTAACACCAGTACCACTATTTCTATAACTATGTGTCAAGAGTAGAGATGGACAAATCTGTCAATTTTGGTTTTCCAGTCTGCAATTCATTCTCTTCTGTTTCAACATCGGTTTGTGATTTCCTTAAAAAAGAAAAAGAAAAAAAAGTTTGTATGAAAAGTTCTATGCATTTGCCTAACATATGCATTGAAAGCAATTCCCAATTATATTTTTATGGTGTTTTTCCACAAATATGCATTTTATGTGCTTATTTTCATAATATTTGCCGCCTTCTTCTTCTTCTTCTTCTTCTTCTTCTTCTTCTTCTTCTTCTTCTTCATTGCATCACAAAATGCTGTGAAGTGCCAATACTGAAGGATCTGTTCTGGTTTCTATATTGATTTGGGACCTAAAAAATTGGTAGGTTTGTATCAAAATTCACCCGGAATGAAATTCTCTGCTATCCCTACTTATTAAAAAAGTGAACTGAAGATAATTCTCCCTGATTGTTACTGAGGAGTTACTGGCCTTAAATGGGGGCCTTTAGGTTTATGTGCAACTACCGTATATGTTGGAGTCACCAAACTGCATGTCATATTCTCTACACACTAGGCTGGTTTTAGAATCCTTGTGGACAAGGTGAAGCATAAGAGGACTTCCTCTTCCAGTCAAGCCTTGCTTGAGCAAGAAGTATTTCTGAGCTTTGGTGTTTTCCTTCCTGTATCCTTTGTTTTGTCCTTTGGTCCTGACATCTGGCTTGCTTCTTAATCCCATCTCCTGGTTTGTCATTCAGACGTGAGTTTTCTTTGGTTTCAATTTCTGGTCTGGTTTAACAGCGCCTATTTTTTAACTCCTGAATCTGCCCATAACCCAGCCCTGATGGTCTCCATATATCTTCAACCCCTAATATGCAATTAACTAATTGGAAACTGAAAATCTTGACTGCATTATGCCAGAAATAATCATCAGAGAAAGCTCACATATCCTTCCCAGTGGCTCTTTTACTTTTCTGATAAAGCTCTGTTGGATTCCCACAAAATGACACTACATACCTTTTGCCAAAATCACAGCCAGTGGCAGTTGCCATGACAAATCTCAAGGCAAGGTAGGCGATGCATACTGGTGAATCTATTTCCTTCTTGCTGAAGGAATAAAATAAAATAAAATAGAAATGTTCTTATAGATTTGTGAGGCTCTCAAGTGAGAATAGTTTTGAAAGAAGCACTGGTGTGCTTCGGATTAGGATTAACATCCAATTAATTTTATTTAAAGTTTGAATGATAAACAAGAATTCTTATCTCAGGAGCTTTTTAGGATTTTCTTATCACAGTCTAAAAACCACCAGTACATTGTACAATGTGCATCATTTATGTGTGTTTATGTTTTAAAAATATATTATTAGTGTACATTATGCTTCAGTGCACTTAATTAAGTAGAATAATTATATGTGATGGGTAAAAGAACAAGAGGTGAATAGGGCAGTTTATGTTTATCATTTTGATGACAAAAGCTATTTTCTCATTCAGTGGGAGACAATCAGTATTAGACCCTGATGTAAATCACTTCTCAGTAGTCCTGGTGTTATGTGGAATCTACAAATGCTTCTCAGGGGAGATTAGAGTTCAGCTTTAAATCTCTCTCTTGACTCAAAGAATTTATCGGAGTGCTTGGTGAAAAAGAAAGCAGAAGAAAAATATGCCATCTTTTTATAAAAAAAACAAATCAAAGCAAAGAGATAGTGATGGGAACTGAGAAGGAAAAGGAATGTCTTTGCTCTAGGTCAAGGATGACCAACTTCTTCATTTTGTGGGGTGGGTTAACAGATTATTGTCTAGCTTCAAGGGGATGAAGAAGAGGGCTTTTGGTGGTAAAGTCACTGTCCCATTCCAGCAGCTTAGCTGGGTTTGGATCACCCTCCAACCCTGCTGCAAAAAAAACCCTGAAGAATCTAGTCCTGGTGGGGCCAAAAGGATTGTGCAAGTCTCGCACCACTCCCTCCATAGGATGTGTAAAAGGGAGTTAGAAAAAACATAGGGGGTTAGCTTTCATGGTGAACTGTAAAGTGACTTCAGGTGCAACATTAACAATAGCATTACCACCATCCTTCACATAGCATTAACACTATGCTACCATCTTGACTTGTTGTGCCCCAAATTGAGTATCGGTGTTTGAGATAGATAGATAGATAGATAGATAGATAGATAGATAGATAGATAGATGATAGATAGATGATAGATAGATGATGGAGAGAGAGAGAGAGAGAGAGAGAGAGAGAGAGAGAGATTTTCTTGCTGGCATGGCTGGTGCTCCTGTCGAAGCTCAGGTTGCTCTGTGGAATGCAGAGATGACTTGAGCGGTTGATGCAATTACGCCCAAGCGCCCTCTCCCTCTATGCAGAGCCTGGCCAGCTAAGCTGAGCTGAGTGCAATGAAGCAAGAGGGAAGACAGCTAGAATGCAGGTGGAGGAAAACTCATGCTAAGTCTGATCAAACACAGGGTAGAGCTCACTACTGAGCCAGCATTGCGTGTTCTCAGTGTCATCCAGTGGAGCTTTTCTGGGTGGTTCATGGCCTGTTACACTCTGGGCCAGGGCAAGAAATGGTGGAACCCTCAGTATCACACTGTGACGAGTTTGCATGGCACTTTGAAGATAAAGTCGCTCAGATTCGTTATGAATTGACACCACGCTTAATGCAGTTCCACTAATAGAGGCATTCAGAGCACTGTCTTGCCCAGTTTTATTGGATGAGTTTCAGTTACTGAGGCCCGAGGATGTGGACAAAGTGCTTGGCCAAGTCCGGTCTACCACCTGCTTGACCCTTGCCCTTTATGGATTTATGGATTATTACATCAAGTATGGAGGGGATTGCTGGCTGGGTCCAGGAGCTTGTAAATACCTCCCTGAGAGAGGGAGTGGTGCCGGCCTCTTTAAAAGAGGCAGTAATCAGACCACTCCTGAAAAAGCCCAACCTGGACGCGGAGGATGTTAACAATTATAGGTTGTGGCGAACATTCCCTTCCAGGGCAAGGTGCTTCAGCAGGTGGTTGCAGGACAACTCTAGGCACTCTTAAATGAAATGGACTATCTAGATCAATTTCAATCAGGCTTCAGGTCTGGTTTTGGAACAGAAACTGCCTTGCTGGCCCTGTGGGATGACCTTTGCTGGAGAGGGACAGGAGGAATGTGACCCTGTTGATTCTCTTGGACCTCTCAGCAGCTTTCATTACCATCAACCATGGTATTTTTCTGTATAGGTTGTCTGGGCTGGGAGTTGGAGGCAATGTGTTGCAGTGATTCCACTCCTACTTGAATGGCTGACTCCTAGATACCATGGCATCTAGGCCATGGGGTTTCACAGGGCTCTATTTTTTCCTTTATGCTGTTCAACATGTACATGAAACCACTGGGAGAGGTTATCTGGAGATGTGGGCTGAGGTGTCATCAATATGCAGATGACACCCGGCTCTACCTCTCCTTTTCATCAAACCCAGGTGAGGCAGTAGCTGTTCAGAATGAGTGCTTGAGTACAGGAATGGACTGGATGAGGGCAAACTAACTGAGACTTAATCCAGACAAGACAGAGGTACTGTTTATGAGTGGTTCATCTGTCCAGCTAGATGATGTTCACCCTGTTCTGGAGTGGGTTGCACTCCCCCTAAAGGATCAGGTTCATAGTTTGGGGGTGCTCCTGGATCCAGAACTGTCACTTGAGGCACAGGTGGACTCAGTGGCAAGGAGCACCTTTTATCAGCTTAGGTTGATATACCAACTGCACCCTTATCTGGACAGAGATAGCCTAGCTACAGTTATCCAGCTCTGATAACCTCTCATCTGGATTACTGCAATGTGTTATATGTGGGTCTGCCTTTGAAATCAGTTTGGAAACTTCAGCTGCTACAAAATAGGGCAGTCAGACTCTTAACAGGGACTGGCCAGTGAGACCACTTTATGTCAGTCCACTTCTAGCTTCACTGGCTGCGGGTCCTAGCCCGAGCCTGATTTAAAGTGCTGGCATTAACATTCAAAGCCCTAAATGGCTTGGGGCCAGGTTATCTGAACAAACGCCTCCTCCCATATGTGCCGGACCCCAGATCTTCTTCAGGGGTCCTTCTCCATGAGCCTGCCAAAGGAAGTGAGTCAGATGGCTACCAGGAGGAGGGCCTTCTCTGGTGTGGCACCCTGGCTGTGGAATGAACTCCCTAGAGAGGTTCACTACGTTATATTCTTTTTGATGCTAGGTGAAAACTATTTTATTTTCTCAGTATTTTAACAATATATCATCTTAGTTTTTTAGCTTCGCTGTATTGATCTCTGCATTGCTGCTCAGTTTTATCCTGGTTGTGCTTTTATGTTGAACTTCTATACTGTGTTTTTATACTGTTGTTTGTGTTATACTTTGAATTGTCTTCACGGTTTTAATTTTTGTGAACTGCCCAGAGAGCTTTGGCTATTGGGCAGTATAGAAATGCAATATAAAAATAAATAAATAAATAATAAATAAATAGATATGCATGTCTGTAACTTACACATATCTAGTCTCATTGTAATGTCTGATCCCAGTTCTCTTTTGATGAATGAAGTTCATCCTCCCCAAGCAAGACATCTGATAGATTTCAAAGGGAGCCAGAGAGAGAGAGAGAGAGAGAGAGAGAGAGACAGTTCTCATTAGAGAAGTGAAATACTCCAAAGGACTTGTGAAACTCTCCTCAGAAGGTTCATTCAAGGAGGGATATTAGATCAGTTTCACCAGAATTGCCACTGACTTTTGCCTAAAGTGAAATCCTAAAGAACTTCAAAGAAAGCTCAAAGGCTATCTCTGTTGACACTAGGGATGTATGAGCAATTCATTTCAGTTTGTTTTTGATCAGCATTTAGCCAATTCACACCTCATGGAACCAAATGCAGATCCAAATGCAATCTGCAATTCAAGGCCATACATTTGCAAGCTTGTGATGTGATTCACCGAACAAAAGAACAAAAATGTTTGGAAAATGAGCATGAAAAATGTGTACTTTTGCCAAATGCACACAAACATCCTTTAATGAATGGAAGAAAATATGTACATTTTTACAATACATACAATTTGTGCATACATTTTGAAAAATATGCATCAAAATTCACATGAAGTTTTGTGCAAAAAAACCACATTAACCTCAAAATCCAATATGGATCTGAGTAAGAACTAGTTTTGAGCTGAAATTCAAAGTACCTTAATGAGTTTAGGTTTTGATACTTATATTATTATTTTTTAAAAAAAGAAAGAACCATTGATATTGCCAGTATGCAAAAATCAATCAATCAATCAATCAATCAATCAAAACTATCATCATAGCAGCAAAATTTGTTGAGGTGATATTAAGGTTGGAGACATAGGGTTTTTCCCCTAATCCTTCTTAAGATTTTTAAAGGTTTCCTTAACGTTTGCTAAAGCAGCAGCTTGCAAATTCTTATCACATATGAAATTTAGTGACAACTCTAGACTGCCAGGATGAAATATTTTGTTTTTTCTCTCAGACTCTTTGTGCTATTTTGTTACAGCACAGAAACAGATCAAAAGGAATAACAGACTCAGAGTTTCCTTCAGCTAATAAAAATAGGACACATGTATTTCTCATGAAGAAAACAGAATACCTGTTCATCTCTCCATCTGAAATTTCTGCTTCTAAGCGTTCCTAGCAGCATATGATCAGGTTGGGAGAATTTCTTCTTATTCTACTAACCCTGCTAACAGTAACTCCAATGCATGTAGGCACCTTCCTAAAACAGACCTTGCTTTTTCATTCCTTTTGACGAAAACATCTGCGACCTGTGGAAATCTGCTAACTTCTTTGCCCTTCGTAGTTCATCCCTTAGAACACAATCGCTTAATTGTGAAATGTATTTTGACTTTAAGAAGTCACTCTCCAGGAGATAATATTGAGGAAAGATATTGAATTTTGCTTCTTCTGTAGATTGCAACGCTAACTTGGAGGTATGCCAAGATGAAAGGCAAGAAATCAAATCCTAATCATTTAAACCTAACGAGATGGCTAGCCTTATTAGTTTGGCACATGCGCGTGCACGCACGCACACACACACACACCTGTGGTGCCAAAGACAGCCTGTATTCTACATTTTGTTACAGAAACGTTCTTCTTCCCTCTAGAGAGATGGTTATTAATTAGTTCCATTCTAAACCTCAGGCTGAATGTTTCGCACTCTTCTGATGATGATGAAAGCACAGAGACTTTCCTGCTTAATCATTCACTTTCATCCAAGCATGTACATCTGAAGCTGCACTGCACTATGAACAATTATTACACTAATTTATGAGGCCAAATCCTATGTTGCATTACTAGAATTATCTACATCTGTAGCTTTGCTGTCAAAGAGCATCATCAGAGGAGTGTTTTATCACAAGCTTGTTACTGCCTACTCACAGTTTTTCGCAGGTCCTTTTCATGATGCCGTCCACCTCCCATGTGTCTCTCACTCCTTCCGGCCTTCTTTCCATCTTGAAATAAGATCCAGTAAGTCCAATTTATTTTTAGAAGCAAAACTTGCTACGATCTCCTGCTATGTGAAGGAAAAGCAGCACAATACAAATGCCCGTTGAATGGGCCATGTGGTCCTTGTTTACTTCCTCTTTCTTCTCCATGAAGAAAGAGGAAGTATTGTGTGACAGAAGTGGGAGGGGGAGAGAAGTGATGGTAGGGAGCTATGATTCGGGAGGGGGGGGCTTCCATGTGATGATCCTCAAAATTATGCTCTAATCTGAAGTAGGAAAAAAGAAACCTAATCATAAACTACCATGATGGAATTCCAAATCAGAAATATTAAGATCCAGGACCAATAGAATAGGCACAAGTAAGCTGATGTTCCTGCCTTAAGTAAGCTGGTTTCTTTCTGAGCTTGGCATTACATGGCAGAGAAGTATTGTTCCCTCTTATAGCAAACTTGGGTGATCAAATACATATCAGTTTGGAAATGAAACAGGGCCATCCCAAAATAAGGTAGTCATTCCTACATACTTGGAGATACAACATATACATGGAACTATATGTCTGTTAATTAAAATAAAATTGATTTTTAAACTGCAAATTGGCTCAACAAGGACCTGTGAGCTTCCAAGGCTTATAGAATGTTTGTGGCAATTGAAACTATAAAGATAAGTAACACTTGAGGAGTTCAGGCAATGTCTGGAGATGAAATGTCCAGTTGTCACCCATCCCAGCTCCCTATAATGCCAAGTGGGTGAGCTGAGTTGGCCCCCAGAATCAATTTGTATCTTGCCTATGGGTCCCACAACCCTGAGCACCAAGCTCCAGGAATCATCATAAAAGCTCCTCAGGCAGGGTGCTCACCTGTCCTTTCCCTTACCTACATTCCCACACATACCTTCCACAGGAGAGGGACAACCTTAGAGCTTAGTCACTCATCCCTACCTGTCTAGGATAATCTGATGCAGGGCCCCTTTCAGATAAGATTACCCAATTGTCAGGTTCACACTGAACATCAAAGATATCCACTCCCAAATTTGGTGTTAACTCTGGAGGAAGGGGCAGGGAGAGGAGAATACACTGATGCTCAATCACAGTTATACTGAAATCCTGGATTTCTTCATTGTTTTCTATGAGTAGTTGGGATCTAAAGGAACCAGAATTTGTGCAGGTTATGAGCCTACCGAATCATTCTGTGGTTGAGACATGGAATATTAGGGCATCATCTTAAAACAACAAAAAAGAAATAGAGAGGGGATGTTGGGAATTGGACTGCTCATGCTCCTTGCAGATTATGAGTACCCATGAGGAAGGTTGGTGGGGGTGTATTTGTGCCATGATATTAAAATAAACTCACCTCTCTGCACACTATGGAAATGTTTCAAATCGAGGGAAAGAAGGAAAGAAGAGATAATGGCTACATTTTTCCTTTCATAAGCTTCAGACTGCTCCCACCATGTAAAATTCCTCTGCCCATGACGCCAGAAGGCTATAAGGCTGGTATTCCAGCAGGAGAGCTTCTCACAGAGGATGGGGCTACAACAGCAACATTTTGTTACAGGTCCCTTTAGCTTCCTTTAATGTCAAGTTTTGTATCACTTGTAACCTAATTCCTATGGCTGCAGTCCTAACCTCACTTCCAGGGGATTCTCATTGATCATAGTGGGACTTATTTCATGGTAAACTTGCATAGGTTGTCCTGCAAGAAAGGAATGGTGAACGACGGCAGTATTTTGATACAGTTAAGATTGAACATGTACAAATAGATTGGTTTGGTCCCCCACCCACCCCCATGCTATTTAATATCTACAGAAAACCAATGAGTGTGGCCCTCCAGAGTTTTGGAGTATTGTCATCAATAGGTTGATGAAACACAATTCTGTTTCTCCTTTTCATCTTCATCTGCTTGTGCTAAATCAGTACCTGGCTGTGACATTGGACTGGATAATAAACTGAAGCACAATCCAAACAAGACTGAGATGCTGTTGGCATACACTGAATCGGATATACTTGAGGATCCACAGATTGGCATTTTGGTGGGGGGGGGGGGAGTGAGGTGGTAAGAAATCACCAAGTTTTGAGCCCCAACTGGATTCCCGTGCCATCCCTGTTTGCAATATTGCATTTTCAAGGGGTTTTTTTAGGGTTTGTAAACTGTCCAGAGACCTTTGGCTATTGGGTGGCATAGAAATGTAATTAATGATATGAAATAAATGAATTTCCCACAGACAACCTCAGAATTGTCTTTGAAACTGCATCAACCTGGAACAGGCAAAACTATTTTTTTCCAGATTGTTTCAATGACAAAAAAATGAAGATCCACTAGGAGAAAAAAGCCCACTTCTCCTCCCTTCCTGGTCAGACCTGGCCATCACAGCATGGGAAGCGGTGGATCTTTCATCATAGGTTTCCCCATCACCACCTTTGGATTGCTCTGCACCCAGCACAAATCAACTTTCTCTGATTTAGGTAACTCCTCATGCTGCTCCACCTTAAATTCAATGAACTGGACAAGATCTTCTGGATACAAATTAGTCCAAGTTTCTTTCCTAGACAGATGTCTTGGCCCTAAAGCATCTTCATCGAGTAAATAGGATTTCCATGAATATATGACTATTACCCAAGTAAAAGCAGTGCTAGGACTACAGAGAACTGCCTGAGAAGAAGCATTGCTTTCTTTTCACTATGGTTCTGTGGAGCAAAGTGAAAATTTAGCCTGACATGGGCTCTGGGTTTTAGAAGTGTGTGAAACGTTTATATGACTGTATAAAGTTTGCAGGTCTTCCTGTTAGTCATCCATCTGAATTTAAAATTGAGTACTTTCATATATTTAAGAGAATGCAACATCTCTAAATAGCAGTGAATTTCTTCTGTGGCATGCAGATATTTCAAAGTGTAGCTAATCAAATCAAATCATCTGTTACAAATTACTTCCATAAGAACTTAGCAACCAAGGGCACTTTAAAGCAACTTCTGAAAATGATCAGCGCCAGGAATATCATTATGCATATAAAAATGCTCAAGTGCAGATACATTAAGATGAAAATGTAACATCACATCTAAAAAGATGCATTTATCTCAGCCACCAGGAGGCTTCTTAGAAATCAAGAGGTCAAGGACAAAACTAGCCAACAAGCATTTTGGCCCAGACCTAATAGAACTGTGTGTTTGCAAGGTCTTAGTACTGAGAGCCCTTGGGTCAACTGAGGCCTTCTGGTCAATAATGCTTCTGCATGAGCTAATATTTCTAATATACATGTCTGTATATGCAAGAGGAACCCCATCATCATCTGAATGACTATCATTTGATACAATGGGAATGGCTAAGGTTCCTGTGGTTTTCCAGTTTCAAAACCAATATTTACATTTTTGATGGGGAGGGAATATTTCAACAGATCAGGCATGCTTCTCTTTTCATCTCTAGCAATGACATCCATTAATAGCATTAGTCTACCCCAGGGGTAGGCAACCTTTTGGGATCTATTGTATTGAATATCATAGAATTTTTGGACAAACACCCAGAGAAACAAGTGGCTTTGATTTTTTTGGATGCGGAGAAAGCATTTGATAATCTTAACTGGGACTTTCTGTTTAAAGTTCTGGAAGTAATGGACTTTGGGTCCAATTTCATAACATGGGTGAGGTCAATTTATACTGAACAGAGTGCGCAGATTATTATAACGGAGATTTGTCAAAACTGTGTAAGATTTCAAGAGGGACTAGACAGGGCTGTCCAATGTCACCCTTGCTATTTATCTTGGTGTTGGAAGTATTGAACAGGGCTGTAAGACAAGAAGAAAAAATTGGAGGAATAAAAATTTAAAAAGAATCTTTCTTACAAGTTAAGAGGTTTTGCAGATGACCTGGTGTTTACTTTGGAGGATCCACTGAAAGGAATTGAAACTTTAATGAATTAGTTGAGTGAATTCGGCGTATTAACAGGTTTCAAGGTTAACAAACAAAAGTCTAAGATACTTACAAAAAATATGGATAAGCAAGATCAATTAAAGGTGGCAGAAAAAACAGGTTTTAAAGCAGAAAAGGTTAAAGATTTGGGTATAAACTTGACAAATATTAATTGTATGTTGTTTCATAATAACTATGTTAAGATCTGGAATGAAATTAAACAAGATTTAATAAGATGGGATAAACTTCAATTGTCTCTGATGGGGAGAATTGCAACAATTAAGATGAATGTTTTACCAAGAATGTTGTTTCTATTTCAGACAATACCTATTGCAACTTCATAGTTACCATTCAAGCAATGGCAGAGAGAGATTTCTAAATTTATATGGCAATCCAAAAAACCAAGGGTGAAGTTTAAAAAATTACAAGATGCTAAAGAGAGCAGAGGTCTTGGTTTGCTGGATTTGCCTGTTGCTTGGTGTGGATGAAGGAGTGGATGTTGATGAAAAATAGAAGATTACTGGAATTAGAGGGACATGATTCAAGATTTGGTTGGCCTGGGTATTTGTGGTATGATAAAGCTAAAGTGAATGTAGAATTTAATAATCGTTATGTGAGATGAGCGATTTTGAGAACATGGATTGTGTCAGAAAACACCACTATGGATTTCCTCACTGGAGGCTTTTCATATTAGAGAACTGGCAAGTATGAATAAATGGTTGACGTACAGTGAGATATTAGAAACAATAGAAGGAGATGTTAAAATGAAATCAAGAGAGGAATTATTGAGTGAAGGAAATGTTTGTCAGTGGTTCTCATATTTAAGATAGATAAAAAATGGGGCTTTGAATGTATGAAATCTGAATTTGAGAAAGTTTTATGTACAAATGATGATCATGTTATTTCAAAGACATATAAACATTTGTTAGAGTATGAGACTGAAGATGAACAGGTAAAATATTGTATGATAAAGTAGGCTCAAAATTTTGGATATAACATTATTATGAATCAGTGGGAGAATATGTAGTTGAGAGGCTTGAAATTTACATTATGTGCCAGATTGAAACATTTTTTTTATAAAATGATGTATATATGGTATATATCTCCGTCAAAATTGGCAAAAATATATAAAGGGACATTGGGAAGGTGCTGGAAATGTGAAGAACAGGAAGGAACTTTTTATCATTTATAGTGGACATGTAAAAAAGTGAAATCCTTTTGGGTACAAATGCGTAAGGTAATGCAAAATGTACTGAAGATTAAAATACAACTACGTCCAGAGTACTTTCTGTTGGGGGATAACAGATGAACAGTTGAGTCAAAGTTATGGAACTTTGTTCTTATACATGATAACAGCAGCAAGATTAATGTATGCCCAAAATTGGAAGACTGAGAAAGTACCAACACAGGAGGAATGGCTATTGAAGATTACAGAACTGGTGGAAATGGCAAAACTCACTGCGATAATAAAAGATAAAACAACAACAGGGTTTACTGAGGAATGGAAACCTCTGATAGATTTTTTTAAAAGAGAGAGAAGGGAAGGGCATATTTGCATGCGGATTCAGCGATTAAATTGGAAGAAAAACAATTTATAAAGAAAGGGAAGTTGAGAAATTCACTCACTATTTTGTTTTGTTTTTTACTAGTCTTATTTTGATAAAGCGTTAAGAAAACGTAGATATTTTTGTATGTTGGAGAAATTTTAATGTTGTATGTTGTAGTGTTATAGTGTTGTAGTGTTGTATTGTTTGTATTTTATCTTTGTCTGAAAATAATTAAAAAAATTAAATTGGGATCTATGCCTTTTTGAAAATAAGTGTCCTGGGTAGAAATACAGGGCTCATCTACACCTGCAGCCCTTTGGGGAGTGGGGAGGCATGATCACGGAGTTTCCCACTTCCAGGATCATCCTTCAGGGGCCACATGCCAGTGAGTTGTCTCAGAAGTAAAGAGGGATGTTCCAGGGCACCATTTTTTATTTTATTTTTAAAAAAGAGACATTTGCACAATTGCGCAATTTCATTGGTGCGATCCTGCGCAAAGGAACATTTTTTAAAAAACTACAACAAACTCGGTGTTGGAAGATGCCAAGTGCCATCCCAAAGACTGCGAAAATGCTCTCCCCCTCACCCCCAATGCCCATGGACTCCATGCTCATTTCCTGAGCCTCACTCCTCATGGGGAAGAGGGAGGACACTGGGAGGGAGAACCACACTGCCCACGGAGGTCAGGATGGTCCTGAGACGGTGGGGAAAACTGGGGGGAAAAGCAGTCCCAGCTATCCCGGGATAACTGATTGCTAGTCCCCAGTTCACTTCGGGATCAGCTTGCACCATTTGGACACACAGGAACGACCTCATGACCACCCCAGGATAAATGGCAGGTGTAGACAAGCCCACAAATTGCTGTTTGGGGAGTGTGGCCAATCACAAAACATTGGGAGAAACCCCTGTGTAGGTATGTGTGTGTGTATGACAGCTTTGTGTGGGGGTGGGGGTGTACTTTCTCTTTCTCTGGCTGCTTCCCCCCCCCCCCCTTGGTAACTTTCTCTCACTGCTTTTCTGACTTACAATGTTCTCCCCCCACACCGGGCTTCTGTCATTTCTCTTCCCCACTTCCTAACCTTTCTTCCTATAGCTCTCTCCCAGTGAGGTCTACCTGGTGCCAACACTGTCATCTTTTGGGCACCAGGATAAGATCTTCCTCTACTTCAAGGCATTTGAAAGCATGTGATAGAGTTTTTAATGGTTCATGGTATTTCTTATTGTTGATTGGGAAACACACACACACGTAGAGCTTTGGACCCCCTCTAGATGGATTCTGTTTGATGCCTGTTCCTCCGATTATGCGCATCTTCTTGGAAGCGCTTTATGGTAAATGCTTGTATGCAGGAGGTAATTGAGCACTCAATAGGTGACCTTACCGGTTGTTTCAAATGCGCTTTATAAGTAGTTAATGCGGAGAATCGCTTGCTCACATAGTCAAAATGCGCTTTAATGGCCGGAGCAAAATAAAACTCGCTATTTAACGCGCATTCAATAATGCCCATAATCGGAGAGAAAACGCGCCTCTACGCCCAATTTGCGCTCCGTTCTTGTAGAGGTAAATTTTTTAATGTGCCTTGAAAGAGCTTTAAATGCCTCTTGTAGAGGCAGCCTTGGCTATTTGGGAGAATAGAAATTTAATAAAATGTGACGAATGAAATCTCTTTCCCTCAGGGGCGTTCCTCACATTCTACTTTCCCCTGGCTTCTCTCCTCTCTCTACCTGATGGCTTCCTCACACTCTCACCCCCAGGCTCCTTCCTCAACCCCTGTGCACCTTCCCCGCCACTCCATCCATTTCACAGGTCACTGCAATTCAAAGGCGGCGGCGGCAGCAGCAGCTTTCCCACCGCCCCTTTCATTCTACGAGTGCAGTACGTGTGCGTGGATCTGCCACTTCTCTACTAAGCCAGGAGCTTCCACTGGAGGAAGGGAAGGGGTTGCTGTCATGTGAAAGAAGGATGCCACAGACAGGAAAGGAGCCTTGGGATGTAAGCAAGTGAAGTGGACAGAAAGGAGGAGGAGAAGCTGAAGCAGTGGAGGGGGATGCAAAGGGTCTTGGTGGGCACATAAGGGGCGCAGGTGGTCTAAATCATTAAATAAATAAATTTAGAACAGCAATGATGATGATGATGATGAAGTACAAAAAATGTTGCTATTTTTAGTTGTAGAAAACCAGTGCATAACCTGATAATGTTCCCTCCCTTCAGTAAACAAAATCAAGTTGGTTTAACACTAGAATTGAGATAAACATTTTCAGAAGATTTTTTCCTTTCTTTCTAACACCCCTAGAAAAAGGCCTAAATAAGAGAATGTGCAGAATTTTCTCTCCTCCACTTTGTGTATGTCAGTTGCTATATGCACGCACTCACGCATGCACGCACACACACACACAAAATGTCCCACAACGGCACTAGATCAGGAGCCCCTAGGGATGTACGAGAATTTTGTGATTGTTCGCAAATCATGCTCGCCTGCTCCGTTCACAATCTCAAGCAGGAATGTAATTTTCACAATGTCTTAAGCCAGCAAAAGTGCACACTTCCACAAATGTGCATTCCCTCACACACAACATTTTCACACTGTAGCCTATGGGCAAAAGGACACATTTACGGTGTGCACTTCGAAAACTATGCATTTTTCATGCTTTTTTTTTTTTTAAAAAAATGCACTTTCCCCATTTGAAAAAAAGAAAGATACTCATGTTTGGAGCGAGAATAAGGTGAGATGAGGATCGAGGTGGGAAATGAAGAACCTCAATGACCTTGAATATTGTTTATTCTCCCATCCCTAGTTGCTTTTCTTGAGGATTTTTAGAGGTGTGGCATGTGCCTAAACATGTGTCGTAACAGCCTTGCATTTAATATCCACTATTTTATTAAACATGAAAGGGCTGCTAAAGAAAGAACAGGACACACCACGATGACAGTAGACTTAAGGATTCACATTGTGCCTGGATCTGTGTTGGATCATGGCCCTTTCATTTAATCTCCGCTATGCTCACTGAACATTAAAATAGAGCCAAAGAAAGAACTGGAAGCTGCACAAAGAAAGTCAGCTTAGGGGTTCACATTGTGAAATGCGAATGACTGATTTAATTGCCGGGATTATGATGTTCTTGCCTCTATATATGTTTAGCGTCTGGAAGAGGCAACCAACTGTGCCCCTTTTCCACTGTCATCCAGCTGACTGCTTCGAGTAAGAACTTAATGGGCCATCTGCAAGGAAAAAAACCTTCATATTCTCTCTCTCTCTCTCTCTCTCTCTCTCTCTCTCTCTCTCTCTTTATATATATATATATATATATATATATATATATATATGAATGAATATGAGACCGGGGATGGCAAAGCCTTGGCAGCAAATCTGCTTTGCTTTATCAAGGACTTCAAATAGGGCAACCGCTGTGTTCTCAACTTCAGCACAAAGAAGATTTTTACCATTTTGTTAGACCATATTGAAATAAATGCAAAAGAGGATATTAAAGTATTGCCAGGGAAAAACAACAATGCAGTAATAATATGAGTAAAAGGCAGCTAACAATAAGGAGCATCTCTTATTCTTTTCTTTTTGCAGGCCTTCCACCTCAAGCAGTCACTTGACAATGGCAGTTCTGAAAACACAAAAATGTGGGTTCTGCCCAGCAACAAAGCCCACCTAGTGATGTTCTTCCTTTGAATCCCAATGTGTCTGGAAGCTTCAAATGACATTTAGGAATGTTTGGCAAATTTCACGACACAGCTGGCAGAAGGAACTAAGTCTTTGTGGCATGATGTTCTTCAATCCGCTGCTGAAAAGCAATACAATACCATAAATAAAAGATGTGAGCACTTCAAATGTAAATCATCCAACCTTTTTCTTAAGCATCACGACTGTTTTATTGAAAGAAGATGTGCCTGCACACACACACACACACACTATTTGTGCAATGATGACATAATACAATAGGATGCAATGTTACGGTGCATAGCCACTACCAAATATATAGCATTCAAGCATTGTATTCAAAGATGAACAAGTTGCAGTTCAAAGGCTGAACTCAAGTCAAGGTGGCATGTACGAGGCTGACTGAGGGGTGTTGCCCAGCAGTAAAAGGTTGAACAAAGTCAGTCTTAAAGGAAGAGAGATCATCAGGGCCAAGTTAAATGTTCTTGTAATCATGCATAATGAAGCTATATGCAGTAAGGCGCTTTTTTAAAAGTTCAGTGTAAGTGTATGTGGACTCAATTTGGATAGGGACCGGGGGGAGGGGGGTTAAATGTGTCTTCAATGGAGTGAAACAACAAACTACCACACATAGCTTCACTATGGACGATTAAAAGAACAATTAATTTGGTCCACAGTAAAGGAGTGGACTATGACATTATGGAAGTGGATTTCACAGAACACTGTGAAGCTCTGTTCATTTAAAGTTTGCAACCTATGGCCTGTGGGCTGCATGAGATACCCCCAAGGCCTTATCTGTGCCCACCAGCTCCAGAAGAAGAAGAAGAGCCATGCTGGATCAAACCAAGGTTCCACCTAGTCCAGCATTCTGGGGCTAGCCTTCTGTTCACCCCACCCCCTCCTCTGGCAATCCTGATACAGATTTCTCTTTTCCTGCCACTGCTACCAGAGAGAAAAGAGCAACCTGTATCAGGTTCACTGTGATGTGTTTGTAGGCTGTGTGTGTGTGTGAGTGTGTGTGCATGTGTATACATTGATGTGCATGTGCAATTATTTATATGCATGTATTCATGTGTGTGGTCCCCAAGCCAGCATCACATGTGATCCTCAGGGCTAAAAAGATTATGCGCACCAATCTAAGCTGAACAGCTATCAGATTTTTTTAACCATTCTCATTCAATCTGATAGAAAAGAAATGGCTTTTGGAAATAGATTCTTGAGAAATTCTCATGGTTTGAGTTAAGGGTTCTTATGCTTACTTTACTCTTGAGGTGTTCTAGTCTATGGGAAGACTATGGGACCATGTGTACGTCTTGGGTTTTGCTTGTGATTTTGTTGGAATCTTTCACTTTCCGTCAGCTGCAGCCTTCCGTCAGCCTGCAGGTGAAGACATCATGAGGTAATTTACCCCATTAGGCTTTCTTCAGATTGGAAGTAGACATGTGTAATAGGAAAAAAAAGCACACACACACACACACAGAGCAGCATTGGCCACTTTGCAGTAATTAGGTAAGGTGAAAAACATTACAAAAATGAATTATTATATTTATTTTATTTATTTATTTATTACATTTGTATACTGCCCCATAGCCGAAGCTCTCTGGGCGGTTCACATCTTGAGAATGAGGCAGCAAAATATAAGCCACTTCCATTGGGGAAGTAAGTGGAGAACCAATTTTGGCACAGCACTACCTCTATCTCTTCCATTGAACTGGATGCAACACTATTCCTACAGGGAGCAAACCTCCAACTGGTCTTTCAGGGAAGCAGCAGCATTATAATAATCATTTGAATTAGATATATAAGGGTAGTTTTTGTTGTTCGTTTGTCTTTGGAGTTGGGGGCCAACTTCCCTCTCCCTGGAATGATGCTCTATATGGAACCTTATAGGGGATGCAAAATGGGGTGGGGGAGGCTGATAACACAGTTGCTGCTGTTGCCACTTGCAGTAGCATCACACACACACACACACACACACAGAGGGAGAGAGAGAGAGAGAGAGAGAGAGAAGAAGAAAGACAGAAGTGGGGCTACAATCCCTATCAATGGTGACACCTACCTGTGAGAAACTGTTGGAAAATTTTGGAAAAATTTGGTGAAATACCCCCTTCCCCATTTCTCTGCCCAAAAATAGGGTGGAGAATTTTAAGAGACCATTTGTGCACAGCTCTAATTGGATGTACTTACAAATCCCATTACAAACACAACCATATAAGCAGCTAGTAAACATAATAATAATAATAATAATAATAGCTCAAACCAATTCAGATTCCAACAGGGTCACAAGCAAAAATCAAGAAGTAAACATGTATAAATCAAGCTGGTAATCTCATAGACTTCATGGTGTCACAGGGATTACATGTTTATTAACCAATTGATGGATTGATTTAATTTCAATGCTGCTTTTCCGGGACCAACCAACGTGGTTTACAAAAATTCAGAAAACAAAATGAATAAACAAATAGTAGAGCATTTAAAATTGAAAACAATTTTTAAAAAAACGTAACAATTTTGAAAGCCAAATTTTAATTAATGTTATTATTAAATTTCAGTGAAACAAAACCATCAATAAGAAAATAAAAGTAATGTGCCGCCACAGCCTCAAACACTAGGCCTAGATGAACACACCCCTCTCAGGCTAAGCACCACTACTTAAATACCTGAAGGAAGGGTAAAAGATACACCATTTTTCCCTTATAGCAGAGGGGAAAAGGGTAAAGATTTTGAAAAAGGTTCTCCTGTGAGTATATTGGCTGAAGGTGTAATGTTGTGTTTCTTTATAAAATAATGGAGCAGGTTACAAAGCCAAGCTGACATGTGGTTTGTGGTAGCAAAAATAAAAGAAAAAGTTTATTGTGGTTTACAGTTCTTTCAAAATCAATTTCAAACCTGCCTATTCTTAATACTTCTAATAATCTTACTAATAATCCTAAATCCTTAAAATATTCTATTTATTTTCTCTTCATACACTCCTGACCAGAAAAACACACAGCTATCTTCCACCTAACTACTCTCCACCCAACCAACACAATAATAATACTAATCTACAAACCACTCCCTCGCACAGTATATACTCCTCCCCCTCCCTTTTCCAGCATCATCAGCCACACCCACTCAGTCCAACATTCCGCACTCTCCAAACACACTATCCCCAGACATAACTAAGGAGACAGAAATATGGGGTATCGCCACAGGTAACTACATAGATGTGAATATATCAATCCAAGGTTAACAGGACTAGTAAATCAACAGGACTAGTAGTTGCGGAATCGGAGCGCAGTAAATAACGAGACGACACAATAAATTGGGTTTAAAATGGGCCACACTTTATTGATGAATTCGCAGAAGGGGAAACTAGCGGGCATCCTCAATACTTGGTGGCCAACGCCAATCTAAGGATAGGGCGAGTCAAATCGAGGCCAGGGTATGGCGTGCAGCTCACGCCACCCACTGGCCCCCCCTTTTGGGTAGGGAGGCTTTCCGTGTCACCCCCAGCTCGTGCCTCAAGACGTCCGAGCGGGTGAGGAAGGTCCGCCCCAAAGGTAACCCTTATCTCACCACCAGGGCCTCAAGACAACTCAGGTGATGAGCCTCAGGCATTACCAGTCACCGCTCGGTGCCTGTGAATGCTCACCTCTCCCTTACCAGATGAAGATGCCCGCGCCTAACCGCCACAGGGTGCGACAAGCCTTATGCTTTGTCGCCAACCCCCCATCTGCGCAGGATCAGATCCCGCAGACCCCTCTGCAAATCCATCAAAATTACATCATTCCCGAGGTCCGATAGATGAACCCCGTCAGGCCTATAAAGCTCCCTCCGCGCTGGGTATATAGCGGGATGATTAACATACCCATCACCCCACACCCGTAAGCTGCGACAAATCTCGCCATTTGCCTTCCTACCGGCCTGATTCAGGGCTCTGGGATCGCACGGTGCCCTCCACCGGCACCGGGGCACAATTGCGGACCACACAATCACTATCCCAGGCCGCCAGCTCCGAATAATTTGAGAATCGGAGGTCGCCTGCAGCATCAAGGCCTTGCCCTTCAACATCCCCAAGTCGTTACCTCCCAAATGGAGTAACAACACCTGCGGTGGGGATTGGGCCGCACGCCGCTGCATTAACATCGGGATGAGCTGGTCCCACCTCATCCCCTGCCTGCCGGCCCACTGTATGTTGGCCACGCCGCTCAGTCCCAACTGAGTGCCAACTGTGGTACGGGCAGCCCTCCGTCCGGCCCAGAACACGTAGCTGTGTCCACAGATGAGAACCCGAACTGGGGCTTCCGCCGGGCGGCAATCTAGAAACAAACAGATTATGGTCAGCCACCGTTCTCTTCCCCCCCCCAGGGAGCATGCGTCACTTCCCCCCTGAAGGTAGGGCCTGCGTGCACACTGCAGCCAGAGGGTCTCCCCTCTCTTCGAGCAAACCTGGGCTCCAACGCCAGAGGGTCGCACCCTCTCTTCCAGGCGAACCTGGGCTCCAATCTCAGAGGTTCACTCCCTCTCTTCCAGGCGAACCTGGGCTCCAACGCCAGAGGGTTGCACCCTCCTCTTCCAGGCGAACCTGGGCTCCAATGGCAGAGGTTCGCTCCCTCTCTTCCAGGCGAATCTGGGCTCCAACACCAGAGGGTTGCACCCTCCTCTTCCAGGCGAACCTGGGCTCCAATGTCAGAGGTTCGCTCCCTCTCTTCCAGGCGAACCTGGGCTCCAACGCCAGAGGGTCGCACCCTCTCTTCCAGGCGAACCTGGGCTCCAACGCCAGAGGGTCGCACCCTCTCTTCCGGCAAGCCTGGACAGCAATCATGGCCTCATGATCAGCATGCCGGGCCCGCACTGCCGAATGATTTCCCAATCGGCCGACACTTGTACAAGCAGGGCCTTGCCTCTAAACAAGCCCAGCTGTCCCCCCTTAATGGAGCATAAGGATTCAAAAAGGGGGGGGACTACAGGCATGCAGCTGCATTAAGGTGGGAAGCCCCCACCGCATGCCGCATCTGCCCAACCAAAGAATGGATGCACGGTGACTCAACCCAAACTGGGTTCCCGAACTGGAGGAAGATGCTCGCCAGCCGGCCCAAACGACCATGCTGTATCCGCATGTGCTCACTCTCACTGGGGTCTGCCTCCTCCAAGTATCCACAAGCAAACATGGGCATGTCAGTGACTCGGACAAACCGACTTCTTCCCCGTAAAACTTTCTAAGGAAGGGCTGTGGAATGCCATCTCCCCCAGCTGATAACTGTGCGGGAGAGAGCCCGCGCTGGCCATCGTAGTTACAGCGCCCATTCGGAAGGAATAAGCCCCAAGCCCATCAACCAGGAGACCAAAGTGCCCTAAAGCCCGCTTTGTCCCCCTAGCCTACACTCGTGAAGCCCTTCCGCATGTGAAGAAGTGATGTCCCACATCCTGACCAAAAGTGCTTCCAATTACCCCTTCAACAAATCGCTGTAGTTCGCATATACAGCCCACAACGAACCAGTGAGATGGGGGGGGGGCACTTCCCAACTGGCCTGTGCATACTGGGCATGAGCACGAATAAACTTAAAATGCCCCCAGTAAACAGCTTGCACACTTTTCCATGCGAAGCCGGGTGCTGTAGATGAAGGGCGGCCCGGCCTGGCAAAAGTTTAAAGTGCCCCAAAGTGTTTAATTAAGCCCCCCTGCAAGCATGGGGGGGATCCAAATGTCCTATTAAGGACAGAAAATTCTAATGCTTATGACTGGAAAACAGTTGGCCAGCAGTGGCAGTTCACAGTCATGAGGCCTTGCTCCATTGGATGGTCCCAATCACTGAAGTGCGATAAAGACTGCACCATTGGGAGACACAAAGTCTCAATCCAGAAAGGGACATGTCCAATGCACCATCCTTAGCTGATGCCTCCCAGTCGGGCACTCTAACGCCCACATAAATAGTAATAAGGCTGTGACGCAGCAGTAGGAAAATACTGACACACAATAGAGCCTCATGGATCATGTGGCTATAGATTCAACGTCGGGTTGGGGGTGTCTGCCTGAAAGCAATTTGGAAATTCAGGGCTGCCACCTTGCAACATGTCATCAATCTGGATTTTCCCTGATTTATGAATACCGTTATTCTAAGCCTAAAGCCTCGGGCTGCCAGGGATAACTAGGGCAGCAAAGCCTCACTTGAGGCCATCCCTTGACAGACCCACAGTTCAGATCCCGAGCTGCCCATTTCCATGATCATTCTGGCAAAAACCTCTGTAGTAGGGCTGCATCTGCTAATATATTCCCTGCTCCCGGATAATGGCCTAGGCAATCTTAGTGTAGATAGCTTGGCAAATTCTCCTGTATAATTTGGTATGATCCCGCACCTCCACAGCCCATGACCCGCGAGGCCAGAGCCGAATCCTACCAAAGATAGTTCCAGTTGAAGTTGTCCATGGAATAAGCCAGTACTGCATTACCTGTTTGTCCCCTGAAGGCAAGAGAGCCCTGCCTATTTAAAATCAAGGGTGACCAAGGATTCCGTCCTGGTTTGCTCATGTTAACACAAAAATGTATTCCCATAGTCCCTACCGGGGGCACGTTGCTTGCAAACCTTTACGGCATGTCAACTAAACCAGTCCTTCATATGTGATAGCCAGCTGTATAAGGGTGGTGTGTGTATGTCTGAACTGCAGCTGTTAACAGAGGCCAATTCTCGAGATTAGAGAATGGCTCTCCTGCAATTAAAGGCCGCAGCAAAATGGAAAGAACTCCAGGTAAAGTAGGTCTCTCTCCATCCCTTTGGAACATCAAAACACCCAAGCTGAATGCCCATAGATGCGTCTTAGCAACTGTCCAGTTCGACTGCCATGATGCACACATCACGCTAAAATCCCAGACCCTTGAATGCCTGCCATGTCACATTAGTGAAGCGGGTATAAACCCACGACCTGAGAGTGAATGTGTTACCCTTATCACAGCCGTCATTTGAGGAGAATTCCTAAGAGCTCCTGCCATATGCCAGCCAGCCAAGAGCTGCACACATCGTGAAAACCTGCCATGCAGCTGGCATGGCTAGTTGCAGAACCAGATGCCTGTTCTTGTTCAGACAACCCTGTAAAAGTAGGTGATTCCCTGCCATTGGTGTGTAATTTCAATGGAATGTGCTGGGTTGGTGTTGGGCATAGTACCTGGGTCATCTGTAGGACATCTGAAGCAAAGGCAAATTAAAACCCGACGAAAGTGTGAGCAACCCCATGTACCATATGGAGCCCTGACCTCATGCAAGGGGAGTGGGCCCCTGACCCTTCTCACCATGTTTCAAGAATTACCATGCCTGCACCTGCAAAGAACTAATCATGTGGCTCAGATGGGGATGTGAGAATCGCTGTCACAGGGGTCTGCTTCCAACGGGTGTTGTACTGCCCTTGTTGCTGCTGCCTCGGAGGTGGAACTCCCGGAGGCTCCTACAGCATCCCAGTGGGCTGAAAAAGATGAGAACACATCAGACCACACTTGCCTCTTAGTCTGAAGTAGCTGTCTTTTTCTCATTGCCACAGCATCAAATCATGCCTGGAACGAAGCAATACTGATTCATGGGAAACTAGATATGGGCAGCCAATACAGTCTCACATCGCAGCCCAGACAAGGCTCATACCCACTCAGCTCCAGCTGGAATCCCCAAAATATGTCCCCCAAGTATGCCCTGGGGTCCATTTCTGCAGATCACCAGCTGACTATAAGCCAACAGTGTGATGTGGCTGCAAAAAAGGCAGATGCTATTCTGGGATGAATTAATATAAATATAGTTTCTATTTGCAATAAGTACTGGTTCCCCTCTATTCAACACTGGTTAGGCCTCATCTTGAGTATTGCGTCTGATTCAGGTTATCACACGAAGCAGAGCAATGATCTCTTCACGGTCATCCTAGAATGCAGGATATGGAATAATGGGCTCGAGTTACAGGAAGCCAGATTCCAGCTGGACATCATAAAAACTTCCTGACTATTGACCAGTACAACAACGGAACCAATGACCTATGGAGGCAGTGGGCTCTCCCACCCTATAGGCATACAAGAGGCACCGGACAGCCATCTGTCAAGTATGCCCCGAAGCCGATTCCCGCATCAAGCAGGGGGCCGGATTCGGTGGCCCCAAAGGCCCCTTCCAACTCCACTTCTCAATGGTCCCATGCTTCAATGATCTCTCCCCCTTGCCCTTTCTCAGTGGGGATAGCTGTATAACACGTAATTTGAGTGGTGAGTAACCAGAAAATTCCTTACCTCAAAGGCATCCAAGTCACCAACAAGGTGCCCTTATCCCATTAACATAAAATATTAGCTTACACCAAGTAAGACCATTGAGCCATCCAGCCCAGTATTGCCGATACAGAATGGCAACAGCCCTACCTGAATTTATCCCAGCGCTATGTTGATATGCCAGGGATTCAACCTGGGCCTTCTGCATGCAAAGCTGGTGCTCTTCCCACTGAGCTACCGTCCCTTCTTCTGATTCAAACAATATACAGTCACCCGAGACCTTAAGCATGCAAGGCATATGCTCCCTCACACCACATTATGCCCCTCCCCACTGGCTCTACTAGCCATAGGCAGGTGAAAGCTTGTGGAGGAGGGGGATTAAAATTCTCCCCCTCCCTCATCCAAGCCCTTTACAGCAAGAATATAGTGATAGGCCTGAAAAAGGCTAATTGGGGCTGCTATGTCACGCAAACTGAGCCAGGATACAAAACAAAACTGGGCCCAGTGTGTGACTATTAAGATTTACTTAGAGCTCACTACACCATGCATGCTGGCCCCTCCCGTAAATAATAAATCTGGCTGCTTCCCTAGCACCAGGTTTCTCCTGCCTTACAAGGAAAGGAAAAGAGGCTGACAGCCTGCAAACAGCCAAGGGTCTCCCTTCGATCCTGGGCCCGTGGACTCTGCAGGCTGGAGAGAAAAGGAAGGAGGGAAAATTCCCGAGGCCGCCACCCAGCGCCACCTCGATAAGAGGCCCAAGGCCGGAGGAGAGGAGTGGGCGAGAGACCCGGCGCTCGTTTTTTCTGCTCCAGCCCAGGCCGCCCCAGCCGCAGCCCAAGACCAGCTGCCTGGCAATACAAGCTTCGGGGGGGGGGGGGAGGCCAGCCGGCCCCTCCCTCAAACCTGTGGCCTCGTGGCCAGAAGACTCCCGCCCCAACGGGCTGCTCCGCGCAGCCGAGAAGTCAGGCCTCCGCCTCCGCTCCTTCCCCAACTGGCGCCCTCTGGCCTCTGGCTCCTGTCCTTCTCCGACTGGCGCCCTCCGGCCTCCGCCTCTGCTCCTTCTTCTGGTAAGCTACAGGGGGGGGGGAAGGGCCAGCCGGCCCAGCCCCGTCAGCCTGGGCGAGCTGCCCACTGCTCCCGCCGTCCGGCGAGTTGAGCGCCTCCTCTCCGGGAGGAGTTCCAGCCTAATATAGGCTCCCCTTCCTCCACCCCCTCCTTTTGGCGCCATTTCAGGAGGCCGCCAATAGCACGCCTCCACGCCGTCTCTATCTGCGCCCGCCGCAATCGCCCCACCACCCCCAAGCTGCGCCGGGGGTGGGGTAGGGCCCTTTTCTTCTTAGATTTTAGTTAGCAAAGCTAGTTCATATACTCCTAAACTCTGTTAACAAGGAAAACAAATAACAGTGAGTAACTTACTTGTTCTCTGCTGGAGTATTTGATTGACTGATGTATTACTTGTGACTTTTTGGGGACGTTAGTATTTGCCATTAAATCAGGAGGAGAGTATTACTCTGATCACAGGCACGTGTTCATCTTTGTAAAGTGAGAAACAAGTTAGCTACTCTATGAAACAGAGAAAACATTAGAGTCCCATAGAAACTTAAAAACTGTGGGCACAATCCAGCAAGTTTGAGTCACAACTAAATCTTAGTGAAATCAACAGGAAGTTAGAGACATGATTGGCAGAGCAATGTAGTGGTTCTGCAATTCCTGCCAAAGGCCTGATAATGCCCACGCAAAGCTGGCATGGCTTAGTCAGGATCCTATGCATGCCTAGCAGAAGATTAGAGAAGAAAATGACAGTACACCAAAGAACATAGCGCTCTCCCAGCACCCATGGAAAGGCTCCCAACAAACACCAATTATAGAGCAATATCCTGATGATGCCTGTCACATCAATAAGGATGTATGAAAAATTGGTTTTGGTTCATTTTTATCAGAATTTACTCAGTCTACACCTCCCAGATCCAAATGTGGACATGTATTGAATCTGTGGTCAAAGTCGATATATTTTTGAGCTAGCATGGTGATTCGTGGTACCAGGAAAAAAAGTGTTCAAAAATGTATATGAAAAGAATGTGTATATTTGGGGAAAAAATGTGCAGAAACATGGTTTAATTAATGGGAGAAAAATTCAAAAATGCACTCAAGTGATGTGTACATTTATATAAAAAATGTGCATGAGAATATGCATGAATTTTCATGCCAAAAATGCAAAACAAAACAAGCTTGCAATCTGATATGAAAACAAGTCAAATGAGCTTCGAGGGGGAATTTGGAGAACCTTGATGAGCTTGTGTTTTGCTGATTCAGACATCCCTATAGATCAGCCATTTCACACGCAACAATGAAGAAAGCCTGCTATTCCAGTCAGCCCCTCCAAATACGTACGGCATAACCCCGTGAACTCAATCAAGACACTCTTAAGCATGCCAGTCTCCATGGTGCAGACAAACCTGGAAAATGACAGCATCTGGGAACTCCCGCTCACAGGACCTTGAGTTCCTTCAGACCACTTGTGCACTGAGACTGCAAATAATTGTTCTTTTGACTACCTGAAACACGGGAAAAAAGTGAGTTGCCTAGCAGTATACCTAGGCAACTCCATGCTTCCCTTAACAGGAGGTATGCCTAGGAAGGAACACACAGGCTCCTTGAGAGTGGACAAAGGCCTAACTATACATCTATGTCAGGAAGTCACTTTTTTTGCCAAGAAAGTACTAAGCTATATGTATCCCCCTGAAAATCTCATCATTCCACAGGCTGGGAAACATAAAACCATTAGTGTTTTATTTAAATCTTCTCTCAGCTGTTTATATATTGGGTCTTTTCATTTGTGCCATGGTTGGCTTGCAGACTCCAAGCATCCATTTCTGATAAGACTAATGGTTGATGGAGTCCATGGTCAGCCTGAATCAGCTCCAATATTGTCATGGAGGCCAGGAGGCAGCCAGATGAACCTCAGGGTCTGCTAACACCCACTGCAATCGTACAGTCACTTGTACTTTCTCAGGACTCTACCACTTCATACTGCTGTTTAGAGTTATTCAGAAAACTATGAAGAATGCAGTGAGCTATCATAGAGTCCCTGCACAATTTTCTGAAGTCCAAAAACACCTACTGATAAGCAATGCTCTATCTATCTATCCATCTAATCTTCTATTTCTGTGCTCTCCCACTGTTTGAATGATTGGCACACTGGTTGGAAGTGTTGGGCTGAACTTTGTTATTGTGCAGTAAGGCAGTTAGGTTTTTTCCCTTGGTCCATTTTCATGTTAACGGTATAAGTTTTTTTGGTCTCATGTGACTGAAGAATTCTAAAATGTACCATGGAACAACTTGAAAGACTGAACATTGGATTTGCCAATAAAAGATCAAACTATTGATCCATGAAGTCTGATATCTTGCCTCCAGCAGTGGTCATTCTTGAATGCTTCACAGGAAGCCCAAAAATACATGAAACACCTGGGCAATTTTCAGTGCTTGTTGTTGATGCAGAAGGATGGAAGGCAAAGAGAGATAACACAACAAGTGAGATAAGAACAATTCTTTCCACAGTAAGTTATAACTTGTACTATAACATGTATATGTAAGGTTGAGGCTAAAATATGGGGTATGAGCAATATTCACTAGATGAGGTTCATTTGAGTTTCCCATTGCTGAAATCTTCACCTAACTAGGGATGGATGAGAACTTCATTTGGTTCACTTCTATATGTGACCTTACCAAATTTGCACTTCTTGCCAAAACTAAATATGAACCAGAATATAATTAGAGGTTGAAACCCATGTTTCTGAAGTCTGCAATGCAGTTCACAATGTTTTTTTTAACAAAATGCAAACAAAAATTTGTATAGTAGAAACAGTGCATAGAAAAAATGTATATTTTGAAGAATGCACACAAACCATTTTATTTATGTACACATTTTCAGGCGGACTAAATAAATAAATAAATTGTGATCCGATGCAGAAATGGGACGTAACAAACTTAAAGTTGTTGGGAAAGTATCACTCATCGATGAAGGTACCGACCTGGCATGTATCATGGAGTCCTGGCTGAGGGAAGAGTGGGGGCTGCATTTCACCTAGCTCTGCCCACCAGGTTATTCCGTGGTAAGCAGGCTAGGGCTTGGGGGCAGTGTGGTGGAGTGCCAGCAGTCTATAGGATTTCCATTTCACTAACCAGATGCTCCATCCAATAGTTTTCTAATTTTGAATGCATGTTGCTGCAGTTGGGTAGCTGGGACTGATGTGATGGCTAAGGGAAAAGAGCAATGTCTCTTTGTGGGAGTGGGTTGTTTATTCTTGCTTAAAAGGGGAAGTAATAGACATTTATTACAGAAACCCCTTTTCCCAAGAGGTCTCTCTAACTATAGGTCAGTCTCAAATGTAATTAGCTAAGATGATCAAGAAGGTGGAGGTGGTGCAACTCCACATGCATCTGGATGAAACTGATGATCTGGACCCAATTCAATTGGACTTTTGGCCAAGATATGAGACTGAGACTTCTTTGGTCACCTTGGTAGATGACTTCTGCTGGAGATTGGATGGGGGGATATCACCCCATTAATTCTCTTAACCTCTCAGTGGCTTTCAATACCACCAACCATGGTAATCTTCTGGGCCATCTTGGGGGGGCGGGCTTTGGGGGTGCTGTTTTGCAGTGGTTCTGGGCCTTTATGTAAGATTGTGTCCAGAAGGTGTTGCTGGGGGATGACTGTTCAACTCCATGGCCATTGGTCTGTGGTGTTCCACAAGGTTCTTTCTTGCCCAACATGCTGTTTAATATCTGCATAAAGTGGCTGGGAGACGTCATTCAGAGCTTTGGAGTAAGGTACCATCAATATGCTGATCCCAGCTCCATTGCTCTTTATTTTCTAACACCAAAGAAGCAGATAAAATCCTTGAACACTGTCTGGGTTCAATAATGGGTTGGATGAGGGTGAACAAGCTGAAGTTAAACCAAGACAAGATGGAGGTGTTGTTAGTCAGCAGAAAGCTTGACTCAGGGATTGGAATTCAACTTGTTCTGGAAGGGGTTGTGTTCTTCCTCAAGGATCAGGTCTGTAACATTGGTGTGTTCCTTGATCCTACACTGTCCCTGGACTGGTGATGTTAGCATGGAGTGCACAATTATGTTTGGTATGCCAGCTGTGACCCTTCCTGAATCAGCATGACTTCCTGAATCAGCATGACAATTATCCATGCTTTGGTTGCATCACATTTAGACTATTGCAGTGCACTCTACACTGGGCTATCCCTGAAGAGCATCCAATTGGTGCAAAATGTGGCAGCTAGACTTCTAATCAGTGCATGGTTTCGGGACCACATTACACCTGCCCTGGAAGACCAGCACTAGTTGCAATTGCTTTCTGGGCTCAAATCAAGGTGTTAGTTTTATCCTTTCGATCTCTAAACAACTCAGGACCTGACTATCTAAGGAACCACTATCTAAGGAACCTGCCCAAGTAGGATCTGTAGGAGAGGCCCTTTTGAGGGTACCATTCCCCTCAGAGACCCATTTGTTAGACAAGCATGAGAGAGTTTTCTCCTATTATCCCCAGAATATGGTATAGGCTCCCTCAAGAATTATTATTGTCCCTCACCCTCTTGGCCTTTAGAAAGGGTGTAAAGATGCTGCTCCCCAACTGAGCCTTTTAAAATGTGCTGTTTTTAACTTTATAATAGTTTTGCTATTTCTAATGTAATTGTTTTTATTGTTGCAAGATTTTATGGTTTTAAATAGTTGTACATCATCTTGATGGCTTTTTAGCAGATAAGGCAGTCTATAAATGTTAATAGTAAATGAATAAGTAAATAAACATGGGGAAATAAGACTCTGAGCAAAAGTGAGCTTGACAGTTTTGCCCTATCTGAGACTCTGTGTCTTGTGGAGGCCAAAAACTCAGAGTAGTAGTGTGAGATAAGTCCAGCAGGCATAGACAAGGTTAGAATAATAATGCTCATTTTTTTAAAAAAAAGACAAATTCTATTGTGAGTGGGTTAAAAGAAAGCAGGAGGATGGAGCTTAAACCAGAAGATCCATCCACATCAAAGGAACAAAGGCTTGGCACAACAGATCCATCATAAGAAGAGGACAGAACAGAGTGATGGTCTACCAGAGCTTGGAAAAGAGAAGCAAGGCTGTGAAAGGCTGAGTATGAAAAGAATAGGGGCTCAGAGTACCATACGGAAGGGTAAAGGTGGGAGGAAGATGAGGGAAAAGCCGAATACATGGGTGATGAAACTCTATAGCAGTGCTTTCCAGCTTGTGGTACTTCGGTGTATGTCAGATGGTAAAGGGACCATCGGCAGAAAACAACTATCCTGCAGTAATCATAAAATTAAGATTTCTCCTATCTGCTGTGTACAACAGAACAACCAAGACATGTCTTACCTAGTTCAATGAGTGAGGCATGATAGAATCAAATATCAGCCATCTTTTGTCTCAGATATCTCTTGTATCAAATATAAAGAGCTCTTTTCTAGATAGAGCACCTACTCATCCACTTACCATTATAGTCTCAGTTTCAATGCTCTTTGATGTGTTAACTACCCAAGTGCCAATAATTTTATAGTATTCTTCTTGTGAGAATTGCAATCTATTTGTTTTGTATGTGTCACTTTCCCTTAAGAAATTGGTTTAATGGCCCAATATGATGCATTTGAATTCAATGGCAATGCTGTTATGTAGGTGTGCATAGGATTGAAGAAATTGGCTTATTGGCCTGAGATTATGCATCTGAATTCAATGGTAATGTTCCTATGTAGGTGTGCATAGGATCAAAGTGTATGTCTTTAAAAAACAATCACATTATCTCTATTGAAATAAAGGTGGCTATAAGAACATAAGAAGAACCATGCTGGATCAGACCAAGGGTCCATCTAGTCCAGCCTTCTGTTCACACAGTGGCCAACCATTTGCCAATGGGAAACCCACAAGCAGGACATGAGTACAACAGCAACCTCTCACCCAAGTATCCCAGCAACTGGTGTACATAAGTGTACTGCCTCAGATACTGGAGGTAGCATATAGCCATCATTGAACTATGTCATTCAGCCCTTCATATGCGCATGAGAGGTTGCAATAACAGTGTGCATTTGAATGAAGCCCATTTGTTTCATACACTATGAATGTTATGGCAGAGTAACAAATAAGTCCTGATACATTTGTTACTTATTCATTGCATGGGGAACTAATCTATTTTCATTTTCCCTTAGCAGTCAAAGTAGATTAGAACAGTCTGATTTCTTTGATGGGTCCTAGAATACCTGAAGATTTCATTCAATTTCAATGGAAAATAGAGATGTTCAAGGCAGCAGAAAAGCAGCTGAGTTTTCCAGTGAAATCAATACAAAACTAAAATGAATTGGAATAATGTAATGCATGAAATAATAACAAAATGAATTATGAAATGACATAATGGATAATGGAATGAATGAGACTTTTAATAGCAAAACAAATGGAATAATGGAAATAAATTCTTCCACCCCTAATACACTGTAGCTCTGTCTAGCCCAGTACTGAATTCTTAACTGGCAGAACTTCTCTAAAGTATTTCTCAACCCTGCTAACTAAATTCCTTTATCTGCAGATGTTGGGGAATGAACCGAAAGCATGTACTCCAAAGCATGTACTCCACCATCGAGCTATGGGCTCTGTCCATAAGCTTATCATAACCTTACCAAGCTCACATTCCATGCCTTGGTTCCTGGGCTGGCTACAACTCTGTTTCATTCTTTTGACTCTCTTTTGTCAGGGATGAGGCTGTGGCTGGGACGAACAGTGAGCTTGTGATTATGCTGCAGTCAGAAGCAGATGCTTTCTGAAGGTTTCTGGACCTTGAACATGTAACAGCTTGTAGCACTATGGCAGTTTTATGCCTTGGCACAGGCCAAAGAAAATAGTTTAGTTAACTGGCATAAGCTTTCCTTCCCCCCTTAGTATCAGTATAATACTTATTAGGGGTGTGCACGGACCCCCCGGATCGGATCGGGACCCGGATCGGGACCTCCAATTTTGTCCCGGACCGGTTCGGACAAAATCTGAGGCCCCCCGGACCGGATCGAGTCCGATCCCGACCCAAAAATCGTAAATTTTTGGATCGGCCGCCATTTTTTTCCCCATAGACTTGCATTGCAATGCAAGTCTATGAGGAAAAAATGGCGGTGGGTGGCTGAGGGGGGGCCTAACTCCCTCCCCCCCCCGGGGCCGTCCACTGTGGACGGCCCCGGCAGGTAAGCCCCCTCCCCCGCGCTCCCTACCCCCCCTGGGGCCGCCCGCTTCCATCCGCTGGCGCCCGCGGGCGCCAGCGGATAGAAGCGGACGGCTCCGGGGGGGGGTAAGCCCCCTTCCCCGCCACTGCTTACCTTCTCGGCCCGTCCGCTCCCATCCGGCGCCGGCGGCTACTACCAGCGGGCTCCGCGGCCTACTCTCGAGTAGCGCGCCGGGTGATGACATCACCCGGCGCGCCACCCTGGAGTAGGCCGCGGAGCCTGCTGGTAGTAGTAGGTGCCGGCGCCGGGACGGGAGCCGCCGGGACGGGAAGGTAAGGGCCCCCCTCCCCCCTCCGCGCGCCCCTTCCTCCCCTCCACGCACCCCCTGCTTACCTTCCCGGCCCGGCGGCTCCCGTCCGGCGCCGGCGCCTACTACTACCAGCAGGCTCCGCGGCCTGCTCTAGAGTAGCGCGCCAGGTGATGACATCACCCGGCGCGCCACCCTAGAGCAGGCCGCGGAGCCTGCTGGTAGTAGTAGGCGCCGGCGCCGGGACGGGAGCCGCCGGGACGGGAAGGTAAGGGCCCCCCTCCCCCCTCCGCGCGCCCCCTCCTCCCCTCCACGCACCCCCTGCTTACCTTCTCGGCCCATCCGCTCCCGTCCGGGGCCGGCGGCTACCACCAGCAGGCTCCGCGGCCTGCTCTAGAGTAGCGCGCCGGGTGATGACATCACCCGGCGCACCACCCTAGAGCAGGCCGCGGAGCCCGCTGGTAGTAGCTGCTAGTGCCGGACGGGAGCGGACGGGCCGAGAAGGTAAGCGCCCCCCTCCTCCCCCCCCCCGCTGTCCACTTTCATCGGCGGGCGCCCGCTGGCGCCCGCCAATGGAAGCGGCGGTGGGCGCCAGTGGGCGCCCGCCGATCCGCCGATCCGCCGAACCGGTTCGGAGCCTTTTCGGACCGGTTCGGTTTGGATCGGCCGATCCAGCTGCGGGATCGGAAATCGGATAATTTATCCGATTTCCCACTGGACCGGACTCGGATCGTGGATCGGGTCCGATCCAGTGCACATCCCTAATACTTATGTACTGATCAATTTGTCTCATTTAGTAAACTAGATAATTTACCTAAAGGGTAGATTGCTTGTCTGTTTTCTAAATCTCTCTTCATGCCTATACATGTAAAAGAACTTCACTCATTGGATGGGGCCGTGGCGTAGCATCACAGCCCCTGCCCCTGAGACAGTGTGGATCCTTAGCCCTGCTCCCAAAATCCACAAGTCAGGCATAGACATCTGCAGGGGAAAGCTTAACTGTACAGACCTTGACTCTCACATGAGCTTTCCAGGTGAGATGGAATCTGAATTGTGCAAGGCTCTAGCTTGCATGGAAATTCTATGGGCATAGAGGTTTATGCGTGTAAGCTTTCTCTTAGGAACCTGTGAAGGGGACTTAAGTATGTTTTGTTTCTTCTAATGGCTGAAACTCATGTTGCACATAAACTCATATAAGATAGACTCAACCATCATTTTCTTCTCTACAAAGCAGCACCTGTGCCCATGATGTTTCCCCTCAAATGCCCTCAAGCCTTTCTTGTCATGGCCATGAGCAGGAGCCCATGAGGCACAAGGAGGTGCCTAAGGATGGTATAGTTAGTCAGGTTCCTGGTAAGGCCAGAGTAACAGAACTTCAGGCAACTTTAAGATAACAATAGTCCTGTCCATTCATTTCTTCCCACACATTCCACATTATATGAAGGGTTGTGGTGGTGGTGGGGGATGAGTAAGGCCTTGCTCGCTGGCTCTTCCATTGTGTATCCTGCTGGTTCTGCTCTGTCCATGCATTGGTGTTCTTAAGTGGGGAACCTTCTCCATGTGTATTATATAGGGTCTTGGGACAATTTAGGACCCTGATGGTGCAGAGTTCTAAATTGCATGGGGAACCTATATGTGTAGAGCAGGCCCCACACTTTAACCTTTCCTCTAGTTGACATGTAAGGGGACAGGCAATGGAGAAATAATGCAGGGGCAGTTGATGTAGTCCTGCTATCCTCACATGCAATAGGGTGTGTGTATGAGTTAGAACATCTGAAGAGGGCTAATGTCTGGAGCTCAGCTGAGACTTTTTGTACTCCTTGGGAGAGGGGGAAAATACTTCTCTCAGACTGCATCTCCCTTTCTGAAGTATGGATAGCCTTAAATGATTAAACTTCCCCCCTGAAGCCTAGAATTTGGATGTCACTGTGTTGAGACTGTGTTTCCTGTGGTGACAAGCAGACATGAGGGTGTATGAGGTCCCTGGTGTAGAAGAGCCATTCCCTTAGACTAATCCAGCCCAGGAGTTGCCATTTGTGGGGATCCCAATTAGAGGCTCTCTGGAATAAAGGGTTCCTAGTTCATAATTCTCACTAAGCATCAGGTCCTGGGTTTAGCAGCCCTGCAGCATGCCCTTCTGGGCCTCCTTATCTGGATTGCTCCTCCTCCTCCTCTGTCTCAGAGACTAAGATCTTGAGGGCTGCGGTAATCTCATGACAAAATCACTGTCCTTACCCATTGCTTCCAGGTACATATTTCATCTCTCAGAAGAGAAGAAGAGGGATTCGGCATTACATTTTCTGGAGTGGTCAGTAAGCTGAACATTTACCTTTGCAACATAGTAGATTTTGAGGGTATTAGTTTGATTACAGTTTCAGAAAAGGAAGTTAAATGTTTGAGTTGGGCAAAATTGTGTCCTCTTATGTGCTTCTCTTACAGAGGTTGTTTGTCAGTGGCTCATGTGTTCTTTGGCTCTTTAGAGTGAAATCTTAGTGTACCTTGGAGTTATTTTGTAGAGATGACTAGGGAATATGCCTCACAGAACCAGGCCATGCGTCAATACGGTTCCCTCAGAAGCACTGCTGTTTGTTTGCGTTAGGAAGCAGGACAGCCTCAGGACACCTTTGAGAAAACCAGAAGCCTGAAGAGGAGTTTTATACACAAAGCACCAAAGAAGAAGTAAAACTCCATCAGTCTGGGAAGCAAAACAACATTTTCTCCAGACTATGTTTTTAAAATACTCTTTCTATTATACAGCTTTCCCCTGTCTTTCCTGGGCCCAAATAGGCATTGGGGGGAAGCATTGTGTCCAGAGGGCAGGATATGTGAAGGGAGCCTGCTGATGCACATAACATCAGCGTGTTCAAGGGACAGGATGACTGACTATTTAAGGGTGCCTTGCCCCTTCTGAGGCCTATCTTCTATTTGGGCAGCAGCCACCATCCCACCCTAGCTGGATCAGTGTAGGTTTAGTGGTCACTTGTTTAGGGGGCAAAGTAGAAATCTTATCCGTTTGCCAGTTGGCTGGAGCTCACAGGCGTTTGATTTTGTTTTGCTTATTCTGCACTGTTCCAGCAGTGGAAAATTGCCCAAGGGGTGCTGAATTAAATAGGTAGGCACAATGGCAGGGCAATGCTGGAAATACGATCAACAGGGCATCATTGCTGAGCATCCTGAGACACCTTTATGGTGAAATGTGTCATTCAGAGCTAGAACCAGGGGTCTGGAAAAGGATCCCTTTTGGAGTTCCCCCTGAACACAAAGTTTTGGTGTTGGGGAGTCATAAGGGAGGTGGTGAGCTGGGGGGAAGCAGTGAGATTCTTCTTGCACCAGTGGCATGTTGGCTGCATCCTTAAATATGCAGTAAGGAGGAGGTCACAAGGCCATCCTGGCTTCTACTGAGTACCACATGGGAGCTAGGTTTCACTGCAAATGCTTAATGTAACGTTCAATCAATGTAAAGTTGTATTCATCCAGATGGCTTAATGTGTGATTGATGTTCAGGCAATGGCTATGTGCTTAAGGGCAAAATCTCATGCATGCTTAGACAACAACAACAAAATGTCCTACAAGTCCCAGCATCCCCCAGTTTGTATGGTTGCCTGGGGAATGCTAGGAGTTGTAAGACTTTTTTGTTGTTGTTGTTTAAACATGCACCCTAAATTTCATGTATACTGTCTGGATTTGTGGGAAATCCCAAAACAGTGATTTCCAAACAGTGTGCTGGGGATGGTAAGGGAGCTTGAGAAATATGATCTTTTTCATTTCTGATACAAACTGACCTGATCGACCCCTCCTGGACTAATGTACAGATCAGAATGTGCTTATCCTTCAGATTTCACACTTCTCAGAATGTTGCATTGCAGTTGTCGCTCAAATTTTTTTAAAAATACATCCTTAAAATTAGTATTTGGAGAGAGAAAAAATACATTTAGAAAAGTGTTTTTTTTATATCAAAGCATATCCAAAATACACATTGAAATGCAAAGACTCATTTGAAAAATCACAGAAATTAATGAAGAAACAGAATGGAACAGACTTATGAAACACGCAAAAGGTGACATAAATTGGAAATGGACTGATCATTCCATTTCAGGGCCATGCAGCAAGGGTGTAGAAGTGCATCTTGAAAAATTAAGGTACCAGGTTGAATACATACACCACTCTGACTGAGGAGGCCCCAAGGCAGTTTTGATCTACTATCCTTTGGTCAAATTATGGGCAGTAACACCATTCTAGGAATTCACTGGAATATCCTACACTACAGGTATAGGAGCATTCCAGAAGCATCAGTATTGCCTCTGAAAAACAGTCCTATTCTTGAGTTCAACATAATTTAGGCTGACCATATGAAAAGGAGGACAGGGCTCATGTAACTGTAACAGTTTTAGAGAAAAGGGAATTTCAGCCAGTGTCATTCATATGCAATTAGTTCCTGGTGAAATTCCCTCTTCAGCACAACAGTTAAAGTTGCAGGGGCCCTGCCTTCTTTTGTATATGGTCACTCTAGTATAGTGCCTGCAACTTTAACTGTTGTGGTGAAGAGGGAATTTCACCACAAACTAATTGCATACAAATGACAACTGTTAAAGTTACATGAGCCCTGTCCTCCTTTTCATATGGTCATCCTAAAATAACTGAAAGCAAGGGCAAGGGTAGGATACAGGAGGCAAAATTAATAGGATTTCCTACCACTCCAACCCGTATATATTGTTCTAGATGCTTCTGGGGAAAACATTTTTTTATTATTTTTGTAAGCAAAAGTGTGCTTCTACTTTTAATCTCTTTTATGAACACTTTCAGAGGAAGATGGAAACCTGTAAAACTCCTTTCGCTGGTATGTGACAAGGCGGAAAAAATGTCACTGGAAAAGATAATTATTTTATTGGGTAAATTGAGTGTGGTGGTGGTGGGGAATTGGACCATCTGTTGCAGAGATCTCCCACATTTAAATGGTGATCCCATGTTATAGATATCAAAATAGAAATGGAAGTAGGAGAAGAGAAGATGAGCAGGAATACTATCAACAGAACAGGTTGTGCCGTCCAAAGGTTAATAGAAATTTCGGAATTATTGTTCCCATAGCAACCATAACTCACTCATATTGTTAAGCAATACAAGTCATTACTGAATGGCAGTAGAGTTAAAATAATTAAGGTAGAAGCTAGATTTTCATGAGAATGAAACCATTAAAAACTAAGCCTTACTATGAGACGCTGCTGGGGAACAACAGTGGGACACGGCTATGGCCCTTAAGTGCTGCTTGTGACTTCCCAGAGGCATCTTCCTGGTCACTGGCTGTAAGATCTTTAAGCTAAAATATGCTGGCATTTTTGGCATGTTTGACCCGTCCCCTTTTGTCTTTGACCTTTTTTGCCTTTTGCCCTGCCCACCACTTGAATGTAGCCCCTGAAAGCTGGTCTGAAATGCGATTCAACCCTCTGCCTGAAAGAGGTCCTGAACCCGATATATAGGATCTAAATTTCCTAAATTAATATTTAATAGTGCAAAGCATTCGATTCTCTGCATTCTAGGTAGGGATATGGGTGATTGAGCGATGATGCTCCAAACATTAGATAGCTGCTCATTCCTCTTCAATTTGCACTTGCATTTTGATTTTGTTCATTCTTCGTTTTCTGTTCTTTTTGTGTTTTGAGCTGGCATAGAAGAATAGTTAAAAATGAAACGATTCATATTTTATAACAATAAAGGTCATTTTTTAAAAAAAAAACATGGATATCTTTGAAGATTATATTAAAAAGAAACAGTCTTTCAAATTCGTGAGGATGTTAGAAATCATCTTAGGAATTAATTCTAAAAGATGAGATTTGTAACTTTCAAACATACAAACGTTAACAAGGGCCTGGTTACCTAGAAAACAAAACTGAAATAAAAAGGAAATGTGGAAAAGCCTTAACACAGGAATGGACAACATGTGGCCCATTCCACCCCCCACCTCCCACCGGACAACATTGCACACTTGCCCCTAGGGATAGACAATTCAAATGTGTTCGTTTCTGGTCTGTGTCAGTTTAATTTGTGTTCATTTATAAACCAAATCTGTCCCATTTCTGTATTAATCTGTGCATATACACAGACATTCACATGTTTGAAAATCAATGTATATGTTGATATGTGTTTGGGCATAATACCTCAATCTTAGACAGAAATAAGTCCAAAAAATCCCAGCATAACCAATGCTGGTCTCGGGAATGCTGGGAGTTGTAGGACTTTTTTTCTGTCTAAGATGCCTAGGATTGTGCCCTAAATGTTTTTTCCCCCTAACAAATATGCATTTCTAAATGTGTATTTTATCCTAAAATGCTTATCTGGCAACCGTGAATACCTGCGGAGTATTCGATCTTCCAGAGCAGTGATTGGCCACTTCTAACCCCATCGATTCATTTCAGAGTGGAGGCATAACCAATCAGAGCTTCTAAAGTATCTGAAATTATCCTATTGATTTTCAGGTGTCAATGCTGTGTGTGTGTGTGTGTGTGTGTGTCTCAATCTCCATATCTGGAAGACACTGAGGGGGGTGGGGAGTAGCTTTGATATTGACATCTGTGGCTAACCTATTAGGAATTGCCACAGTACTGTCCATGACCATTCTCCTCCAATCACAGTGTTTGGGGGAGTGGGAAACATTAATTGGCTGCTGTTTTGGAGGGGAGAGGGAACATGTTTCTGCTCCGACTCATAGAAGTCAATCATCCACAGTGTGAAAGTGCTGCTGGCTGGCATCTTGAGTGAGTAAGCTTCTACACCTCAGTTGCAGGCTTGTTATTCAGTTAGACTATTACTCCTATTGTCTGGTTGAGCTTCCAGTGCAGGGAGGTAGGTTCCCTCTAGTATGGAGGGCACTAGGTTGGAGAAGGCTGGAGTGTAAACTTCCACCAGCAGCAGTGGAGCTCTTAGCTCTGCATCAGCAACATAAAGAATAAAAGCTCCCTCCATAAATGTGCAGGGGGGGATTAATGAGTGTGTCTGTGTCTGTCTGTCTGTCTGTTTAAGCGGGGGTAATGGTTTAAGGGGAAAGTATTTAAAAAATCTTTAAAAATCAAGGCATGAATGGATCTGATACAAACTTAGCACGCCGAAAACCCTACTTAGAAGCTATCATCATGCCAATTTTCATCTCTTTATCTTTAAAAATTATAGTTTTTTTTAAAAAAAAAATTAAACCCACAGACCTTAAAAAAATCCTTTAAAAAATCAAGGCTTAAAGGGATCTGCTCCAAATTTGGCATCCCTAAAGACCTACTTGAGAGCTATCACCATGCCAAGTTTCATATATTTACTTTAAAAATGAGGGAGCTGTAAGCAATTGATTAATTTCCATTCACTTGAGTGATTATCTGAAAATGGGAGGTTCTCTGATGGGTAATCTGATGGGGCAGAGTAAGGGGAGCTACTCCAAAATTGGGGCAGAGAATTGCCTCAATGGAGACCTGGCTCAAATTTCGAAGCAGGGAAGACCCACTTTGCACACCCCTACTTTGGTATATTTTTTGAGCCAGAAATTAATCACACAATTTGGGACAAAAAGGGTAACATCCAAAATACAACTGCATCGTGATCCCACATTATTCCAGGAGGACTGGATTCGGTCAGCTCATATCAGAATTCTTGGAGACTAAATTTCACAAGCCTGCCCCCCCCCCCACCCTGCCCAGATGAAATATTACCTGGAAATCAGAAATTACCTTGCCCTTCTCTTGTATTCTTTCTGGGCCCAGGCAAACTAAAAATGCCATGATTATTAGGGGTGTATGGACATTTCATTTCAGGTCATCAATCATCCAAACTTGCCCCATTCACAACCCCGAATATGAACAAGAATGGGAGCACATTCTTTTTCCAGTAAAAAAGCTTGTATATTTCCAAACATATGATCACATTACAAAAATATATTTATGTTTTTAAAGGGGAACTTTAAAATGTGCATTTTTTAAAATAAATGCTTTTGTCAGTGGCGATGGGAAGTGTGCACTTTTGAAAAATATACATGGAAATGTGTCCTTTGCTGTTCAAAATGCACTTTTCCCAGACAAATGAAAAGAAAAACAGGTCACAAATGGAAATGGGAGCAAAGTGAACCGGGATTTGAAGTGGAGCTTGGAAAATCATGGCAAGATTGAGCATCTATGATTCTTCTATCCCTTTCTGTTTGAGAGTCTCTGCAACCGAGCCTAGAGCTACAAGAAGCCAATCAGATGCTGAAGAATGGGAAGATACCAACATTACTGTAGATTGAACAATGATGAATGGCCAATTTTGAGGGTGTTATTTCATTTTTTCGCATTTATAGAGCTTCTTTTTTCAGTAGTGCAATCTTTGCAACATATGAATTATTTTTGCTCTCATGTTTCTTTCTTGGGAATACCAATCAGGATAGAATATATGACAAAGTCCCCAAATAAGTATCCAGAAAAAAAAGGTCCTGTATTAATGACCTCCACTAAATGGATGAAATGGATGAAAAGCAAGAAAGAATGTACAATGTAACAAAAGTGGGTCAATATATTGAAAGGGTTTCTTTCCTTTTTTTTACCTTATTGCAATTTTTTTACAGATACCTATTATTGATCTTTCTTTCTATTAATCCTTTCTACACTTTATGCTACATTTATGCTACATTTTAGAATTTTATTCTGTTCCCCAGCCCCCTTAAATCTGTTTTAACTCCCTGCTCAAAAAAAGCAGTGATGCAGCTAGGTAATTTTAGACCCTAATGCCCCTATGGGATCCCATTTAGATGACCATGTGTATTCTTTCAGTTGCAAAGCACACAACTAACATTTCTCCCCCCACACCTGCCCCACAACACCATTCAACATTTTATGACTGCTTCTGCATGCCTGAATCCTGTTTATTTATTTGTACTTTATTTATTACATTTATCCTGCCTTTTTTCCTTCTTAAGGAACCCAAGGCAGATCTGTCTCCTCTCCATTTTATTCTCACAAGAACAACTCTGTGAGGTAGGTTGGGGTGAGAGTCTGGCCCAAAATCACCCAGTGAAGCCCAGTGGGGATTAGAACCCAGATCTCCTGACTCCCAGTCCAACACTCTAGCTGCTACACCATGGTGATATTTTGAAATGACAACAAAATTATTTGCCAACCATTTTTTTTAAAGTGTTATATGTGCAGTTTTGCATTGTAATCTCACTTAAAACATAGCACCAGTATATATCTGGGAATAAAATGGAATTTGCTTCTGCTGTCTGATGCCCTTATCCCTGACCACACTCTGGATGGTATTAGGGAGAGGAGATATGGTAGGAGGATGGGCTTCAGGGGGCCTTGAATTTTACCTTAGCTACACAACTGCAATGAAGTGTCTCTTTATAGAACAAGCCTGTGAGGTAGGTTAACTGAGAAATAATGGCTTCATCAAAGTTTCCCTGGAAGCCTTTGATATCAAAAGGATTTGAACCTGGGTCTCCGAGACAACAGGCCACCCCCCACTCAATGGCTACAGTCTTATGCAATATCAGGATTCGGCCATGCATGTTTATTTGATAAAAGCCCTGGCATTTGCCTCTAGATACCTGTGTTGCTGCTTGTGGCACTGATATTAAAATATTCATTAAACCATCCTTACGGAAATCTTTTTAATGCCCACTATGTCAGAATGAAAAAAGGAGTTTAACAATGCCCAAACCCGGGCAGACAGAATTCTGGTTGATCAATGGTATGACTTTAGATGGTTTGAAATGAGTTAATTATGTGTCATGTTACCCCACACTTCTTCCAAGGACCTCAGGGTGTAGAGTAGGAGTTAACCCCGTGAGGTAAGATAGGCCCCATTTGGATTATCTACCTCAAGCACATAAACATCTTGGGCTTTCTTTACCTGAGACTACTGGAAGGAGTTTGTATGTGATTAGCTTTTCTTTTATTTTTATTTTCCCTCAATTTTTTATGGGGCATGCTGAAAATTGGGAGGTTAACATTACATTTTCTTTTTGTAATTGCTACCATGTGGTAATTACTACTCTTGTATTTTACAAAATGTGTTTCCTTGTTTTATAGCTGCTGTCTTGCCAATCAATAACTCATAATTTTGTCAGTCTGCCCTTTTATATTTACCATTCTGACCCAGGCCTTTTATGGGGTCAAGTGGCATCGTAGTAATCATTTTTAGCACTCTTGTATGCAATACAGCCAGTTATTTCTAGCCTAAAAAAGAAAGAAAGAAAATTATATAGCTGAAAGCTCAAAGATTATACTACACATAATTTCTAAGGCTACAAAAGATGTACTTGAAAATTTATAAATAGATGGACACCTATCAGGCAGAGGAATCGTAAGTAAGATTGGGCGGGGGGAGCTCTGCCACCACTTCTAAAGTCCTTTTGGCTTGTGCTAGCCAGGGCATCTGCCTTGCCCTTCATAAATGCCTTTTTATGTACGGTGAAACTCCATCACTTCCAGCAATGTCTTTAAATATCATCTCTATTTTCGGGCTCTTGCCTTTTACCATGCTGTCTCACAATTTGGGGTTATTGTCCAGAGTTCCGTCATCTAGAACTGCAGTCCTTTCAGGAGGTGGGAAGGATGATTGCAGGGTTTCCTGCTTCTGAGGTGGTCCCTCAGGGGCCACATGCCAGGGTGTTCTCCCTCGAGTAAAGGAGAGTGGTCCTGGGGTGCAGGGGTTTTTAAAAACTCCTAATGCTTGCACAAGAGCAAGGCTGTGATCATGTGCGAAGCTGTGAGTTAAAAAAAAAAAAACCCGATCACAGTCAGTGCTGGAAAATGCCAATATCCATAAAAAAACTGGCCCCCAATACCCCCACACAGCTGCTTGCCTGTTCTTTGAGCCCTGTTACTCCCAAGGAACAGCAACGACATCAGGAGGGAGGGCACACCACCCATGGATCTCGGGATTGTCCCAAGAGAGAAAAAAAATGGGAAAATAGTATTCCGGGAAAATGGAGTGGTCGTCCCTGGATCACCACGGGATCAGCTGTGCATCATGTGACCCGTTAGGGATGGCCTCAATACTATCTTAGGATAAACGGCTGGTATAGAAAGGCCTGAGAAGCTTAGCTGTGATTACGCTTCATGTGGACGTAAAAATTGGATTGTTTTATTTGTGTTGGTACCTTGTTCATGACATGGTAACTAGGAGAGAGATGATCTTGATGGTAGAATGATAGGCTACCCAAACTTACATTTATTGCAATTAAAGTTCACTGAGCTGTATATCCTCTACTGCAATTTAATCAAAGGAGTTGCCTGCCTGTTCCAGCACACAACACTCAGAAACTCTGGATAAATGCAAATATCTTCCTGAGTACCTAGTTGGCACCTTTGTCAAGCAACCCATGACAGCACCTTCAAACTGGTCAGTCTAAAGCCTAGGTGAGAAAACTAGTCCATCCCTGAAGTGTCCTCATCTCAAGATAGATCAGCAGGTTAAGTCCAGCACCTGGACAACCACTCATGGTACTCTTTTGATCTGAGTACTTCTACCTTACTGTCTCACAGAAGCTTAGTCAGCTAGTTTTTATTTAATCAAGTAGCCAGGCAACCAAATCAATCCACCTACTGATTCCAAGTTTGCTGATGACATCAAATTATTTAGTGTGCTTTAAAAAATGATTATGGAGAGCTCCATAAAGATCTCTCCAAATTGGGGGTGTGGGCATATGAATGGCAAATGAGGTTCAGTGTAAGAGAGGGTAAAATAACACATGTTGGGGGCAAAGAAGCCAAATATATATATATATATATATATATATATATATATATGCTGATGGGATCTGAGTTAATGGTTACTGACCCCAAAAAAGTTATTGGGATTGTGGTGGACAGCTCAATGAAAATGTCAACCCAGTGTGTGGCTGCTGTGAAAAGAGCAAATTCCATGTTAGGCATAATTAAGAAGGGAATTGAGAATAAAACTTCCACTATCCATACTGCCTGTACATAGATCTATGATAAGGCCACACTTGGAGTACTGTGCACACTTCTGGTCAACACACCTAAAAAAGGAGATTGGAGATTTGGAGAAAATGAACAAAAATAATCCAGAGGTGGAAGCAACTTCCCTATAAGGAAAAATTACAATGCCTAGGACTGTTTAGCTTAGAAAAAGGCTGAGGGATGGGAGACATGACAGAGGAGTGTAAAATTATGTATGGTGTGAAGAAATTGGATAGGGAGATATTTTTCTCCCTGTCTCATAATATTTGAATTCCATGAAGCTAGTTGGTGGGAAAACTATTCTGCCTTAAACATATTTTGTTTTGTACTTTCAGTCAGTGTAGACAATACTGAGCTAGACGGGACCATGGTATAAGGAAGTATCCTATGTTTCTGTGAAATGAAACCTGGAGGTCTCTGTTTCTGGACTTACACAAACAGAGCGGTGGTTGAATGACTTGATATGACTGTGGGCAGTTTTCCATATCTTCATTAGGACCTTTCATGTCTATTTACATGAAACAGAGAATTTCAGTAACTTGCAGGGTTCAATAACAGTGCAAGACAAAAGTTGTTCTGAACATAATCTTTGTAAGCCCAATGTCTGCTCAGTTTTGCTCATATAAAATTAATCTTTGTGATGATGCAAAACATAGTGACAATAAAGAAAGAATATAGTCTTATGTGGAAAGCAATTCTGAAGATAGATTTGCTTCATTTGAGTATTTGTGATAGGAGAGCCTGCTAATTACTTTCTGAGTCATGCTTTAATAAAAAGCAGTAATATTGCTACTCCGTATTCTCAGCAGACTAGTTCTATACAGCTGAAATCTGCTAATTCACAGCAATGTCTGAGAGAGGACTTAGAAAACTACTAGATTTTGCAAATTAGTGGAGAAGTAAGCAAACATTATTAGACATCAGCATTAAAGTGTAGAATGTATTAATGGTAATTTATGTTGTCAATTGGCATTTAGCTTTAATAATTCAGGATACTACTGCCTATTGTGCTACAATTTAATAGTTCATGCAGGACACCAGGATGCTTTGGGTTCTTATCTAACCTTCTTGTTGATCATCTCTGTGTTCAGCATATTCCAATTCTAGTGGTTTTCAAACTGCGTTCCAAGGAAATCGGCAGTTCCTTGGAAGTTTATTAGGGATTCACCAATCAGAAGATCAGTAATGGCAGACCAGCATTGCTGGAGTTGGTCCACTGTTTGATCTTTTGTTTTTCACTACCAATCACGGTAGACAAAGCTGAACTAGATAAATGGTCTGACTTCGTATAAGGCAGCATCCTATGTGTCTGTGAAAAGAAAAGCAGGGCAGTGTGGTACGCAGGAGGAAGGATGACAGAAATGGCCTCATGTGTTGAAAGTGTATGTTCAGCACCATATGACGTGTCCCTACACACATTACCAACCTGTCTGCATAGGAAGCCTTCATTTATGTATTTTATCATATTTTATATTTACTGCTGTTCCCCGCCTCGATCCAAATAGAGAGGCGGGTAAGAAATATTATTATTATTATTATTATTATTATTATTATTATTATTATTATCCAAGGGAACATCTTGGTTCATGTGAGAGAATTGCAGACTGGCCTGAAGCCTGTGGCTGTCTGAAGCAGCCTGACATATGTGCTGTCATATGTGTGCAAGACACCTCCTCATAAAGGGGGATCCAAGATTTTCCCTAGAGTGGAGGATCCCTATGGATGCACCTTGATATGTGTGTAGCAACACTTCATACTGCTGACAAACCCACGGCCACCAAGGGGAGGGCAGATAGGGATGGGTCAAAAATCCGAATGGACCTTTAAGTTTGCTGGATTCCTTGGGCACGGCCCTCTCGCGCCCTGGTGAGATCACCTGGTGGATTTCTTTGCCTAACAATGGGGCCGCTGCTTCTGTCAGATATGGGGGGTATGCACAATTTCCCCAGCTTTGGGGAAAAAGCATAAGTCCTCCCCACCACACCTGAAACGGTCTCTTAAGGCTTTGCTTGCAACCCTCCCCTGCTACACAGCCCCCCTGCCCCTTACCTGGACCCACCATGAGCACTCACAGTGATGCAGCCTTCTTCAAGGGAGTCTCTAGTTTCTCATTGTGGGTTCCAATGGGTGAAGGAATGGGCACAGGAAAGCACACTTTCTGGGTCTCCAGAAAGTGCACAGTTTTCCCCAGCAACACCATTTTGCATGGCCTGGGGAATCTGCACACTTTCCGGAAGCCCAGAAAGTGTGCTTCAATGGGTGAGGGTGGGGAGAGGCGCGGGAAAGCGCTGGCATTAAGAGGCCTTTCAAAGCCCCAATGGGCGAGGGGGGAGGGAAAGTGCATGTACAATGGCATCCCATGGGAATTATGCACTTTCTGGAGGCCTTGGATGTGCACAACACCGAGTGCTTCCTGGGCCGGCTCCCAGGGAGCACGCCATTCCCTAGACAAAACATACAGTGAAGGTGGGTGAGGCTAATTAGTAGGGATGTGCACAGACCCTCCTGGATTGGATCGGAACTGGGATCAGAACTGCAGTTGGCATGTCAGATCGGATCAGAGGCTTTCCGGATCAAATCGGACCCGATCCCAATCCGAAAATCGGAAGTCCGATTTTCGGATCGGACGTTATTTTAGGTGTTTTCGCCATAGGCTTGCATTGGGGGAAAGAAAGCTTTCCCCCAATGCAAGCCTATGAGGAAATCATGGGGGCAGGTGAGTGGGGGCCTAACTCCCCCTCCATGTCCCTCCCCCCACTCACACTCCTTACCTGTCGGGGCCGTTCGCTGCCGTCTGCTGTCACCCGCTTTCGCCCGTGGGCGGCAGCGGATGGCAGCAGACGGCCCCGGCAGTTAAGCCCCCTTCCCTTTGCTCATTCTCCTTACATGCCGGGGCCATCCACTTCCGTCCACTGCCATCCACTGCCGTCCGCTGGTCCCGTCTACTGAGAAACAGGCTTCGCAACTTAGTTCTCAGTAGAGCACCAGGTGATGACATCAGCACCCAGCACTCTACTGAGAACTAGGCCGTGAAACCTGTTTCTCAGTAGATGGGACAAGCAGACGGCAGCGGACAGACGCGGCCACTCCGGCAGGTAAGTGGGGCTCTCCCACACCCACCCACTCGTGCTCCGTACCTGCCCGGGCCATCCGCTGTTGCCCACATGTGGCAATGGATGGCAGCGGACGGCCCTGGCAGGTAAACTCCCTCCCCCCTCCTGCTCCTTACCTGTCAAGGCCGTCCACTGCCATCCACTGGCCCCTTGTACTGAGAAACAGGCTTCGCCGCCTGCCTCTCAGTAGTGCTGGGTGACGTCATCACCCGGCGAGCTACTGAAAGGCAGGCTGCGAAGCTTGTTCCTCAGTAGAAGGTACCAGCAGATGGCAGCGGATGGCCCCAGCAGGTAAAGGGTACGAGTGGGGGGAGGAAGTCCGATCCACCGATCTCTTCCGATCCGGATCAGGTCCTTTCAGATCAGATGGGATGAGATCAGACGATCCAGGTGCAGGGATCCTAAGCAGATAATTTTATTTTATCGTGGATCGGACCCGATCCGGTGCACACCCCTACTAATTAGTGTACCCCAACAACCTCCTCACATATTATTTCGGTGTGTGAGGGTGTTAGTGTGCCCCCTTCAGTATTTGGGTGCACCCTAGAACTTGAACTGTAATATTGAGGGGTTCCATGACAAATATACATGGGGTTCCCGGCAGAAACATCAATGCTGATAGGCTGGTAGGAGGTTTAGTGTGTTCCATCACAACCACATTTGCCTCAGTTTCTGCCAATCCTTTTAATTAGTTGAATTGTAGGGACAATTAGTTTGTCTTGCTGATGCCTTTGGTACAACTGACCAGCCTGTTGCCCTCAAATCTATTTCTTCTTTGAGCTTCTGTAATGCAACCCTCTCTAGGTTGGTGACATTCCATAAATTAGGTGTTTTGTTGTATACCTAAGATATTTTATTGATTGATTGATTGATTGATTGATTGATTTCATATCCCACCTCTCACCTTCCCCAAGGAGCTCAAGGCAGAATGTGTGCCCCCTTTATCCACACAATAACCCTGTGAGGTGGGTTAGGTTGAGAGATAGAGGCTGGCCCAAGGTCACCCTGTGAATGACATCACTGAATAGGGATTTGAACCTTGGATCTAACCACTAAACCACTCTGGCTCTTTAAGTATATCCTTAAAAATCAAAAGTGTGGATTCAACACACACACATATTCACGTCAAATCCAAACTGCATCATATACATTGCAGATATGCAGGGGACATACATCATATATTTGTACTCCCCCTGAAAGCACAGGTTTGCAGTGTGAAAGTTCTCCAGTCTTGTCACTGGCCTTCTACTAGCTACAGCTGGTATGCTAACTGGGATCTCCTGGATAGGTAATCTGGTAATGGTAATCTCCCTTTTAAAATGTAAACTGCCCAGGAATCAATTGGGATGAAGTGAGGTATATAAATGTTTTAAACTTACATAAATCATAGAATTCAGACCAATCTCTGTCTTTGTTACTTTCTGTTTCTGAATCCAAGTGCTATGTAGACACATACACACTTTCACACTTATTCCCAAATCTTGATTCCCTACACTGATCTCTCATATTCTGACCAATACCACAACTTGAGCCATCAATCTCTTCACATTTCTTCCTAGTCATCTAATGATACTAAAAAAACATAATAACGTATATTGTAACAGAAATGGAATTTTATTTATATAAAGCCTCACTGCAGCTTTATATGGCTATTAAACATTTATTGGGGAAAGAGTGGAGCTTATTTTCAGATGGCGTTACTGTTAGATAGTTAAATAAAAATTAGGAAAGTGCTAGTGAGATTATAGAATTCCATTAAACTGGTAATTTTTCTGCAATCAAAACAGTTATAGAGCACAAATTAAGAGCACAATACTATTCATGTTGGCTCAGGTGGAAAACACACTTCATTCAATGGGGATTACTCACAAGTAAGTAATTTCAAAAGTGTATTGTTGCAATGCATTTTATGAGGGTCTGTCCTTCAGGTAGGTTCTGAAGCTGCAGTTGGTGTAGAATATTACAGCCAATCCTTCTAGGGTTTTGGAGCTTTCTGAAAACATACTTTTCCCAACAAATATTTCGGAAATGTACTTCTGTATACAGTAATAATGCATACCTAAATTAATTGCTATCCTATACTGTATTTTTGTACATTGTTTAGAAATTTATTTTAATGTAGGTGATTCATAAATATCATTGAATAGATCAATACAGTAAGCATGTCCGGAAACTTCAACTAGTTCAAAATATGGCAGCCAGGTTGGTCACTGGTACACCTAGGGGTGGCCATATTACGCCAGCTTTAAAATCGCTCCACTGGCTGCCAATTAGTTTCTGGGTGAAGTGCCAAGTGTTGGTCATTACCTTTAAAGCCCTACATGGTTTGGGTCCAGGTCCCCGCCTTTTTTTCTCCACAGCTTCGGCGGAAATAATAGACACCATTCCACCATGCACCCACCCCAGGGCTCTCCGAGCATTTAGACAGCCCCTTAGACTAGAGCCCAATGAAAGTTTTCACATGATGCAGATAATTTCACCATACATATAACACCATATGTGATTTGAACTTTTCCTCTTTTCCTCAAAAAGGAGAAAAAGTTCGTTCAATTTGGAAATCCATGTGGAACGTCTGTCACATACAATATTATCTGTATGGTGGAGGGTACACTCATGCAAAGCTGCTTACTGGTCCAGTAATTGCTTACATTAGCCCATGGTGTAGTAGACAAATGTTTGATGCTGAGAAAGCAGAGAGAGGCTTTCATTTTCCCAGAGAACAATCTATTATGTAAACTGCCCAGGGAGCTTCGGTTATGGGGTGGTATAAAAATGTAAATAATAATAATTAATAATAATAATAATAATAATAATAACCAAAATGGCAAATCAGAATTGAAAACAAAATTGTAAAGCTACAAAAGGATATAGGAAGAATGACGCAATACATAAATGGAAATTGTTCGAAAAGCATTCTCAAAAACACCCAAGACATCATAGCAAACAGTAAAGGAACAATAGTAGCTCTCAACACACTGAAACTAAAACTGGCAGTCCAGATCACCAGGCTAAGAAGATACAAAGAATCTAATGAAAGAAAAGCCCAAAACGCTCTCTTTAAAAGAAATGAGAAATTATTATACCAAAGAATAAGCAAGAAAAAAGAAAACAACATTACAACCCCAACTAAAGAAGAAATAGCCACATTCTGGAAAAATATCTGGTCAGAACCGGTAAACACAAAGAAAACACAAACTGGGTAAGACAAGACGAAGAAAGACAGAGACAACTACCACAGCAAACAGAATATGTAATAACTCTGGAGGAACTGAAGGAAACAATACAAAGGACACACAACTGGAAAGCACCTGGCCCGGATCAAATACAAAATTGTGGGTAATGGAGGGTGGAGAAATAACGAGGTGACACACAGAAGTGGATTTTAAACAGGGCCACTTCATTAAAGTTCTGCAGAGTGGGTTAACCTATGCGGGCATCCTAAATATTTCAAGACGAGACATTCACAGTCTGTGAAGTAGTGCTTCCTAGTTCGCCACAACCCAGACTGCCCCTTATGGGATAGGAAGGTCTTCTGATGTCAACCTCCCCTCATGCCATACAGCTCCGAGTAGGTGAGGAAGGTTGGCCTTAAAGGTAACCCTTATCCTGCCGACTGAGGCCACATAACTCACAGCAGGGGCCCCTCAGGCATTACCAATCACCAAAACAGTGCCTGTGAATGCTCACCAACCCTATAACGCTCCAGATGCCCGCACCTACCTGCCAAATGTAAAAGTGACTGAAACATTAATTAACATTAATACTCCCTCGCTGCCTTGCAGTGTGAAGTAGGTGAAAAATCCCATAACCAAAAGCGATTATGAGCCAAAAATTCCTACTTGGCTCTCAACAGAGTGACCGGCGAACTCACAATACTTACAGGGAGGGAGAGTGGGAGCTGCAAAAACAAAGAGACAGCAGGGAGGTGTAAGCCTGAAGTTTAAACCCTCTCAGTCCCCTCCCTGCCATGAGGCACTATGGGAGCAGCCATTGGCTGCCTCCCATGCTACCTCGTCACCCCACCCCCATCCACAATGGTTTCCACATGCACAGGCAAGCCGGGCACATGAAGGCATCTTCTGGTACAAATAGCTTACATCAACACACAAATATCTCACTCAACAGATCAACACAGTCATTGAACTCCCACACCTATTCCCTCTATTCCTAACCGAAGGCAAAACCTACATTAAACCAAAAACTCCAGATACCCCAAACCCAGCTAACTAAAGACCCACTATGCACCGAACTCACAAAATACTGCATGCTCCATCCCAACTCAACAATCAGCAGGAAAGAAGGAGAAAGAGGTCTGCTAGACATTAACACAATGCATGCTAAACAGATAAAATCACTCAGAGAATTCTTCCACACCAAAAACACCCCCATTCACAAAGCCATAATAACAGCAGATAAAATTACACCCCACTTAATCTAGCATAACAAAACGAAGACCAAACACGACCACCCACATTCGCAGGGAAAAAAGAAAAATGGGCACAAAAAGCACTCCATGGGAAGCACTACAACATAATACAGAACCCACAAATAAACAAAGAACAATCGTACGAATGGATCAGGAAGTGTGAGCTATTTCCAGAAACAGAAGGATTCCTAATAGCTATACCTGAACAAGTTACAGCCACCAAGAACTACCAAAAATACATCATAAAAGATATATGCAGGAAATGCCATCAGTTCCAAGAAACAACAGACTCATAACAGGAGGATGTAAAATTCTGGCAGGAATGGACATTACAGACAGACACAATACAGCTGCAAAAATAATTCAAAAACAACTGGCCATCAAATTCAACCTTATCAAACAACCTACACCATACAATACACATTCACCCAAAACAATCTTGGAAAATGCAGATCATAAAATATACTGGGACAGAACAATTAATACCGACAAGACAATACCCTGCAACCAACCAGACATAAAGTCATAGACAAAAAAGAAAAACATACCTCATTGACATAGCAATACCGAATGACCACAATGTTGTTGAAAAGGAAGAAGAAAAGAGAGACAAATATACACCACTGGCCATGGAAGATGAATAACTATGGCAACAGGAAAAGGTCACAATTATGCCATTGGTCACCTCAGCCACCTGCATCACATCAAAAAACTATACAGAAAACCTTCAGAAACTGGGCCTAGCAAAATACATCCACACCAACATCAAAGCAGTCACACTTAAAACTAAGGGTGTGCATGGACCCAAAAAATCGGATTGGAATCAGAATTGGAACTGGAATCGATGCCTTGGATTGGATCGGATCGGAGGCTTCCCGGTTCAGTTCGGAGCCGATTCCGATCCGAAAATCGGCCGTCCGATTTTCGGATCTGACACCATTTTAGGTGTTTTCACCATAGGCTTACATTGGGGGAAAGAAAGCTTTCCCCCAATGCAAGCCTATGGCGAAAACATGGGGGTGAGTGAGTAGGGACCTAACTCCTCCTCCCTCCCTCCCTGTCCCTCCCCCCCACTCATACTCCTTACCTGCCAGGGTGCCAGCTTCCATCTGCTGCATCTGCTGTTCCAATCTACTGAGAAACAGTCTTCGTGGCTTTGTTCTCAGTAGAGCGCCAGGTGATGACCACCTGGTGCTTTACTGAGTACTAGGCTGCGAAGCCTGTTTCTCAGTAGATTGGAAGAGTAGACGGAAGCGGACGGAAGCAGGCGCCCCAGCAGATAAGTGGGGCCCTCCCCCCACTCACGCTTCTTACCTGCCGGGGCGCCCGCTTCAGCCCACTTCCGTCCGCCGTCCGCTGTTTCTATCTACTAAGAAACAGGCTTCGCAGCCTCGTTCTCAGTAGAGAGCAAGGTGATGACATCATCATCGGGCGCTCTACTGAGAACTAGGCCGCAAATCCTGTTGCTCAGTAGATTGGAACAGCAGACGGAAGTGGGTGCCCCAGCAGGTAAGTGGGGCCTTCCCTCTCCCCCCCCCCACTCATGCTCCTTTCCTGCCGGCGTCCCACACTGCCATCTGCTGCTTCCGTACTACTGATAAGCAGGCCTTGCGGCCTGCTTATCAGTAGTACAGAAGCAGCAGATGGCAGCGCGGGACACCGGTAGGTAACGGGGGACCTTCACCTCCCTCCCTCCCCCCACTTGCGCTCCTTACCTGCTGCCTCCTCGCTGCCATCCACTGCCACCCGCTGCTTCCATACTACTGAGAAACAGCTTACACCTCCCTGCTGCCTCTTTGTTTTTGCAGCTCCCTCCCTGTTATGGATCTTAAATATGCTAATCTGAATCCATGTCAGGGTGGGACCCCCATGGCATATACTCTTATGATGTAGTCCATCAAAGTTGTATATCATGGATTTCCATAGATTTCCACAGGAGACAATTATTTTGTTAGAGGAAATTCTGCAGACATTACCTTCCAACAATCCCCTGAGGAAGGCCTAGAATAAAGAACAGACCAAAACACGTCCAGCTTCTCAAAGGGTGTTTTTTTTTTGGGGGGGGGCATCCTGAAAACCCATTTCTCTTCTTTTGGACCAATTTTGGGTGATTACTTCCTTTTGGTTTTGATACTATGGTTACACACATTATAAGCCTTGAGCATGTGTTGTCTGTCAGCTGGTGGATCCCTTCACAACCTTGCATTAGGGAATGCAAAAGGTTAGACATTTTAAGTTAACACATTCAAATGTGGGGGCATGAAAATGTAGTCATATCTTTTCTCTATATGCCATTTCTCCCTCTATTCATAAAATTTACATATCATAACATCAGTTGTTAGATTATTTCATTTTTACCCGTATATTTCTTAAAGTCAAAGAATACCCTTTGATGTCTCTTTTATTGGAAGCCTTTTGCTAAGCAGCTTTCTTTATTATTATTATTATTATTATTATTATTCATTTGAAGACAGTTTCATTGTCATTTCTTTCCTTTGACAGAGGTCAAAAGAAATAACATCTTCATCAAAGGAATTTGATTAGCCATAAAGAGGATGTGCCAAGATAATATGAGTTGGGATATTTCCATGATCCCTGGGCTTTAATTGTTCAAATAAGACAACTAACCCCTATGGTTCACATGTATTTGCTTAGATAAGCCAGCCAAATCAGAAACAGGATCAGCATGTCTTCAGTGTGATGAAAAGATTAGAGATTCTACCTGTGCTAACTCAGCTGGCATACCTTATTCCTGGGGAATGTATTAGATTCTAAAGGAAAACTAATATAGCAATCTCTTAATAAGGACTTGTTTGCAGAAAGTAAGGTGAAAAGCGACTTCTGACAATATAACACCAATTCTGGCCCATTTGCACTGGGTTCCGAGCCTGATTCAAGATGCTAGTTTTGAACTATAAAGCCTTATACTGTTTGGGAGCATCTTCCCTGCCATGAACCTACTTGTTTATTCTCCTCATAATTTAAGGAACTCCTCCAGGTGCCTCTTCTGGGGGAAGATTAGAAGGTGGCAATAAAAGAGAAGGCCTTGTTGGTGGTGTCACTCCATTATGGAACAGTCTCCCCAACAAGGCCTGCCTGGTACCAACATTGTTATATTTTCAAGCTAGGTTAAGACTAGTCCTGGGCTGAATCCTGCCCCCTATTTTCGGGAACTTTCTCTCTCCCTGCAAAAGAGGCATTGTTTTTTCTGCCTCTTTCACAGGGACCGGGGTGGGTGGGGAATTTGGAGAATTTTTTTCCTTGGGGAGAGGGGCAGGGTTACAGATACTGTTTTCAAGTGTAGCTGGTTGCTGGTAGGGGCTTCTTATTTTATTTAGTTTTTCAAAAAACAAAACAAAACACCTCACTTCCCTCAGCATTTGGAGGAGTCCAGCAGCTCTAATTGAATGCTATTGGAGACCATGTGACCTCACCCTTTCCAATAAGCACTCAGGAAGAATTCCCAGGCTCTTGAAAATGCCAGGGGTGTTTTAAAAAAATAAAAAGAAAGAAAAAGGGTACCCTGCAACCCTTCAGGCCATTTACTTCAAGCCAAGGTTCTCCTGTGCCTCACTTACAACAGGAATAACTGCTAGTGACCTTTGGGCTTCCTCTAGCACTACACACACTTTTACCTAGCAGTTGGTGGCATTGCCAAATTTCAATCATGGTGTACTTCATAGTTTCAATTGTAGGAAAGGGGGGAAGGTTTTCAAGCTTTAAAAATAAAAGCTGAGTTCCTGCCCTTAACAGGGAGCGATGAATTGCTGGTTAGGCTGACCATATGAAAAGGAGGACAGGGCTCATGTAACTTTAACTGTTGTAGAGAAAACGGAATTTCAGCAGGTGTCATTTTATGCAATTAGTTCCTGGTGAAATTCCCTCTTCATCACAACAGTTAAAGTTGCAGGCACTATACTAGAGTGACAATATACTAAAGAAGGCAGGGACCCTGCAACTTTAACTATTGTAAAGAAGAGGAAATTTCACCAGGAACTAACTGCATACAAATGACACTGGCTTAAATTCCCTTTTCTCTACAACTGTTAAAGTTACATAAGCCCTGTCCTCCTTTTCATATGGTCAGCCTATTGTTGGTGCAAGCAGGCCAGCAGTGAAGCACGAAAGGCTGGTAAAGAGCAGCTGCACAGCCCCTGCAGCAGCACAGTCCCAGCAGCAGCACCTCCTTCCCAAGAGGAGAATACTGAACCAATCAGCACAATAATGGGGTGGGGCCAAAGAGGCAGAATGGGCAGAATAAGGTCTCTCTCCTTTACTCTGCCTCCAGTTCAACTTGAGGCTCCCAAAGGCAAATCTCCATGTGGCTCCAGGATCACAACTGCTGACTTCCCCACCCACCCGCTTCCAGTAGTAAGATGTCTTGCAGTGGCAGATGTAGTTGGCAGTTAATGGGGCGGGGAGGGAATTTTACCTGCACACCAATTGACAAAGACTGCATAGGATTTGTTGCCCTCCCCACTGCAAGGTTAAGTCCATTGTAAGTTGATCTGGACTATCAGTAAATTCTTTATCATTGTGTAACATTTGTCACAACTTACGTAGGTGTGATAGGCATTGGACTATATCCATTGGTGAGGGGAAGTGGGATTGGGCTCCCTGCTCCCCCATGTTGAAGATTCCCACAAGGGACCTCAGGGACATGGTGCCAAGACCAGACCAGCATGGTGTCTGCAAGCTGGCTTCGTCCGTGGTGGTGGCAAGGAGTTTACATTAGCAATCTGCGCTGTGATGTGCCCCTGGCACTTCCAACCAACACCAGTGTTCCTGGCATACAGGCCAGAGGAATCAGTCAGCAGTGGGCTGGCCGATTACAGGATCCATGGCCTATGCCATCGCTAAGCCTATTCAAGTGAGTCAATAAAAGTTGTGGCCAATTTATTATCCCAGCTATGCTTGTGTGTCTATTTGTTCTCGTCCTTTCACCAGCCGCACCCAATTAAACACTGCCCACACAATAAAAAGAGTTGCATGAAATGTATTTATAGTTATTTGTGGGTTTCCCACAGACAGTTATGGCCACTGTGTGAACAGAATCTTGGACTAGATGGGCTTCTGGTCTGATCCAGCATGGCTCTTCTTATGTTCTTATTACAACTTCTTTTTTGGGAGGGTGTCAGTTTGAGAATTAAAATCAATTTCTGTAACTCCCAACCACTGCCTGCATACTTAAGTACCTCTAAAAATGTTTATTACATTTATGTTCCACTTCCAAGTTGCTCATGGTCATGGGCTCATGGTGAATGGCCCAAGCTCACATTCACCAAGCTTCATGGCTGAGTGGGGATTTGAACATGGGTTTTCCTAGGCCTAGTCTGACAGTCTAACCCTTATACCATGCTGGGTCTCAAGGTTTGGGCTTTAGAGCAACTAGCAATAAGACTTTATCCTAGCTTTAATATAGGACTCAACACCTTTTGCTGAGAGTAGCTTGGGCATAGCCTGCTAGAGAACTAGATTGCTTGATCTTCTAAGTTGAGCAAGGGAGAGCTTTGGCTTGAAACAACTGGCATGCCACATCATGGTACACCCAGCTCAGCAACAGTGCACTAGGCAGTAGCTAGATGGTATACCAAATCCAAAGACTACATTATATGGAGAGGTGAGATACACTGGAGCCCCATGACAGCTGCTTCTCATCCAGCTCGCTGTGAATGCAGGACCCAGCAATGTGTTCCATTTCCTTTATTTATTTATTTATTTATTTTATAACACACTTTTACAACAACAACAACAACAACAACAACATGACAGTTGAGGCAGCTAGGAATAAAATCCAGATTTAAAACAAAATCTTAATTAAAATAACATAAAAACAAATTAATTAAAACACACAACAATGAAAGAGATAAACAGTGCCCAACCAATTAAAACCAGCAACTGCCTGAACAAAAAAATCTTCGCATGCTGACAGAAGAACAACCAGCAAGCACCTAGGTAATGAGTGTAGCATCTGATTTATGTATGTTGTAATTGTGATATACAACAATAAATATGACTGCATTTTTTATTTTATTTTTGCACAGGCATTTTTGTGACAAATGGTCTAAGACTTGGAAATGTAACTGATGCCTTTCTGATCAAGCAATACCTCTTTCTGTTTAAACATATCCATAAATTGAATTAATTTGTAAAATGAGATCATCTGTCTTTCTGTGTAAACAAGCCACTCTTTGTTGATTCCTCTTGCTTGTTTACTCCACATTATTAAAGAGTCTGTGATCGAATGAATGGTAACACTGCTTGATGTTCAGAGCACCTCATTCTGATCACTGAAATTGAAGTAAATAATGTTCCATGCTATTAAGTTTACTGACCTTTCATTTAACCAGTATATCAGGGATGGGGCAGAGACAATAATATAACCAGTCAATATATAATATATGATTAGAAGATGGTGTCCCCCCTCCCCAACAGACCCAGAAGCCTTAAAACAGCAACAGCAGCAGCAGCAAAATCTATAGAATAAAATAAGTGGCAACAGTTCCCATACTGTGTGCCCAAGGAATACATTAATTTAAAAGAATTTTAAAAACTCCCCTCTGAACCCGAGAACTGCCATGGCTACCTACTGTATTTTGGGATGGTTCACTGCTCTGGCCTTGCCTCCTTTCATTCAGCTGCCATTGTGGGAATATAATTCTGCCATGCCTCTACATCACCAGTGACAACATCCGTCAGTCACTCGTAATGCAGAGATGCAACAGAGTTACCTGCCTTCAGTAGCTATCAGGGCTGGACTGTGGGCAGGACTCTGAGGTGAGGCCAAATCTGGGAGCCGTAGATCAAGCCAGAATTAGGACTGAAAACAAGTTTGGACCAAAGGATAAACCAGGAGGCAGGCCCAAGGAACAATCAAGACACAGGAGGACATCACAGCTCAGGATGTCTTTGTTGCTTGAATGAGGCTCAACTGGAAATGAAAGCCTCTTAAGCTCCTTCCTATGCAGTGGTCACCCTCCCTGGTGAAGTCAGTCCAGGGCCTGAAGGTACTTCACTGAGAAGTTGACACCTTCAGTTCAGCAGTTCATCACCTGGACAGCTATCCACAAATCCAGCAGCTCCAAAGAGTAGCCCATAGCATCTGCAAAATTATTGTATTGATTTACCACTTTTCTGCCCATGTATTATTTATTTATTTATTTATTTATTACATTTATATACCGCCCCATATCCGAAGCTCTCTGGGCAGTTTACATAGGATTAAAAACAATTAAAAAACAATATACAAAAATTAAAACAGCAAAAACATACAACATACACACAATCTGTACATTTAAAAACCACTACAACACTTCAAAAAGCTACAAAAACAAAACAAAACAAAACAAACCCAGGCTCCTCAGATATTGCCAAATGCCTGAGAGAAGAGGAAAGTCTTGACCTGGTACAGCAAAAATAATAATGTTAGCACCAGGCGGGCCTCGTCGGGGAGATCGTTTCACAATTGGGGGGCCACCACAGAGAAGGCCCTCTCTCTTGTTGCCAACCTCTGAGCTTCCCTCGGAGGAGGCACTTGGAGGAGGGCCTTAGATGTTGAACGTAGTGTTTGGGTAGGTTCATGTCGGGAAAGGCGTTCCATCAGGTATTGTGGTCCCAAGCCGTGTAAGGCTTTAAAGGTAAAACCAGCACCTTGAATCGGGCTCGGAAACATACAGGCAGCCAATGCAAGCGGGCCGGAGTAGGTCTTATATGTTCGAACCTACTGGTTCCAGTTATCAATCTGGCCAATGCATTTTGCACAAGCTGCAGCTTCCGAACCACCTTCAAAGGCAGCCCCACGTAGAGTGCATTGCAGTAATCTAACTTGGAGGTTACCAGAGCATGGACAACTGAAGCCAGGTTATCCCTGTCCAGATAGGGACGTAGCTGGGCCACCAACCGAAGTTGGTAGAAGGCACTCCGTGCCACTGAGGCCACCTGCGCCTCAAGTGACAAAGATGGTTCTAGGAGAACCCCCAAGCTACGAACCCACTCCTTCAAGGGGAGTGCAACCCCATCCAGAACAGGTGGAACACCCTCCATCCGCTCAGCGGAACCACCCACTAACAGCGTCTCAGTCTTGTCTGGATTGAGTTTCAGTTTATTAGCCCTCATCCAGTCCATTGTCGCAGCCAGGCACTGGTTCAGCACATCCACAGCCTCACCTGATGAAGATGAAAAGGAGAAATAGAGCTGTGTGTCATCAGCGTACTGATGACAACACACTCCAAAACTCCGGATGACTGCACTCAACGGTTTCATGTAGATGTTGAACAGCATGGGGGACAAAACTGACCCCTGCGGAACCCCATACTGGAGAATCCATGGAGCCGAGCAATGTTCCCCAAGCACCACCTTCTGGAGCCGACCCCCCAAGTAGGAGCGGAAACACTGCAATGCAGTGCCTCCCACTCCCAACTCAGCCAGTCGTCCCAGAAGGATACCATGGTCGATGGTATCGAAAGCCGCTGAGAGATCAAGGAAAATCAACAGAGTCACACTCCTCCTGTCTTTCTCCTGACATAGGTCATCATACAGGGCGACCAAGGCTGTTTCCATACCAAAACCAGGCCTGAAACCCGACTGAAATGGATCCAGATAATCGGTCTCATCCAAGAGTGCCTGGAGCTGGCTCGCAACCACCCACTCCAGGACCTTGCCCAGGAATGGAACATTTGCTACTGGCCTGTAGTTATTAAGATTCTCAGGGTCCAGGGAAGATTTCTTTAGGAGTGGTCTCACTGCCGCCTCTTTCAGGAGGCCTGGGACCACTCCCTCTTGCAAAGAGGCATTAATCACTTCCCTGGCCCAGCCAGTTGTTCTATCCCTGCTAGCTTTTATTAGCCAAGAGGGTCAAGGATCCAATATGGAAGTGGTTGCACGAACCTGTCCAAGCACCTTGTCAACATCCTCGAGCTGCACCAACTGAAACTCATCCAAGAAAACAGGACAAGCCTGTGCTCTGGATACCTCACGAGATTCATCTGCTATAACACTGGAGTCTAAGTCCTGACGGATGCCAGAGATTTTATTCTGGAAGTGCCCAGCAAATGTATTACAGCGGGCCTCAGATGGTTCTACCATGTCCTTGGGGCCAGCATGTAAAAGCCCCCGGACAACTGTGAAAAGCTCCGCTGGGCGGCAGGTTGATGATTGCATAGTGGCAGCAAAGTATTGTTTTTTTGCTGCCCTCACTGCCCCTGAATACAGCTTACCATAAGCACTTACCAGTGTTTGATTGCATCCATCAGGAGTTTGTCTCCATCTGCCCTCAAGTCGTCTCCTGTTTTGTTTCATCACTCTCAGCTCCGGGGTATACAATGGAGCTGTATGAGCTCTACACAGGAGAGGGCGCTCAGGAGCAATCATGTCAACTGCCCGGGTCATTTCTGCATTCCACAGATCTACCAGGGTTTCGACAGGAGAGCCAGCCCTATTAGCCGGAAAACTCCCCAGAGCCCTCTGGAAACCACCTGGATCCATTAGCCTCCAGGGGCGGACCATCTTAATGGGTCCCCCACCCTTGCAGAGGGGAAAAGCCGCTGTAAGTCTAAACCTCAGCAGGCGGTGATCTGCCCATGACAGAGGGGTTGATGTAAAATCCCCCACTTTCAGATCCCCATCTCCATGTCCAGTTGAAAAAAACAGGTCTAGAGTTTGCCCTGCTACATGCGTCGGGCCGATGGCATGTTGGGACAGTCCCATGGTTGTCATGGAGACCATGAAATCCTGAGCCGCCCCAGATAAAGTGCCCTTGGCATGAATGTTGACATCCCCCAGAACCAAGAGTCTGGGGGACCTCAACAGTACACCAGAGACCACCTCTGTCAGCTCAGCTAGGGAGTCCGTTGAGCAGCGGGGTGGGCGGTACACCAACAGAATCCCTAATCTATCCCGTTGGCCCAACACAAGGTGCAAACACTCCAGACCAGTAGTCACATGGACAGGGAGCCTGCAGAGGGGGATGGAATTCCTATAGACCACAGCAACCCCCCCCTCCCCGGCCCTCAAGTCTACCCTGATGCTGAACCAAGTACCCTGGTGGGCATAACTGGGAGAGACTAACTCCTCCCTGCTCTCCCACCCAGGTCTCGGTTATACATGCCAGATCGGCTGCCTCATTCACAATTAAGTCATGGATGAGGGAGATCTTCTTATGTACTGATCTGGCATTTAAAAGCAGCACCCGGAGGCCTGAGGCCTGGCTGATAAGGCAACCAACAAGCCTGTGGGTGTGAGGGGGACCGGAACAAGGCACAGCCATTAACTGTCTGGGCCTTGTTCCCCTTACCTGGCAAGTCCTCCTCACAACGCCATATCTCCCTCTACCCGTCACTACCCTGATTGTGCTCCCCTCAGATCCCCTCACCTGGCCCTGTATCCTCCCTCCCAGGCACATAGCTCAAGCCTCGGGAAAGGGGGGGGGGGAACAAAAACAAAACAAAAACAAAACAAAAACAACCAAAGACAATGTATTACTTTTTAAAATAATGGCTTACAATCCAATGGTCATGATGCAAAAGGGAAAGGATATTAGAGAGGTCTTGGAAGGGGTTGCACTTCCCCTAAAGGATCAGGCTGATAGTTTTGGGGTGCTTTGGATCCAGCACTGTCACTTGAGACACAAATGGACTCAAGTGCCCTGGACATCTTTTATTAGCTGAGGTTAATATAACAACTACATCCTTATCTGGACAGCTATAGTTAGCTGTCTAGCTAGCTAGCTGTAGTTATCCATGCTCTAGTAACCTCTCGCCTGGATTGGATTATAAATGGGCCATTTTTATGTTTTACAAGAGGGTGTGTGCTAAAATATGATCTCTCCCACAGGCAAATTCTAGACTTCTACCATTTCATTCAATATAACTTCTTATATAACCTTCATATGATGGGTGCTGCTGAAGCCAAGCTACTTCTTGCACTACAAATGTAACAGCAGAGGTTATACATGGCAGAAGCTTAAACTTTGGTTTCCTGCCATATCAGTGCCACCAATAGATACTGAAGATTGGAGCAACACTGGCAGAGTAGAGCAACACTGGCATAGGAGGAGCCATAGCATTTGCTGGAACCATAGCATGAGGTCCTCCCACTTTGCACGGGACTTCTGACATTATGTTCAGGGTAGGGGAGGTGGGGGTGCTGATGTACCTCTGTGTCATGCAGACCATGAAGATAAAATGAGAAGATGGTCTTGTAGAACAGCAGCAGGCCACTAAATGGATGAATAATTTCCAGTCATCTGATTATCAACATCCCATCAAGTCATCTCAGAGAATTAGGAGATCCGAAGACATTATCATCCACATCCTACACTGATTGAACGAAAGATCACTTGCTCTTTCTTCAAAATATTTCGGTGCCCATAGCTTGCCCAATGCTAGGGAGGAACATGGAGGTCAAAAAAGCGGAAGGAGCTGCACATTTTATGCAGGAACACCAGACTATACACCTGAATAGATAGATTAGCTAACTAGCTAGCTAGCTAATTATTTCCCCACTGGAAATTCTTTTGCCAAAGTGAAATTCGGCTACCTGCTTCCACAGGACATCATGGTCAGAAAAATCCTTGCATGATTAAAAGAGTTATTTCTTACATCCCTCCCCCCACTTCCTGGCCTTGTCAGAAATGGTAATGCCAACCTTTTTTGTTCCTGAAGAAATGAAAGGAAAAGGCACCACTTTAACAAGACATAACAGTTTTGACAAACCATAGTACAAGAAATGCAAAAATCTCACATAAGCATTTAGTCATTCATCTCCCAGGCAAGATAATTATGGTTGTCAAGCACGGTAGTGCCATGGGATTCTTTGTCCAGAGGGTTCCTTATTTTCCTCTTCCATCTCTTGCTGTCAATGGGTAGCAGCTGTCAATGTCAGTGTCAGAATCTACATCAGTATTTGTGGCGGCACCAGAACCTTTCATTTCAAATGTCTGTGTTTCAGTCTGCCAATCTCCTTGCCGTCACATGAGCTGTGGATGGTGCATTACTTCGTAGCCCTGAAAGCACACTTCAAATGTGTTTGGAATGCAGTGAATACTTGCAAGGAAAATAGCTTGTTCCACAAGAGCTTACAGAGGCAGGGTGGTGGTTGGGGCAGTTTATTCCATGTTGCTCAGTGCCTCTTCACTATGACTATTTCTATTTCTATTAGAACAAAGGAAATAAAGAGGAAACGGTGTAACTAGATGTTTTACACTGGAATAGCAGGAATAAGTGATATGTAGATAATACACACACTGGATAAAAAAGGCAGATGATTCATTCTAGGAGCCTATCTACACTACTGCTTTAAAATGGTTTATAACAGTTTTAACCTGGTTAATAACGGTTATTAACTGGCTTAAAACCGTTATAAACCATTTTAAAGCAGTAGTGTAGATAGGCTATAGAATTGTACATGCAAATAGTGAGTGAGTGAGTGAGAGGGAGAGAGAGAGAGAGATTGGGAGATGGGGTCATTGTTAATCAACAAGTCAAGTATCTGGTTCAAAAGGCAACCATACAGGAAAAGGACTTGGCTTGGTTGTATATCTGGATAATGCTACACTGTCACAAAGTACATTATAGTTATGAGCTCGAGATGTGAATAATATGTCTCTGAATGCAAATTTTATCATTGATTTTTTTTTTTTTTTTGCAGAATCCTGCTGCTGTTCACATACATGAAAATAATACTGGCAACTGAGGCAATTTGGGCATCTGAAGGCTATATATGATTATGCTGGGGACTTGAGAGGGAAGAGGTGGTACTTGTTCACTCTACAAAGCATCTCATCATCCCTCATCGCCTTGCTGCCCACTATCTTTTGCCTTCTCTATCAACATCCAATTTAACTTTGTTCTGATGATTCCAAATGTGCACAATTTATTCCAACCACAGAATGTAGATTTTTGTGGTCCACAAAAGCCGAACAAAATTCTATATGTTTATAGATGATGCTTAATCAGAAGTGGACAGAATAGATCAAAGCATGTCTTATGGCCAAAGTTTAAAACCTTAGGATTCAGTATCATATCGTCTTTAATTTGATGTCATTTCCTTTTGGTTCTCATAAGGCAAATGTGACTAAGTTCTATGGTAAACTACATCACTATGGTGAACCCATTTGTAATGTGGTGAGAAGGATGTTATCACAAATGCATATTCAGTAAGAAATGTGGGTAGTTAATGGAGTAGTACAAATCTCACTGGTCCTGTTCAGAAGACATCTTAAACCATGACTTTAACCACAGTGAATAAGGCATAAACACACACATACATACACATACACACACACACACATACACACACACTTATCTGTGTGCTGGTGGTTGCTGCATTAGGAAGGAAGGAGGAGAGAGTCAGAGAGAGAGAGCTTCCGCTTGCTGAGTGTTGCTGTTTGTTGCATTCTCTCTCTGTGCCTCTGGTTTTCTTTGGTTCTTGTATGTGTGCTATAGTTCTTCTTGTTGTGTATTCCAGTCCCCAAGTTCTTTGCACCTTAAACCCACATCAGACTCATCCATTGTGTGTTATAGTGTGAGTGTGTGGGTTTGTATGGGGGGATGGTTTGAGGGGAATTTGTTTTTTAAAAATCCTAAAAAAACAAAAAATGAAGGGATCTGCTTCAAACTTGGCATGTCTAAAGCCCTACTTGGAAGCTATGATTGTGCCAAGTTACATCTCTTTATCTGTAAAAATGAGGGAGCTGTAAGCATTTTGGTTAATTCCCATAGGCGATAATGGAGTGGTTATCTGAAAATGGAGCAGTTCCTCCTACGGATTACCCAATGGGGTGGAGCAAGGGAGCCACCTCAACTTTCAAAGTGGAGAACCCGCTCCGAGGAGCTCTGCCCCAAATTTCAGAGCAGAGCAGACTCGCTCTGCACACCTCTAATAAAGAACACTTCTCGCCACATGGCTCAGCTATTCAGTGCAATCTAAAGAAACATATGGAGAGTGAGTTCAACAGCCCCTTGCCAAGACCACTAAGATCCAACTACACCAAATTTCTCAAATGGGCTGCATTTTCTTCCCATACAACAAAGTGAATCTATTGCTTTGATGGATTGAATAATAAAATATATTGGATTTAAATGCCCAAGAGTCCTTGGGCTCCATCACACCTACTTCCCTGCACACACATTTTGCGTCCGCATTTCCCCCTCCATTTCCTTAGTGAGTCGAGCACTGGGCATTTTCATGTCTGTGTATCTTCAGCTCATGTATCTTTTCACCTGTATCACTACTATTTCAGCTCATGTATCTTTTCACCTGTATCACTACTATCCCGGCGAAATCTCCTGCCCCACCCCTTACATTCTCCTTCCCCCTGCAGTTATTTTATTTTTTTATTTTTTATATATTTATTTATTTTTGCATAAATACAATAGTACAGCAGCCTGAAGTTGTGCAATTACAGGTTGCAGCTTGTAAAGAGGATGCATGGAAGCCAGCCCTTAAGAGCTCAATGAACAAGAAACATACACAGAGAGAAAGAGTGGCACATAGGACGTTTCCCAATGCATGGGCGAGAGCGGGAGGGAAGGAGGTTCAGGGGTATCAGCCTTCTGATGAATGGGAGGGCTTTGTTTTTCCCAGACTCTGCACTCCACTCTCCCCACCGCCTTTGACTTTTTTCTTCCTTTTTTAAAGCGCTTGTTTAAGTCCTTTTTTAAAGCGCTTGGTGACTGCAATTGCTGGGAAGGACCTCCCAAGTGGCTCCAGCTGGCATGTCAGTGAGAAAGGGAAGCTATAGTATGTTGTTTTATCGTAATTGTGCAAAGAGAGAGAGAGAGAGAGAGAGAGAGAGAGAAAGACGCTATATTTTGGACTGCCACTCTTCTTGAACCTGCACTGGGGCATCTGTGCTTCAGCCCTTGCTTGGGAGATGCCTTAAGGCAAGAAGGGGGCGGGGAGCAGCATCCCCGAGGCTGAGGAGTGACATGAAGAAGAGGAGGGGAGTTGGGGCTTTTCCTCTGCTCGTTTGCCTGAGGAACGAGTAACACTTTGAGTACAACTTGAAGTAGTGCAACCCTCCTCGGCTTCCCCTCATATCCAAGAAAGTTGCCCCGTTTGCTTGTTCAAGGAACCGAGGAGTGTGTGTGTGTGTGTGTGTGTGTAAGCCTCACTGAGCTCTTTAAAACTGAGGGAGGGAAGGCAGGCGGGGGGAAATGGAGAGATTGGTGGAGAGAAGAAAAACAGTGAAATCTGACTGAAAAAAGTGGAACGAAGAAGGAACAAGCAAGGAGAGAGGCTGAATTTATCTGCCCCTGATGGTCTCCATGCCCTTCATCGCTAACATCCTTGGCCCAGGAGGGGGCCATGAACCTGTGTGCACCAGATCTGCATCCTGGGCAGCCAGAGCTACCCCCATGCTGACCAAGGAGCTGGGTGAGGGGCATGTCTTCAGGCCCTGCACCCAAAGTCAGCCGACCTGGTGCGATCTGTGTGGAAAGTACAGCCACACAAGCTGCCCTTCTTTCAAACATTTTACAAAAAACTCATGGAGCTAGCTGCAGCCATCAAACTCCAGATGTCTATTTTTAAAATGTATTCTATGGAAAACAGAACATAAAGTACTATATAGCAATACACAAACTCAGAACAACACAACAAATATTCTTAAAATGCAAACTGAAAATACAAAATACCAGTTTTGTTTATAATGTATTCATAGACTTACCTATTAAATTATAGCATCAAGAATACCTGACACTGTGTTCTATGAATGGACTTAGTTTTATTCCAGGAGGGTTGCATAGTTCTTCCTTCCCACATCAGTTTAAACTGTTATTTCATCTGTACTCACTGACTCCTGCTTTGAGACTGTTTCTTTATTTTTCAATTGTTTTCTTTGCACAGTCATTTTGGATAGTCATCAAAATATTCACTAGCAGTAGATCTAGATCTGCATCTAGATCTATATTCTAGTAACAAGGGCATCAAAATTATTTAACAAAGAAATGTGTGGGTTAAATGAAACTTCAGTATTAATTCTCTCCTTAATAGTTAGGGGAAAAAAACATTTCCCAAAAATACTTAATTGTTACCATGCATGCAGAAAATCTCATCCATTCTTTGCTTGACAAATCCACAAATTCCCAGTTTATTAGGATTTAAAAAAATGAAATCTTGCTTGGTTGCTCTAATCTCCCCACTCTTCATAATAGCTGAATGAACAAATGGAACCCATTTTACAAACATGATTCACTGTTCTTCTAAGATACTTAAAGGCACAGAGATCCTTTCAGAGGTTAGACCTGGTTACCCTGTCTATAGATTTCCTAGCCCATCCAAGCCTTTTCTGCCGGTTCTGACTGTCCCTCTATCCACCTTTCCCTTACATTCCTGTATCTACTCCTTATTATGATTATGATTCTTTATGTGAGCCAGTCCATCCCAGGTTGCCTTTTATTTATTTATTATGCCTACTAGGACCTCCTTGCTACTCAGGTTTCTAGACCTTAGACTTCATACAGATTGCAAGTGAAGAGAGGAGAGACAGGCATGTGGTATAAGAGATAAAGGGAAGAGACACATGCATATGGTATAAGTGGGTGCATATTTATTTAATACAGATCAGCTAGGGGAAACAGCATGGGCACCAACGTATCATCACAGGTGGCTAGCATGTATGGTTATCAGATGAGTACCTCATGGGTACATCCTCCTCTTCCCACAGGGCTTGTGTAAGGTTATAATGAATGCCTGACAACTATCACTTGCCATATGTGCATATTTTTTTCCTGACAGCATTTGAACTCTGATCAGCTAAAATGTCCATGGAGCAAGCACAAACCATCAGGTTTAGAGGCAAGCTTTGCTGCCGGACATGTTGTCCCCATACTCTCATTACATGCTAAAAACGTTTTTTTTTTAAAAAAAGAAAGTTCATTGTATTTCCTGAGAAGTAAACATGGTCTACCAACTATAAAAGAGGAATAGGAATCCATCAGTTTTAACTGAGTAAATTATATGTTCTTTAGTCCTAGTGTGTGGAGAAGGAAACCTGGAATAAAGACACAGACACCTGAGCTTGGGAATAAACTAGGGGTTCTTTATTTAAACAATAAGGTACATTCACCCCTCCCTGGAACTGCATGTGAAAGTGTGGGAATCAATGTGTCCTTACTTCAGGCAACTTGCCTGGCATTATGGGCGAGCCACTCTCCAAAGCCAGGAGTCGGGTAAACCCAGCCCCTTTCTTGTGTGACAGTTTGTAAGTGTGGGTAGACTGCCCTGCGTCACCTCTGCCCAGTGCCGCAAAACTCCAAGTAGGTAAGGCAGGAGGGTCTCCAAAGGCATACAATATCCTGACATGGGAGCTGCACAGACCCTAAGAGCAGGTCCTCCGGATATGCTAATCACCAAGATGTGCCAGAGTGCTCACCGTCCCCATTCTAATATTGCAAATTCCCGCACATCCCTACAACAAATCAACCTATTTATCCACCCTCCTCAATATAACTTCCAGTATGGAGTAGGCAAAAAACTATCCACCATTTAGTGGGAGGAAAAAAACTCCTACTCAGTCCCCCCTCCAAAGCAAGTGACTGACTAATCCCATACTAGATGAAGGGAGGGAGGATGGGAGCCAGAAAGAGAAAGAGGCCGACGCTTGGCGGGGCCGGCCTTTATAGACTCTGCCTCACCCTTGCACACATGTACTACACATGCAATATGTCTTATTTTGCTCCTTCCCACCCACAGTAGCCGTTTTCCCGCCCAAGCCATCCCAGCTGGGTGGGTACTGGGTTTCATTTGGACTGAGCATCAAGTCTTGGAAAATAGATACACTGTTAGTACATAGCAGGGGTGAACAACTTGTTGCCCTCCAGGTGTTGTTAGACTACAACTCAAATCAGCCCTAGCCATCATAAACAATGGAGAGAGAAGATGGGAGATACAGTTCAACAACATCTGGAGAGACAGATAGGAAGCACTTAGGTGGGGCATGCACACCCCTACATACTCACTATTATTTCCTGTTCAGAAGTGAATTCCATACATTTTGTTTGTGTAAGGGAGTTGCTGAATTCTTCCATTCAAATCAATGAGTCATCCCCATTGTGTTAGACCTGTTTGATAGTCTAAAAAATTGTAATAATCAAAAGTGTCTAAAATATGACAAAGCTAGATAGGAAGACAATTTCTGGTTAATCAGGTTGAAGCCTTTGCATTATAGTGTCATAATGTCTGATACATTAAACTTCCACAAGGAATGCAGGCAGTGACTTTCAAGGTTACCTTTGCTATTTATTTATTTTTATTGCTTGTTCAAGCATTTATATGACCACATTTTTTTTAAAAAAAAGAAAATCTACCATTTTGTCTTCCAACATAATGCTATTCTTAAACCTCAGAACAACCAAGGTGAGAAATGTAGAATCAGAGATGTTTCTTTGTTAAGGAAGTTCCTATATCACTGTCAAATTTGTCATACCAAATCATCAATCATTTTCAGTGTTACTGCACAGCAAACTATTCCCCCACCCTGAACTATAGAATATATTTGTTATCCTTCTCAGAAGACTGATTTGACTGATATTCACAAGGTTTACATTGAAACTCCAAGAGCTACCTGAAAAGATATCACAACCTAACATGATGTTCAATCATCTCTCACTGGACAGGTATAACAGGAGAACATTTCTCAGCCTCCTAAAATAACATTTTCCCTGAATATACACAAATATAATCCATCAGGAATAGTTAGGGGAATAAAGAATTATATGAGGTGCCTAGATAGAAATGAGTGAATTCACATCTATAGGTAAATGAGTGCTCCACAATGGGCTTGTTCAGAAGACACCTTAGACCCTGTTGGTTAAGGCTCACTCACTAACCACAGTTGGACCATCTGCAGCAGGGAAGAAGCTCTAACCATGGCTTAAAGTGTTGTGTGCCACAGCACAGCTTGTGGTTAGCACTAACCCCAAAGAACCAAAGTTTCATTAACCACAGAGCCTGGAGTATCATATAAACAGGCCCAATAACATATGTTTGTTGATACCATCATGCACACCTGCAAGTCACTTTTTAGTAGGGATGTGCACTGACCCCCCGGATCGGATCGGATAGCGGATCGGAATCGGACCTGGGGGGTCGGATCGGATCGGATCGGATCGGAGGCTGGTCGGATCGGATCGGACCAGATGTCCGATCCGGATCGGACGCCATTTTGAATGCTTTTTCCCATAGCCAAGTATTGTTTTACAAAAACGCCTATAACTTTTTCATTTTTAAAGATAGAAGGATGAAACTTGGGCACATTGTAGACTGGTTAGGGGTAGTTATCTGTGAGAAATTTCAGAAAGATTGGTGCATGCATTTTGTGGCAATTAATTTTTTAATAAATACCCAGGAATGCCTATAACTTTGTCATTTTTAAAGTTACACACATGAAACTTTGCCACATTGTAGGGGGTACCTTGGGACCTATGCGTGTGAAATTTCAGAAACGTAGGTGCTTGTCTTGTGTGGCAATTAATTTTTAGAAAAATGGGTAGTAGTGGGGTAAATACAGTTACGCCTCCCATTTTTTTATTTTTGAAGATACAAACAGGAAACTTGGGCACATTACAGGTACCACTTGCCTTGATATGTGTGTGAAATTTCAGAAACATTGGAGCTTTCCTTGTGTGGCAATTAATTTTTGAAACAATGAGGAAAGAAACACCTATAACTTTGTCATTTTTAAAGTTACACATATGAAACTTTGCCACATTGTAGGTGGTACCTTGGGACCAATGTGTGTGAAATTTCAGAAACATAGGTGCTTGCCTTGTGTGGCAATTAATTTTTTAATAAATACCCAGGAATGCCTATAACTTTGTCATTTTTAAAGTTACACACATGAAACTTTGCCACATTGTAGGCGGTACCTTGGGACCTATGTGTGTGAAATTTCAGAAACGTAGGTGCTTGCCTTGTGTGGCAATTAATTTTAGAAAAATGGGTAGTGGTGGGGTAAATACAGTTACGCCTCCCACTTTTTTATTTTTGAAGATACAAACAGGAAACATGGGCACATTACAGGTACCACTTGGCTTGATATGTGTGTAAAATTTCAGACAGCTGGGTCCAGGCATGTGGTGGCAAGGTATTTTTGAAACAATGAGGAAAGAAACGCCTATAACTTTTTTATTTTAAAAGTTAGAAGTCTGAACATTGCTCACTTTGTAGATGGGTTAGGGGTAGATATGTGTCAGAAATTTCAGAATTATAGGTCCAGGCATTTGATGGCTATGGAATTTTTAAATTACATGTTTCAAAAAAATTTCTACAGAGGCCAGGTCTTCCCCTCCCGCTTCCCGCGAAGAAAAGGAAACACTCTCTCGTCTCGATCCCTTTGATCCTTGCTAGTAGTATCCATTACAGGGCTCGTGTTTCCTTTCCTACTTTCACTTTTCAAGCAGAACGGCTGAGCCTAGCTGAGTTTTGCAGCCATGCGTGCAAGGAAGGATCACTCTGGTCTCGATCCCTTTGATCCTTGGTAGTATCCATTACAGGGTTCGTGTCTGCTTTCACTTTGTACTCAAGCAGACACGAGCCCTGTAATGGATACTACCAAGGATCAAAGGGATCGAGACCAGAGTGATCCTTCCTTGCACGCATGGCTGCAAAACTCAGCTAGGCTCAGCCGTTCTGCTTGAAAAGTGAAAGTAGGAAAGGAAACACGAGCCCTGTAATGGATACTACTAGCAAGGATCAAAGGGATCGAGATGAGAGAGTGTTTCCTTTTCTTCGCGGCAAGCGGGAGGGGAAGACCTGGCCTCTGTAGAAATTTTTTTGAAACATGTAATTTAAAAATTCCATAGCCATCAAATGCCTGGACCTATAATTCTGAAATTTCTGACACATATCTACCCCTAACCCATCTACAAAGTGAGCAATGTTCAGACTTCTAACTTTTAAAATAAAAAAGTTATAGGCGTTTCTTTCCTCATTGTTTCAAAAATACCTTGCCACCACATGCCTGGACCCAGCTGTCTGAAATTTTACACACATATCAAGCCAAGTGGTACCTGTAATGTGCCCATGTTTCCTGTTTGTATCTTCAAAAATAAAAAAGTGGGAGGCGTAACTGTATTTACCCCACCACTACCCATTTTTCTAAAATTAATTGCCACACAAGGCAAGCACCTACGTTTCCGAAATTTCACACACATAGGTCCCAAGGTACCGCCTACAATGTGGCAAAGTTTCATGTGTGTAACTTTAAAAATGACAAAGTTATAGGCATTCCTGGGTATTTATTAAAAAATTAATTGCCACACAAGGCAAGCACCTATGTTTCTGAAATTTCACACACATAGGTCCCAAGGTACCACCTACAATGTGGCAAAGTTTCATGTGTGTAACTTTAAAAATGACAAAGTTATAGGTGTTTCTTTCCTCATTGTTTCAAAAATTAATTGCCACACAAGGAAAGCTCCAATGTTTCTGAAATTTCACACACATATCAAGGCAAGTGGTACCTGTAATGTGCCCAAGTTTCCTGTTTGTATCTTCAAAAATAAAAAAATGGGAGGCGTAACTGTATTTACCCCACTACTACCCATTTTTCTAAAAATTAATTGCCACACAAGACAAGCACCTACGTTTCTGAAATTTCACACACATAGGTCCCACGGTACCCCCTACAATGTGGCAAAGTTTCATGTGTGTAACTTTAAAAATGACAAAGTTATAGGCATTCCTGGGTATTTATTAAACAAATAATTGCCACAAAATGCATGCACCAATCTTTCTGAAATTTCTCACAGATAACTACCCCTAACCAGTCTACAATGTGCCCAAGTTTCATCCTTCTATCTTTAAAAATGAAAAAGTTATAGGCGTTTTTGTAAAACAATACTTGGCTATGGGAAAAAGCATTCAAAATGGCGTCCGATCCGGATCGGACCTCATCGGATCGGATCGGATCGGAGGTTGGCCGGATCGGATCGGATCGGATTTTCCCGATTTTGGGTCGGATCGGATTCGGATCGTGGATCGGATCCGATCCGATGCACACCCCTACTTTTTAGATCATATTAACATTCAATCAAACACTAATTCATTATATATATATATATATATATATATCCCAGTTTACAATTATACAATTATAACTACAAGTACATTTCCCCCCTTTTAATGTTTATATATAACTTTTCCAGCACAATCCTATTAATGCTTTTTTGGAAGACCCATTGCATTCATTGGAGCTTGTTCAAAGTGAGTGCCATTGTTAATGTAGCCAAATTAGCTCCACGCACACACACAAGCTCAGGCAGGCTTGGAGCAATCCCAAAGTTTGCAAAAGTCAAAAGAAAATTGAGGGGGGAATGTAAGTGGGTTGTGGGGATAACCCCAGAAACAGTGCATGGTGACAAAGCATGCTCAATAGGCATGGAATCTACTGCTAATCAACAGCCGGGATTGAAAAGCTGGTGAACAAGCAGGTTGCAGTGATCAAAAGGAGAAGTCCAGAGGGCTCTTGTGAGAGGGGCTCTGGTGGAGAGGACACCCTTGGCAGGTGCCCATTCATGCCTATCCTTAATGCTGGTCCTGAATCCTTACTGTAACATTTTGTTGCCGGTCCCACTTGCTGATATCTATAGAGATGCTGGGAGACCTTCCATAGCTCTGAATGCAAGTGAATGTAAAGATATTGAAATATGCCTTCATACATATATGAATCAAACCAGCTATGTTGAAGTGTACCTATTAACTAATTCATTCCGGATCTAGGCTATGGGGTAGATAGTCTTCCATATTTCATGGAGTGTGCATGCCAAGAACCTGGAATAAATCATAACTATATTGAAATTGGGTTGTGAAATACAAGATACACACCAGGCCTGTGGCTGTTTAAATTAGTCCCCGTACCGTAGGTGAGCATTCAAGTCCTTATTACAAATCATTGGCATTTCTGCCTGCACTACCACCCACACAATTTAAGCAGTCTGACTAGCTGGCCTTATCTGTAATTTATATCATTCATATGCATATGTAATAAAAACTGAAGCCTCTCTTCGCTTTGTCCTTTGACTGATCGGAGTTCACGCAGTGTGTATTAAAGAGGTAAATTTTGGAACAGGATCAGCAGGTCATGTTCTTTGAAGATTAAGTCTTTCAGAACATAAGATTATCTTTTATTTTATTTTTTCCTTATGAAATGCTAGTTCTCCGGCTCCCTCTTTCTTCATGACCTTAGTAGAGGTTAACAATTTTGATAGACGAAGGTGCTAACTTTTATTTAAAGTTAAGTCCTCAGAGTATCCTTGAGGGGAATTTAATGTTTCTGGACCATGCCAACTTTGGAATGTAGCACACACTAGAGCAGCGGTGAGCAGAAGATAGATCTCCAGAAATTTTGGACTTCAACTCCCATAAACCAATGTGGACATGGCTAACAATCAACAATATTGGATGCTGAAGTCCAAAGCATCTAGAGATCTACCTTCTCCCCACCCCAGTACTAGAGCTGCAATGCTAAGCTCATTTACTAGGGAGTTATCAATCCAACTGAATTCAGTGGAAATTACATCTTCATAAACATCAGTGTCAGGGCTCAGCTTCAGCACTGCAGTGGGCCTGGTAGTTTATAGCTAGAATTTGATCAGAAGTGGTCTGGAAAGGTCTGAGCATGACTAGGATAATGCTGTAAAAGATACTTTTTACAGCATAATCCTAGTCATGTCTATCCAGAAGTAAGCTCCACTGAGTTGGGGGCTCATGTGGCTCAGTGAGGGATGCAGAGGCTTGCAGAGCAGGGTCCAAGAGGGTAGGTGCAAGGGGAGTCCACCAGTGTCCTGGACCCAGTCGGTCAACCGTGTCACCCCTACATCTGGCAATTCAGATGTATATTTATTGTTTTACTTTATATGTATGATTTCATCTGTATGCCACCCTGAGATCCTTGTGATATATAGGGTGGGATATAAATGAATGAAGAAAGAAAGAAAGAAAGAAAGAAAGAAAATGCAGACAGAATGGATTTCACAAAATCTGTACATCCCTACTCATGATGGACCGATCTGTTGCCAACTGTTGTTTAATCCAATCATCTTTGGTTTAAAACCTATTCATTTGGTATGAAAAGAAACTGCATTAATCTAAGACTTCAGGTTTTGTGAGCCATTTTGTAGATACGATAATGAGACATACCATACAAGATGTCAACTGTAGACTGCTCTTAGTCTACAGTCGGGGCAAAGCTACAAAGAAAAATACATTTTTAAAAAAGCAGTGTAAATGATAAAATGTAGTAGCATTTTCGAATTGAGACATCAGTATTTATGCCCAGGGATTCCAGTGGTTCAACACACAAAGAAAACTATTTCAAATGTCTATGCCAAATATACAGAATGCACACAATTCGTGGAGGTGAATCCAGTTGTGTCAATTCTTGCAGGCCTCCTCAGAGACTAGGCAAACAGTGGATATGTATCTTACCCAGAGCGATTTTTGCAACATCTAAAATCCCCAAGATCCCACTGTGTTTGAAGGTGTAGCCAGAAGGTGTAGCCATTTGGATCTTCTGTATTACACATGAAAATATGCTAATTGTTAATAGTAATTGGTTTTGGTGAGGGAAAATCCCTCTGGGAAAGATGGGGGCCACATATACAGCTGTTTAGTGTGAAAGGGAGTAAATAAATGTTCTCCCCCAAAACCATTTCAATGATCAAAATCATGCCCTCTAAGATAACACTGAAACAGCTTCCCCTGATTGGCCTGCTAATAGGCAGGGAGACTGTTGGCAGCTCTTTCAGTCCATGCCGGGTTGGCTCCCTCAAAGAAATTAGTGTGGCAAGAATACTGATTATTCTGTGTTACAGACCTATTATTTATTTTATTAATTGGTACATTTATATCCCATCCTTCTTCCAGCATAGAACTCAAGATGGCACATACAGGTTTCCCAAATAATCTCTGAATCAGGCACTGACCGGACCCAAACCTGCTTAACTTCAGTATGTGCCTCCAAACCATACCATTACCCAGTTTCCTGGAAAAAAGGTGATGGCTACTAAACTACTTTAAGGCTGCTATTCAGTACTTTGGGCCCATTCAGACAACACTTTAGGCTCTGTGGTTAGGTAAATTTTGGTTTTCTGGGATTAGCACTAACTACAAGCTATGCTGTCGCACACAATACTTTAAGCCACAGTTAGAGCCACTAACCCTGCTGCAGATGGTCTGACTGTGGTTAGTGAGTGAGCAGGGTTTAGCAAAATGCATCACACAAGACACCTTAAGCCCTGCTGCTTAACCAAAAGCCTTAACCAGCAGGGTTTAAGGTGTCTTCTGAACAGGATCATTCTCACCTGGGAGTAAGTCCCATTGAACTCAATGGGACTTATTCTAAATAGACATGCATTGGATTGCATTGAGTGTGGCATAGAACGGCCCATGGATTAGATGAGAGGTTTTGAACCTGAATGACATATCACCTCTAGCATTTCGCTGAGTGGAGGATAAATAAATAACCTTAGTTGCATGTGGTGAGGTTCAAAGAATTTTTGGGTTTCTTTTCCTTGAGCTGGGGAGATTCTCTATGACTTCTGCTCAGAAATGCATATGTGGAGTCCCACACATCAAACATTACATCTTTAATATTTTATTACCAACAGCAATATTAATGTTTTGGCCTACAGAAAGAAATTTCCGTGAGTCATATTCTGTCTCATGATGGCTAACTGTAAATAATAATGTTCTAGATTATTGCTGTGCATTAAATATATAAGCCATGCTCATTCATCGCAAGTACAATATATTGGGGATGGGGCATAGTATTGGGGAAACAACGTTGAGAAAAATGTGGTTAAATTGTCCCATATGTAAACATTGCAACGTGTTGCTTTTTAAAACAGCATGTTGGAATAGTCAAACCAGTAAATAATTCAGCATTTAAATTTTCTAAACTGAAATTTAAAAAGCAAGACACATGTTACTCTTAGATGGTATTTTAATATGCTTCCCTATTATTAATGTCCATCCGGAGAGAATGTTGATCAGACAATGAATTTAGGTCTTGCTTATGTCAAACTACATTGGCCCTGCAAAAACACACATCTTTCTTTGTAAATTGATGGGGACTGTCTGGATTTTTATTGGTGATCTTCTCGACACCCTTACTAAGGATTTGATTTGTAGAACAAGAGAGCACTGCCGCGTAAATATAGTGCTCTTTCTAAAGGCTAAACTATTGCCGCCTACATTTACATGTGACAAACAGAGGAAAATGCTCACTGGCAATCACTAAAGAACATGAATAGTGGTTATTATACTCCCACCATTGTTCAACAAAATGCTTAAACTAGAAAGCAGGATCTGAATTACTATTGCTATTCAACATCCTCTCCAGTCCTCCTCAGTCTTGCTTTTAGTAGGAGGAAACATTTACATTTAGATTTATAGACCCATGATTCACTATGATCAACCATTATCACTGCCTGTTTAAAGTGGAACAACACTATATTGAACTTGTATTGCAAAACAATATAATAAACGTCTTCCTGTTAGCAGGATTATCCCCCTCAGCTGATTATATGCTCAGCTGATCCCCTCAGTGGGGAGACAGCATTCTGTTTAGGGATGCCTGCCCATGCAACAGGAGAGGATTATTTCTACTCAACTCTGCATGAACTGAATGAATTTCTCCCCCAACCCTCCATTGCTTTGACTTGAGGGATAGGGCCTTTCTACACCATAGGGGTGTAGAGGGAGGGAGGATCCAGGAAGTACCTGCTTCTGGGATTGTTGCTCTAATTCACATTAGGTAGTGCGATGACCCGACTTCCTCCCAGGCTGTCGCAAGTCATGTCCTTCATTTCCCCCCTCAATCCGTGAAGAGCGAACTTATGCCCCAATGGAAATGTAAGTTTTTTTTAAAAAAAATTAGCCCTCGAAATTGTTCCCCACCCCCTCCACCATCATGGGGATGGCAGACTTGCTTCCCCTCTCCCTTGATGGGCATGGAGCCACGCTGCGCAGCTCTTCTGCTTTCTGACCTCATTCCTAAGGACAATTTTGGGGATGATCCTGGTGGATGGTGCCCGTGATTGGTCACCTTCCACCAAGAAGAGGGTGGGGGAGGCAGCTCCATTACCCAAATGACTGCTGGAAACCCCATAATCCCTCCTTGGCAACAGGATTACTCAATGCCACCCTGGGTGAGTAAAACCATGGGATTTTGGAAGGAGGTGGTGCCAACTTGGAGCTGTGAAGACAGGGCCCAGGAAACATCTCCACACTAGGCTGGGCTCCAAGGGTCTGTACCTTGAGTTGGGCCAAACTGTTAGGGTGACCATATGCAAAGGAGGACAGGGCTCCTGCTTGTTTAGCAATTGTGTGGAAAAGGGAATTTCAGCAGGTGTCATTTGTATGTCTGCAGCACCTGGTGATATTCCCTCTTCATCACAACAGTTAAAGCTGCAGGAGCCCTGCCCTCTTTTGTATCTGGATCAGCTTTAATTGTTGTGATGAAAAGGGAATTTCAGCAGCTGCTGCATGCATACAAGTGACACCTGCTGAAATTCCCTTTTCAACACAACTGTTAAAGATACAGGAGCCCTGGCCTCCTTTCCATATGGTCACCCCACAGTTTGGAAATACTACTCGTGTACTAGGGATGGCTGTCGAACAGAAATCTGCCCCTATCTGAGCTCACCAGATTCCCCCCCCCCTCGGGCTTGGCTTGCATCCAGGAACGTACTCAGTTATTTGTTTGTTTGTGCAAACGTGAAACACACAAACAAACCAAAAGTCCATTCCCCCTGCCACCGCATGTTCACTCCCACTCTAAGTTTCTGGTCCTGAGGGACTTCACTGTCCAGTGTCCACTCTGAGGCTGCCTTAACAAGACCTTCTTGGAACATGTCCTCCATGACAGCCATGGGGCTGTCTCAAGTTGTCACCTGCCCAACACACTCTTGATTTTACCTTTGCTTCAGGATATTGGGGTGGTGAAAACCTTTCCATTGTCTTGTTCGGACCATTTTCTGGTGAAAATTGGTCTCATGTGATAGTTATTCCCTGCAGAGGATGGGGGCATTCAGATGGCCCATTCACCAAGACTTAAGGAATCTGATGGATTCCTGAATGCTCTGGAGGATTTTCCAGTAGCCAGACCTGCCAATTGTTGCACTGTGGAACAGTGACAGGTGCTTCTGAGTGGACAGATTTACTATAGAAAGTGCTATTCACCAGAAAACGCATCTTGAAAACAAGAGGCTTCAGCATTATTATTTTTTAAAGCCTTCATCTCATGTTAGGGTGCTGTGTTATATACATCCCTCAAAATACTTTCCATTTTCCTCATTAATGACTGTACTTGCTGGGCTATGCAAAAGGGATCCTTGTTAAATTATGCATTAAGATGTGATTAATGAATGTTTTGTGTCTTGCAAGTAAATCATGGATGACTTTAGTCAGCTTCGGTGCATCTGGTTCATTTACTCATATTTTGACAGCTGTATACACAAGCAAATGTCTTTAAGAAACCCAATAGTGCAAATATAGAAAAGAGGTAAATGTGGACTTTTTAAGCCATTGTTCACAGATAATGACACCTAAGTGGTGACTGGCCATTAGCAAACAGGTATTGGGTTGTCTTGCTAAGACTGACAGACTCTGGGCTAGTTCACATACCTTTTTTGTATGTTTGTTCAAATCTTAGAAAATGAGAACACTATAAAAAAACCCCAAAAGTCATAAGTTACAAGGGTCGACTTCAGAACCAGGGAAAGGGCCAAACAAGAAATTAAATGAAACACATCTACCACCAAAAATGCCAGCCTTATATTAAGTAGGGTTTCATGAGAAATTCGTTGAGTTTGCATTTTAATGCAAGAATACCCCATTTGCACCTCCTAAGATTAAACATGGAACATAATGCATCTCAAGGAACTGAGGCCTACGATGAGTTGCTACAACTATATTCATACATTTAAAATTTGTGCACAAATATATACATTTCAAAAGTACACCCAAAATGCTTTTCCCAATGGAAAACACATTCTTAAAATGTGTGCATTTAAGAAATGTCTAGAAATATTTTAAAAAATGTGCATGGGACTACGTGCACATTTCTATGTAGGAAAAACAAAGGCTTTTAGAATCTGATATGGACGTGAATCAGAATTAGAGTAGTGGTGGAAAAATAAGAACACTGACAAGATCGAAATTGACAGTTTCTCCCATGTTTAATATCTAGTTCCCAGGCCCTCTTCTGTAATGTCTAGAATAAGCTACCTAAGGTCATGAAATTTCCCATTTCTTTTTCAGCAAACATCACACGGTCATTGTAATATCTATTTTGCTACAACGTGAACCTGTTAAGATGAACAAATTCTGTATATATTTAAATAGATGTTCTCTTGTGACTCACCTCTTGCCAGAACAGTACTGCCTTTCTTTAGTGTTGTAAAATTGTTCAGTACTTTAGATCCGCCCTTATGCATCCTATTCTGTATAGAATGAAAAAGGAATCTTCATCAAAAAATGAGCTGGAAGGTATTTTAAGGCAGTATGCCTATGTACATCAGCTGCTGGGGAACAAGGGTGGGAGAGTGCTGTTGCACACACATCCTACTTGTGGTATTCTGTGGACAGCTGGTTGGCCACTGTATAAACAGAATGCTGAACTAGATGGACCTTGGTTTCATCCAACATGGCACCTAGTTTGAGAAGGTATCAATGGTACCTTCTCAAACTGGGGGGAGGTAACGAGCGGGATACTGCAGGGCTCAGTCCTGAGTCCTGTGTTCAACATATTTATTAATGGCTTACACAAGGAGGTGCAGGGAATGCTTATCAAATTTGCAGATGACACAAAATTGGATGGGATAGCTAATACCCTGGAAGACAGAAACAAACTTCACAGTGATCTTAATAGGCTGGAGCGCTGGGCTAAAAATAACAGAATGAAATTTAATAGGGATAAATGCCAAGTTCTACACCTAGGAAAAATAAACCAAATGGACAGTTACAAGATGAGGGATACTTGGTTCAGCAATACTGCAAGTGAGAAAGATCTTGGAATTGTTGTAGATCACAAGCTGAATATGAGCCAACAGTTTGACGTGGCTGCAAAAAAAAAAGCAAATTCTGTTTTGAGCTGCATTGATAGAAGTATAGCTTCCAAATTGCACGAGGTACTGGTTCCCCTCTATTTGGCACTGGTTAGGCTTCATCTTGAGTACTTTGTCCAGTTTTGGGCACCACAAATCCAGAAGGATGCAGAAAACCTGGAGGGGGCTCAGACGATGGCAACAAGGATGATGAGGGGTCTGGAAACAAAGCCCTATGAGGGAAGACTGAAAGAACTGGGCATGTTTAGCCTTGAGAAGAGAAGACTGAGGGGAGACATGATAGCACTCTTCAAATACTTGAAAGGTTGTCACACAGAGGAGGGCCAGGATCTCTTCTTGATCATCCCAGAATGCAGTACACGGAATAATGGGCTCAAGTTACAAGAAGCCAGATTCTGTCTGGACATCAGGAAAAACTTCCTGACTGTTAGAGCAATACGACAATGGAACCAATTACCTAGGGAGGTCGTGGGTTGTCCCACACTAGAGGCCTTCAAGATGCAGCTGGACAGCCATCTGTCAGGTATGCTTTAAACTCTACTATTCTATGATTCTTATGTTCTTAATCTGATTGGTACAACTTTTGTATTCAAAATGTTCTGTATAGTGAGTATTTTATCCTCTATATACTAAAGCAGGAGGCACCATGTAGAGAAATTTCAGACGTGAAAAATGAATCTCCATCAAAAAATGAGCTGAGTTGTAGATTGCAGGAAGATATTTTAAGGCAGCATGCCTATGTACATCAGTTGCTGGGGAACATGGATGGGAGGGTGCTGTTGCACTCACTAACATTCTATAATGATTGACTGACACCATAAGTTGAAAACACTTCAGGCTTTAATAAACCATTCTCCAATTCAGCTTTTGCCTGATTTTCCTTCCATTAAATGTGAACAAACATAGACCTCTTATAAATCTATTGTAGTTTTATTATCCAGCATGGAACTATGCATTATAGATGGGAGTTTTAATGTTCACGTATTCTATATAAATAAATGCAATATATGTGGGAACACAGACTGATATCCACGCTCAGCCATTACACTCATCAGATGACCCTGGACCAGTCATGTTCCTTCAGCCTAACCTTCGTTACAAGATTGTCATGAGGATAAAATGGCAAATCCCCATTTATGCCATCTTGACCTCCCTGGAGGAAGGATATGATACAAATTAAATGTATAACCCTTGGCTGTGTCTGGCAGTGGGGTGGTGGTATAAATTACACCTTAGAAATAAGAGAGACTTTATCTTGCTATTACTCAGTAAAATGCTTACTGCTCAGGGATCTGGAACCAGTGGGAAGGATATCTATTGCCTTTGGGGTAACCTGGTTCACCTGCCTGAAGTCGTGGGCTACTGAGAGGGAGTGACTTGGGGATGAACCACATGTGTCACCTGAAAATGGTGGGATCAGGCTCATGCAAATAATACACAGGGTAGCCTTAGGGTAGCCTAGGGTAGTCACACAGGCTTCTATAAGAGTAGGACTCTTAGGTTCAATTTCCCTAGGCTTTGGCTATTGGGCTGTATAAAAATGCAATAAATAAATAAATATTGTTAAATAAATACAACCCCAGTTTACAGAACTGCTTGTGTCTTGATTCTGTATTTCATCCACCATCTGCAATACTGACTATTCTGAGTTTTAGCATAATAAAGCAACAACAACACTGCTTGATGACTAGCATGAACAGGAATAATAAGTGACAAGTACAAGTACATTCACAGTACATATGTGTATATTAGTCACTGGCCATTTCCATTCACCCAGCCCCAAGAAAAAGATAGCAAACTGTATAATCTGCGCTCCTCAAATATAAAATCAGTGAACTTGTTTTCTGATATAAATGGGTGTAGCTACATAAACATTTCAGTATAGTCAATTACAGTTAGTCCGTAGAGATAAGTAAGAAGTCTCCTTTGCGCACAGCATATAATTGTAGACATAGAAATAGGCCATGTAGTGGTTTGTTTGTTTTTCATTTGTCTAAATGAAAATAGTTACCTAGACATAAGTGCCATTGAACTCATATGACTTACTTCTGAGTAGGCATGCCTAGAATTGCAATGTTAAGCCCTCAATGTGCAATCCTATGCATGTTTACTCAGAAATAAATTCTGTTGTGCCCAATGGTGCTTACTCCCTAGTAAGTATGTTTTGAATTAAAACTTAATGTTTTCTAGACAGCTAGCATTTCTGTATGGTTTTCCCAAACTGGGAAGAAAGTTACAGAGAATCATGACACAGGGAAAAATCACGTCTCCTTACTGTTACTTCTCTGCCCCTGTGTTTGTCCCTCATTACTTCCTCTTCTGCCAGGATGGGAAAGAGGAAGTAAACAAAGACCATGTGGCCCATTCAGGGGGTGTTTTAATCATGCTGCTTTTCCTGCACACAGCAGAAGATCACGGCACATTCCATTTTTTTAAAAAAAAATCTGATTTAAAGGGGCCTATTTTGTGATGGGAAAATGAGCGGAAGGGGCAGAAAGGCACCCAGAACGCAGATGACATCATCTAAGTGATGTGCAGATATCTGTAAGTGGGCAGTTGCGAAAGTGCAATAAGATTCTTGTCTGATGAACTCATAGTAGTAAATGATGAAAACACAAAATACTTTCTGCCATCTCCTGCTCTTGGAATTTGTGTGTGTGTGTGTGTTTTCTGAAAGAGAGCTGTCCTGAGTAATTCAAATTATTATGATAAATCTATTGAGGCACTCAGCTTGAGAATTTATACGAAAGTAATCTGGAGAATTGCAAAGCAGAGTTTCACATTTTTTCATACTGAACAGCTTTAGACCTCCTATTTAAGGATAGCTGAAGAGGTTAATTTAAATGTTACATGACTTTACCCAGGACCATGCCAATCAATCAGAAGTATGTTGTGGAACAAGCAGCTCCAAAAGTAGATACCGAACGTTTAAGGATGAGCGGTAATACAACTCTGACTGCTAGAAAGTAAGTGACACATCTTATTGGTGTGGGAAAATAAAACCTATTGAAAGTTGGTAGTTAAGATTGCAATCCTGTACTCACTTAATGGGAAAAGGCCCCATTGAACACAATATGACTTATCTCTGAGTGACCACACATAAGATTGCATTGTTTGTTTCCTTACTTTCAAACCCAGGTTATTGGTTTCTTCTGTGCCTCTCCCATTCTTTGGAAAGGAATCAACATTTTTACCTCCATCTGATTTATCTTTCGGCCCAACTTGTCCTTCTACGTATTCACAGGGATGTGTGACAAACATCCTAAAAGATGTTTAGTGTAACCCTAAAAGACAATTACATTTTTTAAAAAAGTGTTTTCCTTATAATTCTTCAGCTCTTTTGCCATCTAGATAACTCATAGTGTTGCCCATCACTGTGAAATCTTGCCCTTTTGGGGCTCGCTCGATTTCATAGTGTCCTTAACTCGGCTTACATTTGTGAACTGAGCCGTGGGCTTTCCCAAAATCTGGCAGCCTTTTCCAATTTTTTTTTTTAGTTTAGAGAAATAGAAATGTGCACAAATTCTATATGCAATTTTGTAATTTGTGCAAATTGCACTTGCAAATTATGCAAATTACAGCCATATTTGTGCAAATTATGTAAATTACAGTCTGTATACCACTGCACTTTCCTGACTTGGTGTGTTGTTGGATCAGGTAAGGGTGACGGGCCTACTCCTCCGCCAAGCCACAAAACACCAAACCGGGTTTCACAACTGAGTGCACACTCAGGAATGAACTGCAGTTATTCCTGGTTCTCTGAGGTTTCCCCAATGACACATGCACTTTCAAACACCTATCTGTTGCATTTCTGTTTTTCATTTTTAGGCATAACTAGGCTGACCGGATAAAATCCAGGTCAGGGCTCATGTAACTTTAACAGTTGTAGAGAAAAGGGAATTTCAGTCAGTGTCATTTGTATGCAATTAGTTCCTGGTGATATTCACAACAGTTAAAGGTGCATGCACTATACTAGAGTGACCATATACAAAAGAAGGCAGGGCCCCTGCAACTTTAACTGTTGTGATGAAGAGGGAATTTCACCAGGAACTAATTGCATACAAATGACACCGGCTGAAATTCCCTTTTCTCTGCAACTGTTAAAGTTACATGAGCCCTGACCTGGATTTTATCTGGTCACCCTATGGCATAACTCCAATAAACATTTTGGAAAGCAGTATGAAGAAAATGTGTTTTGTATTCAAATAGCAAAATAAATGGTTGATTCAGAATATGGATCATCCACCATTTTAATAATGTGACTTTTTCTCAATGTTTTGTAAAATTTGGTTTACCGTTGACTTGTTTTTGCTGCTGAAATTTCTTTGTAAATGACAAAACAGATTGCTGTGTAAAAGGAGTCTTAACTACAAATTAATTACAGCAGGGGTCCTGTTTTACAACTCATTAAAATCTGCTGAACTTCAGATCCTGGAGTTATGCCTAAGCTGTTTCTCAGGAATTACATACTTGAAATTTTCTTGTTTGCTATTATAGATAAACAAAAGAGTTATAAACCAACAGTGATGAAAATTATTATCATGCATTTATCTTCTACTTCCTGTCATCTACCTTTAAATTGATGCCTATCATTTGTTTTAATTGCTGTATTTCAAATGTATTGGGGGGGTTCCCCCAAGCATCGGCAAGAATGTTTCCAGCCTTATATTTCCTTGATGTTTGTGTAAAATATTGAAATATGATAGACTATCTTTCAGTACTGTTATTATCTGAAGTTAATAAGACCTTCAGTAGGCCTATTAATTTATCATTATTAGCAGCTGTAAGTGGCTATAACACCACTGTTTCAGTTGATTCATCTTAATTGCTCTATAATGGACAATGAAAGAGAAAATAAAATCTCTTTCTACCAAAATCTAAGAGACATGAAAACCATAGAAAGGGCAAGGGGTTAGGCCAGAAGTAAATTCATTTTGTTAAAAATAACACACATACAGACAAAGCGATGTCTCTCACTGGAGATTACAGCCAAGTTAGATCTAGCACACAGATTAGTGACAGGTGAACGTTACCAGAGTGGATTTGTTAGTTACTTGGAAATAACAAATTCGTCCATGTGAGCTTGGATGAGAGTTCTTCTTTAATATAAAATCTCATTACACGTATACAAGTTTTTACACAAGCACAATATCAAGTGCATCTTGGGAACTGTAGTTTGGAATCATGCAACGCAGCATGATATCACACATCAATCACCACATTATGTGCCCCCTTTCTGATTGGTTGTTCTCACGTTGCCTGCTGGAGTGTTGATGTCATGCGATGTTTACTTGCTGTTGCCAATTGCCAGTAAGAAGATGGACCCACAGAGTTCTCCTTCTCCTTGTGGAGTCACAGCTACTGGAGCACCAGTGACAACAGTGAGGGAGGTAGCTAAGGAGACTTCCAAATAAGTTTTTTTGTGGGAGGATCTAAGTGGTATGATGACTGAACACACAGAAGCTCACAATCAATGTCTTATAAATGTCAGCATCATAAATATCTGATGTTTTGGAATCACAATTCAGCAAAAATAGTACACCTTATTTAGTGGGCTTAGGTGGCATATGGTGCCTTATTGGGCATATGCCACTGAATGTTACTAACTGTAGCATTCTTATATTGTATGAAGCATTTGTGGGAGAATATTGTAGCTGGGGCCATAATGACCTCAAAAACTGTATTAGTAAGTTTTTCAGAAAATTAAACTGTAATGAAAAAACACATCAAAAGAGATTTTAACTGGAAACTAAATGTGTGTGTGATCTTCTTTTAAACCACATTTGTTAATATTTTTTTTCCCCTGTAAACCTATGAACCCTATTCTAAAAGCTGATTCTCACTTGCATGTACTGGATAATGTTTTTAAATATGAGAGGCTTCATATTTCTCTTTGAACTTTATTAAAAAGCCAACAGGCTCTGTTTTTAATCAGTCAGATTAAAAATGTTTGAAAAAGTGAGGTTCTGACCTAAGAAGGAATGGGAATATTCACACAGTCTTGGAACAGTGAAGAAACATTGGCTGAATTTGGACGACACAATAAGCAACCGGGGGGGGGGGGGGCAATTGTCAGTTGTTTTGACTATCGTGTTATCTGAATGCTGCCATAGTCAACTTAGTACTGATCCTAATCCACACCACAGTTGATTATTTATTACCATGTTGTGTGGGGAGTACCACCTAGATGAACAACTGTAAAGTTGATTATTACCCCACCATTGACTATCGTGTTGTCCGAATTCAGCCATTGTGGTTTATATTGGGGGTGGGGAGAGAGAGAGACAATTAAATTGCAGGCGGGAAGACAATGATCATTCAGTACATTCAGCAATGTATTGAGTTAGTGAAATTGAAAGATAATAGAGGAAAATAAGGGTCAAGCCATATCTTGCACATGTATTAAAACAAGAGCTGGGCACAAATGGGCTCTTGAAATTGTCCACCATATTTGTGGGCAGAAACAATGTGGGGATAATTTCATTTCGCCAGAAGAGAGGAAATTCTCCAACAGTTTCTCACAACTAAGGCTCACATTGGCAGGCAGTGTAGCACATCATAGGATGTGTGTGTGCGCATGTGTATGCATGCATACAGTGCCATGGCAAGTGGCAACAGCAGCAACAGTGCTATCAGCCTGGCCCACATTTTGCATCCTCTATAATGTTCAATATCTAGCATATTTCCACCACCAAAATAAAAGATGGTGAAGAATATTTGGAGAAAATTCTGCAAAGCAGCCCTATATATCTAGTGCAGAGGCTTATAATACTGCTACTTGCCTAGAAACCCTGTAGAAGGCATGAGGAGACAGTGGCCCTTTCTACACCTACGGGTGTAGAGGGAAGGCCTGTGGAAGATCCTGGACTTCCTTCCAGGATTGTCACCCACTTTCTACGATGGAGCGTGATGTTCCGGAACAAGCAGGACGTCATGCTAGTCGCAGCCGCCATTATTTTTTTTTAAAGGGAGCCGGGAGTGCACTTGTGCTCCATCGCAAAAGTGAATATTAAAAACACCCCCCCAAAAATTGCTGTCCTTACTCCCTCCCTGCCATCCCAGGGGTGGTAAAATTGCTGCCACCCCCTCCCCTGATGGGCACGAAGCCGTGCGGTGCAGCGCCCATTTCTGGTTCCTGCGGATGGGCGCCTACAACTCCCGTGGTCTTGGGATGTTCCCAGGACCACGGGAAGGATCAGGTTTTCCCAGGGATACTTTATCTCTGTGAAAACCCGTGCCTATCCCCCCCCCCCCCGCCCCTGATAGTTCCTGTGCATCATTTGGATGCCCCGGGAGCAGCCAAAGACATTCCTGTGGGAAAAGGCCTATGTAAAAACGGCCAGTGTTGTGCTAGGCCAAAATCAGTCCTCTGATTTCATGACAGTTTTCTTCGCCCATGAAAGGGACTCTCATTTTTCTGCCTCTTTCTCAGGGAGTTTTATATTTTTTTGTAGTGCTGTATATGCTTCCCCTCAACCCGCTTTGGAGGCCAATTCAAATCTTCTGAATCATCCCCAATCTGCCTTGACATGCTTCAGACCTGGTCTCAGTGGTCAGACCGAAGGGCTTGGAAGCACTATTGACCCAATCCAACCCACTCTAGAATGCTCTGGACTGCTTTGGCTCAATCTAGATTTGACCAAAGCAAGCCTAATTGGCCTGCTTTGGATTTGGATTTGGATCCAGAGGTAAAGCAGTTCACACAGCCCTATTTTTGTGTTGTTTTTGACCTTAGCTAATCACATAAAAGTTCTACAGCAAAGTGTGTGTGTGTGTTTCTTACTATTAAACACCTCTATATGCCACCCAAGCCCACTGAGTATGGTATACTATTCTGGCTGTGTTGTGATCCCAAAATATCATATAAGAGTGCTTCAGCCAGCAGCTCAAAATCTAGGCCAGACAGTGATTGATAAATCAACATCACATTTACAGATGCAGATGAACTATAACAACTTTTTCACCAGTGTGCCACTTACTAGGAAATTAGCTAAGAAAAACTTGACTGTAGTTGGCACATTGAAAGAAATGATCAAACAAGAAATAAGCCAGGGCTCCTTCCCCACAAATCTTGGTGGTTAACACTAAGCAAACATTTGCCGCTTCTTCTTCTTCTTCTTCTTCTTCTTCTTCTTCTTCTTCTTCTTCTTCTTCTTCTTCTTCTTCTTCTTCGTGGTCACAGCCTGTTAAAATGCCAATATTGAAAAGAAGCTGAACAACCATGATGGTGTGAACATTCCAAACGATGTCTCTTCCTAGAAAGACCTGGATCTAGAATTGCTCAAATTCTGGGATGAGTCTAGGGACATAAGGATCTTGCCTGGGATATCAAGAGAATCAGCCACAGGATTGGTAAGGCCTCCCGCTGTTGACACTAAGAGAATGGGTATGTGCTATTTCTGTGGTAAAGGCAATGACTGGAAATCACAGCAATGATGTGCTTCATGTAACTGTTTCGTCTATCCTATCCATGCAGTTGTAAGATATGATGATCGTGCATAGTTTGCTCAGATAGTGCATGCTATGTCTGCAAGGGCTGTGAGCGTTTTTGTGACTGATTGTCCACAACTCATGATTATTGCACTGTTATGCATGTGAAATTGTTGTAATTATATGTTAATGGGACCTCTCTTCTTTTGTTTTTCTTTTTTTAAAAAAATAATGTTTCAAAATTGTGGGATCAGTTAGACCCCACATATCATTGTGTAGGTTTTTGTACTCTATGTTGTGGATTATTAGTAATCCCAATGACATAGAGTAAGTGCAATTATGTTGTTTTACTGGGGGGAAAACACTCTCAATTAGGGTTGTGGGCTTCTCTCTCTCTCTCTCTCTCTCTCTCTCTCTCTCTCTCTCTCTCTTACTGTCCTGCATTATATGCAAGATATACTGAATGAAGGGGCTGACCATTAAGCAAAATAATGAAACAGACAAAGATTCTAGCAGACAGATTTCAGGCCAATGTGTTCAGAGTAAGGCAGGGGTGGTCAAGATAGCAGGCAGTTAGATACCTTACAGGGTCCAGAAACAGAGTCACGATGGAGTCTAAGGATCAGTAGCACAGAGGATCAATCAGAAGGAAAACAAGGTGTGATGCACTGGAGCTGATAGAAAAAAGTTGTTCCAGCACTGGCTGGATAGACACTCAAAGCTTTTAACACCAGAGTCTGCTGAGTCCCACCCAGAGCTCAGGAGCAGTATTTTAGAGCTCTCTGGTCAAAGCCCTACTCATGAAAATACACTTTCTCCCAGCACGTTCTTCTTTGCCAGTGAGCCCTTCTATCACTGAACTTCAATTGGCCTGTCACTTCAGGTGACAATGCTTCTGGGGGCCAGGGGCATGCTCAGTCTCTGCCTCAGAGACAAAGTTCCTCCCTGATGAGGATGGCCTTGTGGCCATCTCCTCTGAGGGCCCAGGCTCCTGCTGGTCTGGTAACAGTGACTGATTTGGGATACCCTTGGTTTTGGGGAGCTCCGGCACTTCCTCTGAGGATTCCTCCAAGGGCACATGACACTTGCAAATGGTGTCATATTCAATAACTTCCACCATGCATTTTATTTATATGGCTTTGGGGGATATTTGGACATCAATACTGGAGTGGCACCATCAGGCTGTCAATTTAGGCAGGGTTAAATAAAAGCTATTGTTTGTCTCCAATTCATGGATGCACTATCTGAAATCCAACTGGCTGTACTCAACTGGTCATGTGGATCACAAGTGTAATGAAAAACATGGCATCAGACTTAAGACAAACTGGAATTACTAACTTGGGACTTTTCCACATCAGTTTGTTCATGATGATGAAATGGGTTTAGACTCTTGATTATGACTTTTGGGCTGTGATGCACTTTCCAGCAGACTCAAGATGTTTGTTTTCTTTGATTGAATAAAGCACTCGGGAAAACAAAAGATTAGGAGCTCTGGAGACAGCTCTGCAGGCAGGCAGAGTGAAACCTGTCCACTATTTTCCATTTCTGTGTCCTTGGGTTCTGGCCTGTTGCACCTGTGATATTTCAATCCTGGGTCCATCATGAACAGCAGTTGACAATCCCATTAAATTGTTTCAGGGTGCACCATATGATGGGCAGGAAAAGAAAAGGAAAAACAAACAAACATTCACTAGTGAGATATTATATGGCCAGCACCTTTTCACAACAGATTATATAATGTTTCTTGAACCTTGCTTTTAACACTCAATTTTCTTGACCACTCCACTTATAGAACTGTCATTGGGATGAGTATCTGTGCCTTTAAGAGCTACAAAAGAACCAAAAATAAACAGGTGAAGCTGTTGACCAGATAGAAAGGAAGACAAAAACTCCTGTCCCTTTGATAGCTACATAAAACAGAGAATGTTGGCAGGTGCAGCTTGAAATCTAAGGATAGATTAAGGTCCATGGAGGATCACCCACCTCCACAAATGCCTGCCTCAACATTAAGGTCTTAATCAAAGGTCCTTCCCCATATTTTCCCACCATCTGAAGAATGATGAGTAGCTATGAGAAGAAGGGCCTTTTCAGTGTTGGTTTCCTGCTTGTAGAATAAAAGCTAGCCTATTGGGATGGAGGAATCTGCTGATTTCTGATTTTCCAAATACTATGCATTAATGTTATTTTTATCTTCACTTTCACACAATGTACAAATGTTTGTACACATCTTTAGTTGTAGAACTCCACTGCAATTCAGAGAAGTGTGAATATCCAAGTTTCAGTTAATTAACTGAGTTTTTGTTTGCGTATTGGTTCGAAATTAGGTAAATTCATATTAAAATGTAAACCGAATGTATTTCTGTCTCATCGCTACTTGCCTGGTATTTCCTGATGTTATGTCGATATTAGGCAAATGTCTCTTTTGTTGCTGTTGTTGTTGGCACCTTTAATTTAATTTGATCTGTTTTATCTTATCTGGGTTTCTACTTTTTATATTTCTTCTATTGATTTTACTGTTTTAGAGCATGTTTATGGGTTTTTAAACTGTATAGTTCTAATTTGTTGCATAATGTTTGGAAATGTTATAAGCAACCCTGGATTTTTATTGAAGGGTGAGGCATAAATTCTTAAAATAAATAATCAAATAACAAATAAATCCTTAAAATCCATCAACCCATCCATCAATAAAAGCAGCACTTTAAAAGCCAAAACCAAAAAAAACCTCAATCTATAAATTTGTCAAGAGGAAATGAGCCGTCTTCTCCTTTGCATTCTACTACCCTACCTCAGGCCTACACCACTATATCAAAAGTCATATACTATGGTCTCCCTGTAGCTTGTTAAATTTCCTGTTTTTTCTGCCTGTCTTGGTCTGCCAAAATAAAGGGTTGACAAGTCCCTGGCAGTGAAGGCCACAATATGTATCCGATGGGCAGAATTTGCCTCAGTAGATCATAAAGCATGCAGGCCTTCCCTGCTTGATGCTTAGCCATGGTTTTTTTTATTGCTTTGGTTTATGGATCCTTCACAATGTACTGGAAGTCAACAAATTTAGCCATCCTTGCAAATTTGCCTCCTCCAATCCCAAGGAGTGTTCTATTATCATTGTCAAATTGTCCACAGACAGATTTTGGGAATAATAGAGCATCTGAAGACATCATTGCTTTAAGAATATTATACATTGTTTATTTTCCAACATTTTGAAAATTAATCCCTGTATGTCACATGTACAATACTTCCTCTAAATGTGCCATTTTCAAACCTAAGGATTTGTCTGGGCAATTGATTTCCAGAAAGATTTAGAAGTCAGTTATGAGGTAAGTAAAGGAACAACCTGCTCAGCTCTGTGCCTTTTCTCTTGCTTGACACTTACAGTGAGGGCTGTGCCAAACTCACCTGTCCTTTTGCAAGCTCTTCATTTCCCTGTGAAAGAATCTGTCATTTTTCTGTCTCTAATTTCAGGAAATTTTCAGGGTGCAGGGCTTCAGTGCTTACCTTACTATAAGGAAATGGCTGAGGGGTCTGTGCACTCCTGATTTTGTCATTTCCCCACATTCTGTCATTGTAGCCTCTCCTGTTGCTTGAGCTTCTGGGAAAGCCCCTGAGAAGACCTAAACAGAAGTTTCTCCTTTGGGCCTTTCCAATGCTGTTACCTGCTGCGGGCCTGAAAGATGAGGGAGGCATTTTTAGTTTTAATTTATTGTTATTGAAAGGCCAAAGAAGAAGAACTGCTCGCTCCATTTTCCCCCCTGAAATTCTCACCCCTTCCCACAATTTTCAAGTGCTATTCTTCCCCCCCCCCCGCCACACACAATGAACATTGACAATAAATAGATTGAAAAATTTGGCACAGTGCTACTCACAACACAACACAACAATTTCCTTTGCAAATTAATAGTATATAAAATGCCTTTGTGTTGCAGTATTTGGTTTAATAGGGCTTCACTTCAGGCTTTTCTCTGAAAAAAGGCAGAAGGCCACACAATTAGGAATGTACAGACTTGGTAAAATCCATTCCATCTGTGTTTTGCAGATTGTCAGGTGTCTTTCATTGGCCATATCAACACCTGCCAGATATCCCGGAGTCGTCTCTAGGTCATCCCTGTGCATCCATATGATGCACAGGGGATCCTAGGAGCAACCCGGGATGACCAGGGACTTTCCCTGGGATATCTGGAACCATGGATTTCCCAATATTTCCATGGTTCTGGGACCATCCTGAGGAGTGCAGGCAGTGTGACTGCTGCTCCCAGGTCATTCCACGGAGCTGCGCGAGAAGGCTCCATGCCCATGGAGGGATAGCAATTTCGTGGTCCCTGGGATGGCGGGGGGTTGGCCATTTTTTTTTACCATTTTCATGGATTGGGGCTGCATGGCTCCTCTTCACACACAAAAATGGCACACACAATGTCCCTCTTCCCTTCCAGGACATCACACAGCTGTCTAGATGCTGGGGAAGGATCGTGGAAGCAGGTGAGTCTGCGATCTTTCCCCCTCCCTTCCTTTACACCCTTAGGTGTAGATGAACCCATTGTGTCATTCATTTATTGGTGGAATCGGATTTTTTTCTCCCATTTCCCAAATTTGAACAAATTCTTATGTGTACAAATTTGCACTTGCAAATATGTACAAATCCCATAAAAATGTGCTAATCCCCCCCACAATTTGCAAATGCCTTCAAAATGTACATTTTTATGCTTAGCCTATGAAGGAAATGCACATTTTTAGTTGGTGTTTATTGTTGTTGTTATTTTATATATTTTTACAACTAAATTTGTGTAATATTTGGAAAGCAAAAAAAGCGGTTCACAAGTCCGTGGAATCCATGTGATTCAGGAAAAGCTGAACCACTGCAGAGTCCTCAGGTCGGATTCATAGGAATCTGAACTCATCTGACCCTGCTGTGGATTTCTCTGACGGCCCTACTCACAATTCCCCAGTACTTTTAGGGAAGACCACAGGAATGCACACCTCAACTGAATCCATCTGAAGTAGCAGTTCCTGTACAAACCACTGAGCTTTGTGATGAGAGCCTCAGCAGCATCAGCAGCCTTTACTTGGTAAGCACTCCATTTCTACCATTATATAATTCCCTTAGGCCAGGAGTGCAAATCCAGACCTCCTGGGGTACCACTGTGGCCCTCTTGCATTTGTTATATAGCCATGCTCCCTTTTCCTTGGTCATTAATGATTTCCTGCCATATGTTCAGTTTTCCCCCTGATCTAAAAGACTCAAATACCTCTCATAAGGCTCCGTTATTGGCAATAAGAACTCTGAGCTACAATATTTGTATTTTGGCCTTTGGCCAGACCCACCGTTAGAATACAGCTGAGAGCATCTCCAAAATAGAATTCATCCCTCCAGCTGAAAGAAGATCTGCCGTCTTGTCTTAGGCCAGCTGAGGCTTGCACTGAATTTTGCAGCTGTGACAGGCCTCTGAGCTATGTGGCCATAGGGGAGCCAGGCCCCACCCTGAATGTTCAGCTTTCATTAAATGCCACTGACCACTTGTGGAAATATAAAGAAAAGCACACAAGCCGTATTCTACCCAATTGCTCACTTAAATTGTACTCCTGTGCTTTCTTTTTACTCCAAATTTAATCCCGTAGATTTAAATGGGGAAATGGGCCCTACTTCCAAGGAAGTGTGTGTGGGCTTGCACAGTAAAAATAATACAATTAAAACTGCAATATATACACTCACGGGAGACTATTTCCATCTGAACTCCAGGAAGTGCAGTCTACCATCAAGCCGATGTGTTACTTCCATGATCCTTAAACCATCTTCTCTGCTGGTTTTTTTTTATCATTCTTGTTACATGAAGGCTAGGAACATAGGGACAGGAACATAGGAAACTGCCTTTTACTGAGTCAGACCTTTGGTCCATCTAGCCCAGTATTTTTTACACTGACTGGCAGCAGCTCTTCCAGGTTTCAGGCAGGGTTCTTTCCTCGCTCTACCTGGAGAAGCCAGGGATCAAACCTGGGACCGTCTGCATGCAAAGTATGCACTCTATCACACCAAGCTATGGCTCCTTTAAACCTGACTTTATTGCAATAGTGCAACTTTCCAAATTTACTGTCAGAACATTTATACTCTTCTCTCCAAAAGAGCTAAGAAGTTGACACTCTGACATTTCTACCGACATTTGCTACTGACATTTCTATAAGACAAGGAATGGCAGAATATAACGGGTGCATACACACAGACACACTTTCCTCATATATGTGTAGAGTCATAAATTACAGGGATTACTTTTTACTTCCAAACAAAGTTTACATAGCTAAGGGACAAAGGCGACATTTAACTGCTGGCAGCAAATTTATTGTAAGCTGCTGGTGCGTAGAGCTACCATGATAAATTTGGCCTGGAATTAGTTACAAGGACTGATGCTATCTGTATGAGGATTGAGAAAAAAGTTCCAGAGAGGAAAAATTAGCTTCTTAAGCAATGGGTTGCACTCTGTTGGGTTCAATCAAACCATATCACTTTCTGTCAAATGAAAGGCAGTATGAAGTGATCTATTAGGACACAGCATGATCTGAGTCAGTGTAGTACAGTATCTCAGAAATGGGGGAGTAGAAGTGCTTTTACTCACATTAAGAGCTCCCTATCAGACTGCGGTTATCCAAAGAAAATGTTTCTCTCCTTTTTTTCCCCTTTTCCTTTTCCTTCTTTCTTTTTTTCTTTGTATGGTAAATGAAGCCAAATATTAAACAAGAAAAGTTCTTTTATTGTGCTCCCATCTTTGATATTTCATTAATGTATACAATCAAACCCAATGGAGGAAGGGGTGGATAAGGAAAGTTAAGTAAACATGGTGCAATAGATCACTTGTTAGAAGGCAGCCTTCCAGATCTTTTGGACTGCAAATTCCATAATTCCCACACAGCATGGTCAATACTGTCTGGGAATTATGGGAGTTGCAGTCCAATGCATCTGGAGAACACCAGGCTGGGCAAGGAAGGGCTGCTTGTAATAAACTCATCTCTTGCGTACCATGTTAGGCTGCAATTTTAAACACAAGTAGATCCTAATGAACTCATTTATAGTGTTATTTATTTATTTATTTATTCATACTTCCAACAAGGAGTTCAGAGCTGTGTACATTGCTCTGTCCCACCCCCACATACACATGATCATCACTCCAGCAACTCTAAGAGGCAGCTTAGGCTAAGACAGAATAAATACTCCAAGGTCAAACTTTGAAATGTGTGCCTGAGCATGCTTGCTCCTGTCTGTCCAACTCTAAAGCCATTACAACATATTAATTCCCTCAGCTACTTTGTAAATATGCTCACAATCATGTGGTTAATCTTTCTGCAGGTGGGATGTTATATAAATCAAATCAAGCTACCACCAGATACCCCCCCCCCCACACACACACACACACTGGTGCCTTTATACAATGCCCCTATGGCCTATTTTGTAAAAAAGAAAAGAAAAAAAAGCTTTGTCCCCATGTTTCCAACTCAATGTGTGAGGTTGTGAATGTTGGCTGCTGCAACATTGTGATCTCAGACAAACAAGTTTGAGCACTGCAGATTGTGAAACTGGTTACAGGTGAACACTGCAGCTGGTCATCTCACCCTTGCTCTTGCTTCTGTGAACGCAGAAACAAGGATGATGATTATCTGTATATGTTGTGGGAACCTGCCATCACTGTAACTCATATTGTTGGACCAGCTACTAGGTAGTGATAAAGACTGGAGCTTTTTCCCTCATAATTTTCCCAAACGTACTATTAACCTAACTTGGGGTGGGGCAGGGTAGGGTGGGGAGAGATGGACATGACCTGAAGCTACCATTAATAAAAGGATTATTATGGGACTCTGATACACTGTTGTTAACATGAGGTTTCTCAAAGAGCCACTCTAGAAATTCCAAGGAAGAAGTGAGAGAGGAATGCATTATTATTATTGTTATTATTATTATTATTATTCACTTCTATACCATCTAATAGCAGAAGCCCAAAGTGATAAGATGTATTGCAGCTGCCCACCATCTTCAGTTTCTAAGAATGTCTCCCAGAAGTGCAGAAGCATTCATGAGAAATGAAGATGGTAGTGCCTGAAGGACCTCCACTCACTTTGAAGTGATCCCAACTGTCCATAAGAAAATGTGTAAAAAAAAAATGTCAGGAAGAGTAGGGTCCATTTGTTGGCACCAAGGAAGGTGTCCAGGAGTACATTCATACCACTTACTGAAGATAAAACTATCAGTGGGTGAAAGTAGGCTGACCATATGAAAAGGAGGACAGGGCTCATGTAACTTTAACAGCTGTAGAGAAAAGGGAATTTCAGCCAGTGTCATTTGTATGCAGTTAGTTCCTGGTGAAATTCCTTCTTCATCACAACAGTTAAAGTTGCAGGGGCCCTGCCTTCTTTTGTATATGGTCACTCTAGTATAGTGCCTGCAACTTTAACTGTTGTGATGAAGAGGGAATTTCACCAGGAACCAATTGCATGCAAATGACACTGGCTGAAATTCCCTTTTCTCTACAACTGTTAAAGTTACATGAGCCCTGTCCTCCTTTTCATATGGTCAGTCTAGTGAAAGACATGATGGGCTATCACCATATATCAGAGGTAGCATGCTTCTATATATCAATTGCTGTGGAACATGAGCAGAAGGGTGCTATTGCATTCATATCCTGCTCCTGGGTTTTCCATAGGCACCTGGTTGGCCACCCTAGGAATGGAATGCTGGACTAGGTAGGCCTTTGGTCTGATCCAGTACAGCTCTTCTTATGTTCTCTTGCTGTTACCTTGGCATGTCCAAAGAGGTTCTAAATTACCCAGCATTGCATAGCCTGGTGCAGTGATCGAGTGTTGAACAGAAAACAATGGGGCTCAAATTCATATCTGAGAATTAATGTGTCTTACAGAGCTCTAATATTTTCGTAACAAGCAAAGCACCAGAGGGAATTTGGAGCAGAGAAGTAGTGGCAGGAGAGGAATGCTTAAACCCTTTTCTCATCTACTGCTTCTCCACTTCAGATCGCTGCTGCAAGAAGTTCTTCTCCCATTTTGAACTCCATCTTGGTGAGGGTGGGGGAGAGTTGAAGAAGATAAATGGCATCTATGAAAAGAGTTTATACAATGTCCTCTGCAGCTTTTTCACTCTGAATTTCTTCTTCCCAAAGCTACTTACCTTTTTTGAACAAAAAAAAATATTGGGGGTCTGTTATACACATTACAACACAATTTGTAATAGGAGTTTGTTTTACATTTGGAGACTTCCCAAACTGAATCAGGCTAATTTGGAAAGATTTGGGAGATATTCATAGCGAAAGAGGTCTCTTCCAAAGTGGACTGAATCTGAACATTCCTGAAGATTTGAGATTTGGAATAATGCAGAGATGCATACAGTGTGTCTCCCAAAATGCATACATTTCTTCCCAAGCTCTTCATAGAAAGGGAGAGGGTGGACAGGAAGAAGAAGGGGCATAGTTTTGTGACTGGCAACTCTAGCTTTTAATCACATTGAATGGTTTTACCATGATTCTCCAATCCTCGTGCTTTGTGGGAGGGATGTTGAAGTAGCAGGACTGATCCAGTGTTCAGTGCACTTTGCTAGTTTTCTCTGGAAACTGGAGCAAGAAGGTCTAAAGAGGTTTTGTGGTGTCTGTGGAACTTGGAGGATGTAGCATGGGCTGCATGCTTGCAAAATGCTGGATGTTCAAGATCCTCTGCCTCTGTAAACTCCACATCCATCATCCACTCCTGTCCAACCACACTTTCTGTGACTTTAATACCAAATCAGCAGAAAATAAAGAACGCTTTAACTGTTTTTCATTCAGCATAACCTAGCCTCTAGACCTATCCTTCTGATCTTTTGCAGGTTTATTGCCTAGGGACAAATGGCATTTTCATACAAATTGTCCAAAAACCCACGGAGGGGAGGAAGGGGAAGCAAATCACCAGCTCATTTTTTTTTTGAACACTTGGTTTCTGACATCACTGCTGCCTGCCATACAAGTAAAGCTGCTCACACACATTTCAGCAAGCATTAAGACTTGATGGGTGGAACCGTGTGGGAGGACAGGATGCACTTGAAGAGGACCCTTTTCTCAAATACACTTCTTCGCTAATTAAAAAATTGATGAGAAGAGTTATTAAAAACAAATTAAATGTAAGTGCTATTAAACTTTTTCAGCTGATGCATCTGACATTTACTCCTTTAACATCCCAGTAGATTTTCTCAGGGATATAACTAACATTCTACATGATTCTTTTTAAATGCAGGTTTCATCATCATCATCATCATCATCATCCTGTCTCTTAAAAAAACCAAAACAATCAACAACAGCAAGATGCAACCCTACATCACTCTTATAACAAATAGCAAAGGAACACTTCAAGTGATACAGTGATGCTTGTTAATGTGAATCATTGGGTACCTCTCTATCATTTGAAGTGTACTTTAATCAGTAGTATCAGGTAGGCTGTCATACCGTATGCTGCTGAGAAAGATGAAAATTGGAAGACATCACTATGCATATATATATCAAGGACTAGCAAGGCTTCAACAGGTGAATTACATGCAATTTTTGCACACCCTGCTGCCTTTGCAACTATTGCTATGAGAAGTCTTGGATAAAAAATAGGTTTCTATTCAATGTGTGTGCATGAGAGAGAGAGAGAGAGAGAGAGAGAGAGATTAAAAAGAGGGTATGATTGATGCATATAAAATAATAGGGCATGTGGAATAAGAGATTTGCTATGGAAGCGTTCCAGTGGGTAATCATCTCTAGGAGAGAAAATTAGAAGTCTAAGAATGAAAAGTCCAGAGGAGAACATAAAATGTGCAGAAGTTTCCTTTCAATGCAGTGTCTAATACATGGGAATTGGATGAGCCTGGCCTGGTTAATGAAAGGGGCCGGAATGTGTTCACAGATTCATGTCAAATGCCAACAGGAAAGGAAATTACTCCTAGTGCTTCTTCAGCCAGGCACGATTAACTTAGGGAATTCATTACTGCATGAGGCAGCAATGGCCAACAACTTAGATGGCTTTACAAAATGGATAAGACAAACACACGGAGGACTGGTCCATCAGCAGATATGAGCCACAAGAGATGAGGGTCTGTTCATGCCAAATAAAATAAAATAAAGGAAAGGAAATAAAAAGATTATATAACCATGTAGATACACTACTTTGCCAAATGAATACTCCATTTAACTAGGATAGTATCTATCTGTTTACATGAACAAAACAGGTTGTGTGTGTAGGTGGCAATGCAACAAAACAACAACAACAACACACCCACATATATGTTGAAAAAGAAGGTTTCTCTTCCATCCACCCCTCCAAGTTATAAGGGTTGAAAACTCTATGTGAAAATGTTAAATTGAACTGAGAAGGAGTGCAGCCTTCTATAAACAGGTTTCTCCTTATCTTAAATGAGTGACAAGTAAGTCTCAGGGCTTTTCTAGTAATGGAGCTTGTGCAGCTCCTTCTCTGTCATTTTCCCAAGGCTCTGGAGACCAATTCCAGTGTTGAGGCTCCAGCATTTAGGGCATTGGGTTTTGGGGTGGGGGTAAGGGGGATTTTAAGTAGGGATGGATGGATCTGTCAAATTTTTTTGGTCAACTTTCATTTATTTCACTCTTAACTTCAGTTTGAGATTTCTACTCCAGGGAAAATCCTGCAACTTTGCCACAGTTTTCTGCTTCCATTTTGTCCCATGACCATGATGTGCTCTCTTCCCTTCCCCTTCCCCTACTTTAGCCAGGAGTTCTATATGTTTCATTTATACAGCCACTAGATGGCACTGTAGTCTGCCTCTTCTTATAACATGATTTCCTCTTTTCATGCTGAAACGGAAAGGGGGTCTTTTTGTTATGAGTTTGTTTCCATTTCAAATTAAGTCACGGAAATCCTTTCAAAGTATGAGAGAGGCACTGGGGGTTTAGAGCACCATGTAATCAATCTGGAAACTTTTGTGAATAGCCAGTCATGAGCGTGCTGTAAATTGCTCATTTAGGGAAGCCCTTTAACTTCATGAATTTCTTCAGTCTTAAATGTTTTAAAGATTTAAAATCAGTCTTTATTTGCAGTCAACAGACCATTAATATAACTTGTAAGTACACACACATTAATAAAAATACACGGTGATAAAAAGGAAGGATACAAAATCTGTCTTAAATGTTGTGTTTTCCAAACTTTGCAAATTTTGCTAAGTTCACATGAAAATCCATGAGCATTTTTTGTCATTTTTTCTCCCAATACATGCACTGTTCTATGCATTTTTGCCAATTATGCATTTTCTTCCAATTAGTCTTCCTAATGTAATGTATTTTGAACATTATTTCCCGAAATATACATATTTTTATCCACGTTTGATTAGAGAATTCCACTGCAAAATTCAGAAAAGTGAATTGATTTATTCCCTGTGATTTCTTTTAAGATTTAGTTTGGGCCCCTGCCCCCACCCTAGAGTAAAAGTGATAAAGACATAGCCACTACATACAAATTTCAAGCAATATCTATTTTAGCCCTGAGTAAACATCTATAGGTTATACATGCTTTGTAGCAATGATCACAGTAAATGTCCTTTCAAAAAGGGACAATTAAGAATTGTGCTGTCCAATTTCATTTTAAATGTGCCTTTATATTAGGGCTGTGCATCACTTCAGATCCGAATCCTGAATCCAAAGTAAATCGGGGTGATTCGGACCTCCCTAAGATCGGGGGAGGTCTGAATTGATCCAAACTGAATTGGTTTGGTCCAAATCGATGTGGATTGATTTGGTGATTCAGACGCCATTTTAAGTGTTTTCCCCCATAGGGTTGCATTGGGGGAAAGAATTGCTTATGGCTTTTTTATTTTAAAAGACAGAAACATGAAACTTGGGCACATTGCAGATGGCCTGGAGCTACTCATGTGTAGCAAATTTCAGACACAGAGGTGCAGGAGTTTTGCGGCTATGAAGTTTTGAAAAATGATAATTTCGCCCATGCAGTAACTTATAGCACTTTGCATGGACTGCATTGCCTGGAAAATTGCATTTTTAAAAATTCCTTGTGAGTAAATGCCTCCACCTATGTTTCTGAAATTTGTCACACATGAGTAGCTCCAAGCCATCTGGAAAGTTCCGAACTTTCATGTTTCTATCTTCAAAAATGAAAAAGTTATAGGCATTTATTTCTCCCAATGCAAGTCTATGGAGAAAATTAGTCATCCAAATCTCAATTTGGAGGTCCGAATGTCACTTTGGATTTGGATCCAAAGTGAATCGGGGGAGGTCCGATTTGACCCGAAGCGAATCGGGCATGATTTGGAAGTGACAAATTGGGATCCAAAGTGAATCGGGTGCACAGCCCTACTTTATATTGTCCCCAACTTTTCTACGTATAGCCTTAGTGCCTATAGAGTTGTATTTTGCTTGTTTGTTTTGTTCCTTTTGTACTGTGAAGCTACCCTTGTTCCATTTTCTGAATTTGGTTTTTCTCATCACTTTTTAATAGCCACTTTTGCAATTTTGTAGTCAGACCAATAAATGTTAACAGCTCATATTAAAGATTTTACATTTCATCTGTTAAAAGCACTTAACAGAAACAGTGCCCCTTGTAAAGAATCTATGATAGAATGAAGAGCTATGAAATATTAGATAGTAAAGGTTTAGCTGTGGGGAAAATATGTGTTTAAAACATCAGTTAGATTTATATATGACAATGAGTAATTACTCATATATTTTTTTAAAAAAACATACAACTCTAACTTTTTTTTGGTTATGCTGCACATAATTAGTACTTGTTATTATCTACATTTTTTTCTATCCCACTAGTCCCCAGAGGAGTTCAGGGCAGCATACCTGAGCCCAATCTACATGGAAGCATCTTCCAACACTGATGCAGTTAACACACACACACACACACATTTTCTTGCATCTACTCCTCCTGTGGCATACATAGCCAATTAACCCAGTGTGGACTTTATTGAAATCTAACTTTTGTGAGACAAACGTAATCTTAAACCACATCAATTTGGCTAGCTAGGTGAAGTCTTGGGATACCAACAAATTTCCTTCCTTCCTTTTCTTTTCTTTTTTACATTCATTAAGCTTGGTGAGAAAGAGTGGAGATTAATTTTTAAGGTAGGCTGACCAGATAAAATCCAGGTCAGGGCTCATGTAACTTTAACAGTTGTAGAGAAAAGGGAATTTCAGCCAGTGTCATTTGTATGCAAGTAGTTCCTGGTGATATTCCCTCTTCATCACAACTGTTAAAGTTGCAGGCACTATACTAGAGTGACCATATACAAAAGAAGGCAGGGCCCCTGCAACTTTAACAGTTGTGATGAAGAGGGAATTTTACCAGGAACTAATTGCATACAAATGACCCTGGCTGAAATTTCCTTTTCTCTACAACTGTTAAAGTTACATGAGCCCTGACCTGGATTTTATCTGGTCACCCTATTTTGGTCACCCTGGTCACCCTAACACTAGTAATTCCACTATTATACTTTGGGTAATATTGTAAAACACTGGCATAATTCCTGGAAATACCCCCCCCCCCCATTTAACTTGTATTTATAAGCAAGTGTATTAACTTCTAAATTGTCCATTGTTCTTAGTTTGTCTCCCTTGGTTATTTTTAACAGATCTATGACTGTAGTTTTGCATAATCAAGCACCTGACGGTAGACACAACGATAAGGAGCCTTAATTCCAGAAACCTCACCCTAGCCTTTGGAATGTCACACTTTAGGGATGTGGTCTCTGCCCTGGAATAATCTGATAACCGTGAACATCCAAGGTGCATTCGGTCTTCTAGTGCGGGGATTGGCCTCTTCTAAACCAATAGAATCATTTCAGGGCAGAGACATGTCCAAAAGGAGCTTCTAACATCTCCAAAATTATCCAAATGTTTTTCAGGCATCAATGCTGAGTGTGTCATTGAATATCTCCATATTTGGAAGACGCTGAGTGTAGGGTGACCAGATTTTGGAACCCAAAATCCTGGTCCCCCCCCGCCACCCAAAACAACCCCCCACCAAGCCACCCCCCCAAAACAACCCACCCAAGCCACCCACCCACCCAAAACAACCCCCCCACCAAGCCACCCACCCCCAAAAAACATCAGCCCGGACCTACCGGGTTCTCTTCCGCTGCCACCCCCGCTGGGTCTGCCGCCCCCGCCGGGTCCGCCATACCCCCCAGGTCCCCCGCCGCCGCCACCGCTGGGTCTTCCTCCGCCGCTGCTGGGTCCCCCACCGCTGGGATCGTAAGGCCAGCGGCCACGCGGAAGAGGCAGGGGAGGGCCGGATCCGGAAGTGACATAATCATCCCTCCCCCGCCTCTTCTGCATGGCCTCTGGCCTCGTCGGGGCTAGTCGCGATGGCGACGACCCCCGACGAGGCCAGAGGCCGTGCGGAAGAGGCGGGGGAGGGCTGATTACGTCACTTCCAGATCCGGCCCTCTCCCGTCCCTTCCGCGCGGCCACTCTGGCCTCACGAGCCCGGCAGCAGCAGTGGAGGACCCGGCGGCGGCGGACCCGGCTGCCCCAGCAGGTAAGTGCCCTCCCTCGCGCCTCGCGCTCCTTACCCGCAGGGGCGTCCGCTTCCCTCCGGTGCTCGAATCTACTGAGAAACAGGCTTCGCGGCTTGTCCCTCAGTAGCGCGCCGGGTGATGACGTCATCACCTGGCGCGATACTGAGAGACAGGCCGCGAAGCCTGTTTCTCAGTAGATTCGAGCACCAGAGAGAAGCGGATGCCCCTGTGGGTAAGGAGCGCGAGGCGCGAGGGAGGGCACTTACCTGCTGGGGCGGCCGCTTCCTGGGCTCCTCCGCCGCCACTGCCGCCGGGTCTACCGCCACTCCTCGCTTGCTGCCACCGCTGCGTGACCCCCCGCCACCCCGGTTTGCCCCCACCGCCCCCGGTTGGCCCAGTTGGCCCCAGGTTTCCCGGTTAGGACCGGGGAACCCCGAGCCATCTGGTCACCCTAGCTGAGTGAGGTGAAGGTATATTGACATCTAGGGCTAACCAATAGCCATTAGCCACACTTGTCTTCCTGTGCCCCCTCCAATCACAGTGTTTTCTCCTCTTTGCCTGTTATCATTCTAGTGAGAGAGAACTGCAAGAGAGAGAGAGAGAGAGAGAGAGACAGAGAGAGATTTTCAGCCAGCCAGGCAGCCACTGTCTTTTGGTCCCCTATTTTCTAAGTTCTTTCTCCTTCTTAAAATCATTAAAACTCCTGATGTGGTGTGTTTCTGTAGTCTACTCCCTCCCCACTGAAAAAATCCTTTTAAAAAATCCAAACCTGCTAGTGTGTGTGTGTGTGTGTGTGTGTGTTTGGTATATTACTCCTATTATTAGCATTGTCTGGCTAGTCTTCCAGTCCGGGGGGCTCCTCATCTTCCTCCTTCTCCTCCAAGCCTCATACTATAGGGGGAAGCTGTTGTTGCTTTGACTCACTCCAATGTACCTGACATTGCTGAGGAAGGGTGTCTCGCCTCCTCCTCATCGTCCTGCAATCCTCTGCTCCAGTCCAGTGTCCTCTCTGAAGATGGGCAAGCTGCGTGCTACTGTTGTGGCAGTTATTAATTTATATTTAGTTATTATAGTGCTAAGTATTTTTAGTTTCATCCTGCTGCTTCACTTCCCTTTCCCTCTCCCTCCCCATACAGATCAAGGCACGAGAGGTGCCTCAGAGGACATTTGAGTTTAGACTTTAAAAATCCCCTATAAATCACTGCATGCAGGGATCAGCTCCAAACTTGGCATGCTTAAAACTCTCTTTAAAAGCTGTCATGGTGCCAATGTCCAAGTGTTTATCTTTAAAACTGACTGAGCTGTGAGCCTTTCTGTTAATTCCCATTGACAAGAATGTACTGGTTACTCGAAAACAAGGCAGTTTTTCACCAAACCATCTGGCAGAGCAGAGAGGGACCTGCTCTGGAAATCAGGGCAGAGAAATGCCTCAACAGAACTCCACCCAAAGCCCAGTCTGCACACCCCTATCACATTGTTCTCTTAGCTGAAGAAGCAGATAAATGTTGTAGGTCAGAGGCAGATGGAGAGCTAGTTAAACTGAAATCAGCTTTGGGAAACCACTTTCATTTTAACTAGTTCTCCCAAGCTGTTATCTTTCAAAGATCTGATGAGGGATTAGTAGCTGGGATAACTGCTTTAAGGCACAATCCTATGCATGTTTAGAGGGAAAGAAGTTCTACAATTCCCAGCATTTCCCTTCCAGCATGGCTAGTGGAGAATGCAGAGGTTGTAGGACTTCTTTCCATTTAAACATGCATAGGATTGCACCCTAAGAATCTGTTTTCTTCCAGTATGGTTTGTATTTCTGTTTGTAAGTAAAATATTAAAGCTACATCATACGTCTCCTCCAGTTTTTTTCTCATCATCGCAAGGAAACAGAGATAATAACAACATCACTCTAGGAAGAGGAATAAGCCTTTTGAGTGACACTATGATGACAAATTCCCCCTCCAAAATATTCAGAGTATTCTTGAAACGGTTTTCGTGTGTGTGTGTGTGTGTGTGTGTCTGTATTTAGTAACTGCATTGTTTTAGTATGTGAAATGATAGTGAATGTCCACATATTTAATTATGCACACCCCTAAAACAGAAAAAATTGGAACCCATTAGAGTAGTCTTCCTTAACCTGGTACACCCCCTGCCCAACTAATGTCTTGAACAACAGACCCCATCATCCTGACGGGATCCCATGCTGGTTGAGGCTGATGGGAAATGTAGTCCAAAATATTTGGATGGTACAATGTTGGGAAAGCCTGCCTCAGGCAGAGTCACCCCAAAGTACACACTTCATACAACAAGTGCTGATCCTGTTTCTAAAGGCTTGCTTGGGGTTTTGGAACACCGGCAGTGCAAACTTGTACATGTCTACCCAGAGTTATGTCTTCTCGAGTTCCATGGGGATTACTCACAGGTCAATCATTGAAGCCATAGTAAGGAAACCTGAAAAACTGTTTTCACCACAATTGTGCACAATGACAAGTATAGAGCAGTACCTGAAGTCTCTAAAAGTGATAATGTATACCCACCTTATATTGTTTTGATCCTATTTGATCCAACTGAAATATGGATAATATTTACAAGTACAGCTAGAGTGACTAGATACAAGAGAAGGCAGGGCTCCTGCAGCTTTAACTGTTCTGATGAAGGGAATTTCATCAGGTACTGCTTGCATACAAATGACACCTGCTGAAATCCCCCTTTCTATGCAAGTGTTAAAGGCACAGGAGCCTTGTCCTCCCTTCCATAGTATCATCCTATCTTAAGCCCTAGGCAGGTGTTACAAAATTGTACCTGCACAATGTTCTGCAGTGATGGGGAGAACTGGAATGGCACTCAGCCAAACATAGTTACAGTTTCTTCTCAGATTTTCCCAGTCAACACAGGAAAGTTTATGTCCCAATGTCCCCTTCACACTTTCAAATTTGTAACACCTACATAGGGCTTTGGATTCATGGGTATATCTTGCTCATTAAAGACAGACTAGATTTTCTTTCAGTGATGATATAGGCTTTATTTTATGCTTTCATTTTTTTCCTATTGTGCTTAGTTGGTCATATTGCCTTGTTTAATCACCATCAAGCCAAATGTTAAATATGCCCTGGAGAAGTTGCTTGAATTCAGGACACTGCCATTAATATTTTTAATTTTCTGCGAAAAATGCCATGCTGTAGATGATAAAAAATTGTGCTCAACAGCATCTGTTTTTCTTTTAAAGGTTTTTCTCAGCCTTACTACAGCCTGTTTTGAAATCCAAAGTACCATATTATCCACCTAATTTCAAATCTGAATCCTTCTCTTTGATCCCTGAGACTTCAGCTCTGTGCTTGACTAGTGGTTAAGTAGAGTTTATTTATTTGATGAAAATATTTCTATACTCTTGGTATAGGGTTGCTACATTTTTTTTGTACTTGGACTTTAACCCCAGACTGCCATGCAGAAATCTACCAGATAAAAGCTCCTGTTGTATTTTTTTCTTTCCTCTGATGTAGAGGCCAAGTGAAGGAAAAAAGCTTTACTTTTTACATTTCTATATGCCATACTGCAGTTAAAGGCACAGTTAGGTTGGCCACATGCAAAACAGGACAGAGCTCCTGCATGTTTAATAAATAGGGGATTTCAGCAGGTGTAGTTTATCATATAACCTACACCTGCTGAACTTCCCTCTTCTACATAACTATTAAATTTGCGGGAGAGCTTTTCTTTTTGCATCTTGCTACCTTAGCTACTGCATCATGGTGAAGGGGAAAAAGTCACAAATCTACAGTGGGATGTTTCAAATTTATTTATTTATTGCATTTCTATACTGCCCAATAGCCGAAGCTCTCTAACAGTTCACAAAAATTAAAACCATCAAATACAATTCAAGATATAAAGCAAACAGCAAGATAAAAGTATAATGTAAGAAACACAACCAGAATAAAACTGAGTAGCAATGATGGGATTTCTACAGATTTAAAACAGCAACGTTAAAAGACTAAGATGGTAAACTGTTAAAATACTGGGAAAATAAAAAGGTCTTCACCTGGCGTTGAAAAGAGTCTAACATAGGTGCCAGGCGAACCTCTTTAGGGAGCTCATTCCACATGTAGATAGAGTGTGTTTGGGGTGGGGGGGAGGAACTACTATTTCAGAGGTCTGTTTTCTGCTGCTACCCTCACCTGATGGCATCATCAACTTAACATCTGATGGAAGAGCAGACGGAAAGCCAAATATAAGGCTTTCAGAACTAGGCAACATGAATCTCTCCGAAAGCAAATGTGAAGTTATTTTAGATTACATGTGGGCAATTTCAGGCAGTTCATGGGTCAATCCTTCCTGGACCTGCTCTGGGCTGCACTCCCCCCATGCTGAAAGAAGTAAGGAGGGGGAAGCCATGATTTGCTGCCACAATTTGATGGCAAGCTACTATGGAGACTTAGTTTGGACAAATATAGCTTTAAAATAAGATAAATTCACCCACTATAGTCTCTATAATAGTTTGTTCCTGAGTTTCAGTGGCAAACTGTGACTTTTTCTTCTTTTTTCCCTAGTTTTTTTTTTAAAAATGGGGTCAACTGGGGCTGCATGTGGGGTCACAGGTTGCCCACCCTGGTTTCAGATGTTTCGGTTTAGGCAAAATACTTTAGAAATGTCAGAGGAAGCAAAAGCAGTCTCAATATGACTGATGACATTTCTTGGGGAATACGGCAACATATCCCTAAATGGGATGGAACTCATACAAAACATTAACTCAGATTAGCAATCAAAGTGCTATTAGTGCCTCTTACCAGCACTAGATAAGAAATGTAAGATCACATCAAGGGTCTGGGAGCCCAGGACTTTTGAAGAAATGGCAGGTGGTAAAATTCTGTCTGAGACAAGGAGTTGCAATTGACGTCCTCTTAAAACAAGCTGCTGGCACTGCCACGTTCTCCACCTCAAATATTTTTCCTCTTTACCCATCTGCTGCTGTTGCCACCGTCTCTTCACCTAGTCTCAGCCATAAATCCCACGCTTGGCATGAGGATTATCTGGCACAACCCCACAGGAGTGAAAGGACAGGGTTTTGGGGGAATGAGTGCAGCACTGTTGTTTTGGGATTCAAGATGGGCTAGATTGTCTTTTGCCAACATCTGAGCTAAAACTTTGAGCAAATCTTGAAATTCTCCACTCTATTTGTGGGCAGAGAAATTGAGGGAGGAGGACAATTTCACATATTTCCTCCAGGGAATCCCAGCTCCCCATTGACAAGTGTTGCATCTCTTTTCTTTTGTCTTATGGGATTTTGGTTTGTTTTTGTGCTGCCACAAGTGTCAAAAGCATCAACTGTGTTGGCCAGCTGGCCCTCATTTTACAACCATTAAAATACAGGGGTGGAGGGGGCAGTGTTGTGCCCAGCTCCAGGGAACATCCAAAATCTGTCCTCCAATTTCTGGAAAGGTTTCTTCCCCCATGAAAGAAGCTTCCATTGATCTGCCTCAGTCTCAGGGTGTTTTATGATTTATTTTTGTGGTGTTTTTTTCTAGGGATGTCATTATATAGGATCCAATATCTGATTCCAATTAAAATCGGAGAAAATCGGACTTCCGATACCAATTCTGATTTGAAAAGTTGGAAAACTGATTTTTTCCAATCCGATTTTTTGGTCTCCAATTTTAATTGGAGAAAACCAGGAAATTATTTTGTCTTACAAAAATGCCTATAACGTTTTTATTTTTAAAGATCCACACATGAAACTTTGCCACATTGCAAATGGTATGTTGGGACTCATGTGTGTGAAATTTCAGAACCATAGGTGCTTGCTTTGTGTGGCAATTAATTTTTAAAAAAATGGTAGCAGAGGGGTAAAGACAGTTATGCCTTAAACTTTTTTATTTTTAAAGTTCCAAACATGAAACTTGTCCACATTAGAGATACCATCTTGGTTGACATGTGTGAGCAATTTCAGAACAATAGCTTCAAGCGTGTAGTGGCAAGGTATTGTGGGAGAAATGAAGAGAGAAACACAATTAACTTTTTTATTTTATTTTTAAAGATAGAAGCATGAAACTTGCCCACTTGGAAGATGGGTTTGTGGTACCAAATTGTGAGAAATTTCAGAAAGATAGCTCCAGGCATTTTGTGGCTATGAATTTTTTACTTTAAAAGTTCCAAAAGTTGAAAAACAGAGGCTTTGACAGCTGTCAAATCACACACACACACCCCGCCTCCCCCCCCCGTTACCTGTCAAACCCACCGTATTGGAAATTTTGGTAAATGCCTGCACCAATCTTTCTGAAATTTCTCACAGATAAGTACTTCACACCTATCTTCCAATTGGGCAAGTTTCATGCTTCTATCTTTAAAAATAAAAAAGTTAAATGGGTTTCTCTCCTCATTTCTTCCACAATACTTTGCCACTACATGCTTGAAGCTATTGTTATGAAATTGCTCACACATGTCAACCAAAGTGGTATCTCTAATGTGGACAAGTTTCATATTTGAATCTTTAAAAATAAAAAAGTTAGGCATAACTGTCTTTACCCTTCTGCTACCCATTTTTTTAAAAAATAATTGCCACACAAAGCAAGCACCTATGGTTCTGAAATTTCACACACATGAGTCCCAACATACCATCTGCAATATGGCAAAGTTTCATGTGTGGATCTTTAAAAATAAAAAAGTTATAGGCATTCCTCATTTGTTTGTAAAACAAAATGCATAGCCACAAAGTGCCTGGAGCTATCTTTCTGAAATTTCTCACAGATAAGTACCTCAAACCCATCTGCAATGTGGCCAAGTTTCATCCTTCTATCTTTAAAAATAAAAAAGTTATAGTCATTTTTGTAACACAAAAATAGGCAATGGGATAATCATTCAAACTGGCATCTGATACAAAAATTGGTCATCCGATTTTTGTATCGGAATCGGATCTGATACGATACGGTTGACTTCCAATTTTTCTGATCCGATTTTTTTATGTGAAGTTCCAATTCCGATTCTGATCCGAGTTTTTGTGTCCGTGCACATCCCTAGTTTTTCAGCTTACCCAATTACTACGAGGCAGCCACAGATCCTGTGTGTGTCTTATTTCTATTACACCTCTCTCCATGCTCTGCAGCCTCCCAGGCTCTATTCACTTCCAATCTGAAAAACCTTATGGGAGGGATTACATCATGATATCTTCCCCTGACATTAATTGGTGTGGGAAGCTGAGGAGGCTACAGGCTGCTGGAAAGATGATTGTGCAATGAAAGATAAGACACATGTGCATGCTCCTTGGCCACCTCATGAGAAAAGTAAACACAAGAAACCCAAACCATGAAAATTTATCTAAAATGTTCTTCACCACTGAATTTCTTTTTGAAAGCAATTCTTTTTCTAACAAATTAAATGAGAATGGTTGGGGGGAAAGGGATAAATGTTTGACACAGCACTAGTCTGGAGACAAATTCCTCAGATGGGATGGAATTCAGAGAAGCTGGTTTTGAGCCTTTGAGCATCTCTCCTTGTATTGAATAAATGCTCCCCCTATCTCTTTCTTAAAGCAGTTTAACAGAGAAAGCCACCCTCAAACTGTCCTAAACCATCCAGGGATGTCCATATTATCAGCAGACAAGCCGAGAGAAATCACTGCTTTGAGAAAATATTGAGTCCAGGGTACTCGCTCACGATAGTTTTTGAAAGGCAAACCAGAATGTTCAAACTTCTGAAAAACCTCATATGCTGCTCTGCCCTGTTAAAAGGCGTCTGGAGGCAGGCTTGTTCTGATCACAGATCTCAGCAGTAGCAGTTCCAAAAGGTAGTGTGAAAGCCACTTCCGTCTCTGGGACTTACTTCTGAGTCAATGGGCAGAAACATTTGGTCTGGGGTAACAGAAAACTGAAAGTAAAAAGCCAGCAAGTACCTGCATTCCCTCCTCCTCTAGCTTGCACCTTTTATCCCCTTACTGAATTTGCTCACTTACAGGTGGAGCAGCAAAGCTAGGAGACTGGAGTGAGGCAGTTCTAGTTCCTAACTATTCCCCTTCTGGTTCATTCTGAGAAGAAACAGGAAAGGAAGTGTACCATTTTCAAAACAACAGCCAGCTGCACAGGCAGCTGCCGAGGGATCACTCTCAGCGTATGCACTGCATGGAGCTGGGGCTTGGATTTTAAAGTGCTCCCCCACCCCCACTTCTATGTTGCGGCTCAAAGGGGTGGTTTTGCTAAGTGATAAGGCACAGCCAGCTGGGCCACTTTTAGGTTAGTCCAAGGAGAGGAGGAAGTAGAGTTTAGGGGGCTCTTCTTGTTTAATTGGATTGCAAGGTCTTGGACCTCTGCCCGAACATCTTGGGCTAATGGTGCCCCTGCTCAAAAGAGATGCCCCTGAGTTGTATAAACACTTGAAACATGAGAGTGATTGGGAACACTGGTGGAGAGAGAGAGAGAGAGAGAGAGAGAGAGAGAGAGCTATCTCAGAATTTGCTGATTCCATGGAAGGTTATGCATATAGTGACAATGAGGGTGTCTCTTCCTATCATTCCAGCTTCTGTAGTGTTTGTTAAATATATTTTTTGTGATACGCAAAAAAAAAATGCTTATATGTGATGAAGGCAAATTCAGCCCTGAAATTACTTTGTATATATCGACAGGCATGGAAATGCCAACTACACTGTAACTGTGGAAAGACATTACCTAGTTGAAGCAAATGAATGCTGTTCATTCTGTAAAAATTCTGTAAAAATTCATTCTGTAAAATGCCTACCTGCTTTTCAGCCTGTACTCACTGGGCAAAATGAACATCAAAGCAGCAAAGTACCATTATTCCCAGATATCCTCTACTGCAGCCTTCCCCAAATTGATGCCTTCCAGATGTTTTGGACTACAACTCCCCTCATCCTTAGGCAGCATGGCCAGTGATGAGATATGATGGGAGACGTCATCAAAAACACCTGGGGGCACCATTTTAGAGAAGACTGCTCCAATGCTTATAGACCTGCCTGAAGATTCAAATAATGCATGGGAAGAGGATCATGATTATGCCTGCTGGTACTGTCCCCAATCTTCATGCACTGATGTGTTTATCTGTGGGCAGAGTGTATCAGGATTCTACCCAGATTGCGCCTTCCAGACTGGACACAGACATAATCTGCGGACAAAGTCCTTATATTTCTGAGCTTGTAATGTGATTCATGGACCAAAAAAAGACAAGTTTTTGACTTCATGCATATATTTCAAAATTCATACCTTATTTCAAAAATGCATACATTTCAAATGCACATAATTATTGCGTATATTTGGGGAAAATACGCACGGAAATACACATGGATTTTTATCTAAAAAATACCCCACACAAACACACAAAACTCACAATCTGATATGGATTCGAGTCAGAACGAGTTTCAAAATGGAATTCAGAGACCTTAGTGAGCTTGAGTTTTGCTGATTCTCACATCCTTAGTGTGGAGTCTATGACTGCACATATGGGAGTGTGCATGCGCCTGGATGTGCACATGTATGCTCTGTGTTCATGGAATCCTTCAGTGCATGGACATCAGTGGTAGGTCTACTGGGCATGAACCCAAGTACCTTCCCCACAGTTTCATTGACCACCTGAAGAAGTCTTATACTGTTGTTGCTGCTGCCACCACTGGAAATCTTCCATTTCTCTTTAAATTTCCTCAGCATAATCTGTGAATCCATCCTACCTTCTCATCCCAGAATGGAAGTACTGGACTGGGCCAGGTGAATCACAGTAAGGAGGCAAGGGAAGGGAGAACATTTCACAAAGCCATTGTTCTGCCTTACCCTCTCCTGCTGGCCTAAGGGATTTTGTACAGCAATGGGCAGAGTTTTAGACTTGAGAATACTTTTCAAGCATCTCCTTCCATAGTTAAAGTATAAAACTAATTGTTTAGAGTTTTCAACTGTCTGGTCAAGAGTCTCAATAGAGCATATTTGCTGAGATTGTCCTTAGGTACTTTTCCTTGTTCTGCACTAGAGAGAGAGAGAGAGAGAGAGAGAGAGAGAGAGAGAATAATGGGTGTCATGTAGTGACATAAGAAGAGGCAGGCTGGATCAGAGCAAAGGCCTATCTAGTCCAGAATTCTGTTTCCACAGTGAACAACCATTAGCCTTATCCTCCATGAATTTGTATAATCCCCCTTTAAAGCCACCCAAGTTGGTGGCCATCACCATATCTTTTGGTAGTAACTTCTATAATTTAACTATGCCCTGTGTGAATAAGTACATCCTTTTATCCGTCCTGAATTGCCCATTAATCAGCTTCATTGAATGACCTGGGTTTTGTATTATAGGAGAAGGAGATGAACTTCTCCGTACCCACTTTATCCGCATCATGCATAATTTTATACACTTCTAGCATGTCTTGCCTTTTTTCTAAGCTAAAAGATCCTAAATGGGCTTTCTTAAAAAGTCTATCTGTCTGTCTGTCTATATATCCACACATGTATTTATATACCACTTCCCAACTAGATTATCAAAGAGGTGAACATAACAGAAAGCTGTTTTGCTGTTGTTTTTAAATAACAATAAACACTAGGATGGTTGATGTAAAGCTCATTTGGTGGCAACCCTAGAACCCTTTTGTCTCGATGTTGAAAAGTTGTTCTAATTTTTGGCCAAGGTACTGAGACATACAGAAATGCACTTTCTGGAGGAAACACTGATAGTGAGGAACATATCTTATTTCTACAGCCAGCTTTAAATCTAAAGCAATCCATGATTCAAGAAAGCCAAGAATCTATAAAAAGGATGGAGTGACTGAAGTTCTGAGATGCCTTCGGCTCAAAAAGCAGAGCCTGGAGGCAGGGAGCATTAGGCAACAGGCAGCATATGGAAACAGACATATGAAGGAAATTTGACTTTTAATGTTTTCACAACCAACCTGTGCCTCACTTGTGGGGAAAGTGAGTCATAAATGTATGCAACTCATAAATCCTGGTCAGGCATTTGCCCGAATCTGAGAGGGCTTAAAGTGAGTACAGGGATGGGTCTTGTCTCCTACATCTCCAAGGTGCACCAGTCCCACTCCTCTCAGTTCAAACTTTTCAACGCTGAACTCACAAGATCCAACAGGCAGTTTACTCATGTTTCCTTAAATGCCAGTAGAAACCTTCCTTTCAAGTGACTGCAAGTAGAATTGTCTTTCAGACCTTGCCACATGGCAAATTTGTCCACCTCAAGTGTGAACTAGCAATTTACTCACATATAATTTAAGTCTGTAGGTCCTACTAGCAGCACTGGCTCCCAATCTCTCTGGGAACTAATGCAGTTACACTTCTGGAAATTGTTAAAATGGATGGCATTATTGGTACGTACATCTACTAGCTTAAGATTACACTTCTTGCACCTGATGAAGCGGACCCTAGTCCAGGAAAGCTTGTGTCATAATAAATGGGTTAGTCTTTATGCTTCCACAAGGTTGCTTTGCTACAACAGAAGGCATACTGATTATTACTGGACCTGATTATTGTGGTGTCTTTTCTTTCCCCCTAACTTAGGGTGACCAGATACAATCCACGTCAGGGCTCATGTAACTTTAACAGTTGTAGAGAAAAGGGAATTTCAGCCAGGGTCATTTGTATGCAATTAGTTCCTGGTGATATTCCCTCTTCATCACAACAGTTAAAGTTGCAGGGGCCCTGCCTTCTTTTATATATGGCCACTCTAGTATAGTTCCTGCACCTTTAACTGTTGTGATGAAGAGGGAATATCACCAGGAACCAATTGCATACAAATGACACTGGCTGAAATTCCCTTTTCTCTACAACTGTTAAAGTTACATGAGCCCTGAACTGGATTTTATCTGGTCAGCCTACCCTAACTGTCCCTCCCTCCTGCACAGGCACAAAGAATTCTGAGACTAGTAGGTTTTGAGAAAGTATGTCATTCATTCATTCATTCATTCATTCATTCAAAACTCTGTCTGTCAAACTACTAGTTTACCTCACAAGCACACTTGTCCTGTTCTAGACAAGGCTCAGGCACTTGTATTAGAGTGAATGCGGCAGCCGTTTTGAAAATCATAACTCGACACATGCTCAGTAGCATCTCCCTGTGTGTGTGTTCCTTTATTCTTCATTTGGTCATTGCTGCTGCTTGATTTCCAATTCAATCCAAGGTATATCTACTCAGAAGTAAGTTCCATTGAGTGCAATGAGACCTCTTTGAGTGCAATGGGTCCACTCACTCCTGCTGTTGTGTCACCCACAGTCACACTCTTCCAGGTGGCTTTTCCAGTCAGAGTACAAGGCGCAGTTGGGCTACATTTGTGTGTAATGTGTTATTTGTCCCCAAGAGGATTGTAATTTACTGAAGGCTGCAGTCCTTCTCAAAGAAATTCTCAGCCCTATTGATGGTGAATAGAAGGGGAGTACCATTGGGCCCCGGTAGCAATGGCTGTTATTCAGAGAAACGTACTACAGGCATGCACAGTTTGTGTTCATAGAACTTTTTGATACAGCACTTCCAAACCCCCTCACATCCATCCCTGTGCCAGCCAATACCAAACCAGAGTTCTGTATTTTATAATCAATGGCTCTAAATTCTACTCCCCTGCAGATCAGACACTTGAAGGCAATTCGTACTTTCCTTTTTGATGTGGCGAAAGCATTAAAGCTTGCCAATTTCGTGTTGTGAATATTGTGAATGAGTCCCTGTGAAGTGATGGCTGATATATATCCCACCCACTCACTCACATACACATCAGGGAGTCAGTTATCACGCTTTTCCCTTGACAGACTAAAAAGAAGTGATTCCCCCACCACCCCAAATGCATGGTATGTGTAAGCATTCCTAAGTATAGTCACCATGTAAAATATGCAGTTCTATAACTTTACCATGAACAGGCACAACATTTATATCAGCCCTCCAACATGCAGCATGTTGGAGAACCGTGAACATATGCCACATTGTACACTAGGCATTTTAGTATAGAAATAGTTACTTTTGCTACCATGGATGGGCAAATTTGTCCATTTTTCTCCCCGTTTTCACTTTTCAAATCAAAAGTTTGATTTGTCCCCAACTTCTGTGTGCACTTCTCCCAAGACATATATGTTTGCACATAATTTTGCCTAATATATATATATTTTCTCAAGCAATTGTCTACTATAATGCATTTTCAAACATTATTTTCACAGATATTCACATTTTTGTGAGAATGATTCATCAATATATATATATATATATATGTATGTATTTGTAAGTTTTAAAAGATAACTGAATTTTGGTTTGTGTATTGGTTTGCAAGTGTGAAATTAGGTAAGTTTGCATTAAAATGTGAACCAAGCTAATTTCTGCCCCATTCCTATTTCCTACAACTTTGGGATGATCACTAAATTCTAATTCCCATTGGTTAGTTAAAATGGGAGATCTGAGCACATGTGTATTTATGGGAAATTAGAATCAATATGGTCCATAGGTATTTAATTTTGATTAGACAGTGCCTCAATATTATATGATTCAGGTCGGGGAAACTTTTTAAATGTCCTATTTAAACCAGATGCAGAGGTAGAATGATCTTTCTTCCTAGGCATTTGTTTCCAGTTTAAATATTTCAAAGCACACACTGCAGTGCAGATGTTAGTATGCAGGTTATTTACATATAACTAGTTAGGTGGCAAATCAAGTTATGTCAATAAAGTAATAAACAGTTCCCCTCCCTTGTCATTTGTTAATTTTTAATCTTTGATTGCGGGCAGATTTTGTTTGGGAAAGCATTATCTGTCCTGTCTCACAACAATAATTATCTTAAGGTTAGATAAAAGTAATTGAAGCCAATCTATTTAATTGTTGTGCTTCTGTTAAAAAGTTAAGGGTGAATAATGAATATGTTGCTTCCATTACTGGCTTTAAGCCAACATTTCATTCTACTTTTGACTTTTTATTAAAATACGTTATTGATACCTCAAGGTGCGACACTAAAAGCTATCTGGGTATTCCCTCAAGTAATAACATATGGAGTCTGAATCCAAGCAGCTGACTGATGTTTATTTAAAACCGTTCTGCTGAACTAATCCATTATACATTGCTTCTCTTTTTCCTCTCTGATTTTTATCCAACAGTACACAATGCTTTAGTTACATTATTTGAAACAAAATAAGTTACCTGACTCTAATGCAAAGCATTTTTATGATGTGTTGCTAAATAATTAGCAGTTTTGTTTCATGTGTTTAAGATCTACAGTTCTATAAAAGATTAGTGTGCTGGGCTTGATCTAGAGAAATCATAGTTGCAGCTGGTATTCAGGGAAAAATTCTAAATGGGGGATCCAAATCATCCATGGTTTGGAAAGCCTTACCCATTTTGAATTGAACCCACATCCTTTTCAGTTTGGGTCCAGATTGAAATGAGCTGTGCATCCTGCTATGAACCACTCCTGTCCTAACATCCCAAGAAGAAGAAAATTATTTTTGCAAACATAATCAGAAGTGGGGTGGATTCACTAGACCTAGGAGGGGCGTTGAGGGGCCTGCCCTTCACTGGAAATGACTGGACATGTTCTGCATCCTGCTAAGGGATCATAGAGTTTGTAGATTTCTCTGCCTCCTGTACTGAACAGAAAAAAAAACAGATCCCATTCTCTTTGGCCATCTTTTCTGTATGCAGAACATGAGGTTTGTTGTTTTCTCTGACTCCTGGAGGCAATGGTCTACATACTTCCCAGAAGGAAATTATATTTCTGAACATGCTCAGGAAGTGCATTCTCTCAGCTAAAAAAAGTTGCCACACTTTGTAAAGATAATTGATTGATTTTGCTTCTGAAGTGGGGAGAGGATGGCAGCCTCCTTCAAGCATGTGGGTTTGTCAGTATTTGTGATATTTGACTGTTCTATGCTTAAAATGTCTTGTAAGTTTCGCTATTCTATGCCAATTATATGTGTAAGTATGTAAAAGGTTTTACAGACATGCTAATAGTTTTGAAGAAGGTTGTTTAGCCACTCAGTGGCTCAATTCGGATGACACAATAAACAACTGGTGTGGGGGAAACAATCGTCAGTTGTTTTGACTATTGTGTCATCCGAATGCTGCCATAGTCAACTCAGCACTGATCCTCATCCACACCACAGTTGATTATTTATTACCATGTTGTGTGGGGAGTACCCCCTAGTTGAACAACTGTAAAGTTGATTATTACCCCACCATTGACTATTGTGTCGTCCGAATTGAGCCACTGTGTTTATGTTGCAGGAACCAGGTTGGTAAGTGTTGGCCCTTGAGGAAGGAAAAGTGAGTGACCAGGATGTGAGGGTGAGTGCTGATTGGCTTGTTGTTTGAGATGCCTGGATTGGTTAGCAGAGAGAGAATGGAAGGAGTTAGCTGAGTGTGTGGCTTAGTTTGGATGACACTTTTGGCAATGGAGGGGTTAATAACACACTCACTGTGTGTTATGTTTCCGGTGCTTGCTACACGACATGTTGCCCCTCCCGTTGTGTGGCTGAAAGTCCCGTCGTCCTTCTGGGCTGCTCCTCCCTCCCCCACTCCCACAGTCCTCTGGCCGTATACCATGATGTACTGCAAGTCCTACAGGCTGTATAGGAGCGGCCGGGTTTTTTTCCACCAGTCCTGCTGGGGAACTCTATGACTGGAATAGTATACGTAGAGAGGGGGGTTCCCGGCACACAACACTTTAAACAACAGATTTTGGGATAAACAACTGAGCAGCCTGTTGTTCTCCCCCCTACCCCATTGTTTAATTCACCGAAATAGCATACTGACCGTTGTGTGTGCATTGTGTGTTGCCTGCCACACAACACAATAAGCTACACAACTGATGATTGATTTCCCCCCTCTGTTGATTATCGTGTCATCCGAACTGAGCCTGTGTATATTGAAGTGAAGTGTGTGAGAGAGATTGGTTCAATTTGGGTTTAGGTTTAGGTCTGTCAGGGTACTTTGAGAAAGGAACAATGTGGTTTATTATTTTGGTAGATTAGATTGAGGGAGGAGTTCTAGAGTAGACTAGAAAGGGTAAAGTAGGCAAGTTAACAATTGAAGTTATATTTGTTCTAAGAAAAAGTATTGAACAGAAACCATTAGACATTGTGCCTTTGTAACCACCAGGCTTTTTACCTGAGGAAAGGAAACCATTAAGCTTTCATATCTGAAATAACATGTGTTAATAAATTCTATTTAATTCATTCTGGTGTGGTCTTTGAGGTACTTTGAAGGGGTACAGGTTCATATGGTGGCAGCGGAAGGGAAAGTTTGGGGCTCGGGTGCTGAGCTGGGCTGCTCAGGGGCTAGAACAGAGTGGCTTGCCACAGAGGCAGTTTGCAGTATTCCAAACCCCTTGACACCTGATCCAGGGCTGGGTCCTTTGATTCAAGGAAAGAATAAAGGAGCAGTGGAAAGGATGCATCACAGTATTCCTATAAACTGTTCAAATGTTCATTTGTAGGGTAACCATATGAAAAGGAGGTCAGGGCTCCTTTATCTTTAACAGTTATATGGAAAAGGGAATTTCAGCAGGTGTCATTTGTATGCATGAAACACCTGGTGAAATTCCCTCTTCATCACAACAGTTAAAGCTGCAGGAGCCCTGCCCTTTTGACCAGATACAAAAGAGGGCAGGGCTCCTGCAGCTTTAATTGTTGTGATGAAGAGGGAATTTCACCAGGAGCTGCATGCATACAAATCACACCTGAGTGTTTTGTTTCATTTTAAGCAAGCCCAGTCCCAGCCCTTATGGGTTAGAACATTTGGGAAGTGAAAAAGCCATTAGATAACTAAGTTCTGATCCAAACATTAGTCAGGAAGGTGCAGATCAAGCATCCTGAGGTACAGTGTTTGTCCCTATGCCCAAAGACAGATCCCTATCAGTGAAGGATGGGCTACCCATTCTCAATGATAAAAAGGGAATATTTTGTAGTTGGCCAAATTATGGATGATGTCAGTAATGTATCCAAAGAAGTGTATTTGACTTATTTGGAGGAAAAGTTGCTTGCCCTAATACCAAACATGCTCCCAATGTAAGGATGTCCATTGTTTGGGAATCCGACCATTTTTGGGCTTCATGGGTTTCTGCTGCCCACCCAACTCGGTTTGCATTCCCTGAATTCCAGGGACTTTTTGCAGCTTTTTATTTTTGGTCAGGCTGCAATGTGTGCAAATAGAGATTTGCACACATCGCAGCTGCATGATATCTTTGCCTGGGTTTTAATTGGAGTGTGGGAAGCCAAGGAGGCAACAGGCTGCCAGAGAGATGAGTGTACAATGAAAGAAAGGACACTCGTATGAGCTCCACCTCCACCTCCTAAGTAACGTGAGCAAAAGAAACCTGCACCCAACTTATGAGATTTTTTATGAAATTTTCTTCTCGTTCTAAAGTCATTTTGAAAGTAGTTTCTGCTCTAACTAACTGAATGAGAATGGCTTGAAAAAATGTGGGAGACGTTTTCAGCACAGCACTAATTAACAAATTACATTAGTTCAGCCCTCACTGTGGATATCTCATTGTGCATGACTTATTTTTCATCATTGGAATAAATGGCGCCATTCCCTATATATATATATATATATATATATTGCACACGTACACACATGCACACACAATTATACACACAGTAAAGAGGTGCACCCATGGACAACATTAACTATTTTCTAGCTCTACCAGTTCCATGCCCCTTTCAAAATCTAGCCTGATGCTAGTTGCATTGCTCCATCATGGTGTGACAGAATGTTGTTGGGAGAGTTGAATAAAACCTAAGTTGCTGAGTTCACACACGCCTATCTATCCGTGAAGCACATATCTAGCCTTATTCGTGGAGGATGCGTCTGGCTGTGTTATTATTCTCAATTATCTTTTTTTCATACAGTTTGTACTTCTACAAACAGTTGGCTTATATCCCCCCAACCAACCAACCAACACACACACACACACACACACACACACATTTTCATTAGCCGCTTAATACGTTTGGCTGTCTGCCTATCACCTGTTTTTCTCTTCTCCATCTCATGTATAAAACACCTTATGTTGTGACAGTATCAGCCGAGTTGACTTTTAATTAGATTTTATTTTAATCTGCTGTGGGAGTTCAGTTTCTGGTTTTGCTCATCTTTAAGCATAACTCTCATACTTGCTCTGTCTTGGGGACAGAAATTTGCCAGCCTCTGCCAGCTGCACAGCTAAGACCTTCTTCCACGCAGAAGCTTTAAAACAGATGGGCTACAACAATATATATATATATATATATATATCTTTTCAAAAAGTTTAGATTTTATAGTTTGATTTACCAAGGATGGGTCCACATGATCCAATTGGACTTTTTCCCAGCATAAGTTACTTTTTTGTTTTTGATGCTGTCAGCGTGAAAGTAGAGTTTCCATAGTAGAATCCACCTTCTCTCTATGAATTTGTAGTGGAGAAATGTGGCCTGGGTTCCAGTTGCTCATTACAGTGACAGCTAGTGCTAAATGGGCCTGGTGGGGTGGAAGGAAAAGCCAACTTATAGTAGGCAGAGCCAACCTAGAGAAACCCATTTCACACAAAGGCAAACTGAGACAACCAGGCAAGTCGTATGACAGATGCCAAGGGCTCAGCCCATTCTCCACACTGCTGTTCAGTGTCCGAGAGGACCTCTGGTATAATCTGCACAGGTACCACATCTTTTAAAAAAATATTACTATTGGCAGTAAAAGTTCTATCTGTACCAAGCCAAGTGGGGAACCTCTTCTCTCTCTTTCACACACACACAGTCACTTTGAGCATCATCAGACAGGTGGATTTTCGTGTTTCCCTACCATCGCTATGGCCTCCTGCTGCTGTCCCACAACAGCGCTGGGTTGTTTACATGGGGAAAGAAAGCAGAATCAGCAACGACCACATGGCCCATTCAGGAGCCATTTATATCACGTTGCTTTTCTGCACACAGCAAGAAATGGCGGCATATTCCGTGCTTTTTTTAAAAAAAAAAACCACCACTGGATTAATTAATAAGGCTCTAGAAATTATGCAAATTGTGAGCACACAACTCACAACCCAGAAGTAATTTTACAAAAGCAGGGAGACAGGTTTGTATTCCTTTTCTACCTTAAACTGCTCTCCTACCCTCAATCTTTCACCAATCTTCTTGAAATTTTCAGGTAATGTAAAACAAACATTTCTTTCTGGCACCTGTAAATTTCAGAGAGATTGGTGAAACATTTTCATTTTTATGGCTGTTAGAATTACCACTTCCCAGTTATCACTTTAACATGGTGGAACGTGTTTTTTACTGACAGCCCTTAACAAGGGAGGCACTGCCATGCCGCCTTTAATAATTGAGCATTAAAAGGGTGAACAAGTAGGATAAACAAGGCTTGGAACTTTGTTCCTGGCAGCAGCTATAGAATGAGATTTTGATACAATAAATGATTGGAATATAGCTGCCTGATGTTGACAGAACTCACCAGAGTTTATGAGGTACTTTCTGTAATCTTATGTTAGTTACGGTAACAAGGTACTTTATGATAGCAAGGTACCATTGATCTCATTACCAAAAAAAAAAAAAAAAAACATGCACAGGTTCAACCTATGAAAGCTCTGCCCCTAAGGCAACATGGTAGAGTTTATCCTTCCTCTTGTTCCTTGCTCCGAAAAAGTCCTGCAAATGATCGAAGAGGGAGTGGCTTTCCCTGCTGCTCATAACAGATAAAGAAAGAATAAAATTATCCTCTATGATGTCAATGGAGGCTGTGAGCCTATCTACACTACTGTTTTAAAATGGGATATAACAGTTTTAAACCGGTTAATAACACAGTTTAAAACTGTTATAAACCATTTTAAACCAGTAGTGTAGATAAGCTCTGTCTTTTTTTTTAAAAAAATATATATAGCCATGGATGCTGGGCAAGCAAATTTCAGGAGAGAAGCCACTGGGGAGAGAAATGTTCATTCTCCCATGTGCAGTGGTCCTTGTTCAGATCGGAGGCAAAAGATAGCTGCATGCTACACAATTAGTGTAACATGTAGTCTAACCCAGCAGGGCTCATGTTCTTATTCTTCCCAGTCCAATGAGGGATGGATAAGTCCACAACTATTAAGGGACCCAGAGTATAATGATAAACAACTGTATGCCAATTGCAAAAATAATAATAATAAAAAAATAAAAAACATCCTGCCAGTCCAGAGTAGATAGATCAGCCTGTTAAGCTGACTTCCTGAAATGCAGAAATATCAATATACCAAAAATGGCTAGCATAGATCTGCGTGGGCAAATGCGTTAATAAAGAGCTCTGTGGGTTAGGAACTTTAGTGGACTTACTTGCAAAGCTGCTTCATAGTTTGGCTCATTTTTTTCTCCAATCTGAACTCTGAAGAGCTTTAAGCCATTACATTTATGACTGTATTCTTAGGGGACAATTTATACTTCACTGGCGCATTGAATTCAGTTGTTTAAATTCATCTGTGCATTGCCCCCTTGGGTTCTTACAGAATAGGAGTATTTAATACAGCCAAATCTACCACCTACTAGGAGAAGGTTAAAACCCTGGGGAGGGGAGGGGGCTCCACTTGAAGCAAATCTTGCAATTTTTTTATAGCAAGTATCTATTCTTGTTCCTCTGGGATCACTGCTGAGAGATTTTTATAATGGTACATTAGACCATGTTGTGGAGCACCTTCAAGTGTAACAGACATGCTGAGATGTCTTCAGCACTAGTATTTCTATCCAGCCGTCTAATACCAAGTATTTTATAGGCTGCTTCACATAAACTTTCCTTCCTCACCCAAGAATTCTATCCGGTAGTTTGCAGTTTTCAAAAGATATCTAAGCAGGTTGACATCTGAAAACACACACACACACACACACACACACACACACTTGATTATTTAACAATGGCCTTGTTCAGACGGAACTTAGGTAAGAGTGGTTAGCCTAACCACAGTGCATGGTGATTTTAGCACTAGCCATGCCGAATGCTCCTGCCAAACATGCACTAACACCCTATCTAATCACCCTGCCTAACCAGTCTCACTAATCACCCTTCTTGAGTTCATGTAGCTGTTCCTTGCACTGCTGTGGGGTGCAGGAGTAACAGCTGGGTGGAGGGGGATATTTTCACTTTATGCAGCAGCCACTGGTGTTTGTGCTTGGGATTGTTGAGTGCTCAAGGTCATTGTGCTGATAACAGTGGCATGTTGTCGCAAACATCTTTGTTCCCTGCTAGGGATGTCGCAGGAGTCTGATATGGGGGTGGAGTGTGATAGATTTCCCCCCTTCAGTCTGCCGGACTGGGGTCCATGAAGCCTTGTCCCCTTAGTGAGCCACCATTATGCTAAAAATGGTGGCTCATTATTCTGCGTAAAAAGCCCTTTTATGGAAATGGAGGCTGCAAGATTATTTATTTACACAAAGTTATTCATGCCTCTAATGGCAGCTCTATGGCAGTGCTCAGTTAACCATGGGTTAACCACTAGGGCCTGATTGACAACACACTAAGTCATGGTTAGTACTGCTAACCCTTTTGCAGCACGTGGTTAGTGATGGTGGTTGAACCATGGTTATGTAGCCACCATGGTTAGGGAAAATGCCATGGTTAGGGAAAACATAGCACACGAAGTCATCATGATTAGCTCAAAATGCTTAACCATGATGGCTTAGTATGTTATTGGAACAGACCCACAGTGTGAAACTTGTATCTACATAAGAAGTTAAGAAAATCCATCGTAGATGTCGGATGTCAGGTGCTTCATAAACAATTCACTAGGCTGGCCTAGTGAATTGTGAGTTGAAGGCTTGGCAATTGTTGTGAGAAAGTCTGTCTCTGTTGTGTGCTTATCTGTAGCTGCTGACCGAGGCCTTGAATGTTCCTTGAGAACAAGAGTTTGTTTAGAAAAGGTGGGGGTGATCTTGCAAGATGTCTCTCACATAGTGTCATCATCAAGAGGAGGTTGAACCATGCCACTCTGTTGGCACATGAGTTTAGATTACAGGCCTGAAGCCCTGTCTGTCAAAGTAGCTTGGAATTAGCCAGCCTCCATCCTATATAGCTACGAGCAAAAGGGGGAGGCTCTTTGTTAGGAATCATCTGTTTGCCTGTCATCTGTTCTACGCTTGCCAAAAAACTTGTGTTTGGAATTTGATCTGGTTTGGAGATGTTGGATGCACTCTGTACATGTTCTGTTGCTATTTGGACTTGAAATTTCTAAGAACTATGCCATGAAAAGTGCTCTGTGGCTTTTCATAGATTTGGACTTGCAGATTACTGTTCTGGATTCGTGTTCTATAGCCTGTTTTTCCCTGCATGGAGCCAAAGTATGGGCACAGGGGAACTCAGAGGCTGATCATTGCTGTTCTGGAATTGTGTGTGTGTGTGTGACCTGCGAGAGAACCTTCCTCAGAGCCAAAGCTATGAGCAGGGAAGGCTTCCTAGGTCGAAGAGGTTCGTCCCGACATCTTGCTTACGTGATCAGCTCAGTGTTCCCTGACAGGCTGAGTTTGATTTAGTTCAAGATGATCTTGTCTACTGTCAGACCTCATGCACTCTTGTGCTGGGGTTTCTCCTTTGAGTTTCCCCGTGTTCCTGATGAGTCAGTGTGTGTGGCCACTCCTGTTCACATGGGACAGGGGCTAACTCTAAATGTCTCCCCCTGAGTGATTTGCTGTTCGCATTAAGCTGTTGTACCTGAAAGCTATCTGGTCCGTCTTCAGCTTCAAGTGTGTGTATGCAGAAATGAAACCGTTATGCCTTGAATTCCGTGTGATTTACAATAAAAGAAGTCTCAGTGTTTTGGAGTGTGTCAGTTTGCCTAAAGTTCGTGAGCAGAAGCCTGAGGTGAGCTTGTGTCACGACAGTAGATCAAACCAAATGCCTATCTAGTCCAGCATTCTGTTTACACAGTGGCCCACCAGAGGCATATGGAGAGATCATCGGTAAGACATGAGGGCAATAGCACTCTCCTACTTGTACTTCCCAGCAACTGATATTGAGAGGTATCCTTCCTATGATCCTGGAGGGAGTACATAGCCATCCCCACTAGTAGCCACTGCTACATTATCCTCTATGAATTTGTTTAATTCCCTTTAAGACGGCCATGTTGGTGACCATCACTACATCTAATGGTAGCAGCTTCCATAGTTTTTTTGTCTGCCATGAATCTCCTACTATTTAGCTTTATTGGATGAGCCTGGGTTCTAGTATCATTTGAGATGGAGAAGATTTTCTCCCTATCCACTTTCTCCACAGTGTGTTGTAGTGGCTAGAGTGTTGGAATGGGTGTCAGGAGATCCAAGTTCTAGTCCCCATTCTGCCATGGAAAATTACTGGGTGACTTTGGGCCAGTCACAGACTCTCAGCCCAACCTACCTCACAGGGTTGTTGTTGTGAAGATAAAATGGAGAGGAGGAGGAGGAGAAGGAGGATTATGTACACCACCTTGGTCCTTGGAGGAAAAAAGATGGAATATAAATGTAATAAATAAATAAATAAATAAATAAAATGCCTGATTTTGTACACCTTTATCATGTCGCTCTGTACTCACCATTTTCTAACTTACAGAATCCAAATCCTTATAAACTTTCCCTTGATCATTTGGGAGTGACCTTTTCTGCACCTTTTCCATCTCTACAATGCCCCTTTTGAGGCACAGTGACCAGAACTGTACAGAGCATTCCAAGTGTGGTTGCACCATTTTACTTGTAGAAAGATATTGTGACATTGGCACTCTTATTTTAAATTGCTTTCCTTATGATGCTCAACATGGAGTTTGCCTTCTTCACAGGAGCTGCACATGGTTCACTTTTTTCATGTATCCACAACAATCCCAAATTTCCTTTCTTACAGCTTTCAATGGGGCATACTTGACAATGTTGATTTGAATGCTGGAGGGGATGTGCAGCAGTTTTTCTGGGAAATTTCCAGCAGCCCAGTGCAATCGTCCTAGGCTTAATCCAGAGATTATAAAGGAGCAGAGATCCAAGGTGTTTCATGTGGGACCCCACTGAAAGGGGGGCTGTGAAGCCCCAGATTTTCACCTCACATTTAGGCTCTACCTCTGCACAAGTGAACCTGCCCAATCACAGTGAGAGTTACAGGTAGATTTCAATAGACTGAATTGCCATTATGATTTGATGTTAGATGCCTACATTTTGAAGGCAGGGTTGACATATGAATCTTTGATATCTCCATAATAATATAACCAATATATCTTGGTTTGGGTTTTTCATCTCCATACATTGGGCAAAGCTAAATGTAACTATGAAAGCACACTATAGATCCAAGAGTGTATCTCCTCTTAAATGAAAAATGCAATACATATATCATTTTAAATGAAAAATGCAATATATAGTTTTGTATTATACATATTGCTCTTTTCCCTCTATATACACTGTATATATTTAAAATCAGACAAATTCTTTCATTAGAAAAAGGAGCTTGATGTATTACACTAATAATCATACTGACAAGGAGTTTCTTTTTTGCAGCAGTATTGATAAGGTTAAGCATAGAGATGTTAACCAAGTGCCTGATGGGAGGTTTATTTTAAGTGCGAAGTAATTGCTTCACTTGACTACCATTGATTACTGTTTTGAGTACTGTTAAATATTCTCTTATTGACAGAATATTATTACATTAATCATAGAATGTAATGACAGTTTAAGTAAGGAAGACAGAGTAATGACACACAAAAACACACACATGAGAGAGACTGGCAGGGCAGAAGAGGTTTTCCAAATCACAAAAAATAAAACTGGGAAATAGAAAGTATAGTCATGCCTCAATCCCTCTGTGATCAAAGGAGGGAAACCAACAATCAATAGCCAGATGAATTAGCAAGAGGTATGGCCAAGGGGAAAAGTGGCACTAAGCCTATATACACCAGTTGCTGTGGAACATGGGTGGGAAGGTGCTGTTGCACTGTGTCCTGCTTGTGGGTCCCTGGTCGACAGTGGTCCTTGGCCACTGTGTGAACGGAATGCTGGACTAGATGGACCTTGGTCTGATGCAGCAGGACTTTTCTTATGTTCTTATACTAGCATGCCTTCTGCCCTCGTTTCCCACTGTTCTGTGTTCATTGCTCAATATTTGTGTCTGATGGTACAGACTTGTTCAGTTTCATCTATCAAGCTAGGCCCATTTGTAGTACTAATTCTTCTGTGAGTTACCCATGTTGTTGAGATTAGATGAACTGGATCCTCCAAAATGCATACATTAGGGATGGATGAATCTATGGCTGAATTTGGATGACACAATAAGCAACTGTGGTGTGTGTGTGGGGGGGAACAATCATCAGTTGTATTGACTATTGTGTCATCCGAATGCTGCCATAGTCAACTCAGTGCTGATCCTAATCCACACCACAGTTGATTATTTATTACCATGTAGTGTGAGGAGTAAACCCTAGATGAACAACTGTAAAGTTGATTATTACCCCACCATTGACTATGGTGTTGTCCGAATTCAGCCTATGTGCTGCTATCTCCCACTCATTTTTTTAAAAAAATCTCAAATCCTTTCTGTCCTGCAAATGAAGATATTTGATAATTTTGATTAATATTTATGTTTATTAAAAAATGAACAACATCGTCACCACCTGTGCAGGACAAATTCAATTGGTAAAACTATTCCAGGCCCAGATCTACAACAAGTAGTATATGGCACTTTGAAAACAGTTTGAAAACTGTATGGCATGTGTCCTGGGCCCCAACAGTTGTCACTACTGTTAAAGTCATAGTGTAGATCCTGCCCAGGCATGGAGAGTACCATGCTATTATTAATATTATTAATTATTTATTACTATTATTATTTCTCTTTCTCGCTCGTGGCAATTTTTCTAGACAGACATGACGGGCTTTGCTGTCTTTTACAGATTCAGGAATTTTCTGATGATTGAGCATGTTTTAAGTATGACTGCTTTCTGGATGTTGGTGTGGATGTATTCTGGTAGGCCCAGTTTCTGGAGGTTTTCTGTATATTTTTTTGATGTGATGCTAGTGACTGATGTGACTAACAGAATAATTGTGACCTTTTCCTGTTGCCATAGTTTTTTGACTTCCATGGCCAGTGGTGTATATTTGTCTCTCTTTTCTTCTTCCTTTCCAACAACATTTTTGTCATTTGGTATTGCTATGTCGATGAGGTATGTGCGTTTTTCTTTTTTGTCTATGAATGTTATGTCTGGTCGGTTGCAAGGTATCGTCTTGTCTGTATGAATTGTTCTGTCCCAGTATATTTTATGATCTGCATTTTCCAAGATTGTTTCAGGTGAATATGTATAGTATGGTGTAGGTTGTTTGATAAGGTTGAATTTGATGGCCAGTTGTTGGTGAATTATTTTTGCAGCTGTATTGTGTCTGTCCGTATAGTCTATACCTGTCAGAATTTTACATCCTCTTGTTATATGGTCTATTCTTGGAATTGATGGCATTTCCTGCATAGGTCTGTTGTTTTACTGTTGTCTTTTATGATGTATTTTTGGTAGTTCTTGGTTGCTGTAACTGTATAGTTATTAGAAATCCTTCTGTTTCTGGAAATAGCCATTCACATGATTGTTCTTTGTTTATTTGTGGGTTCTGTATTATGTTGTAGTGCTTCCCATGGAGTGCTTTTTGTGCCCATTTTTCTTTTTCCTCTGCGAGTGTGGGTAGTTATGTTTGATCTTCATTTTGTAGTGTTAGGTTGAGTGGGGTGTAATTTTTATCTTCTTTTACTATGTCTTTAGTAATGGGGGTGTTTAAACCATCCCATAGCCGAAGCTCTCTGGGCGGTTTACAAAGATGCTATTACCTGCCTGCCACATAGCAATTAAAGGTGAGGAGGCTGTCAGAAAAAGAAAGAGGTGGCAGCTGTCATTCAGCACCACAAATATGACTGAAAACATAAGAATTCAAAACCACACTTTTAAGCACTCGAATGTTCTGCCTGGATGGAGAAATCTGTAAGTTTCCATATTCCTCCCACATTAGCATTAAAAAAAAGTTCTCAAAGTTCTTTCCATGCCACTAATGGAGAAATGTGCAAAGTTTGGTGTGTTCTTGTCAAAACGCTTCTCAAAAATATTCTCTGTGAGAACTGGGACAGAGGGAGGCAAAACGTTGGTGGTGCCCCAGGCTTGCAAACATTATTTCTTTGCAACCTAAAGAGATAGACTCTGCTGATGTTCCATGTTCAAGTGAAAATGATTAGGAAAGGCATCTCTTCTGGGATATCTTCATCCAATGGGGAATGCAAATGAAGTTCATTGAGATGGTGGATTTTAAACTTTCTTCATTCCTTGCCTATCAAGGGTCCTTGCATGCCTGCAATGGAGCACTTGGATCTGGTAAAGAGTTCTGGGAAATGATCTAGGCCGGCTTTTCCCAACTTGGTCTCCTCCAGATGTAATAGACTACCTCCCCCATCATTCCCAGCCATTTTCCATGCTGGCTGAGAATGATGGGAGTAGTAATCCAACACCTCTGAATGGCACTGCATTGGGCAAGGCTAGCCTAGGCTGTACATTCAGTGTGGTGTAGTGGCTAAAGTGTTGGACTGGGAGTCGGGAGATCCAGGTTCTAGTCCCCACTTGGCCATGGAAACCTGGATGACTTTGGGCCAGTCACAGACTCTCAGCCCAGCCTACCTCACAGGGTTATTGTTGTGAGGATAAAATGGAGAGGAGGAGGATTATGAATGCCGCCTTGGGTTTCTTGGAGGAAAAATGTGGGATATAAATGCAATAATAAAATAAAATAAAAATCTAGGTCACGAATCAGACCTGTTTGACAAGCTCCATGTTGCTTTGTATTAAATAAGTATGTGCCCTAGAAGATATCCAATGGCCACTTATAGCAGAGGAAGACCAGGAGAAGTGGTGCAGCTGCCTTTCAGGGAAGCAATGGCTGACTTTACTGCTCTTCTTTTTATGCAATCTTTGCCAACCTTCCATGGAACCTAAGGATTCTTAAGAATACACTTATTCAATACATACATTTTATACTGCCCATTCTAGCAGGTTTTCTAGTCTGGAATTCTCAATAGAATTCTCAATAGACGTTCTCATTCTTCTGTTAGAGCTAGAGAAGAAATGTAGCATTTGTCAGTTTTTCCCAGAGCTCTCAATCCCAGGGGGTCCATTTTAATCTGTGTAGCATTTCCCATAAGTCGAACACAGACAAGTATTCAGTCTGTCCTGATGTCAAATATTAGGTGAATTCAATAGACCTAGCAAACCCATCCAGAAGTAGTATGCAAGATTCCACAGGGTTTTCTGTCCCTTCTAAAAATAAATGTTTTAAAATTTTCCAAGGCTGCGATTTCCCACATGTCGTGGGACAATCACTGTCTCTTCTTCTAAGATTGTTATACCAAATCTTCAGCTCTTGATTTGCCTTGAGTATAACAAAAAGAATGTATAAATAATCCTGTTCTTCCAGGCATCAACCTCTCTGGAACCAATCTGTTGCTGATCTACCTCAGTTGTTCAAGAAACAATGCTAGCAAAGAGACAAAAGGCATTTTCTGATATGTACCCTTTTTATGTTAGGGTGACATGGGTTGCCTTTTCATTGTGTATCTTATTACTTTTTATCTATTTCATTTTTGTCTATTTTTTTAAAATAAAATTGTGACCTGCACTTCAATGGCCAAGCAGTCTTCACACCTTTCTATAATAATATTCAAGGTAACACACACACATGCACACACAGATTTAATTTTCAGTATATCAGAAATTATCACATTCAGGCATTAACTATACACAATTTTTTTTATAAAAACATAAAAGCAGGAGCAACCAGATAAACTGTTCTAAAAACAACATCTGAACAAGCCCACCAGAAAAGATAAGATTTACTTGCTGAAATGTAATCTGTAATAAGGCATGGTTGACTTGATTTGGCAGGGTATTTCAGTGTCTTGGCCCCACCACAGAAAAGGCCCTGTCCCATATGACCACTCACTGTCCCTCAGAGGGTGAATATGGCATCACTACAGATTCTGGAAGGCTGTGGAGCATTAGAGTCCAGGTATATCAAGTGACCCCTAAACAAATGTGGGAAGAAATGTAAACATTCACAATTTCCTACCACACCTACAATGCAATATGTGACAAACCCATAAGCAGAAATAATGAATCATCAAGCCAACAAATGGGCAGTGCATATCAAGGGCTAAAGTTGTAAGTTCAAGCAGGATCAGACAAGTAAAAATCAAACCAACCTGATAGTTTAAGCAATGAAAGCCTGCAACCCTAGTAAATACTGAGCACATTATCCAGCTACTGTGGAGCACTTATTAACCTGACTGAAAATCAACAAAATGCTTATGCATGGAATCCATTTGGAATCCATTTGACTGGATTGTGCCCACTGGTTTATTTGACAAAGAAGATATTTCTTTATGTGATAAAATGTCCATTTCTATCTCATTGTCACAATCTTCCAGCTCTCTGTTTCATGAGTTGAAGGGCAAACAGCAAAATAGTGTGACCCCCATTCCTTTTTGCCCTTCTTGTTGCCTTTTCTGCTGCCACCAGGTGGAAGCCCCCCCCCCCCCCAGCTGCCTCCTCTGAACTACCTTAAGACTCTTCTGGTCTCATATATTTACTTTAGGTAGGCTGACCAGATAAAATCCAGGTCAGGGCTCCTGTAACTTTAACAGTTTTAGAGAAAAGGGAATTTCAGCCGGTGTCATTTGTATGCAATTAGTTCCTGGTGAAATTCCCTCTTCATAACAACTGTTAAAGTTGCAGGGGCCCTGTCTTCTTTTATATATGGTCACTCTAGTATAGTGCCTATACTATACATCAACTGTTGTGATGACGAGGGAATATCACCAGGAACTAATTGCATACAAATGACACTGGCTGAAATTCCCTTTTCTCTACAACTGTTAAAGTTACAGGAGCCCTGACCTGGATTTTATCTGGTCAGCCTAACTTTAGGTAGGGTGACCATAATAATAATAATAATAATAATAATAATAATAATTTATAACCCGCCTCTCCCTTCGGATCGAGGCTGGGAACACAATGTAAAATACAAGAATCACAAACAGTTAAAAAAAAATTAAAAACAAGAGAAAATACATCATTAAAACATTTTAAAATTCATCCGGATAGGCCTGCCGGAAGAGAGCAGTCTTCATGACTCTCTTAAATTCATGAAGACTGCTAATTTGTCTAATCTCCTCTGGCAGACCATTCCATAGTCTGGGAGTGATGGAAGAGAAGGTCCTCTGGGTAACACTCGCCAGCCTAGTTCTGGCTGGCTTGAGTAAGTTCTTCCCAGAGGACCTAAGTGTGCGGGGCGGATTGTACAGGAGAAGGCGATCCCGCAGGTAGCCTGGGCCTAAACCATGTAGGGCTTTAAAGGTAATAACCAACACTTTATACTTCGCCCGGAAACTGACTGGCAGCAAAAAGGAGGCCAGGGCTTCTGTATGTTTAACAGTTGTATAGAAAAGGGAGTTTCAGCAGGTGTCATTTGTATGCATGCAGCACCTGGTGAAATTCCCTCTTCATCACAACAGTTAAAGCTGCAGGAGCCCTGCCTTCTTTTGTATCTGGTCAAGAAGTGTTAAAATCTGATTGGATACATGCACAACACACACACACACACACACACACACACAAACACACACACACACCTCATATGAGCCAACAGGTAACAAAACAATCAGGGATAACTAAAACCATGTCCTTATTTGATCCAGATCCCTTCCAAGCAATATCTTACTATCATTGGACCAGCTTTCTCAACCTGTTCTCTAGCTCCAGCACCTCTGACTCTTCTCTGGGATGCTAGTCTGGATTAGTTCCTTTCTTCTTTTATTTATTTATTCATTTATGTATTACATTTATATAATGCCCATTAGCTGAAGCTTCCCTCTCCACATTCTTCGCTTTTCTGCTTTTCTGCCTTAGACACTTAACTCTTAAAATTCCATTTTCTCTTCCCTATTCCAGCCAGTCAGGAAAGTAGTTGCATGTTCATTTCTATTTCACCAGTTAAGGAGCAATCTTATGTCCCCTAGATAGCATCCGAGGGACATAGTATTTTTAGGTTTTCCAGCTGCAAGCTCAGAGGCCTCAGGTTTGAGCTGGGAGTCAGGAAACTGCACTCTCCCCCCCCCCCCTTTGCAGACAGCACAAAGTGAACTGTGGTGGCTGCCTCTCCGTGCTGGATAAGCTAAGCACAGAGAGGGAGAAAATGTGCAATCCCGGGTCGAGGAGGGGAGGAAACCACAGAACCTGCTTTGTTCAACTTCCTGAGCATTGTGCGGATGCCCCCCCCCCCCTCCTGCTCTGAAGTCCACATTTAGGCAGCCAAAATTGGCCATCTAGCAAAAAAAAGCCTGGGCAGACAGAGCATGTAAGAGATGATCCACTCCGTCCTTTGTCCATTCTGCATTGGAAACTCATATGTCCCCAAGTTTCCCAATTACCCAGGGCACAACTCATAAGATTGTGTCATTCAAAACTTTTCTCTCTCTCTTCTTTTTTTCATGGAAGAGAAGGCTATCAGTGGCTACTAGTCCTGATCGCTAGCTGCTACCTCCAGTATCAGGGCAGTATGCCTATGTACACTCCGTGTTGGAGAACATAAGCAGGAGGGTGCCATTGCACTCATGTTTTGCTTGTGGTTTCCCATCGACATCTGAACAAAATGCTGAACAAGATGGACCCTTGGTCTAGCATAGCTCTTCTTATGTTCTTAACTTTATAACATCCTAGCTTCCTGGGCAAACTTCCTAATCTCTACATTCTAACTAAACTGTTGACCTCTAAGCTATTAACCTTTTAGCTGACACTGACTAGCACACACAATGGTCCTGTTCAGAAGACATGTTAACAAAAGAAGCCTTAACCGTTGTGTTTTAAGGTCTAATCTACACCAAGCAGAATATTACACTATGAAGGTGGTATATAAAAGGCAGGAGCCACACTACTGGTTTATAGCAGTATTGAAGTGCACTGACTGCTTTTGGGGCCCATTGACACATACCATATACCACTTTCAGACTGCTATATCCTACCTGATGTGGCTCCTGCCTTTCATATACAACTTTCATAATGCAGTGGCCTAAGTTTCTTCTGAACAGGGCCAATAAAATGTTTACCTCAGGTTATCCAAAAGCCAAAGTAAACACAAAAAGGTGGACAGTTCTTTTCCTTCACAGTAACCTTCTCATTGAGTTCCCAAGGGAACTAATATCATCATCATCATCATCATCATCATCTGCCTATTAACACAATTGAAACAACTATATAACAAAACTATAAAAACAAAATATCAACAAAAGCAGTGTAAAGAACACAGTAGATAAATATACAGGAAACAGGTTCAGAGCTGGTACATCTCATCCATCTCCCACAGATGTGGCTGTTACAAGTTCAGGCATAAAGTTTGAATGGTACTCTTGAGACACATCTGAAGCTGCACCCATTATGTTTTATGTGGCTCAGGAAGCAGCACTCTGAACCTTCTTACAAATCTTGCCAGAATAATCCTTATGAAGAAACATGCCAGTCTTTCGGTTTCTCAGAGCTCTTGGAGGTTTTCACAGGTGATGAAATTTGCAGGCTTAAGGGCTCTTTGACTACAGCAATCAATACACTGTCTAGGAGAATTACCCTTTGTTGTAATCCCAGAAGCCTTAGAAGCTAAATTAATGGTTTCATTACCATGGTAAAACAAAAAACAAAAAAACACCTTGGGCAATCCACAGGCCAAATACCATTGCAGTCATACAACTCTCTCTTTACTTGAAGAGCCTTTGACATTTCCTGTAATTCAGGTGCATGGTGTGGCTAAAATGATATTTGCTTCTTGCTATAAATAAATAAATAAATAACCTCAGTGTGAAAATCCTCAGCTGGTATAAAATGCTTGAAAAAGTTACATATGTCTTTTTGTACAATTGGATGCTAACTAGGGTGACCATATGGAAAGGAGGACAAGTCTCCTGTATCTTTAACATGTGTATTGAAATGGAATTTCAGCAGTTGTCATTTGTATGCATGCAGCACCTGGTGAAATTCCCTCTTCATCGCAACAGCCACAGTGACCAGATACAAAAGAGGTCAGGGCTCCTGCAGCTTTAACTGTGGTGATGAAGAAGGAATTTCACCAGGTGCTGCATGCATGCATATAAATGACACCTGCTGAAATTCCCTTTTCTATGCAACTGTTAAAGATACAGGATCCTTGTCCTTTTCATACGGTCACCCTATGTTACCCTTTTTTTTAAAGGGTAACTATAGGGTTACTTTTTATATGCAACTAAATAACTGTAAAGGTTGCAAGACATCCTGGAGGATAGGATGAGCAGAAGATGGGACTAGAAAAAGCATGGGAACTGTTACCACTTGCAGCATTCAAGTTCACATACATCTCAGTAATTCTTACAACAATCTTGAAATGTAGGCCCATCAACATTGCTACCCCAATGTTTCAGGTTGCCACACCAGGTGTCAAGATGGTTGCAGTGGGGAAGAGGACAGGGGTATCGTGATACCCCTTACCCAGTGCATGGCCCTTGGTGCAGACTAGGGATCATGAATATTGAGCTCCAGGGCTAAACAAGGCTTTCTAGCCTGTAGCCCTAGAAATCCCATGCAGGGCTGACTCAGAAATGTTGCACTTATTTGTGTGATTCCTACATAACATTTTGTACTTGAGATAGTGGTAGCGATGGAGCATGGCAGACCTCTGATGAGAGTTTGTTCCAAAAGTGTGGTGCCACTGGAAAGAAGGTCCTGTCGCGTGTGATCAACCACCTAATTGCTCTCACAGGTGGGCAAATAAGAAGGGCCTTTCTTTCTGATCTTAAAGTGCAGGCAGGCTGATATGGGTGAAGGCAGTTCTTCAAGTAACTTGGTCCTAAACCATTCAAGGCTTCAAAGGTCAAAAACAGCACTTTGAATTTGTCTCGGAAACATACTGGTATGATGGCATTACATTTAATGACTTTTTCAACTAGTGCATAAGTGTGTAGTTTTGGCCTGGCCCTGGAAGTGCGTGTCAGTATTTGTCAGCACATGTAGGGGCACCAAATGAGGCTAAATGTAGGGTGCCTAAGCACCCTACATTTGGGTAACAGTTTTGCCCTCATGGGCAATGTACAGCAGTAGTTTGAGAACCACATCCCAGCGGGCATGGCTGCAGCTGGTGGTAGGTGAGCATGAGTTGGCAGTGCCCCCTTTGCCATACATATTCATGGCAAAAACTTGCACATGGGAAGGGGAGAGTTAACTGATAAAAAGTGGAAGTTAAGGGAAGAGGTGAGCCCAATTTTCATGGGGAGGGCAGCATGCAGTGATGACTGGCCCATGTGTCATCTTCCCCAGGGATGCCTTGATCCCTGCCCCAGCCTGCCAAACGGCTATGGGTAGGGATGGATGGACTCACCTCTGTCCATGCTCACCAAGTGCTTGCCCAACCACCACCTGCCACCACTCACCACACTGCCCAAGCCGCTGAACACTGCACAAGTCACTCATCCCCTCAGCAAGCCACCATATTTATTTATTTATTTATTTATTACAATTTTATACCGCCCCATAGCCGAAGCTCTCTGGGCGGTTTACATAGGATTAAAAACAATTAAAAACAATATACAAAAAATTAAAACAGCAAAAACATACAACATACACACAATCTGTACATTTAAAAACCACTTCAACACTTCAAAAGCCTACAAAAACAAAACAAAACAAACCTAGGCTCTTCAGATATTGCCAAATGCCTGAGAGAAGAGGAAAGTCTTGACCTGGCGCCGAAAAGATAACAATGTTGGCGCCAGGTGGCTTGGGGTTTTCTGAATGCAATTTTACCAACATAACATTTCTGGAAAACCTGAGATGTCTTTTTTAAGCAAAATGGTGGCTTATTGAGGGGTCAGGTGCCACTTGGTGCTCATGGACTGTGCTGGGCTCACTGAACGGGTCCAATAATGGGGTCCGGTAGGCTGAGTGGGGTTAAGTCTGCTGAACTCCACCTCCCCTCTTGTTCTCCAGTGACATTCCTACTTGTGGAAGTGTGATTTGCAGGAGAATTTGGTAGAGGTTATGGCAAAATCTGGTGGTGGCTTGGGCACACGAGTGTTGGCCTCTAAGCAGAACGTGCAGCCCATATGTGATTTAGATAGACACCTGTCTTTTGTTTCATTTTGTTTTTCTTCTGAAATGCCCAATGATTTTTAGAATACCATAATGGCTAGATCTACACTACCGCTTTACAGCGGCATTGAAGTGCACTGATAACTGTTGAGGCACAATCCACATTCCATATGCCACGTTCATAGTGTTATATCCTGCTTTTTATTGCACATTTGTAATGATTTGATGCAAGGTGTAGATCTGGCCAATGTCACCGGGTGGCCAGTGATGTGATCTCTGGTCCTTACTCTGATGTGTGTATAGAACAATAGAAAGCAAAACATTGTTTCATGCAAGAACCCATAGAACTAAATAAGGATCAAAGTTAGGTGAGGAGAGAATACCACAGCAATGTAAGGTGAGCAAAGTGACAGAATCGGAGAGTACTTGCACACCTCACATGGCAAATCTCCTACAATTTCTTTCATCTGACAAAATTGAATCCTTATAATAGAGGCGTCAGTTTGAAAATTCATCTATTTTTAAATATTTTAACACAGGCAGGGTTCAAAAGAGTTTTAAAGATATGTTTCACATGCCATTTTTCTTCCAGAAGTGTCTTTGTAGCATAAAGGATAAACAACTCTCCTAAAAGCCAGATCACTTTTAAATTGAAATTGAGAGAACAGTAGGAGGAGATTTAAAAGGATGGACATATCCACACAAACACCCCACAGATACCCCAGGGGGGGAAATGTTCATGTCTTGCATCAAAAAAAGCCACTCACGTAGAAAACAGACAAATAAAGGCTGATTCATATGTTACTGTTGTGATATTGTATGGGTTGAAGCACTTTGCTGGCTGAAGCCAAAGTCCATCTAATCCAGCATTTTGTTCCCAATTGGCCAGATGCAGTTGGCCAGATGCCCCTTGGAGCTAAGAAGCAGGACATGAAAGCAACGACTCCCTCCTTTGTTTATGTTTATCCCCACTGCCTGCCAGCATCCTTCAGTGCTGAAAAGCACTGAAGATTTGTGGGCATTTGTCACAAATATTCATGAAGGCTTTGCACACATTCCAAATGCACTTGTGCACCCTTCAGCATGCTCAAGTAGTGCCCTCTCTATTTTTCATGGGGCAAAGAGAAAGCAGAGGTGGCAACTTTGAGACCCCCCCCCCCCCCTACACACACAATAGCATCTTTTCCTACTAGAATCTTGACTGGGACAGTAAGTCTTATGCCATACCTGCACAATATATTCTCTTATATCTCACAACCAACATGACCACAATTTGAATTGGGAACACTTTCAGTTAGGTGGCCTGGATGCATACCAGGGAATGCTGCAGTTGCTTTCTATGAAGACATGGGAGCAGATAGTGAACCTCCTTGAAAAATACTTGCAAGCTGTCCTCACAGGGAGAACCACAAGCAAAACCAGCAGTGGTATGCAGAGTACCATGACAAAAAGCTTGCTCTTTTTTTGTTGTAGTAGTAGAATTTGATGAGGGTTCAGTCAGGGTTTAGTTGGCCACCACATTCACTGTTAAACCATGGATGAGGGAGGTCTTAGTTTGGACCAATCTGGCATTTAAAACCAGCATCCGGTTTCCCAAGGGCAGGCTAACAGGGCAACTATCAAATCTGTGGTGCAGGGAGGATCAGGGCACAGCATGGGTGTTAACTGTCTGGGCCACTTTCCCCTTTCCTGGCTAGTCCTCCTCCCAATGCCATATCTCCCTCTCCCTGTAGTCTGTTTTTATGCTTTTTATGGTTTTACATTTTGTATATTGGTTTTTAAAGGTTCAATGTTTTTAATCTTTGTAAACCGTCCAGAGAGCTTTGGCTATGGGGTGGTATATACATGTAATAATAATAATAATAATAATAATAATAATAATAATACCCATCACTACACAAATTGCCACGTCAGCTGTACCCACTTGACCCCCTATCCTCCCTCCCAAGCAAATACTTAAGAAGGAATCAACCCCCCCCCCCCAATTGACATTCACGGGTCTCACATCTTCTTAGCTGACTGACTGCTGAATGAACAAAGTCCACCACTGTTTAGGGGGAAATATGGCAACATTGAGAAACAAGTGATGTGTACACACCTCACCCGAAGCAATTTATAAGGAATAATCTGTTAGAGCTGCAGAACACTCAGAACTGTGTTTCTGGCTGCCTGTCTTTGCCCTCTCAGCAATTTAGTTGTCAGTCTTTATGAAGTAAATAGGTAATTGAAAGTAAATGTGCTTTCCTTCTAAAGTTCATGAGAAGCCTCTAGGGCTACGGCAAGGAGAGAGAGGGGGGAAACGGAGAGAGAAACCAACTTCCATCATACGTATATAACCCTTGGATTCTCAACGACATTTCTGTTAATCCATGCGTGCAAAATCATTCCCAAGACATGCCCTGCACTTGTATCAAGAAGAAGGATTGCGCTTCTGTAACGCTCAGAGGCAAAGTATAGGTGCCTGCGCATGTTCTTAGAGCACTGTCTTGAGGACATGTTCACATGAGCACTGTTGAGTGGGGTAGCTCTCTGGTGGAGAAAACATTTAAACTTCTGTTATTTATCATTTGTTTCCTTTATGGAATTGCTTTATTTACATGTATAACACTGATTGTTATTATCTGTTGTAGATTTTGTTTGCTACAGATTTATGGATAGATTTTCTTCATCATTCTACGTTGTTGTTACTGTCCACATTAGTTCCTTTTTGGAATAGGCTCTACGGGACAGGACCGGAATAGCAGACATGACTCACTACTTGGATGATTTTTTACTCATTGGAGCGGCAGGCTCTAATCAATGCTTCGTACTAATGCAGCAGTTTCAAGCGTTAACCAATGAGTTAGGGGTCCGCTTTCACATGAAAAGACAGAAGGCCCTGGTACTACCCTTAGATATCTCGGAATCGGGTTGGATTCCGTGGTGCAATGCTGCCGGTTGCCACAAGATAAGTTACAGTCACTCCTTAACAAACTTCAGCTGCTGATGAGGGCACACAAAGTTGCCTTACACCAGTTGCAAGAGATTGTAGGACATTTAAATTTTGCCTGTCGTGTCATCGCACCGGGCCGAGCTTTTCTTCGGCGTTTGTGCACTGCTATGCAGGGCCTTTGCTCCCCTCACCATAGACTGTGTGTTTCGAGCCAGATGCATCAAGACTTGAGTATTTGGGTGTCCTTCTTGCTTAATTACAATGGAGTGTCTGTCTGGCGGCAAGATTTGCTCCTCGAGGTGGAAATGCAGGTCCATTCTGATGCTTCGGGCACACTTGGCTTTGGGGTGATCTGGCGTGATCGTTGGTATTCCAAGCGGTGGCTGCCAGAATGGCTGCATAATGGTACTTGCAGGGATTTGACTTTCTTGGAATTTTTTCCAATTTTAGTTGCCACCCACATTTGGGTGGATGAAATGGCAAACTCTGTAGTCCATTTCTGGTGCGATAACCAGGCTACCGTCCGGGTGATCAACACGCTGTCTTCCTGAAGCCTCAGGGTGATGGCGCTTGTTAGGGTGTTTACTTTACACTGTTTGACCTATAACATTTGGTTCAGGGCTAGGCATGTACCCGGGCTTCAAAATGATATTGCTGACGCTTTATCGCGTCATCAGGTGCGGAGGTTTTGGGAACTGGCGCCCTGGGCTCGGCCACTGCCAGAAGCAATGCCGACTGCGCTTTGGGAAATTGGAGGGCCGAGATAGATCAGGCCATATGGCATTCCGTGGTGCCTAGCACCAGGATAGCGTATAACAAAACAGGTAGGGATTTCCGGGATTTCCGTGCCACCTTTAATTTACAGGATATGTGGCCAATTCCAGTGTGTCATATTCTGCAATTTTGTGTGGCGCAGCATAAGAAAGGGTTAGCAGCGCATACGATAGCTAGTAAACTAGCTGCTTTGGCCTTCTTGGCTAAAATTCGTGGGGTTGCAGATTCTATGGTGGATGATAGGGTGAAGCGCACCATAAAAGGCTGGAGTAGACTCTTCCCTAGGGCACCGGATTCGGGGCTCCCGTATCTCCTGACATTCTGGTAGGTTTAAGAATGGCATGGTCAGGATTATGTTCCTCACATTACGAAGGTCATCTTTTTCACGTTGTGGCCTTGACGGCCTTTTTTGGAGCTTTTAGGATCTCCGAATTAGTGCCGCTCTCTAAGAACGACAGGTCCAGCAGGGCTTTACAGTATGATGATTTGCGCTTTCTAGATGTAGGGATTAACATTAGGCTGCGGTGGTCTAAAACCGATCAGAGGGGGCAAGGGATGGACATTGCTATTTTTCCCACACCATTGGAGGAGTTATGCCCGGTTCATGCATTGCAAACATTCCTCGCCCTGCGGGGGAATGCGGCAGGAGTTTAATTTTGCCATGTGGACGGTTCACCGTTAACTAAATATCAGTTTTGGTCGGTTACCAAGTGTGCCCTGGGGAGGTTAGGCGTACCGGCAGATCAATTCAGGACACATTCCTTTCGAATTGGTGCCGCATCAACGGCAGCCAGCATTGGTTTCTCTCCCACGCAGATTCAGGCGGTGGGGAGATGGAGGACTTCAGCGTATAAAACTTACATTAGAAAACTGCCACCTAGGTAGTCAGTTTGTTCTTGCCCTAACATTCCCATGTTTGATTCTAGATTCCTGGAGAAGGCAGACTCCAATGAGCGTGATCATCTGTGGACACAGTATGGTCTTCTGGGCCGGCCGGCGGGCGTCTTGTTCTAATTTCGGATCTCAGCTCGGGCTGAGCCACTGTGTCTCCATTCATTGGCTGGGCAGGCGAGGCATGTGGTGGGAGCGCCTTCTTCCCACGTTATTCCACCAGCATGCGAGTCTTTCCCCCCCCCCCCTCATATCCTGATTATTCATCTGGGGGGAAACGACTTGGGCTTGCTGAAAGGCAAGGCCCTGATTTTACAAGCAATTGCCGATTTCAGAACGATCTGGCAGCATTGGCCCAGTGTGCTCATTATGTGGTCTTGCTTGTTGCCCAGGCTTGCCTGGAGAGAGGGTAGCGACCCTATTGCGTTGGAGTGAGCTTGCAGGAAAGTAAATTCAGAAATCTTTCAGGAGCTAAGCAAATATGGGGATGTTAGTATACGACATCCTGACATTCTGCATTCTCGGAGGGAGCTGTACCGACAAGATGGCGTTCACTTGTCGGATTGCGGCAATGACTTATTTTTGAAAGATCTGCAAAAGGGTTTGCGGGAAGTATTAGAGGCCAGATGGGGGGGCATGACTAATCAAGTAGCTTGTCAGTCCCCATGGCAGTAGGTGCGGGCATCTTTAGGGCTTTTTCCAATTGGCGAACATTCTCAGGCTCCGTTGAAGTGATGGGTAATACCTGAGGCCTACATCTGGGAGTCTTGTGGCACCAGATCATGGGATAAGGTTTACCTTTGAGGCCAACCCTACTCACCAACTCAGAGCCGTGCGGCACAGGAATGGGGACAATGGAAGGCCTCCCTACCCCATATGGGGAAGACCACGGGGTGGTGAAGCATTGGCACCACCTCGAGGATAGAGAATGGTTCGCCTGATCCCAAGATTTGGCCTGAGGAGGCCAAGAGTGAGGATGCCCACTTAGGTTTTCACCCTTTGCAGATCTTTAATAAAGTGGCCCAATTTTAAACCCAACTACTTTGTCTCAACTCTTTATTTACACCCTACACTTCGCAAAAGCTGTTTAAGGAGCAGCAAAACAGAGCATCATGATCCATTTACTTACAGCACAGGGAAAGCCTGGGTGAAAAGGTGTGTTTTTAGGAGGCATTTGAAACTGCACAGCGGAAGGTTTTCCAGAAGGTGGGTGCCACTACAGAGAAGGCCCACCATTGGGGTACTTCATGGCAAAATTCTTTTCATTTTGGAATGACCCCCAAGGCATCCTCTGATGAATCTTAAATGTTGCCTAGGTGTATATAAGGGAAGACAGTCTTTTAACAAATCTTTAAAAATATTGGTTTTAAAATGAATACAACAACATGTTTTGATAAATACTTTTAATATTTATTTATTTGCTTGCTTGTTCGTATTCTTTGCCTTCCTCATCCCTTGGGTTTATATAGCAGATTATTATTTTTAACTTGCGTCAAGGGGATATCAGACTTAAAGCAATATAGAAATACTTCTCAGTGTGTATTCCTAGACATTTCTACTCATGTGTAAGCTCCACTTAGTTCCATGAGGCTTATTCCCAGGTAAGTTTACTAGAGAGTAAGCCTAGATGTTCCAACTGTTAGAGGTTTCTATTAAGTGGATATGTTTCTTTTATCCAGCTGAAATTCTAGGGTTGATAGACTAGTAAACAGCTGTTCAAAAAAAATCTTTACAAATTATACTTTAAATTATTAAACAGCAGTTTAACCTACATGCCATTACCTATATTCCATTAACTATGTGCATATCATAAATTATAGCTGTGCTCCAGAAAATTTAATGGATGATATTCTGACTTCATAGTTATAGCATATTGATGCAACAAGCATTAGTCAATCAGAGTAGATTTCAGAGTTCTTTTAAATACAGCGTGCTTTCTATTGTCAGTCAACTTGACCAAGCCTGCCTTGTTAGGAACCAGCTATCTCAGCTGAGAAAAATATGTAGCAGATGGGATTAAGGTGCTTATTCTTACCGCGTTTACATTCCAGTCATGCATCTCTTTGCTCAGTTCTGATCCTTTGTCCCTTAACATTGCAAAATTGTTTCCAACAATGCTCAATATGATTAAACCATACTTGGTAGTAACGAACAAACCTTCCTTGATCAAATGGAATGGGTGTGGCATGGTTTGACAAGGACTGCAGAGATGCAAAGAGAGAGGGGGTAGGAAAGAAATTTAGCTGCTAGGAAGCTTATGTGAGAGAACTCAGCTATAGTTCTGCAAACTCTTATAAGTGCCAAAAATAAAATTAATGATAAATCCCTTTTGAAATTCAAAAAGTGTGCTTTAGACTCTGCTTGGATTTTTACTATCCAAACCAGGGAAAGCAAAACCTTTTGGAGCATAGTTTACAAAGGCAGCTGAGACTATAATGATGTGTTCCATGGTACCATTTCTAATCCAAATTGGGAGCGGGAGTTTCATTTTTTTATTATTTCTCTCTCTAATGAAGAGACATTTTTACATTTCAGGTATATGAAACTTGGGGCATCAAAATGACTTGCCCAGCTCTGAGCATGGACATGCAGGAGCTGATTGAGAGCCTTCCACGCACCAAAGGTCCGAAGGAAAATGACACCCCAACCGATAGCTGTATAGATCATTTACAGTGCAAGTTTATGCATGTATGTTTAGAAGAAAGTCTAATTGACTTTAATGGGGCTGATGCAGCACTGACTCTGGGTTTTTGAGGGCAAGACACCCTCTATTGGTCCCTTTCCTCAGTGCCTGTACCTTCTTATTGTCATTGTCACCAGTAGGCTGACCATATGAAAAGGAGGACAGGGCCCCTGTAACTTTAACAGTTGTAGAGAAAAGGGAATTTCAGCCAGTGTCATTTGTATGGAATTAGTTCCTGGTGAAATTCCCTCTTCATCACAACAGTTAAAGTTGCAGGGACCCTGCTTTCCTTTGTACATGGGCACTCTAGTATAGTGCCTGCAACTTTAACTGTTGTGATGAAGAGGGAATTTCACCAGGAACTAATTGCATACTAATGAACTGGCTGAAATTCTCTTTTATCTACAACTGTTAAAGTTACATGAGCCCTGTCCTCCTTTTCATATGGTCAGCCTAGTCACCAGCAGCTACTGCTCCTCTTCTTCTTCCACATCACTGTTACCACTTGTCAGGTCTACACCAATCAGGATATCACACTTTCACAGCAGTTTGAAAACAGTACATGGGATGTGTCATGAAGCTTCTTCAGACAAGTGTTTTATCATACAGTTGAGACTGGCCACTCACGGATCTTTGTGGGTGTTCCTCCTGCATGTCTCCCACTGGTGTCCACTCCTTCCACCATTTTTTTTTTTTTTGTTATAAAATAATCCTCAAAAAATTCAACTCTTCTGAGCTATAGCGACATTTGTTGCTATTTCCTGTCATGTGTAGGAGAATTTTTGCTCTTAAACGCCCACTAGAGGGTGCTGTCCCGCTACACTGAATGGGCCATGTGGTCGCTGCTTTCTTCCCCTTTCTCCCCCATGTGATTCTTCTTGTCCTGATCGTGGAAGAGAAGTATGAAACAAAAGACACAGTAAGGACAAAGATTTTCCCCCCATCTGAAAGAACTCATGGGCCCGAACAGTTGTCAATACCTTTATAAAGCAGTAGTGTAGATCCTGCTTTAGACAGGCAGAAAGCCAGTGAGCGAGTAGATGGTGGTGTCTCCTGCTCCTACTTTTCACCATCACTGCAGCCTAAGCCAAGGCAGATGGCACGGAGAAGCAACTCCAGAGAGCTGTTGGCAGTGGGATCCTTCTGGGGCATGGATCTTCGACAGGTGTCCAACCATGCTTACTGTTGATGCTGTCCCTGGCTTTACTCCCAGGTAAATGGGTTTAGAATTATTCTCCCCTAAACCATGTAATGTTATCAACCTCATTGGTATTATTTCCCACTGGTGGAATTTGAAAATCATAGCCTCTATTGTATGAAGAGTGTAAGTTCCCTCTGTTAATATAGGCCCCTTTGTACACCTAATACATATAGCGTGTAGGTTGTATAGGGAATATGTTTTGTGCAAACTCAAGTATTCAGGATGTGCTGTCATTAGGAGTGTTTTGTATTTGGTTTTTTTGCTGTGGAGTAAGCAGGCTTTTGAGCCAGCCATTTTCCATAAAACTATTTTGTGCTTATCGATATTAACAGGGTTGGAGTCACTGGGCAGTTGCCAAAATATGCCAACCATTCATCCTGGACCTGCACATTATCTGCCCTCTCCCACTAGGCAGTGGGTTTTAGGGGACAGAATTGATTACTTCGGTGGGTTGGGAGTGCATTGGCTTCCTGGAACCCACGTGGTCTGTACCCCACTGCTGCAAGTGGTTGTGCTACCACTATAAGTGGAAGTGGCCAGATTCTCAGTGGTTCTGCTGGAAACAAGGGTGCTGAGGTAGCAAACCAGAAATAGCTGTTTGGTGGGCCAAGATGAGTGTGATTCTGCTCGAAAATGAATCACTCACCATCCAACAAGGGACAGAAGGCAAAGTATACCTAATTTCTTAGCAGAATCCCTTGGAAATTCAGTTGCAAATGCTTGGCAGCCATGGTAGTAGTGGTGTCATGGGAACCAATGGGGTCTGGAAAAAAAATCCATGGATGGCACACATTTCTCCATTGGTGATTTTACCAATATCATTTCTGCAATGAGGAATATACAATATGGCCATGTTCTTGCACCATTTTTATTTATTTTTATCAATCACATTGCATAAGTGTTGAGCAGTGATTTTTTTCCCCCTGTATGGAACTGAAAGGATTCTGTTCTACTTTATATAGATGATGTGGTACTTATCCAACTGGTCCTTCACAAAATATTGTCATTCATAAATCTATTTTGTAAACGAAATGGCTTAAATATTAACTACACCTCATCTACACCCTCAAACCTCAAAGTTGTTGGATTTGGCCATAAATAATCCAAGTATAAGTGACACTTTGACTAGGATGTACCATATATATATATATATATATATACGTGTGTGTGTGTGTGTTGTGTGTTTCCTTTCTCCAATTCAAGGAACTGGAAAAGCTGTTGCTCTGAAATTGGAGGTTGAACAGTCCATGCCAGGAATCCTCAGGTGTTGGATAGCTCATGAAGTCAAGTAAGTACATTGCATCTATGTTACAAATCTCAAAATCCAGATTGCAAACCAAAATGTCTATGCTTCTCAAATGTGGAGGTTCCACAGACCTATTGGCTTTGAAACCTTTCAGAAATAGACTATGCTCCCCTAAAGGTATACATGCATCCTTTTTGAGGACCAAAACAGGCATCCTACCAGTTCAGTTGAGAATCCATTTGAATCCCTTTAATAAATGGATTAAGCTGCTACAGGTGTCTCAAAATAGACTTTAAAAATGTGTCTAATTGAGCAGATTACTAACTCCTCAGTATTAACTCCTCTGTCCAGATGATATGGCTTGAGGATCTTAGGTAGCTAATTTAGTTATGTACCTTGTTTGCTTTATTTAGTGTCCCCTCCCCCTGTTCTAAGGCTGTTATTACATAAGTGGAATTTTAATAAAAAGGATGAAAATTTCACATATCCAGTGTGATTTATCCTCCTTAATGCCAAGATTGCTTCTTGCTATGTCATATTGAAATACCAGCATGGAGTAGAGAATTATATCTCTGGAATTAATAATTTCATAACGAGTAATGCCCTCACCCTTCTGAAATTCAATAAAATGTCATCTGCTACTTGAAAGAAAGATCAGAACATTACTAATAATTTATGATTTTGTGTGTGTGGTGATGGAAAGAATAAGGATATTATGCCTTATTTGTTTGGCTGTTCTATAAATGCATGTATACAGCTCTTGGCAGGTCAACAGTGTTCGTCAGATTTCTTTCTTTTTTAATAAGTTTTAGTACCAATGCAATAAGTGGGTTAAACAAGAAATATCATTACCCTTGCCTTGAAGTTGTCCAAAATATGCAATCTTTTTTTCTTGACTATCTTCTGGATCATTGTGATGAAATGCATTCCATATTTTAGATATAAAGTTTATTTCCCTGCTGGACCCATTTCTTCTTCTTCTTCTTCTTCTTCTTCTTCTTCTTCTTCTTCTTCTTATTTGTATTTTGCTATATGTAACAATTATTGCGGCAGAAAAATGGCTTCCCAAAATTTGCCCTAACAAATTACTGAGAAAATAGGAAAGGTATGAAAAAATAGAATTGTCTCATTGAACATCAGTAACCTACTAGTTTCATTATTGTTTCATTCAACATTAATAACTTCCCTATTTAAGTATTGATATAATAATTATATCAAATACTAGAGATAAGTTGGGAATTAATCCTGCGTCCATGTTAACAAAAATGAGAGTTCTGTAATTTGGAAAACTTATATATCTTACAATATGATATGAATTTTTTTAAAGGAAGGGTCAAGCTACATGTTACACAAGAAATCCATTTTTTTTATACCTGTATTATTTTCCCCACGTGGGGAAAACATAGCCCGGAAGGAGAGAACAATTTTGATTGGGAAGCATTCAATATTGCTTCTGCTATATTGTAATTAGTAGTTCCTGTGGCTGTATTTCATTTTAAAAGCAAAAGTCAGTGATCCATTCCCCAGATGATGTGTTATTTGGCCCTAACTTCTCTTGATTTCCTAAATCAGAGCCAAACTAAAGGTTCTGCTAATCATGTATAGTGTTGCTCTTTGTGATAGTTTTCCTATGAGGCACTTATTCGGATCAGGACCATAGTCCTGCAGCACATAGTTAAACTATGGAATTCATTTACACAAGATATAGAAATGCCACAAACATGAGTGGCTTTAAAAGGAGACTGGACAAATTTGTGGAGGTTGAAGCTACCAATGGTTACTGGTCGTGGCTACTATATAGACTCCAGTATTGGAGACACAATATGATTCTGAATGCTAGCTGCTGGGAAACATGAGCGGGATCATGCTGGTGCACTAATGTACTGCTTGTGCGCTCCCCACTAGGCATCTGGTTGTCACTGTGGGAGCAGAATGCTGGACTAGATAGTTTGATCCAGTACAGCTCTGCTTATGCTCTTAAGTACAAAAATATAGGATATGTGGTTTATGCTGGGTCTGAAGATGTAAAATAAAAATGACCTCAAGCCATATCAGACCATTCTTCTATAGTGCTCAGCAGGGTTATATACTGATATTGATAGCACATGTTATTATTATTTTTACAAAGACTCTTGGTATAAAGCTCACACTACATAATCCACCTAGCAGATAGTTAAATTTAGTGTTCTTTTTAAACATGCTGGCTGCATGGGCCCCGTCATCTCTGTATTTTGCTGATCTAACTCTTAACTGCTACCTCAGTGAGCTCAAAGCCGTAAACAACACACTGGATGACCTTGAGCAAGACTCTGTGTGTACGTGTGTATTTGTGTAGCATCAGTTCTGTGATGGAGCTGTTTTCATTTAGAGATGGGTGAGCTCGTGTTGGATTAACTCGGAAACGATTCAAGATGTTTCCCCAAATTGGAAAGATCTCAGATCATTTTTCCAAGCCAATCTGGGTGCCAGAAAAATAAGCCACATCTCAATTGTCCCCTGGTGAATATAATGGAGTGACATGGCTCTATAATCAACAGCTGGAGAATTACAAGACTGTTGGTCAAAAACTGAGCAAGGAGAGAAGCCTACCACCTGTAAACGGTAGTGCAGCTAGAACAGGACCTTCGTAGGTCCAGGGTACAAAGTCCAAGGGAGCCCCAACTGAGTTCCCAGAGAGCAGCAATATCAGCATAATTGTCACCACAGACATGCTAGGGCCCACAAGGAACAAAACATTTTATTGACAGGGAGTAGCCAACCACTAGGCATGTACACCATTATAGGTGCTCATTTCTATTTACTCTTAAAATGTATCAGAAATGTAGAAGCAGTTGTAAAATATGGATGTCTAATTTTCTGGTTTTAAGTTTCCATGTTTTATAATTTATGCTTTACCTTATGGTTTTAATTTTTATGAACTGCCCAGAGAGCTTTGGCCATTGGGTGGTATAGAAATGAAATACATACATATAGGTGCCACCCTATGAGGACATTGAGTCCATTGTCTAAAATTACCAAGCTGCACCACTCCTTGAAAAGAACCTGAAGTGGTGAGCTCCCCACTCCATCTCTCTTTTTTTGGCCCCTAGTGAATGTTGTGAATCATGTTGCTCCAAAAGCGTACAATTGGGAGGCCAGGAAAGCCAAACAAATTATCCCAGTTGGATTGTCAGCAACCCAACCCAAACAACAGAACCCCACCCTTTAAGAAGAAGAATTGCACCCTAGGGGGGAAAGAGCTGGGCTAGAAACTTTCTCCCCAATTTGGCAATCTGATACTTCTAAGCATTGTTAAGGGCCGTCAGTAAAAAACACATTCTGCCATGTTAAAGTGATAATTGGGGGGGGGGTCATTCTAACAGCCATAAAATTGAAAATGTTTCACCAACCTTTCTGAAATTTACAGGTGCCAGAAAGAAATGCTTGTTTTACATTACCTGAAAATTTCAAGAAGATTGGTGAAAGATTGAGGGTAGGAGAGCAGTTTAAGGTAGAAAAGGAATACAAACCTGTCTCCCTGCTTTTGTAAAATTACTTCTGGGTTGCGAGTTTTGTGCTCACAATTTGCATAATTTCTAGAGCCTTATTAATTAATCCAGTGGTGGGGTCTTCTTCCTCCTTGATTGTAGTTGGTGGAAAGCTTTTCGTTTTTTAAAAATTCCCTTTGGTTGACTTTTAAGGACTATTTTAACCTCTCATTCAAGTCAATGAGGCGGCCATCTTCCCTCATAGCATGACGCATGCTCGGTAGCATCACTCTCCCCCCTCCCTCCTGCCTTAGAATGTGGGGTGGGTGAGTGAAATGGCCGCTGCCTCTAGCACAGACCTTTTGAGTGAAGAAGAAGAAGAGTTTCTTTTTTCTCTTCTGGAACATGCATTCTTTTGGCTCTGAGAGTATTTTGCGCTGTCTTTATAAGGCCAGTTTGCTCTTTTGCTCCCTGGTGAAGCAGGGTGTCATTCTTCTGGATCCATGGTAACCTGATCTTCAGATCTCACCTGGGAATAGGTGTCTATACCTTTCTTTCTATCCCCCCCACCCCATACACACACAGTGCTCCTTCCCTCTTTTCTGAGAGTTTGGTCCATACTACTATAAAGTTGAAAGCTTCAAACACTTCATTTAATTACTTTGGGCTGCTGTTAAGTTTTAAGTACAATGTTGAAACCTATCAAAGTGCTTCTGGGCCTACAACGTTGGTTTCGGCCTAGTCACCCTGTTTTTCTAATAAGGTTTAGAAACAGTTGAGCTGTCGTTCATTTTGCATAGTGTACACACATGGATTTTCTTTCTAATCCTTGCAGTCTACACTGGCTCCCTCCTTGATGATGGGAGTTGTAGTCCAACACCTTTGGAGGGCACCAGGTTGGGGAAGGGCTGCTCTAATCAAAAAAAGAGAAGTAGGTGGCCCTAAGTTGTTCGTGATCAGTTTTCCACAACCCCACAGTCACCTCTGCATATCATATTCTCCACCCTGTCCTCATGGTTTATCTGCTTTGGGAGAATGAGAATTTCACTTGCACTTTCTGCCTCCTTAGGGAGGATGTGGCATTAAGGCTTGTGAGCCTTAACTCCCAATTTCCCTGCTTTTTGGTGCTTGGTTGGAATCTGTAAAGCCTTAACATTGTTTTTGTAAACCGTAGGTTTTTTGTTTAATGAATCTATTTATGTGTGGGAACAATCTAAAATAGAATACCACCCCTGCAGCCTGAGGTAGTGCAGCTGACCCAACCTCATTTTGATGTATGTATAGATACAACATAGGGATGAATGAACACATGTGAATTTTGCATGTATTTAGTCATAAGTCCATTTTGTCCATTCTTTTCACGACTGCATTTTAAAAAACAAAAACATGCACAAAAACTGCATCTTTTTGTGCAATTTTCTCTAACATACATACATTTACATCCAAATTTTGCCTAACGTATGCAATTTTGTACACAGCATTGCCTAATATGCACATTTTAGTATGCAATGTTTGAAGCAAAAAACTGCATTGCTACGTTCAAAGAAATGAGCAATCTGAGGAATATTTGTGTTCTGAGTTGCACATTAGCAGGAAAAGTGTGAACTAGGGTGGTTCATTTAAAAATGTGGACCAAACAAAATTTGTAATCTAACCTTACAACTATATTTGTGATTGAAGTTTTATAGGCTGCTATATTTTCTTCCAGGAACTACAACAGTCTGTCCTGTTTTTTACAAGGTCAAATCCAGGCCCCAATGACTGTCTTGGGATATATTTAATGATGAACCTTTCCCCCTGAACTATTAGTATAAATCCCAAGTAAATTAGCTTTGTTGTTATAGCAGTATGCATTAATAAAGCAAATTTGCTTTTATTAATTCCAAGTTAATTAACATACTGTTTCAACATGAAGGAGTTAATAAAAGCATGAGCTTCAAGCATTACCTTCATTACCCACCTTCAATGCATAATTTTATGATATAAATGTAATTATTTCTAGGGCTGGGTAAAAAAAACCCTGCTCTTTGGCTGCAATTCTATTCAGTTTCCTTGGAGCCCCATTTACTGTAGTGAGACTTACTTCTTCTTAAACGCACAACGCATTTTTCTCCTAACATCTCAGACATTTGGACTTGAAGTTCTGTGTGGTGGCTAAGAAAGTGAGCTGGGAAATCTCTGGTTCAAATTTCAACTAAGGGCGGATCTACACTGCTGCTTTAAAGCACTTTAAAGTGGTTTATAACAGTAGTGACAACTGGTTTTGGAGTGTGTCCTGGGCCCCAACAGTTGTCAGTACTGTTATAAACCACTTTAAATCACTTTAAAGCAGCAGTGTAGATCCTGCCTAAGTCATGAACTCATCAAGGGCCCATCCACATGGAGACTGGTTCTGAAACATTTTCTGGCTATATCCAGATTTTCATGAAATTGGTTTGGTTCATCAGTTACACACAAAGCATGAAAAGTGGAGTTTCACCAGTCAATTGGAACTTGAAACCACCATACTCCGAGGTTGGATGGGCATATAGAACTGAAAGTCATCAACACTATAGGAGCTGCTCAGCAAATGAGTGAAGCTTGCTCCCTGCCCTTTTCCATGCTCCCTTGCTCAGGGAAGTGTTATGGAAGAGATGAATCATGCCCATGTGGTGTACCCTACACCTGTCCCTTCATGCCCACCATTTCTCTTCAGAAATGTGCTCCGCTTCTGGAATGGTTACATTGTTATGAAGCTGCATGCTGCCATAGCCCTAGAGATGTTTTCTCACAGCCTTGACCATCATAATGGTGGAGAATGAGTTACTACCCAGTACATGTCGAGGAGATCAATGATTTCAACATGTTTCCATGATACCCCAAGGCACTTGCTGAGTGATTCTGCTACCACCATTGTGAGTAGCAGTGAAGTAGCTGCAAAGGTGTGGCAGGAAAAGTCCTTATAGCACCTAAAATGGAAGTACGCAACTGCGAAGTAGCAGCAAGGTAAAGAATGCTATGAATATTTGAAAAAGGTATGGTAAACTATTTCTCAGCTCTATGAAGGCACAAATCACCTATTATTCTTTGGCTAGGTAGCTATTTCTCTATGTCAAGTGCATCCTTTGCTCCAGTAAAGTTTGATTGTGTGGATAACATGAGCGGGATGAATCATCCAAACCTATCTGGGTTGCAGGTAGTGCCTCCATGTTATTCAAGCCTCATGCGTAATTCAGTCATACAAACATTACCATACTAGGTTGAGATCTCATCAAAGGGGATGTATTTCCCAAGTAGAAAACCAATGGCAGGACTACCCCCTCATCCCACTTTGGTCATTGCACAGCATCAGTGGTAGGGTGATCATTTGTCTTACATTGCAGTGGACAATCTTCCGTTTGAAGGGCTATGATAGGACACTCCTCTATTTGTGGGTGTCCTCTCTTAGAAGGTCCAGTTCCAGTTTAAAGAGAAGGAACCCTAAGAAGAAAGAGCAGGGGCTTTCAAGTTGCCCATCAACATTCAGCACCTGGACAGCAGATTAAGCAAGCACACAGATCACTTGGTCTCAGGCTTCCCCAGCTATGCTGAGATGTATTTGATATGTGTGTTTAAATTATTGTAAGTATTTCTAAATTTACATCTAGACGTATAAATCAGCACATGCAGATTTTATGTAAATGTGTGTCCTCTTTTGTCCTTTGCTGTGATGATGTGTAAGTGGTGAACTTAATCAGTGGCCAACTTAGTGCTAACACAGGCCTAATCAGCATGCACCACAGCTGGCATATAGCCTTTGGATGGATCTCCCACAGAAAGTTGTTGCAAATTCTTCCGACTGGCAGCTCTTGGCCTACCATTTGGGGATGTGCTACTTCAAGCCAGGTGGTCTTATATTCTTAGGTAGGCTGACCAGATAAAATCCAGGTCTGGGCTCATGTAACTTTAACAGTTGTAAAGAAAAGGGAATTTCAGCCAGTGTCATTTGTATGCAATGAGTTCCTGCTGAAATTCCCTCTTCATCACAACAGTTAAAGGTGCATGCACTATACTAGAGTCACCATATTCAAAAGAAGGCAGGCCCCCTGCAACTTTAACAGTTGTGATGAAGAGGGAATATGACCAGGAACTAATTGCATACAAATGACACTGGCTGAAATTCCCTTTTCTCTACAACTGTTAAAGTTACATAAGCCCTGACCTGGATTTTATCTGGTCACCCTATTCTTAGGGTACATCAGTTCTCTGAATTACAACTTAGATCAGAACAGAAGTCAATGCCATGTTTCTTGCTTTCCACGGTAACAAATTTGTTCTTTTTACTGCTCTCAGTGGGACTTAACTTTATTTGTGCAATTCATCTTGGTTTTTGTTCATTAAACAAAGAGGGTTTGTGCGACTTCCATTAGCACAACAGGATGGAAGAGCTAGGCAAGCTTTATTTTTTTTTATTTTTTTAAAAAAGAAAAATTGTGCAAGCAAAGAAAGCAACCTCTTAATTTTAAAATGTTTTAACTTTTATGGTCAAGGAACCAGTGGGGTTCACCTTAATAAAGAAGGAGTTGTATCACAATTCAGAAATGGCTGAAGGAAAAAAATAATTATCTACTGTTTTGAAAATTGCATACTCAGTTATGTATAAAAATGAATCATAGAAGCATAAAATAATAACTTCAGTCTTGGTTTCAAGAGCTATTAGCGCTTGGGTTACCCATTCCTGTTAATTGCTAAAGCGTACTCAGCACCTTAAAGAGACAAACATTTCAATTGATAACTTACACATTATGCAAAATCATTTACGTGTGTGTTGATCCAAGAACGGTGTTGTAGCATTTGTAAAGCAAAAAAGCTGGTAGATAACTAAATTGTAATCTGCACATTAGACCAGGAGGTGCAGATCAACTCAGTCCGTATTAATTTTTTTTTCCAAAAATGGATTTTCTCAAGCATTCCTAAACATGAACAGTGCAAAAACAATGGGGCTTGTTCTGGAGATCTTTCCAAGGGTTTGTGTCCAGATTCATATTGTTCTCTAATAATCAGTCCAGTAATTAGTCATGTCTACACTTGGCACAGATTCTCCATTCGACATGGTCTCCATTGGAAACTGGGACAGGGCAAATTAAGAAGGGTATCCGACTTCTCCGAGTATTGTTGCCAGAATTTAGATCTGTCACTGTTTAGTTTAGGAATGGCTGCCTGGTCAGTTGACCAGTCAGAATTGTCAATTGAACCAACTCTTATTTAACTGCAATCAAATATCGTCCAACATTTTGTGAAGCCAAGTGCAGCAGCTTTCCTTTTTCATTTCACTGTTTGCCATTTGTTAGTAAGAGCAGGAATGAGGGCTGCTGGCCTCCAAGCCCTGCGGCAGTCAGAAGCAAACCTAGAAGCTTCAAACAAGCTTTGCCAACTGGCAGTTGCTGCTGCTATAACTGCAGACATCTCTGAAAAGGAACACAAGCGCTAATCAGTAGCAAAAGCCAATGTCTAGGGCTGCCAATGGCTCCATTTTGCGTGCTGCAGGAATTCGGAAGTGTCCCCTGCATATGATCTTGACAGGCTGCAGCCAGGGTGGGCTGGAAGGAAAGCTGCCTCCTAAATTTTCTCTACTTCCTATTTACTTTAACAAACAAATACTGGGGAAAAAACAGTTTACAATTTTATCTTTTAAAGGCCTACAGACTAGATCAATGCCTCCCTACGCCCCTCCCCCAGCAGAATTTTTAGGCTGGATACTGGCCTGGATCTTGATGTCTTCTCTGAAAAGCTTCTGCAAAGGACTGGAATCAAGTTTAGAAATGTCTTAATTAAAAACAACAACAGGTAATGTATTTTTTCACAATACCTGTGGACTAATTTTTAATTTTTATTTTTATTTCACTTTATTTCGGGGGGTGATTTGTCATAAGTATTGAATCTGGTGATTTAAGTATCTTCCTGTATTTCTAATAAAGTTAAAGCAATTAAAATACTTGACCGTCAATATTGACAATATTTGACTGGCCAGGTTCACCAAATCTTTTTAGACCTATCAAATGCCCAAATGTATTGGTTCAGGATTGTGCTCTACCAATTCGTAACACCTCTGAAAGAAACATAACCTTATCCCCTATACATTGAAAACCCAGGGAGGAGGCTAGGCTAGAATACTACTCTCTGTCGTGCCTTTATTCTAAGATCAAGGGGGATTTTTTTCTTTTCTTTTCTTTTCCTTTCTTTCTCTTTTCTCTTTTGGCATGGCGTACTGAACATTCATGAGATTTCCCCATCTGAAGTCTGAAATGCTACAACAAAGGTACAGGTGTTTTGTTTTGTTTTTGTCTCGTATGCTGTTTATAAGAGCCAGCCTATTAAATAAACTGCTTTTTTTGGTCTTGATTTTAAGATCATGTCTTATATCAGTAATAAAAATGTGTTATGTAATGGGTAAATAAGAAATTAAGGAGTTGGTTTTTTTAAAGACACTTTAGTTTGGCTGGGCTCACCAAGTGCCTAAAAAGAAAAAAAAATGGATATAGTACATGATTCTCATAGATGAAGGGCAAAAAGAATTAGAGTAGGTGAAATTATTATTATTATTATTATTATTATTATTATTACAGTTATATGCCACCCCATAGCCAAAGCTCTCTGGGCGGTTTACAAAGAATATAGATAAGCATTTAACAGGTAGTAACTTAATCACAGAATGCATGGTATGTAAACGCTTGTTATGTTGTCCATCTCTGTCTTTCCTTGTCAAGTGATGAAGAGAATCCTACCACTTCCTTGCTTCCCAACATTTCTGATCAAAGAAGGCTCTCTGGGCAGTGCACAATTAAAGCCATGAAATACAACAAATATCCAAATGAATTTAAAATATTCAAAGTTTAAAAAATGCAATATTAAATCAGATAAGTTACAGTCCAGCAAAAGCCTGTGTGAAAATATGTTTTCAGGAGGCTTTTGAAAGATGTTACATTTTCTGCCTCCCAAACTGCATGAGGGAAGGTTTTCCAGAGGGTGGGTGCCATACAGAGAAGGCTGCCTTTGAGGTTCTTCATGGTGGCATTCCATTTGTTTCAAAATGACCAGCAAGACTTACCCTGAAGGTATGTCATCTGAGTGTATACAAGGGAAGGTGGTCTTCTAGGTAGGCTGGTCCCAGGTTGTTTAGGGCTTTATAGGATAATAGCAAAACCTTGTAGCTAACAGGCGGCCAGTATGACAAGGCCCTACTTCCGATATAGAACCACAGTGCCCCCAGAACATCTCATCAGTTGACATCCAGCTGAGCATCCTGAATAGTGTTATCTAGTCGTTATCTCACTTCTTGGTAATGCGAGATGTGAACAAAACCTTAATCCCTTTTCTTGAATAGGCTGACTCATTCCAACCACTTTGCACTTTTGAACTAGCCTGGTAATCCAAAGCATAGACTGACAAGACTGAAGACCAGTTCTAGAACACTCAATAAAGAACGACTTTGCACATAGAGTGCCATAACGCATTTGTCATCAAGGAATTTGTTGTTGTTGTTGTTGTTTTATAAGGTCTAACAGTGTAAATAATTCTTTACTATCAAAGTTGTTATTGCTTCCTTGCATCCATCAAAATGTAGAGGGTGGTATTCTGCATAAACTAGAGCTTCTGAACTGTATTCAAGGGCAGCACAGCAGAATACAATACAGTAGTCAATCAAAGAAGTGATGAAGACAGGAATGAAAGCAGTGAGATCAGGTTGGGTCATAGCTAGGGATGGCTGTTGCTGAGAAATCCAGCCCTTTTTAGTAGGGGTGTGCATGGAACCCCTGGATCAGATCGGGACCCAGATTGGGACCTCCAATTTTGTCCCGGATCAGATCGGACAAAATCGGAGCTCCCCCAGACCGGATTGGGCCCGATCCTGATCCAAAAATCGGACATCCGATTTTTGGGTTGGCCACCATTTTTGTTTTTCCCACAGATTTGCATTGGGGGAAAGAAAGCTTTTCCCCAGTGTAAGTCTATGGGGAAAAAATGGCGGTGGGTGGGTGAGGGGGCCTAACTCCCTCCTCCCCCCTCGCGGTTCTTACCTGCCGGGGCCGTCCACTGTGGACAGCCCCGGCAGGTAAGCCCCATCCCCCGCGCTCCTTACCTCCCGGGGCTGTCTGCTTCCATCCGCTGGCGCCCGTGGGTGCCAGCGGATGGAAGTGGATGGCCCCGGGGGTGTAAGCCCCCTCCCCCTCCTTACCTGCCAGGGCCGTCCACTCCCCTCTGCCGCTGGCCGCTACTACGAGCAGGCTTCGTGGCCTGCCTCTGAGTAGTGCTCCAGGTGATGACATCACCTGGCGTGCTACCTAGGGGCAGGCCGCGAAGCCTGCTCGCAGTAGCAGCCTGTGGCGGAGGGGAGCGGACGGCCCTGGCAGGTAAGCGCGCCGTGGCCCCCCTCCCCCTCCCCCCCTGCTTACCTTCTGGGGACATCTGCTCCCCTCCGCCACTGGCCGCTGCTGTGAGCAGGCTTCATGGCCTGCCCCTGAGTAGCGCGCCAGGTGATGACATCATCTGGTGCGCTACCTATGGACAGGCCGCGAAGCCTGCTCGCAGTAGCAGCCAGCAGCGGAGGGGAGTGGATGTTCCCGGAAGGTAAGCCCTCTGCCCCCGTTGTCCATTTCCATCGGCGGGCGCCCGCGAGCGCCCACTGATGTAAGTGGACAGCCCCACCAGGGAAGTCCCCCCCCCGCTGTCCACTTCTATCAGCGGGCGCCCGCTGGCGCCCGCCAATGGAAGCGGCGGTGGGCGCCATTGGGCGCCCACCAATCCTTCGATCCATTCCGATCTGGATCGGGTCTTTTCCGGATCAGATCGGATTGGATCGGACACTCCAGCGGGGGGATCGGAAATCGGATAATTGTATCCGATTTCCCCTGGATCAGATCTGGATCGTGGATCGGACCCGATCCAGTGCACACCCCTACTTTTTAGGCCTGCCAGGTTTTCCAGTAGCCACTGGCTTGGCTTGCATTAAACAAGTTACAGCTGGAATCTGTACAAATTACCCAAATTGTGGCCACAGTAATGTAAATGTCAATTTAAGAAGAAGAAAACCCTGAAAATCAGTGAGCTCGCCCAACCTGATCTACATCAAGTTGGGCCAGCTCGTGGATAAGTGAGCCAAAGTCTAGGGGGCTGAGTCATAGCTAGCATATGCAGTACACAACTGATAGCTGTAGTTGCACCAATTTCTTAAGTAGCAAAGCCGGGTACAGAAGTACCCTCAAGCTGTACATCTGTTTAGATATGGGAAGATTTCCCTGAACTTTCACAACTTGCTTTTCTCACACTGATCTCAGAATTACTATTGATTTCTTAGGATAACGTCTGTTACTCTTTTTGAAATAGCAATTAAAAAAAATAAGGATGGAGATAAATCCAGCACATCCATTTATCTTAGATTTGCTTTCTTTTATAATGTAACACTAGCTATATATTAGTATTAAACTTAGGTAAACACTAACTAGGAGCTCCATCACACCAGCAATTTAGTGCACTCTCGCCATGACTGGTGTGCGGATTTGCAGCACGGTACTCACATGACGCCATGCCTGTCCTCTTCCCCATCCTTTTCTGTTTTTCCTATAATGCCAAAAGTCTGGATTATTTTCCCTAAGCGCGTTTAATGTGTCCTTAAGCCTCCATGTAGTTTTTAAGTAATTGGGTGTGTGTGCTGTGATGGGAGTCTTGCTGTTGGCTTGAATGGATTGCATCAGGTCCTGGCAGGGAAAAGTGATCTCTCCCAGCAGCCGTCTCCAAGCCTCAATATAAAACCCAAACCTTGCTCCTCAGGCTTGAAAGCATTAAAAAAAAAACATACAATGCCTTAATCTCTGCAGAGACAGGATTGTACTCCCTTGATGCCCCCAAAGAGCCAGACCAAAGGGTTGTTTTATTTTTGCCCAACAGAAAGGCAGTCTGGTTGAAGAGCTTATCTGACAGGACCTGGCTGGAGAGAGAAAGAGAAGGGGTGGGGTGGAGTGGAGTGGAAGAGTGAAAGAGCAGCTATTCAGGTGAAAGGGATCATAAGCTTGATGCCACATATGCATCAGAGGTAAAAAACGTGGAGGCAAACCAGGGAAGGGGGAATTAGGTTTGATGGAGCTCTAGACATTAGTCTTAGTGGAACTAGATGGCATGACAGATTTTATTTCTCCCCTCTCCACCACAAAGTCTAGTAATGTATAATGTGTGTTGTTACATCACCATATTGTAAATCTCCTTCTCCCTGCCAATGAATGCCAATCAGATAGAGCAGGGGTTTGGAAACTCACAGCACAGAGACACCACATCATGCATCATGTACCAGAAGATTTTATGAGGAATATGGGGAGCAAAGATGTGGGCCTGCTGTTATTGGCATCATCTTAGTTCCACCTAAGTGAGTGTAATAAAAGGAAAGAGGATTTGAAATTCCATTGTTGAGATAGCTCCTGGAGATGATGCGCTCTTAAGAACTTATCACTTAAGGCAGTCTCGATTTTTTCATGAGAAGACACTAAATGGTCATTTAAAAAGACATAAAACCATTCTGATGTGCAACTTGGAGGCAGTGGCTATTTATTTTTGCTTGGGATACTAGAAACAAATTAGAAGAACAGATGGTTTGCAATGTCTTGGCACTGATGGAAGCAAAAAACAAACCTAAAAAAAAAAAAGCCATCCCTTTTAGAAGCAAAGGTAAATTCTAATCTGTCTCCCAACTATACAATTAAAAAATTAATAGCTAGTGAAACAAGTTAGATGATATTTATATGCTGCAAACTCTGTGTAACATAGTTTGCCAGGCTACAGTCCTGCATTTGTGTTCTTCTTCGTTCAGATTAATTTAATCAGGTTGGGTTTTTCAATCTGCAGAGATTGGTGTTTTCTGACTGTCGGTTATTAGTAGCAAAGTAAGAAAGGGTTAAACTTCATCACAACCAATATTATTTTTGGGGGTTAGTCAAGTATTCCTTTAGTATCATGCACAGCCAGAAGAAGTCGGAAACACTTTTTCAACTAAATTTCTCTGGAGACCATTTTCTTAACCTTGTCTTTACTGGGAAAGATTGTCTCAAGAATGAATAATTGTTATAACGTCCTATCTGCAATAAAACATGGTTCTCTTATTTTTTAACAGAGAATTTTCTGGGAGTCTTAAAATAGTTCCTCTTTTAGGAGCTCCATCCCCTGTGGATTAAAATATGCTTTGAAGCAGACAAATTCTCTAGAGCTATACATGTGCATGCTGGGGTAACAAAGATACGACTGCAAGAAGATTTTACTCCTATTCTGATAAAGAGGCTTTTCTATTTCTGCAGATGCACAGGCTTGACCCAAGCCTGTGGACAACAAATCTGGATGTACAGTGTCCGTGGCATCCAACATATTGAGAAGTAAAAGTATAGCTCATGTGAGATATCTAGACGTACTGAGAGGCATTGCTAGGAAGGAAGGCAGTCATGAGGGACAGAACACATGTAGAAGGGAAAGAAGAAGTTGAAAATTAACTACAAATAGGATTAAGTAATCCTATGGGCATCTGCAGTATCTTTTCCTGAGCAGTGTTCATTAATATGATTTATACTTTCTTGAGCTCATTTTATATGGGGTGAAAATATTTGGGAAAACCTTCCCCATGCAGGTTTCCGTGTAGCCTAACGTCTCATTAAAAAGGTCTTTAATCCACATGCTGGTTCCTTCACATTAAAGATGTTGGAGAAATCTGCACTGGATTCAAATGAGTTGAGATTTTTATGAAGCCCACCCCTAGCTATTGCCACAGAAAAGCTTTTCCCCTGTTAGGGTGATTCTATGGACTTGACTTTTTAAAAAACTTTCCAGAACTTTGCATGCATTTAGTAATAGAAAAATATGCATTTTGAAAAAGAATACACACACAGCTGAAACTGCACATTTCCCCCATAGGCTAAAGCATGAACCTATGCATTTTTTTGGGGGGGGAGGGGATTTGTGCATTTTCGCAATCACAAATTTGTTCAAGTGTGAATTTATGCAACTGCGAATTTACACAAGTTGTAAACTACAATAAATAAATAAAATCCAATACCATCAATGAGCAGACAATGGAACAGAAGGCACCTGGCAATCCACAAAATGCAAACGTAACATATTTTACACAATCTGTACATTCCTACTTCATATATAGCAAGTGTAGTTTTCCTCTTGGGCATAGTTTGGTGATGTCCAAGTGCTACATGGAAAGACATACTATCAAAAAGAGCACCTTTTTCCATGGATCTGGGACAAGTGGGCACCAGAGCTGGCCCATAAGTTTGCTTCCTGATGTGAAGGGTGAGACCCCCCCCCCCCACTCCATGTACAGAAGCTTCCTCCATTGCACCTAAAGGCAAAAGGTTAGCTTAGGGGACTCAGGGCAGGGCATTCCACACACATACACAGCTCTGTCTTCCATCGCCTTGCTGCCTCCTTAGCACCTGCTGCCTGAAGCGGCTGCCTCACTCTGCTTAACGGCAGGGCCTTCCTGACATCTTTTTTTCCTCCCTATAATTGTTCTTTATTGTATTCAAGTATTAAAATACACAATGAAACAATATCAGCTGCATTTATAAGCAAACAACCTTGTAGTCAAATTAATTTGTGGAGCATTCTTAGCATCTACAATCACATCATTAATCACATAAGGGAGCAGTACATTAATTTATCAAGTCTTTCCATAAAGAGTAATGTGTTTCTGTAGAACGTGCTGTGTCTGTATACAAGTTTGAATGCTGAATCCATGCTTGACTTACCAATGCCTAAAGCAGCCCATCAGGCATATATAGAGGATGAATAAGCCATCTGTTTTTCTTGCTTTCCTAGGTCTGTGAAAACAGAACAGGGGTTGTCAGCTGTCTGGTACGGAACATTAGCCGTGTCTGGTGGAACTGTGTTCAGCTTCACAATAGAGCAGTCTTGTCCTTAGATGTTTTTGAATGAGCATGTTCAATCACAGCTAGGGATGTTGGAGGAATATGTCCAGGAAGTGGAGTTCATTGAGCTTTTATCAGTTCACCTTCCCCTGGACTCCAGCTCACTTCCCCCCAGCTCATGGATTTTTTGGGTTTTTTCCCCTTTTAAACAAAAAGTTGCGCAAATTCCAGCAATGATTTTCATAATTTGCACAAATTGTGTCCGCAATTTGTGCAAATTAGGCAAACTGCACCTGCAGTTGGTGCAAGTTTTTATTCATGAGGGGGGAAAGGGGGAAAAAAGTCCCTCAATTTCTCACAGTTCCCAAACTTTTCAATAAGTGCATGCTGACTGGGCAGGTGACTAGGATTCTTTGGGCCCCCAATGGATATCCCTAATCAGAGCCATTGTACTTAAATTTAAGTCACTTGTTTTGTGAGCTTAAATTCAGACAGTCATAATTCTCAGGATAGTTCTGTGGATAGTGTACATAGAGAGGTGTAAACAGCGATGGGAAGATCTGTCAAATCTATTTCTGCAGACCCCTCCTCCGTCCACCTCTAATTCCATTCCGTGTCAGTTCCGCATGGATTTTGTTTTTGTTTTTTAAAAAACAGGTTTTGGGGTGATATATATATATATATATAATGCACATTTTTACAGATTTTTGAAACTAGGTTCTTTTTCGCCCCCTTTGTCCACCTTTCAAATATGCACCTTTATTTTTGGATGTGTTTTTCCTGTTCAATGGTATGCATCTCAAGTCTGGGAATGTACAGATTTCTGGATGCAAACTGTGTCCAGGCCCCATCCATTTCCAGATGGTGTGGATTGGAGAAATAAAAACAACAACAATAACAATGATGGAGCAGATATCTCACAAATCCCTAGGTATAACACCACACCACTTAGCTGTATGTTTTGGGAACTGCCAAATGGTGCATTAAGTTAAATTAATAAAAGATTGTTCACTTTTCAAAATGTATCACTTGTATATCGATCATGACATATTTCACGCTCATGCCAGCACTTCTATGCTATTGATCTTTTCTATGGGTGATTAAACTTTTTTGCGTTATTTTTATGAAGCAATAGCAAATTGCTCGAATTGGAAGCAAAGCCCTTATGGTTTGAGAGAGAAAACAATTCCTGGATCTGCTTATACATACTTATATATTTCAGTAGATCTGTGGATGAAAACTCTGGCAGTAGGCTCACACACTTATGTAAAAAATTGCCCCAAGTACTGGATATATTTTAACATGGGTTACATTAATGTCCATGCCAGAGGGAAAGCTCTCTAAAAAATTACCTTCAACAGCATCCCAATTGGTTTCCCTACTGTTATTTGGCAACATTAGATAGTCCGATTAATCTAGGTGTAAGGGTTCTATCAAGATTAGTTATTAGTTCCTTAGGTTTTAAATTGGCAGATGTAAAACATGAATTTAAAAATAGATGGAGAAATTTCACACACAAACACACACAACACAACACAACCTATCTCTTTTGGCAATCTTGAAAACCTGAACTTTGTCTCAAACATTGGTTTCATCGTGGGTCAGATAATAATATATTGGAACTTTAAGTTCACCTAGGAGTATACACTTTCTATATATTTTGTAGATAGTTTGCATAAATTGGGGGGGGGGTTGTCTCCCAACCCACATGCACATTCCCTATACATATATGAGGTTGTGTGAACAGTGCTAGTGACAGGACTTCTTTCCAGCCACTGCAATCACAGAAATGGTTGCTGATGTCTTTTTGTTACTGTCACACACACACACACACACACACACACAGAATTTCCAGTCCACTATATGTGTGTGTGTGTATGAACTGGTCCTCAGTTGGGTAAGCAAGGGTAGTAAGTCTCAAAACTTTGTTGCTTAAGTAAAACAGGTCTACACAAGTTGTGGTCCACCAAGCCAAATGCAAACCACCAGTCTTAAATGATAGCATATACCATGGGCCAATAAAACTTCTGCGTTTCCTCCCTTTTTTGCCTGGGATTGCAAAATAGGGGAGTTGGCAATCACCTGGCAGGTTGTGCTGGACTGAACATGCTCCTGAACATCAGGAGAAACAAAAACAAAAAAGCCCATCACGTTGAACTTATTCACACTGTCATTTCCTCAGGCCAATTTCTATGATCAAACTGGGATGTCGTCAAGTTTCGACTAATAATTATATGCTAACAAATTTAAGTTACTGATACAAGCAAATAATAGTAGTTTCCAGATATTAGAAGCCTGTTTGTTGCCCACCCAGCCAGAACATCTCAGGTGGGAGGCGGCATTTTCAGGTGGGAAGGAGGAGAAATAGGTGCGGCACATGTACTGAGCACGCATGCTGCATTTGAGTAACGGAGCTGGTCCATAAAGGTTGGATTCACTCCCAACTTGGCTTCTTTGCTTCCTGGCTTCCACCCTTCCTCCCTATAGGAAGTATGGGATTAGGTAGCCACTCCCTTTGAGAGGACTGAGTAAGAATTTTTACCTGCCACGAATTGGCTATTGTGTACAGGTTTTTTTTAATCTACTCCATACTGGATTTGTTAAATTAGAGGGGAACTGGTTAATAAATTGATTTGGAATTGGCAGGTTTGTGTGGGAATTTTAGGAGATCAGGCTTGGTGGGCACTCGCTGGCACCTTTATGGGGATAGCCAACACTGGAGGCCTGATGCTTGGGGGGCTGTGCAGCTCTTGAGCCAGGATCTGGTTTGGCTTTGGGAACTTTCCTGCTTCACCTACTTGGAGTTGTGTGGCACGGATGGGAGTGAGGCACGGTTGCCTTCCTCCATTTTACATTGACATGTAGCCTAAGGTAGGGGCCAGGTTCAGACCGACATCTAACTCTGGCAGAGTAGCTTGCCCATAATGCAAGAAAATAATAGATTCCCTCACTTGCCATATACAGATCCTGGGAGGGGTGAATGACCACTGTTAAATAAAGAGGCCCTAGTTTAACCCAAGTTCTGGTATCTGTCATTATTTCCACTCATCCTTCTCTGCCTGCAAAAGTGTCTGTTAACCAAACCAGGAATTAAACAAATGAGGCTAATTTTTTAAAATAATAATAAACTATCAAATTTCTCCAGTGCAACCTTTTACATCTGCCTTATTAAAAGAACTCTAACTAATGTCATTAGGAAAGTGACAACTGTTCTCAGAATCTGTATGTCCTTACTGGAAAGCAAATAGTCTGTCTTCTCCTGACAAACTCACCTATCAGATATCAGTGTCATGACATAGTCACCAAATATTTTCCAAATAGTACATTATTGTGCCTTATAAATCAGGTAGTGAGAATAATCCACTAAAAATGACAGGATAGCTGCAGGGATGAGGGATGCCATCCATATGCACATATTCATAATGTTGGTGGTGTACATTAAAGTTGCCTGCCATTAGCTAGGTTATAAAATGTCTTGAAAACTTTGGCCCACTTCACAAATTTACAGGGTCAGCAAGAATCTTTGCATGACAGGGAAGCAGTTTCTCTCATTTCACCATACATCATCATCATCATTATCATCATCATACAAAATGAAGACCAAACACAACCACTCACACTCGCAAAGACAAAAGAAAAATGGGCACAAAAAGCACTCCATGGGAAGCACTACAACATAATACAGAACCCACAAATAAACAAAGAACAATTGTATGAATGGCTCAGAAACAGAAGGATTCCTAATAGCGATACAGGATCAAGTTATAGCCACCAAGAACTACCAAAAACACATCATAGAAGATAGCAGTGTAACAACAGACCTATGCAGGAAATGCCATCAACTCCAAGGAACAATAGACCACATAATAGGAGGATGTAAAATTCTGGCAGGAATGGACTATACAGACAGACACAATACAGCTGCAAAAATAATTCACCAACAACTGGCCATCAAATTCAACCTTATCAAACAACCTACACCATACTATACATACTCACCTGAAATAATCTTGGGAAATGCAGATCATAAAATATACTGGGACAGAACAATTCATACTGACAATACCCTGCAACTGACCAGACATAACAGTCATAAACAAAAAAGAAAAACACACATGCCTCATCGGCATAGCAATACCGAATGACAAAAATGTTGTTGAAAAGGAAGAAGAAAAGAGAGACAAATATACACCACTGGCCATGGAAGTCAAAGAACTATGGCAACAGGAAAAGGTCACAATTATTCCATCAGTCACATCAGTCACTGGCATCACATCAAAAAATTATACAGAAAACCTTCAGAAACTGGGCCTATCAAAATACATCCACACCAACATCCAGAAAGCAGTCATACTTAAAATCTGCTCAATTGTCAGGGAATTCCTGAATCTGTAAAAGACAGCATGACTTGACAAAGCCCGTCATGCCTTTCTAGAAAAACCGCCACGAGCCAGAAGGAGATGAACCAATAGTAATAATATAATACATACAATGTTCCCTTTTCATCAGTGTGACATTTGTGTGAATGGGCATCAGATGACAAAATGGAGTACCTTCTAGGATCCGAGCTCCTAGATTTATGAATAGCTGCTCCATGTGATAAACTACTGAACTGCAGGTGACTACTTCTCAGTGAAGTATCTTCTGGAATGGCTCTGCCCAGGCACTCTAACCAGTGGATCATCTTGTGTAGGAAGGAATATAAGAGGCTTCTTGTTCTATCTGAGCTGTGTTAGAGTAGCATGGTCTCCTGGTGTGTTCATGCATCCTTTTATTTCTTTTATCCTTTTATTTCTGTCTTGACTCCTAATTTGCCCTGACTTCCAGGCTTGTCTTGTGACTTGTGACTTCTGCCTCATCCCAGACTGCTACCCATGACCCTGCCTTGGTAGGGTCATCACAAGTGACATCATCTGTGTGGTGGAAAGGAGGAATGGAATCAATGCAGCCACAAGTTTCTCCTCTTGCTGGAGGAGATCGTCCTTCCTCTTGCTGGCCTGGTAAATATTTGCCTCCACTAACCTTTTGACATGAGCATTCAAAATAAAATAAAACTTCCCCAAAACATCCTGCTCCCCCAAACAACCTGCTACTGTGAGGTGAATGAATTCCCCTCTCAGGTAAAGTCCAATTACAAATGTGAGAGCTCTTTCAGAAAAGCACATGAAAGGGAACGCAGAGATAAAAGTTTGCAAAATTTGGGAACTCCAAAGATATTATTTTCTACTGCTGACAGGCTTCTGAGATTAGGTTAGTGTATGTGTGTGTGTATTCTCATAACCAATTTATCCTTGCATTTCCATGCTGTATATGGAGGTTAAAGGAGCCACAACAAATAAATCTCACAGGCTTATTGTTAGAGTTGATGGAGGAGACTTGGAGCTGTTTTAAAAATGTTTATTTCCTCAACCCCATAAATTTTATCTCTTAATAGTGGGGAAAGAGGGTGGAGGATTTCTCTCTCTCTCTTGCTTTCTCCCCCCTATTTTTTTTTTTACTTTTCAAAGCTTGTTGCCTGCTGTATGGTTTTGAAATGGCAACATTTTGAATGAATATAGATTATCTCCTTTTCACCCCCACCACATAAAAATATGGTATATTAGACATTTTGGGTGCTTTACGGTGCAATCCTGTGTGTGTCTACTCAGAAGTAAGCCCCAATAAATTCAGTGGAGCTTACTCACAGGTAAGTGGGTACAGTATTGTACCCACTTACCTGTGGGTAAGGCTATAATTCTGTGCATGCATACTTGGAAGGAAATCAGTGAGACAGGAAGTTTTTTCCTGATGTCCAGCTGGAATCTGGCTTCCTGTAACTTGAGCCCATTATTCTGTGTCCAGCACTCTGGACTGATTGAGAAGGGATCCTGGCCCTCCTCTGTGTGACAACCTGTCAAGTATTTGAAGAGTGCTATCATGTCTCCCCTCAATCTTCTCTTCTCCAGGCTAAAGATGCCCAGTTCTTTCAATCTCTCCTCATAGGGCTTTGTTTCCAGACCCCTGATCATCCTTGTTGCTGTCCTCTGGAGCTTGGAGAAGAATAGATTGACGGGAGACATGATAGCACTCTTTAAATATTTGAAAGGTTGTCACACAGAGGAGGACCAGGATCTCTTCTCAATCATTCCAGAGTGCAGGACACAAAATTATGGGCTCAAGTTACAGGAAGCCAGATTCCAGCTGGACAGCAGGAAAAACTTCCTGACTGTTAGAGCAGTGTGACAATGGAACCAACTGCCTAGGGGAGTTGTGGGCTCTCCCACATTAGAGGCATTTAAGAGGCAGCTGAACAACTATCTGTCAGGTATGCTTTAAGGTAGATTCCTGAATTGAGCAGGAGGATGGACTCGATAGCCTTATAGTCCCCTTCCAACTCTACTATTCTATGATTTCTGAGTAGCCATGCATAGGATTGCACTGTTATATTAATATTCTATCAGCAATATTATATTAGTATTAGTGTATAACACCTTAAATAATACACTTAAATAATATAGAGTAGGCCTGAACTACTTATATTCAACTTGATAGAGTATTATTATTTATTACCATTATTATTATTTATTATTATTTATTACCATTATTATTTATTACCATTATTTAAAGATCTCCGGGCAGTTTACAAAAGATTAAAACATTAACCATTAAAATTGATATACAAAATTTTAAACCAAACAGACAACATACAAAAATATCCATTTAAAAACATCTTTGAGCTCTCAGCCAAAGACAGATCAGGGGTCAATTAAACTCAACATATGCTATTAAATGCCTGGGAGAAGAGAAAAGTCTTGACCTGGTGCTGAAAAGATAACAATGTTGGCACCAGGTGGGCCTCTTCAGGGAGATCATTCCATAATGGGGGTGGGGACCACTGAGAAGGGTCCCTTATTGCCATTCTCTGAACTTCCCTTGGAGTAGGCACCCGGAGAAAGACCCTAGATGTTGAGTGTAATGTATGGGTAGGTTCATGTCAGGAGAGATGTTCTGTCAGGTATTGTGGTCCCGAACCATGTAGGGCTTTATAGGTTAAAACCAGCACCTTGAATCAGGCTTGGAAACATACAGGTAGCCAATGCAAGCAGATCAGATTTGGTCCTATATGTTCGAAACTCCTGGTCCTCATTATTAATCTAGCTGCCACATTTTGCACAAGCAGCAGCTTCTGAACTGTCTTCAAAGGCAGCCCCTCACAGAGTGCATTGCAGTAATCTAACTTGGAGGTTACCAGAGCATAGACAGCTGAAGCCAGATAGGGGCATAGCTGAGCCACCAACCGAAGTTGGTAGAAGGCACTCCCTGCCATTGAGGCCACCTGAGCCTCAAGGGACAGAGATGGTTCTAGGAGAACCCCCAAGATATGATCTTGCTCCTTCAGGAGGAGTGAAACCTCATCCAGAACAGGTTGAACACCCTCCATCTGGTCAGAAGAATCACCCAATAATAGCATCTCAGTCTTATCTGGATTGAGTTTCAGTTTATTAGTTCTCATCCGGTCCATTGTTACAGCCAGGCACTGGTTTAGCATATCCACAACCTCACCTAATGAAGATGACAAGGAGAAGTAGAGTTGTGTGTCAGCATACTGATGACAATGCACTCCAAAACTCCGGATGACCACACCCTACGGTTTCATGTAGATGCTGAATAGCATGGGGGACAAGACTGACCCCTGCGGAATCCCCGTACTGGAGAGTCCATGGGGCCGAGCAATGTCCCCCAAGCACCACCTTCTGGAGCCGACCCGCAAAGTAGGAGCAGAACCACTGCAATGTAGTACCTCCCGCTCCCAATGTTTAAGATTGCTAGGATTTTCCAAACATTGTCTCACCTCATGTCTCAATGTTGAATCCCATTCGTATTTGTGATTGCTACTCGCACTGCTCAAACAGGACACTTCCACAAATCGATCAGTGACAATGGAAGAATAGAATAGAATAGAATAGAATTTATTATGGTCGCAAGACCAGCAAAGTAGAGCAGCACTATAAACACAATCATATTCACAAGGCCAACAAGGTAAGGTGGGGCTATAGGTACAATAATAAAAAGAGGTAATAATTAATTAAAAATACAGGTAGACAGTACAATTTTTTTAAAATTAATTAATTGAATTGTACATATCCTGCTCATAATAATATAGGATTTAAAACATTAAAAATTAAAACATTAAAACATTATCACAGTCCGATGATATCCCACGCTGGCATGCAATTACAACAGCACAGAATCTAGCCACCTTGGAAGTTATTTGACAATTCTGGTCGGCCAGGAGATAATCTGTATAAAACACATCAGATCTGCCTGGTATACATTGTAAGATAGAAATAATAAAAATGTACCGAAGATCACAATAGAAGGAACAATACCGCAGTACATGGCCCACAGTCTCTACCATGCTAGATTATGTGTATATAAGATTTTATTACACTCATAGACCAGCAACATTTGCACATTCAATTTCAGATTTTACCGCATTCATATCATTCCTTACCATATAAGTATCTCATTTTTTGCAATTAAAAGTAGGTACATATATCAAATCTGTCTGCCTTGCTATTATTTACCTACTACTTCTCTACGACACGTGATAGCTGCTGCACAAAATCTGACTACTTTTGATGTAGTTTGAGCATCCCGATCCGTTAACAGATAATCTAAGTAAAATATATTCGATCTCCCTGGGAATTTATCTATAATTGGTGTAATCAGGGAGATCCTGAGCTCCTTATAGAACTGGCACTGTAACAACACATGGCTTATTGTCTCTATTGCCCCTGTCCCACATGGGCATACTTGTTCATTATAAGGTATTTTCTGGAATCTTCCCTCCAGCAATGCGAATGGCATAACGTTGAGCTTCGCCCATGTATAGGCCTTTCTAAACCTAGGAATAGTTAAGTTTATTAAGTAATTTGCAGTTGTAAATGGGCCTCTATTGCCCCTGATACCAGGATATAAAGTTACTTGACTTAAATCATTTTGGAACTCAATGTCTCGTATTCGTTGTACTATATCCACTTTTGCCTTTTCATATCCTACACTTTGGACAGCAGCCATAGAAAAACCCAGAGATTGTAACTTCATATTTATTTAATGATATTTTCCACCTTGAGTGGAAGGTGTCCTTCAAAGTTAATGGGGCCAAACCAACTGGCATATATACCATTTTTTAGCCACAGATTTAGCTTACGTATCCATATACGCGCTTCCATTGAAATCTGACCTACCTCTAACCTTAAGACTGAGTTCGGTACACAACTTGGGACCCCTAAAATTGCTCTTAAAAATTTAGTGTGAACAGCCTCCCATTGTACAGATTTTTTGTGCATACAAATTTCAGAGCCACACAGCATTTGTGCAATAACTTTTGCCTCAAAAACCTATAATACCGATGGAATATACTGACCTCCTTTATTATAGAAGAAAGAAAGGACTGCCCTAGTACTTCTTTGAGCGGCTGCAGTGGCCTTATTTTGATGATCTTTCCATGAACCTGTTGAATGGAATATCATTCCTAGCTATTTATACATAGTTACCTGCTCTATTGGATGATGATTTATCTGCCAACTATACTTTAACCTCCTTCTGGAAAACACTACAACCTTAGTCTTATCGTAATTTATCTGCAGTAATTCCTCTTTGCAGTAATTGTCCAGGGCCCTCAGCAATTTCCTCAGACCCACTTTAGTTAATGACAAAATCACTGTGTCATCAGCATACAGTAGAATCGATATAAGTCTGTTTGCCAAACTAGGGGGTTGTGCCTGTATCTTTGATAGATGCTTAACCATCGAATTTATATAGAAGTTAAACAAAGTGGGGGCCAGGACACATCCTTGCTTCACTCCCTTTGTGGTAGAAACTGGTCCTGTCAAATGCCCAGTCCTGTTGCATCTCACCCGCAGGCTAGTGTTTTCATGCAGCCTGCGAATGAGAATCAGCAGGCGACGATCTTATTGGTTGATTCAAATCTTTCTCACAATCTGTCTCTAGGTATAAGATCGAAAGCTGATCTTAAATCGATAAAGGCGGCATAAAGGGCACCCCCCGAGCTAGTAGTGTATTTTCCAATCAGGTGCTGCAGCACAAGAGCATGGTCCACTGTTGAGCGTTCTCCCCTGAAACCAGCTTGTTCCTCTTCTATAATGTTTTCCTGATCTAACCAGTCCCTCAGCTTTTCCAATAGGTGAGTGGCATACAGCTTACTGATGACATTTAGCAAACTAATGGGTCTATAATTTGCGGGGTCAGACATATTTCCTTTTTTATATATTGGAATAATAATGGCTAGACCCCAGTCATCAGGGATACAAGCTGTTTGATCGATCTGTGTAAATAATGTTACTAATATTGGAGCCCACCATTCTACGTTAGATTTAAAAACTTCAGCTGGGATATTATCATATCCTGGCGCCTTCCCCAATTTTAACTTATTTATGAGACTCTTTACTTCCATAACAGATACTGGTGACCATTTTGGACAATTGTCAATGCTAATTTGGTTGATCTTTTTACTAGCCTGACCCGTGTCGTATATTTTGGTGAAGTAAACTTCCCAATCATTCGCCAATACATACCCTTCCATATTTATTGTTGAATTTGGCCACCCCTTAGCCACCAGTTTCCAAAAAGTGGTCGTATCCTTGTCTCTGGAGGCTACTATTAAATCCTTCCAGGCCTCCCTCTGCGCTTTAAGTTTTTTAACCTTAATTCATTTTTTATAACGTTTCTTCAGATCAAACCAATCAGAAGGAATTATTGCTAAGTTTTTATCTCTGTACATTCTATATTGACTTATCAAGGCTTTCTTCATAGTTATACAATCCTTGTCAAACCAATTTTTAGATATGACATGATATCTAAAGAACAACTTTCTTTGTTGTGTCTTTTGTCTCAGCAAATTTTGTACAACCTGTGACAACTCTTGTAGGAGTTCAAAGATATTTTCTATTGAATTGGTTAATACTAATGCATTTCGCAAGTTAAAGCAGCGTCCATTATATAAAAGTTCCCTTAATTCATTTTCGATCCTTGGCACCCATTTAATACGCGAAGATCTATCTCACTTCCATATTTCCTATAGGAATTGGTTTTTGATCTACATATATCTTTTGTTTACCACAATTCAGGGAAAGCATCAGAGGCAGGTGGTCGCTGTCAATACATTTCCCCACTACACATCTGGTCACTGACCCAAATATTTCGGGGGAAACAATAAAATAGTCAATTATTGATGCCCCTAAATTGGAAAGGAAAGTGAACTCACCATTGCTGTCGCCCTCCACTCGACCGTTTACAATAACTAAATTTAGGTTATTTAGCATTTGCATCAAACATAAGCCTGCATAGTTATGTCCCTTGTCCTTAGATTTCCTAACTGGAATATTCTCAGGGTCTACTGATATGGAGAAGGGAGAACACTGACAAGAGAATAAAACATTCTCCTTCCACCCTGTTCTGGCGTTAAAATCATTATATACTTTTCTTACCTACTCCAGTTATCCTTAATCAGTTTCTTTTGATGTTGGGGGGGAAGGTACACGTTTATAATCAGAAGACAAGCCCACTTAAACTTAACCAGAAGAGCATTTGCAAGGCCCGGAAGATGTTCTAACCTAACAACACTAGCACAAATCTTTGTTGAAACCAAGAGTACAAGACCCCCCATTGGGCGGCCACCCTTTAAACTTGGCCTTGCTTCCAAAGAAAAGGCCGCAAAGCCATTTGAAGTTATTATATCTACTGCCCATGTCTCCTGAAGTAATATTATATCATTCTTGTTTATAAATTTCAAAAAAGTTGGATCTGTCGATTTTTTCTTCCATCCTGCAATGTTCCATGTTAGTAGTTTCAATTGGGTGTCTAGAAGATTAGTTCCTTGTCAGGGTAAAGGGTCTGCACATGAATGTTTTAATGTGGATTTTTGGCTGTTAATTGAATACAGTGAATTCTGCCAATTTTCATCCCGATGTTCAACAATCTCTTCTGAGAAATTTATCAGGCTGACATTTGATATCACTGGACCTGATGTGACAGAGTTAGTATTAGCCGAAGCATTTTCTATTTTCCTCTTCTCTGGTGATCCAAGTTCTTCCTTATCAAGGAATCTCCAGTCTGTCCAAGTCTTAGTCTTTTCTATCCCAGATTTTATCCCCTCTGTAACATGTGGTGGATTCTTCTTACAATTGTTCTGTTCGCTATTATTTGCTATCTGATGTACTTCTGCGAATATCTGATGCTTTACAATTTTTTCCTGTGCATAAGAGAATCCATCCTTTGTTTCCATACTGCCTTTATTGGTGTCCAGCTGAAGTTCTTCCATTACGTTAAGGCCCTCCAGATCCCTAATGTTGTCTCCAGGTTGAATAGTACCCTTTTTTCTGCCTGTAAATTCATCAATTGACATTTAAGAATTTCCAGTCTTTGTATTATATCATTTTGAGCATCTAAGGGGAGTGCACCAAAGGATTCTAGCAGAGCATCCTCTTCCTTAACCACTCCCGTCTCATCTGATGGAGTTACTATTTGAGTTATGGGGCTAGGTTTTATAGTCTTAATCAGGTTGAGAGACTCCATATTTTGATGTGTGGAGATGGACTTGTCAACTGAGTTGAACTCAATCAAGTTGTCCCAACAATCATCTCCTCTGTCCATGTTGGCCTCTCCACAAGACAAGGTAAATTTCCTTAAATCCTGTGGGGGTGCTATATTTTCAAAATATCTTGTTATAACAATGTCTCTGGATTTGAATACTTCCCTACATCCCAGTATTAGGGTGGATTTACTCCAATCATTGAAGGTAACCACGGCCCATGCGGAAGCATAATTATAAAACAGATATTCCACATGTGCTATGTCTTCTATAATAATCGGGACCGGGGAGACTCCATTTAAGGTTTCCAATAGATGTAACTTGTGATCAATTTGTCTAAGTAATCCTGATGGTTTGGGGAAATTTAGTAGCACCAGTTTTTGCCTGTTAAGTACTAGGTTCCATTTATTTTCCTTTAATTCTCCCTTTTGCCAAAGTTTTACTTGTAACAATACTTTTCCCCACGGATCCTGTTGTTCGAGGAAGTCGTTATACCTTTGAGGTTGCTCGCAAGGCTCTAGGAAGGGGGTAATAATCTCTTCCCGATAAACAGATTCATTTTTATTTTCATTTATCTTTGCCATAGACTTCTTCTTATTCTGGGACCTATTCTCTGGTTTTGTTATCTGTTTCAGGTTAGTCTCCAGGATCTTAAATAACTTGCTGAAATCCAATTTATTATATCGTTGAGACTTTGAATTTTTTATATTTTTACTCTTCCTCTCTTGTTTATCCTGTCTTCTTTTTTTCCTCTTTGTTTTTCTTCTGACTTCCTCTCTGTATGTGTCACTTTATCTTTATGAGTAGTAATCTTCCCACTTCCTTTTCCCGATCCTCTCTCTATGCATCTTGAAGTCGTTTTTGTGTATATCTCCACAAGGGTAGTTAGAAGATTATTACACTTTGCTATGAAGATTTTAATTGCTTCTATTTCTCTTGTCATCATGCATGACAATGGAAGATTTGCACAAATCACCCCAAATGTATGTAAATCTCCTGAACTTTGTGTGAATTTCATAATTTGTGCAAATCCCCTCCACAGACTAAAGCGGGGCTGATTTCATCTACAGGGCAATTTGTGCAAACCAGGCAATTTGCAGAAATTGAACTTGGATTCAGGAAGGAGATAGATGGGAGCACATGTTCAATAATTTGAGAACATTTTCCATAGACATGTGCCCATGCTTGAATTCAAAGCTTTGACTAGGGCATGTTCACAAGTTTTGTGAGTAAAAATGAACTTCTCATACATCTCTGGATGTGCTACCTAGCTCCACCATCACCGCTCCATCATGTTTCTGGTGTTGGCTCAGCCAGCCTCAGTGCATTCAAGGGCAAGCCTGTTCAACAGTTCTAATATAAGAACTAGAAAACAATCACTTATAATGCATTGAATTTAAGCATCACATGTAAAACAAGGAATTGGTAGGATTCCAAATCTAAATATAAGAAAATAACTATATGAAAATAATACAGTAATATGAGCAATTAATTACCGTTAATCAAGAAGATTGTATTTAAGAAGATGAATAATTCAGGGAGAAATTTGCATATAAATGATAGAAATGTGCAATGGAAATAAATACTAATCACATTAATCACTTAACATATAAATTCACATTTTTGAAAATGTCAAAATTAGACCTTATTATGGTGCTTAGATATTCTATATTCAAATACGAAATTAAACATTAAGATATGTTTATTTTCTTATGCAGTTGTGTTTCTGACCATCATATTTAATCTATTATCTTTTAATTATGTTTAAAATGCCTACCATGAAGATATCCAATTCTAGATAGTGCAGTTATACATTGTTTATCAGAAATAGGGATGGGAGGATGTATTTAGTTTGCATTTTGATCAGAACTTATTTGAATCAATATGCAAGTGAAAACATAGTTATCCTTCCAAATTTGCAGTTCCAAAGCTCTCACAAACAGCATATATTAGTGCAACTAATGCCAAAAATATTTCATATTAGGGGAAATTGCTTTCCAAAAAATAAATAAAATGGATGTGGGAATGTATACAAATTTTCAAGTGAACTTTTAAAAAATTCTCAAACTGATGCAAAAACATGACAAACTGAACTTAAGATTGGAAAAATGAAAGCCAAATTAATAGATCCATGCATCCAGTGTCATAAACTGCCCTCTGACATTTTATGACAGAAAGGAGTGCTTGATTTTCCCTTGTTCAGTTTACACCAGACATGATCTTAGAAACATCTACTGCATCTCTGCTATGCTATCCTTTCCCCCCACTAGGTTAACAAGTATGTTGTGTTTTAAATTTTTCTTTATAAACAGGATGGAGAAAGTTGAACTTGATCTGCTGTACATGCATAATTGCCCATTAGTAAGAGGCGGCAACATGATCAGCATAAAGTTTCAGTGTCCTAGAACAGGAATAACACTTTAGAAGGCAGGAAGTTACATGTTTAAATGTTCTTCACTTCATAATAGGATCCTCTTAACTGTGTACAGTTCCTTTGAAACTGTCACATTTCAGACTGTATGAGGGGATAGCCTGTTTGAACACTCTCCCTATATACCTTCCCAGATCACAGGGAACAGGTATGTTTTTGTATGTTGTTTCTGCACTGTGGTTGTTCCTGCAATCCCTACCTGTATGGCTGGTGCTTCACACTGTCAGTATTTGTGAGAAGCATCACCTTAGTAGTTAGGACTGATCATCTCTAGACATATAAGGAAAAACCGTGATTCCATGTGAAGATTGTGACACCAAGTATTCAGCCATAGTCATGGATAAGCAACAACAAAATAAATTGAACACTGCCAGAACAATGTATGATTCAGCCCCAAATCATGGTTGATGTCAAAGTATCTCTAGTGGATGCACATCACATGCTCAGCACATGTGTATTAACATCACAAGCCAGAAAAGAATACTCATAATCATCAAGCCCATCACTTTTACCATTATCAATTAGCCATGGTCACTAGGTGGAGATGCCAGTTCCAATGCTCCTCTACCTTTCTTGACTGAGAGATTGTGCTGGTTTAGTCCTTCTTTTTTTCCCTTTGATCATAGACTATTTGGATCCAGATACCAGCATGCATAGATCTTCAATTCTATGCATGCTGGTATGCTTTCTTGGTGAAAAATGTCAGGAGGAAATCAATGTGACCCTAGTAAGCTGCCTTACATGTGGCCTGCATTCAACATGATGGGGTGTAAATTGTACATGCCTGTGTTAATTTCACTCTCTTGGGGAAACACAGAACAGCTACTGTAATTTGTTCGTGTAGGTGGAAGATGCCCTCACAACTGAAAAACTAGCGTCTATGCATGCAATACAAATATAAACTAGTTTAATTTCCAAAGAAGTTAGATTTATATTTACTAAGTTTAAGTGGCTGTTTTTGTAACCTAAATGTAGTTCATCAGAGATTTAGGATTAAGTTTTGTAATAGTTTGTGAGCACTGCTTGGTGGGTATGGTTGTTGTTGTTGTTGTTATTGTTATTGTTGTTATTTTGTTTCTACCACATAGGACACTTTGATCTCATGGAATGGATGCTCTGACATGAAAGGATATAGATTTAAAATGACTGCTATGTCCTTCAAGGTGACACCGATATCGATTAAGTCTCTTTGTTTTTCATTTATTCACTTTCAATTTGAATTTCATGCCATGTGATGTCATTTTCTTTCTTTCTTTCTTTTTCTTTTGCATTAATTTAATAGGGGATAAGTAAACAGCAAATGAAAAAGAAATATGGTGTGGTTGAAAAATGGAGGAATATTTTTTGTGAGTTAACATGTTCCGATCAGGGATGAGGCAGCTGTTCAGATGGGGGGGGGGGAACTCAGGTAGTTGAGCATCCCTGCTTAGAAAGCTTACCCCATTCAAAAACTTGACTGAAATCTAGTGATGGTCAGTTCATATGTTAATGCAGTGTGCACTTACTTAATTTTCAATTCTGGACCATTCTGTGAACCAAAACTCAGCTATCCTTTGAAATTTGCACTTCTCCGAATTTTGCGATGGAGTTCTCAAATTAAAAAAAATCATACAAAAATGTATTTATTAGGGAAAGTAATGCTAAAAAAATACAATACACTTGGAAAACAGCTTGCAGAATGTTATAATAGGCCAAAAAGTGTAGAAAAATACATGAATTAGGAGAAAGGTGCAGAGAAATGATTATATATTTTCATATGACTTTTAAATGTAAGACTAGAGAAATTCCTAAAAGTTTGAGATGAACTGAACTTAAGTCTGGAAATATCGGACACTGAGAAAAAACAAAAGTGACAGATCCACCATTCCTGCTAAAATCTAGATAAGCACAGAACATTTAAGCAGGCCTACATCCTTGATTCAATATGCCAATGTGCTTCCTATCGCTCCCAAAGGAACAAAAAGCCTCACTTTAGGGAAAGGGTAGTGGGTAAGAGGTGCAGGAAGGTTCCAGCAACAATAGAAGCAGCCCAATGGAAAAATAATACACTGAGCGTATTTTTGTATCAGGGATAATGAGGCTGGGCTCCCATGAACCATGGAAGGAAAATATGCTCAAAGCATAATTTCCCACCCAAATTGAGAGCTGCTAGGATTTGCTGCAACCACCCTTTGCCTGTTTCCCGCTCTCCCTTCTCATACGACCACCTTCTCATAATGAAGGGGTAGAAAAAGGTGGACAACACAAGGGAGCAACTGCAGTATCAGCAGCAGCCATAGAAAGGAAGTCTTAGGCCCAATCTACACCAAGCAGGGTATTGCACTATGAAAGTGGTATGAAAGTGGCATATAAAAGGCAGGAGCCACACTACCGTTTTATAGTGGTATTGAAGTGCACTGACAACTGTTGAGGCCCATAGACACACGCCATATACTAGGCTGACCATATGAAAAGGAGGACAGGGCTCATGTAACTTTAACAGTTGTAGAGAAAAGGGAATTTCAGCCAGTGTCATTTGTATGCAGTTAGTTCCTGGTGAAATTCCCTCTTCATCACAACAGTCAAAGTTGCAGGGGCCCTGCCTTCTTTTGTATATGGTCACTCTAGTATAGTGCCTGCAACTTTAACTGTTGTGATGAAGAGGGAATTTCACCAGGAACTAATTGCATACAAAGGACACTGGCTGTAATTCCATTTTCTCTACAACTGTTAAAGTTAGATGAGCCCTGTCCTCCTTTTCATATGGTCAGCCTACCATATAACGTTTTTATACCGCTTTCATAATGCTGTATCCTGCTTTGTGTGACTCCTGCCTTTTATATAGCACTTCCATGCTGCTTTCATAGTGCTATATCCTGCTTAGTGTAGATCTGGCCTTAGTGGTATTCTTCCTAGCCTGAAATGCTTTGCCTTGCTGCTCCTAGGCCATGAGGAACTCGTATGATACTTCAATCTGCAAATCACTCCGTGTGCCTGCCAGCTTGTCATTTTTTGCCTGCCTTTTCCATCACTCTTCTCTCTGTTTCAAGATTTAGGTGATACAGTTTCACCATTGGAAAGCTCTGATGGTCTCACAGTATGAGAAACACTTAAAAAAAAGAAGGGTGACACTTAACTCAAAAGACCAACATAAATCAAAGTTAAGGTTTATACACTTTGAAAATAAGATTGCATTTGGCAATTCCATGCACTTAGTAGAAACAACACATCTTTACTAATAGGAAGGTGAAGTACATAACTACATATTCTGGTGTGTTCATGCATTAAGTGATGCCAGACAGGTTTTATGTCTCTCTCGCTTGAGATTATTGTGCCTTTAACTGTTACAAATGAGCACTCAGCCTGAAACTAGACATTGTAGTAGACACAGGGCTGCCACTGCCAAAACCAGAAGCTCATTGTATCATTCTCTTCCTCGTTCTTATAAAATCTAGGAATGTTCAATAGGCAGCATCACCATGCTATACATTTTCCTGTCACCACTAGCAATGTCACTGGTTCAAAATTATGTGACTCAAAATGTAAATTGGTCCAGATTGTAATACTTCGGTAAACGACTGACAACCAGGAAGGACAAACTAGGAATAAATGGATAGTTCTCACAATAGAGCAATGTAAGAAGCAGGGTACACCGAGAATCTGTATAAAGAATGAATTAGTACAGACAGTATATTGTGAGAAGTGAGGTGGCCATGTTTGCGAATGATTCCAAACAATTAATGGTGGTAAAAAAGGAATTACAAAGAGCTCCAAAAGTATCTTTTCAACTGGGTGAATGGGTAATAAACTGTCAAATGCAGTTCAACATAACTAAGGCCTCATCTATACCATGAGGCCTTAGTTATATACTATGAAAGTGGTATATAAAAGGCAGGAGCCACACTACTACTTTATAGTGGTATTGAAGTGCACTGACAACTGTTGGGGCCCATTGACACATACCATATATACTGCTATATCCTGCATGGTGTGGCTCCTGCCTTTTATATAGACTGCTTTCATACTGCAATATCCTGCTTGGTGTAGATAAGGCCTAAGTTAAAGTGATGCATATTGGGACAAAAAATCCAAACTTCTCATATTCACTGATGAATTCTGAACTGTCTGTGATTGACCAGGAAAAAAATCATGGGAAACAACCCAGTATATGGCAGCTGCACAAAAGATGAATTCCATGCTAAGGATAATTAGGAAAGTGATCAAAAATAAAATTGTGAATTCCTAAATCGAAATACACACCAATGGTGTGACCATATTTGGAATACTGTGTACAGCTCTGGTAACTGTGGCCCAAAAAGGAATTTGTTAGAACTGGAAAAGGTGCAGAAAAGGGCCACCAAAAATGATCAGGGGGCTGGAGCAGCTCTCCCAGGAGGAAATGTTACAATATTTGAATCTTTTTTTACCTTAGAAGGTGAATATGGGTGGACGTGACTGAAGTGTATAAAATATAACATGTTGGGGAGAAATTAGATAGTGAGAAGTTTTGTCCCTTTCACATAATACTAGAGGCAGGAGTCAACTTCTCTTAAGCACACAGTTAAATAATGGCACTCACTGTTTGCCACCAACTTAGATGGCTTTAAAGAGAGATTTGAAAAATTCATGGAGAATAAGGCCATCAATCGCTATTAGTCATGATGACAATCTCCAGAATCAGAGGCAGCATGCCTCTGAATACAAGTTGATAGGGAGCTACAGTGGGAGAAGCTTGTTTCCCCATATCCTGCTTTTAGGTTTCCCATAACTTTCTGGTTAGCCAGGAGCAAAACAAGATGCCGGATTAGATAGCCATTAGTCTCTACATATAGGCATTTTTCTGCGAGTTCTCTGAGAAAACTGGGGCCAGCACTAGTCTCCACAAGGAATAGCCCATGAAAAGTGGGTGTTGGTAAACTCACACTGACCCTGTTCGGACAACACACTAATGCACATTAGTGTGTCATGTGAACCTTAACTTAGCATGTTGTGTAAAACCTTCCTAACCATGATGGCTATACAACCATGGTTTAAACATGTTCACTAACCATTTGCTGCAGAGGGTTAGTGGCCTGTTCAGTGTGTTGTCTGAACAGGCCCACTGTGATTAAGTGATATACTTAGCATCACTAGGGTGACCAGATACAATCCAGGTCAGGGCTCATGTAACTTTAACAGTTGTAGTGAAAAAGGAACTTCAGCCAGTGCCATTTGTATGCAATGAGTTCCTGGTGAAATTCCCTCTTCATCACAACAGTTAAAGTTGCAGGCACTATACTAGAGTGACCATATACAAAAGAAGGCAGGGCCCCTGCAACTTTAACTGTTGTGATGAAGAGGGAATATCACCAGGAACTGTGCATACAAATGACACTGGCTGAAATTCCCTTTTTTCTACAACTGTTAAAGTTACATGAGCCCTGACCTGGATTTTATCTGGTCACCCTAAGCATCACTAGACATTACAAGTAAGAGGGGGAGACACAAGGATGCTGTTTTTGGCAGGTGCTTGGCATTTACAGTATTAAATTGTGACATCAGACTTTAAGAATTCCCCTTGTGTCTAAATTCTAGAGCAGGGGTGAGCAATTTCTAGGGGTCAGTGGGTTGCATTGCCCCCTGGAGCCCATCAGGGACTGGACCCCTTTCCCCGTTGACACCACACTGAAAAATTGCTTCTTTTAAAAGAAAAACGTAGCTCACTGGAAGTGTGATACCACCAAATTTGGGGAGCAGTGTGGAGTACAACAACAAAAAAAAAAGGCCAGGAGGCAGCATGGCCACCCCTGTTCTAGGGATTCAAACAGTTGGGGATACTAATGTTATTGCCTACTCTTTTTCCCCCCGGAGACAATTACAGTTACACTTCAAATCTTACCAAAGCTCCCCACCAAAAGTAGCAGACGGGAAAAAAGGCAATACATTTAATTGCATTTTTTAAAAAAAAGTATATGGAGCGAGTGACCAATATTAAAAGTACTGATTTGTAACACTGAAAGAAAACAATTTATTCTAAGCACAAAGGAAAAGCAATGTTTTTCAAAGCGTTCAATGTTCCAAAGAAGTGTGTATGTTTTAGAAAAGCTGCACAAGATGAAAGGCTTTCAGATACATTTAGTCTGGAAAGGTGTCAGTTTGTGTTCTGATCTGTGAAATGTATAGCTCAGGATAAAACAGCAGGCAATTAACAACTGATACTTTTCACAGTTAAGAGCCAATGGGAGCCAATTAAGTCCTCCTTAAAAATAGGACTTTGGTAGATGTGGTCTTGAAAACAATCCATCTAATCACTCCAGGTGTCATCAATACTGGGAGCAATTTTGCAAGTAAGTGGAAAAGTAGGATATAAGTGGTATACATGAATTATATTCACACCTTTCAGTGGAAAATTTAGCAGCCTTTTCTTAACACAAGGACTGTGCATTTTTTTCAGCCAAATGCCAAATCCTGAACTGAGCCGATTCATAAAGATTCAGGAGATGTCTGAATTGACAAAGCAGACAGCGTTTGTACGAGGAATGCTGGAGAAATCTACCATGAACTTCAAAAAGGCTGGATTCCCAAGAATCCAACCTGCAGACTCTGCATTGAAGCAGCTCACCTGTGTGGGATAGCTTCCAGGTTTTAAAAATCCAAGTGGATGCATTCATGGACCTTGGGAAAATTATGGCCATAAAAGCATTTTTACAGCTGCAATTTACATAGATGTGTTTTATGGCCACAAATGGCATAAAATATGCAATTTATCACCATAATTTCCCCCAACATTCATGAATGGCTGCTGCCATTTGCAGACCTTGCCTTTTTAAAAAACTGGACAGGTGCCCTGCAAAAACCAGTGGGTATGCACAGGGCTCTGGAGAAAACTGGTGATCTCAAGTGGCCCATCCCTAAGTATCCCCTCAAAAAAGGAAGTGGTTCAGAAGGACATAGAGACTTAGACAGAATGTCTACACAAAATTATATATTTTTCTCCAAACTCTCCATATTAAGAAAACATCATGTCCAACTCTGTCATTCATTATATATATATATATATATATATATTCGTTGACTTTCCATTATAGTCAATGAAAGCTATGATGCTTTGAATTTCCAACTGAGTCATATTGGGCCACTGCTGTATTACTCTGGTGACTCTTACTTAATACCCTTGCTCTGCTGAACATGTCTATGGGAGTGGAGAGGCTGGAGGGTGTGGTTCTGCTTCCTAGTCAGCATATGGTATAAGTGTAGAAGGTGAATGAGAGAACAGTCCTTCTATTTTAAAATAATTATTAGGCACAATATAGGCAGTCAAGCTGCAATCCTATACCCATTTACCTGGGAGTAAGTGCCATTGAACAATGGTGTGTGTGTGTGTGTTTGTGTGCATACTGCACCAGTCTTAGTAATTATGGGACTGGGGAGATATGGTCGAAGGAAGGATATGCTAACTCATGATATGGGGTTGCAGATGTTAATTCCTATTTTCCACTCCAGTCCCAAGTCTGACCCATGTGTACCTCGTTGGTATCTGCTCCAGACTGTAGACTGGCGGTGCTGTTGTTAAATGCCAGGTTGGTTCAGAATAAGACCATGCTCATCCATGATTTAATCCTTGATGAGGGAGCTGAGCTGGTTTGTATTACCAAGATCTGGGTAGATGAACTGGGTGGGCCTGATCTCACTTAGTTGTGTCCACCTGGGTACTGACTTCAACATCCACACTAAGGCTGCCTCTCGTCCAATTTGATACTTCCTAGCCTTCATGACAACAACAGGGCTGTCTCAAATTGTCATTGGCCGAACAGCAGGACACACTTTTGATTGAGTCTTTGGTCCATTTATACGATAGGAGGTCCAGTTATATGGTAAGGGGAGAGTGATCTGGTTTTCATAACGAGACCACATCCTGGTAGTCTGACTATGACAAACCAACACTGACTTGCAGTGGCAGTTTCCCCTGCAGGGTAGAATGGTCCAGCCTCAGACGTGCAAGGAACCCTATGGCTTCCTGAATGCCTTGAGGGATTTTCCAGCAAGGGATGAGCGCCCTCGCAGACCCAACCAGACATGCCTGGTATGAGGGCGGGCACTCCAGAGAGTGTGTGAGCTGCCGGAAAGTGCGCAATTCCCCCAGCCATGCTAATGGCAGCTGCCATTAGCATGTCCAGAGGAATTGTGCACTTGCCCCCACTGCTTCAATCAGGGCCTTAAAGGCTACCTTGCATTAAGGGGGTCTTTTTGGAGCAATAGGGGCAGGAAAGTATGCTTTCCAGAGCCTCCAGAAAGTGCACACTTCCTCTGGGCACACCATTAGTGTAGGGGGGAAAGTGTGGGTGGTTGCCGAGGGCTTGCAGGGGCTCACAAGACTTGCAGGTGTTCAGCAGAGGCTTGTGCAGCCCAGCTCATTGGGTTGGACCATGTGAATGGTGGCATATGTGCTTGTGGGGCAGACACTGGCCAAGCTCTTAAAAAAATGTATCCAGCAGATAGAGCTAATGAACATGTTGACACCCTTGTTTCACTGTGGAATGGTGAGATGCAAAGGCATTCCCTCTGAAGGAACAGGTATGTAATTTGGAGGTGCTCCTAGACCCTTCTTTGTTAGGGAAGGTCCAAATGTTCTCAGTGGCTAGGAGTACCATTTACCAACTTTGGTTGGAACATCAACTGCTTCCATTCCTAGACTGCAGCCCGGCTGTGGTGGTTCAGGCATTGGTAACAAATAGGGATGCGCATTGTATTGGCTCCGATATCCAATTCCGATTAAACTCGGAGGATATCGGCCATCTGATACCGATTCCGATACGAAAAATTGGAGATCTGATTTTTTCCGATCCGATATTGTTTTCTCCTCTCTTAATCGGAAAAAATCAGAAAATCGGACCTCCATTTTTTGTGTTTTCGCCATAGGCTTGCCTTGGAGGACAGAAAGCTTTCCCTCAATGCAAGTCTATGGAAAAATTATTGCAGTGGGTGAGTGGTCTCCCTCCCTCCCTCCCCCCACTTGCACTCCTTACCTGCTGCATCCTTGCTGCCGCCCGCTGCCGCCTGTGCCACCCACTGCTTCCGTAATACTTTGAAACAGGCCTTGTGGCCTGTTCCACAATAGAGAACAGCATGCTGGATGACATCATCACTCAGTGCACCAGCGCTCTACTGTGGAACAGGCCACAAGGCCTGTTTCTCAGTAGTACGGACGCAGCGGGCAGCAACAGATGGCAGTGAGGAGGCAGCAGGTAAGAAGCGTGAGTGGGGGGAGGGAGGGAGAGAGAAAGGGGGAGGAGGGAGGGGGAGGTCCCCCATTACCTGCCCGCTCTGCCATCCACTGCTTCCGTACTACTGATAAACAGGCCTTGCGGGATGCTGGCAAGTAAGGAGCATGAATGTGGGGAGTGAGAGGGAGAGGGAGAGGGAGAGGGAGGGAGAGCGCATTGTCACTCTACTGAGAAGCAGGCCGCAAGGCTTAATTCTCAGTAGACGGAAAAAGTGGACGGCAGCGCGAGACACTGGCAGATAAGGAGCGCAAGTGGGAGGAAGAGGGAGGGAGAGGGAGGTCCCTCCTTACCTGTCGGTGTCCCATGTTGCCGTCCGCTTCCTCCGTCTACTGAGAATTAGGCTTTGTGGCCTGCTTCTCAGTAGAGCGACGATGCGCCAGGTGATGATGTTACCCAGTGTGCCGGTGCTCTCCTATGGAACAGGCTGCAAAGCCTGTTTCTCAGTAGTAAGGAACCAGCGGGCAGCAGCGGACAGCAGCGGACAGCTCCAGCAGATAAGGAGCGTAAGTGGGGGGGAGGGAGGGGGAAGGAGGGGGAGTTAGGCCCCCACTCACCCGTCTCCATGTTTTCCCCATAGACTTGCATTGGGGGAAAGCTTTCTTTCTCCCAATGCAAGCCTATGGCAAAAACACCTAAAATGGTGTCTGATTCTAAAATCGGACATCTGATTTTCGTATCGGATTGGATCCGATCCGATCTGCAGGACCTTTCGAGTTTTTCCGATATGATTCAGGGCAAAATCTGAGGACCCGATTACGATTCCAATATGATGTTTCCTCGCATGCACACCCCTAGTATCTACAAGACTGGATTATTGAAATACACTCTATACAGGGCTACTCTGCAGCTGGTTTTTCAACTGCAGGGTTGTTGGGAAGAATTTGTGATAAACACATTAAGCTTTTTAGTTTGGCAAATTTAGAAAATGTTTATTGATTATTATTTTTAACAACAGAACAAAGAAGTAGAACAACAATAACACTTAATCAAACAGTCTACTTGTATTTTATTTTTTTAAAAAATAAAAAAATGCTAAATTGTTTTACAATCGACTGCATTGCTTGACGTGTGTACTTCGTGTATTTTTAAAAAAATGTACGTTGACTTGTGGATCTGCCAAACCAAAAGGTGAGATATACACTTAGATAAATAATATTTGCTTGGTTCATAACATTTTCCACGATACTTTGATGATACTTTGTACTATGTACATTGCTAATACCAAAATAATAATAAAAAGATTACATTGATTCAAGATTGTTAGGTCTATCTTTTTATACAAGGGAGGAAATACTTCTTTTGTGGATAGAGGGAATACAAACCACCTTTCATAGTGTGTTATGTCATGATCATACACAAGATGAATGGAAACCCAAAGGATGTTGACAAACCAAGAAGGATTCAGACCAGAGCCATAAAGATGATAAAGGGTCTAGAAGGGAAATCCTAAGAGTGAAAGCTAAAATGAACTGGTTTTTTTTTTTTTTAACAACAGAACAAAGAAGTAGAACAACAATACTGAGAATACTGAGGAGGAATATGGTGACAGTGTTCAAATATTTTAAAGGAAGTCTGTGGAAGAAGCAGCGAAGTAATTGTTCAATCTATCTGTTCAAGTAGTGGCTCTAAATTGCAGGGCAGTAGATATTGGTTAAATCTCAGGAAGAACGCTCTGACTATAAGGGCAGTACCAAAATAAACTAACTGCAGAGTGTTTGGAAATAATTTCTTCCAGATCTGAAGCACCCGCCACCCCTTCTTAAATGAATCCACCCATTCTCCATGCAGCCCCTTAGGCTTCAAACTCCCACTCAACACACCTAAGTGATGTCTTCTCTTTTTCTTTTTCTTTCTCCCTTCTTTCAAAGCCCATGACTCAAAACCCAATCCAATGTCCAGCAATGTCTGTGTTCAGCATTAATGTGAAGAGGACCTACACATGCAGGCCTTTTTGAAAGTAATGGTAGACACTTGAACCTCAGGCTGCATAACTAGCAGTCAAGATCCTGATCTCATTCTGCACATGGGGCAGAAAGAACAGATACATACCCTACTTGTTTTCCATTCTTCCCCTCTGTCCATTGGTTGATTACTCTTAGTTCTTCTGCCCTCTCCTCTGGTTGACAAACACCCACACCCACCCGCCCATGCACCCACACACCCACCCCTGTTGAAATATTGGTTATGATATCAGGAGGACGGTGATTTATCTTTTCCTTTTGTTGCTGTCTAAAGTTTTGTGCACTCACGGTGCAATCTAAATATTCCTTGGGGGATTTCAGGAGAATGGAATTATAACAGGAGTGTACATTTTGAACGTTCTTTCCAATCGAGCAGGAAGAGCATGAATACATGGAACATAGAGTGACAGGATTTAGTCAATGTGAATAAGTGAAAGGCCAAGAATGTAAAATCTGGGTAAAAGTGCCATCCTATCAATTGCATCCTTACTTCCTGGAATCCTCTGAACATGGACACTTCTGAAATTCCTTTATGCTGGTGGCTGAAGCCAAATAGCATAGGAGAAGGAGCAGAGGCAATCTTCACCTCCCCTTCCTCTGTCTTTGTTTTCACTAGATGGGCTTTTCAGCCCATATAGTGAGGGCACTTTGGTGGGGGAGGGAAGGAGGCTGGGGGAGGCTCAAGATATGACCTCTCTGGTCTCCCCCACTAGATCACCCCTGTTCTCCTCCTTCCCAATCATCTAGGGAAGCCAGTGGGGTTCTTTCTGCACCAGATATGAGGGGTCAGGGAGGGGTTCAGATCTCCAACCCAGAAAAACCTTTCCGAGCACTCTTATGGACCCTGGAATGCTTTCTCAGGAACAGTTGTTTTATCTGTCATTGTATACCCACTAGTAGGTTGAATGAGATAGAGTCATTTATAGACCATTTATTCTTCTCATCCTCCTTTTTCTTTTCTGTGTTGCTATGAAAAAATGAATGGTAGACTCATTGTAATCAGAGCTACTTTCTAGGCTCCTCCTCCTTTCTTTTCTTTTCTCCTCCCCCCCCCCATCTCTGATTTTTAATTAATTCTGATGGGGACTCCCTAACCCAATTTACTTATCCATTTCTGCAGCCATTGAAATGGCCTGAGCTATACCTTTGACTATTTCTTTCACTTGTCTGGATAAAAGGGATGCCCTTGCATTCATTTTATCATATAAGGTATTCATTTTTGTCATAATCACTTGGAACTGTCTCACTTTCATTTCATGGTTGTGTGGAATAACACAGAAATGTTTAATTCATTCTGATGGAATCTCTCTAACCCAGTTTATACATCCATGTACATAACAAGTTTACTATGGCATTAACAAGTGATAATGCAGGTGTAAAAGAGTCATAGACATCATAGCCTGAACTTATTTTATCTCACATCACTTCAAACACATTCAGTGCAGTTGATGCGTCCATTCAGCCAGTGATCATTTACCTAGGAGTAAATGTCGTTGGACACAGTAAGACTTACTTTAAATAAATATACACAGGACTGTGCTGTCAGGCTGAATATACACATGCAACAGAATGATGTGATAGAATGGAATTATTATTATTATTATTATTATTATTATCCCAAATAAATTTATAATTTAACTTCCATATTACATCTATTCAGAAATACAAATATTGACAAAGAATCCTATAAACATAGTCAAATTCAAACTTAAACTCAAAAAAGAGAAAAAAAGAATTGTACCATTTCAGTTGTCTACTATATTTTGTCTACGATATTATATAAAAATAAACTTCCTTTTCTCTGTGCTATGCTATTCTGATTCTGATATAGCACACTATTCTACCACCTTGTTCTGAGGTGGTGGAATGCTGTGTAAAACTGGCCCCAACTAAGAGTCATAAAGTGATGAGTAACCAAGTGATGAATGTCTATGTATGAATCTGCCCTCTGACATGGTATTTGCCCCCACTGGGGGCTATTCCACAAAAACGTTTCCCAAGGTGAAACTAAGATGAGCTAAGATGTAGTGTGCAAGAAGACTACACCACATGAAATTTGAACATATAACAACACCTCCTGTTTTCCTGCATCCATCACCAGCTGCTTGTTGAAATAAGGGAGAATTGACAATAACTCTAAAAAAAAACCACCCTGTTTTTAATTCCTTTTTATTGTGAAATTTCAACAAAAACAAGAAAAGATGTTTGAGTGTGTGTAACGAAAGAAACGAAAGCACACACACAAACGTTCAGACATAGATCTGTATATAGCCATATCAATGAATACATAGAAGCTGCATATTTGTGAAACTACAACTTTCTAGCAAGTATACATAAGCTTTAAGGAAAGAAGACCAGATATCCAAATAAGTATCCATCTGAAGGTGGCAACTATGCACCTTCTGTTCAAATACTGAAAGCACTGTAGGATTCTGAATTGGTTACATTATCGGAGGTGAATATTTTCCTTCTAATGTTGTAGTATCAGTCTTTTAGCTGTCAAAAGAGTGCAGAAAATCCATTTACGCTGACCATTCATTAAATTCCTAGAAGCAGGTGGATAATTTAAAAGAGCATGCACATCAGAAAATATTGAACACTGTTGCAGTACAAAAATTGTCTGTATATTAACCTCTAGGGGATTGCAGAGCGGGTCTTCTCTGCCCCACAATTCGGGGCAGAGCTCCATTGCAATGATTCTCTGCTCTGGTTTTCAAGGGCAGGCCCGTCTCTCCGCACCGCAGGGTTTCCCGTCGGAAAACTTGCTCCTTTTTCGGATAACCGCTTCATTATCGCCTATGGAAATCAACTAATATGCTCACAGCTCCTTCAGTTTTAAAGATAAACACATGCAATTTGGCACCATGACAGTATGTAAAGAGGGCTTTAGGCATGCCAAGTTTGGCACAGCTCCCTGCATGCAATGGCTCACGAGGAATTTTTGAAGTCCAAACTCAAATGTCCTCTCAGGCACCTTTCGTGCCTTGATCTATATGGCGAGGGAGAGGGAAACGAAGAAGCAGGATAAAAGTGCTTAGCACTATAATAAATAAGTAAATATATATTAATATGTACCACAACAGCAGCACATAGCTTGCCGATCTTCAGAGAGGACAGGAGGCTTGCAGGAGGAGGAGGCGGCACACCTCCCCCACTGTCAGTCAGGCACATTGGAGCGAGTCAAGGCAACAACAGCTTCCCCGTAGTCAGATATATGCAAGGAAGCTACAAGGCCTGGAGGAGCAGGAGGAGGAGGAGCTCCCCTTGCACTGAAAGCCTAGCCAGCCAATGCTAATTGGAGTAATAAATGATGATGATGATGATAAAAATTATTATTATTTTAATTATTTTAATTGAAATAAAGACCCTTCCTGACTCTAGACAGGTGTAGAAGCTCGCTCACTCACAATGCCAGCCCAGCAGCACTTTCATACTGTGGCTGACTTCTATGAGTCCGAGCAGAAACGCGCAACCAGCCCTGCAAGGCGGGATGGGTCGGTCAGGAATACACAACAAGAAGGACTCTCTCTAAATCTCTCTCCAAGTCTCTCCTCCTTCTTCCTAAGTTAACACAGCAAACAGCACACAGATACGTTTTTAATATGAGTGTGGGTAATAAGAACAACCCACTCATGCACATATTCACACTATAAACAAACTGGTAGTCTGGGGTGGGGTGGGGATTGGACAATAACTAAACTAACCAAGTACTACAGAAAACCAGACACAGACAGAGTGCTATGAATCCAAGCAAACAGAAGCGAAGCGAAGCTCTCCCTCTCCTTCTCCCCCCCCCCCGACTAATCTCTCTCCTAATGCATGCTGCAAACAGCTAGCAAGGAATGAGTTCCAGAGAGCATCGAGATATGGGTTATATGATTTGCAATCCTTCCCCCTAAGCATTGGGTTTGGAGAGGGAAAAGGGAGGAGACTGTGGCTATTGGTTAGCCACACATTGTCAATCTCAAAACCTGAGCATTTTTCTCATATGGAGACCTGTTCCATTGAAAACACAAGCCTCAGAGAGACCTATCATTTGCAATCCCTCCCTTAAGCACTGGAATTGGAAGGGGGACAGTCAGGAGACTGACTGTGGCTAATAGCTATTGGTTAGCTACAGTCAGAGATCAAACTCAAAACCTGGGTGTTTTCCTTATATGGAAAGCATTCCATTGACTCCCCTCAGAGAGACCGGGCAGGCAGATATTTTCAGGGCTGTCAGGGATCTGATGGCTGTTGGCTCTGCCCTGAAGAGTTCCGGCAGTTTTGAAACCATGCACCATCTGCTCCTCAATATCAGACCTTCATCAAAGCACCGTGGATCCCCCATTTTTTGGTGCAGAGTGCACACCCCTAATAACCTCCTCCCAGAAAGAAGCAACTACTGGATATTGCCAAGTATTAGCTGCATTCCACCACCAGTAATTAGCCAAATTAGACAAACCCTTATTAAAGAGACATGGTGGCATCTCATAGACATGAAAAGTTTTTGCTGAATAAGATGCAGCCTAAAATCCATAGACGTGATAGGTATAGACACCAAAGCAGTGACCATTGATTAGGCAAAATGGGAGAATCCAGCTCCCTATTCCATTTATGCTTAGAACCCCATATATCATATTTATTGACCAATAACAAGTACTTACAGACATGGATCAAGAGTTGTTTTGCCTGACCAGCTTCAGTATGTACTTCCAATAATAACAGACATTCTGATGTTGTAAAAGTGAAAGGGCCAATCCTAGATACTAACAAATATTGCAATTGCAAGTATTGCTATTCATAGCCAGCAAATTGTATTGGCCACTCGGGATAGAAAATGTTAAGAACTCATCATCAGAAAACAACAGTTGATCCAAAGTAAAATAAATAAATAAATCACCTTAACTGTCCACGTCTTCCACAACAAAACATTTTCTTATCTCTTTTTAGTTCTCAATTGTCCTATAAGGTCAATTTAGCATGAGAAAATGTATAAAACTGTAATTGACATGACATTATGCACCACACGTCTCTAACAGTAGAAACTGTGGGAGGACCTATATGTGTTCTTGAACATCTACATCCATCTCTTTAGAGAGAAGAACCAGACAAGAAGATTGCAAAACTCACCAAGGCAGAAGAGCTGATGTAGACTTGAAAGACCAAAATTCAGTACAAGTCAACAGATAAGCCCGATGATATAGAGGAGGAACTGGAATACCAAATCTACCTTCTTTAATTGGAAACTGAATCCTTTTCAAAGATAATGATGGTGCAGAAAGGACCCACACACACACACACACACAGTGGCTGAATTCGGACGACATACTAAGCAATGGAGGGGGGAACAATCGTCAGTTGTGTTGCTTATTGTGTCATGTGGGGAGTAACACACAATGCACACACAACTGACAGTACACTAAGCAGCGCAATTAAGCAATGGAGAGAAACAACGGGCTTGCACGTTGTTTAGCCAGAAGCCCCGTGGTTTAAAATGTCGTCCGAATTGAGCCCCCCCCCTCTCTCCATGGACTATTCCGTTTGGGAATAGAGTTCGCTGGCCGGAACAGCCGAAACCCCCCAGCCGCTCTATACAGCTGGCAGAACTCACGATGCATGCTGGGATACGGCTGGGGGACTGAGGGAGGGGGAGGGAGCAGCCGTAGCAACCAAGATGGCTTCCAGAACTTCGAGCTGCACAAGCACAGGCATTGCAGCATGTCATGTGGGGAGCACCGCCTGCCTAACGCATGGCCAGTACGCTATTTACCCTTCCATTGCCTAACATGTCGTCCAAATTGAGTCATTAGTTACAAAACAAAGCATTGATTTTTTTGGAAATATTTGTCAGATAAGGAAACCCACATATAGCATAGTATAACTAGGGTGTCCATATGTCAGGAAAAACTAGGACATGTCAGGATTTTTGGCAACAAATCCGGGAGGGGGGGGGGAAATTATGAAATTTGAAGAAAAATCCGGATTTTTCCCATCCTCCCCCGACCCAAAAGGCAGCTCTACTTTATAGTCAATGGGAATTAACAAAAATGATTACAACTCTCTCATTTTTAAAGCTAAAGAGATGAAACATGGCACCATGATAGCCCTTAGGTAGGGCTTTTGCCATGCCAAATTTGGAGCAGATCTGTTCATCCATTGATTTATAGGATTTTTTTTTAAAAAATGAGGTTTTAAAATTATTTTTTTAAAAAACATTATCTTTAAAGAAAAAGAGATGAAACATGGCACTTTGATAACTCTTAAGTAGGGCTTTATCCATGCCAGGTTTGAAGCAGGTCCGTTCATCCATTGATTTTTAGGATTTTTTAAAAAGTTTGAGTTTTTAAAATTAATTTTTAAAAAACATCATTTTTAAAGATAAGGAGATGAAACCTGGCATCTTGATAGATGTTAAGTAGGGCTTTAGCCATGCCAAGTTTCAAGCAGTTCTGTTCATCTGTTGATTTTTAGCAATTTTTTTAAAGTTCAAGCTTTTAAAATTATTTTTTTAAAAAAACAACAACTTAAATTCAGGTTGTGAAACCTCCTCTTTGGGGTCTTGCACCTTGAGCAGTTTCAGCCCTTGGCATCAAGGGGATCTTGAGTTTTTAGCTAAGTAGTGCTGGGTGAGCATGGCACCTTTCCTGCTGCAGATTTGATGGGCAGTCAGGCACCTGGAACTCAGCAGAGGCGAGGCATCCACAGATCAAAATGTGGGAAAGGAGAGGTCAGTCAAAGCAGTCACATGTTTGTGCAGGAAGTAGACAGTGGTGCCAAAGCACAAGCCTTGAGAAGCTAATCTATAGAGTGAGAAGTGTAAATGGGAGAAGTAGTGTCTGCCGCCCACAACACCCACCCTAATGTTAGAGTAGAGAAACTTGTGACAATCATACACAACTTTTTTAAAAAATTGAACTTTAAAAATAAAAAACCCAGCCGGCAGCAAGCCTTGTTAAGCAGCAGCTTGCAGCGGAGTGAGGATACAATCAGAAAAGATATTTGAGGGAAGGGGAGAATGTATCACACAGATTTTAGCAATAAAGTATAGCAAAGGCTACAAAAGTAGGAGTAAGTGAAGTTAATTTCAGATACTTTAGATGTCTCACTTGTTATTTCAGTGATGTTAACATTAAGTTGTTGTGTAGAACAGATTTGTCTTAATTGTGTACTGTAAAAGCAGACATGTGTCTTCAGGCGGGCACACCCCCTTGGTGCTGGACATGCCCTCTGGGGACAGACATGTTGGTGGGGACACCCCCTTGGGGGCTAACCATTTTGTCCTCCTTTTTGGTTTCCAAAATATGGTCACCCTGTTTATTACAGATATGAGTTTTTGCCAGTGTCACTGTTAATTTATTGCTCATTGTTTTTTTTAAAAAAATTGTCTTACATGTGTCAGTCTTCTACAGCTACATCTTTCTAGTCTTCATGCACCCTTTACATAAAGCAATAATTAAAGCAAGTACACTAAAAATAAGCATTAATTACAGTGGTGTGGCTACTGCGGAGTTCAATACGAGAAAAGGTACAGTTAACTTTCCTTTTTGTACATGGCAGTGATCTGGATAATTGATATTGTTGTACTGATAAAAGAAAGGTAATGTTTAAAGAGGTGTGACTATATCCTCAGATCATAAGGCAGATTTACAGCAAAGATAGGATTGGTGTTCCAATGTACTTCTTCCCTGAGAAATGCCCATGTAAAGCTGGAAGCTGTTATTAAATAGATTTGTTTCACCAGTATAGCTGAAGCCAAAGATAGATATCTAGTACTTCCTGTTTCTTTTGTGCTGCAGAACTGACACAAGGATAAACTGAACATAACCTAGGGTTTGTTTCACATCAGATGAAATAGTCATTCCTTAACTCAGGCCCTTTCTACACCACAGGGGTGTAGAGGGCCCAGTGCGGGCTAACCCGGAAGTAGCCACTTCCAGGTTCGGCGCACTCAAACCACATCATGGGCATGACGTCCTGGGTTGTCAGACATCACACCTGCCATTTTGTTTTTTTCAACTGGGAAGAGCGCTCCGGTACTCCTTTGCAAAAGTAATTTTTAAAAACCGTGCGCGATCAGGGCTACCTCCCACCTGCCATCCTGAGGATGGTGGACTTGGCTCCTCCCTCCCTTGATGGCCATGGAGCCGCAGAGTGCAGCTCCATGGCCATCGGTGCTGCTGTGCTTATTCGCGCATAAGCGTGGTGGCAATGGGGTGGGCAGACACATCTTCCATGGTCATTTGGACACACAGGGAGCAGCCGGGGGCCATCCCAGGTGTTTTACCTGGTGTGGAAAGGGCCTCAGTTTAGTCTCTCCCCAAAGCCCTAGTAAGAGGCTGCCTCCCATGCATAGAACTAAATGCATGGACACAGAGGAGGACTGCACCCCCTTGCCCTTATCTCCAATTCTGTGTGCTCCATTGGCCCCAGCCCTTGGAAATATATGCATTGAGCAAGATGTCTCCCAAGGAGAGGCCTATGTAGGTATAAATATGCAAGATGCAATCATGGATCCTGTGAAGAACATGGGAAGATGGCTGCGGCCTCCCTCACAATGTTATTTTCAGTGACGGTTAGTCTTCACGAATAAACACCATCTGAGCTGTTATCAGGGAACTGTTGGAGCCAGCTAGGCTCCAAGGCCATTTGTAATGAGAAAATGCAAGCCAGCTAGAAATGGTGGGAACACTCCTCTCAGGAGGGAGGGGGAGAGCCCAAGGAGTAACTAGAGCCGGATTGGTGCTGGCCAGTGGCCCCATCGGCCTAGACTGCAGGGATAAAGATGAGTTAGTGGTTTGGGGATTTTGTCTCCTGGAACTTGCAAGACATCAAGTGTGTGCTTGCCTGGCTGGAACGGAGGCCCCTGCCTTCAGGTTTGAGGGTTGGAAGTTAGGGGGTTGTTGTTTTCTATCTGATTGCTCTGGGGAAGCAGCATTGCTGGATGAAGTCCAGTGTCGGCTGGTTGGAGGGAGGAGGGCGACTGGGTTTGTTGGGTGTTGGCCGAGGCCTACCTTGCAAGAAGGGTGCATTGACTGCAACTCTTCTTCACAGATCCCAATAGTACATGGTTCCCAATCATATGGAAGGCTGTAGGCTAGGGTTTCACCTTTCCAGATGTCTAGGGTGACCAGATAAAATCCAGGTCAGGGCTCATGTAACTTTAACAGTTGTAGAGAAAAGGGAATTTCAGACAGTGTCATTTGTATGCAATTAGTTCCTGGTGAAATTCCCTCTTCATCACAACAGTTAAAGGTGCAGGCACTATACTAGGGTGACCATATACAAAAGAAGGCAGGGCCCCTGGGCCCATAGTAATAAGTAGAGTTCTAAGACTCTACTTATAGATTGTGTGGCTAGAAAACAGTTCTATCTTTGTAAAAAGTGTTGCTGATTAGTAGGGTGACCAGATTTTGGAAACCAAAATCCAGGTCCAAAATAGCCGCCCGAAGAGGGCATGCCCACCAACATGTCCGGCCCCAGGGGACAGGTCCAGCCCCAAGGGGCCTGCCCACCCGAACATAGCCTTGGTCACATGTCTGATTTCACAGCACACAATTAAGACAAACATGTATTTCCTTGTCTGACAAGCTGTGTAGAAATAATGAGTAGCTGTAAAGACGCGGGGCAGATGTTAGACATCAACATTATATACATTGTGATATATACGTGAAATTGCTTTCAGGCAACATGTCTAGAATATTATCAGGTGTCACTTGTATGCATGCAGCACCTGGTGATATTCCCTCTTCATTACAGCAGTTAAAGCTGCAGGAGCCTTGCCTAGCATGATCAGATACAAAAGCAGGCAGACATACACACCACAGGTAAAAGCAGCAGCAGCCGCCACCACACACACCTCATACTCACCAAAGGCAATAAAAATTAAAATCTATATACCCCTGCACACTCACCCAAAGTGGGGGAAAACTCCACACCCTCCCGAAGGCAATTAAAACAACAACTTCCCCACACACACTTAACTGGAGGGGGGGATAAAAATCCATCCCCACACTCACCAAAGGCAAAATAATAATGACAATAATAGTAATAATCCACCCACACAATGCAAAATAACAGAAAAACATGCACACACCCATTGCAATAAAATAATATTAAAAATACAACACTCACCCACATACTCACCCAAGGAAAAGTAATAAAAATCCAGACACACACCAAGGCAAAAACCAACCAACTGAACAACCACACACACTCAACCAAGGCTGAAAATAAAATAAATATCCACACATACTAGCACACTCACCCATGGCAAACCTAATAAAAGTTTTAAAACACATCCACATACACCACCCCAATTAATTCATCAAAATAAATGGAAAATATTAAAGAAAAGTTCACTAAACATTCAGCTTCCTTTACTCAGAAATGTTTTTTAAGAGACCTAGTTCTTTTTATCTGTGTTCAAATTCAAAACACACACACATCTATAAAAAGCTTAAAAAATGTAGTTCAGCATTTTTTTTTAAAGAAACCCAGCCTACCTGAAGAGGAGTCCTCAGAGACCCAAGAAGGCAGCCGCGGGTGTGCTGCATTTGGAGTCGTCCTTGCTGCTGGACAACAACAATTTCTCACACCTAAGCAGCCCCAATCAAGCCGTGTGTTCGCCACGCAGCTTGACCAGCAACTTGACCAGCAATGGCTGGAGGAGTCCTGACTCCTGAGCAACCCCAAATCAGGCAACCCCAAATCAAGCAGTGTGCCTGCTGTGTGGGCATTGATAGCCACTGCCGCCCTAGCCCATGGCTGAGGGCAGCTACTGGCTACCGAGCTGGCTGGAGGGTTGAGGCTCCTGGGGCTGCCTCCTCCATGTGAGAAGCCCCAAATCAAGTGTCGTGCATGCTGTGCAGGTGAGAATGGCCGCCACCGGCCCACCACGAGCTGAGGCAGACTGGCAGCCCATGGAGCCATGCGTACCGAACACCCCCATCCCCCCACCCCCCACTTCAGAAAAAGATGGAGGCATTTGCGCGGGGCAATTCTTCCTCTTCCCCCCTCGCGCTTTCTCCAACAGTTGCCCTCGTTAATGAAGCTCGACCCCAATCCCCGAAGCGAAAAACACAAGGCGGCCGCATTCGACGCCAAACCGGGGTGAGGGGTGGGTGTCACTACCTCAGTCTCTGTCTGTCCCCTGGGGTTCAGGCCGACGGCGGGGTCTCTCTCTCTTTCTTCTGGGGTGGAAGCAAAGTGGGAGAGCACCAGCAGCCACCAGCAACAAGAGCAGCTGTCTCTCTTCTCCTGCGCCACCGACTCCGGCTTGCCTTGGTGGCGGGCGGCTTCGAAGTCTAGGAAGCAGTTTGGGAAGTTATGCAGCACGGCAGTAACCCCCCCCCCCCCGTCTGCGAGGAAAGGAGGTGGGTGTGTAGTGTTGAAGCCGGCTGGAAGCCTTTCCTTTTTTTCTTTTTTGCTCGCCTGCAGGACTTCCATCGGCCTCCTCCTCCTTGTGCTGCTGCTGCTGCTGCTTCCACCATCTGGTTCTTCTCCCACAAGTCTTGTGAGACCAGGATGAGACTTCTCATCCTGGTCTCGCAAAACTTGTGAGAGAAGAACCAGATGGGAAGTGTAGTGAGACAGGGAAAGAGTTGGGAGCAAGAGCAGGTAAGGTCCGACTGCTCCTCCCGCCCGCGCCCACACCTTTTATGGGGTGAGGGCGGGAGGAGAGCGAGCTGACCGTTTCTCCAGAGGTTTGTCCCCAGGGCCCGGATCGCCCCAGTTTTCCCAGTTAGGACTGGGAAACCCCTGGCGATCTGGTCACCCTACATTAGAAACAACAGATCAGACTTCACAATGACAATTTACCTTTTAATTTTTTTTTTCTGTATTCAGATGTTAGAACTGCTGTAGAAGGGGGGGGGTTAGAAAAAGGCCTTACTAGACAAACCATTCCCATTCATGTGCCTAAGGCCTCCTCCACACGAGACGTTTAATGAGCCTTGAAGGCTCATTATAAATTTTACCTACACACGAGCGGAGCGCAAAACGGGCGTACAGGCGCGTTATCTCCCCGATAATGCGCATTTTCGAACGCGCGTTAAATAGCGACTTTTATTTTGCTCCGGCCGTTAAAGCGCATTTTCGCTGTGTGAACAAGCGATTATGCGCATTAACTACCTGTAAAGTGCTTTTTGGGCATCTTTTAATGCGCTTCGCCGCTTCTCGCCGCCTCCCGTGCAGAGGGATTAGGCGTAAATGCGCCTCCGCGAAAATGCGCATAATCCCCGAACCGGGCGCAAAAGCGCATCCTTGTGGAGGGGGCCTAAAATAGCTCCTTTGGACCAATTCCTTTCTTCATTTCCCTGGTTCTGAAGTATCTATTTTATCTGGCTGTTGATGGTGACTCTGGGGCAAGTCCAGCAAAAATGAATCAAACATAATCAGAGAGTCTAAGACAGTTGCAGGCATACATAATATTTGCTTTGGTCCACTTTTCAGTTCAGTTTCAGAGTCAACCTGAACTTCAGCTGAAGGCTAGAGCCCTATGCAGGCATTCACCTTCAACATGAAGTTGGCTAAACTGGGGATGGGATGTGGGTGAGCAGCCAACCCACAACCCACAAATGTTCCTACATGCCCAACTGCATTAATGTGCAAAGATCTGAAAAAGGGGCTTCTAAGCTCAATCTGCTGAACACACTTACAGAGCTTCTGCAATCACAAACCCCGCCTTATCAGGATTCCCAATTGAAGGAGTTTTGTAAAAATGTTCAACCAAATACGCTTACATGCCCATAGCTGGGCATGTGGAGGAATTTGTGGGTGGTAAGGCTTTATATTAGCCCTACTCAAGTTGTGGGCAAATGCCTGCATAGGGCTTGGATTAAGCATGTGTTTGGTGCATAAAATTATAAAACAAGCCCATCAATGAGCAATATTAGTGGGGCCCACAGATCTCTGTTCAGATTACTAAAAGGCCAATAAATGATTTATTTAGATATTTAGTATCCTGCTCTTTAATACAAATTCCCAAAGTGGTTTTCAATATAAACATATAAAATAATAATAAGTTAAAATTAAGCTTTGATTGATCCCCTGTCTCATGTTTACTGGGGATAAATCCAGTTAATTTCACTGGGATTTGCATCCAAATAAATTTGCTTAGGGATGTAGCTATAATTTCCTGGGCTGCGTTAGGAAACTAATGTTCTTACTTGCCTAGAAATGTAGATATATTGTAATGCAGTCAATGGTATGTATTCATTTACATATTTGTAAGCTACCTTTCTGAACCAAGTCCTCCCAAAGAAGCAAACACAATACAAGTATAAAAATACAAATATGATAATATATTATAATAAAACTTTAATTTTTTAAAAAAAACTAACCAAAAATTCAATATAATTCAGCCAGTATATAAATCACTTGTAGAGTTACAGCAATAAGATATCAATGAAACAACACCATGACCCATAAAACATATCAACTAAACAACTAATGAAGTCAGGTGCACATCCCTTGGGAGGGAGTTCCATTAGGTAGGGCCACTATTAAAAAGGCCCTGTCCTTGTGAAATGTTTGAGAGTAACCCCACCAAAACCATCAGCAAATGTGGGGTCTGGACTATTTCCTTTTTTATTATCCTGCCCAAATGTCACTCTATTGAAATAGTCTTCTTGCTTCCTGAGGCTATCTGCCTTCTGCTGTCACACTGGTCAGACTTTTTCCTGAAGGACTTCTTCTGGAGTCTTCCTCTGTTTGCTAGTTCTTACAGTGATTCCAGCTCCTTTCTTCAGCCTTTTCCTTAAGCTATCATCTTCTCCTTCTTCATACTCTTCTACTTGCCTTAACTGTCCAACCTGCTCCAACAGACTCAAGTTACTTGTGGATAATATTGGGACTGTCCTTTTTTGCACTGTCTCAGCAAGGATCCTGTCACAAATCACCTTTTATCACAAAGTTGGCTGCTAGTCCATTGGCCTGATTTATGAGCCAATAAGAGTCAACAGAATGTTGATTAACTAGTCCATCACAAACATACCTTTTTGATTCTCCTGTTCAGAATATAAATTAGGGCTGATCCAAATATTATCTTTGTTATTATTTGACACATTAGTTTGTCTTGCAAAGTTTCTCAAACACTTTGGAAAGTCTCTTCAAATCTCCTTCCTTAATTTGACATTCCCAAGTTAGAAGTCTATTGTTTGGAGGCGGAGGAGCCTAATTAAAATATCTAATTCCCATGACAACTTTATTCATCTGACTATTGTCAACCTTTGGAATTGCCTGAGACCACCTGAAGATAGCAGCTTTATATCCATGGATGGATTTGAGCTGAGGCAAGTGTTATTGTTATTATCCTCATCATCTCATGTGTCGTATATGTGTTTTCTGAAGACTTTGAATACAGAACAGATACACTGGATAAGATAGGCTGTCCCCTCTCTACAGATCACACTTCTGACCCATGCTAATAGGATTCCCACCTTTTCCTTCTCCCCCTTCCTTAAAATGACTCTCTGGGACTGAATCAGCTGCCTAACAGTGAGAAATTCAACAGACGGCGCTTATCCCATCATGACACCTTCATATTGATCAAATGCTGAACTTGTTGCATTTGTTCAGCAGCTGTTAAAGGGTCAGTGAGCTTCATTTCAGCATGAATGGACGGTGGCTCAAATCTATATAGAATTCACTCCTGATCTAGAAGATTAATCCCATTCATTCAGGAGAGGATTTAGGGTGGGGGAAGGAACATGGAGGATCTGCATTTATTTTAATGGCAGTAAAGGTTGTAAAGATTCTGTGTTGATGGGACAAAGGCATTGTGCATATGATCAAAAGCACCCTTTCCTGTTTCACATTACTTCACATTATGTTCCTTAAAATGTTGAATCAGATTGCTTCTCTCCTTCCTTTTTTGGGAGTGGACTGGAAGTTATCTCCTCCAGTCCAGATAAATATCTTAGCTAAAGATTGGCAAACACACCCCTGTCTACACTGCATGGTGCTCGCCAGACTCCCACCACCTGTCGGCCCCTGTAAGATGCATGCAGTGAGCCACTGGGCAGTCCATAGACACACAGTTCATGGCATCCCACAGCTCCACTGAGGTGCCATTTTTCTGCAGATCACCATTTTGCCATGAAGAGGTCCATTTACACAAAATTATAGCAGTAAATAGTTTAATTAGTAGAGCAGCAGGGACCAAGTCAGGCAAGAGCAGGGAGCTGCAGACTCTAGTCCAGAGGTGTGGGGGGGGAGCTGACAAGAGTCCACCAAGCTCGAGCCCCTGAGTGGATGCTCATGACACCCTTAATCTCATCCCACAACTGCATCCAGAATCCCGTAGTGGGAAAAGGTGGGAAAATATAATAATAATAATAATAATAATAATAATAATAATATTGGCCCCAGAAGAAGGAAAGGGATGTTTCCCTGGTGTGAAGAGGATATGTCCCCAACCTGTTGTTGAAAAATATCTTGGAGATATGGGAAAAAGTTAAGGGGAAGTTAATACCAGGAGTTTCTCCTCTTACCCCAGTTGTAGTAATGGGGGACTTCCCAAGGAATTTAAAAGCAGAGTTGGAAGGGGGTTTGAGGGATCAGAAAATTATAAAATTAAGAGATTGGTTAAAAAGAATGATAAATAAGGAGCAAATTGGAGAGCTATTAATAGGGCAAAAGGTAGCTTGGTTCAAATGTATACAATTGGAACAATGAACACAAGATTGGAAAAGGAAAAATAAGGAGTGTAGAAAGAATACAAGATTTGAAGATTTAATTGAATCAAGAGGAAAGAAGGAAGAAATTAAATTTAAAATAGGTTTGACCAGTGAAATATATAAAATTTTGATTGAGGAAGATGAATATCAAGACTCTCTTAAAATGATTTGGGAAGATGATTTAAAGAAACAGATTAATGAAGACAACTGGGGGAGGATATGGGATGCAAGAATGTTAAAGCTTTTGTCGATTAGAATTAAAGAGAATTATTTCAAGACAGTATGGAGATGGTATTTAACGCCGGTAAGATCCCATCAGATAGATAAAAAAGTGCCCAAGAATTGTTGGAGGGGATGTCAGGAGGTTGGAACTTATTTTCATATGTGGTGGAGCTGTGAATATGTACAAAATTTTTGGAAAAGGGTATTTGAAGAAATAAGTGAAATAACGGGAAGTAAATTGGAGATAAGCCCAAAACTGGCTCTACTAGCAATATGGGATAAAGGAAATGAGAATATAAGTAAAAGAGAATTGATAAACAACCTCCTGGCTCCAGTTAGAATAATGATAGCTAAAAATTGGAAAGGGCAAGGAATTTATACAATAGAAGAATGATATAAAGAAATATGGGATATGGCACTTAATGATAAGTTAATGTGTAAAATGAAAATATTGAGGGGAATGTCCAGGAAGAATGATTTTGAAAATATATGGAATCCATTATTGGAATATGTATTAAGATCGGGGAAGGGGCAAATACCTTCAAAAGATTCTTCACAATTTTGGAAGGATGTATAATTGAATAAAAGTAGGTCTCCTGGGAGGGAGGGGAGCACAGGGGTATGTAGGTTATGTATTGTACTGTATGTTGTTTATGTTGTATTATGTTGTTTTAAGTTGAAATAAAAATATTATAAAAAAAAAAAAAGGATATGTCCCCTCTACAGTGTATGTGTGTTGGGTAGCAGAGGCATATCTTAAAGTACTGCAGAGTCATCCAGAAAAGTAAATCCAGCATGCCATCCAGAAAAGTGGGGTGGAACTTTCTTCCTTTACTTTTCTGGTTGGCATGCTGGGTGTCAAGGGCTCTGCTGTAGTGTAAGATATGCTGGGTCTCACTGTCTGGGTGCAAGTGAATGGTACTCTTCTCATGTTCAGAAACACTCTCTTTTCCAGGCAATTTTCAAAGTAAAGCCTCAGCTGATGTTCAATTGAGAGAGGGAGGGAGGGAGGGAGGCAGGGAGGGAGGGAGATCATAATTTGAAGAAGTGGCTAGGAGAAGGAATGAGAAGAAATCCCCACCATTTACCCTGGAGTGTGAAAAAGAGAACTTTGGGAACTTATTGGGGAATATGTGAGTATATGTGTGTGTATTTGTGGATATATGACCTGACAGTAAGGGAGAAATGTAGAGTACATTTCCTTCCAGCCTGAACCAGCCCAGTCCTGAGCCACCTGAGATAAAAGTTCAGGACTTTAAAACCTCAGAAGCTTTGTTGATTGGCATCTCCTACAGTTTTCTGCATTTTACTGCTAAAAAAACCCCCTGCACACACCAAAGCGAGGAGCATCCAGGATCTCTAACATGTTTAAAGAAAAAACAAGAAAGAAAGGAAAAGTTAAGAAGAAAGAAAAAACAGAAGCCTCTGACTTGTGTCCTCCAGTAAAAACTTTACAATTTCTCTGTTTCACTCAAGAATGGGAAAAACTTGCCCTCCACCAGTTTCTCAACCCTGACAAAGGCGGAAAACATTCTCTGATGAGTCCTATACTGACAGGATTACCTGTGAACCACTAAAAATCAAAACTGCTTCCTTGATAACATCATTACTGCCAGTTGGCAGGCTACCAGTGGTAGGCCTAAATTACAAAGTAACACAGGGGAGTCTACACCAGCCATTTATTGCAGGATTGTATCAAAGGCATCACTTATGGGCCACAGGACATTCACCTGCTCTTGTGGTGATCTTGGGTCCACCCCTCAGTTGAATATCGCTGACTGCTTTTGTCACTTTTTTTCAGCTTTCTCACTACAACCCTGAAGTCTGCAGCTGGTGTGCCCCCCTTTGCAAAGCTGTTGCTGTTTGGCGCAAGTTCCTGGCTCAGCGAATAGCCAACCAACTGTCAGGGGCATGTCCAGCAGTTTTGGAAATGTGTGGAAGTGAACCCGGCTGCCATTTTGCGATGTGTTTTGGATGTGTATCGGCATGTTTTCGTGCTGAGAATGTGTAGGGTTTTTTTTTATACAAACGTATCTGTGTGTAGCATCGCATACTCGATGGATTTCCTATCCACCCCTTGTGTTGCTATGCATTTGCATTCATGCGCAATCCTGAGCAGTCATTAAAAAAACAGCCTAGTAGCTACATCATCTGCATAGCCCCATCCCTTCTCCCGATCCACATGCAGAAGCGCCATCACAAGGCGCACGTCCTTCCGCAACAATATTCCTGTTGTTGTGGAAAACTTTGCTCACGTGCGCCCCATGAGTGCCGATCACGGAAATGGGAAAACTCACAATCTTCCCATCTCTGTTGCGAAAGGGCTGTAGGTGTAGAAAGGGCACCTTAGTAAGAGGTAACATGTTTACATAATAATCTTACTTATGAATCTTATGAACAATACAACATATGAAACAACTTTTGCCTCAGGTTTCTTAGATTCTCCATAGCCCACCTCTCTGACTGATCTTAAAGTAGAGATGGGTGAATCTGCCAGTTTCCTTTCCTTCCACATTGAAATAATTTAAAAGCTCAGATTCCTTTTCTCCTGAATATAAACTGTGTGAATTTTGGTAAATTCTTATCAGTCTCTTTATTTGAGTCTTTAGACAACTTTTAAAGACATTTTTGTTTTGTTTATTTCAAATGACATTGGTTAGAATAGAATCATAGAATAGTAGAGTTGGAAGGGGCCTATAAGGCCACTGAGTCCAACCCCCTGCTCAATGCAGGAATCTACCTTACAGCATCCCTGGCAAATGGTTGTCCAGTTGCCTCTTGAATGCCTTTAATGTGGGAGAGTCCACGACCTCTCTAAGTAATTAGTTCCACTGACGTATCGCTCTAACAGTCAGGAAGTTTTTCCTGATGTCCAGCAGGAATCTGGCTTCCTGTAACTTGAGCCCATTATTCCGTGTCCTGCACTCTGGGATGATCGAGAAGAGATCCTGGCCCTCTTCTGTTTGACAACCTTTCAAGTATTTGAAGAGTAGGGTGACCAGATAAAATCCAGGTCAGGGCTCATGTAACTTTAACAGTTGTAGAGAAAAGGGAATTTCAGCCAGAGTCATTTGTATGCAATTAGTTCCTGGTGATATTCCCTCTTCATCACAACTGTTAAAGGTGCATACACTATACTACAACGACCATATACAAAAGAAGGCAGGGCCCCTGCAACTTTAACAGTTGTGATGAAGAGGGAATTTCACCAGGGACTAATTGCATACAAATGACACTGGCTGAAATTCCCTTTTCTCTACAACTGTTAAAGTTACATGAGCCCTGACCTGGATTTTATCTGGTCACCCTATTGAAGAGTGTTTTCATGTATTATTTAGATTGATCATACACTCCCATCAATGAGATCCTACAATCTCATTAGATGAACATAATCCATCATCTCTGTCCATATTACAGTAAGGATCCTGATTTTAAATGGACTGGCTTCCAGAAATTGTTTCTAAGTATTGTATTTTTAAATAAGCCATTTGCCGGCCACATGTTTTATAGTATGTGATTTTAAATCTGCTGCTTTTAAACTTTTGAATCTGCAGCTTTGAAATGCTAAAGTTCATTACATTTTAGTAATGCTATTTGTTGTAGTTTTAGATTGTCAATTTGTATCAGTAGTGATTTTTTTTGTGCTTTTGTACAATGCTTTATATTATTTCTTTTTAGAAAAGTGGGAACTCTACTGCTACTACTATTACTGCTAGTAGTATTACTACTAATAGATGACTAATTCAACATATGTTCTCCTTATAATTGCTTCCTTTAAACTTCTGTTGGCACCTGTGATTCTGAAATGTTAAGAGTTTGCAGGAATGGCTTCCCCATACATTTTCTAGCCCTAAAGTGCATGTGAGCATATTAGAAGTCCATAAAACAAAATTATTATCAATTGTAGCACAATTGATAGTATTATTGAACAGTGTTTTTATAAATAAGACTCATTTCAAAAGAGGAACTAGATTGGCATCATGTCAATAGACCAAGCACTGTATGGTTTTACTAAAAGTTGTAAAATCCAAGATCACTACAGAGCAAAAAATGAATTTGTTATATTACTATCCCATTATTATTATTATTATTATTATTATTGTTATTATTATTTACATTTCTATAATGCCCCATGGCCGAAGCTCTATGGGCATTTTACAAAAGATTAAAATATTTAAAAAAATTAAAAAAATGTTTTGTTTAAAGATACAGTATATATTTCTAGTTTTCATCTCTCTCTCTCTTTCTCTCTCTCTCTCTCTCTCTCTCTCTCTGTATGAGTACTTTTCTCTTAACTTTTTCCCCCTGTTCCCTCTACTAATGTTTACTTATGTAACCTCCTACTGCCCCTGGTAACATCCTAAACTGAAATAAATTCTGCACAAAACACAGCTTTTACATACCCTTTACCCGATTTCTTTTTCGGCTGAGGAGAGCTAAACACGATCTGTCTTGAATAGCTACGCTCTTACATGGCAATCGTTATGAATATTAAACCACATTCAAGGGCACTTTCATGCCCAATTAGATGAGCAATTGTTGGTGTCATATGTTCAACTCAGACCTATTTCTTCCAAAATGCACACCAAGCTATGGACTGAATCAAGAAAATGAAATACAGTCAGAAAATATGACTTCCGTAGCTCTCTTCTTTACAAGTTCATGCCTAGTTTATGTCCATACAAAGCCATATTTTGGAAAAAGCATTAACAACATGATAGGAAGAGTCTGGAGCTATTTTTTATAAATGATTCCAAACTGTATCTAAGTTACAGACCATTTTCCTTGAGAACTCTCTCGATAAATGCATTGCAACCAAGTGGAAAACGTATTCCTTTTCCTGCTGTGATTGCACATTTGTACTGTTCAGTGCAGGCACATGTATTTGCAATTTCTTCCTGGCAGCTTGATTAACCTCGAAAAGTTGCAAAATGAAAAACTTTTTCAGTCCATCCCTAACTTTTGAATCTCCACTTGCAATGAAGCATGGTAACTATGTCACCAGCAAGAGGTAGCGACTTCTGTGTGGCTCGTTAACAGAATTGTTTCATTCTCCTTGTGGTGTAAGATTGACATCTGCACTCTGGAAAAGTGAAGAATGCCAGTATTAATAAAGAGCAGGCTGAGAAGTTGTGTGCTTTCACATTCTGGCACTACACCTGGCTGCTGATTAATGTTGATAGAGCTTACAAAACCCGAGGTCTATGTAATCCGGCAAAAGGTGGAGGGCAATGTGACAAAGGAACAGTAAAGGAAAAATATGCATCAGGGTGAATAAAATTGGAGCCCATTTTAGATGTTTGCCAGATTGTGACAGGCATCACATACTAGGGGAGAGAAACAGTGGTCTCCCTCCACATAGTAATGTATGACGCGGACACCCTAGACACAGGCCCACATGTACGGATCTTTAAAGGGGTGAATTATACAATTCAGTAGGCACCACCACCCTGATATTTTTTTATTCAGATGTTAGTTTAGATGCATGTTTCTGCAGGGAGAGGAGTGTGCCCACTTCTGTCAGGCCTATGAACTTGCAGACAGTGTAGGGGCTATAACTTCCGCTACTGCTCCTGACATGTTTATTTTGTGAGTGCTTCTCCTCCTGATTCCTCGTTTTGGTTTCTCACAGAACTTTGCTCCCTTTCTTCCCATCAGCACTTCAACTCTGTTTCCAGGAAAAATAAATTTGCTTGTGGCTGACTCCCACATGTGCCCTTAGGCTTCCAACTTCCCTTGGGCAGAATTTAGAAAACATTCAATGATCAAAAATCCTGCTGGTTTAAAAGAAGACAGCTAAGGCAATCTCATGTTAGTCCAACCTCCCAAAAGCCAGGAAATTGGAAGCTAAGGCTGATGTGCAATATCACAAATTGTGTTTGCTTATAACTTACCCTCCATGCACCCACACTTCCTCTTGGTATTTCAGTCTCAAATCCAAATGGGGAGGATGGAGTGCATGCTGGTACCAGCAAAGACACTCACAGTATTTTGGGCCTGTATTGCCTTATGAAGCTTCTGAACCTTACTATATTGGAGAATCCTCCTGTGAGTTGATCCTTGCCTTTACTCTATGATGTGGCATCCTTCCTTCTCCAGTCACCCTGTGTGCTGCTTCAGCAGCACCATGATCAACACTGAAGTGGCAATAGGATTAACTAGAAGAGAGAAGGGCAGGGAAGGGAGGAAGCCTTGCATAAGACTTACTCCCCTGGTCCCCCCACCACAACCAGGAGTCTGGTGATCCCAGGGGCAGGCAATCTGTGCTGTCTGGGCAGAGGGGGGAATCCAGGCTGAGGGCGATAGCTGGAGAAGGTCCCTTCTATGGTCATCCTGAGCAGAAAGCCACTTCAGTGCTGACGTGAATGGCACTGAAGTGGTAACAGGACTACTCGGGAAAGGGGATGGCCAGGAAGAGGGTTGGACCTCCAGGTAGTTCTGCAATCTGCTCAACAGGTCTTGGAAAGAAAGGAGGCCTTGTATAAGGTGGCCTCCCTTTTCTGGTCACCGTCCTCTCCCAGGTAGTCCCATTACTGCTTCAGCACACTCTTTGCGATCCTGAAGTGGCAATCTGCTAAGTGTGACTGGGTACAAGGGGAGGCCTTATGCAAGGCCTTCTCCCTTTCTCAGTCACCCAGATTGGATTGCCACCATCACTGGAACCAAAGCACCAATTCAGACGCTTCAGAGGGAGTAGCTGGGGAAGGGCCTTGCATAAGGCCTCCTACCTTCCTCAGTAACATACCCACCACCTGCCATATTCAACACATGCTGCTCCCAACAATGTTGCAGTTATTCCCCTCCCCCTTCAAATATTCCAAATCAACTGTGAGGTGATCCTGGAAGTTTCAGAGTATATAAAACCAATACTTATTTCTGAAAGATTGATGAATTTTGTAATGGTTAGAACAACCCATCCCTGGTTACCATTTAAAATGGTAGAACTCTATTTTAATTACTAGCCTTAATTATAAACACCATGAATGTGGAGGCTATAATTTAATTCAATAAACAAAACAACCTGGCTTACCTCCAAAAGTTAAGGCTATACAGTTTTCAAACAAGCACCAAAATACAGGGAAATTGTGAGCTAATTCTCACAAGCTTTAACACAAGAGTTCCCTATGAAGGCAGAAAGTATATAAATTTGTTTTTATATATAATGAAGGAAGGAAGAAATTAATTGCTTGTCTTTATAATATTTTCTTGCTATTATTAATGCTGCCCATTTATGGCTAAAATACGTTGTGGATCTATTTTAACCACAAATGGGCTCAATTAAGGAAGAGAATGAGCGGTCAACCATACTACTTTTGATTGAAACTGCATATTATTTTCCAAGGGCACTAACCCTCTACCCCAAACTCCTAGAAGGTACTTTGAATCAACACAACAATCAATGTTCAAGAATGTGTGTACAGCTATTTAAACACACACCTCTGTAACATGATTAGTGGAACGGAAGTTAAGGACAACAGGTTCCCTGGGGGAACTATTCAAAGAGACAGCTCAGCCTTTTGGGGAGTGTACCAGCAGTTTCAGTTTCAGTTTAAATAAAACTTTGTTTGTAGGCCTAGCTGTGGCTGCATCTTCTGTTTACCACATAAACAACAACCACCACCAATATCTCCCAACACAGATGCAAAGTTGCATCCAGAGACTGATTGGTAGCCAGATCCTGCCCACTTTGGTTAGAATTTTAGTGGAATTTTTAAATGCCCACTCATCATTTTTCTACATAAGACAATTTCCCATCACATCTAGGCTGACCATATGAAAAGGAGGACAGGGCTCATATAACTTTAACAGTTGTAGAGAAAAGGCAATTTCAGCTGGCATCATTTGTATGCAATTAGTTCCTGGTGAAATTCCCTCTTCATCACAACAGTTAAAGTTGCAGGGGCCCTGCCTTCTTTTGTATCTGGTCACTCTAGTATAGTGCCTGCAACTTTAATTATTGTGATGAAGAGGGGATTTCTCCAGGTACTAATTGCATACAAATGATGCCGGCTGAAATTCCCTTTTCTCTGCAACGGGCATGGAGCTGCATGGGGTAGCTCTGTGCTCATGGGGGGAGGGAGGGAACAATTTTGCCATCCCTAGGATGGTGGGGGTGGGATGGACATGGGGTTTGGCAGAGGTGTTTTTTCTACCTTTTCCACCATGCACAGCTCCTCTTCTTTAAATAAAATTGGTGGCTGCAACATCCCTCTTCTCTTCTGGGATGTCACATGGCCATCTAGATGTTGGGGGAGGATCTTAGAAGCAGGTAAGTCCACAATCCTCCCCTCTCCCTTCCTCTGCACCCTTAGGTGTAGATGAGCCCCAAGAAACTATATTGAAGACATTGGCATAATTACAGGAAGGCTGTGTATATATGCTGCAAGACAGGCTGGGGCAAAAGCAGGTAGCAGGAAAGTGTAAGTGCTTCCTTATATCCACCACATCTCGCCTGCAAATGCCACTACTCCCTGTTTGCTTGGCCAGATCTACACCAAGCAGGATATGACACTTTGAAAACGATTTGTAAACTGTATATGGAGTGTGTCCAGCCACCACCAACAGTTGTCACTACTGTTCTAAACCATTTTAAAGCAGTAGTGTAGAACCTGCCCATGTTGGAAATCCTATGTTTGACACTGAATGTCTAGTTCTGGTTCCAACCCAGTGTTTAAACAATGAATGAGTGGGAGTGAGTGAGTGAGCATGTCAACTCCTGGCCAGTTGCTTACTTCTACTGAGCAAAATAACCCATGGGTGCTCCATCCCTGGGCTGTTGTCCATGACATTCAAACCCAGAGTTTTGGGTTGTTGCAGGAGGAACAACCCACATTTATAAGCCATTGTTTGTTCTTGGGTTACAAGCACAATCCCCAATTCCAGTTCAGATGCCACAACTGTTTAACTCAGCAGGTTGTTATGACATGTAAGCGGGGCTTCTAAGTCTGCAGTACAAGGGCCCTTAGGCTGCAATCCTATATCCACTTTCCTAGCAGTAAGTCCCATTTAGCTCAATGTGAATTACTTTGTATCAAATTACAAAGTCTTGCTTAAGTCCTTTAAAACTTGTTGGGACAAATTAATGCAACTGGTTTAGAGGATCTTGGTTGTACATTTTAGTCTCAGGGCATAACTAGATGCATGCCCATGTCTACTTCTTCCCAGCTCCCTAAAATGTCTAGTGGAATTCACCATGTGGCATAAATCACAGAGTAGCCTTTTTTTCTTCTTTAACATCTAGTCCCACCCTTGACATACAAAATCCATCTAATTTACTATTTCATAACATAGACTCATCCATTTTCCTTGGAAGTCAACTGAGAGATTTAGTAGCTTCATACTGAGCTGAATTGGATTCCTAGTTTTGTGATTATAATGAAGGTGCGTGATCATTATTTAAGCTTCTCTGGGATTTAGGAGACCAAAATGCATTTTCCCTGTTCTATAAATGACATTAAATTGTTGGGAACAAAGACATTTAAATGCTCTACAATATCCCAATGAGACATATGTTTAATTTTATATTTATGAGAAGTTCAAAACTCATTTGACTCATTCAGGCATTACTAACTGGAAATGCCGAACTGTTCTTTTCTTTTCCTATTCATCTCTCTCCTCCTCCCCCTCTCGCTCTGTATTTATGTAGGAATGACCATAGGGCATTATGGTGCCTTTCCCACAATCTCTCTGCCTCACTTGTCCTTGGCATGCTGTGACATACCCAACCCTTACATCTAGTTCTGTTTGGGATGGGTGGGAATGATATAGTGGCCCCACTCTTTCCGAAGACTTGGGTCACAGACTGAAATATGCACCTATCCAAAGGCTGGTGAGGGAGACAAATAAGAGTTAAAAAAATTGGTTGAGCTTCACGAGGAATCAACTCTTGTGCAACTCCCCATACAGACATGTCCAAAGACCTGATGCCTGTCCTACAGAAGCCAGCCCTGGGTAAGGTACAGTGGAGGCGGGTGGCTCCAATTTTGGTTGGGCTGTGAATCCTATCCCCAAAATAGACTCAGTACCTTGAATAGCTCCTTTAGAGTCCAAGCTGGTTCTGATTGAAACCAAAATGGAGTCATAACTCCACTGAAATTGGAGCCACCAGCTCCCACTGATAAGGGAGGTGGGTTCTCAACCCCTAGCCACTCACCACCACCTTCCCAGAAGGAAAACTCAGTTGGCAGTAATAACTTGATTGTGCACAGCTTGATGGCTTCCAGGCAGTGGTGGCTTGTTCCTTCATCAGTCTCTGCCACTTCTTGCACAGCTACAGTTCTGCCCCAGACTTCAGGACTTCCCTTGGGATCTTCCATTTCAATCTGGAGCTCTTTCTGGAGTGCTTCCTGTGGCAAAGTCTGAAAAGTCAATGGCTAAAGGCCATATGAGGGACCCCTTTTTATGCCTCAGAAATGGACCAGAGAGAGCTCTCTCTTTCCTAGGTCTGCCCTCTGAAGTTGCGGTCATGGGGCCAACAGCATTGGTGATTGTTCCTGATCTGCCATACAGCATTCAGGGCTACTAGCCACTTTACAAGAGCAACAGTCAGGCCACCACAACCTCCTACTCTGCTTGATGGTGCAATGGCTTCAATAGGGTATTGGACCCGGTGGAACTTCTTTTCAAGTAAACCAGTTTCAGAATGGAATGTACACCTCATTAATCAAATTAGCTATAACAGGAAACAAATGGGTGGGAGTTGCAAGTAAGGAGTGTGGACCAGGATTACTATCCTATTAATTAAATATTAAGATGACAACATGGAAAAGTCTTGACATGGGCCTGATTTACTTGTGTGGAAGAATGAGACAGGTAGAATTCTATGCTGGTAGTAAGCGAAACACTACCACTTTAAATTGCTGGTAAGAGAGGACATTAATAGCAAAGTTACCATTTCACAGTTATCTTCTTACAATGGGCTCCTCTACACCTATGAGCCTTCTGGGAGGAAGGGGAGAGGATCTTGGCTTTCCGACTTCCTGGATCCTCCCCCAGTGTCTAAACTCCAATGCGAAATCCCAGAAGAAAAGAGGGATGGCCAGCATGGTTTTCGGGGTGAGGGGTGATTTTAGAAGGAGATGTGCACAGCAATGCGGGTGTGATTGTGCGCCAATGTAAGTTAAGAAAAAAACTTGTTACCCAAAGATGCTGACAGCCATCCCAGGGCATGGAGCCATCCGGATGGGCATGGAGCCCCCCCCCCCCACAGGGCTCCATGCCCATTTATTGTGCCGCACTACTCGCGGGGAGGAGGAAGGACCCAGGAGCGCATGTCACACCGCCTGTGGTCCTCGAGGTTGTCCCGGGAACATGGGGAAATTGAGATAAAGGTGTCCCAGTTAACCTGGGACAACGGAGAGGTCATCTCTGGTTGACCTCAGGATCCCCTGTGTGTCATTTGGATGCACAGGAATGACTTTGAGATGACCTCAGGATAAATGGCTGGTGTAGACATGGCCTATGTTTTTGGAATCTCTTTTCTTCCTGTTTATGATGTCTCTGTCTCTGTGGGAGCACATGCTTCTTATGTTTATTGTAATCTTTGTGTGCATGCCTACCCGTTCTCCATCATCAACCATGTTTTCCATCTCACTTTGTGAAATCTCACACTGTTGTTCAGTGTGAGATAGAGATAGGTAAGGAAGTGGTGGCACTCTTGCAAACATATTGTATTAACCAGCCACCCTAAAGCTCAATAATGTCTTAAATGAAAAATGCAGCATTTGTTCAATCTGTGATATTTGTTGTTTGTTATAAATTATAAATAGCATAATGAACAAAGGAATCAGCCATTTTATATAAATAGCCTTACAGAATGCTTTGCGTCTGGCATATCAGTTTGCTTTCTTGCATTGACCTGAATACTTTGCAGCCCACTCCTGAACATGTTTATGCAGAAATAGGTTCTGCTGAGTTTAATGAGGCGTATTTCACAATAAGTATACTTTGGATTTCTACCTTCAAATGAACTGAGTAGAGAGGATTATTATTATTATTATTATTATTATCATTATTATTATTTCTTACCCGTCTCTCCCTCCAGATAGAGGTGGGAAACAGCATCAATGCCAACAATATAAAATACATAAACTGATTAAAAGCATATAAAATTAATACATTATTAAAATCTATAAAGTCTTAAAATTCAACTGGGTAGGCCTGCTGGAAAAGATCAGTCTTTATAGCTCTCTTAAATTCTTGAAGACTTGTAAGTTGGCGAATCTCTCCCGGCAAGTCATTCCACACTCTGGGAGCGGCACAAGAGAAGGCCCTCTGGGTAACATTTTACAGCCTAGTCTTGGCCAGCTGTAATAAATTCTTCCCAAGATAAACTCTCTATATAGGGGCTGGGTCATAATTTACCTCATTTTGTGTTTTTGATAAGCATTAAAGTGCCTCTCATGTTTAGTAGTTTTCAACACTTTTTACAATCACATTCACATTCTTTTAACATGCTGTTCTTGACACTGGATGTTTCTACACTGGCCTGTTGCCCAGGGAAAGTCCCTGGCTTCTCCCGGGGTGTCCAAATGACACACAGGGTCTCCCGGGAGCAGGGGGGATGGACATGGGTTTTTTCCTAAATCTCTGCCACATGACGCTCCCTCCTGTGCCTTTAAATTGAAAAAAAGGCAGGCACGACATCCCAGGAGGAAGCCAGGACAACGTGTTTCCTGTTTGGAAAGAGGGGGACGATCCCGGAAGCTGGTAAGTCCAGGTAGAAAGGGCCACTATTTCCCTCTTTCTTTGTTCTCATGATCTTTGGCTTCTTTTGCCTGGACTGATATCTAGTCATATTGGCTGGTAACCCATAGGCTTTTTGATGACAAGATCACAATGCTACACCTAATCAGATAGTCATGAATGGTCATTCGAAAATGTCATATGGATTGCTACAGCTGATTGAATGAAATTGGACTTTGAGCAAACGAGGCCAAGGACTATGGCAGAAGGAGGAGGAGGAGGAGGAGGAGGAGAAACAGCCAGGGGAACAAAGGAGCACCAAACTGTATAGAAAAAAAATACGAATGTTCAATGATAAGTGTTTTTTTTCCTTCCAGTAACTTGTTCTCTTGCTTCAATTGTGCTTTTTCACAGTTAATATCAAAATTAGAGAGTGTAACATACAACCCTAATATATAATTTGGCAGTGTCTCCCAAATGAACCGTGCTAAATTTCTGGTGATCTATTCCACACTTATGCACACCCAATTTGCTTATTTATGAAATGAAATAGCTGCTCAGCTGTCTCTACGTTCTGGAGTAGGGAGGAACTGATGACAGGAAAAACTGGAGCTACCTGTGGAGACAGGGACCGAGAGAACCAGCAGTGAGATTCAGAGTTTTGAATCTGATATCCCATCTAAGGGAGCCTTCCGCTGTGCAACCTGTAGATCTTCCATTAATCACACTCTCCTCAGTTTTTAATGGCAAGTATGACATTGAAGATATTCTATAAAATACATATATACGTTCAAAAATAAAATCTTGAAATGGGAATGGCAGGCATTGCAGAGGGTTGTGGGACAGTATTTATTTATTTATTCCATTTATATACCGCCCCATAGCCAAAGCTCTCTGGGCGGTTTACAAAATTTAAAAACATTGAACATTAAAAACACCGATATACATTTAAAACCATAAAGCATAAAAACAAGTTAAAATTACTTGTTGACCCTTCTGGGTCAAATCACAACAACAACACAAAAACACAAAATCCTCATCATATGCTGTTAAATGCCTGGGAGAAGAGGAAAGTCTTGACCTGGCGCCGAAAAGATAACAATGTTGGCACCAGTAGCAGGAAAATGGAATTATGACTAACAACATACCAAAAGAATTCATAGGACTTTTGAGGATCATGCTGAAGTTGTCCTAAAAAAAAGTGGTGTATTATTTTCCCTATCTTAAAACTTCCTTAGCAACAAACAAGGCTTTAAGTCATGTATACCAACTCATCATCCAGTACATTTTTCCAAAATACAATTCTGCCACTACTGGAGGCAGCTATGACATTCCAGGTAGATATGCTGGAAAAAGCTAATGTGGTTTCAAAATCTAATGCTCTCTGTGTAGTCTTAGGTAAGCCACCATCTTTCAGTATCAGTCATCCCCAGGTGTAAGATAGCATAATATTATTGGTCTATTTTGCAGAGCTATTGTTACAACTTATTAAGATACTGCTAATCTGAAACATTCAGAAAAATGGTAAGTAGAATTGTGTTAATTATTGCTAAAGTTAGATTTTGCTTTCCAGGCTATTTAGTGTTAATTGAAATATTCTGGGTCTCTTGTAACCAACTTTTTTAAAAAAATCAGTTCTAAAAGACGTGCTTCTCAAGTTTATTTTCTAGGTCCTGCCCAACATATCTTTTGTACTCACAAGCAGGTGAAGGGTTTCCATAGATGTATCACTTGAACAGATGTGCAGTGCTGTTACCCAATGCTGTTTAACTATTAGCGTGAGCAGTAGTGGAGAATGAATTAAAAAAAAGATTGGTGCTTTCAGTACTGATGATGCTAATACAGCACAGGGTATTGTGCATTTACAGTGAGTGCTAGATATAGGGTTGTTTTATTTTTAACTCCACAAAACTTGTGAATTACTTCCATGAATCCATCCAAAAGACAATTTTGCAAAGACACTGAGTGTGGGTTGTCTTTGTTTAATTGGGGCATCTGCATTTTAATTCAAAGGGGTCTGACACATGCTTGCTGGAGTTGATTTTTAAAAAAAGTTTGATTCTTTCAAGATGATGCCAAAATATGAAAAGAAAGAAAGAAAAGCTAATATAGAGAAAACACGCTAAGTCACAGTGGTTAAGCATTTAGAGCTAAACATTATGGCTTAACATGTCATGTGAACTATGACATAGTGTATCGTGTGAACCATTCCTAACCATGATGGCTACATAATCATGGTTTAAACATGCTCACTAATTATTTACTGCAAAAGAGTTAGTGGCCTAACCAATGGTTTAGTGTGTTGTCTGAACAGGCCCAACATATATTGGGTAGCGTGTTGGAACTGGGTTGCAGAGACCTGCATTCAAATCCCTGATCACCCACAAAGCTTACTGAGTTACCTTGGGCCACTATCTCATTGCTCCTGCAATGCAGTGTTTCTGGGGGCAAGCCCCCCCCAAAGCAGAAATGCTTGTTTCTGGAAGGGGCGTGAGCATGTTGAAACCTTCCCTCTGGCTGAATTCGGACAACACGATAATGGTGGGGTAATAATCAACTTTACAGTTGTTCATCTAGGGGGTACTCCCCACACAACATGGTAATAAATAATCAACTGTGGTGTGGATTAGGAACAGCGCTGAGTTGATTATGGCAGCATTCGGACGACACGATAGTCAATACAACTGACGATTTCCCCCCCCCCCTCCCAGTTGCTTATTGTGTCGTCCGAATTCAGCCTGTCTTGTTCTTGTGATTTCCCATTCACCAAGGCAAATCAACAGTCAGTGATGAGCATCTATGTATGTGAACTGACCGTTGATGAGGGACAGCTGAATGAGCAAACTGACTGTATGGGAAGGCATTACTTTTGGGTGCTACAATGTTCTGCCTGTGGTGTTTGTTCCATGATGGATCATTCACACATACAGTTCATGAGGATGTGACGTCATCAAGTAGTAAACATGCATGAAGATGGCTAGATCTGAGAGTGGCCCTTTCTAACCTCCTGGAGTTCTGGGAGGGAGGGGGAAGGCTGTCACGATATCCTGATTGCTAGAGCCTCCTCCAGCATACACACATGGTGTGTGACGTCTGGGGAGGAAGCAAGGACATCGTGGCTGCCATTTTTTTAATGCAATGGGGCTGGTTGGGCAGGAGCAAGACCCTGCTCCAACGAAGACACAAGTAAAAACAAATTATCCCCGAAATTGCCCCCAACCCCCTCCCTGCCATCCCAGAGGTTGCGAAATTGCTGCCACCCCCTCCCCTGATGGGCATGGAGCCGTGCTGCATGGCTCTGTGCCCGTTTTTGGTGCCACACTTACCTGCGAGTAAGCGGGCACCAAGCTGGATGGCCGCCCACACGTCCCGCAGTCTCGGGATGGTCCCAGGACCACTGGAAAATTTGGGTTTTCCCAGGGTTTCCTTATCCCTGGGAAAACCCGTATCTGACTCCCCTGCCCCTGGGAGTCCCTATGCATCATTTGGATGCACAGGGAGCACCCAGGGATGACCCCAGGAAAAAAGGCCTAGTCTCAAGCAGGCCTAGTGTCAGCACTCAGCATGGGCAGGCAGTTGCTCAGAAGGCTCATCTGCCCCTGAACCTGCCACAGCCGACAGCATCCCCCTCCTTGCTCTCCAGGCTGGCCCTGCTGCTGGTGAAAGAAATTGCCATGGCCGAGCCTGCAGGCCCTTGGCACCACATTTTTAAAATAATGGCTATTTTAAAAATTACATTTTGAATAGCAGTGATCTGAACCAATCAGATGCTGCTTTTGAGTGGGACATGACCAATGGCAGCACAGGCCAATCTTTACACCACTTGTGTGACCTCATTGGCAGAGTGTTCCGTCCACCCACCCACCCCCAAAGCCAGTGTCTGAATGGCCCAGATTGCTGCTACTCAAAACAGGTTAAAAAAAGATTCATGTGTGGGTCCTGTGCTTGCCTGGCTGGGTGCTGCGGAGCTTTGCTAGTGGGATTGACTGGGCGAGAATAGAGGGAGCAGCAGAAGCAGCTGCCCCACCACTACCAGATAACTAAAGCACACCATGGGGTGGAACGAGCAGCCTTGGTGGGTCGGTGGGCAAGCAAGCAGGTGGAGGGCTTAGGTGGGCAGGCAGCTTCAGCAGGTGTGCTGTTTCTGCAGGTGGATGGGTTCAGCAGTTGGGTGGGCAGGGTACAGGTAGGAAGCTCCAGTGAGCGGGCAGGTGGGTAAGGGGCTTTGGCATTGGGAATGTGTGGTGGGGACAGATTGGCAGCACTATGCCGACAACCCATGAGAGTCTGGCCCTGGCCCTAGTCTCAAGCATATATTGCTGACCCTTGAGAACCCTTCCAATATTTCAGCAACAACAAAGACTTAACAAAATAGACCCCATCCTTCTTCTTATCTTTGGTTGTGACAATAATTTCCCATTTCTTTGTCTTTTTTTCTTCAGTGGGATTGCACAATCAGGGGCTGAAACGTTTTGCAGCTCTAACATGAACCATAATGGAGACAAATAGCAGCTCTCTTCCTAGTGCTTCTGGACAGAGGTAATTATTACTGGAGCTGGCTGGCGCCGATGCATTCCTGTTGTACTGGGTGAGGGAGGGATGACTGACTGTTCAGGATTTATTTTTCTACAGTTTTCTGTGATGACGGTCGTATTTGACTTTCCGATGTAATTCTTACCATAATTTGTTACTATTAACAGTAAATCTTCCCTTAATTGCATAATCCATGTTTGTGCTCTGATACTAAATTAAAGAAAATATCATTTGTGTTTATAACTCACAGAATACCTTAGATTGTCTTTATGTTTGTTAATCCTCCTTATGACAAGTTAGTATTTACAATTATTCTGAGTAAATGCTGGTGTTACGTCTTCCCCATTATAACTTGCTCCTATTTATTTTTCTTTAGCGCTGCAGTAATGATGAGCATGCAAAAAGACAAGGAACAGAAGCTACATTCCAAAGCTTGGTGGGACTCTGTTGCATGAATAGATTTCTTTCCATTGATCTTCTAATATCAATGGATGGGCCCATTCCCCCACCCGCACCCCATACATGGAAAAATCCATGCAAAACACCTCTTTGTTTCTCTGGATTAGAACAAGAATCTTTTTTTAAAAATTATGTAACATAATGACAATTCGATGGAACCTTGTGGTATTGCTGTAGGCCCAAAATCCAGTTTAGACAGGGGTGGGGGTGGGGTGTATTCCAGCAGTTAGCAGGTCTAGGAGCGGGGGGGGGGGCAAGAACAGGTGCAATTCTTACCAATATGAACATTCCTCCCTCCCCGAGCATATCAAACAACTCAATTCTAAGCAAATCTACTAAGGAGTATGCCTCAGTACAGACCTGCAAAAGCAACAGCTCAGTTCTATGTGTGGTGTTTAAAGTTTCATTGTCTTTAAATACCTTTTAATCTCTGATCAGTGATCAGAGCTAATATTTATTTATGTTTTTATTTATTGCATTTCTATGGCGCCCAATAGCCAAAACTCTCTAATACCTTGTGGACTGGATGGGGAACTCCTGGGGGCCACATCCAACCTATAGGTTGGAGGTTCAGCTTTCCTGCTGTGCAGACATCACAGGAGGAACTTAATTAATGCTTTGGTCCCAAGGAGCAGATTGCCCACATAAGATGTGCCTGCCCATTTAAATTCCAGCTAATTCCATTTACATTACATTCAGACAAGCCTACATCTCACCCCACACAGAAACACACATAGAAAGAACGCAACGCCCTCCACAGAGATGTTCTTTAAAAAAAAAAAGAAAAATCCCAGGTTTGCTGCCAAAATTTCTCAGCTGAATTTAACTCTTTCAATGCTCTGTAGTAGCTATGGATACCTTTTTGGGAGGGCAGCAGACTGGAGCAGGAGGGCAGCATGCGACCTGGAGGCCATGTATTGCCCACCCCTGGTATACATGGATATAATTCTCCTGCAAAAGGCCTTCATTATATAAAAAAGCAGCCAATATTTAAAATAATATTTACCCTATTTAAACTCCCAGTGGCCTACATCTCAAATGCTGCCTAGGTTAAAAAATGTTTCCATTATTTGCCGAAAAGGGACACCGAGTAGATCTGCCAGATCTCAATTCACCAGGAAGGAATTCCACAATCGAAGAGCTACTAGCCTAAAAATCCAGGTTTTAGCCATCAGAAGCATCGTGCCACTTCATGATAATGACACGGAAAGAAAGGGCTCTTCTTCTGAACCTAGAACCTAACTGAATGTTCTAGAACGTTACCAGTTGTGGTTACTTTATTGTTTTGCTCTAATTTGCACCCTTTTACGTTTCTCATATGGAGGACAGTATTTGTTTGTTATCCTCCTTTGGCTTTTTTTAAAAACCTGTTTTCTTTTAACACTTCCTCTCCATTTCTAAGTTATTTTGCCTCTGCTATCAAAGACCATATGGAGCAGAATCCTTACAAAAAAAGAAAAAGAAAGAAACCAGAAACATCCTTTTTAACTGTTTCTTCAAAAGGTCATTTTTCAGGTTGATTGTCTGTAAAGTATCTAAGTTTTGTAATTTACTTTATTTCCTACAGAAATCTTTTTGGGTAAAAAATATCTTCTAATTGACATGAAATCTAGCAATTTTTTTTAAAAAAAGGAAAACAAGAACAAAACTGCAATGTATACATTTGCAAGGCTTAATGTTCTTTTCTATTTTTGCGAAAAACTATAATTTCTTTTTCCTTTTGTAGTGACAAGCTGCAGGAAGTTAAAGCATTTGCTAGTCATTTAAGCATTCCGAGAGAATTTTTAGATCAGAACTTGCTGGTATTCACTGAGCCTTTAAATATGCTATGTAAACTACTTTGCTATAACTGAGGATTATACAGCAGGATAAGAAGTCTCTGTATAACGTGAGGAAATTTTGTGATTGACTACAAGCAGCTTTATTTTATTTGTTTAGAGTATGCTCATTTTTGCATACCTTTTTAGAAGTGTAAAGGCTTTATATCTTTCCTATTGGCTTGAACATATAGAAAAGCTTATGTTTAGTAGGTTGCCAGCAACTATATGTTGCAACTCTTTTTGGTAGTTCCTTGGGCATCAAAAGATCAGCAGCAGCCTCCTCTCCACAGTCCATGATCCCTTCAACTGGGCATTGGTAGACTTGGAGGCTGTGGTGTCTGATAGCAAGGGCTCTGCTGGGTGAGAATTTCAGTTCAGTTTCGATTAGAATTAACCAAACTTTGTAAAGATATTCATAATCAGGACAAAGCAATTTGATCAATATATATCAAGATTCATCCATCCAGGTCCAGCACTTTCGGTGCTTAGCTCTTCAAGGTTTGGATTTGAACATCTGTGTATTCAGGCATGTAGCAGCAGCAATGGAAAGTGTCATGGTAGTAATGAGGGGGCATAGGAGCAGCAATAGTAGGTGAAGGAGAGCTTGCGCTGATAACAGATGAATTTCATGGCTGAATCATTTGAACATGGGTCTCACCTATTTCTATTCCGACAATGCTGCTTCCACTAAGCAGGAGTTTAAAAAATCTTCAAAAACACCCCTGGTACATTTGCCAAATTGGCCTCACAATGTTGCTTCTGACAAAATTCAGGCATGCTTTAGACATCAGCTGCACTTATCCATGTAAGTGTTACACATGTTCACTGTCTTGCTTAAATACCTTATATTGGGCATAATGTGTGCCGATGTTTTACTCCCCCATTCTCTGTAGACTTCTTAGACATTTCTTTCTAAAGGAAAATGAATATTCACCTCATCATTCTGCACCAGAACCACACCCCATTCTGTCCACATTTAAACTCATTTTGGAAGTATTTCCTTTCGTTCATCACTTTCAAAAGATTTCAATGTATTTTCACCAGGCCTTATAGCCTAGGACCTGTGATAGACCCCCTTAAGATATATATATCTGCAGAAAATCTTTAAGTTTGTATGTGTTTCAGGGATGTTGGAGGAATCTGTCCGGGGGATGAACCTTGTCGAGCTTTCATTAGCTTGGTCCCCTGCACTTTGGTCTGCATCAAGTCAGGCCAGTTTGCAGATGTTTTGTTTTTTATTTTTTCCTGTAAATAGAAAGATGCACAAACTGTGGCTGCAATTTGGATAATTTCCACAAATCCCAGCTTTAATTTGTGTTACTAGTGCAAATTACAGCTAGAATTTCTGGAATTTGCACAAATTACATAAGTTGTGGTCACAATTTGTACAACTTCCTATTTATGAAAAAAAAATGAAAAAAAAAGTTCCTGGATTTTGGGAAATGCCCACAGCTAGGCTTGCAAATGCAGTGGGAATCTGCCAGGCCCCAAAAGGGCCAGATTTGTAAATGAAGGATATCTCCAATATGTTTTAGGCCCATGTAGGAACATATTTAACTTGGGTAGACATGCCTATTCTGGTACACGAATTCTATAGCTCTACGACTAGCCTTTCCCAACCCTATGCCCTCCATATATTTTGGACTACTAATCCGATCATGCCTTACAATTGGCAACAGTGGTTGGGGCTAATGCGAGCTGAAGTCCAAAATATCTGGATGGCAGTATGTTGGGGAAGAGTGGTGCGGACATTATCCACAAAACTGAACACTTTTGACAAGCTGAGTGTTGATGCGTAGAGAAAGCTGAACACATCTCTTGCTGAACTGTCACCGATCTCCATCTCCATCACAGCTCCCTTCCAAATATCATTGATTTCTATCAAGGTGTCATTCAGCTTTTGGATCATGATGACTAAACAATCTTGAATCCTGCTGAAGTAGGTTAAATGGTGACGTGCTTTGCTTCAAAGCAGAACAACCTTCCTCCTAAGAAATCAGGTGCCATGTTCCCCCTCCTCTTATCCTCACAATCATTCTGAGTTAGGTTAGTCTAAGAGGATTTTGTGATTAATTTGACCCCACCACGTATGATGCCCCACTCCGTGGAAGTCAAAGTACCAACACTGGTATTACCAGCCCACTGCCACTACTTGTGATGTGTTTCTCTTCCATTGCCCTGTACCTTCAAAAATACCAGGGCAACTATGCTGCTGTCATATAAACTGCCAGCATTGGTTCATATGGGTATTTATGTCCTCTAAGCTATACTGGATAAATGATCATGTGTCCATTTTCTTATTAAGTAACTGTAACAATTCACATTCATCCAAAGCCAAGTAAAACAATAAAACCAGCACACACAAAGTTATCTAACTCTTTCAGCTTCCAACCCAACGTACCTAACTCCAGCTTCTAAAAGTCATAACTCCCCGCAGAACCCCATTGACCAATCACAACCCAGGGAAAAGGCCCAGTCATGGTAAGGTTCTACCATCAGTACAGTTTATCCCAGCAACAACAACATCTGCTAAAATCCAATAAAAACGATAGTTCCCCATTTTACCAAAATAATGACTGGTTGAAGTGCACTCAGCAAGCTTCAAAGCAGACCAAGGATTTGAACCTGCGTCTTCCTACTCCTAGTCCACCATTTTATCTAATACACCAGTTGCTGCTAATAATTCTTCTACCCATTTTGACTAAAAAAGCCCTAAATTTTGCCAGCAAGATGAGCTTTCTCCATGCATTAATTCATGAGTTATTGCATATCCCCATTTACACATTAGCCATTTTGGAAAATGGCAGTTACAAAATTCATGCACCAGAAGGCATATCTACCCAAGTTAAATTTGTTCCTTTGTGGGCTTGAAACACATACAAACTTCAGGATTCTCTGCACATCCTTTTTTTTTTTCTTTTAATGTGGCTCCAGGACTATTATTGATTGTGAATACTGGACCATGTGGTAATGGCTACTTGGGATTTAGACTAAGAAGATATATGAATATGCACCCATTAAGAAAGGGAAAGTATCATTAAAATGCTTTCATTACTAGAGAGGAAATAGTAGAATCCAAGAAGTAAGGAGAAAAAAGTTTAAGGAACAAGAAGGCATTTGTTCAGCTTGAGAAATATGAGCTATTCTTTTTTAAAGAATATTTTAAAATCTAATATCATGTTTCTCTAAGTAATGACAGAACGACTTAATAAATTGTCAGAGAACAGAACTCCTCATCAAGGAATATGACTCTTTCAAGAGTTTCTGCACTTATTAATCATGTTGAAGAGCCATTAGTCTGAGTTGACATAAGACACAGGACCTGACCTTTGCAAAAGGTTTTTCATGAATAATTGTTTCTTTCCGAAAGAAAATGAAGATATCTTGCTGTACTACATTCAGAATTTATAGATGGATGGTCTGTTTAACAGAAAAAAAACAACATAGACCCTTGTAGCATCTTAAAGACTAACAAATTCATTATGGCATACACTGCTGTAGACTAGAGTCCACTTCATCGCACACAATGAACTCTAGTCCTTAAGCACTTACACCATGATAAACGTGTTAGACTTTGAAATGCTCCATGACTTTTTGTTGTTTTAAAATTCAGAATTGTATACTCAAGAGAAAGACCTTGCATTTTATCATATCACAAGAATGCTATGATCAATCTTGTACAAAGTTCTATTTGTAGCACCATATAATAATGCCGTATTATGGCGGTCCCAGCAACAGAATCCGAGGAAGAAGAAAACCAGCCTAAGAAATCAGATCTAGGAATTGAACAAATACTTTATGACACTATAAAGCAGCTGTCCCCAAGCTGGTCCTTCTATATGTTTTAGACTACATCATCCATCATCCCCAACCACTGGCCACGCCGGCTGGCTGGGAATGATGGAAGTGGTTGTTCAGATCATCTGGAGGACACCAAGTTGGAGAAGGCAGCTATAAAGAAAAAAAAGAACCCAAAAGTTCAGCTGGATCAAACCAAAGTTTTACCAAGCCCAGCATTCTGACAGGGATCAACCAGACATCTCTAGAACTCCAAAAAACAAGATATGAATGCAACAGCCTCCCCTATATTTATCCTTGACATCATATAGAATATAGTCTTTAAACAATAAGTTCAATTTGGCTCTTATTGCTGATAACCATTGATAAATCTGTCCTGCTACAATCAGTGGTGATGGAGAAAGGAGGAATCCTTGCAGGAACACAATGGTTGGCAGGCACAATGTGTCTCTGTGTGCCCTGTTCAGATCTGCACAGCTCCAACCAGTTCATTCTGAATAGCTCTATCCAGAAATGTAACAAAGATAATCATAGTTAATCTTCAAATATTTTATAAATATCACCACTAATGAAGAGAAAGAATATCAGTACTGCCTTCAATACGTATATATGAGTGGTAATTTATACATCCTAAGCTTTATTTAACCCATACATGTTTATTTCCTATCCAATAGTGGCTACATTACAGCAAGGTGGTGGTGGGAGCTCCTTCCTGGCCATACCTTTCTGCTGATGACTGTAGTGACAACTATCCAGTCAGCAAACAAGTGCTCATCCAGTGCTGGCTTTGGCACCACCTGCATCCATCGCCACCTCCCTGCAGGGAAAAAGAAAGGTGGGGGGGCTGAAGTCCAGTCTCCCTGCTATCTCCGTGCCATCCCACTGTCTCCAGATATTTCTCCTAGCTAACCACCTCAATGGCTGCAATAACTGCAATTATAAGATACACAAGTTACCCCCAGAATTCCTTCAGCGCAGACCATAAAATACCTTAAAATACACATACTGGTCGATTTTTCAATCAAGGTGTTCGGACACCAAATCCATATTCCTTGCTTTTGCTTTTCCTGCCCTTGTTGTGTTAATGAATTTTTCCCTCAAAAACAATTAAGAAGCAAAGTAGCACATTTCTGTTCAACTTGACACAACTCTGTTAAAAACAGTAGAGCTTTGCAGGTCACCGAAGGAGTTTGTGGATTTTCCTCTTGTCCCTAAGGGTGAACGAAAAATAAATAAAACATGCTAAGAAACCTCATTAAGCCAAAGAACACAAATGGCAAGAAAGGCACAGGGAACAGGAATTGTGGCACTCCTGCAATGGTCCAGGAGTACCCATGGGCCCAGTTAAAGTTCGTTTACAACATTTTATTTATTTAAAGTATTTATAAATTGCTTTTCTGCCCACCAGGGCCCTCAAAGTGATGTACAATATAAAACAGCACAACGATAAAAATCAAGAAATCACAACAGAAAAATAATGGCAGAAACAGAACCTGCTTGAAAACAAGCCAACGGGCAATATTAAAACCCACCAAAGGCCAGGCAAAACAGTGCAATTTTTAGTGCCTATCTAAAACTCAGTACAGATTGAACCAACCTGACCATCTTATGAAGAGAATTCCATAGTCATGGTATTGCTATAAAAAAAGGCCTATCCATCAACCTCAGCTTTCTTGGTAGTGAGACATACATCTCTGATGATGGTGAACCGGAGGCAGCTCATACAGAAGGAGGCAGTCCTTCAGATATCCTGTCTCTACCTCTAAGCAGAGGTATTTTGATTTTGGGTAGGAAACACATCGGAAGCCTGTTTACTTGGTTCAAGACTGCTCTTATATGGCCTGTCACACACCAGACAACAGTATGGCCACCACATTTTGTGCTAACAGTAGGTTCAGAACTTTTTTCAAGGGCAGCTCCCTGTAGTACACACTACAGTCAGCTAAATGAGAAATACTGAAGGCACAACAGTTTTGGCCATATCTGATTTCCCTAGGAAGGGGTACAACTAGCACATCAGAAAAGACTGGGCAAAGCAGCCGCTACCTGGTCTTCTAGGAGAAATGCTGGGTCCAAGAGCATCCAAGCACTGAACCTGGTCCTTCAGAAGACATACAATCTCATCCAGAATAAATTGTATTGCCAATTTCAGGTTGGCTTGCTGCTGCCCAACAGAACCTCCAATTTGTTCACCCATATCCAATCCCCCACTGTGTCCAAACAATGGTCCAGACCCTCCACAGCTTCCTTGCCATCAGCTGAAAAAGAATGAGCTGGGTGACATCAGCATAGTGATGATAGTCAACCCCCAAACTCCATATGACTCCCCCCGGGTCTACCTGTAGATATTGTAGATGTTTCTTTTTAAATTAGAGGACAAATAGTGTCCTGGGAAACTCCGTAGGCCATGGAGCCAAGCCGTAGTCCTCCAGCACCACCTTCTGAGAATGTTCACTAAATAGGACCACTGCAAAATGGTGCCCACAAGTCCCATATCAACTAAACATCCCAGAAAGATACCATGAACAATGGTATTGAATGCCACTGAGATAGGTCCAGCAGAATCAACAGGGACACACTTCCCTTGTCTATTTCTGGGCATGCTTCTCCCATGTTGCACTGCTTTGTGGTCACTAGGTTAGTTGACAAGAAGGAAGGGGAACATCAAGACAACAGCAAAGCCAAGTTATTGTGGGTAGGGATAGGGGGTTCAAATGTCCTATTTAGTTTGCAGCAAGGTGGCAATATATCATACTATTGACTTGACGATTTGTTCAAATACCAGAATAGTTCCTTACCAATATCTTAGCTGAAGGTTCAAGTAAATTTCAAGTTTGATATTGAATTAGGGTCATTTTGGATATTTCACATCTTTCCATGTTTCAAGTCATTTGAAATGGGGCAGGGGAACTGAGGAGATGCATGTCTTCTCAGTACAGATACTACTCAAATAACTCTACCCAACAGGGATTTATTACTTCAGCCTTCTCACAGTACTGGAAAGTAAGAAAATAATAGATATGTCATCTCTGTATTCTATCTTAGGTATTCTCTATCACAATCTTCAAAGTGTGCAATGGCACTTTTAAACTGATGTGTGAAACCTCCCCGAGAAATTCCATGCATCTTTTTGGTTTCCTTCAAAATTCTTCAGATGTCTCTCCTATAAAGGAAACCCACATTCACCTTGAATTTTGGTTTGAATGCAATTCTATTTGACTGTATATTATTAGGCTGACCAGATAAAATCCAGGTCAGGGGTCATGTAACTTTAACAGTTGTAGAGCAAAGGGAATTTCAGCCAGTGTCATTTGTATGCAATTAGTTCCTGGTGATATTCCCTCTTCATCACAACAGTTAAAGGTGCAGGCACTATACTAGAGTGACCATATACAACAGAAGGCAGGGCCCCTGCAACTTTAACAGTTGTGATGAAGAAGGAATATCACCAGGAACTAATTGCATACAAATGACCCTGGCTGAAATTCCCTTTTCTCTACAACTGTTAAAGTTACAGGAGCCCTGACCTGGATTTAATGTGGTCATCCTAATATTATGCTGTGTAAAATAACATTATTTTATTTTATTTCCAAAATAAATCTTTGTGTGTGGGGGGTTTCTAAAAAAGCATATTAAAGTTCTGAATTTTTAAAAATGACAGATCCTTAACCAGCAAGATGGTGCAAGTCAATCTAATAAGTGTTGTGTAAAAATGGAATGGGCATTCCTTTAATGAGCACTGTGTGTAACATTAATTTGAGAAATCTCATATGGAGAACTCTGAGATAATTAGAATTACTGAACTGTTGTGAATAGACACAAACTGCTGCCCGCACCATATTATGACACTCCAGTGCAACGTATGAAGGAATCAGGCGTTGCAATAAGACAACTGTGATTCTATTTTAGCAGCAAAACGTAGGTCTATTTTGAATTAGTTTGTAAATCTCAATGTTTTATTTTAACTTTGCTTCAGGTGTCTTATGAATATATTACTTTTACTTTGTAGGAAAAATAGCATTGTATGGTAACAGTACATTGAGAAAAATTTAATTGCTGAAAACAGAGATATTATAGCCAAGTGAGACAGGCAGGTAACCACCCACTTTTTTTTTTCCTAATCATTTATTACATACTCTAAAAGGATATATCAGTGGAAGGAGAAGGTGGCAGGTGGAGAGCTAAGTCCTCAATGTTAGCTTTCCTCTTTCCATGGATGCTATTCCTCCACTTCTCCAGATGCAAGCAACCAAACCTCCTCTCCCAGTGTTAGAGTGGGGGCTGGTGTTTTGAGTGTGTTTGAGTTTTCTTTAATAGTGGCGTGTTTTGCCTTGGCATCTGCTTTTTAAGACCTTTATGAAGAATGTCTCCAATGATGGGCTACCTCTGAGGTTTGTCTCTGCTGCTACCAATCTAGCAGCAGGCATATATGAGGGTGGATGGGACTCATATGTGCTAGAAAGAGCAACTGTTCTTCACATCACAGGTAATTCCCACCACTCCATATCCTTGTTATATATGACCAGAATCCCTACTGAGATAGCAGCAGGGATGCTGGTCATCAGGATACCCGTGGACTTGAAGAGTGGCTACTCTTCCCAATGCAGGCAAGTCCCCTGCCCCACTGCCATTTTTTTCCCAGGAGAGGTGAGTCCCACCCACGCCATCCATCCTCACTGATCTCTGATCTGAGATTGGAGATAATAGGAGGAGATGCCCTCTGAGGGGATTCTTCCAGTGGGAGGGGTGTGGAGCCTTGTCCCGTGGAGGAACCCCAATCAACCACTCTTTCAAGTGCAGGTGAGTCCCCCCTGTTCCATCCTCACTGCTATGTCTGATCTGCAGTCTGAGATAATAGCAGAGTTCCATTCTGGCCCTGCTGTTATTTTCAATCTAAGATCAGAGATAATGGTGGGATATGCCCCCTGAGGGGATTCCTCCACAGGCATGGCTTGGATCAAAGGCTTCATCACCTGCCGGAATCATGAGCAGTGCACTTCCCAGTGCAGGCCAGTCCTGCCACCCCTATCCATGCTCGTCAGTATTTCCAATCTGTTATATGAGATCTCCAATCTGTTATAACAGCAGTTATATGGGCTCACCATTTTCCCCAGCCCAGACAGAGTAGCTTTGCAGAGCACCAGAAGTAGCGCAAAGCCAGAGACACATCCATCACTGTAAGGATCAGCTGATCTTCTTTGCCAAGGGAGAAAAGAGGCATGGTGTCAGCGGTTGGGCCATCCCTCTTGTCAACCTCCAGCCCACAGTGGGCCTGATGGAGAGCAATTTGGCCTACAATCCCCGAAAACAATTCTGCACCACTGACATTGATCACTTTCCTAAGTTTATGGAAGAGCACTCGGCCATATAAGGTAATCTGTGATTCAAGCACTCCATGTGTAGGTTAGAATAACATAATCTCCCCCATACCATTTCTATTTTGCCTGACAGAGGAGAATAGGTCATGCACATGCAAAACCCACAATAACCCTGACTTTTTCAACAAACCACCATTTATGGATAAATGTATGAACTTGTGTGTCCAATCCATGACAATTTGGCATGTATTTAAGTCAGATGTCTATTCTGTCAAATTTCTACAGCAAATCTGCATTTTTAAAAAATCGTATTTAGTTTTATAAGCTACTTTCCTTAACACAAGATTTTTTATGCAACAGTCCGTAATATAAACATTTATGTGAGCAATGTTCCCTAAAATATGCATTTTAATGCCATTTTGGAGCTGGGCACTGCACTGAAAAATTTGAGGAAGTGTGCAGTTCAGAGCATAACTGTTGGTCACTGGTACGCCTAGGGGTGACCATATTACACCAGCTTTAAAATCACTTCACTGACTGCCAGTTACTTTCCAGGCAAAGTACAAAGTGTTGGTCATTACCTTTAAAGCCCTACATGGTTTGGGTCCAGGTTACTTGCAGGACCGCCTTCTCCCATACAATCCATCCCACATACTCAGGTCCTCTGGGAAGAATTTACTACAGTCAGCCAAAACTAGGCTGACAGCTGTTACCCAGAGGACCTTCTGTTCTGCAGCTTTCAGACTATGGAACGGCCTGCCAGGAGAAATTTGCCAACTTAACAGTCTTCAAGAATTTGAGAAAGCTATAATGACTGATCTCTTCCAGCAGGCCTACCCAGTCAAATTTTAAGAGTTTTATTGGTATTTTAATAATGTATTAGTTTTTATATATTTTAATCAGTTTTATGTATTTTATATCATTTGTTTTTAATGTTGTTCCCTGCCTCAATCCAGAAGGAGAGGCGGGTAAGAAATAAATACATATTATTATTATTATTATTATTATTATTATTATTCCACATATTTTTCCAGGATGTGTGAATTAGTCAGTTCACTTAAAAGTAAAGGCTGATTACAGGGAGCATACAACTCCTCTGTTAAAACAGCTCCACTGGCTTCCAGTCTATTTCTGAACACAATTCAAAGTGCTGGTTATGACCTATAGAGCCCTATACAGCTTAGGTCCAGGTTATCTGAAAAATCATGTTCTCCCTTACAAGCCAGCCTGTGCTTTGAGATCTTCAGGGGAAGCCTTCTCTCAGTCCCACCACTATTACAGGCACGCCTGGTGGGAATGCGGGAGAGGGGCTTCTCGGTGGCTGCTCCTGTGCTCTGGAACTCCCTTCCAAGGGAAGCTAGACTGGCTCCCCTCCTTGATTTGTTTTCGGAGGCAAGCAAAACCTTTCTCATTCCAGCAGACCTTTTCTGGATAATGTGGACCTCCCTCTATGTCTAGGACTTTTCAAATTTCATATGTATTTTAAATGTTGAAATGTTTTAATATTGAAACCTATTTAATTGTATTTTTAACTTTTATGTATTTCATTTATAGCTTTTAATTGTATATGTTTTAATTTTGATAAATAAAGATAATAACAATAACATTTCCCCCTCCATCCTTAGTTGAAACTAGGAATGGGTTAACAAGCAATGTTTGAGATGCCAGGATTCTCCACACATCGGCTCACCACTCATCTAGCACCCTGTTGCTATTTGCGCTGCTCACTCTGCATGAATGGGAAAATTGTGCAACTCAAGCAGCAATCAATTATGAAAGTTGTGCAATTTCCCTCTGTTTGATTTGCACAATTTTCCAAAATTGTATAGGCTGAAAGTAGAAGCAGAAGCTTCTAGTTCTTTGCACCCTTTCCAGAAAAGGGATGGAAGAGAGGATGATCTTGAGGCTTTCCTCTTTTGTTACATACAAAGTGAGCCAGAGGATTTACTTTAAGATTATAGGTGATGTGCATGATTAAAGAATTATGTCTCTGAATCCCCTGTGACTTTAGTTCTGTGTAGATGACAAAAATCCAGGGATAATCAACATATGGAGGGGCAAATGTTTTCATCTTCTTACCATATTCTTGAACTTAATGCATTGATCAGGTGTACTGCATACCACCTATATGCAAAGGGTCATTGCAGAAGATGTCATCAATTCATGAAGTTTAGAATTGAGTCTAGCAGGACATTCCCCCTCTCCTCTGATTCTTTTTGTTTGTTTGTTTTGGTGATCTTCAAATAGTTTTGGTAAAGGATCCTCTTTTGATGTTACTTGTGACTGCCCTTGACAAAAAAACAAACAAAAACAACAAAAATACACTAGAATATTACTCCATGACTTAATGGAAAACAAGTGGAAAGGTTATCCATTCACGAATGTACAACTGTTGAGTCTTGTCTTTCACACTGAGATACTTCTTATTTACTATTCCCATCAGGAAAGGAGGACTTCACAATTACCTCCCATATTTTGCAACGACTTTTTGCAATCTCCACAACTTTTTGTGTCATTTTGATTGCTTTTAATTTCTCCTCAACAGTGGTTTTCTGTGTTGTCATCAATCTTACTCATTGCCTCTTGCCTTGAGGATTTCAGTCCAGTGTACTTGCTATAGACTTCAGTATGTTCTTCCATGTGTGTCCCATCCATCTCTGTGCTCATTTCATAATTAGCTGTCAGAAAACATGACTGACTTTAAACTAAAATGCTTTCATTTGTAATCATTAGACTCAGTCACAAATAAGGGCTGGTTCTCCTTATTTTATTATAAGTCATTAAACACTGTTTTATTAAATGTCAATCATAGTAAATGTTTCTATGAAAACTTCTAATGGGAGCCTTTCCATAGGCATCAGTGGTAAGAACCAGGCTTCAGCTGTCTCCAATGACAATGTGGAGGTTGCAAGCATGGGACGACATTGACAAAGATGCACAACCTGGTCTAAAAAGAATGATTGCAGAAGCTGTTCGTGGATAGATAAACCTTCCTTTCTGACTGGACTCTAGTCACCTAGTGCTTAAACCATCAGGGGGGTTCAGCAACCTAATGTTGGAGGTTGCCAGGAGGAGCCCTGTTCATACTGTAAAAATGGCGGTAAGGAATGGGACAAAGGCTAAATCCCATCCAGCCTTTGGTTCCTTCCCAGTCCTAAAATTTGGGCAAACCTTCTCCTTGGAGAATTTCCAGCCCAGCATTAGCAAAGATATCAGAGGAAGGGACAAACTGAAACCTTTATTAAAACCATTTACAAGATCCAGAAAATAACAATAAAAATACAATAAAACAAAATACATAAAACCAAAATGTGACTCCTAATACACTGGCTTCACTTTGGAAAGAAGAACAGATAATTCAAAGAAGAATTCTGGAAGCATCCCGAGATTCAAGGTATCTGTTGAACTGCAAAACACAGATGCCTGGAGCAGAAAAATGTCATACATTAGCCACGATTTAAACAAATGGAGAACTTGCATATGTGGGATCCCTCATATTTACTGGTATCCCCCAGCACTAATTGTCAGTCCTCCCAAGTACACAGTGCAGAGCAGGTGAGCAGGTGGAAAAGAAACCCCACGTTTTTTCTTTCATCAATTTTGTTGATGAACAATAAAAATAAAAATGCTACTTGGCTCACACATGGCCATCTTTTTCTGACCTGTGATGTAGGAATGGGTAGGTAGGGTGTGCATGCTACCCCCACTCACATACTGGCCACTATGCAAGTGCGGCATGAGCCAGCAAGACAAAACCTGCACTCCCTATCTGGGACTAAAGACAACATTGCAGCCCCCCAATCCTTCACAGCAGAGGAAATTAGCAATAATGCCAATAATATTCTGAACCGGTGCCTGGATGCAGTTATGACTTGGATGAGGGCCAATAAACTGAGACTGAAACCCGGTAAGACGGAGACCCTGTGGGTTGATGGTTCCCAGGTCTAGGAATTGGGGTGTTTGCCTGTTCTGGATGGGGTTGCACTCCCTCTGAAGGAGCAGGTCCATAGTTTGAGGGGTGCTCCTGGTTCCATGTCTGTCACTGGAGGCCCAGGTGACCTTGGAGGCCCGGAACACCCATTCCCAACTTCAGTTCGTACGCCAACTATGCCAGCTCCTGGATAGGGATAGCCTAGCCACAGTCATTCATGCACTGTAATGGACTCTATGTGGGGTTACCTTTGTGTGTGATTCTGAAGCTGCAGCAAGTGCATAACACAACAGCTAGGGTGCTCACAGGGACACCTAGCTCTGCTCATATAAAACTGGTGCTAAAAGAACTGCACTGGTTGCCTATTAGTTACCGAGCCATTTACAAGGTTTTGTTATCCTATAAATCCCTAAAAAACTTCGGACCAGCATACCTAGCAAACTGCCTTCCCTTATATACACCCAGTTATGATCTTCAGAGGAGGTCCTGCTGGCCATTCTGAACTGAATGGAATGTTGCCATGAAGAAGCGTGACGGAGGGCTTTCTCTATAGCAGCGCCCTTCCTCTGGAAATCCCTCCTGCGTGCAGTTTGGGGGGCGGAAAATGTAATAGCTTTTAAATACCTCTTAAAAATGTACCTCTTTACACAGCCTTTCTCTGGACTGTAATTTATCTGATTTTATATTGCACTCTTAGCTTTTGACATTTTACATTTATTGTATAATTATTGTATTGGAATTGTGCACTGCATGGAGAGCCCCAGTTATCGGGCAGTATAAAAAATGTAATAAATAAATAAAGCAAGAAGCCCCCCCCCCCCAAAAAAACCTATCCTTGGTGTAGGGTGACCATATGGAAAGGAGGACAGGGCTCCTGTATTTTTGACAGTTGTATAGAACAGGGAAGTTTAGCAGATATCGTTTGTATGCATACAGCACCTGGTGAAATTCCCTATTAATTACAGCAGGTAAAGGTGCAGGAGCCCTGCCTTCTTGACCAGATACAAAAGAGGGCAGGGCTCCTGCAGCTTTAACTGTTGTAATGAAGAGGTGCTGCGTACATATAAATGACACCTCCTGAAATTCCCTTTTCAATACAAACATTAAAGATACTGGAGCCCTGCCCTCCTTTTCATATGATCACCCTACCTTGGAGGGAATGCTGTATTGTGACTGCAGCAAATGCATGAAACTTGCCAAAGAAAGCTAAGTAATCTGTGCATACTTGGAATGTTCTACAAAGCTTTCTGAATTAATTAGTTCACAAACCCTAGGGATAAATGTTAATTCCATCTTCTTGTTTACACTTAATAGGATGCATAAAATATACAGAAGGAGACTAGATCTTATATGATGCATTTCATTTTTAGATTTATATCTAAACTGAAGTAAAAAAAAGGTAGGAATAACTTTTTACACTATAGTGGTAAGATGCAATTGCATTAGAAGCACCTTATTTCTGCATTTGTGACAACTGCCATGGAAACATCTTCAATGCATTAACATTCTGATAAAACAGGGATTCTGATCCATAGTCTGAAAAAAATGTGTTATCTTAGATATAATTTTTTCACCCTCCGCTTATTAGCACTAATGTTTACATCAAAACCCTTTTCTTCAGGGGTAGTTTTCTAAAACAACAGTTTTAATGACATCTCTTTAAATGAGCTTTCTTTGTTCAAGAAAGCTTCTTAATACCTTTCTTTTAGTAGTTGTTTCCCATAGTTTTGTGCATGAAATATGATTAATATGTACTTTAAAGAATCTGCCATACCCTTTTACATTTCTGTGTCCTAAGGGAAGTTTTGGATTTCAAAAGAATATTGATATAATATGCTGATCCTCAAACCCTAGCATCAATCAAAGGTTTCTTGTTAACGTCATGCATTCTTTGATATATAGGAATAGTGTCTTTCAAGTGAACTTTAAGATGTTCATTAGGAAGGCATTGCACAATCAAGGGGGTTGTTACTAAATCATTGCAATCCAACTCAAGTTATATTTTTAAAATGTTATTTACACATCACTAGTTGCACTAGACTGTGAATGGGCATGTTCATTCTAAAACCTATTCAAATATGCATCCTACTAAAAGCAATTCATTAGATGCAGCATTCACCTTTGAACAGATATTCCAATCTACATTGGAATAGATGTCAGGCTTACTCCTTCAATTCTAGGAACGTACAAGCATTTTATTGAGGTTTGCAAATCATGCAAACGTTTTCTATTTGCAACCCTGAATGTGAACATGAGCAGGAGTGCATGTTCTCCAAATATGATGGTGAATTCCCAAACTTACATTTGAAAATGCTTTACTCTATGGGGGAAAGTGCACATTTTGATGTGCTCTTTTTAGAAAATGAACGTTTTCCCCATTCGAAATGCACGCTTATCTCATTCGAACATTTTAAAACAACAACGTGCAATTGAATATGGGAAATGAGGTGAGCTGAGATTCAAGGTGGTGTTCAGAGAATCTCAGCAATTGCAATAAAAAAAATGATTGTTCACCCATCTTTACTAAATTTCTGATCCCGCAACTGATAAACAAGATAAAAACAGGCTTATGCACATTAATCTCCATAGGCATTTACATATGAGGTTCCTGACTTTTCTCCCTTATTACTAGAGAATTGGTGGTGTTCACAGGGTCCCAGTTAGTGACAAGTAAAGTAGAATAGATAATAACTACAGTATTAGTTACTAGAGAAGAGTAGAGTTGCTCCTGAAATTTCATCTAAGGCAGGGATAGTCAACATAGTACTCATGGGTACCAACACTCTTTCCCAATATTTTTCTTGGTGCTGACTAAGATGCTCTACTCCACCCACTTAAAAACACATTTTCTTACCAGCAGCTAGAATCACTGTGAAATAGGTTTCTGTTGGCACTGAAAACTGTGGGTTCAAAGGAGGTTTTGTTTTAGTATGCTGGGCTCAGAGCCCACCTCTCAATCTCTGGGGCAGGTTACTTGGCCTTTGCCATGTGTTCCATGGCAGCCATTTTGTAGTGGTGGCCAACACAGTTTCTCAAATTGCCAAATGTGCCCATGGCCCCAAAAGGTGCTACTCTTGACCTAAGGCAAAATTTGGGAATTCCTTATCAGGCAAAATGTCTGAGAAATCCTGCAGAAATCCAAAAGAGTTTCAACATGACTAGCAAGATTGATCAGGAGGAGCTCCATGCATCTTTGGAGAAGCTAAGTATATAGACAGAACCAGAAAATGTCAGCCACTGCAGTAGCGCAAAGGATAAAATCTGGTTATCCTCATAGGGGCACAATGTCCAGTAGAGGAGAATAGTAGATTAGTGGCTCTATGAGCTATAAAAAAGAAGAAAAGCTTCAGGGTCTGGTGCCTACATGGGCAGTGGCTCTGTTACAATCTTATGGCCATAAGGTTGGAGCATCAGGGAGGTCTTATACCTTCTCCCCCTCCACTTTAGAACAGATAAAGAACTCAGGGAGGTCACAATGTCAGTTCATAGTTCCATTCTTGAATTAACTAAGCTGGTGAAGTTCACAAGCCCTTCAATACAGCAAGAGGAAATTCCAGTCCCTATGCACTGAGTATGGGCTACTCACAGGGTTGCCATCACATTTCTGAAGCAATAGCTGAGAATCAACCCTGCTTCCAGCATTCAGCGAACTACACAGCAGGGCAAGTTGGACTATCAATGGAGACATACTGATGTTTCGCTAGTAAGCTAATTATTGTCACCCAAAACTCACGAGCTTATGACCAAGGCTACATATTGCAAAACAAACTTTCAGTCGTGGGATGATTCTCATGTATTGATTGGGAATGTGTTATACTGCAAGGGCCACCATCTTGGAGCTGATGCCACAGTATGTCCATAAACCCTGCTCTGTAGTTTGGAGTATAGAGAGAGACCCCAAGAAACCAGCCAGAGCCTGATACCAGAGCTTCAGCACAATCACAGACCTGTGTCAAAGCCATAATAAAGTCTTGTGGCCTCTGACTCTTCACTTTTGTCAACACAGCTGCCAAGTTTTAAACGGCAGTACTGAGAAAATGATGGCTCCAGTGGCAAGGTATAGCCCACAAGGCAGCAATTGACATTGGCTTAGTTGAGGAGATGTGAAATGTCTTTGCGCCTTCCTTGAAACGCTATTCTGACAAAGCATTGCTATTTCAGTGTCAAGGAAAGCACCTATAGTTATAGACTTCAGAGAGCACATGAAATAATTGCCTGTGACTGATTTTCACAAAGTCAGATTTCCTTTTATTCTGAGGGACAGGGTAAAACGGGGGGGGGGGGGAGAGAAAAGAGGATTTCTGGTATCCATGGAAGCCATATCTGGGAAAAGGGGAGAAATTTATTTGCTTTGCATTTTAATGCAAGCTTAACTGATTTGCAAATTTTGGAAGCAAAGCAGTTATGCTTCAGCATTTGCCTTGTTTTAAATTTTGTGATGCAGTTCCCCATTCCAAAAATGTGTACAAAAATCCATATATCAGGGTAAAGCACACATCAAAACACGTATTTGCAAAAATGGGATGAAATGAACCATTGATATTTCGACTCTGACTGGCAGCAGCTCTCCAGGGTTACAGACCTTTTCCTAGCTCTACCTGGAGAAACTTGGAATTGAACCTGAGACCTTCTGCAGTCAAAGAATGTGCTCTACCACTGAGCTAAGGCATTACCCTGCCATCCAATCTTCAATATTAAAAGAATTTAAATGCTTAAGACAGCTGTAAAGTGTGCACCTCTCCCTTAGGGGTATAAGAAGAGACATGTTGGGTCAGCCCAAGGATCTATCCAATTTGGCATCTCCTTCCACTCCAACGGTGGCTAGCCATATCGGTTGATTCTTGGAACCTCATGAGCTGGCATTAATGCAATAGCTCATTCCTGGCTTCCCTGGAGGTTTGGTTTAGTGCATGTTCCACTAATACAGTGTGTGGTGGGACCCACCAGTGAGTCTCACTGCTGCAGACTTAACCAGTTACTATTTGTTTGACTACCCTGTGCCATGGCCACACTATACACACTACCTAGGCAGGTGTAACATTGGGACATTGTTAGAGAGCAAAACCAATATTTTGATAAGGAATAAAGAAGAAGGGGACAAGAGAGGGAAGCTGTTATGAGAACAAATTGGTGTAGAAGCAGCAGGAAGGAGAGATGAAAGAATCTGGCAATCTGCTCTGGATCCATTTCAATCTGGCTTTCGTCCTTTGCATTCCACTGAGACAGGCCTTAAAAAAATTACCAATGATCTTCTTATTGACAAATCTAAAGGCCTTTATTCTGTTCTTATTCTTCTGGATCTTATTGCAGCCTCTGACACGGTTGATCATGATCTTTCTGTTGGATTCCCTTCATGACCTTGGTTTTCGCGACTCTGTCTATGACTGGTTTGCTTCTTACCTATTGGGTCATTCATTCAACGTGTTGGCCAATGGCCACTCATCTTCTTCTTTTCCTATTTTAGTTGGGGTTCCACAGGGCTCGGTGCTTGGCCCATTGTTGTTTTCTTTATATATGTTGTCCTTGGGTAATCTTATTCGATCTCATGAGCTCCAATATCACCTGTATGCTGATGATATACAATTATATATTTAGTGTTGGTATTAACATTCAAAGCCCTAAATGGCTTGGGGCCAGTTTATCTGAAGGAATGCCTCCCAGACCCTAAGATCATCCTCAGGGCTCCTTCTCAGTGAACCCTTGCCAAAAGAAGTGAGGTAGGTGGCTACCAGGAGGAGGGCCTTCTCTGCTGTGGCACCCTGGCTGTGGAATGAGCTCTCCAGAGAGGTTTGCCTGGCATCTACATTATACTCCTTTAGATGCCAGGTGAAGACCTTTTTATTCTCACAGTATTTTAACAGTTCTTCAGTTTGATTTTTTAACTTTGCTGTTTAAATTTGTATTTTAAATCTGTATTAATTTCTGTATGGCTGCTCTGTTTTTATCCTGTGTTTTATCTTGTATTTTAAATGATGTTTTTATACTGTCGTTTTATATTTTGAATAGTTTTTATGGTTTTAATTTTTGTAAACCACCCAGAGAGCTCCTGCTATAGGGTGGTATAGAAATGCCGAAAATTAATAAATAATCTCTGGAAGTTTCTTCTGATGTTCAGGATCATATCTTGGCATGTCTTTCAGACATCTCAGCTTGGATGCTTCATCGTCGTTTGAAATTTAATGTGGCAAAGACAGAATTGCTTGTCTTTCCTCCCAAACCTTTGCCCCACCTTTCATTCTCTATTATTTTTAATAAAGTTCCACTTAATCCAGTTGAGGAAGCTGGTAGTCTTCATTTTATATTTGATTCCTCACTTTCCTTTACTCCTCATGTTGAGGCAGTAGCTAAATGCTGCCATTTTTTTCTTATATAATATTGCCAGGATCCGATCATTTTTATCTGTCTCTTCTGCCAAGACTCTTGTTCAGGCTTTGATCATTTCTTGGCTGGACTTTTGTGACCTTCTCCTGACTGGCCTTCCATCTTTTCACCTTAGTTTGTTGGTTCAAATCAAATCAAATTTTATTTGCATCGAGCGAATAGCCATTGCAATTTATAACAGTAAAATAAACATGATACAAAAAGCAGACATCATTCTGCATCATCATCTTTGCTCATCGCTTTGATAGGTTACCTGCGGGATCGCCTTCTGCTATACAATCTGCCCCGCACACTCAGGTCCTCTGGGAAGAATTTGCTACAGTCAGCCAAAACTAGGCTGACAACTGTTACCCAGAGGACCTTCTCTTCTGCCACTCCCAGACTGTGGAATGGCTTGCAGGAGGAGATTCGTCAACTTAATAGTCTCTTTGACTTTAAGAAAACCATAAAGACCGATCTCTTCCAGCAGGCCTACCCAGTTGAATTTTAAGAGTTTTACTGGTATTTTAATAATGTATTCGTTTTATGTGCTTTTAATCAGTTTTATGTATTTTATGTGCTTTTAATCAGTTTTATGTATTTTATATTTGACGTTGTTCCCCACCTTGATCCAGATGGAGAGGCAGGTAATAAATAAATAAATAAATTTATTATTATTATTATTATTATTATTATTATTATGTCACTCCACTCCTGAAATCCCTCCATTGGCTCCCAATTCACCTCAGAATCCAATATAAGCTTCTCCTGTTGACTTTCAAAGCTTGTCACAATCTAGCTCCTTCCTGTCTTCTCTTATTTCACACTATTGCCCCGTTCGTGCTCTTCGCTCATCAAATGTTATGTTTCTTACCCGCCCATGGGTCTCTACTTCTCTTGCTTGGCTTCATCCATTTACTCTCGCAGCCCCCTATGCCTGGAATTCTCTTCCAGAGCAATTGCGGACCATGAGTTCAATTGCAGTCTTTAAAGCTCAATTGAAAACATTTCTTTTTTTCTAAAGCTTGTAGAACTCGATTTTGATTTTACTTTTATACTGCTAGTTTTATTGTTCCCTGTGCCTGTTTGGTGCATTCCCTTCCCCCCCTTTTTTTTTTGGTGATTTCATCAGAATGTAAGCCTATGTGGCAGGGTGTTGCTGTTTTATTGTTTTACTATGTACAGCACCATGTACATTGATGGTGCTAAATAAATAAATAAGATAAGGAAGGATACTTTGAAAGGTATGTGATGGGAGGAAGAAATCAATATGAAAAATTATATATATATATATATATATATATATATTCTACTTAGTCCCTCTGGATCAGCAAACTTTTCCTGAAATGTGGAGGTTTAGCAAAGATACTTCTAGAGCCAACATCTGTACTTTACTTGAGGAAAGCTGAATTAGAGAGCTCCCTGCTACAGGGAAATAGCTGTGGCAAAGAATTTAGCAGTTTCCAACGAGGGATTAGATTAGGGTGACCATACAGAAAGGAGGACAGGGCTCCTGTATCTTTAACAGTTGTATAGAAAAGGGAATTTCAGCTGGTGTCATTTGTATGCATGCAGCACTGCATGAAATTCCCTCTACATCACAACAGTTTGTATCTGGTAAAGAGGGAAGGGCTCCTGCAGATTTTACTGTTGTGATGAAGAGGGAATTTAACCAGGTTCTACATGCATATAAATGACACCTGCTGAAATTCCCTTTTCTATACAATTGTTAAAGATACAGGAGCCCTGTCCTCCATTCCATATGGTCACCCTAGATCATATCACTAGTATTAAATGAGTGGTAAGAAGAAGGGAGTTTAAGAGAAATAATCATTGTTATGATATTCCAGTGAACACTGGATCCACTAAATTGGTGGGGCCTAACTTTTCCTTTCCATCCCCACTCAGAGGCTGTGACACTCCTCTGGCAAACCCTTATGGAGACCTAGAGCATCATCACACAGGGGAAAATTGCATTTGCTTACCTTCACTTCTCCACCCATGCATTTGTCCCTTACTTCGTCTTTTGAAAGAGGAAGTAAACAATGAGCATGTGGCCCATTCAGTGGGCTGTTTTGATCACGATGCTTCTCCTGCACACAGCAGGAGATAGTGGCAACTTCTGTCTTTAGAAATAAGTAAGACTTACTGGGGTGTTTTTTGTGGCATGAAGAAATCAAAAAGGGGCAGGAGGCATGTAGGAGGCAGATGACATCATGAGAGGGACCCGCAAAAATCTATGAGTGCCCAGCAAAGAGCGTACAATAAAACACTCGTCTGATGGGGCTCCTAGACAGGCACTGAGAATAGCAGTCAAAGAAGACATGTGAAACATACAGAATGAGGAGGTGAGATCATGAGAAGGAGACTGGAGCTTCATTGGCTTTGTTTATCTAATTTTACGATAATATTGTGTATTTAATGGCCATAAAATTAGCACTCAGCTCATACATCAGCATACCAGATTCTATACAGAATGTTCTGCACGTAAAACCAAGGAAAACAGACAGCCCTGATTATGAGACTTATGAAGTGTTTGTAATAATGCAGCCCAGTGACAGACATTGAAATAGATTCCCTCTGGCATTGCCTGAACAGTGTCTCTGCTCTGCTACCTCACACATGTACATTAACAGCTGCAGATGGATGTTAGCTGGCAGTATAAGTGTTGCCTTGCAGCTTTTGCCATCCCCCAGGCTGAAAAGTGATGGTGGCTGCATGGAGGTTGGGTTTACTGATGAGTGACAGAGCCTAGCAGAACACACCATGCTGCCAAACCAATACTGCTCTTTTACTCCTGCATTGCCTGTGTTATGTTGGAAAGATGGCAATGCATAATAAATTGCTTTGGACAAAGGCCACAGTTTTATGCAAACCTGCAGCAAGGAACCCAATTATCCTTTTATAAAGTTCCCAGCATGGGCTGACATTCCCCCTGTTTGAAACTGTGTGATGGTGAGCCCTGGAGTTTCTTCCCCATGAGAAGATCAGAGATAGCAGCTGAGGTTCCCTGAAAGGAAAATGATTGCTCTGATCTGCTACTGCAATGCACAATCCCAGGCGTGTGTTTAGTCTCTCATAGGACAGACTCTGCAGAGCAGAGCAAAGGTGGAGAACGTGTGTGAACTGGAGAAGTGTTGGGGTTCCTCAGCAGATGTGTATGGACCCAGATGGTTGAAAATTTGAAAACTGCTTCTCTAGCATGATTCCTCCACCTCACTCCCCTTTTTCTCCAACACTAGGCTGACCATATGAAAAGGAGGACAGGGCTCCTGTATCTTTAACAGTTTCATAGAAAAGGGAATTTCAGCAGGTGTCATTTGTATATATGCAGAACCTGGTGAAATTACCTCATCATCACAAAGTTAAAGCTGCAGAAGCCCTGCTCTCTTTTCTACATGGTCAAGAGACAGGGCTTCTGCAGCTTTAACTGTTATGATGAAGAGGGGATTTCACCAGGTTATGTATGTATACAAACAACACCTACTGAAATTCCCTGTCCTTTGCAACTGTTAAAGATACAGGAGCCCTGTCCTCCTTTTCATATGGTCACCCTATCCAACACCCAGAAGCAACTGAGCTTAAGGAATACATGGGGCAGCACTAGAAACTCGCATTTCTCTCTTCTTTCCCAGCCTAAAGTTCATTCTGTGTTGCTTCCACATCAGTTTGGGATTTTGTTTTTATAAAGTCCACATGAAAATTCCTACATGGAAGCCCTATCCAATAGTGCCCTTGCCATGAAGACTAGGGCCAGATCTACACCAAGCAGGATATAGTGGTATGAAAGCAGTATATAAAAGGTAGGATCAACACTACTGCTCTATGGAGTATTGAAGTGCACTGATAACTGTTGGGGCCCATTGACACATACCATATACTGCTGTATCCTGCTTGGTGCAGCTCCTGCTTTTTATATACCGCTCTCATACCGCTATATCCTGCTTGGTGTAGATCTGGCCTTGCACTAAGCTATGTGTGTGCAACATACCAGGGGACCTATGCAGAGTACATGAGTCAATACCTAAGTGATATGCCCGCCTCCCATTCTTTAAGGTCAACATGTTTTCCAATAGGCAGCACACATTCTGCCTGGCTCACCCTCAAGTCATGATTTTTCTAAATTGCTCGTGAAGCAACACTATTGATACCTAGCACAGGAAAACCAATCGGCCAATTAGGTTTCATTTCCCATGGCCATTTCTTTATGCTAATGGTACTGATTTGTATAAAATCTTAATTGGACAACAAGATTTGCACAGAAGATCAGCAATAAGTCATGTGTTTGCTAACTTGCCAAAAGGCATGGTCAATGCAAAACATCCTGTTTCAATAACTTCTGCTCTCTGTACAAATGAGTAGCATGTCAAGGCTCAGCACATCACATGCATTTGAAGGAGCTTCCAACTCACCTTTTTTGAAGCCTCTGTCATTGCTTGAAGGGTTGTGGTCATTCCCAGAGCTTTGGGGAAAATGCTAGTTGGAAACGTTGAGATTTATCCAGCCAGGCTCAGCAATGTCTGCTTCCACCTCCTGTCTTTTTGCCTGTTATGTGAGCCCTGAGCAGGAACGGGAAGTGAGAGATGCAAAGAAGGGATATAATTTAGCTCCCCCCACACCAATGTGCTGGCTTTCTGTATGGGCACAGAACTTCTGGATGTGCAATCCTCTACCTGCATTCTTAAGTGCTACATCCTGAAAAGAGTCTCCTGCTCTTTTCCCTCCTCTACTTTTGAATTTTATTTTATTTATTTATTTATTTATTGCATTTTTATACTGCCCCATAGCGGTATAAAAGAGAAGGTCCTTGCTGCTTCCTCTCCCTAGTTGCTGGGCAGAAACAAGGTTAGAAACCCCAGTTGTTTGCATTCCAATGGTCCTATTTAGATAGTTATGAACCTTCCAGCACACACTTCAGGGTAGGGTGCATTCCTTGAGCTGTATCTGGGTGTGCATGCCCTTGTATGGTTTGTGTGTGTGTGTGTGTGTCTAAGTTTGGACGACAATGGAGGTGGGAATAGCATACTGACAGTGCATTATTTTGGCGGCAGCACAGCAGCATCCGCCACACAACATGTTGCCCCTCCCCCTGTCATGCAGCTGAAAGTCCCAGCATCTTTCTGGGCTGCTGCATCTCCTAAGTCCTCCGGCCCTATCCCAGCATGCACTGCAAGTTCTGCCGGCTGTATTGGAGCAGCTGGGGGGGGGTTGCAGTTGCTCTGGCCAGAGAACCCTATGACTAAACAGAATAGTACACGGAGAGAGGGGGGGTTCCCTCCACACAGCACTTTAAACAACGGAGTTCGGGATGAACAACGTGCACGCCCGTTGTTTTTCTCCGTTGTTTAAGTGCCCCAAATAGCATACTGTCAGTTGTGTGTGCGTTGTGTGTTGCCCTCCACATGACACAATAAGCAACACAACTGACGATTGTTCCCCCCCTCCATTGATTATCGTGTTGTCCGAACCAGGCCTGTGTGTGTGTGTGTAAACAACTGGCACTCTCCCAGTTGATCCAGCCAATCTGCTAAATAGGGTGGGGTTTGAAGAACTGGAACTCTCCCCCACTTTTTTCTGCTTCCTTCTCTTTTCTTCTATTAACTACCCCCACCCCCAGATACAATGCTAGAGAGAGAGGCTTGGGGCAATTGTGTTAATGGGTGGAGGCATCTGTGAGTGCAAAAACAGTTGCATAACAATAAAGGGCCAGAATACCCTTTATAACATCTTTAAAATCATAGAGCCATCATAACTTTAAGGTGCTTTAAGGCTGATTCCTACACTGAGCAGGGAGTTGGACTCGAAGGCCTTATAGACCCCTTCCAACTCTACCATTCTGTGATTCTAACTCGTTTGGATAAGCACATGATACAGATGCTAGTGGTATGTTTTATGTCTATGAGATGTGGATGGAGAATTAGAAAAGACCACGATTATATCAGAAATTAGGAACATTCCTGTGGAAGGGAAGTTTGAAAATTTTGTTTGGAACACAATTTGCAGCAAATTGACTTGTTCTACAGGGCAACTGTGCATGCCACAACACAGTTTTCCTTTGGATTTCACACTTTGTCCAATGTTGTGATGAAGTTCATAGATCAGGAAACCTACCAAAATGCATGTAACACAATTACTTGTCAATAAAATGCATTTGGAAATGTGTACTTTAATAGAATATATGTTTAGAAGTATGCCTTTGCAAGAAAACATGTTCAAATGTGTATTTAAATATGATTTTCCTGATTTTTAAAAAGAAAATTCATAGGTTACTGTGGAAATGGGATGGAACAGACTTCAGAATGAACACATATGAAACAGACATGGACTGGAAATAGAGTGATCTGTCCATCTGTTGTAATGAAAACAAAAGAAATCCCTTTCTAAATATGATTAAGATATAGATAGTTCAGCATTATGTAGATTTTCCACAGATCTTGGGAGAGCATCTGGTACATAATTATTTGGAACAAAATAATTCCCTAATAGCTTTATCCTAAGATTAATGTTTTTAAATATTGTAAACCACATTGACTAGGTTTGCATGCTCACCGCAGCCCACTTAAATAAGCCACAGTGGGTTGTGGCATGTGAATCTTCAAGCTGTGGGAGGTGGTTGCTGTGGAATGTGGTGTGATGTGAACCTAGTGAGGGTAACTTAAACAAGCCTCACATAATCCTAAAACCTATGGGCTGGTTCAAATAATCAGCCAAATTTGAGGTATCTTCGTTGTATGGTATGATAAAAAGGGAATCTTGCAGTCCTACAAATGTAGGCTGACCATATGAAAAGGAGGACAGGGCTCATGTAACTTTAACAGTTGTGGAGAAAAGGGAATTTCAGCCAGTGTCATTTGTATGCAATTAGTTCCTGGTGAAATTACCTCTTCATCACAATAGTTAAAGTTGCAGGGGCCCTGCCTTCTTTTGTATATGGTCACTCTAGTATAGTGCCTGCAACTTTAACTGTTGTGATGAAGAGGGAATATCACCAGGAACTAATTGCATACAAATGACACTACCTGAAATTCCTTTTTCTCTACAACTGTTAAAGTTACAAGAGCCCTGTCCTCCTTTTCATATGATCAGCCTATGCAAATGGCACTCCCAGGTAAAAGTAATGAGGCACATTTTTAACCAGCTTAGGCTAGGGATGGATAAAACTTTCAGTTTTGCTTTCTCCCATATTCATTTAAAACATAGAGACACACAGACACACAAACAGCCGGAGTCTATTTTTTTCTGGTTCATTTATAAATATATTTACAAATTTTGGTTCATATAAAAAAATGGAACCAAATAAAATTCTCACCAATCCCTATTTTAGGCTGGTAAGCCACCATTTCCTGGATAAATCTTGATCATTTCCATTTGAATGCTGGGAACAACAGGTTTGACTACTGTAATGCATGCTGGATGGAGCTGCCTCTGAAATTTTTTTGGGAAATAATTGTTCTAGATGGCAGCAGTAAGGGTTATGAAACCAGACAGAACATATTAATCTGCTATTGCAGTCTCTATTTGGTTTTGAGACCCAACTCAAAAGTGCTGGTTTGACCTACAAAAGCTGTAAATGGTTTAAGGCCAGAATATCAATCTCAAATACTGCCTGCTCCCACATGAACCTGCTCAATCATTTTTAGAGGCTCTGGGTAGTGTGGGTAATTCCAAGAAATGGGACCCTTTCATTAGTAGAGTCCAGGTCCTGGAACTGTCTCCTTGAGAAGATTCACCTGATGATTCTAACGAGTCGAAGTTGAAAGATTAAACCATATTCCTCCATAGAGTGTTTGAGGAAGCAAATGTTTTCTTCCCCTTGTTGCATACTGTATTTCTTCGATTCTAAGATGCACTTCCCCCCCCATATAAACGTCTCTACAAACAGGGTGCGTCTTAGAATCGATGACATCTTACAATTGCAGTTTTTGAATTTTTCCGTGCTTTGCACAAGGCAAAGGTTTTATTTTATTTTTATTTATTTTTCTTAGAATCAACGTGGTTTTTTTCTGTTGGTGGTACTGAAATTAAGGTGTGTATTACAATCAATGGTGTCTTAGAATCGAAGAAATATTTACACTCATAAATATTTATATTAGTTCTATGTGGTTGGTGTGTCTTTTTGATGGAACATCATGTTTTGATCTTTTATCCTTCTTCTGTCAAAAAGCATTGAACAATGTTGGGGGAGGGGCTACTTCATTCTTCCACTTTCTGGTAGATAGTAAGGAATACCTGGTCTGAAAGCAGCTAGAACTGCCTCTAGCTAAACAATTTTCTCCATGGTTGCAGTCTTTCTTCAGAGTGAACATCTTTTATGAGACACAGTTAGTGTGGAAAGGCTGTCCTGAAGATTTGAAAACCAGTGTTTTGGAACATTCTTCTTTCCCCTTGTCTCCTGCCTACATGGTATTGGCAAGGATAATGTTAGCAGGGTTTGCAAAGCAGTTGTTTGATGTTCCTCATATAGCCCCAGAGGAAACACACACACACATGAAGCCTTATTTCAGCTTGCATCTATTCGACTGAGTTCCCTTTTTCAAAGACAGAGATAATAGTTGGGGTAGATGATGAATTCATGACTTGAACAAAAAAACATGGACTCCATTTTGATGGAAAGTAAGGTCATATGATCTTATGATAACTTGTCATTTTCCTAACTTCTATCAATCTAAAACTCAGCCTTCCAGACAGGAAGCATAATACTGAATTTGAAAGAGAAAATTAGTCAAGGAAAAGTGATAGTAACTGTATTTCAAACTGGTTTAGCTCTCTGGAGAAGAACTCTCAAGAATTTTAAAAACACAGTGCTCTTCTCAGGAATAACATTTGTATTATGTAGAATAAAGTAGTACTGTTCCTACTAACATAAGAGTCTTGAACAATTTCTTCAATTGTATTTTTATTGCTTTTGATCAGCCTATCTACACAACTGCTTTAAAATGGTTTATAACAGTTTTAAACCAGTTAAAACTGTTATAAACCATTTTAAAGCAGTAGTGTAGATAGGCTCACAGTGTTCATTTCTCCCCCATAGAATAGGGTGACCAGATAAAATCCAGGTCAGGGCTCATGTAACTTTAACAGTTGTAGAGAAAAGGGAATTTCAGCCAGTGTCATTTGTATGCAATTAGTTCCTGGTGATATTCCCTCTTCATCACAACAGTTAAAGGTGCAGGCACTATACTAGAGTGACCATATACAAAAGAAGGCAGGGCCCCTGCAACTTTAACAGTTGTGATGAAGAGGTAATTTCACCAGGAACTAATTGCATACAAATGACACTGGCTGAAATTCCCTTTTCTCTACAACTGTTAAAGTTACATGAGCCCTGACCTGGATTTTATCTGGTCGCCCTACCACAGAAGAAGGCAACCGTAAAACGAACGTGTTGATTGTGGAGTGTGAACGGGATGAACGGGATGAAAGGGATGAATATACAATATAGAAATAGTTGTGTGATGTGTAATCATGGACATCTGGGGTTGGTTTGCAAGATTACAACCCAGAGAACTCTACTGTATTTTCAAATTTTCTAGTGTAACAGGGGAGAAGGCAGGTGAGATTTCTCCTCCCTGTCCTGGCCCAATTCTGTCATCTATTCTAAGCTTTACATGTTTTCCATCACAGCTGGAGCTTTGCTTGGTGCTGTAGGTAGAGGAAGCTAGCAGATATCAAACTGGTGAAAGAATGGCTAGGAGAAGCCAGGACTACCTGAACACCTTCTGCATCAAGTGCTTTCAAGGTGCAATGCACATCTCCAGTGTAGAAAGTGGTAGTCACGATTGTTTGAGATTTTGTTTCCAAGCAACATTACAATGTCCCTGTAGACATAGCATGGATACATCACTGATGGCTTTTTATCGGTGTTTGTGACATGACCATGCCAGATGTAACACTGTGTTGGTATCATCAATAAATACATGTGGGTGGCCACAACCAATAAGATGAAGTGGCAGATGTGTTGTGGGAAAATAAAGCAGAGAATTGTGATGCAAAGAAAGAAAAGTAAAAGAATGTGATTGAAACAATGCAAACATGTTTGCAAAAAGTGCTAAAAAAATACCCCAAAAAGGAGATAGTGATTTTCAATATTCATAAAAACAAACATCCAGTCCTTAACTCCTGGCTTTGGTGAGATTCTATTCAATAGAATGCAATTTATAAATTTTATACAAAATTCAGGTTTTGGACTTGTGGTGAATAATGGTCAACAAAATGTTCATTTATTTAAAAAAATGCTTTTCATGATAATACATAGAGGAATTACACAGTGGTGTGACTTGGGAAGCTGCTTATTTTAACAAGTGTTCTCTTATTTCATGGCATATAATTTCAGCTGCATATGTATCAGCTTGTTTTGGAGTTCAGTCTGCCAATCCTGAAATTGCAGCCAGAACCCCTGGCAACATTTTATGAAAGCAGAAGCTCCATCCCTTACATCTCACATTTTTCTCACTGAGGATCAAACTAGCTACATGGGATATGGCAAATCTGCATGCAAGATCTTCTGTGGCCTTTTTTTTTTTTTAAGCTTCTATTGAGAGTCCATAACAGTGAGGCTGGGACAGAGCTCCAGAGAATTCATCAGGGTCAGTATCAAAGGTAAGTTCAGTAGGCTGTCTGAACACAGGGAGTTAAGAACATAAGAGCCATTCTAGATGGAACCAAGGATCAATCCAGTCCTGTGCACTGTTCACACAGTGGCCAAACAACTGTCAACCAGGAATACAGAGGCAGGACACAGGCTAAGTGGTCACTTGGCATCTGCCTCTAAGTCAGAAAGAGGCCTAAGTATGACTTGAGGGGAAGGATCCATGGTCGCTGCCCCCAAGGAACTAGGATTCCCCCTGATCTGCCTCAAGACAATGATCTGCAATGTTTGACTCGGGGGTGCTCCAGATTATCTTCCGAAGAGAAATCTTCTCAGCATGATGTGTGTGTGTGTGTGTGTGTGTGTCTGTGTGTACATGCATGGGATCTAGTTTAGATCAGTGCTGAAGGTGTTTTTGGTGTGTGCTTGTAACCCCTCCCCCCACATCCACACACCCTTTTACCTAGAACCAACTTGCCAATGTGTCATTTAATTTCATATGAGCTATGTTCGATGATCAATGCATGCCGTACTATTCAATTTTCACTTTAGCTTTGTGTTGCTATGATTCAGCCACTGGAACGGTTTTGCAGTTAAGCCTAGTGGCATTTTCATTCTAAAGCCTAGCCATTCTATTCGCCATAAAGTCCAGCTCCTTTGGCCTTTATCACATGGGCGGTTTGATTCACACCTGCTGCAATTTTGATCCAATTCTTTCACATGACATCGTCCCCCTTGAGCTGCACTCGCGCCCCTCATGCTCCATTTCCCATTTCACTTTCGAAGTATCCCTGAATGGGGATAGTCTGCTTTCTCCCCTTCTCCGCAGGCTTTGCTGAGGTATTGGAGCAAAACCGACCACGTGTGATCAAAAGGCTGCACTCGCATAGGAAATGGAGGGGGAACCCGCAGAAGCAAACCGGGTAGGTGTGATAAAGGCCTTAGTTTCATCAGTTGGAAATTTTGATGGGTTACAATCTGACCAAGTTTCATGCCATGGTCTCTTTGTGAGAATTCCTTTGGGCATTAGTGTCAGTGGTTGAGGGGAGGGGGAATGAGGAGGGTGGTTTGGGTGCTGCAATTCAGGTGAGCAGGGTAAGGTGTGATGGTGGAAGTTCACAGGGAAAGAAGGGCGAGCTGTTTGATGTCTGTCCCTTCTTCTGGTCCGTTTCTCAAGGTACCACTCAAGCTTGAAGGGGTTTCTTGTTAATGTCAGACCGGGCTCCTCCCTAAAGGACTGTTTCCTCCCATGGGACCCTGCTGGTACTTCAAAATAAGTAACACCGAAGGTGGATTCACAAGTCAAAAATCAGAGCCATTTAAGAAGGTGACCCCTTAAAGATGAAGAAAACCATGAATTCCATATAACTGATATTGATATCAATGTTTTCCACAGTCAATTATTGCAGCTATACAGTAATATACATTGTTAACTCATTACAGTTTTAATATTGCATAATACTTGATGAAGACTATTTAGTCATTGCATACATTACTGTATAGCTGCAATAACTGACTGTGGAGAACATTGATATAAATATCAGTTATATGTAATTCATGGTTTTCCTCATCTTTAAGGGGTCACCTTCTTAAACAGCTCTGATTTTTGACTTGTGAATCCACCTTCGGTGTTATTTTTGTTTCAGTACTTCAAGATCAGCTGTTGTGCCCAGTTGCCGCTATCTCCAGAGACACATCTGGTGGCAACATGCACGAAGGCTTTTGTGCTGGCAGCACCGTGTATATGGAACTTTCTGCGCCAAGAGGTTAGGTCATCTGCTCATTATTTGTGTCCTGGCATCAAGTCAACACATTTCTCTTTGAAAAAGCATTTGATTCTGTTGCTTTTTAATTTTATATATTGACCGTTAGTTCTGCTCTCTGTGTGTGTTTGTGTTTACTGCTGTTTTTAACTTGTTAGTGCATTTGAATGACTAGTTGTTATTTTTATATTTGTACGTTGCTTTGAATAACTCCTATTTGGAGGGGAAAAGCGGCGTAACTTAAAATAAAATAAATAAACCAAGAAATATGGTTACTGCTTATATGGCGGATTTAAATCCCTGGTGCTGTCACTGGCAATTTCCTTGCTTTTGGACTCATGAGCAAAGCTATGTAAGCATATCAACTTCTCTCATCCATTTTTTAATTGTAATATAAACTTTGTTTTAGTTGTGGATTATAGATTGGCCCAAATGCTCCACAGAATAGGCTACATTAAATTATGCAGATATCTATTATGACCCATGGACTTTCATATTATATGGCAGATTAGCTTAAAACAGGGGTAAGGAATTTGTTTTCTTCAGGTTTAGATTATGAGATTCTTGGTGTCAAATACTTCTCTTCTGTAATGTTTGTGCAGGGCCCTGGGTATCCTTTGAATATATGCTAAAAGTAAAAAGTGTGTAAGCTTCATTGATTCAAATAGTGTTTAAAGACTGATCTTTCTGAAGTTAGGACATTAATATGAGGGATGTTAAGATAAATAAATTTTCTGTGACTTGGAATATCGTGCGGCCTATCATTCTGACCGAAAAATTCATGAAGATTTTGAACTTCTCTGGAACAGTGTCTAGAACCATTTGCTTTATCAGTCTGGATAAGGTTTTTCCTTGAATAAACTCTCTTGTGAAAATAAATTGTTTTTGTTGTGAACTTGGTATTGAAGCCTGGTAGATGCAATGAGCCATCTGATTCTTGAGGACCAGTGTGTTGGATTTTAATTAAAAATGGAAAGGAAATGTCGTTAGTATCTCTTTGCTCATGATTCATAATTCATTTCACCTGACAATTTAGGAAGCTATTGAGGTTGTCAGAAAGAAAATCAATAGCACAGCTTGCAGGATGTTGAATGTCAAAAGAAAGGTCAAATGATACCATGCCTTAACATAGCTAGACTGTTAGAGTCCTGACTCTGCAAACCCAACGTCATTCTAGCAATTGTTTAGAATTTTGAAAAGCATTTTAAATAATTATGAAGAGAAAATATATGGCAGCATCTAAATGTGAGAGGTTTAGGAAGGCAAAACAGATGCTCAGCACAAGAGATCTCAAGGTGACTCATGCAAGGAACTATACTTGATTGTGAGGGCAATTGCTGCAGAAAAATCAAATCAAATTAGATTTGGGTGAAATATCCATGAAATGGAAGAATCATGAAGGCTCTATCTGCTCAGAAGACTGGTTTAAAATTATGTGGGAAACACTGAACATGATTACGCTTGCATATTTGGTTAGATTTCAAGAAAACAGGAAAAACCAATAAGATCAAGATACATTATGAAAACTGGAATAGATATTGCAATCACAACGTTCCTTTAAAAATATTGATATTTTGCAGGAAGATACAATCTTTAAGTATGATCAGTTTTATAATATGCTTACTTTGGAAGAAGTTATGAATGTAATCCACTGCATAAATAAATGAATATAAGTCAATACATCCACTGCATACACCATATTGAGTGAAGCAGACACCTGCAAGGTACAGTTTTAAGGCTCTACGGAATGATGGGCAAGCTAAATCCTGCCTCTGAACCTTGGGGTAATTTGCACACTAGCACATCTAGGAATGGGTGAGAATTTTGTTTCAGTTCAATTTTGATAAGAATTTCCCACCTATGTTCCTTTATTCTGAAAATGGCAGACAGCTAGAGGTGGAGGGGGGAGTAATTTACTTTCCCTTTCCTACCTCCAGCTTGTTTTGGACAATTGGCACAAAAATGACACGTGTCATATAGATGTCCCAAGGCAAGATACCTCCAAAGTTTCGGACAGATAGGTCCAAGGGGCTAGTGAGTTATGATGAATGAAAAACCGTTTGGGGGGAGAGATTTTGTAAAAAAAAATCTGTTCCGATTTCATTTTGTGGATTGTTAGGTGCCTTGTGTTCTATTGCCTACTCATCGACGGAATTGGTCCCCCCACATTTTCTGAATTTGCACAAATCCACACTTGCAAAAACCCACAAATTCTTCCCCCCAAATATGCAAATTCTCCCTCAATTGCCCATTTTCATGCTTTAACCTATGTGGGAAATGCATATTTTCAAGCCATTGTTGTTTTTTTTAAAAAACGTAATTTCTCATGACTAAATTTGCATAAAATTCCAGAAAGTGGGGGATGGGGTAGGGGGAGCATTCTGCAAGTATGTCGAAACCATACAGCTCAGGAAAAGCTGATCCACTGTGGAATCTGCGGGTCGGAGTCATAGAACTCTGAACTCATTTGATTCATTGCTGATTTCTCCAGCAGCCCTGCTCCTTTCCCCCCCATCCTGCTTGGCTTGAGCTGGTCAGGTTTTTAAATCAATGGTGGCATGCAAATATTTTCAATTAAGGAAATCAAATTTTTAAAACTTTAAATCTATCTTCACAGCAATAGAGACAAGGCAGAAAGTTGTTTCATTCCATGGAAGTTCTCAAATTTCACCTCAATATTTGTTTTTTCTTGTGTCCATATCAGATTACACATTTTGTTCTTTTCCTTTTTGCATGAAAATTCATGCATATTTTTGTTTGTATTCTTCCAAATATATGCATCATTTGTGCACAACTTTGAAATGTATGCATTCTTCTCCCATTGATGAATTCATGTTTGTGTACATTTATTTCATGCACGTTTTTCAAATGTACACATGCCGTCAAACTTATGTTTTTGGTCAACAAATCACATTGCAAGCATGGAAATGTACAAACCTTGACTGCAGATTGTGTTTGAGTCCATGTTCAGTCTGGGAGATGTGAACTTGGTAAATCCTGATTAAAACTGAACCAGACTGAATTTCTCATATATCCCTAAATTCTGCATATTGTCCATGAGTTTTTTTTCTGCACTGATGCTGAATTGCAAAATACACACAACTATGGTTATACTATTTTCTTCAAGAATCTTATTGAAGCAACAATAATAATTCTTCTGAAAAGTTTTCCCTTCTACTTCCATGCATTCCCCATCCTCAGTCTTAAACAGTGCTGCTCACGAATTTCATTCAGTCCGCATGTTTCATTGAACCAGCCATATTCACCCCTTTCAAAGTAATATTCACGTCAGAACAAGGGATGTATAAGAAATTGGTTTTAGTTTGTTTTTGACCAGAATTAAACGAGTTTGCGCCTCTCAGAACTGAACATGGCTGTGAACACAATGGCTCAGTTCAGATGACATATTAAGCAATGGAGGGGTAAATAACGTACTGACCATACGTTAGGCAGGAGGAGCTCCACAGACGACACTCTGCAGCCAGCGCTGCTCGGAAACGGCAAACGCTCTGGCTGCAAGGAACTTGCGGCGGCCATTTTGGTTGCAGCTTCTCCTCCATGTGTCCCCCAGCCATATCCCAGCATGCACCGTGAGTTCTGCCGGCTGCATAGAGCGGCTGGTTTTTTTTGGCTGCTCTAGGTAGCAGAACTCTATTCCGAAACGGAATAGTCCACAGAGAGAGGGGGGCTGAATTCGGACGACACTTTAAACAACAGGACTTCAGGCTAAACAACGTGCAAGCCCGTTGTTTTGCTCCGTTGTTTAAAGTGCCTGATTAACGTACTGTCAGTTGTGTGTGCATTGTGTGCTGCCCTCCAGACGACACAATAAGCAACACAACTAACGATTGTTCCCCCCTCCTCCGTTGCCTAATGTGTCGTCCAAACTAAGCCAATATGTGGTTGGTCCCTATGTTTCCAAGCTTGTGATGCAGTTTGCAGAACCCTCCCCAAAAAATAGTTTGAAAAATGCAAACATTTGAAAAACAGACATTGAAAAAATATGCATGTTGGAAAAATATGCACAAACATACTTTAATCAATGGGAGAAAATACTAGGGATGTGCACGCCCGGAAATATCGTATTGTAATTGGAATTTCGAACCAAAAAAATTATCGTCTCCAATAATATCATAGGTTAATCGTATCATCTTCACGATAATTATCAGAAGTCCAATATTTAATTTACACCCCTATTGTGCCCGGTCAACCAGCTTTCAGAACGAGTATGATCTTTAAAAAAAATCATAGAAAATCTCTGATTTTTTTTCACAAATGACCATCTTCTATGTCCCACAAGTTTCAAGTTTTTATCTTTAAAAATGAAGAAGTTACAGTGGGGGGGGGCTTTTGGGGACCCCCTATAACTTTTTAATTTGAAAAGATAGAGACATTAAACTTTTTGGACATTGCAGATTGGATCTCGCTAGTCCTGGCTCCCCAAGTTTCATGTGATTATCATTTCAAATAAAAAAGTTATGCACGTATTTCCCGCAATGCAAGCCTATGGGAAAAAAGCAGACAAGATGATACGACGGAGGCCCGGTCAACCTGCTGTCAAGAAAGTTGCACAATCTTTAATAAATTCATATAAAATCGAGGGTTGGAGGGATCAATCTCAAATTTCATATGCATGTCTAGCACATGATGCTACACATATGTGCCAAATTTCAGATCAATCCCTCCACCCCTGTATTTTATATGATTTTTAAAAAAGATCCTGCAACTTTTTGACAGGTCTGAATGAGCGCACATGGCGAGCTGTCATTCTGAACAGTCAGAACTCAAACGATCTTTAATAAATTCATATAAAATTGAGGGTTGGTGGGATCGATCTCAAACTTCATACACATACTTAGGCATATCCCATAAGCCCTGTGACCAAGTGTCAAGTCTCTAACTTTTAAAATACAGAAGTTATAGGTTTATTTATATGGCAGTCCGATAATCCGATATAATCGGGCTGAAAATTTTCAGATCGGATATTTATCGGAGGTTTTTCTATCATATCGTTATCGTTAATCGGATGTCCGATAACAACCTTATTGTATCATTATCGGACATTTTAACAATACAATACACATCCCTAGAAAATGCATATCTTTCAAATGTGCACAATTGATGAATACATTTGGAAAATATGTTCATGAAAATACACACACATTTTCATATGAAAAGAAAAAAGCTCATAATCTGATACGGACATGAGATGAACAAGCTTGAGGTGGGATTTGGAGAAACTCTGTGAGCTTGAGGTTTGCTGATTTGCACATCCCTAATCATATGCCACTTATCCTTCTGATTTTGCACTTTCACCATGTTTTGCAATGCAGTTTTTTACTTTAAAAAATTACAACAAAGCACATATCAATTTCTGCAGCAAAATTTGTATAAAATGCACATTTTACAGTAAGATGTGTATAAAAATGCCCATACATTTTCATGAGTTTTTTCCTGAAATAAATGCAAAGTAATTGAGAATTAGGATGGAACAGATTTATGAATGAGCAAGTCTGAAACTGACATAGTCTGAAAATGGATTGATCCATATATCCCTATAAAACTCAAGGTAGGGAATATGTAGCCCTACCAATGTTGTTAGACCCCAACTGCCCTGAGAATTGGCCATGCTGGCTTGGGCTGATTGGAGCTGTAGACCTAGAATATTTGGATTGCCACATGCTCCTTTGTAGTAATGAAACATTTCCCCCAATTTTATATACCAGGGAAGTTAACTTTGTTTTTGCCCAGCAGAACATTCTCCCTTCTCCCTTATTTTAAAAGCAACTTCCAAGTTTCATATTCTACTTTGAAAAAAAAATCTGACATTTCCCCTCTTATCTTTTTGTTGCTTTTTTTAAGAACAAAAGTACTAGATTTCTTTCACTGTTCAAATATATAATAACGAACTATAACATCTTTATGGAAAACATTGTCCAGGCATGAAGTCAAAGCCTTGCAACCCCTCTTGTGTGTGTGTGTGTAAATCAACCATTTACTTGATGGTTAGTTGAGTGCTTTAAGAATTTGTTATGGCCCTTTCTTTATCATCATACAAATCTAATCCATCCATCTATATCTATCTATCTATCTATCTATCTATCTATCTATCTATCATCTATCTATCTATCTAATATTTCATTGAATTCAATGAAACAAATCAGGAAAAAAGGACTCAACCACAATCACAGGTGCTATATGCATTGAAACATTACTTAGCACCAGAGTGCAGTTTATGGAACATAATGGGAACTAATCTTAGAGTAGAAGCATCCAGCTGGGTCTAGGAGGTTGTCAACTCCTTCTTGAGAGAGGGAATGGTACCAGCCACTTTAAAGGAGGCACTTATTAGGCCACTCCTGAAAAATACTAACATGGACCTGGAAGATGCTAACAGCTATAGACCAGGCCAGTTGCCCATCATCTGGGCAAAGAGCTTGAGCAGGTGGTTGCTGACCAACTTAAGACCCCCTTGAATGAAGCTGATTCTGTAAATCCATTTCAACCTCCAAGTGGAATAAAGATGCAGGAGGGAAGCAGAAAGGGAAGGAAGTGTTAAACATCCCCTCCCTCTATGCTTTCCTGCTCCAAAATACCCCTCACTGTGCTGTTCTGCTTAGAAGGAGCAGATGTTGGTGTTTAATTATATGTGTTTGCATATAACATGCCAAGATGCACTTGTTTCAGCAATGTGATTGGTTCTGCACTGTGTGTTAACAAAATATACATAACTAAGGTCTTAAAGCAAGAACTGGTCAGCATATAATTTATTCCCTGTGGTGATTCTGTGTGTTGCTCCAAATCCCCATTCAATTATTAAACTCCCTGGGTGAATTTGAGCCAGGCAGCCTAATCTATCACACAGGATTGTTGTGAAGCTAAAATGTGAGGGAGTGAATGTGTATGAAGAACATCATGAAGAGAAGGACATACTGAGGATGCAAAGATAGAAAAAACTTTAATAATGGATGCTTGCTGAGGAGGACAGGACAGGCAGCAGACTGTGGCAGGCAATGCTGAACAGGAGACTTAAAGGACAGACCTTGAGAGATTACTCAGACGTTTCCTAGTCCTGGATGCCAGGAGGGCCAAAAACTACTCCATATGTTACTCTGAGCTTCTTGAAGGAGAGGAAGATAAAATGTAAAACCCAGTGGAGATCCTCTTGAAGACCCTGTTCAGATGACACACTAAGCCATCATGATTTAGCATTTGAGTTAAACAGTGGGCCTGTGCAGACAACACACTAAGCCATGGTTGCAACAAATGGTTTGTGAGTAAGTTTAAACTGTGGTTATGTTAGGGTGACCAGATAAAATCCAGGTCAGGGCTCATGTAACTTTAACAAAGGGAATTTCAGCCAGTGTCATTTGTATGCAATTAGTTCCTGGAGAAAATCCCTCTTCATCACAACAGTTAGAGTTGCAGGGGCCCTGCCTTATTTTGTATATGGTCACTCTAGTATAGTGCATGCACCTTTAACTGTTGTGATGAAGAGGGATATAAAAGGCTCCAGACAAACTTAAAAACCTCTTCTGGGCAGCATATGGAAGATTGAATAGAGGCAATGGCTGAATTTGGACAACATATTAGTCAATGGTCTATTGAGTAGCCAACTCACAGTTGGTTATTTTGTGGGTAGTCCCCACACAACAAATTCCTACACTACTGTGGATGGTTGGTGTTGGTGTTGAGTGGACTAATAGTCAACCCAGCGTTTGACTGACAGAGCCCCTGCCCCTCTCCCCACCCTCCCTCCTCCCTCCCTCCTCCCTCAGTCCTCCCAGTTCTATCCCAGCAGCCTCTGAAAGTTGCACCAGTTGTAGCAGAGTGGCAGCCGCCGCTTTGGTCGCTCTTGCCACCTGCCTCTATGAGCTTGTGTTTTAACCCACTCACCACACGCCATTAACCCACTCACCCCTTCACACAACACTTTAAACAACTGGCTTCAAGCTAAACAACTTGCAAGCCAGTTGTTTCTCTCAGTTGCTTATTTGGGCAGAATAGCATACCGTCAGTAGTTTGGGAGCGGCGTGTTACCCTCCACGCAACACAATAAGCAACACAACTGACAATTGTTCCCCCACCCCCCACCCCAGTCAGTTGCTTAATGTGTTGTCCGAATTCAACCAATGTTTTGTTTTGATTTTTCCTTTCCTGGCACTCTTACTGCCTTTGAATATACCTGGCCGTAGGCAAATACCAGAGTTCAATTGCATCCACTAGGTGTTTTTCTCCACCTGTACACCACCTGTCTCTTTTTCTGTTTCATCACTCTCAGCTCTGGGGTATATGAGCTCTAAAACAGAGGGAGCGCTCAGGCAATGTAAGTGGTGAAGAAGGTTAGAAAACGAATGAGATTAGATTCCATTTCCAATTATTTTCATCACTTGCATTGTTTACATCTGAGATTAAGAACTGTGACCTATAGCGTCTTCACAATGGTTGTATGTAGTTCATGATGTTTATATGTGTATGAGATCCAGAACAAGTTCAACTCTTTTGTAGATCTCTGAAAGGATCGCCCGAAGCAATCAATTCAGAGAAATTCTGAACAGTTATCAATGTCATTCAGAGAAGTTTACTAACCGCAACAAAACATTGTCCTTGACGCAAAACTTATTTAAATCAAATGAACTGGGTTTACATCTATAGAGCATGCTTTTGTAGATGCAAGTTGGGTTTTTTCAAGTTGAAAAACCTTACATATGGAATTGCTGCTGTTGAAATCTATGGGTTTCTCCACCCTTTGATATATCTCACTGAAGCATCCATTGTCAAGGGCTATTGCTGAAAGGCTACAGTATAATATAACAGAGCTGATGAATAGGGCATTAGTAAATCTGATTACTTGAGTTGTTATGATTCATTTCTTCAAAGTTATGGTAGTGCAGTTGTAAATATATGCTACCAATATATGCTGACATTCTCATACTTAATCCCAAGGGTGAGTGATTAGTGAAATTCAGAATTAGGTGGGGGGGGGATTACAAAGTTAAGAGTTTGGCATATGCACACCGAATAAGTCAAGCCTAAATTCCACTAAGGTTTGGGTCCGCCTAGTAATAAGTTCTTCAGCGTCATCGTTCCTCCCACCATAGCCTCTCCTTACCTTCTCTACAGTGTAAGGCTTTTCCTTCCTAGCACCTTGAATGCTGAAACAGTAGCATTCTAGGCATCACAGATTTGGGGAAATACATAGTTCGCTGCAGCACCAGATCAATTAGTGCCCAGGGTCCTGGAAACTATATGTGGCAGGACTGTTAGTGCTTGCAGTGCTATCATTATGTCATCATCCCAGGTGCCAGGTATCCTGGGACATGTGGCTTCTTACCATCCATGCAAAGTATTCAGGCGTCCTGGAGAACTACATGCCCCATTGTCTCTGTCATGCTTCCATTTTAATAGTCAAGATACAAGGAAGAAACAGATGCCTTGCAGGAAGACTGCTAATGAGGCTTCCTTGCCATCACTGCTGCCACCAGCACTGGTAGGTTTGGGCAGAAGGAGGCTGTGCAGCAAGGTTTAGGTTCATGGGGATGGAACTGGGCTCCTTGCACTCTTTCATATGCCATTGGGAGCATACAGTACAGGGTCTGAATTTCAGAATAGGCACAGGAAAAAAAGTTATTTTCTGATTATGGAGGGGCTTGTATTAAACAAGCTTATTCTAATCAAGCCAAGGGGAGTTTGCCTATGACTATGAGTGACCAAGGAAGACCCTTTTCCCCATGAATTAGTCTTCCGTGAGAGAAAGCTTTGAGATCTTCTATGGAAGCCTTGCTCTACATGCCACCACCTTCGCCTACACATATTATGTTTGTGGAAATGACTAGCAGGACCTTTTCAGTGGTAGCATCCACTTTATATAACACTGGGTCTAGAGAAGCTGACATGGCTGGTACACTGTACTCTAGGAAAGGCATTTAGAAACTTACCAGTTAGGGAGGTATTTGTCTGATTGGGCTGTTTCTCTGCTTTAATATATTACAGTGCTGGTAGGGTTTTTACATCTGCTGTTTTATTGACTTGTATACATTTTAAGTCATATGCTAGACACCAAGGAAGCCTTTTGGCAGAGGAAATATTTTAAATAATATTTGTATCTGCATGCTACCCACCTGTTTTGTCTTCTGATGGTGAAAGTGGCAGAACATAGGCTCCTTTTGAGTCTGATGTGAAGTGTAGTTTGTTCTAAGTTTATCCTAATTCAATCTTTGTGTAATTAGGGTGCTTGCATAATTATCATCTACTCTGGAAACTGCTGTTTCAAGTATGTCTAAGGCCACAAGGGTAATATAATCTTGAATACTAACAGGCACTAAATATATCCTCATAGGCTTATTCTAACATACTTATTTGGGGGAATGACACCTCCTATCACAATTCAAGAATACAGCCAGATGAAGAACTTGTGCTCAAAGCCTGATCACACTTTTTAAACCACGGAATGAGTCTTGCAAGGTATACGTTCTCCAGAGAAAACAAATCACGAGAGTTGTCGTGTGCAATTAGCTGTTGGAAGTGGACTTGTGCCTCCCGCAACAGTCCTTCCAGCACCCTGAAAATGCTACTCAGAGGTCATTCAAGGGACCCTGCTGAATGGGACAAGCTGAGGTGTGGGGGGAGGAAGGATCCCCAGAAACTGGGAAGAGCCCTTCCATCCATGGAAGGCAGATCCTGGCTCCAACCCAATATTTTTATGCTTAAGACAATTGAGAGCCAGTGTAGTGCAGTGGCTAAAGTGTTCGACTGGGAGTTTGGAGATCCTGGTTCTAGTCTCTACTCGGCCATGGAAACCCATTGGGTTACTTTGGGCCAGTCACAGACTCTCAGCCCAGCCTACCTCACTCGGTTGTTGTTATGAGGATAAAATGGAAAGGAGGAGGATTATGTAGGCTGACCAGATAAAATCCAGGTCAGGGCTCATGTAACTTTAACAGTTGTAGAGAAAAGGGAATTTCAGCCAGTGTCATTTGTATGCAATTAGTTCCTGGTGATATTCCCTCTTCATCACAACAGTTAAAGTTGCAGGCACTATACTAGAGTGATCATATACAAAAGAAGGCAGGGCCCCTGCAACTTTAACAGTTGTGTTGAAGAGGGAATTTCACCAGGAACTAATTGCATACAAATGACACTAGCTGAAATTCCCTTTTCTCTACAACTGTTAAAGTTACATGAGCCCTGACCTGGATTTTATCTGGTCACCCTAGGATTATGTATGCCACCTTGGGTTTCTTGGAGGAAAAAAGGTGGGATATAAATGCAATAATAAATAAATAAATAACAATAGCTGCAGATGTGCAGAAGAAATAGGGAATTGTCATGCTTAATTTAATTCACCCCCCTCAAATCCAACAAAAACGTAGGAGGAGGATAGCAGTTAGATTAATGGCATCTTCACAAGGGAGTTTTGCCCACGTTTGAGGCCTGTTCCTACCTTTCTTTAGTGGTAATGGTGCAGCTGCATTGTGGCTATTCCCCGATCCATACTGCTGAACGGTCATCCCTGGAGGGCTACAGATAACCTAACCTATCTCCTAGGTTTTTATCTCAGAGCAACATAGAAGGGCACTTCAGTATTTCTGACATGGGTTGGGGGCAAACATTATTAAGAATGGCCATGGTTGGGATAACAGGCACATACAAGGCATCGGCCAGCTGTGCATGGTGTTGCTACGCCATTTACTGCTAATCCTCTTGACAAATACAATACATTTCTTCTCTAAACCTGTTGTTTCATTCTTCTCCGTTGCACACAAATCCTGCCTCCTTTTCATCCTGGCTGATTTCTATTCTGACAAACTGCATTAAAATGCAATTGCTGATTGTGATTTTAAAATACTCATTCGGAACCTACATCCTGCATTCTGTGAAACTTCTGTTCATTAGCAAAGAAGTACAAATGGAGCAATCTTGCACATCCTGCAGCCTTTTCTTTCCTAATACACTCTTGAAAGGACAAAAGAAGTTGCATGGGAAATTATAATAGGACATGAGGAAAGGAAGGAGTGGATCTTTCCATCCCTACAGTGACTTGGTTCAGAAATTGGGCTCAGAAAACCAAATTACTTTCAAAAATATCGGGAGGAAGCACTCTTGAACCAAGCCCAATCTGAGACACTTCAGACCCAACTGTGCTCATGAAGAGCCTTCAGACATCCTTTCTGGTGGCCAGCTGCTCCTACTAGAACAGCGGAACTGACGGCAGCAGCAACAACTATGGCAGAGAAGGAGGTGTGTCTCCTCCTACCTGGTGGTGAGGATAATGACATTGCCAAGTAGAGATTCCTTTTTCTTCCCTCCTCTCTATCCACCACAACCTCAAGATCTTTATCCTCATCTAGTGATAGGATATCACTTCATCCCATATGAAGTTAGGATTTTTGCCTCAGTTTGTATCATTTTACCCTTGCTTACATTGAACCACATAGGCCATTTTATTATTGGCCATTCACTCTGTTTCAGGGCATCTGTTTTTGTTTTTACCACTCTGCATAACTAGGTAATCATAAGCTGCTCACAGCTCACACCTAACTCCAGATAGATCTTTTATGGACAAGTTAAAAAAGCGAAGTCCAAATCGATAGATTTATTATTTATTTATTATTGATTTACAATGTTTGTATGCAGTCTCCACATCCACAGGTTTCAAAGCAGCGAACAGCAGAACCCCCTTTGTTAAAATAATTACTATTTTTGAAAAGAAACAGAGTTCTGATAATGTTGAGTTTTGATAAACCACAGCCAGTCACTCAAGGAAGGGAAACCCACATCTTACACCCCTCTATTGTGAGGATTTCCCATATAATACTATTCTCCTTCTTGTTTTTCAACTATTGTATTTGTCAGGAACTGCTGGATCTGGGTGCAGCTCTTAATATGGTGAACCTTTGAACTGCAGGTGGCAACTTCTTAGTGATGTACTTTCAGACTAGAGTTGTCGGAATTAGCAAAAGGTGAGTTAGCTGAAGTTTTTCAAATTCTATCGTGAAGCTTGTTCCGAACTGAGACCGTATCAGACTGTGAGCTTTGTTGTTGTTGTTGCTTTACACATGAAAATCCATGTGTTTCAATTGTGCATATTTCTGAAACACACACACACACACACACACACATTTATGAAATGTATGCATTCTTCTCCCACAATTAAAGCATATTTGTGCACATTTTTAAAATGTACTCATTCTGAAATATATACATTTTTTAAATGTGTGCATGCTATTGAACACTTTTTGGGGGGTCCGTAAATCACATTGCAAGCTCACACATGTATGGACTTTGTCCGCAGATTGCATCCAAGTCCATGTCTAGTCTGAAAAGATGTGAACTGGGATGTATGAGAAATGAAACTCAAAAACAAACTGAAATGAATTTCTCATCCATCCCTACTTCAGACTACCTCTACCTACCTAGGCTGCCCATTGGATCATCCTGAATAAGAAGGAGTTTAATGGAGCTTCCTGTTTCAGTTCAGCCTTGCTTCCCAAGCTTAGGGATGTATGAGAAATGTGTTTCTTTTTATTGTTGATCAGGATTTACTCAGTTTGCATCTTCAGAATGAAACATGGACTTGGCCACAATCTGCAGTTGAAGTCTGTGCATATCCAAGCTTGCAATATGATTCACGCACCTCCCCCTGCCAAAACAATATGTTTCAACAGCATTTGAAAAGCATGCATGAAAAATGTGTACGTTTTAAAAATGCTCACAAATGTGCTTTAATCAATGGGAGAGGAATGCCTGCATTTCAAAGTTGCACACAACTGATGGGTACATTTGGAAAACATGCATGTAAATACGTACAGATTTTAATGCAAAAGAAAAAAGAAAAAGAGCTTGCAATCTGATACAGACTTGAGTCAGAACAAGCTTTGAGATGGAATTTGGACAACCTCAGTGAGGTCAAGTTCATATATTCTAAGGCCAGATCTACACCAAGCAGGAGATAACACTTTGCAAGCAGTTTGAAAATGTTATACAGAATGTGTCAAGGGCCCCAACAGTTGCAAATACTGTTATGAACCGTTATAAAGCAGTAGTGTAGATCCTGCCTGAGTTATTCTTTGGTTCTGACTTTTGACTTGCTCTGTGCTGCCTGGTTTGTTCTTTGGCACTGTTTTATCACTTGCTTCTTGGCAATGGGCAATATCCAACAGGGTGTTTATGTCCCCACTAAGTCATATATGCCATCGCTTGTGCAAACATCATTTACCACTTCTGAGGGAAACCTGAAATGAGTGGAAATGGTTGTTTTTGAAGGAGGCAGGTTGACAGAGCTTGCATAAGGGAACTTCACCAACCTTTCCCCCCCTTCAGAAGTGAGAGTTTCCATTCATTTTGGGGGCTGTTTCCAAAAGCACTAAATCGCTGTTACACAAGTGGTGGGGGGCTGCTTGCACAATGGAATTGGCAGGGTGGGGGCATAAGTGCCTCTTGGACATGCCCAATGGAATTTCCTTGTTTGCACAACAAAATTGACAGGGTTGGCTGTGGATAAACCAGAATCAGTGCCCAGTTCTCCTAGTGGATGGGCAGTATTGGATTCTGCCCCCTATCTCCCGTTTTGCCCTGTGATTTAGACTTTTTCTTCCTTTATGACTGTGGCTGGCCACATTGCCCCTGGTTCCCAGCTTGTGACTCACCATAGCCTTTTGCCCGTGGTCAGGCCCTGACAACCAGTTAGTGATCCATAAGAGGTACTCTGTTCACAGCATACATACTCCATGAGTATCAAAAGTGGGTGAATCCCTTCATGTAAGGACAATATTCAAAGTCTGGGAGAGAAAACCCAAGGCAGCCAATATTAAGGATGGATGTGAGCAGAAGAGAGCCAAAAGGAATAGGGTTCTCACCAAACCCCAGTTAGAAAATCTGTGTGTGTTTATACCTTACATGGCTTAATGAAAGTGTTTGCAGAAAGAGACATCTGCTTCCAGCAGTTGACTAGATATTAGCTCCCTTATCTGGAGCCAAAATATTTTTCAGAGCTGGATGCTACAGATGGCTTTTGGCAAGGACCCCTTGCCAAATAATGTATTCCATTGACTACTTTCATCAGTCCGTTTGGGAGTTACTTTTTCAGTTGGCTCCTTCGCATCCTATTTTTGGTCCAGGACCATTTCCAAACAAGATTGTGACAGGCTTGCCTGGCATCCTGACATATGTAGATGATGTGTTGGTTCATGGCAAAGATAAGCAAGAATGAGTGATGAGGGTTGATATACAATTCTGAGACATTCTCAACAAGCTAGATCAGTTTGAAGGAGAAATATGAACTTATGACTTGTACAGATGGCTAAAACATAGGGAGTCCAACCTGAACCTGAAAATTTAAAGATGCTTGGGCCTATCTGAATCTCAAACTTTTGTCAGTGATAAGACTGTTACTATGCATACAAAATGTTGGTACTTTTCTACCAAATGCAGCACTACATTAACAAAGCCTCTGTAAGGACTTCTTAAATGGATGCAACTTTAAACTCAAAGTGCAAAAGCCAAAAACAAAGTCTTTTAAAAATTCCTTCCTGTTTTGGAATCAATGATATGGCAGGTATGGGTTTACTATTTCAATTTGGAATTAGGAATGTCCGTCATGGGGAAATCTGGCCCTCTTGGGGCTCGACGGATTTTCCCAGAGCTTTCACCCTGATTTCTGGATTTTGTCTACATTTTTCCTTTTAAAAATGGCAAGATATGTAAATCCTGTAAGCAATTCATGTCTTGGACAAATTAGAGCTTTAATTAGCATATTTTACACAAATTGTGACCATAAACTGCTTAGTTATATGTAAATTGCAGTGCATTCTTAGGAATTGTGGTACATTCTTAGGTATCTGATATCATTTCAATTCATTGAGGATTTCTCCATTATTTCTATTTGGGTTTAAAAAAATCTTCAAAGAAACACTACTCAACCAGTGCAGCCATACTGCTTAACAAATGTCACATTACACTCAAAATGACAACACCAACAGATACTCCATTCAGTCATATGGATATATATTTCAAGATTAATTGATCCTTAGTGGCATTTCTCACAGGGGTTTCTGAATGAGGTTCCATGTGGTTGAAAAGCCTATCTGTAACTGTAGAGGTTGGAGTCCACATATCTGCTATAGTCATCTGTGGTGACATATATCCCCTTCCAGCCCTTCCTCAACACTACTCTTAATTTTCAACTTGTTCACCCTCCATCCAACAGTGTTTGGCTTCTTCTTGGACTTGGAAGCGTGGAGAAAAACAGGAAGACACTGCTCACTGAAACCTTCCTCAACCACTCTGCTTCTCCGAGTCCAAGAAAAGGCCATGCGCTGTTGGACGGTGTCCAAGCAGGTAACTGATTGCAGTTCTGAGGAAGAGTTGGAAGGGGGCATACCACAAGTGGCCATAAGAACTGTTGAAGCCCTAAGTATTACAGCAACTCCTACATTCTACAGCAACGGAGGCTTTCCACCACACAAAGCCTAATTGACCTAATTCACAAAGGCCCTTCTATGAACAGGATGCTAGTCCATAACCCTTTGTACAGGAGTCTTCTGGAGCGAGAAACAATACACATTTGCCTGTCCATTGTCCAGTCCCTATGCTAAGTACTTTCATCATATTGCTTCTTGGACTTTTTGCTAAGATCAAGTGTAGTGTTCATCATATAAAAAGCAATGGAAACCCCTAATTTTCCACATGCACAATCAATGGTACTCAATTCAGCTTCAATCCATGGCAATAGTAATGTGAACAAGTAGTGCATGATGAGTTTGGAAACAAATCCAAATGTAGAGCCTATCTACACTACTGCTTTAAAACGGTTTAAAATGGTTTAAAACGGTTTATAACAGTTTTGAGAATTGTTGGGGCCCAGGACACACTCCATATACAGTTTTCAAAACGTTTTCAAAGTGTTTTATCCTGCATGTGTAGATGAGCTCATAGACATTCTTACTCACTGTATTAAACAAAAACATAAACACATGCAATGGAAAGAAGAACAATTCAAAAACGTTAAAAAGGAGTAACTCTGGAAACCCCATTATCTTTCCTACTTTCCTTTTCACTCTAATAATTAATCATGACAATGAATTGAGGGACCTAGTGTGAAAAACAAATGTGAACTATGAAAACATGTTAAATGTGAAGACGCATGGGCTTTTGTACTTCTAACCTAGACACATCCCAGACAAACACTTGGTGAAATGGATCGATCCTTACAAGCGTTTGTCATTCTAAAAGGACTCTCACAAAACCATCTTCGCATCTGATGCTAAATTTAACAAGGTCATCTGAACCTGCCGCCTGGAACTGAGTGTTCTCTTAAAGGCATGTCTTGTTGAATCCTTCACCTTTCCCTTTGTTACATCCAGTCCTGCTCGGGGAATATCAAGGGAAGAAAAAAGTTGGGGTTTCTATGGTAACGATTAGCAATTATATAATTGTTTATACCCAATAGCAGGGAAAAGTTGCAGAAGAAGATGCACTCATGTCGTTCTGGCTATTGAGGCTACTTGGTCAAATGCAATCTGCTTTTATTCTGGGTGGTGGGGGAGACCTTTCAATTTCTGTAGTAACAATCACCAACACTATCTTTTTACATTTCAGATTGAGCTCGGTCATTCTGTGGTTATATTGTCCTGTGTTACAAATAATACCACCTCATCTGTTTCCATGGTAACTCCTGCATTACTCTTTTATTTTTCATCTCTTCCCCAGCCCCCTGAAAAGACACCCTTTTGTGCTGGTTATACTCCTGGAGAGTGATTGGGTGAAGATTTTTTCTCATTGTTTTCATCCTTTCTAATGAATGTTAGAACTGAATATACATTGTGCTCATCTGCATTAAAGTAACAGAGGACCATTAAAACCTGAATCAATATAGGGTAGCATCATGTTTTCCATGGTCAGCACTAAAGAAAAGAGAAATATTTAATTAAACAATCAGTTTTGATCATCTTCTTTCTTCCCTTCTAAATAGAAATGGAATAATATTCCCTTCCTACTATCAGTTGTCTTTGTACATTTTACAGGTGACAGGGATATACTAGTGGAATTCAGTGTCATGTGCCTACTTGCCTACTAAGTGAAAGGTAAATGCAATGGAATGTTTAAAGAACTATGAGCCACTATGTCTTACTGACAGATTGTCATTGAAATGGATAATAACCATTTTAATAGCCAATTACCTGCTTCAAGCATCTCTCACAAACCCATATGTTGTCGAGTAGAGGAAAATGCCCTTTCCCCGTGTCTGGCTTACCAGGCTGTGAGGAGGCTATTGAGGGTGGGGGGAAGGAGGAAGAGACATGCCCAATCACCATTGGGGCAATCGGATTGCCCCAGCAGCTGGGGGCAGGGTGGCTGTGGCAATATTAGCTGACTGCGCCCAGCTTCCCAGCCTCCCTCCCTTTATGCAGTGTGGGTTAATCTGGTCACCCTATTGGGGGCTGAATGAGAATTTTTGCCTGGGGCTAATGTGTCTTTTTGCCTATTTCACATTGTAAGTGGGGAAAGAGTGTATTTAGGAAAACTGATTATGTTCCGGTGTTACCTTAATTGGGTCACATTCGGTTGCAGGCTGGTAGGGGCAGGCACAGTTAGAGGAAACAGGGATGGTGATAATTCTGAGACACTGTTCTGGTGACAGGTGATGCCTGATGCCTTCCACTGAGTGTTTTGCGGCCCCAGAGGGGGGGATAAGGTGACCTGTGAGGCCAACTTACATCACCTACCTGGTGTTTTGCAGCCCCAGGGGGGTGACATGGGAAGGCCTCCCCTTCCCAAAAGGAGTAGACCTGGGGATGGTGATTTTACAGATGCCATTCAACAGCCATATAATGTTTTGCCTGCTATAATGCCTAGCTAGTTGGGGGCATAGGTTAGAGCCTGCTCAGTTTCCCTTTGCAGATCATCAATAAATGTGACCCAAATTTGATACCATATATACTTGTCTCACCTGACTATTCCACCCGCCTCCTTTCACCCACAATAACTATGAGCAATGCTCTGAACTGTAAGCTGATTTCTTCTTCAGTTTCAGATAATGTGTTCCCATTGGATTCAGACTTAGTCCTATATAGGGTAGACTCATTGAAATGAATGGGACTTAAGTTAATCATGACTAACTTAAGTCCCCATCTATGCAATTATGTAAAAGACTTCTAGAGCACCTTTCGGCCAAAGCTTCCAAGCTGGCCTACAGTATATAGATAGGTAGTGAGGTAGAGATATGTATATCAACAATTAAAAATCCCCCACCCACAATAAGAAACAGTGGACTTCCCTTCTATCTAAACTGCTGCACCAAATCTTCTGAACTGAAATCTTGCAGTTTTCTTGCTTCGGGCCAGCAAAAGTCTGTCTGACATTGTCAGAATAATGTTAAAAAAGGGACATAGGGAAATAATTATGTCCTTTTTGGATCCGTTCAAAATGTAAAGGGTGCCTCTGCACAAATATTCCTGAACCTATTCATCTGAGACTTGGCAGGTGTGATCTTCTTCCAAAGGAGCAAACATCCAATCTGCACAGAAATGAAAATATTATTGATAGTTCCCATAAATATATAGCATGATAACCTCTGCACCTATATATGGCAGTTATAGCCCTCTCTGAATGGGCATCTATGTCTGCAAATTCACCCATGTCTGACAAAAAAAAGGGGGAGATATAGCTTTTTTCGTTTTTAAAAAGAAATGAATCCAATGATAGTCAATGGTGAATTTTTGAATCTTGATAGATTTGGTACTTGCATCAAAACAGATGGCCTTCAGTAAATTAGGCCATTTACTGAAGTTCCATATTGTGTTTGGGGTACCTCTCTGGTATGACCCAACCAAGGGTACCTGATGAAGGATCTGTTGCAAAACATATTCCATCAAGGTGCAACCATTAAGACCCTATCTCTGGTCTCTGCCTGCCTCATCAACCTCAGGCATACACCAGAATTTTGATGTTGGCTCACAGAAACATGGTTCCTACTGGAGATGGATGGATCTGTCAATTCCCATCCATGCTTGGGATGCAATACAAGAACAGCTAGTTGTGTAATGGCCCAATTAGGGTTGTTGTTGTTATTATTATTATTATTATTATTATTATTATTATTATTATTTTGCCTGTTGAATTGTAGAAGACATACAGGACTGCTGTTTTTCACCTATTCCGTATTGCTTATTCTGGACTCAGTGAACCTTGTTTCTTAGTAGACATACATAGGATTGCATTGTTAATCTTAAAGGTCTGGATCTGATCTTGCCATCGTATATATGTAGGAAATAATGAAAAGATAGCTGCTATGGAAACCATTCTACAAACTGCTTAAGAATCACTCCCCCCCTTTGCCCAATTTCTCTGTGATTCTACTTTCATGTCATTCCTGTCACTGAACTCCTTCACAGTGTACCTCTCAGCAGAATTCTGCTTGAATGGAACAAAACCCAAACCAATTAACTATTCAGTTGTCTATATAGCATTCTCTCATGTTTGCATTTTCTGTCACTAGATTCCCTTTGATTTCCATCCATTGTGTAACAGAAATATGCCATATCTATGCCTATTCATTTTGAAAATTGTTCACTTAATGAATGCTACATTAGTAACAATTTTTATATAATTATTTCAACCTCTGTAGTGGTTTTTCTTCATATTTTCTTTTTGAGGTACATTCTGTAACAAATATTCTGTACCAACATTAACTCAAATTCTGTTCCAAGAGGAGCTGAGTTCTCAATCTGCCTAAGGGGGAAAATGTATTTATTCCTTTAGTTTCTATTAGAGCTGAGCTGAAAGTTCTCATGTGAAAATGCTCAACTCTAATTTGGGGGATAGAGGTAGGAAACCTTCCCCCCCCATTCCATTATAAATTCGAGGTGAGGGGATTCTCAATACATTTTATTGTGGGAGTAGGGTGGCCACTGGCCAGGGATCCTCTTTTACAGAGAACATTCCTCTATTTAAGGGACTGTCCTCTATTTTGATGTCATCCCTTGTTTGAAGGGCTGTCCAGTCCTATTCTGGTTTAAAGATAAAGAACCATCAGAAAGAAGAGTTGAGCCCTTAAGCTGTCCATCACAACAGCACCTGGACAGCAGATGGAACAAGGCACACCAGTCATTTGGTCACAATCGTCCACACTATGATGAGACGTAAGATGTTTAAATTATAATAATTCTTATTTGGGGCAGAGTTTGCTTTACCTTATCAAGTGTATGAAGTGGCTGAGGTTTCTTTTCTTTCTTTCCTTTACTTTTAGAATACCGTGTGCATGTTTGCAGCAATGCAGGGCTCTTCATACAGAGGCTTTCATCCTGGCAGCACATCCTGGAAAGGCCATCTGGCCATGTGATCCCAGCTCCACCGTCTTGTCCTCAATAAGAAATTTCCCCTGCATCTGTGAAAGAGAAAGAAAAAAGGATGTCTCTTGCACACGGAGTGGATAATTTCACAAAAGTGTGGACTGAAGTTCAGCCCAGCACTATTTAAAATTACTTGCAAACAGCAGAGATGTGTTGATGCTATAAAGATCTAGCCGAGAAGATGTTTTCTGATCTCTGTATCAGTTGTGGTTTTGTGGATATCTACAAAACAAATTAAAGAACAACCCTTTGGTCCCTAGGCAGCATCCGGGGGACATAGGATTGTTTGGTTTCCTGGCTTGAGATCAAAGACAGGGCTCTGACCTTGGTGCCAGGAAACAGCGCTCCCTGCCCAACTAGCTAAAATGCAGAGCGGTAGGCACAACATGCCTCATGCTCTGCATTGGATACTTATCATCCTCCTAATTCAGAGGCTTGCAAGTATCCAAGGTGGATCTGATTGGATGGCACTGTTGATATTGTAACTGTGTATGTATACATATATATGTTGACTTCATGGCTGTCCAAAATAATATGTTACAAATGTGAAATACACAACGCCTACTTTTTTGTCATCTAGGTGTGTATGTCAGGACAGCATTAATTTATCAGCCAATAGAACTAGAAAGGAAAATTTTCTTGAAATACACTGTAATTGTAAAAATGTTACCTTGCTTTAGCAGCATTGTAGTTTTAAGTATATTAATGATTCAGCAGCAGTATCCATCAAATTGTCACCATTCTGTAATTTCCAATTTTACCAGGGTAGCCTGCTTTCACTACAAAATAGAAATAAAAAGCTTTTAACAGCTCATAATGCAGGAGAAGAGCTGCCAATGCTTGCAGACAGAATAAAATGCAGACGAGTCCAGCTTTTCAAAATGTTTTCAAGGTTAAATTAATGACAAATGATTCTAATGCTTATGTTGGCTGATAACCATTTTATCTATAACTAATTATTGTAGAAAATGCATTTCAAATACATATGTTATATGGGCTGAAGAACAGTTTGATGTTGTAATTGTTAATGTATTGACATTGCACTTCTAAATTGTTGTTTCCGCATGAATTCTCACCTGTTATCACCGGTATGCTAGGCTTGGGGAGATGTTAGTGAGCATTCATAGGAGCTTTCAGACAAAATAAAAAAGTAACACAACCCTTAAATACATTCACTCCCATAGCTAGTATTTATGTGTTTGGGAATCAGCCCCAGTTCCTATAGAGGTGAGGCTGGAGGGAGGCAGAGGCAGAGAAGAAGGAGAAGGAGAAGGAAGGCATGGCGGTCTGTGTAGGTTTTGGCCACCCACACCAATTTTGCAATCCCATTCCCAGGCTCCAAAACTGGAGGAGGGATGTCACTGATTTTGCAGGGAGAGAACAAATGGCTGGCAGTTGCCATTTGTTTCCCCCAGAAAACCTCCAAAAGTAACTATTTCCAGAATCCTGACAATAGGGCAGGTGCAGCACCCAACCAGTTCAGAATGACTGTGGACCCTTACAAGTAAATCTGCTGAAATGTGAACTCCTCTGTGCTCAGATAGACTTCTCCTGCTACTTTGAAGAAAAACCTGCTGGCTACATCTCTCTCCCTCTCCTATGTCTCTGATTTTCTCTGTGCAATATTCAGTAGTCGAATGTGCATTACTCACTGCAGGACCAGTGAGAAGCTGTAGGTATGACACCCTGTCTAGCCTGCCATCCTCATTGAGCTTCCGCTTGACTTGTTTTCATCTACCATCTCAACAATGGGTCATATTGAAAAGAAATGACACATCGTTTAACATTCCTTTCATACTTGCCAACATACTACATGATTTTTGTTGCACATGTCACAGCCTCGAACGGTTTCTACTATGCACAGAAGCCCCTTTCATACCTGGTCCTCCACATCTTCACTCCATGCATGATAGAGGGAGTGGAATCATGCTTCCAGCCATTCCCTAACCTCCATGAATAAGCTGTAGGTGTGAAAAGGGTTAGCATCTCTGCAGTGAAGATATAATTAAAGGATACTCATAAAATAAGAGAACATATAGTCAAAGGATACTAAGAACATAAGGAGCTGAATCAGATCAAAGGCCTCTTTAGTCCAGTGTTCAGTTCCCACAGGGCCAACCATGGGAAGCCCATAAGAAGGACAGGAGCACAGTCACAGCACTCTCCTGTTCCTGTTTCCCAGCAACTGGTACTGAGAGGCATATTGCCTCCGATACTGAAAGTAACCCATCATGACTACTCATGTTTTAATGCAATGCACTACAAGGCAAAATTAAGCATTTCTGAGGGAGAATTCAGATGGTGAATTGAATGTACATTGCAGCCAATCTAGGAACATTCTTCTCTCAGGCATTTGGCAGTAGATGATGAGGCTTTAATCATGTCCTGGATCTTCCTTACTGTTGACAGTTTACAATGGTTTTAGATATGGGTGTGTCTCTGTGTGTGCTGCCTGTTTTTATAGCTGTATGTAAATGTGTGTGTGTGTGTGTTAGGAATGTGTATCGTATCGTTAAAATGTCCAATAATGATACAATATGCTCTTTATCGTGCATACGATTAACAATAACAATACAATGCAACTTCCTACAATAATCATCGGAGACGATCATTTTCAGCCTGATTATATTGGATTATCAGACTGCCATATAAATAAACCTATAACTTCTGTATTTTAAAAGTTAGAGACTTGAAACTTGGTCACAGGGCTTATGGGGTATGCCTACGTATGTGTATGAAATTTGAGATCGATCCTTCCAACCCTTGATTTTATATGAATTTTCTAAAGATAGTTTAAGTTTTGACAGGTCAGAACGACAGCTCGCCACGTGCGTTCATTCAGATCTGTCTAAAAGTTGCAGGATCTTTAATAAATTTATATAAAATCGTGGGTTGGAGGGATCGATCTCAAATTTCATACACATGTCTAGCACATGTTGCTACATATATGTGCCAAATTTCAGATCTATCCCTCCACCCCTGTATTTTATATGATTCTTTTAAAGATCGTGCAACTTTTGACCTGTCAGAACTTAAACGATCTTTAATAAATTCATATAAAATTGAGGGTTGGAGGGATCAATCTCAAATTTCATACACATACTTAGGCATATACCATAAGCATTGTGACCAAGTTTCAAGCCTATAACATTGAAAATACAGAAGTTATAGGCATTTTTTCCTAAAACATTCAGCTCTATAGGGCACAATGGGGCTGCAAATTAAATATCGTATTTCCGATAATTATCTTGAAGACAATACGGTTCACTTACGATATTATCGGAGATGATATTTTTTTGGTCTGAAATTCTGATAACAATAAAATACGATATTTTCGGGCGTGCACATCCCTAGAGTGTATGTATATGTGTATGAGTGTGTGTGTGTGTGTGTGTGTGTGTGTATAGTGTTTCTAAGGTTTGAATCTTTGTAAACCATCCAGAGAGCTTCAGCTATTGGGTATTATGGAAATGTAATGAATGAAATGCAATATTAGGAGCTCGTTGAAGACAAAGCCACTAAGTCTCGAGCCCCGTGAGGGCTTAAACCGGGAAGAGGGTTGGGGCTATCTACGCTGACCCTGATCCCTACATATCTGGGTATACTAGCACCAAGACCCCACTCCCCAGTCCAGGCCTTGCCATGCTAAATTGGCAAGGTCTGAATGGGATCTCTACTCATAATTGCTTGAACATGAATAAACCTCTCTGTGCAACTGGAAACCCTGATAAGGCAATGGCTGAAGTGAAAGGGGTGGGGCCAGTGTGTCTGGAGAAATGGGGCGGGGCCAGCATACATGGCCTTGACCCCTCTACCCACTTCAATTTCTGACACATTCAGGCAAATGTGTGACAGGTATTCTATTTATTTTGTTACTATAGCTTCACTCATACTCAGATTAATTTGAGACTGTGAATAGAATGGCGTTTGGGAAGGTACAGCCAATAATTTAGCATGAAGTCGCGTACATTAGATGTTTGGGCTTACTAAGCATTCGGACTAGGCTCTTTGCTGGTGATACTCATCCATGGTGTGAGATTTGGAATACATAAAAATTGTATTATTATTATTATTATTATTATTATTATTATTACTATTATTATTATTATTTCCACTCCACACTGACATTTTTGTGAGCCTCCCAGCTAAGACTAGAATCAAAGTGAATGAAACAAGGGCTGCATCCAAATCTCACATAAAACACATCTTTTTGAAGGCAATTTGAAGGCTTTTGCTGAGGCTGAACCTCTGATGAAAACAGCTTCATTGAAACCAAGGTAGGTGGGTGGTGTTAATAAATGAAGCAGCTCTTGTGGTGGTTCAAGTGAACACCTGAACTGCAAAATCAGGGGTTACATAAGTTCTGAAGCAGGAGTAGGCAACTTGTGGTCCTCCAGATGTTTTGACCTTCAATTCCCATCTGCCCTAGCCAGCATAGCCAATAGTGAGGCATGATGAGAGTTGATGGGCAAAGGATCTGGAAGGTAACAAGTCGTCCACCTCTGTTCTAAAGGTTGGTCACTGTTAAGGGTGTGCTGAGGACTTAAATTATGCAACTTCAGATGTGTCTGTGGCTGCCTTGTATGTGACTGTCCAGTGTGGTAGGCAGCTTAATGCCCTCAGTGATGACTTACCCTGCTCACTCAGGGTGGTCATTGTTTCGCTTGTATAGGATGAATGATAAAAGGGCTTCCTCTTCTAGTAAAGTCTTACTTGAGCAATAAAATTTTCCTGAGATGTTGTGTGTCCCAGTAGCCTAGCATTGATTGGACCATGGCAATGCTAGACTCCAGGAACACAAAACTCACACTGTACTTGCTTGACATGTAGCTCTGAAAGAAGATGGGCTTTCAGGAATGAAAAGAGGCGGAACCCTAATCCAGCACAACAAACCTGGTCAAACCCTGACTCTAAAGAGCTAAGCACTCAGATCAAAGCCTTCTGCCTGGATGGACACATCTATCAGTTTCACTTTCTCCCATATATATATATATATATATATATATATAAATTTCTGTCCTATTTCTGACTTTTGTATCTTATCAAAAAGTGAACTAAATGAAATTCTCTCCCATCTCTATTTTTAGCTCACCTTGGATTGCTGCCCACAAAAGTAAGCTCATGTCCATATCAGATTGTGAGCTTTGTCTGTCCCCCTCATACACACAAAAAGTTCATGCATATCTTCATGCGCATTTTTCCAAATTTACATATCAACTGCATACATATTCCAATATACACATTTTTTTCCAACTGACCAAAGCCTGTTTGTGTGCAATTTTCAAATGTGCACATATTTTCATTCACATTTTTCAAATGTAGTTTAGTTGTTGGGCGAATTGCATCGCAAGCTCAGAAAAGTACAGACTTCAGACGTTGGGATGGCATTTGGTTTTGGGAGGTACAAATTGGGCAAATTCTGGTTAAAAGGTGAACTGTAAATAATTCCTCACCCATCCCTTTTGAAAGTCCATGCCTTTGCAGACTTCCAATATAAAGAATTCGATCCAAAACACCTATATTTATTTCAGTTCTACATGTGTATTTTAATGCTGCTAGGCCTACTAGAGATTTTCTAGAATGTTTGACTTTTCTCTTTCCATGAAAACCCTAATGAATAAAGTATTGAAGGTCAAGCATATTATGTGTTGCCTTAAAGAAAATTATAACGGAATATTTTCAACAGTTGGCTTTTTTTGTTTTTAAGTAAATAAATAGTAATCTATTTTTTCCCTCATAGTTATGCTTCTTTATGACACATATTCAAAATAATGGTGTGTCACTTTTCATTTCCTTCCTGGAATGAGTAGTTTATTCATTATTTATTGAAAACTGACATACATGTATAATGAATAACAGATGTTTCTGAAAAACTGGATTTTACAGTGTTTGCCAAGTTAAAACAACAACAACAACAACAGGAAATGAAATTTTAATAGAGCAATTATGAATCTGCCATCCTGAATGTGGAAGGTAATAACAAAACAATCTTGATTATGAATGATATCTGAGTAATTTCTACATTGCTACATGTTCTCACGTCTTATTGAACATACTGATGGAAGGGGGAAAAACTATGTTGTCATAAACATTTGTTGTTTGTTTGTTTGAAATACGCATCGACATAAGCATATCATAAATTTGTTTGTTCCTTTAAGCAGGGGAGGGGGAATTAAATGATAAGGGCCACCACACAACAGTATAATCCTGTTCACTCAAGCACAAGTACCCTCTTGGTAACACTGGCAGTACTTTCTCCAGGCATACTTACAATAGCATCTGCCATTGCTGGCAATCATGGTCTTGTTTGAGTGCATGGGTCTCTGGATCACACCCAAGATGCTTTCTATAAGGATAAAAGAACTAGTTCCCTGCACATATGTTTTCTGGATCAGCTTAGCTCTCCAGATTGAACATCAAAGGTTCTTTAGTTTCCATTGATAGGTGCCACAAGCTCCCAAAACCTTCTGTAATCCTCACTCATAGTTTGTCTAGCCACCAGCATATTGCTTCAGGCCCTAAAAACTAGTGATGAGCAAACTTACCCTCAATAACTTTGTTATTTTGTCAGAAAATAACAAATTCATCCAAGTGAGAGCAGATGAGAGTTTGCCTTTCATACAAGATCTCATCCCATCTCAACAAGTTTTTGCACATGTGCAATATCAAACTGCATTTTCGGCACTGTCATTTGGAATAGCATAGTGAGGCATGACACACTATGACCCCCCTGGCACAAATGAAGTACAAGCTGAAGGGGCAGGATTGCAATTTGAGATTGATAAAGAAATGGTCAAGGAATACCTAATTTCTTTGAACAATGAATTGCATCCTAGAGTAATAAAGGAGCTAGCAGAAGAAATCTCAGAACCACTGTCTATTATTTTTGCATCATGGAAGATGGGTGAAGTGCTCAAGGACTGGAGGAGGGCTAATGTTGTCCCTATCTTCAAAAACAGCAAACAGGAGGAACCTGGGAACAACAGGCCAGATCGTCTGACATCCATCCCTGGGAAATTACTGAAGCAGATAATAAAGAAGTCATCTGTAAATACCTTGGAAACAATGCAGTGATTACTAGAAGCCAGCATGGGTTTATCAAGAACAAATCCTGTCAGACTAATCTGATCTCAGTTTTTGATCGAGTAACCTCCCTGGTGGACTGTGGGAATGCAGTGAACGTAATATATCTTGACTTCAGCAAAGCTTTTGACAAAGTGCCCAATGACATTCTGAGTCACAAACTAGCTAAAAGTGGGGTAGATGTAACAAGTATTAGGTGGATCCACAGTTGGCTACAGATCAGACTCAAAGAATGCTTCAAGAAGGATGCAGACAAGCTGGAGTGTTCAGAGGAGGACAACAAGGATGATCAGGGGTCTAGAAACAAAGCCCTATGAGGAGAGACTGAAAGAACTGGGCATATTTAGCCTGGAGAAGAGAAGCTTGAGGGGAGATATGAAACCACTCTTCCAATACCTGAAAGGTTGTCACACAGACGTGGGCTAGGATCTCTTCTTGATCATCCCAGAGTGCAGGACACAGAATAATGGGCTCAAGTTACAGAAAGCCAGATACCAGATGGATATCAGGAAAAACTTCCTGACTGTTAGAGCAGTACGACAATGGAACCAATTACCTAGGGAGGTCGTGGGCTCTCCCACACTAGAGGCCTTCAAGAGGCAGCTGGACAACCATCTGTCAGGTATACTTTAAGGTGGATTCCTGCAATGAGCAGGGGGTTGGACTCAATGGCCTTATAGGTCCCTTCCAACTCTACTATTCTATGATTCTATGATCATGTATCACCATGTAATGTAGCCCCTTCCTGACTGGTTATTTTTCTGTGGCCTTCCTATGTGGTGAGATGTTTACTTGCTGATCACCAGAATATGGAGGAAAGACGAAGATGGACTTATGGAATCCTCCTCCTCCTCTTCCTTGCGGAGTCAGAGCTGTGGTGACAATGACAAGGGATGTTGCAGTGGATGCACCAGATCACTCAAGATTTAAATCAGCCATCTCAGGATCTGCACAGAAATGGAATTGCTTAGATTAGGACTGTGCATGCTCCAAAGCTTGCTATCAATTCCAACCTTAACAGTGAATTTGTAATACATCAATGCAGGGGTCACTACGAAGGTGAGCATTACGGATGGATGGGTCTTGACCAACGAGCCGACTAATTATGAAATTCAGCAGCAACAGCACGAACAACTAGGAGTTCTTGGTGAGATAATTATATCATCGTACACAAGCTGTGAAAGTATAAAAAATAGCATAAGCAAGAAAACTCTTTGACAAAGGCTAGTTCATAATAAACATTTAATGTGGAGGAGTGCCCAGATTTGATTGCATATATAGTTTTAGGAAAACTTACTACTATATCTCATTTCTGCCATATTAAAAAAGCTGACGTTCAAACCAGGAAATTTAAAACACAATACATATCAGTGATCTTCGGGAGCCAGTGCTCCTGAAGAACTTCATTTGAGAAAATGCTGTATAATTTTTATGGCCACATAATATTTGTAATTATGCAAACTATTGTAATGTTAAGCTAATCTCATTCTTTAGGGAACCAAATGCTTATCTGCTGATTGCTGCTGGAGATATTTTCCTTTCCCTAAACAATTAGCTATAGGCATTTTATTTATTTATCCCCACCTGTTTTTCCCCCCCTGAAAAAGATAGTACCTCCAGTCCACTTGCTTCAGAACGCAATTTCTAGGTTTTAGTCATACAGCACTGGATGTGGCAGATAAGGGAGCACAATTCCAAATTTTGGTGATTGTGTATGGGGGGGGGAGGGATGATTCTCAACGATATTCAAAGGCTATTGAATATAGCCAAGATTAACAGTACAATGCTACTCAGAAATAAGTTCTATTGAGAATCCTTATTTGGACTGACTCCCAGGAAAGTGGTTATGGGATTGCAACCTAAATTTCTCAAAAGCAGAATATTCCCCAGTGATGGTAGCAATGCTCTTCAGTAGTAGAGGGGCTGTAATTCAGTGGCAGAGTACATGATTTGAATGTAGAAGGTCCCAGGTTCAATCCCTGGCATCTCCAGGTGGGCTTGAAAAATGTCTCCCTGATAGCCTGGAGAGCTGCTGTAAATCAGCGTTCACAATACTCAGCTTGATGGATCAATGGTCTAACTCACATTCCTAGATGGAAGACAAACAACTCTGAACAGCACCAGGTGTTTGATATATAGTGATGGTACACTGAGCACTCTGGGACACTGTGGGATGTTTAAACATGGGGGAAAGGACTAAGGTGCTGGTGCACCCTGCCAAGGTCTATGGGGCCCAGAAGCTACCTGAGGATGCCAGGTGATGACACCAGGCCTAGGTGTCCAACAAGCATCCTTGATAGAAAACTTTCCCATTATTACCCTGAAATGTGCAGGAGGCTGTTGGGTGTATTTAAGGATGCACAGCTGTACATCCTTACTTAAGGTTTGACGAGGGGAAGCATTCTACATTAAAAAAGGGTAATTGGGGTTGGTTGGTCATTCTAACATATATAAAATCGAATATTTTCACCAATCTTCCTCAAATTTATGTGAGTCAGAAATAAATGTTGGCTTTACATAACCTGAACATTTCAAGAAGATTGAAATGTTGAAAGACTGAGGGAAGGATAATAGTTTAAAGTAGGAAAGCATCTCCTTCGGTCAAAGTGTGTGTTAAAAAACAACAACACCATTGTAATTTTTTGTCCACCATTTGTGATCATATAAGGGCTTACCTAATCAAAATCTTGAGTTCCAATTGCTTTGATCTTATATTTGATGGAATAGTGTTTTTTAAAAAAAATCCCCTCAGGTTTTTTTAAATTTTTATTATTATTATTTCTAATGAAAGCCTATGGAAGCTCATAACATGGCACTCAGAATGTTGAGGAGGAGGGGAGGAGGGAATAACTGCCATCTGGATTAAAAATGGAAGTGACCTGTGTGTGTGTGTGTGCATGTGGACAAGCAATCCCGTCTGCCCTAACACAAGGAAGCCATGGAATTGAAGGGGAGCAAAACTTTAGTTCATAAGCAGGCCTGGCTTTCCTTGAGGGCAGAGAGTTTTGCTGCCTGAAGAAGTGCAAAGCAGACTCAGCCTGGTTCTTGCCTCTTTTTTGAGAGAAGAAGAGTCCTCTTTTCTCTCTTGGATGGGCTTTAAGACTAATTTGGGCTATCTTTTCCAAAGCAGAGTTCTTTGACCCAGGTGCCTGGCTCCGGAGAAGTTTGGTGAAGTTTTTGCTCCCTATTTGTTTTCGCTCACTGATGAAGGTTGGACTTCACAGCACTTTTCATTTTAACTTATTTTCTACACTCTCTACCTGGATTAATTTTCCCTACTTGGACTTTGCTGAGTTCTACACCCTGGAATCTAGGAGAGATTGCTTTCAACTTTCCTCTGGATCTATGATAAACTGGTCTTCAGATCTCTCCTTGGAATAGGTAGCTACATTCTTTTTAATCTCTCTCTCTCTCTCTCTCTCTCTCCCCCCCCCCCCATACACACACTGCTCCCTCCCTTTTTTCTAAGGCCCTTTCTACACCAGGCTGTTTGCTTGGGACATCTTCCACCCAGTCCTTGTGTGCCGATGGTGTGTATTAGGTACTTCCAGGATCTCCCACCCTCCTTCCCTCTACACTGCTACACTGCTATGGTGTAGAAAGGGCCCAAGAGTTTGGACCATACTGCTATAAAGTTGAAAGCTTCAAGCACTTAATTTAACTAGTTTAGTCCGGTGTAAGTTTTAAGTACAACTTTGAAACCTTTCAAAGTGCTTCTGGGCCTACAACATTGTTTTCGACCTAGTCACACTGTTTTTTCTAATAAACCTTAAAAACAGTTAAACTGTAGTGTATTTTGCATAGTGTACACATGTATTTTCTTTCTAATCATTGCATGTTTGAGACTTCACTTCTGTATCTCATGCACTTTTGCATTTACTTTTCTTTATAAACCACTCATATTGTAAGACTTCTTGTGTGGCATATTTTCATTGGTTTAACAAATTAAAAGCGATTTTCAGTTTTCCTGCTTATGTTTTAAAATCTATTTTCAACAGGCCAAGTAACTTCAAGAGTTACAGAGTTGGGGAAAATCCTCAAACTCTTTGCGATAAGACACATTGACTAAGGGATCCTGGAGATAATTTAGACTGACCCAACCACATAACGCTATTCCCCCTTCTGTAGAGGTCTGGACCACTAAAGACAAACAAAGTGGCAGACCATAATAAAACTTCTCATGTGTCCATTTGCTTTATGAGACATGTGCTCCTGCAGGCTACCAAACAGAAGGACTAACAGGCCATAAAGTTGCCTAGCTAGATCTGCCAGAAACCCAGTCTCACCACTCCTGGCAGGGCCATGTTTTACAGCAACTGCTCTCAGCTGAACTTGATTGAATCCCACCCTCCATCTCTGGGTTTAATTTACTGACCTCCCCTGGCTGGGCCTTGCAGGAAACTATAGGGACAGACAGAGCAGGCATACATAGGCTGTGTTCGGACAACATAATAGTCAGTGGTGGGTTACTAGTCAACTCCAAAGTTGACTATTTAAGGGTTTACTCCCCACACTTGTTACTACACAATTGGTTGGAGTTGACATTGAGTAAACTAATAGTCAAACCCACATTTGACTGACACAGCCCCCCTCTTCCCACCCTTTGCCAGTTGTGCCAGCTGTAGCAGAGCAGCCAGCATGGTTTTGGCCACTCTTGCCTGGGAACTCTGTAGCCAGCTGAGATAGTCCACTCTACCCTGCAAAATAGTCCACTGAGCCTGACAGACAAAATGCTAACCAACGGTTGTGCAGATAGTCAACTCTGCAGAGCACTGGTTATCTTGGTTGGCTATTTTGAGGAAATAGTCAACCATGGGGTAGGTTTTGCCCGACAAACAACACAATAACCAACCATTGACTATTTAACCAACGGTTGACTACTTAAACCATCGCTGATTATTGTGTTGTCTGAACTGAGCCATAGAGTGCTGAGACTGACAAATCTAAAAGCAAGTATGTTGCTTTTCAAGAACTAAGGAATTTCAATGGGTCTTACTTTTGAGTAAATACCTAGGGATATAAATGCAGCCTGTGTGGGCTTGAAACTTGACCACAAAATTGATCACAATCTGCTACTTTGAGATCCAAACAGAGAGAAAAAACATGTAGCATAAAATGAGCTATAATAATTAACATAGTAAGAAATAAATAAATATATTTTATTATTATTATTATTATTATTATTATTATATGAATGTGCCCCCTCTCAAACATGCCCCAGAATTCTCTGCAACATGCTTGGAGAAGATGTGCAATCATTGTTAGGTGGAAAAGGCTTCCCAAATTGAGTCTGAATAATATCTTTCTAAAGGATTCTGGCCCTAGATAGGAATTCCTGGACATGGATATCTGGAGTTTTTGAGTTCCACAGAACATTTCTGAACTGCTAAATTGCTCCCATTTCAGATAATAGCAAATATTGTCAGTGAAAGGGACAGGGGATTTATTTTAAACATCAGAACAACAGCTGTCAAGTCAAATCTCTTCCCTACAGCACTACCTAGAATGTGATACTTCAAAGGAAGTTAATATTAAGTCATACACAGGTGAATACTTCACAACTAGAGCAAATGGAGAGGGCATAAAGCTAAAAGGAGCTTTGACCAGAGATTACTAAAAAGATTTCAAAATATATTTATACTTTCCTATTATTTTATAAAATATTTCTTTTGGCAGATATGTGTTCCATAGAAATATTCTATATATTTCTGTGTAGAAAGTGTGTGTGTGTGTGTGTGTGTGTGAGAGAGAGAGAGAGAGAGAGAGAGAATTTACATTGTTTTAGCTTTAGGATTTTTTTCCCCAATCACCTCAAAACTTATTTGTATTTCAGTAATTTTAGTACTTGTTCTTACTATTAGGGTTATATAAGTGTTTAATTCTTAATTCTTACGGACAGGACTAAGTGTGTCATGGATGTGCTCATTTCCAACCTACAGGAAAAGAAAACCACTACTGTTAGAGCTGCTACATATGCTGCCATTTTTAAAAACATAACTAAAACAGAATGTATGCTCTAGGACTGCATAACCACCAAGCAATGTAGCACTTCAGGGTTGACATACTTGCTTATTGGAAATATTATAAACTAGCAACAATACGTTGGATGCAAAAACAGGAGTCTGTCAGTGATGGCTCCAGAATGAATCAGTATAGACAGACAGCATACACACAAAATGGAGACTGAAGATAAGGAAGTAGAAGACTTTTGGTTATTTTCATTTAAGACCAGAACTAGTCCCACCTACACCTTGGAACATGAACATGAGCACATTTAGTGGGCAAAGTACACACGTTTCCCCACTAGCAATGCTCGTTCACAATATTTGTACTTTGGAAAAATGTACACTTTAAATATGTGCATTTTGGAAAAAAATGCACATGTCCATGCTTTAGTCAATGGGCTGAAAGTATGCATCTTGGTACACACTTTAAGAGAAATGTGCATTCAAATGAATACTTTTCCATTTCAAAGGTGCGGGAAGATCCCAATTGGGAATGAAACAGACCAAACTTCGAGGTGGAATTCAGAGAACATTAATGAACGATCAGGTGCTCTTCCTAACTAAGAGTAAAACTACATATTATATTAAAGACCTAGCATGCAGCCAAGTGTGTGAGTGTGTTTGCATTTTACTCTAAAGTAGGGTGACCAGATAAAATCCAGGTCAGGGCTCATATAACTTTAACAGTTGTAGAGAAAAGGGAATTTCAGCCAGTGTCATTTGTATGCAATTAGTTCCTGGTGATATTCCCTCTTCATCACAACAGTTAAAGTTGCAGGGGCCCTGCCTTCTTTTGTATATGGTCACACTAGTATAGTGCCTGCACCTTTAACAGTTGTGATGAAGAGGGAATTTCACCAGGAACTAATTGCATACAAATGACACTGGCTGAAATTCCCTTTTCTCTACAACTGTTAAAGTTACATGAGCCCTGACCTGGATTTTATCTGGTCAGCCTACTCTAAAGCATGGGTGGGGAACCTCTGGCCTTTCCATTGTTGCTGTACTACGACTCCTATCATCTTATGGCATTAGTCATGGTGGCTAGAGCTGGTGGGATTTGGAATCCAACAATAGTTGGAGGTCCATAGGTCCACCATGCATGAAGTAATTGTGCTGGCCCCTAACCCAGGGTCAATGGAGGCTTTCCACCTTTTCTTTAGCTGCATGTGGTGGTGGGTAGTTTTGGGGTGAAAGCAACAGAGAGGTAAAGATTAAATGTTATCTTCCCTGCATGGAGTGTTCCTGATCCAGATCAGGTTCCTCACACTTCCTTTAGAGCAGGGATGGCAAGGCTCCAGCCACATACCATATATAGTTCATGGCTCCCAGACTGTGGAATGACCTGCCGGAGGAGACTCGTCAACTTAACAGTCTTTTAGAATTTAAGAAAGCTATAAAGACTGTTCTCTTCCGGCAGGCATATCCAGTGTAATTTTTAGAATGTTTTTAGGATGTTTTAGGATGTTTTAATGCAGTTTTAATAATATTTGTCATGTTTTGATTAGTTTTATGTATTTTATCATGTTGTTGTTCCCCGCCTCGATCTAGATGGAGAGGCAGGTAAGAAATAAATCGTTATTATTATTATTATTATTATTATGATCCCTATTCAGCCCTTGAGTTCCTGCCCCCGCCCCAAACTCTGCCTTAGGCAAACTCTGCACTATCCCTAGGCTCATTCTCTCTCCCAAGCCTGCTGCTGACCTGAAATTCTTTTATCAATAAATGCTTAAAATAATACAAAAAGTTAACGACAAACTTTAGACTCTTGTGTCAATGTGCATTTTCTGCCCTGAAACTATGTCAATCAAAGCAGCACATGAAATAGCCCTAAGAGTTTGAAATAATGGTTGTGAAGAACAAATACAAATCGAGATGTACCTTCAAGGGACATATTAGTTTTGGAGTAGTTTCACTGTCAATGTGCCTCACAAATAATCTTGGCAATGCAGTTTGATACAGATGCTGAGAATTCTCTGTTGGGGAGAGAGAGAGAGAGAGAGTTAGACATATATTGACATCATCTTTTCCTGCAAAATACTGTTTCTCATACTTTGCCACAAGTTGAGGAAAAAAATCTGATGATTTTGGATAGGGATGTGCACTGGATCGGACCCGATCCACGATCCGAGTCCGGTCCAGTGGGAAATCGGATAAATTATCCGATTTCCGATCCCGCAGCTGGATCGGCCGATCCAATCCGAACCGGTCCGAAAAAGCTCCGAACCGGTTCGGCGGATCGGCGGATCGGCGGGCGCCCACTGGCGCCCACCGCCGCTTCCATTGGCGGGCGCCAGCGGGCGCCCGCCGATGAAAGTGGACAGCGGGGGGGGGAGGAGGGGGGCACTTACCTTCTCGGCCCGGTGGCTCCCGTCCGGCGCCGGCGCCTACTACTACTAGCAGGCTCCGCGGCCTGCTCTAGGGTGGCGCGCCGGGTGATGTCATCACCCGGCGCGCTACTCTAGAGCAGGCCGCGGAGCCTGCTGGTAGTAGTAGGCGCCGGCGCCGGACGGGAGCCACCGGGCCGGGAAGGTAAGGAGGGGGTGCGTGGAGGGGAGGAGGGGGCGCGCGGAGGGGGGAGGGGGGAGGGGGGCCCTTACCTTTCCGGCCCGGCGGCTCCCGTCCGGCGCCGGCGCCTACTATTCCCAGCAGGCTCCGCGGCCTGCTCTAGGGTGGCGCGCCGGGTGATGTCATCACCCGGCGCGCTACTCTAGAGCAGGCCGCGGAGCCTGCTGGTAGTAGTAGGCGCCGGCGCCGGACGGGAGCCGCCGGGCCGGAAAGGTAAGGAGGGGGTGCGTGGAGGGGAGGAGGGGGCGCGCGGAGGGGGGAGGGGGGCCCTTACCTTTCCGGCCCGGCGGCTCCCGTCCGGCGCCGGCGCCTACTATTCCCAGCAGGCTCCGCGGCCTGCTCTAGGATGGCGCGCCGGGTGATGTCATCACCCGGCGCGCTACTCTAGAGCAGGCCGCGGAGCCTGCTGGAAGTAGTAGGCGCCGGCGCCGGACGGGAGCCGCCGGGCCGGAAAGGTAAGGAGGGGGTGCGTGGAGGGGAGGAGGGGACGTGCGGAGGGGGGAGGGGGGCCCTTACCTTTCCGGCCCGGCGGCTCCCGTCCGGCGCCGGCGCCTACTATTCCCAGCAGGCTCCGCGGCCTGCTCTAGGATGGCGCGCCGGGTGATGTCATCACCCGGCGCACTACTCTAGAGCAGGCCGCGGAGCCTGCTGGAAGTAGTAGGCGCCGGCGCCGGACGGGAGCCGCCGGGCCGGAAAGGTAAGGAGGGGGTGCGTGGAGGGGAGGAGGGGGCGCGCGGAGGGGGGAGGGGGGCCCTTACCTTTCCGGCCCGGCGGCTCCCGTCCGGCGCCGGCGCCTACTATTCCCAGCAGGCTCCGCGGCCTGCTCTAGGATGGCGCGCCGGGTGATGTCATCACCCGGCGCACTACTCTAGAGCAGGCCGCGGAGCCTGCTGGAAGTAGTAGGCGCCGGCGCCGGACGGGAGCCGCCGGGCCGGAAAGGTAAGGAGGGGGTGCGTGGAGGGGAGGAGGGGGCGCGCGGAGGGGGGAGGGGGGAGGGGGGCCCTTACCTGCCCGGCCCGGCGGCTCCCGTCCGGCGCCGGCGCCTACTACTACCAGCAGGCTCCGCGGCCTGCTCCAGGGTGGCGCGCCGGGTGATGTCATCACCCGGCGCGCTACTCGAGAGTAGGCCGCGGAGCCCGCTGGTAGTAGCCGCCGGCGCCGGACGTGCCGAGAAGGTAAGTGGCGGGGAAGGGGGCTTACCCCCCCCCGGAGCCGTCCGCTTCTATCCGCTGGCGCCCGCGGGCGCCAGCGGATGGAAGCAGGCGGCCCCAGGGGGGGTAGGGAGCGCGGGGGAGGGGGTTTACCTGCCGGGGCCGTCCACAGCGGACGGCCCCGGGGGGGGGAGGGAGTTAGGCCCCCCCTTACCCACCCGCCGCCATTTTTTCCTCATAGACTTGCATTGCAATGCAAGTCTATGGGGAAAAAAATGGCGGCCGATCCAAAAATTTCCGATTTTTGGATCGGGATCGGACTCGATCCGGTCCGGGGGGCCTCCGATTTTGTCCGAACCGGTCCGGGACAAAATTGGAGGTCCCGATCCGGGTCCCGATCCGATCCGGGGGGTCCGTGCACACCCCTAATTTTGGATATCACAATGGAGGCATATGTGAGTAATAACATGGGAGGGACTAGAATGTGAAATGTTTGACCCTCACAGTTAGCAGGAAGGATGAAAAATACCACTGGCAGTGAAGGAAAAAAGAAAAGGTTATTTCCAAGGGCAGGAAGATGATACTTTTTACTGATGGAGATTCCATTCCTTCCGAGAAAAAGAAGAGGACTGAATGAGAATTTAGAGATTTCCCTGAAAGACAAGGTTATGGTCATAGTGCTTTATTTTACCAAACAGAGGGCAAGTCTTAATAACCACCCACTGTCTGAGGAAAATGGTAGCAAACAAGTTTTCATATAAAGAACGGTAAGAAAAGGAGCTGGGAGGACTGAACTCTATTGTTGGTTGGAACCAAACTCTATTGGTTTCCGTGGTCCTGAGACTTAACTCTCTCTAGTCGTCAGAACAAAGGTTATCGTGCAAGGTTTGAAATCAATGCAGCTTGAACCACCAGGGTAAAGGGCAGTGTGAAACTGTAGAGTAGCTACTTTGGGTAGCTATGTAACTTCTGTTGATTAGGCTGACTCATGTATTTTCCCCTACACAGTAAAATAAAACATCCATCACACTAAAGCTAAATGTGATTCATGGCAGGAATGATCCTACAGCCCATGGACTGTGACTGAGAGGCCATAGGATAGTTCACATTCTCAGGTCCAAGGTCAGAGGGAGTGTTCTGAGCTCAGGGCTGGGAATCAGAGCTCAGCCCATCCCCAATTATGGATGCTGGAGACATTTGAGATGGACTAAAATGACTTCAGATTTCTAAGAACCTGACCTGTGGAATTCACTGCAGACTGGCCGTGGACTTTCAGATCTTTTTTTAAAAAAACTTAACCGAAATTTACGCAAATTTATTTGCAAAGAAATACACACATTTCCCCTGAGAGATATGCCATACTGGAAAATATACACAGAGAAAGGTTGAATGGAATGGGGACAATGGGGGCCCTGCCTTCTTTTGTATATGGTCACTCTAGTATAGTGCCTGCAACTTTAACTGTTGTGATGAAGAGGGAATATCACCAGGAACTAATTGCATACAAATGACACTGGCTGAAATTCCCTTTTCTCTACAACTGTTAAAGTTACATGAGCCCTGTCCTCCTTTTCATATGGTCAGCCTAGTTGTGTAAGTTCAGCATAATGGGTTAACAAACATTGTATAGGCCTCTTCTAGCTGCTATACTTTCTTCAAAATCCATGTTCTGCCTATTTCAAAATCCATTAAAATACAGAGAATACTGTTAAATGATAATGTGCTTGGAAGTCTTGAATAATTAGCGGACAAGAATGTATGTCAGTAATCGAAATTAAATTTGACAATAAGTGAACCAACGAATAAACTATTACAGCTTGCAAACACTACATATAAATCATTAACCATGCTTCATTGATTGGCCAATTAGTGACCGTTCACTGCATTTAAAAGTCAAATGAAAGAGAGTGAGAGACCAATCATTACTGCTGGTTTCTGCGCTGCAAAAGGCAAGCACATAGGCAAAATATTACTAAAGATGTTTGGTACAAGAATTCTTTTTAAAAAATACATATTCATCTTCAGTGGTAAACATCACTGGTAAAATATAACCTTTTTTTTTAAAAAAAGGACACTCCACCCTCGGCCACTTCATGGTGTTCTTCACCAGTGGGATTTTGAACAACTCTCCCAGTTGGAATTGTTGGAAAGTCTGGATGCTACACACAAGATTGAAGTGGCAACAGCTGTGGACAATACCTACAGCTGTCTCATTTAAACTTGTTACCACTGTTTAATGTGATTGACAATCAGAGTTCATTTGTCTTTATCGTTTCCCTCAGTGCAGACTGCAATATGAATTTTTGCCTTTGGATCAGTCCTTCAAACATAGGCTGGCCATATGAAAAGGAGGACAGGGCTCATGTAATTTTAACAGTAGTAGAGAAAAGGGAATTTGTATGCAATTAGTTCCTGGTGAAATTCCCTCTTCATCACAACAGTTAAAGGTGCAGGCACTATACTAGAGTGACCATATACAAAAGAAGGCAGGGCCCCTGCAACTTTAACTGTTGTGATAAAGAGGGGATTTCACCAGGAAATAATTGCATACAAATGACACTGGCTGAAATTCCCTTTTCTCTACAACTGTTAAAGTTACATGAGCCCTGTCCTCCTTTTCATATGATCAGCCTACTCAAACAAACCTTAGCAAGCTTATTAGTTTTTAAGTCTTTGGACATCAGCTCCTTTTAAAAGTGAAAGAAAGCTCTGAACTGCAGAAACACAATCCTGATTCCTTTGATGGCATTCCTTTATGGCTAATAACGATTTTTTAGTAACAGTCAGTGACCTGCACCAAAATGGGTGGGGGGGTGGGGGGGTGGAAAATCAATAATTAAACATTTCTTTTAACTCCACTCAATAGATCTCGATTGTTTCATCTGATTCTACATTTAGTGGAATCAATGATTGAAGCTTCTCCTGGGCTGAACTACTTCATGCTGTGACTTGTGAGGTCAGTGGTTACTGTTGTTGTAGGGGTGATGGTAGTTGTATTGTGAAGGAACAGAACTATTCCAATATTGTATATAGTTTGCTTTTTTGATACTCACAATATATATATATATATACATATATACACACACACACACACACACACATATACATACACACATTTTGTGTGTGTGTGTGTGTGTGTGTGTGTTCAAATGTTTAGTTAATGTTATTGGAATCAGGATGTTGGTCCAAGAAACCAACGGGTTTGGAGAAAGCTCAAGGAGCCAGGATATCTGCAGAGGAGGAAAAGGAGAAGCAGAAGCAGAAGCAGAAGACGCTGTAGTCCAAAACATCTGGGGGTCACTAAGTTGAGGAAGGCTGTCCTAAAACAATTAAACCCTGCATTTCCAAACACCCCAATTCAGTAGCCCATACCTAAATCTGCCATGTCCACCAAATATGTACGGAATATTATGGTTGCATTTATCTAGGAAACTATTTTAAAGATTCAATGTTTACCATAGGTCCAAACTAGACATTATACAGGATGTGTGCCTGGCACTGACCCTCTCCAGTAAAAGCCAGTAAAAGATGGCACCTTGGGAATGTTTAAATGGATATCCTCACATATTCACCATTGAGAGATTTCCCCCCTAGCTGAAGTTGAATGAAGTTCATCTTGAACTATTGATAACAATTTTATAGGATACGACTGTGGTCATCCAGATGTTGTTGAATCCAAAACCCAAAGAGCCAATTCCTGCACACCCAAATGAGGCATGCAGTTGCAGATTAGGATCTCATTGGCTGGATGAATTTCCCTACATTCCAGGGCTCATAACTGACCTCCTTCCGATCTCTGTCAAGGGTAAACCATCAGAGACCAAAGAACGATATTTTGCTGGTCAATTTTTTGAGGCCCATGGGTGCTCCCTCCTTCAGAGCTTAGTCAGGAGGCTACCAGAAAGTTAGTTGTACATCTGTCTACTTAACTATAACTGTACAAATAATCCAAATGTTGTTCTACTCCATCCAGGCATAGTTTAAAAGGAAGAAAGAAGAAAAATTGTCACCGTCTGATGTGAAAATTCCCACAGCTGGCTACGGAGACTCGATCTTTGTGCCTTTTCTTTTATGGGCATTGTCTGCCTTGTTTCATTTCCTGCTAGTTATGTAATTGCAAGGTACAAAGGAGCTGAGGCGAGTGCTTTATCCACCACACCTGTGACCTCATTCACCTTGCATAGGACAAATGCTTCATCTTTAAATGGGCCAGATCATTATTTGCTCATGGTTCATAGTAAAAAGTCAGTCAAGGCCAGTTTTAAATGAGCGAATCTTACAAAGTACCATCCTGGGAAGACAGTGCCTTCACTTAGACCTGTCCTTCACATCAGTTTAAGGGAAATGTGTTTGTTCAGATCTGCCACACTAATCTGAGGCTATGTGTCTTTACCGGTGATGCAGGGCACTTCAAAAAATATCCTGACTTCTAGCTAGCAAGCATGATCTACTATTCAGAGGTGTAGTGCTCTTGCTTATTAGGCAGACATCTCATAAGATTGGTGAGGCTGACTCAAAGGTCTGCAGTGAGATCAAGCTAATATGCTATTTATAGGGAGCCTTGGGGCTTAAACAGACAAGAAGCCTCAGGGGTTGTAATCAGTTACTATTCTGTACCTTGCAGGCCTATGGGTGGTGGCTTGAATGACTGAAGGCTTCTCCACATAATACTCCTGCACATAATAAACTAGAAAGTGAGGGGGGGGGTGATTGTTTTTCTTTATAAAGCTAGCCTAGAACCTTCTCCCTGATGTACTACTTTTGAAAGTGTCAGGAGATTTGAAACTCCACCTATATTTGTAGTAGTAGTAGTAGTAGTAGTAGTAGTAATAGTATCCCGCCTGCTGCCCAATGCTGGGCCTCAAGGCGGCTTTACAAAATCAAAACAGATACAATTAAAACCTATAAATAGAAATATACAAAAGTTCAAATATAATTAAATATACTTCAATATTAAAGCATTTAAAATACATATAACAATTTTAAGAGTCCTATGCATAGAGAGAGTTCCAGACTATTCGCCAAAGGCCTGCGGGAACAAAAAAAGTTTTTGTCTGCCACCAGAAGCACATCAAGGAGGGAGCCAGTCTAGAACTGGAGCAGCCACTGAGAAGACCCTGTCCCACGTTCTCACCAGACGGTGTCTGTGATGGTTGAGGGACTAATAGAAGGGCTTCCCCTGAAGCTCTCAAAGCACAGGCAGGCTTGTAAGGGAGAATACGGTCTTTCAGATTACCTGGACCCAAGTCGTATAGGGCTTTATAGGTCATAACCAGCACTTTGAATTGTGCCCAGAAACAGACTGGAAGCCAGTGGAGCTGTTTTAACAGGGGAGTTGTATGGTCCCTGTAACCAGCCCCAGTTAGCACTCTGTCTGCAGCTCTTTGAACCAGCTGAAGTTTCCAAACACTTTTCAAAGGCAGCCCCATGTAGAGTGCATTACAGTAATCCAAATGGGATTTAACTAAGGCATGTGACACTGTGGCCAGGTCAGACGTCTCTAGGAATGGGCGCAGCTGGCACTCTAACTTTAACTGTGCAAATGCACTCCTGCCCACTGCTGAAACCTGGGCATCCAGGCTCAGGGCTGAATCCAGGAGTACACCCAAGCTGCGAACCTGTGTCTTCAGGGGGAGTGTAACCCCATCCAGTACAAGCTGAATCCCTATTCCCTGATCTGCCTTTCAACTGACCAGGAGCACCTCTGTCTTGTCTGGATTTGTTTGCCCTCATCCAGTCCATTGCTGCCGACAGACACCTTTAGCATCAAAACAGCTTCCTTGGAATGGGGTGGAAAGGAGTAGAGTTGGGTGTTATCAGCATACTGATGGCACTGCACCCCAAAACTCCAGACAACCTCTCCCAATGTTTTCATGTATAGGTTAAATAGCATGGGGGGAAAAACAGAACCCTGAGGGACTCCTCAGGCTAACAGCCAAGGAGTCTAACAGAATTCCCCCAGCACCACCTTCTGGCTCCAGCGTTCTAGGAAGGAATGGAACCACTGTAAAGCAGTGCCTCTGAGTCCCATCCCAGCAAGGCGGCCAAGAAGGATACCATGGTTAATGGTATCAAATGCCACTGAGAGGTCCAGTAGAATAAATTCATGTGGCCCAACTTGAGATGTAAGGTTTCAGTTGTATGTGCATATATGTTTTAACATTATATAATATTTCATCTATTTTTTGTATATGACACACTTTTATAATCTGTGTATAACTTTTGTGTACTTGTTTGGCTAAAACCTGTATTTGGTTGCCTTCAATTAATTGATTGATTGATTGAAGCCAGAACCAACAGGGACACATTAGTTCCCAGGATTGGTCATCCACCCAGGTGACCAAAGCTGTTTCTGTCCCATAACCAGGACTGAAGCCAGATTTAAATGGATCTAGATAATCTGTCTCATCCAGGAATCCCTGGAGATGGGAGGCCACCACACACTCCAATACCTTGCCCAGAAATGGAATATTGGAGACTGGCCAGTAATTATCCAATACAGTGGGGTTCAAGGAGGGCTTTTCAATGTGGGTCTTACCACTGCCTACTTCAAGCAGGCTGGCACCCTGCCTTGGTGACCTCTCCACTTACCACTCAGCCAGTCCCCCTCTGGCTGTTTTTATAAGCAAGGAAGGGCAAGGATCTAATATATACGTGGTGGCTCTCACCTCTCCAAGGATCCTGTCCACATCATCGAGCTATACAAATTGAAAGGTATCCAATAATACTGGACAAGCAGATGCCAGAGTCTGTATCAACTATAGCATTCAAGTCAGAGTGGATCTGAGTGGTTATGTCTGCAAAGTGCCGGGCAAATTGGTCACAGCAGGCTGTTGAAAGATCTGAATTCTCTTCTTGGGGGCCAGTATGTTAAAGGCCCCTGGCCACCCAAAACAGCTCCGCGGCATGGCTCTTTGCAGACACAATAGTGGCAAAGAAAAAAAGTGTTTTTGCTGCCCGTATTGCCATGGAGTAGGCCTTTAAATAGGTTCTAGCTCATGTTCAATTGGATTCACTCTGAGTTTTCTGCCAACATAGCTTAAGTCTCTGTCTCACTTGTTTCATCACCGCTGGTGTGGCTCCATTTCGTGAGAGAGGATGCTCAGGAGCAATCATGTCCAGGACTTCAAGAGAATTGCCTGCCAAGACAACAGGAAAATCCGCAAGAGTCGTCAGGAAACCATTCGGATCCATCAGCCTCCTGGAGCAGACCATCTTAATCAGTCTTCCACCCCTGCAGAGGCTCTGAGTGCCAGCAAGTCTAAATCCCACCAGGTAGTGATTTGTCCATGACAACAGAACTATAGAAAATTCCTTCACTCTCTGATCACGGTCACCCCATCTAGCACAGGAAACAAGGTCCAAAGTGTGCCCAGCAGCATGGGTGGGGCCAGATACTATTTGGGACAGACCCATGAAGTCCTGAGCCACTCCCGACAGGGAAGCCTCAGCATGGATGTTAAAATCCCCCAGTACAAAAAGCCAGGGGGACTCCAACCCCAACCCCGAGACTACCCTGGAAAGTTCAGGAAGGGAGACTGTTGAGCAGCGGGGTGGATGGTACACCAACAGAATCCCTATTGCACACATTCGAACCCCACAGACTGTGAGACAGGGCATCTGGTCAGGGGGCTAGAATCCCGATAGACCACTGCCACTCCACCTCCCTCCCCTGAGGCCTTGCCTGCTGCTGGACAGAGAACCCTGGTGGGCAACTCCCCCAGCCAGGTCTGTGTGATATAGGCCAGGTCGTCATGCTCATCCAGGATCAAGTCCATTCACTGACCTGGCGTTCACCAGCAGCAGTTTTAACCAGAGGGTCTGTTGCCAGGGCCATCCAGGTTATTCAAGTTTGGGGGATAGTTTGGGGACAGCCAGCACCCTGTTGTTGTGCCCCCTCTTATTAAGCTGTAACTGTCTCCCCCTCTTTATCATCCTCTGCCCCATATAAAATGACATTGCCCATCTATTTCACCTCAAATAGTCCATGCATTCTTATCCCAGGTGTGGTGCTGTGCAACATGCAATTTGCTTTCACAACAGGCATAGTAATAGTGACTTTACATTTGTTTAGTGCTTTTATGTGTTCACTTTCATTCTCCAGTGGATACAACAGCCCTCTAAAGCAGAAGTGTTGAACCTCAGACCCAGGGGCCAAATCTGTCCCATGTGGCCACACCCCCTTGCCCTTAACAGCTGACCATGGGTGGTTTCCTGCTTTTTGCACAGTTTCCCCCCACCCCCACTCTAAAAGGTTGAACTGTCTCTCTGAAGGCTTATTTACCGGCAGCAAAAAGTTTTAGCTTTACTTAGCGGTGGGACTTTTCCCTTGCATCAATGGGGCTTTTAAGGCTGCCATTGGCATGGGGTGGGGGGACGTGTGCAATTTATGGAGGTTCTCAAAATTGCATATTTCTCCATTGTGTCAACGGTGGCCACCATTGAAGCAGGAAGGGGAAGTGTGCAATTTTGGCGCAAGGCTGACGAGCGCTCGCCAGGGCCTCGCAAGCAGTCAGGCAGGGGACATGTTCATGTCGGCAGACACCCCCATATCCAGGGGAATGGATATGGGGGTGTCTGCCAGACTCCTGGACCCAGATGAGTGCTCGCGGCATTCCTACTAGTACTTCAGCCTTGGCCCCTGCCCCTTTGCCTTCAATCCTACCCACCACTGGAATGAGGCCTTTGAGAGTTTCTCTGAAATTGAATTCCACCCTCAGGCTAAACAAATTAAGTGCCATGACATGGGGAATAGAGTTTTGTATTCATAGCATAGGCTTATATTTCAGGTCCAAAGGAACTCTCTGCCACTATAACTCAGAGTTCCCCAAGCTGACCCTTTTCCTGCTGCCTTCAATTTTGTTACAATAATTTAAAACCTCTTAGTAGTCTGATATAAGAGGCTTGGGTGTGGGATGGACACCAAAACTTGAGACAAGATGAGCAATTAAAGAAGTAACTTATTAATGGGATGTTTTGTACATAAGGGACTGCTGCTAATATTTACTTAGGGTTTTTCAAAATACTTCTTAAGGACTCAAGAGATATTGTTGCTCCTAGAAGCATTTTAATGGCCTTCTTTTACTTTGGGCCAAATTCTCTAAACTTCCACCCTAGCCAAATACCCCCACAACCAGGTCCAGTTCTTGGCTACAGTCTTCGACTGCTTCTACACAAGAGGTTTAAAGCTCTTTCAAGTCTCATTAAAATTTTTGCCTCTACATGAGCGGAGCACAAATCGGGAGTTGAGGCGCGTTATCTATCCGATTATGCACATTATCGAATGTGCATTAAATAGCGAGTTTTATTTTGCTGCGGCCTTTAAAGCGCATTTTAACTATGTGAACAAGCGATTCTCCGCATTAACTACTTCTAAAGTGCATTTCAAACAACCGGTAAGGCCACCAGTTATGCGCTCAATTACCTCCCGCGTACAGCCATTTACCATAAAGCGCTTCCGAGAGATGAGCATAATCAGAGAACCAGGCATCAAACCGAATTCTTGTAGAGGGGGTGTTCTTCTGACTCCCCAAACTCTTCCTGTTGTATTTCAGGCTGCTTGGACAGTTTATCTGAGTTTTTAGTGCCTGCTTCTTTAACCTTCTTCTGGCAAGATCTTAGAGAAGCCTCCTGGCATAACATAGCCATCTGGTCCCTATAACTGATCTTACCAGCCTTGTATGGTTATCAGACAGAGAAAGAACAGCCTAACAATCAGGCCTTAGATATTCACTTTCTTCTCTGCTTTCTCCTAAGCGTTCTAAAACACAACAGTGGTGCCCCCCCCAACTATGGAACAATCTCCCCAATGAGGCTCGCCTAGCACCAGCATTGTTATCTTTTCAGCGTCAGGTCAAGACTTTTCTCTTCTCCCAGGCAATTAATAGCATGTAATAGCATATGTTGAATTTTTTAACTGACTCCTGGATAGATGATATGAAGTTTGTTTTTATGCTTTTTATGCTTTTTAATGTTGTATATTGGTTTTAAATGTTCAATGTTTTTAATCTTTGTAAACCACCCAGAGAGATTTGGCTATGAGGTGGTATATAAATGTAATCAATAATAATAATAATAATAACAACAACATCAACCAACTTCTCTCTCAGACTACCACAGAGCCTATCTACACAGTACCTTGTAACGTTTTAAATAGTACGTACCAAATAGGTGCATTCCAAAATGCCTTAGGCCACATTAAGGAGTACTCACGTTACAGGAGAAAAATTCTTCAGTCTTCAAAACGGTGTGTGCAGTCTTACACCCTTCTGTCCGTCTCTTTCTGTTTTGTTTTTACAATGAAGTTAGGGCAAGGCATTGTGGGTGTTGTAGTTCACTCGCCCACTTCCTCCTTAGCCTCTCTTTCTTCCCCACCAATCAATGGCTAAGCATTTGAGTGCTGGTAAACGAAGCACTGCCCCCACAAATCACAAACGGTAAAGAAGGGCACATTATTTTACTTAAAACAATTTATTAAAAGTAAAAAACATTGTATATAGCTGAAGTGAGTTTTAAAAAACCTCAGGTATACAACGTTCAAGGGAGTGTGTCATGTGGCCCAAAGAGTTTTCATAACCCTTATAAAACGTTATAAAGCTAGTGTGTAGATCAGCTCTAAGTAATTCCAACTGCCAACTGTCATATCCCAACAGCACTTTCTTTACATAGCTAGAATCCCCAGCCAATCAGAATTCAATGGATTTGATCCAGACCCCATCTAAAAATATTCCAAGTGATTTTCTCTCTTCCCCACCCCCTCTTTCAGAACACCACTAAGCAACTACTACACAGGCTTTTGATAGTAACAAGATCTAGCTTCGGGCCTACTCAGATACATTGCAGCTTCACAGAAGCCATACAAAGTAAACATTGCACAATAGTAGGCTGACCATATGAAAAGGAGGACAGGGCTCATGGAACTTTAACAGTTGTAGAGAAAAAGGAATTTCAGCCAGTGTCATTTGTATACAATTAGTTCCTGGTGAAATTCCCTCTTCATCACAACAGTTAAAGTTGTAGTGGCCCTGCCTTCTTTTGTATATGGTCACTCTAGTATAGTGCCTAGGCTGACCATATGAAAAGGAGGACAGGGCTCCTGTAACTTTAACAGTTGTAGAGAAAAGGGAATTTCATCCAGTGTCATTTGTATGTAATTAGTCCCTAGTGAAATTCCCTCTTCATCACAACAGTTAAAGGTGCAGGCACTATACTAGAGTGACCAGATACAAAAGAAGGCAGGGCTCCTGCAACTTTAACTGTTGTGATGAAGAAGGAATTTCACCAGGAACTAATTGCATACAAATGACATTGAATGAAATTCCCTTTTCTCTACAACTGTTAAAGTTACAGGAGCCCTGTCCTCCTTTTCATATGGTCAGCCTAATAGTGCCTGCAACTTTAACTGTTGTGATGAAGAGGGAATTTCACCAGGAACTAATTGCATACAAACGACACTGGGTGAAATTCACTTTTCTCTACAACTGTTAAAGTTCCATGAGCCCTGTCCTCCTTTTCATATGGTCAGCCTACACAATAGCAATAGTTATATCCTGAGAATTTCTTCATTATACCCCTTGTTTTGTGTGACACTGTTTAGGTAATCAAAGGAGCCACTCCATATAAACAGTGTACTTTATTAAGATGTTTTTTTTAATAAACAGTTGCAGGGCCTTCTGCTCTCACCTTTCCTCTCTAATACTCTGACTCTATTTCCTCCTCACTTCCCATTCCTCCTTCAAACTCCACCTTCTTGCTCCTGCTAGTTTTACTTCCAAACATATTTATACACATGCTAAAACAAGTAAGTATTATTATCACCCTTTTTGCAGATCTGATACGGAAACTTAGGGCTGAGAGCTTCTCTACTGCCACTTATTCATTTCATAGTAAAGGTGAGATTTGAATTCAGGCTCCTGTGCACATGCTTACTTGTTCAACTGAAGTCTGCAGAACATATTTCAAAGTATAAATAAATAAATTAATACAATTGAAACTCACGTGCACTTTGAAAATGCTAAGTTCACATGGGACTTCTACCTGGGACATTTCACAAGTGTGAAAAGCTGCTGGCATGCTAAGTCACTAGGATTGTTAGGATTTTAAAATAATTAGGAAGTCTCACATCAACTGGAAAGATGGGTGACCAGTAACTGTTAGTAAGACATTAAACACTGATATGATATTTAAGATCTGACTCTGGCATCCAACTGTCATGTACATTCATTAATCCACTGAACATGATCTGATAACAAATGTCATTTTGCCCTTATCTCCACTGACAGGGGTCAAAGCACTACTAAATAACAGCTGGGGTCCAAAGAACCATAGCTCATTCAGAAGCATGCTTGGATTACCGTAAGCCCCAGGTTCAATCTCTAGTTAAAAGGATCTTGGTAGCAGATGATGGGGAAGTCTCTCTACTAGAGATCCTGGAGAGGCTCTGTTAATCAGCATAGACTAAACCTGGCAGATGGACAAAGAGTCTGACCTAGTTAAGACAGCTTCCTATGTCCCATGTATTTAAAAAAATAACTTTGTTGCTCCAATGGCAGCCCTGCAACAAACCAACTTTGGAACAGATGGGACTTTGAAAAGTAGTTTGTTATATGGTATAGCTCTTTCTTATTTGAAAAATGCTTTTAAAAAAAACCCTACAGGGCATAGCCAAACTCTTGGGTTTCCCTAAAGGAGAACTTTTGATCATGTCTATTTTCATGTTGTCCCTGTACGCATTTACAAAAAGGCACCATCCAATAGGAATACTCAATTACATCACTTTGTTCCTATATCTATTGACTAGGGACCATGGGATAATTATTGTCATCAAAGTATTATCCTAGATTCCTAGAATAAACTCCTTTGTGGCATCTGTTATTTTCAAGGCAGACCCAAAAGCTGTAAATAAAGTTATTTAATTCACAGAATACAATTGTGGGGGTGGGGGTGGGGGTGTTACTGGAGATGTAGGGCCTATCTACACAGTACCTTGGAACATTTTAAATTGTATTTTAAAACGTTCCAAATAGGTGCGTTCTAAAACGTCTTAGGCCACATTAATGAGTACTCATGTTACAGGAGAAAAAATCTTCAGTCTTCAAAGCTGTGTGGGAGGTCTCACACACTCTTCCATCTGTTTCTTTCTCTTTCATTTTTACAATGAGTTTAGGGCAAAGAATTGTGGGAGTTGTAGTTCAGTCACCCACTGTCTCCTTAGTTCTCCTTTCATTCACTAGCTTTCAATGAGTATAGGGCTAGGCATTGTGGATGTTGTAGTTCACTCAGTCACTTCTTCTTTCTTCCCCACCAATCAACTGCTAAGCATTTGGGCGCCGGTCAACGAAGCACTGCCACCACGAATCACAAATGGTAAGGAAGGACACATTATTTTACTTAAAATGATTTATTAAAAGTAAAAACCATTGTATATTGCTGAAGTTTTAAAAAACCTCAGGTATACATCGTTAAAGGGAGTGTGTCATGTGGCCCAAAGAGTTTTCATTACTCTTATGAAATGTTACAAACCTAGTGTGTAGATCGGCCCGTAGATTTTTAAAGATCTTCCCATCACCAAATTGAAGATTTCCCTGAGATCATAAGCACGAGTTGTATAGTCAATATTTTGAATAGACAATATCTAATGAAGAGAGAACTTTGAATATGTCAACTTTATATCCCAACAATGACTAGATTATAGGAAATAGCTTTGTACATGTCTTTGGTTTTTGAATTGCCAATAGCAATTGCAGAAGGAGATTTGGATATATCCAAGCTACAACGTGCTTCAGGGAATAAGCAAAGTAACCACTGCCTGAAGTTACCAGAAACCTTCCTCGTAGGTATTTTATAACCTAATTGCTCATTATAAAGATATTGCATATCACTTTGAAGTTTCTATTATAAGCCACAGTTGGAGGCAAGAAGCTAGGCGCTCCCCTCTCAAACAACGTTGGAGGACTACGTCTTATTTTCTAGCAATTTTCTTTCTCATCTTATCTCCTCTTTTGTGGTATTGCTCACCTAAAGACTGGTAGTTTGTTATTCAATTTTAGAAAGCAGTACATATGTGGCCACTCCTTCCTGCTCATGTTTCTGCAGGCTACCTAGGCCTTGCAAATCGCAGACACTATGCACCTTGAAGGGGACACAAGTCTGTTCCTGGTGGGAAGCCTTTGTAGCCACACTGAACGACTACAAAACTGCCAGGTTAGAATGGGAAAGCAGTCTTGGAGAAAGAAAGGAGCATCAAATTCATGTGCCCGTCGGAGCATTTTTTAGGGTTGTGCCACTGATCAAATAGAAGCTATGAGCTGAATTACGTGATCAACAGCTTCATGTGTTATATTAGTTGCTGAACTGTACCACTTCAGGCAAACTTTCTTTCCAAGTGTATGCCACCACTTTATGGTAGTACTGAAAAACTGCATTTTTTCAGCATCCTAGGAATCCAAGCTTCCCCTCTTCCCTTTCTTAAGGGCAGCTTTTTTGGAGATAGCTTGGGACCTACAGCATGCAGTGTACATTCACTGCCAATTAGCTTGGACCTTTCTCCAATAAGAAGATTTCCAAGAACAAGGGTGTGGCTTCAGTGGCCTATATAACTTCTTGCTACTCCTCATGAATCCAATCAACAAAGAATAAATTATGCAAAATAACAGAGATCATGAAAATTTGCACGATGCAGGTCTGTAAGGGTAGAGTTTAGCAGAGGATTGTGGAAGCTGACTCTCATTTCTGTGGGTGCAGGACTGAACTTATAGTCCTTTGGCAGTGATTCAAAGGCCTTCAAAAATTGTAATGAACTCTTTGGATAGTTGTACAAGAAAGGGCTATTTTACCCATTTAATATTAATTCAGACAAATAAATACACACTGCTCACATTAAACTGTTTGCGTGCATCAGAATCTGTGTGTTCCTCCCAGAGGTGGACCACTGAGGTGTTAGGCTTTTCCGCCAGGCATTCCATGAACCATTCATCTCCCCCATCTCAATATTAAGAAGTATAAGAATGGAAAGAGTAGGGCAGAGATCCTGTTGAGCCAGACTTACTCATGGCATGATTGAATTAGAATTTAATTCAGTGTGGCTTTCTCATGCATCATCCTTTTAAATCCTTCCCTCCCTCTTTCCTTTCCAGTAGATGTGGGGAAATCTCCTTTAGTTTTAGATATTTTTTCAGAATAAATCTAAATTTAAACTTCAGAAATAGAATTTGGACTTTGGAAACCTGGAACCAATTTATAGAATTTAGTTGAAGATGGTAAGTCATATGTGACATGTAATTAGTCAGCTACACCCCCATAGGTGAAAAATGAATGGGCTAGAAATAGTACGTACAATATGTAATTTATGTAAAATTAAAGTTTTCTCCATTTGTTCTTAATTTAATATTGACAATGCCACTCAGACTGGAGGGTTGAACTGATATATGGGCAAATGTATATATGACTGTAAGCTGCTTTTTTAAAAAAGTATGATTTTAGATTCACTCAAATCAGCAAACTACTCTTAACCTAAGAAGCATTAACATGTCCAGCAAACTGTTTGAAGTTAGCAATGCTGGAGGAACTGTAGTGTGGATTCTTTTTTTCCAACTATGCTGTCTTTTAAAGATAATTTTGTGAAACTTCTTCATCTTCTTCCTCTTCCTCTTCCTCTTCTTCCCTGACTCGTCTCTGGTTTGCAAAGCTTTCAAAGCTGGATCTCGATGCAGTTAAAAGGCATAAGAGTTCACCATAGCTTCCCAAACCCAGCAAATGGATGTGAGAGGAGAGAAAACTTTATTTAGAAAATAAAATGTTGGACTTCTAGCTTTTATCAGAAGGTATGATAAGGAAAATATTTTTTTTTAAAAAAATGCAGGATGTTGAAAAAGTGTTTCATCTTGTCCCAAAACAGAAAGAAACAAGTGTCAACTGTCTGATTTCGACACTGAATTATTAAACTGAATTGTTATTTTTGTTATTATCATTTTGCATCTGTTTTAATACAAAGAGCCAGGAATATGCACAAGGCTTAGGGTGGCCCATCACCCAAAAAAAGGGGAACCAATTTGCATATCATGTGCATCTATACATATGTTATTCATATGTATAGATACACATTTAAAAATAATAATGCAAATAGAAAAAAAACACATCTCATTATAGTGGAGACCACTGTGACTGGGTGACCCATTCAGCTACCTAGGCTGCTATTCAGGTTCTAACTATTGATGGGCAACTTCAAGGCTCCTGCTTTTCCATCTTCATCTTTAAACTGGTCTTTGACTGAACAGCTCTTCAAATAGAGGAAACCTTCAAATAGAGGACTGTCCTCTGAGAGCTCTTCCAGGAGGAATGTCCTTCATAAACCAGGACACATAGCCACTCTACCAGGACTTAGGGAGGGCCCACTGCTACTGCTGACACCAGGCCTCTGATCCCTGTTTAATTTTTAGGAGCCAAGAGCTGGAAGCCCAAGTAGCTAGATTTGCCTGTGTAGCAGCCATTTAATTTTCCCACAGTGCAATACCTGTAGTCTCACCACTAAGCCCAGCAGCAATAGCTTAAAAAGCAAGGAGCACATGCAGCTAGACTCCGTAGTGAGACTACATGGCATTGCAGGCTTTATATTATATGGTAATTGAAATGGCTGCCACAACCAATGCTTCTAACAGCACCACTGCTGGTCTGTACCAGGCTACCCCCATCACCACAATTGGGTCCTTCCTCACTACTTCAGTGGGGAGGGACCCATCAAGAGCACTTGACCCAAATGTGGGACCAGTGAAATGTGGGACCAGTCTTACTCCTTGGACGTTTTGTAAAATTGTTAACACTTCATTTTTAAGCACTACTGCTACTATCAAAGCCAAAAGACTTTCTAATAATAATAATATATGTTTTTATTTCTAACCCGCCTCTCCCTCTGGATCGAGGCAGGAAACAACAATAAATATAAATACAAAGGCCATAAAACAGATAAAACATTAAAACAAATAAAATGAGTACATTATTTTTTAAAAAATATTGAAATTCAACTGAGTAGGCCAAGATTTCAACATGGACTGGAAATGTTTAAGAAAAAAATATTATAAAGATGGTCAAATGAGGGCAGTGGGTGATAGTGGAGGCATTTATTATTTATTTATTTTATTTATTTATTTATTTATTTATTTTATTTCTAACCCGCCTCTCCATCCAAACATGGAAAGTTTGCTATGTTTCAATTGTGATCAAAAATGGCAAAATCGACCATTGCCAATGCCAGTTAAAATTCAAGTTCCCAAAACAACAGCATCCCAAATAGCTGTGCAATTCCTTCAATGGAATTGAATTAAATCCTATCTTGGATCTTTTTCTCCTACGTTTTTTGACTGGGTATAATCCTCCTCTTTTGCTCCTGTTTTGAACAGTACACTATGATCATTGTTCATTCAAGTTCCCTGCAGTGGAGAGAACTCATAATTTCAAATGCAATTCTGGGTGCTCAGGAACTCGCCATCCACAGCTAGATTACAAAGCGCTTGATCTGGGCATTCAGTTTTAGATTGTTTATGAATAGGATCTAGAAATCTTCAAAGTATCCCATTTGCTTGGCCCTCAGGGCACAACAATTGTGATGGGGGAAGTTTTATGTGGTCTTTAATCAAGGAACTGCCCAACATGCATAGAAAGATGGGGAGGTGTGAGCTATAGTTACAGGTAAAGGGGGCATGTGTGAATGAGGAGAATGGAACTGCTGCCCCACATCACCTGTTTTTTCTCTGCAAGCAAGCACAGTTCTTCTAGCCAGGGCCAGGTCTACACCAAGCAGGATATAACACTATGGACATGTTTACACAAGCCTTTCTTCCCTGGGTCTTGGTTATCCTGGGAAAATGCCTGCTCCTGGGATCCCCTGTGTGACACACGGGATCCCAGGAGCAGGCATTTTCCCAGGATAACCAAGATCTCGGTTATGCCAATTTTACCTGTGTTCCCGGGACAATCTCGAGGACCACACCCATCCTGGCCTCTTCCCTCCTCCCCGTGAGTAGCAGGTGTCAGCAGAGGAAGGAGCCAGGCCGGTGGGAGTCCAGGGACATCGAGGGGGGGAACATGTTTGTTTATTTTTACTTACATTTTGGAGGAGTGCAATTGCACTTCCGGCTCCTGGCTCTTTAAAACAAAACGATGGGTGTGACAGGCATGACGTCCCTCTTCTCTTCCGGGATGTCGCACTTCCATTTGGACACCCAGGGAGGATTGCAGAAGCAGGGAAGTCTGTGATCCTCCCCCTCCCTCCCTCTACACCCTTAGGTGTAGAAAGGGCCTATGAAAGGGGTTTGAAAATGGTATATGGAATGTGTCAAGGGCCCAAACAGTTGTCAGTGCATTTCAATACCATTATAAAGCAGTAGTGCAGATCCTGCCTGGGACTTGGAATACCAGAAATGTTCTCACTTGAGAGAGAAGGTGCCAGTGTCATATTTCTACTACATGGTGGCACATGCATTGGGCAAAATGCATGACTAACTCAAGTCCCATCCATTTCAATGGGTCTACTCTAAGTAGGACCTATGTTGGATTTACCTATTACATTTAATATGTTGGAGCCTCTGTCCATCTTAAGTCACGACAAAGTAGTCCCACCATTTCAGTGGGTCATAAGTATAACTAACTTAGTGAATGGATCCAAAGCAATCTGTCTGTCTGTCTGTCTTCCCCCACCCCTGATATACCGGTAGCAAGTTGCACACTTTTAACTAAGCCTTTAACATATAAATTAAGAATGTAAGAACAGCCCTACTGGATCAAACTAAAAGGTCAATCTAATCCATCATACTGTTTCTAGTAGCCAGGTGAAGGTGAAGATTTCTATCATCTCTTTATCTAGGAAAATGTTTACTTGCTTTTAACTGTTGAGTAACAGGCTCCAATTAATGGCAAAGGACAGAGCCAGTATGAAAGCTAGCAACTCTGCTTCCCCTCAGAGCCGAATACACCCCAAGTATTCTTATCTTTATTCAGACATACCGTATGTCTTCGATTGTAAGACACCATCGATTGTAAGACACACCTCAATTTCAGTACCACCAACAGGGAAAAAGCTTTGATTCTAAGTGTGGGGAAATAACCATCGATTCTAAGACGCACCCCATTTTTAGAGACGTTTATATGGGGGGAAAAGTGTGTCTTAGAATCGAAGAAATAGGGTATGTCAGTAATGCTTAAAGGTATAGGTAGCATAGAACTGAAGGTAGTTTACTATTACTGTTTTGCAGGAAGAAGCACAAACACCCTTTAAAATGCCCCCCTTTGTGGGAATAAAATTCAAACCAGTATCAAACTAGACTGTGGCAATAATACTTGCTTAATAGGAACCTAGGATAACTGTCAGATTCTGTCATAAGGTAATAAAGAGAGCTGTATTATAAACATAAAATTTTCTGAGAGTTCCTCAAAAGCATTCCCTCTTGAAACTCTCCTCATAACAATGAACATTCAAACACAGAAAATGCACTTTCGGATTCAGCATCTGACATTTTCATCTAACTAGAATCTTAAGAGGGATAATCCCACATGGGCAGTTTGGAGCTATGAAGAAAATAAACCTTTTGTAAAATTAGAAGTTCTAACTTGCATGTGTTTGGAGGGGGGATCACCTTGCTTCCTGACTATATTTCCTCATAGAAATATGAGCAGTTGTTAAAATGTGACACCTTTGTGAAATGGAAGCATGAGAGGGGCATTTAAATCTTAAATTCTACATCATGTATTCTTTTTCATCTCCATCCCTTCTTTAAAAAAGGAAAGTCAGTTGTAATAGAATCACTTGCTATTAGGGCTGTACATCACTTCAGATCCAAATCCCAAATCCGAGGTGAATTGGGGTGATTTGGAGGGCTTTGAAACAGATCCGAAGTGATTCAAAACGGCTCCAAATCAGTCCAAAGTGAATCGGCATGGTCTGAATCAATTCGGATTAATTTGGACCTTTTTTCCAAGTGCAGACAGCCTGTCTGTGTTTGCAACATTTCTTTTGTTAGAGTATGGTGGGGGAGGATTTTGGAGGGGAAAACTGGCAGTTAACTGGCAGTTTCATCCTCCAATCCTCCTGAAGTCTCCCAATTCTCTCCACCAATCACAATGGTGGAGGAGGGCTTAAGGATATTCAGGAGATCGAGCTTCCTTTGTCCTTGCTCATTATGGGTTAGACTTGGTAGGAGTAGGGTGTTTTGGGCTGGCTAACTTAGGTTTCTTATTGGTATGTGTTTTGGGGCATTGGTACTAGGTCCCTGGTCCTAGCCTGACACTGTGAGCCTATCTACACTACTGCTTTAAAATGGTTTAAAACAGTTTATAACAGTTTTGAGAACTGTTGGGGCCCAGGACACACTCCATATACAGTTTTCAAAATGTTTTCAAAATGGTTCATCCTGCGTGTGTAGATAGGCTCTGTAACACAACCTGGTGCCCTCCCAGGCTCTAAACACTATGTGACACTGCCTCTGCTTCTGTCCCTGCTATGCTTCTGTTTTCCGCATTTCTCCCATCTATTTTGGCTGCAAACTGATGCCTGACAATGCACTTGTAAGTCACAGTGAAGGTAGGAGCTGGACAATTCTGTATAGAAGCACCATTGGCAAATTGGTGAAAAATGAAGGAGAGTGGAAGTTGTCTATGTGGCGCCCAGGAAGTAACACTGTGATTCTCTTAGTGCTGTTCTTTCCCATTCATAAACTAGCAATAAATCCAATACTTGAAAGAGACACAGACTCTGTGAATACTTTGTACGTATTTTTTATAAAATGCTACAGTGCTCTATTGCCTATGGCACTAAGCTAGAGAGATGCTACTTCAAGGATAGTACAATGGGGAGTGTTTGTGTCTAGGATTTCATGCTGCCAATGTGCTGGGCTGTTTAGCAAAAATTACATGTCATGCTAAACAGCCCAAGACAGATACTAAATTCTGATGTGAAACAGCAAGCACACATATGAATGATCACATGAATGCTGACTTGCATGTCTTTAGGGATGTCACTGATTCAGCAACACACACAGAATGTAGAACTCATCACACTTTGCTACAGATACTATGCTGTTCTATGGAGACAATTGACATATTCAGCTTCAACAGGCCTGATGGTGGTCTTTGCTCCAAAGCAAAGGGAACAAGGTGTGGCAACATCTAAGTGAGGTTCTGACTAGCATTCCTATCCAGAAATTCTGGTCCATCCTACACCAGCCATTTTTCCCGGGCTGCCCCTGCCTGCTCGTGGAGAGTCTGCATGACACACAGAGCATCCCACAAGCAGGCAGGGGCTAGCTCTCCTTTTTCCCAGGAGTTCAGGGAATGCTATTATCCCAGTTTGTTCCCTGCTTCCGGGAGGGCAGCATGATGGGCGGCTGGTGTGACCGTCCATCCCGGGCATAGCCATGCTTACCTGAGAGGAAGCACAGCTGCACCAATGGCTACAGAGCCACACCGCATGGCTCCGAGGCCATCAGGACGGAGAGTGAAATCACCATCCCCAGGATGGCGGGGGGGAGGGGGCACGATCACATAGCATTTTTTTTTTCAAATACATACGTACATTTGCGCTGGAGCACTTGTGCACACCTCCATGGATCTGTAAAAAAAAATTGTTGTCGCGAGTTGCGAAAGCCCGTAGAAGCCCGGGCCGTCACATTCTGGTGCGGCCTCTGTGTGCCAGACCAGGAAGTGGTTACTTCTGGGTTTCCCTGCTTCCCGCCCTCTCTGTCCCTATGGTGCAGAAAGGGCCTCTGTTGCCTGAAAATTCCTGGCAGAGATGAAAGTGAAATCTGATTTGTGCTCTCTTCTTTCAATTCCCCAGGACATGCCATCAGGAGAGAGAGAGAGAGAGAGAGAGAGGTGTTTTTAAATAGGCCTTGGGCTCCTCATATCCCAATGACCACACTTGAGCCTTCCCTCTAGCCTCCTAGCTTCCATCACTGCCCAAAACCAAGGGTGGGCAATTTGTGCCCCTCCAGGTGCCCCTCCACTCACCACTCACCATTGACTATTCTTGCTAGGGCAGATGGGAGATTTAGGCCAAAACATCTGGATGGCCACAGGTTACCTACCTCTGGCCTAAACATTTCTTCAAGTCACATGGTATTTTATTGTTGGGAGACAGCATGAAGCAGGTTGGCTTCTTTTGGCATGTGGTTGCGTTGATAACAGCTTCACAAATTGCACAGCAGCAAACTTGGAGGTGAGGTAGCAAACACAATGGATCCAGAGAACCGTGCCTTAAAAACATTGAACTAGTAAATAACAATGTTTGAGAGGATTCACTTCAAATATTACTCTACACATTATTATTAGCTCTCTTTCCTCCCTACCCCTACAAATACTGATGTGGACTGAGTTGATGTCTGAACGTGAAATGTAGAATTATGTCCTGTATATGCATGCAAACCTCATTCTGATTATTTCAGTGTTCAAGGAAAAGATTGTGTTATAAATGTACAAATAGATCAAAAACTGAACAGTCAAGTTAAAACCAAAGGCATCACTTCAGCTGGCCAAGAGCGAGGTATTGGCAAACTCCTGGCTTGCTTCAGAAAGCATTCTGTTTTTTGGAACTTTGAAGGGGGGAAAAAGTCTTTTCTGAACAGTTATGCGGGAATTTACCTCTGGCTTTCCTGTTTAAGCAAACATTTTCTTACAATTCGGAAACACAAAATGCCAGGAATTCCATAAACCAGTGAGCGAAATGACATTCTGAATCTGTTCAAGAGGATCAGGCCTTTTCAGGAAGTGCCTTGCAAAGTCACTCTTGGCTTTTCTAGTGACTTCTCCTTGCCTCTCCCTCCCTGCTGCCATTAATCCCACCCCATCCTTGAATTCACAAGGGAAGGGGGGTTGCCTGGTGATGGATCCAGAGTTACAAGTTACTTGCTTGTAAAAGGATGTGGATTTCTGAACTAGTGATATCCAGAATATGAACTCTGCATTTGTCTGCATTGCTGCCAACATACATTTTAACCCATATACAAATCAAATTATTTGTATTTTAAATGTTTTAATATTGCAGTTACTTATATTTTTAATTTTTGTATATCTCTATCTGTTTTAACTGTACATGTTTTAAAGATGGGATATAAATAAATAAATAAATACTACTACTACTACTATTACTATCCTAGCCATCCACCTAGCCCTATTTGTATCTATTGTAGCTAACCTAGACTTCAAAAATATAACATCAGATTTGAAAATCCATTAAAAATAAATAAATAAATCCATAAACCAGGATATCACCTTCTCAAATTTTCCCTGGAAATTCCACATTATTCCTTCATGGGCATCATTCTTCTAATATGCAGCTGAACCTTTCCATTTCTCCAAATAAGATGCCTATTACGTAACAGTAAAATGTCACTTCACATTTGGCTGTGACTTTTATGCTTTGTTCTCTTAAAGACACTTTGAACTAAACATTATCCTTTCTGGGTATTTTGCAAATAGATAGTGTGGGCAATAGGTTTATAAGCTTTGTATGAAAACTGTGAGCTCTCCTTGAAGCCATGGAATGGTCCTTGCGAAAGGCTTTCTGTCATCCAATTAGTACAGCTGAAGAAAACAGCTCTAAAAATGTTTGTAAAAAAAATAAAAAAACTTTTTGACACCTCCTGCTTAATGCACTTACAAGTTATGGCGTTCTTCCAGAACAGATTATTTCCTAATGCAATTAAGGCAAGTAATACCCTGACAACCACTTCCTTGAAAAATAAAGGAAAATAAGCTTAATTAATTGGTTCCATTGGAATAAATAAATTGGGAGGGGGAGAAGAATTTTTCAGCTTATTAAATTTGTGAGTGAATTTTCTCTTAAGAAAGAAGGAGATTAATTCCTTATAATGATTTCATGGGCTTTTGTTGTCACTTTGCACAGAATGGTAGCAGCCCATTAGAGGGATCAATCAAAGCGATTTAGAGTGTATTTCCCAACTAGTGCACAGTAAACTAGCATTGACCTGTAAACAACTTATTTGTTCTTCTGAACTGGGAATGGCTTTTTGACTGGGTGAATACTTCTCTCCTTCCCTCCTTTGTGTGTGTGCATGCACGTGTGTGTGATTTTTAATTTGGTAACTCTTTCTACCCCTGGAGAAAGACCAACAGAGTGGGACTTCATCCACAGGGTTAGGTGGGGAGGGACAGACACCTGGCCTACTGTTATGAGGAAGCAGAGAGCATGGTGCAGAACAGTGGTGGCGAATATGTAGCCCTCCAGATGTTGTTGGACTGCCATTTCCATCAAGCCTAGCCAGCATAGCCAGTGGTGAGGAATGCTGAGAGTTGTAGTCCAGCAACATCTGGATGAACACAAATTGTCCACCCGATTAAAAGCATCTTTCCAGAAAGGGCACAGTTGAACCTCGCCTTCCTTGTGGACTTGCCTGTTTCTGCTGAGAGGTAGGGATGAGAGGGTCAGTGAAACTGGAACTCATTGGGGTTCTGTGAGTTCCATCTCTAAGCATGGTCCACTTTGCACCCATTTTCAATTGCAACCTGTTTTTACTTTTGTTTGAACAGAAAATACACACATTTCAGAACACATTTTTTTTAAAAAAAATGTGCATTCCCCAATGCACATTTCCATCTATAGATTAAAGCATGGAATGTGTCTGTGCACATGAAGACAGACATGTGTTTTAAAATGCACATTTTAAAAACAATAGTGCAAGGTCTGGGCCACCCATGCAATTCTGTGAATGAGGCAAGGTGATGGTATAATCTGCAAGGGGAAGAAAAATGTTGCATATCTCCTGTGCTTCCATTCGAGTCATTAGAAATGGAGAACGAATTGAGTACTAGAAGTCTGTCAAGTGAGAAACAGTGTAAATGGAAGCTTCCAAGGAATGTTGATGTGATTAAGCACATAATTGCCTGCTCCACAATAAACCAACCAATTGTGCACTTGTTTCAGTGTGCATGACAATTTGTGCAGCTGGGTAAGCTGAAAAGAAAGAAGAAAAATAATAATTAAAAAAACATTCATGTACTGGAAATAAGGAAATGGTATGAGCTCTTAAGGAGATAAGTAAAAAAAAAGTAAGAACAAACATCAATTTAAAAGAAATAGTACTGATATTAACATATCCTTCTTACAGATAAAATATTACAGTTTGGTTCTTCTTACTCTTTTTATCTTGATAAGAATGGGAAATGTCCCTTGTGTGTCTCATGTGTGTACACGCATATATGCAGCATGCACACACACACACACACACACACACACAGAGAGAGAGAGAGTTTGGGTATTAATGACCCACATTGTATTCTAAGTTCTATGATTCTGATTCTCATTTCATTTCTATCACATTGAGCAACAGGCTCCCTCTTTTTTTTGCCTTAGATGTTTCTGTCACAGTACTATTTCACATTTCCATGGTTTGAAATGAACTTCCTGTCATCATGCATCATTATTTCCTGCTTTATTTTCGAGTTTGATTTGTTCCAACAACTGAACAAAAACGTTATTGATAATTAGACAGCTCGTTTGTTCAGCATCCGCATTTGTTCTTTAGAAGTTGAACATGGAGTCTGATGAAATAATTTGAATTGAGTGACAGGGAATTTCTTTTAATTTTTTTTAAAAAAATCCAGTTGGGAGTTATATTGTGAATCAAGATAGACTTTGCCTCCAGTTTAGTGTGCTTGAGGGTATGGCAAATAGTATATATAAGGCAAAATCACCAGTGACCAGTGGCAGCCTATGGGGACTGAGATAGGGAGAATAATTAATCCTATACTTTGATTAATGCACAAATACTGGAAGCTGGCCACTTTCTCCCATGTGATTCTTACCAACTGCCCTCAGATATAGAATAATGCTGAAAAATATCAGTATAAATCAGGCTATATATAGCATAATGTTCTACTATGTTGTTACAAAGAGTTCAGACATGCTGCCTCAGCAGCTTTCTGCGTTTTCAAAGCCAAAATTGTGTCTATGGGGGAATCCACACAGTCCTTTGGAATGTTTTAAAAAGTATTTTAAAACGTTCCAAATAGGTGCATTCTAAAACGTCTTAGGCCACATTACTGAGTATTCACGTTACAGGAGAACAGTCTTCCATCTTTAAAGCGGTGTGTGCAGTCACACGCTGTTCTGCCCTGTCTCTTTCTCTTTCATTTTTCGATGAATTTAGGGCAAGGCATTGTGGGGGTTGTAGTTCAGTTACACACTTCCTTCTTAGTTCCTCTGTCATTCCCTAGCGAGTATAGGGCTAAGAATTGTGGGTGTTGTAGTTCACTGGTCCACTTCCTTTTTCTTCCCCACCAATCAACTGCTAAGCATTTGGGCACCAGTAAAGGAAGCACTGCCCCCATGAATCCCAAACGGTAAGGAAGGACACATTATTTTACTTAAAACGATTTATTAAAAGTGAAACCGTTGTATATAACTGAAGTGAGTTTTAAAAAACCTCAGGTATACAACGTTATAGGGAGTGCGTCATGTGGCCCAAAGAGTTTTCATAACCCTTATAAAACGTCAAAAAACTCGTGTGTAGATAGGCTCTCGGATTCTGTTTGGGGACTCAATACTACTTTCTTAGGGTAGTATTCAGTGTTCCTAGGTCTGTTGCTGCCCTTAATATGGAGGCTGACCTGGACTTCCAAAAATGCTTGACATGTTTTTATTCTATCCATTTTTGGCTCTGTTACAGTCTCATGCTTACTCTTAACTCCCTGGCTTCCCAGTTATTGTCAGACTCTTTTGAATTCCCTTGGATGAAAGCTGTGGTACAAAAAGTCACTTCTGTAGGTTTATCACCCTATCCCTGGATCTAGAAATTGCCAAACCAACTGTTAAACAGAGACTATTGGAAATAGAGTATCAGGAGCTCCAAGGTGCTGCTTGGGGCTGTGTTCCCCTCAGTGATTGGGTCTATCATGCCTCCCCTGTAAAGATGGAATGTCCTATGATGGCTAACTATTCCTATATATAGGAAGGCATTCTCTTTGGCAAGGTTTAATGTTCTCCCCTCCAAACTATTATAAGGCAGATTTAATAAAACTCCAATGAATAACAGAGGCTGGCCCTGTAAAGATGTTGAGGTGGAGTCCATCTTGCACATTCTGGTTCATTGTACCTATAATCAACAGGCCAGAAAAAGAACCCCAGTATATTCCATCACACAGTTTTTCCATGGCCACTTTCTTTGAGTCCCTTATGATTATTTTACTCCAAGATACCCACAAGTTAATTGTCAAGCAAGTGGCCAAATTCCTGAACCTGGTTATCCTCACTAGTCCACTTATGATTGCTTGAGTATACTTCTCATGGAGACAAATTTACTATTCAGCTCCTTAATTATTTTAATATCTCTATCTTATTAATATATATATTAATATGTGTATATTTAATATGTTGTACTAATGGTCGGTTTACTGTAAATAAAAGTTGATTGACTAATTGATTGACTGATTGATTGACTGGCAGAGATTTATTGACTGAGGCATGCTGGCTTTTTTAGTATTATATTCCATCCTTTGCATCTTTATTATAAATGCATTTAGTCTGTATCTGTTTTGGCTAACCCATGTACTCTTCCAGACATAACACTTGTCTGGGCTGTACAATGCTAAAACAATGGATGCTAAATTTCATTATAAATTTCTGGTTGCTGATGTACAAAACAGGAACTGCAACATGTCATGGTACTTAAAAGTTTATTCACCAACTGCTTATGTTAGAACCATCTCTTTTAAAATCAATAGGATATGACACCATGTATGAATTACTCCTCATTCAGTTTTGAGATGTGGTTGATGAAAACGTGAATCTACTACTGTTAACCTGTTTATTTTACGTAATATTTTTAATCATCTGTTGTTGTTGTTTGCTTTCCCCCTATATTTATGTGAGGTCTTGAATGTTGATTTCCCCCCACCCAGGGTAGAAAATTGACCAGTAAATCCTAATAACCATAATAATGAAAAATTAATGAGATTGCCAACAATTCGGTTACAAAACTTGGAGTAAGTGTAAAGTGGATATAGTGCTGCCACCTTTTGGTTACATACCAGATTAACAATACTGTAAAACATAACACATGAAACCTGATCCTAGGCAGGTTTACTCAGAAGTAAGTCCTCCTGAATTTGAGGGAGTAAGTGTAAATATAGGATTTCAGCATTATAACTGTACTCCTAACTTTATGATTATTTGGAAGTCAATACAACTGAAATATATTTTGATTAAAGTTTTTACTAACTTGATATAATTTATTTTATTTTTATTTTTTTACAATTGATGTAATACAGTATTGTACAACATTTTAAAGACGGTGATTCCGGATTTCATACATTCCGTTTCTGATGGTATCTTCATCAGTGTTTGGCTGTATACGTTAATAAATATTGTTTATCTTAAAGAATATTTTCCACTTGAGAAGATCACTCTTACTATCTCGGGGGATGATACACTAAAGTAAACAATGAATAACACAATGAGTAAAACAGTATTAATTACATCAATTGTAAAAATTGTAAAATGATGCAAAAATTATATTACATCAATTGTAAAAAATATATTATGTCAAGTTAGTAAAAACTTTAATCAAAATACATTTAGGAAATTGAGTCCACATAGTATAGTTCCTTTCCTTTGTTACAAATAGTGATGGCCCCTCTCTTTGTGTTGTTTTTGTCAATACAAGTGAAATGCCATTTAACCAAACATAATTTTGAGCTCTAAAATATGTTCATTTTAACAATAACAGAAAACCTAAACACCCCAAGCCTCTGATCCCAGTCCCCATTGAAACCACCTGTTCATTATCTTTGTGGCACGGGTCCCCATGGTAATTTTGCAAGCCAAAAATAAAATATTTATTTCTAAAATCAAACAGAACCAGATTAATCTTCCATTCCAATTTGAGGGTATTATCCATTTGCATGGGTATCACCAAAGTTATAACCCATCTCTCCCAAATGATTCAGACATGCACACTTTGAGCTTATTTTCATGAAGCAAAAATCCCACACTCTTACCAGGGTTTTGTCTTGCAGAGTTTTCATGGGATAACAATCAGCACAATACACACACTTTCCTTCCCCCTTTGTGGGCAAGCTCCATATGTTTCATTTATACTGCCAGTAGTCAATGGCACTGCAATGTTGTGCGACATAGTGCAATTCCAGAAATACACCACCTCTTTGATGGCAGTTTACTGCATCTTCAGCAAGTTAAAAAAATGGTGGAATAAAGCTGAAAATGACAGGAGAGGTACAGGAATGGAGGTTGATGATTTCATGAAAAAGACCTGCAAACACCCAGAAGTGACCCACCATGAGTGTGCAATAAAAGCCTCAGGTAAAGGAACCCTTTATCTGAACAGCCCAGGATTCTTCCAGAGGGAAGCATTTCTCATGCTGCAAAGGTTACATTTGAACAGGAACAGAGCGAACTGTGCTTAAATGGAATCTTCTGGTGAGTGAATCACAATTTGTTTTCTTAAAACAAATATTCTGGGATTTGACTGAAGCAAAAATAACCCCCTTTCTATATATGTTGGATCTAATGCTCTTGCTTTAGACCAGAACATTCAAGGTATCATAAACAAAGGGCAAGTAGTGTGATCTGACTACATTTCAGCTCTTTTTGGCACATTAAATCCATTTCACCCATGTTTTAAATTGCAATGTTGTAATGTAGTGATGCTTCCAGATTTAAACATCTCATGCTTGAGGAAGGGAGAGCATTTTCAATGAAGATTCTTAGGATCTGGAATTAGTTTCTGCCTTGCTTTCTTGTCTAACTCCCTAACACCCCACAGTTCACTGACTCAGAGTTGCCTGGGATAAATGAGCTGATGCTCAAGTGAAATTCTTCAGGTGATTGTTTTAAAGAAGGATTTATTCTGGCGCCTATCTTGCCTTGGGTCAATCCTGCCTGCAGTGTTCTCAAACATCAGATTACGGCTACTTTGAGGACAGTGATGGAGGTGTTGCATTCATGTTCTATTTAATTGGAGTACAGTTCTGTGATTAAATTAGTCCAACATAGTGCAACAAAACAACCACATTTTCATGCAGATAGTACATATTTTAGAGAATTCCCAGTCTTCCCTGCCACCCCCAACCAGAACAAATATCCCATCAGGGATAGGAGCCTTTACCATTACACTCAGGACCAACTCTTCACTTGTGGGCAGGGATGGATGGACTCACCTCTGTTCAGTTGTTCCAGGTACCTGCCAAGCCATTCTTGATGCCCACCTGGAGCCATGCAAGCTGTGGGATGGCCTGATGAGTGCCCAAGGAGCACGGCTGGCCAGCCACCCCCTAACTGGGCTGCCAATATACTTCCATAATTCCCAAGTTGTATAAATGGCCAACTTAAAGTGGCGATCTATGAAACATTAAAGGCGTAAAAGGGGCCCTGGCACTGCGGTAACCAGGATGGAAAGAGGAGAAGGGATGCTCTCTTTTCCTCTTCCCATCCTGGCTGCTGTGCCGGCAGTGGTACCAGGAGGGGGAGGAATAGAGGGAAGCCCAGACAACTTGGGGAGGGAGTGGGCAGCTGCCATATGCTCACGGTCCACACTACTGCCATCAGACCAGGTCTGGTAAATGGCAGCAGCTTGGCGAGCAGTCCAGGGAGTCGGGTACTGGGAATCCATTGGACTCCCACACCCAATTGAACGGCCGCTAATTGTCGGTATTTCACACAGCCTAAATTGGCTATGTATTTGCTCAGTGCAACTCCCCCAACTTGAATCACCATCTTCATGTGTTACAGCAGTCAGTCTGAAACTGTATGCCAGAATGCTCCAATATTACTTCAGAAAATGGCTAATGTTCTGTAAGAGATGAAGTAATCAAATCATTAAAAGCTCCTGTGTCATAGCCTCTGATGGCAGGCAAAGCTGCTGTGTCTGTGTCAGTAATGACTGAGCGATTCCGTAAGAAGTAGTTGCTAGGCATGGGGGAGAAGGCAAGATTGAGCCTTCCTCTCCAGTCTACCGGAACACCAGTTCCTCCTCCTGAACCTACCAGGGGCACATCTAGATGAGAAGTTTGCCCTGCAGTGGCTTTGGATTGGTGGCAGCTGATCTACATGATGCTGCCACCATCCCGAAGCCATCCAAAAGCAAAGCCCCAAAGCTCTGCTGTAAAAAAGTCAGGTACTTAACCTGAATTTTTTAGCTTCGAGTGAGGAGATGACGGCATCTGCCATCTGTTGCTCTTGCTGTGGAAACGTGCCACTGCCTGGTGTCCACTGATTGGTTGCCATAGGCTGGGCCAGAAAGGGGGTGGACCAGCAAGCCAAAAGGTCGCTGGACCACCTCCACACCTGTACTGAGCATTTTTAATTTTTTTAAAAAGGGGGTAGATATGAAAAGCTGGTGCACCCCATTCCTCCCCCCTTGTTTTTTCCCATATATATATATATATATATATATATATATATCCAAAAGAAACCCCACCAACCTTGAGGAAGGGGGCACCACCGATGTTTCCAGGTGCCCCAGCACGAACGAGGGCGGGCTCGGGTGGACGCGCATGGTGGCGTTGGTTTTTGGAAGGCACGCAATTGCGCTCCTTCTGATATAGATGGCTGGAAGGAGCGCCAAGGCAGGGGCACACTGCCTCGCATGACCGCCACACTGTGGCTGTGATGTCGTAAAGATGAGTCCCAGGAATCAATGTATGGAAGTCAGGTTGGAATAGAACCTACATTTGTAGGAGTCAGTTCACATAGTTTATTCTTGGTGAGATACCAGTAACATAGGTCAGGGCCACATGCACTAGATTTTGTGTGCCTATGCCTTGAGTGAACAATATATCCATGCGTGGACATCTACAAAGTATGATGCAGAATGGGAGTGCCAAAGCAAGAAAGTGTAATCTTGCTTCACTGCCAATGTGTAACTGCAGTTTATGAAGTTCATCCAGAGTGGTGCTGGTGGCAGATCTGAGTTGTGCAATCTGAAGCCAATTATTGTCATATTCTTTAGGAACAAGTTCAGTAGACCTATGCGAAATGATTTAAAAAATAATAATAATCACAGTCTAGCATTAACTACCTATTTATAAAGAAAAGATAAATGGCGTAGAAGCATTTTTGAGAAATGATAAAATCATTTTAAAGCATACATTAATGAAGAACTGTACCAGAAATATGAAACTATAGAAACAGGTTATCTATATGATAATTTGACTTTTACAATTGCTATTAAATTTTGTTTATAGTGAACATTTTGAGTTGAATTAGGTGGCTGTTGCTTAGGTGAAACATATGTTACTATTTCAAACGCAGCAAAGGGTTATGTTACGGCTTGAAATATTTCTATGAAGTATTTTTTTAAAAAAATCTCAGCACAAGAAACATGGGTACCATGTCAAATTTAATTAGAAGAGCAAGATAGTTCTGTAGAACATAGAAGCAACATTAAGAAGGTTGAAAGTTCTGTTGTTAGATACATTCAAGGCTATATTTTGAAAGAGTGGCTTCTTTGAAGAGGATTTGTTGAGTATTTTCTACTAGAACTGCATCCAATATTTGCCAGGCCAAAAATAAAGATTTCAGAGACTAGATGGCATATTGATTGTTATCATAGATCCTGTTTTTTGGTACTGTTTCCTATCTTCTGTTCATTTGATGGCATTTTTTCCCTAAATGCCCTTCCACCACATCCTGGCACTGGCCACGGAGAGGTAGTTGTGGGCGGGGGGAGAAGAGACGTGCTCTCTCCCCACTGGGGGAATATTTGGCACCACTGGGCTGGGGGCTGGGTGATGGGCGTATTTAAGGCAGCTACGCCGAGCCCTCCAGGCTCTTCGAAGAGCGGCTCCTTCCCTCCCTCCCTGTATGCAGTGTGGGTTTTACTGGTCGCCCTATTGGAGGCCGAGTAGGAATTTTTGGCACATAGTCTGATTGGCATGGGCTATGCGTCTTTTCGCCTACTTCACACTGTAAATGGGGAGAGAGTGTCTTAGGAATTATAATAGTCTGATCTTGGTTAATTTGGTCACATTTGGCTTAGGTGGTTGGATGGGCATGCTTAGAGGAAAGGGATGGTGATCATTCTGTGGCGCTGTTGTTTGGTGACAGGTGATACCTGAGGCTTTCCTCTGAGGGTTCCACAGCCCCAGTGGGGGAATAAGGCCACCTGTTAGGCTGAGTCTCGTCACTCCAACCGGTGTTATGTGGCCCGGAGGGTGAGTGGCATGTGTCGGTCTACCATCCCCAAAAAGGGGTATGGCCCGGGTGTGGCAATCATCTGATGCCTCTCGTCAGACATAGAATGCTTCGCCCAATATAAAATGCCTAGCTAGTTGCTGGCATAGTTTAGGGCCCGCCCAGTTTTCCTTTGCAGATCTTCAATAAATGTGGCCTGAATTTGATACCATATACAGTTGTCTCGACTTGTTAGTTCCCCTTTCTGCCTGCAATGTTTCTTTTCTGGATCAGTCATATTCCAGCCAATCAGGGATCACACAGTGAATGAAAAAAGAACAGTCAGTACAGTGCCTCAATTGGATTTGGCTGCATGATGATGGCACAAGGGAAACAAAACAGAGAAAGAGAAAGAAAGCTCAAAATAAACAAATACGTGAACTTTTTTCAGCACATGCTCAGCACTTGCAGATGTTTCCAAACATTGTAAACTGTGTCACTTCAGACATATTTTCTATTGTTTTATAACTCTCTCTTCATAATAATTCTAGCAATGTTATTAGCATAGTCCAAAACTGAATGGATACATGAGCTAAAAAAAAAAAAAAAGAAGGGGTATATGCATTTTGTATGTGCATTTAATCCATGGTCCTAATTTATAACCAGCGATATAGGTGTTCCCGAAGAATAATAATCTGTGATCTGAAACACTGCCGCTTTGCCCTCTTTATATAATGTGCAAATTTGGTCACCCTGTCTAAAGACTGTAGAAAGCCCTACAAACACTGCAAGGTGTGGCAGTCACTGGGAGGAACCTCTGCTGTGATACTGGGATAAAGTTATTGATCAGAAATTTACAAATCAATTAATAATGTATTGCATCAAGGTGAATTTTTTTAAAAAGATCTTTTGGGGGGGCTCAGTCATGTGCAATTACAAATAAATACTGTTTGCCCCCAGCTACAACTTAGCTGACTTAAAGCTAATATGTCATAAGAAAAGGGTGACCAGATTTTTTTCCCTATCTGGTTCTCATACTAAACTAAAAGAATCTACACTGATGTTTGCTGTGGAAGGGTAGGGCACCAGAGAAAATGGAGGGCGAAGAGAGACCAGAATTAAAAACAAACAAACCAAACTCTCTGTGTGTGTGTGTGTGTGTGTTTGGGATGTTTGGAAAATTTGTGGGAGGAATCCCCCCATTTCATTTTTGTTTTGTCCCCCCCCCCCAGACCTTCACATGTTTAGAATTCAGCCAGGTGCTTGTGCCCCCACTGATTCCTTTCTGCTCCCCTAAAACCCTTCCGCAAGTGGTGGGTCCCTGTGATTCCATTGCACAAGTGGGACCTATCACTTCTGTAAGGGAGATTTAATGCCTCTTAGAGGAAGTCCCGAAATGAGTGGAAATGTTCATTTCTGGAAGGAAGGATGATGGGGAGATCAATTATGTGAGCTCCGCCAACCTGCCTTCTTCGGGAAATGAGCATTTCCGCTCATTTTAAGTTGCCCCAGAAGTGCTAAGTCAATGATGTGCAAGCGTTGGGGGGACACTTGCTCAACAGATTTGGTGGATATAAGAGAATTGGTAGGGGCGTAAATGCCTCAATGGATTCTGCCACTGACTGCTTTATTTCCGCCCCTAGTGGACCACTAGAGGAACCCACTAACACATTTGTTAATACCCCACCTCTGCTGTGTTCCTCAGGACTCACTGTTCCCATCCCCCTGCTCTTGCTGCTCTTCCTGCATGGACAGAATATGAGGAAACAGGGAGATGACATGGGGGTGTGAATGCATTGCCATCAGTGGCATTTGGATGTCATGCACAAAGGAGAAGCAATAGAAAGTTACAGAAAGAAGGTGAGAAATGTTTCACATCTAGGGCTCTGCAGGTGTGCTGGAAAAAAAGCACCCTGAAACAAGATGAGCTTGGATGGCTCGGAAAGGATATTAGGAAAAACAAACAAACAAACAAACAAACAAACATCTAGAGCAAACTTCTACAACCTAGTGTTCTCCAGGCTTTTTGAGCTACAACGCACATCAGTTCCAGCCAGCATGGCCAATGGTCAGGAATGCTGGGAGTTGTAGTCCAAAACATTTGGTTGGGGAAGGCTGGCATAGAATTCAGTAGGTATTCCCAGCATGGAGAGGACCATGTTTTATACCTGCCTGCCATATAGTTGTTTAAGATAAAGAGCTTGTCAGAATAAAAAGAGGTGGCAACCCTAATTAAATACTAACATGGATGAACATGCAGGGATTCAAATTCAGATTTTTTGAGAGCTAAGCATTCAAAACTCTGGGCCTGAATGGGTAACTCTGTCGGTTTTGGTTTCTCCATCATTCCATTTTCTTCTATCCTGAATATGAAACAAAAATGAGGAATTTGGTAAACTCTTATGAAAATGAACTGAAACAAACTTCTCACCCAACCCTAATTCATATATTTGCATGTGTTCCAATGCCATTACCAAATTACCATGGCAGAAGCAATTGTTTATTCTTTAAATGCTTGCATTTTTGTAGGCTCTTACACAGCTCCAAAAACAAAAACTGAGAAAACAAAGTCCCATTTAACCAGATTCAGTGTCAAAATGTGCACTTCCCAAAGCATTTTAACTCGGTGCATTTACATTTCTGAATTTATGCATATCAGAGCTGTGTCGTTTCTTAGAAACATATTCAGATATCTGCTCCAAATTATCAACTTTAACAGCTGTGATTATACATTAGTGCCCTTAGTAGAATTTTAAGTACTTATTTTATGTTTCCCTGCATAATGTGGATCCCTAACCTTTCCATTATATAAATGTGGGGGAAAGCAAAATGCCCAAACACATGAACATTGCAAGCATTTTAATGCAAAACAAATGACAAATGTATTATTATGGCCATGAGGGATTTTTTTTAATGCTCTTTCTTTCCAAGGCATGGCATTTTTCTAACAAGGTACAATTATTGGGCAGAGAGAAGCTGAGCGAAAGGAATAGAATACATTGCTTTTTTCATCTCTGGGATTAAATCTACATGAGGACACCCGTGAAGTGAGATTTGTTGTTGAAGCTAATCTCCACTAGATAGCTACCCTCCTAATAAAATTGCTACACAATGTACTGTGTGATTAGCAGAGCTGGGTCAGATAAGGTCTGGGATTTCAGCAGCAGGTCTTTGGTTGGCTGAGATAAACAGTCTGTAGCAGAATGTTTGAGACACCTTTATGGAAGTAGTATTGCTAGCCTTTTTCTAACAAAACCACCTGGCACATTTAGGTCCACGTACGATTCATAGCCTGGAACTAGGAACATGCGGATTTTATTCCGACTCTTCTGCCTGCCTGCCATGGATTGTCAGGCATCTTTCGTTTCATTGTCTGCTAACTGATGGAATCTGATTTTCCGTAGGAGAATGTTGTTCTACTTGTGCTAATTCGTGCAAATATAAGAATCCACATTAAGTAATGTTCATTAGTGTTTCTTTGAATTAGTTAATGGGAATTTGTGCAAATCTCTCCAAAAGTGTGTGGGGGGGGGAGGGAAATGAAAATGGTGTAAACCCTCCAAAATCCACATTTCATGCTTTAGCCTATGGGAGAAAATGCACTCTTTTGGATGGTGTTTTTTTTCCCTTCATATTTTTGTATGACTAAATTTACATAAAATTCCTGGAAATTAGAAAAAGAAAGAAATGGTCCACAAATCCACAGAGCTCTTGTGACTTGGAAAGAGCCAGTACACTGAGGAATCTGTGGATCAGATTCATAGAAATGCAAACTCATTTGAATCCATGGCAGATTTCTTCATCATCCTTATCTATAACATTTTGCAGATTAATCGGGGTCACTCCTTTATATGCCTAACCCTTTCATTATAAACGCTTATGATCACATGTTCTTCTAGACCTGCTGTATGCTGCATTGCTTGGCCACATCCAACACATTTAAGCATGTTCCATCCCACCAATTTTCAAAGGACTTAAGTATGACCACTTGGGCAATGGGAATTTAATAAACAAGAGCCTTTGCAATATGATGGTATTTTCCGCCGTAATGGCAGCATCCAAACTGAATCAGATGGACATGCCCCCAACATCTTCTTACACTGAACAAGTGTGTAAATCAGTACATTTACAAGGTATGAATTGGCTTGGAATAGATCTGTTGATCCAAACTATGCTGGCTAAATTGATACCATTGCAGGATATACAGCACACTAATAGAGAAACTGACATCATTCAGTATTTTGGTATTGGTTCATTTTTTTCCTTCTTTCTTTTTCTTGGGGTTGTTGGCCAAGTGTGCCACTGCTGTGAAAAAGGTAAATTCCATGCTGTGGATCATTAGGAAAGGAATCAAAAACTAAAACTGCCAATAGCATAATGCCCTTATATGAATCTGTGATGTGACCATATTTGGAACACAGTGTACAGTTCTGATCAAGGCACTTCAAAAAGAATATTGTAGAATTGGGAAATTGCAGAAAATAGTGTCCAAAATTATCCAGGGGATGGAACAACTCCTCTGTGAGGAAAGTTTGCAACATTTGGGCTGATTAGCTTATGAAAAAGGTGAGTTAGGAGGACATGATAGAGTTATATAAAAGTATGTACAGTGTGCATAAGGAGAAAACCCTCTCTCGTAATACCCTAGGGTCATGCAATGAAACTGAATGGTGGAAAATTCTGTACAGATAAAAGGAAGGACTTCTTCACAGTTATGAAATTTGCTACCCCAAGATATTGTGATGGGCATCCAAGATCATTAAATGGGATTAGATAGATTCATGGAGGATAAACCAATGGTTACTAATCATTATGGCTCTACATTGCCTTTGGTATCAGAAGCAGTATGCCTCTCAATACCATTTGCTTGGGAACATGAGTGGGAGGGTGCTATTGCATTCAAATCTTGTTACAGCAGGTACAGCCTGAGGCCCAGTTTTAATTTGAAGAAACTCTCTGGGCCACATTACAGTGGCAAGTGGGACTGAGGGCAAAATGTGATTCCTCAATATCAATCCTTATCAGGCAGTGGTTTCATAGATCTTAAAGGCTATTTAGGAATCACCCAGTATATTTATTAGCCTGGCTGTTTTTGATCCTCAAACCCTTTTTATTTTTAATATGGCTGTGGTTAATAATATTTGCCCATTTCAATTTTCTCGGGTTCATAGCCATTGCTTTCCGGATTTGCTGCCATTTCCTCCTTTCTTTCTCCTTCATAGAGGAATACCAGCTAATCAAGAATTGCATAGTGAACATGATGACACCAGAACACTTTGTGGTGCTGATGGCAAATTGTGTTGATTTAGAATTAAGGCAAAGCTTCTTAGCTTGGACACATGAGTTATTATAGCCAATCAAGAAGGTAAGGGGTGAAAAGCTTATTTAGGGCAATGCCTCCTAAGTAGGCAAGAACTTCCATTCCTTTCTCAAGAATCTATGGAAGATCACTAAAAGAGGAGGGTGGGGTACCTTTTGACAGTACCAGATTTGTTTATGTTTCTGACAATTTTCCTCCCCCTTTCAGTTCAGCCCAAGTTGCTAATGCATTAGTCCCTGAGTGTGTGTTACCCTCCTATAAAATATACATATGGCAGCATTTTATGGTGTCTCAGGGAGTGGCTCTGATGTAACTTTCTCATCTTGCTCGAAATATCAGTACAGATCCTTTCTACCAGCCCAACTGCCAAAGTAGCTTTGGATGTGAGGAGATGCAGGAAATTTCATTTGGAAGCAACAGCAGCGTCGGCAAGCAAGGGAAAATTTGGTGCCAGTTTCTGTTGCTGTCCAAGTCGCTCTTTGTCTGCAACAGAATTCGCAAGTGGAGATTAACTTCTTGGAACAGCAACCAGAAGCAGTGTTCCTAATATGGCATAGTTGAAGATAAGCGCATGAATGTTTCTTTGCACTCTGGGAGGACCTTGTGAGGTATAGTTCTAAGTGAGCCCTTTTCTCCAATGTAGAAGATGGGTCACCTCATCATCTTCCCTAGCACACTTTTAAAGCTTTGTGATCACTCTCTCTTCCAGATGAAACTTAAAGTTTTGGACAGAGACAGTAAGAGTAAGTAAAGTAAGAGGCAGAGGTCCAGTTTACCCTAGTTGCTGTTTCCCATGGAAGTGTTTCAGTGCTACATAAAACAATTGCTGAGCTTCTGGCCAAATAACATTTATGTGGTGGCTGTGTTTGTGTGTGTACAGTTGCCTCTGTACAGGGAGATGCCTATAATCATTGCCATTTGAGCAATAACAGTAACTAGAAACAAAGGTTGCTATAATCAAGGAAGTTATGGTGGCCACATAGACAAGAGGCCGGTTCACAAGGTGGTGTCTCCACATGAGAGCTACAAGCTCAATGTGCTCTCAAGGCACTGGTGTGAGGGTTGCTGGCTAGAATGAATCGGCCCAGGAAGCATTCGATTGGAATGATACATTTTCATGTTCAAAGTGGAAGGAGAGTGGGAATCCAATTTATACTATTGAAATGAGACCAGCAGTTTGTTCTCCTCCAAGTTGAAAGATGACTACAAGCCATGCATTTTTGTTTAACAGATGCTTGAGACCCCCCCCCCCCCCAACCTTTCTGTACTTCTGGATAGGCAGATGAAAACATGAGATCTGCCATGTCAATGGTGGGCTGCAATACACATTGGATGGACTGTGTGAGTCATGTTGAGGGCTTGGTGAGTCATATTGCGCTGGTGGGTCATGTTGTGCCAGTAGAAATGGTATGTGGAATTTTTGCCACCAGTTGACCAGGTAGCAGATAGAATAGGCCTGGCTAGGCCTTAGATTCAAGGCTGTCTCTCAGACAGAATTTCTGTTCCCAGTTTCACTAGATGAGAGGCAAAACCACCAAGGCACCTTTAAGAGTGGTGGAACTGCATGGGCAGTTTAGAGTGATTATAGAGTTACTGCCTCAATTGGACTTGTAGCACACATGCCATAAAAAGCTGGAAAGTATTGGTCACCGTTTCTGATAAGCAGATTGGGATTTGTGTTGTGACATAAACACCTAGCATTAGATTTTACATTTCTTTGCGCAGTAACTGCAAAGTTATTGCTGTTGTTTTCTAAAGTAGCTACCTAGCAAGCTGTATACAGAAGAGGAGACAGATTTTAGATGGTTGATCCTTAAGGCAGTATTGATGCTTATGAATCCCAAAGTTATGCTTGTTGTTTGATTTAGAAAGAAAGACTTTAATAATGTTTTTAAAAAGTCTTTGGGAAAAAGGTGTAATTTTCATTATTGCTAAGCAAGCAATATAAAGCCATCTACTGCTTGCTCATGCATTTTAGTCAGGGGAAAGTGATACTAAACCTTGCTATTTCCAATAATGATATGTCTTGAGTTGTAGAAAACGAAGAGTCATGAAAAACTGATAGGCGCACACACACATGTACAATCAAGCAAATGTCTGGATGTCTGCAGGCCACTGTAAAAGTCTATATCTCACAAAAATAGTTCTTGCTTAACTCAACCAAAACAACAAAAAATGCAGCATTCTAACACCAAACCATTTGTGGTAGGGAAGATATAATAAATGTTCACTACGTAGTAAGAAAGAGGGGGGGGGGAGACAAAAAAGGAAAAGGTTTTGCCATTTAACTGAGTGTGTGTTCCACAGTTAGAATCGGAAACATTATTGCCCTAGTAAATACCGCATGATATGCTAGGAGGCAAGTATTTTAAAGTTAACTATTAAAGACAATATGGCTTTAGAAGAGGTTACATATTTCTGCAGTTGAAATAAACATGCAGTTCCATGAAATCAGTGTTCCATGGTGGTGGTGGTGGTGGTGAAATTATAGCAAAAAAAGTATTGTCATCGTCGGATGGGGCTGGAGGGCAACACTAAGTAAAGCATGTGCATAAAGGCACTGGGTTGTGAAATAGAATAGTCATACTTCATTTCGGCATTAAATAACCACTTGAAGTGGCTGCCAGAATCAAGCTGAACCAAATGTGTGGCTCTGAGAATAAATATGAGATTTCTGATGGGATGAGGCAGAGAATGTATATTGAGTGCACAAAAACCCTACTATTCCATGGCCCCTGAGTACACATGCATCTCATTTACTGGAAATACAGAAGTACAACATTAATTCTGAAGGAGAGTGAAAACAGAATACATAAATAAAATGGCACTGTCCCAGCGATAATTGTGGGCAACTAGTTGCACAACGACTGGTGGGCCCTGATTCACCTGTGCATCCCCATTTGAATCAAAAGGCAAATCCAACTAGTTGTGTTCCACAGAGCAGCTAGTTGGATGCTCAGATGTATCTCACAATGCAAACAGAGATGTGGATCCAGATGCACACCTGCATGTACATGGATGAATCTCTGCAGATTCCAATTGTGAAATCATTGCTAAACCTTTTTGACTTCTATTTTTACCTGGTTTAACCTTTTTGCACACTATAATAAAGGGATGCTATCTCCTCTTCCTCCTCCTCCTCCTCCTCCTCCTTCAATAAAAACCTAGTTCTACTATCCCATAAAGATCTCAAATAACTGAGTTTATTAAAACATTCAGCTGTACATTCCTAATCCACTTTTCTATCTACTGTGATAGATTTATCTCTTCCAATATTTGTTATGAATAACATTCTAATCACTATGAGCTATTTCCCAGTGTGCATGTTTCTCCCATTGTTCCCCATTCCTTTCCCTTGTGTAGTTGGGAAAGAACTGAAGCTGTTTTAATTAAGGAGAGTATATTGATGTTCCTTTAATATTTTGCTTCAGCTAAGAAGTCTTGCTTCTGTAGATGCTACCAATGCAGAGTGTTGGTATCTACCATTAACTGTATGGATTAGCACTTAATGGGATCAGCTAATGCATTTCATACACTAGCAAAGTGCCAGTTGTTTTTATAGGTGATGTTGTGCTCCTTAATTATTACAGAACCTCTATAAACTGTGTAATAAACCTTTTTCCACAGATCTGTACATTTAGCTGTCCTTTTTTTTTTCTTGTTCTAGTTCTTTTCTTAGTCAGCTGCAAACTAGTTGCATATTCTTAGGCTTCATTGTATTTTATGCTTATGCGTTATACATGATAGGTTTATGTTGTAATGGCACAAGCATGTAAGGGCATTTGAAGACCATTACATACATTATTGGCAGCTATGTGTGTTTGGCACTTGCCTGTAGCTGCTGCCATATCACTCTTAATAGTGTAGAGGAGGAGATTGGAGAATCTTATTTATTAGGTCTGTGTCAATTTTACATTTCACAATATTTTGTGATTTAAAAAAACATATTTCTGTGTGTGTGTGTGTGTGTGTGTGTGTGTGCTATTTATTTTTAATACATATTTAAATACATATTATCTCAAAATGTTACGGAGCGAAGAATTGCATTGTCACATTCAAAGAAGACCACAATCTGGTGGCTAAGTATGTATTATAATCTGAACATTCATCGGGGAAATTGCCAAGATTGAATTCCTTAAGCATTCATACTTCTAATCATGTGGTTAGGGCAGATCATCTGGTATCTCGAAATATCCACCTCTCATGAGCAGGAGCTGCATATTGGTGGGTATGACTTCAAGACAACAGTAATAATGTCACTATGTCACTGCCAGTAACATATAAACAGTGGTATAATTTGATTCTGATATGAAATGAGAGACCAAGATAGTGCAAGCTAATGGGGTGGCAAACCAACCTCTACCTTCTTATTCTAATAGGAAATAAGCACCACTTACACTTTTTATGAAAAGTTGCATCTCCCAGCTGGTGTTTTGTTTTTTTAAAAAAACAAAAATAAAATAGAAAGCTTCCTACATACATGTTTGCAACTGTATTTTATTTGAAGGCTCCACTGGATAGGTACAGATGCAGTCAGTGCTATAGTATGGATTGAAGGTGCAGTGCCTCCCACATGTCCCCAAACAAGTGTGTTTGTTTGTGGCATTCCTGCTGACATGCTTGCCTGGGCTGGACTCTTCTCAACTGTTTCTCTGTGCAATGGGAATTGTTGCTGACACAGGCAAATGTGGGTCCAACAGAGTATTTTTCTGTAGTTATATGAATCCACCACTTGCTTTGCACTCATGATCTCAAAGTTCATGTGCCTTCCCCCCGCTTTTGTGGTATGGTTTTCTGGCTGCTGGGGATTCAGAAGAACACTCTTCCTCTGGTGATCACTCTTGGCTCTGCCTCTGGTGACTCTGCCCTCCCCCACATAAGCCCCAGTACACACCAGCTGCTACTGGACAGGTGGATGTGTTGCATTACCTGCCTATGTGCATGTAATTAATTACTGATGTGTGAAGTTACTAATCTCCCCTGTAGAAATGTTCTGTGATTACCTAAGCAGAGAAAACACATTCTTCTCTATCTGCCTAACTTCCCATTAATGGTATGTGTAAATACACGGACAGCAATTTACTTGCACTGCCTGCATTTGCAAATAACATGGATGTGTGAAGTCCCTCTGTGTCTATCACTCAAGAACTGGAAATACAGTCCTGTAGTCAGAGCAATGGGGAGGAAAGGTGGGCAATTAGAGAACCTTATCTTTCTACTGCTACAGTCGTGGATATTTTCTGGAGCCAGGCAGAATTAGTAGTGTTACAAAAATATGGTCGAGTTTTTGAAAGGCATTTAATAATAATAATAATAATAATAATAATAATAATAATAATATTTATAACCCGCCTCTCCCTACGGATCGAGGCGGGGAACACAATACACATACAAGCATGACAAAGTTAAAAAATTAAAACAAGAGAAACACATCATTAAAACATTTAAAATTCATCCGTCCCCCCATTCATGTCTAACCAAGATGCCCATATGCACTATTATTATTCATTTCTTTACTTTTGGCAGTGCTTTGTGCAGTATTCATTTCTTCATTCTGAATTACTTCTGTAGCATACTATTGATAGAGAAGCCACATTCACTGTTTGTGCTTCTTTTGTCCTTTATAACCAGAATAACTGCGGTTTTAGGGAAGGATGGTGTCAGTCTGTCCATAAAAAAAATCAAGAACAATATAGTTTTCTCATTGTAACTGAGCTGCGTGCTGTGTTTTTTTTTTTTTTTTTAAAAAGGTGGTCTTTAGGCACCTTCATGTCAGGAAAAGTCTTCCTCTTTCTGCTTTATTTCTTTCTATGAAAGAAAAGGAAAAGGATATGCAGTTCTGCCTGCATAGTTGAAACAGAAAATGTCAAACTGCTAGAGAGCTAAAGGGTATGTGAGCTCTGGATTTGCACTTAGTTGCTGGATACTAAAAGAGGTTCGCTGAAAACAAGTTTGATTCCCTGTTCTAAGGAGATATCAAATTCCTTGTGAAACTCAAAATGTGACAACTTCCCCATCAATCCTAGAAGGAGGAGTATCTAACCAAATGCCAGTCACTGCCAAACAAGCTTGTTGTTTGTCATATGTTCCCAGTGTGACTTCCTATTAACCATGGAGACAGCTTAGCTTGGGCTCTACCTGATTGATCCAAGGGATATTGTCACACGTCCTTTTTATACATTGTTTTTAGTGTTGTCCCTTTTATACAGTATTTATTTATTTATTTATTGCATTTCTATACTGCCCAATAGCCGAAGCTCTCTGGGTTGTTCGCAAAAATTAAAACTGTGAAGTATAAAACTTAAACCTCAATATAGAAACACAACATAAAAATACAACCAGAATAAAACCAAGAAGCAATGCAAAGATTTAAAATACAGATTTAAGAGAGCAAAATTAAAAGACTGAGATGGTAAAATGATAAAATACTGAGAAAAGGTCTTCACCTGGCATAGAGAAGTGTACAACATAGGTGCCAGGTGAACCTCTCTAGGGAGCTCATTTCACAGCTGGGGTGCCACAGCAGAGAAGGGCCTCATTCTGGTAACCAGCTACCTCACTTCCTTTGGCAGAGGCTCATGGTGAAGGACCTCTGAGGATGATCTTAGGGTCTGGGCAGGTACGTATGGGAGGAGTCATTCCTTCAGGTGTCTACCCGGTCTATGTTAAACAAATGTTTGAAAATGGATTTATCACATACATGCATTTATCAGCAGACAGTGGCTCTTTCTTGAGTGTGACCTTAGAGGCAAATTAGGTTTTGTTGTTGTTGTGCAATCTGGGCCGGCATCAAGGAACATGATGGTTGGGAACCTACCTAGGGCCCACATCACAGAGGGCCTACTGACAAGAGACCCCTGGACTGGCTTCTCCTCTTCACCGTTGCAACTTGCTTGTTCACCCTCCTTTTACTCTGGACCAGAAAATGGGGGTGCTGTGAAGAAGGAACAGTAGAGGTCAGGAGCCATTTTGCTTGTTGGCCCTCTGCCTGGAAAGCAGGTGGTAGCACTAATAAGGAAGAGGAGGAGGAGCAACTGCTGATAATGCTGGTAAGAAGGTAAACTTACTGAAAGGCCCCACCCTCAAAAGTGTCCTGCCTGAGGGCCCACCAATACCTGGAGATGGCACTGTGTGTAATGCATGAAAAGGTCATCACAAGCAAGTTCTTGGATCATCCAAAGCCAAAGGAAGACCAGAAGATCCCTCTAGTCACAGAATGTATGGTGCAAGTAGCATGTTCTGTATCAAACTGTAAATGGTAACAAAAGCATTGGATTCCTTGAGGATTTATTTTACTGGACACAGTTCTTTGAGCAGCAAGTGTTCTTTATCAAAATTGTTAACTCAATTTTTTTTACAAAGTTTCAAACAACAAGAAAAATAAATTGTCAATTAGGATGCCAGAGATTAAATGCTCTACTTGGACCTCACAGCAACAGCCATTTTAGTGGTATTCCATTTTAATCTACTTTGCTTAACATATAATCACCTTCATTATTAAGCATATAATCGCCTTAATGATGTTTCAACAGGGGTGCGGTGAGTTGGGGGTCTACTTTTAACAAGGAAGCTGCTGTGAGGACTGAAAGAGGTTTAGAAAAACCAGGGAAATATTTGAGCTTGTGTAATTGCTCATAACGCAAGGGAATCATGGCAGGAGAGTTGTTTTGCTAGGGCCAAGAGTTCCAAACCACAGTTTATCAGCATTAGAAAAGGAGGGGAACCCCATCTTTGATGTCATGGAATAGTTCTTCTGCAGGTGAAAATTTCAGAAAATTCTTTGGTCCAAAAAATCTACCTTGATCTCATTTTCATGATGCAACTTAATTGGCATATACAATTTTCAAGGGTCTAGTGGACAGAGAGCCTGCGTAATTGTAAGGATGGATGGACTTACCCATATTTGATTTGTCAGATGCTCCTCCTGCTGCCATCCGGCCTCACACATTGGGCTGCGCGAGCTTCTTTTGAGGCTTTGTGAGGCCCGCCAAGTACTCAGAGGGTGTCCACCCTCACTCTGGAAAGTACGTATTTCCCCCATTGCATAATGGGGGCTTTAAGGCTGTAATTTATGCAACAGGGAAAATGCACAATTTCTGGAGTCTCCATTTTACAGCACAATGGAGGCTCCAGAAATTGTGCATTTCCCTCTCTACAGCCATCATTTATGCAATGGGGGAAAATACGTAATTTCCTGAACCTTCGTTGTTGAGCACAATGGAAGCTCTGGATGAGGGTGGACGGCTGCCGAGCACTCATTGGCTTTGTGAGTATTTGGAGTATGGGTATGCAAACACACCACAGGCACCTGGTTGGGTTTGGAGGGGGGCAGATGTGACGTAGTCTGTCGGACTCCTGGATTCAGTTGGGCTCCCACAACATCCTTAATTATTGAGGCTGTTGATAGTTTCTACCATCCCTACCTGTATTTCTATTGATCCTTCTGTACCTACATTATCTTCTTTTGTTGTGCTCATTCTTATCTTTACTAAAACCTTTTCTGCATTGAACCTTTCTGGCTTGATCTTTCTTTCTTTCTTTTTTACTCAATGACTATGTCCTTGCTGCTTGTTGTTTGAATCAGATTTTTGCTTGGCATGATTTTTGACATCTTTGGACAGGGATGTGTGAATCATCAAACCTGAGCTCCCAAAGTTCTCCAGATTCCATCTCTAAGCTCATTCCGACTTGAGTCTGTATCAGATTGTGAGCTTCGGGCAGAGTGAGGTAGGGTTTTGTATGGAACTTCATGCATATTTTCTTGTGTATTTTTACAAATATAGGCAACAATTGTGCACATCTTGAAATGTATGCTTTCATCCTCCATTGATTAAAGCTTATTTGTGGACCCCCCCCCCCCAAACTATGCATTTTTCATGCACATTTTTCAAATGTATGCATTCTCTCAACTTTTTTGAGTGTGTATGTGTGTGTGTCTGTAACTCACATTGCAAGCTGAGAAGTGTACAGACTTTGACCACAGATTTTGTCCAAGGTACTTCTAGATGGGCGCTTTTCCCTACTCTGAAGCCATTGAGTGGCAACACCCCTAAACTCCACTTCAAAAAAGTTGAGCACTTACCCCCACTTTTTTCCTGTAGAGCGTGCCACAGCCGATGGGGACAGCTGATTGGTCGCCATCGGCTGGAGGATGGATTGTTCAGGCACCCTGGATCCCTCTCTTCCTCCCCCTCTGACTGCCCCGTTCCTTCCCCCATTTTTAAATTATTTTATTATTTTTTATCTGTAGATGTATAGATTTTTTTTTTTTTAAAAAAATACAAACAGGGGAAGGAACGGGGCAGCCGGAGGGGGAGGAAGAGAGGGATGCACGGTGCCTGAACCATATCACCTCCCTCTGGCTGCCCCATCCCTTCCCACTCCCCAGTGCTCGACACGGCGGTGGCTTCGCATATATATATATATATATATATATATATATATATGGGGGAGAGGAACAGGGCAGCCAGGGGAGGTCAGAGGAGGAGAGCCAGGTTCGGGCACACCTTGCGTCCCCTCTATTCCTCCCCCTTTGGCTGTCCCGTTCCTTTCCCCGTCCCTGTGCTCAGCATGGCAGCGGCAGCGGCAACTCTGCAATAGTGCTCGTTCCCATGCAGATGCTGAGAAAGGGCACAAATGCGGAAGCCTGGGGCCTCATGGCACTGAGGCGCCCCCATCAAGACAAGGCCTAAGTCTGTATTCGATCTGGAAGGTCTGAATTGAGTAAATACTTATCAAAACTGAACTGAAAAGGATTACTCATGCAAAACTAGCTTTGATATACTCCTCTCCGTAGAGATCTACCTGCTGCCTCCATTCAAGCACAAGGCAAAAGCTTCTCTCTTTTTCTTTTTTTTCATTTTGTCATGTCATTGACTGATTCCTCTTTAATCAATTTGTTCTGCTTAGTTTGGTGGCTATTCTGCTGCCAATAAGAAAACAGTGTACAGTTCAGAGCAATGAGAAAAAAGAGACACATACCTTGGAATTTGTTATTCTAGAATGCCACGATAGAATACATTTCCCTAGGAAACTATCAGTGTGTATACATCATTGTAATTCCTTCAGAAGTACGTTAATTTCCAAAACCACAATATGGCATCTTTATAAAAACCAATCAGAAAGAAAAGAAACATCTTTCTCCAATAACATGAAATGTAGGTCTTTGCTGCAATTTGTAGGTTAATTCCCATAATAAATAAATAAATAAAAAGTGTGTATCTAAGACTAGCTCTAAGAAGGGCACACATTTCAAATCCAAATTTTCTTTGCATCCTCAATTAAAAGGATCTGGGAAAGATCTCCAACTCTGGTTCTGGAGAGTGGCTGCTAATAGGGCAGAACTTATTGGGTGATTCAGAATAAGGCAGCTTCATATGTTTTCCCTTTTGAATAAAGATAGGGATACCAGATGGATAACTGTATAAGTGTGGTGTCCTCTCCTCACCTGTCTCCTTTTCTGGTCCTTCTCTCACAAAGCAGATGGTGATACTTGGCTATTGTGGGGAGAGAATAGGCAATGCCATCCGAACCACCAGAAGATAAAAAATATGCCTTCTTAGGTCCAAAGTAGACATAGCAGCAATGGATTCATGATGGAATTTCCCACTATTTTTAGCTGGGAGGGGTATGCATGTGTGTGAATATAGCAATATTGTGGGAAGGGAATATTAATACCACATGCACACACCTTTTTCCTAATGAAAAGTATCCCTTGACGTGGATAATATTTTACAAGATGAGGCAAATAGCAGTGATTTTCACTGAGGGAATGGTTTAAATCACACTTCCCACTGTGTTGGGGTTCCCATTGTATTCCTCCCTACCTGCCTATTAAATATCAACAACAGCAAAAAAAGAAATTATAAATCTTCTGAAGTCATGTCTGTTTGAACATTCAGAAAAATGCAAGGTGGATGTAAGCTAAATTAACTATAACTGATGCCATCGTGGTATAAACAGTGTGCTATGAAACAGAACAACACAAGATTTTTCATGAATTTAAGTTATGTCGTACTGAGTTGCCTCCCAGGAATTTTGTTGAGCGAGGAGAGAAAGACTTTACATCACAGGTATATCACCAAGGAATTTGGAAACAACCTAGATAGTATTCCAAATTAAAGGTTTAAAAGAATAAAAAACTTGTAAAATATTTTAATAATGCAATATCCATTCATGAACCTTTAAATTGGTTTAGCAAAATAATAAGTGCAGCTTTTGATGTGAAGGAGAGTTTGAATTCTTCATAGTATTAATGACCAAAGATAATGCATGCATCTCCTCCATAGGAATAGATTAGCTCCCAATAGAACTATATTCCACACATGAGGCAGAGTCCCACTTCAGACACTGATGATATGTACAAATTCAGAAATAACAACTCATGCTTTTTGAATTTGCACAGATCATTATCATTTCAAAGCTGCTTTAGGAAACTTTCTGTTTGGATCTTTGAGTTGTTTGACATGGTTTTTCAGCTGGGACCAGGTCACAAATATTCCTATTTAACTTCCCAAGGAATTTAAAAGTAGAGTTGGAAGGAAGTCTGAAGGGTCAGGAAATTATTAAGTTAAGGAACTGGATGGAAAGAATGATAGATAAGGTGCAAATTAGAGAGTTGGTAAAAGGACAAAAGATAGCTTGGTTCAAATGCTTACAATTGGAAAAATGGACACAGGAATGGAAAAAGATAAATAAGAAGTGTAGAAATAATACAAGATTTGAAGATTTAATTGAATCAAGAGGAAAGAAGGAAGTAATTAAAACTAGAAAAGGTCTGATTAGCGAAATATATAGAATCCTGACAGAGGAGGTTGAATATCGAGACTCTCTTAAAATGATTTGGGAAGATGATCTAAAGGAACAAATTAATGAACATGACTGGGGGAGGATGTGGGATGCAAGAATGTTAAAGCTTTTGTCGATTAGAATTAAGGAGAATTATTATAAGACAGTATGGAGATGGTATTTAACGCCGGTAAGATTTCATCAGATAGATAAAAAAGTGTCCAAGAATTGTTGGAGGGGATGTCAGGAGGTTGGAACTTATTTCCATATGTGGTGGAGCTGTAAACACGTACAAAAATTTTGGGAAAGGGTGTTCAAAGAAATAAGTGAAATAATTGGAAGTAAATTGGAATTAAGCCCAAAGCTGGCTCTATTAGCAATATGGGATAAAGGAAATAAGAATATAAATAAGAGAGAATTAATAAACAACCTCCTGGCTCCTGTCAGAATAATGATTGCTAAAAACTGGAAAGGGCAAGGGATATATACTATAGAAGAATGGTATAAAGAAATATGAGATATGGCACTTAATGACAAGCTAACGTGTAAAATGAAAATAAAGAGGGGAATGTCCAGTAAGAATGATTTTGGAGATGTATGGAGCCTATTTTTGGAATATGTATTAAGAACAGGGAAGGGGCAAATACCTTCAAAAGAGTCTTTACACTTTTGGAAAGAAGAATAATGTATAATTGAAGGTCTCCTGAGGGGAGGGGAGCACGGGGGGTATGTGGTTATGTAGTGTATTTTATGTTGTTTTATGTTGTATTATGTTGATATATATATATATATATATATATTTAAAAAATTCCTATTTTTATATAACAGTCATGGCTTTCATCTCGAATGGTTGAAGGATTACTGTTGTGGACGGCATAGGGCTAAGTAGCTCAGAAGAGTCCAATCACCACAATAGTTGGGGATTTGTTCGAAATGCAAGTTTATGAAAATGACTGCATGAAAAATGAAATAACAACTTTTTGCATAATTTTTTTTTCATTTTGAAATATAGTTAATGAAATAAAGGCATCAAAAATAACATACCTCATAATGAATAGTGCTGGGCTGAAACCTGCCCCCTATTTTTAGGGACTTTCTCTCTCCTTCCAAAAGAGGCATTGTTTTTTCTGCCTCTTTCGCAAGGAGGAGGGGAGTTTCGGAGAATTTTCTCCTTGGGGAGAGGGACAGGATTTCCACATACCCTTTTTTATGTAGCCAGTTGTTGAAATGGTTTCTTCCTATTTTTTAGCTTTTCAAATCACAACAACAACAACAACAACAACAATGCACACACCCTTTCTCCAGCATTTCTTAGTGAATGCCTAATAGAGACCATGTGACCTCGCCCTCTCCAATAAGCATCCTAGGCTCCTGACAATGCGGGGGGGGGGGGGTGTTTTTTAAAAATAATAAAAAAGAAGAGCCCTCAATAACTGGATATATTTAAAAAAGGTATGTGGAAAACCTGTTCCCCTCCCCAAAGAGAAAATTCTCTGAAATTCTCACCTCTCCCAGCCTCTTTTGCCCAAGTTTTCATTCCCTCACCCCACGAAATGCTGAAAATCGAAGGGTCAAAATTTTTGGCACAGCACTAATATTAAATCAAGATAACTCAAGAAGCAAAGGATTTATCTAATTAAAATTCTTAGTCTATAACTGATGCTTATGAACATCTACATTAAAATGGCCTAAGTAGAAGCTCAATACCTTACAAAAGAGTAAAAAAAAAATGCAATTTATACAGCATATAAAAGGAGTGTGTGAGACAGTATGTTATTTTTGTGTATGTGTATGTCAGTCAGGAAAAATAGAAGTGACTGTACTTGGTTGGAATTTGATCAAAACTTTGAAGGGCTCCAAGAAAGGAAATAAATGGAAACCATGGTGTCATAATAACTTTCTTAAAGGTGAGATTTCTTGCTTGCTGCACTTGCTGAGGAAGTTCATCATAGTCATAGTCTCCCAATTTTTATCAGCTCAGTGCTCTTTAGTTGGTTGTTTCAATTACAAGCAAAAGATGACTTTGTAGCTGTATACAATAGCTTAAGTAGGTCTTTATGCAGGAATCTAGGATCATTAGGTTCAAAAAGATGAAGAAGCATAGCTTTAAGAGTTCCAGTAATCTAATGTGAGGAAATTCCTGATGTTAATCAGCAACCATGTCCCCAAACTCCTGCACTGTAGAACATTCCCACCAAAGGTAAAAAATATGAATCAATCTGACCACACCCATTCCAACAATATTGCCTTAATTTGGATGTATTAGGTGAAGCCGTGCAGAAGTAATGTACCACCTCCTAAGAGCTTTGTGTTGTGCTTCCTTTATATTAGTATTGATTGATAAAGATGCAAAATAAACCCAAATACACTGCCAATCATCTTCTTCCAAAGACTCACCTAAGTCACTTTCCCATGCCTGCACATAGGATATTGGTTTGTCATCCAATAATGGCATTTGGAAGATTTTATGAATAGATTATATCAAACCTTTATTTGAAGTAGCTGGAGCTTCTATAAAAGATTCAAAAGAAGTAAGTGGGCGCTTGGCTGCCTTCTTAATGTGATTCAGGCTAAAAAATAAAATAAAAAAGTGCCGCAGTTGCAGATACTGATAAAAAGTCAGCACGGTTGGTGCAGGTTTTTAAAAAACATCTGCATAGGGGAGAGGTTCCCCTTTATCAAATAAATCAAAAGATCTATACACCTTTGCTGCTATCCAAGCACAAAAAACTTAGGGATTCTTACATGCTGCACATTCTGGAAGAAGCAATACTGACATTCGTGGAGACACATTTTTTTTCTCTTTGCCCCCTTTTTTCTTTTTCTTTTGACCCAGAATAGTTGTTTTAAATGGATATTGTATTTGTAGTATGTTTTTATAGTTTTTATGGTTTTTAATTTGTGTATATCAGCTATGGGGTAGTATATAAATGCAATTAATAATAATAATAATAATAATAATAATAAAGAAGTCACCTCCCCCCCAATGTTCCCAAGTAAATATAATGTCTCTAACCACTGGATGCTCAAGAATGCACTTAGGACTATTACAATGTCTGACCCATATCAAGACATCAAGAGGGTAGTTGTCCAGTGCTTGTTGTTCTATGAGTGTCCATAGGTGCTCTGATGGGGGATACATCCATCCTATAAGAAATCACAGTTGAGCAGTAGCATTATATCCAAATTTGGCACTGCAAGTCCTGATTTTGCCTGGGGCCTCCTAAGAGTCGCTCAATTCTACCTTGGCTTCTGGCCTGACCAGATAAAATCTGACAGTGCTTCATTCCATGTGGCCAGGTTTGGTATAGATAGAGGAAGTGGAAATAATTAAAATAAGAAAAGGTTGCTAGGCAAGATATTCATTCTTACTTAGCTATACAAGCTGACTATGATAACTTATACTTACTCGGGATGTTGCGAGCTTCCACTGGGATCTGTGAGGGCAGTGGACTCCCCTGTGTCCAGCCCTCATGGACCCAAGCGGACGTGCCCAGCATGAGGACAGAACCACACCAGAGCACTTGTGATCCCCCAAGAGCACTCAGGCACGGGTCCTAACTGGCTTCGTTATTAATGAAGCAGGGAGAAATAATGCAATTTCCCCAGCCTTGACAATGAGGGCCTCAAATGCCCTATTAATGCAAGTGTTAGTATGGCCCTTAAGGCCCCCATTGGCATGGGGGGGGGGGAAACATGCAATTTCCCAAGGCTGGAGAAACTGCGAGGCTCATGAGCACTCAGCAGCCACTTGTCCTGGCTTTGGCCCTTTTTTCCACACTGCTTTAATGGCAACTGCCCTTAGCATGGAAGGGGACAATGCTTACTTTCCAGAAGCTTCAAAATTTGTGCTGCTCCCCCCCCACACACACACACCAATGGGGCCCTGAGTGCCTGGAAAGCTGAGTGATGACTTCTTCTTCTTCTGAACCTTAACAATAAGAAAACAAAATCAAAACTGCCTTGCTCAGCAGGCAGCAACACAGGAAAACCCGAAGGGGGGAAATGCTGGCAAAATCCTTTTGGGGGCTTTTCAGAAAGTTCACATAGCCAGATAAGCTATGACTGCCTCTGCCATCTCCTTATAGTAAGGTGAACCCTGAAGCCCTGCACCCTGAGGAATTTCTCCAAAATTCTCATCCCCTTCCACAACTTTCAGGTCCAATTTTGTTTCAGGTGCCCCTTCTCCCAATGAATGGTTGAAAATGAGTTGATTGGGGGAAAAAATAGCACAGTGTTAGTTCGTTCACCCTTAACACTGTCTGAAAAATGGCAATAATAATATTGGTCTACATTACAGAACCGTGTCAAGGAATGCTGAGATAATATATATGAAGCGCTTCAAAATGTATTAGTACTAGTATTCGATCCCCAAGCTTACTATACTATATAGTCTGTACTCAAGGTGACTCTCAGTAACAAATATATATGTGTTTGTGTGTGTGTATATATATATATATATATATATACACACGCAAACGCAAGAGCGCAAACATACAGTTAAGGATGTTTGAATCAGCAAAATTGGAGCTCACCAAAGTTCTCTGAATTCCATCTTGAATCTTGTTCCTACTCAAGGCTGTATCAGATTGCAAGCTTTGTTTTCGTTTCTCATGAAAGTCCATGTGCATTTTCACGTGTATTTTTTTCTAAATGTACACATCAATTGTGAACATATTTGAAAAGTACACATTCTTCTCCAATCGAGTAAAGTGTAGTTGTGCACATTTTTTTTTAAAAAAACATGCACATTTTTCAAATATATGCAAGCTGTCAAACACAGTTGAGTGGGTGAGTGGGATCCATGAATCACACTGCAATCTCAGAAATGTATAGACTTCAACTGCAGATTGCATCTGAGCCCATGTCAGACTGGAAGGTCTGAACTGGGTAAATCTTGATCAGAAATCAACTGAAACAAATTCTTCATACATCCCTATATACATTATATTGAACTAACTATACAAGGAATATTGAAGTAACCATACAAGCATGTCTAAATGCTAAATACAAGAACAGATTTGCATGAGATATACATCCCTTTCCCCTCCAGTATCGAAATAACAATGGTCTATCATATTTATTCATTATTTATTATTTATTAAAACATTTGTATCCCACCCTCTATCACTGGGATCTCAGGGTGGCATACAGATAAAATCAGAACAATGGAAGATAAATAATATACACAGCTAAAACAAAGTATTAAATCATTAGCAAATTAAAACCAGTAGAATTGATTTGAAAGCAATAAAAACAATTTAAACTATGTGTGACCATGGAGAATTTAGCCCTCAAAGGCTTTGATAAAGAGCCATGGTTTGACCTGGCGCCAAAATGAAGCCAGTGTCGGTGCCAGTCAGGCCTCCAAAGGGAGGTTATTCCACAACCAGGGTGCCACAACAGAAAAAGCCCTCTCTCATGTCCCACCATAATATATTTGTTGCGTTGGTTGAGTCACAGAGGAGGGCTCCTCCAACAGATCTCAAATCTCAGGCAGGCATATATAGGGAGAGGCACTCCCTCAAGTAGGGCTGTTCCATTATTATTTTTTTAAATCGTCTTTAAAGCTCTTTGGACATTTGAATTGTGCTAGATTAATGCTTAGTAATATTGTTAGACTATTTTCTGAATATTTCAACATCTTACTCTAGATTTAGGCTGCAATCCTATGTATATTTACCTGGAAGTAAACCCCATTTAATTTAATGAAGCTTACTTCTGAATCAATATCCGTAGGATTGTACTGTTAGGCATACAAAAATTCACTGCCTACTTCATGCACTATCCAATATTGTCTGTATTTCATCTGAGGAAACTGCAGCATTATATTACTTACGTTACAATTTCAGAAATATCTTTTCATGTGGTAAAATGGCTGAACAACACTCATGGCTGACATAAGCCTTTACAAGGAGTATTTCTGAAGGCCAAGGAAGAAATTATGTTATTAATTGGGTTGTGCTTTGGATGTAGTGGTAGTGGATGGGTTAGAAATGTATTGATGGGTTTTCAGGTGAAGTACTACAAGTGGTACTTCAACTTTAATTAAAAAAAGAATCCACTAATATTTTTGTCATACAGCTCCAACTATATCTCCGATTGTGATACTCCATTTAACCTAACTTTATGTCAAGAACACTTGGAAGCGCTTATCTTCTTTGGAGTAATTAAAGTAGAGTACAAAATTGGAAAAAGCTCTTCTGTTAAAGCCATTTCAAATATTCTTTCAAGAACAGAATAGGTAGAGAGATAATTAATAAACTGGCATGCATCATGACAAAGTTTTTCATTGTTTTGGGTGGGTGCAAATAATTTTCCAGTTCTAACAAGCAAGCAATATACATCATGATAATGGCTGAGAATTTTGAAAATATGTTGTCTTTTAACAACAGCATGCACAAAACTGATTTTTGAGTTGGCTTCTGCTTGCCTGAATTTCCTTGAATCATGTTTAAAAATAATTTGACCAAATGCCCCTTTTTAACATAATTGGAGAAAACAAGATAAACAATCAGGTTTTTCTCTCTCCTCACTGTAGGCCAATTGCAAGGTGTCAAGTAACCTAATCTAACATTATTAGAGGTTGGGAGTATTTACTATCTTGCCTCATGTTTTGTAGCTTTTGCAAGTAGGCTGAGATAAACTAGGAACTGGGTGTGCCCAGTAAGGTAAATATTTTCATTTCTATTTGTGTTCATGCGTTTAATATTTTACACACAATCTCCAGAATTAATCCAAGAATTGCATCGCAACATTAAGAGATGTAAAAGGATGTTCTGGTCTGCATATTAGTCTGAGAAGTACATATTAGGCAATGGGGTAAAAATACATGCTTTAACCTCAAAGCCTTTCGATATGAGATTTTTGAGACATGAAGATGGCAAATGCAGACGCAAACACTTTTTAAAGTTGCTCTTAATGCTCGCTGTCTGACCTTCCCCAGATTGGTCAAACATGGCTTCCCTTATGTCAAGATGTGGCTGTGGCTGTGAAAACTCCCCCCTTTGTGTTGATTTCACTCAAATGCACATTAATACACCTCTATATTCATGCCTCACATTTGTAATTTGCTCTCAAGATAAGCTGCATTCTCAAACTAGGACCTTTAGGCCTAAGAGCACATCTTTTACCAGTTTTTCTTCAATCAACCTGTGAGGCTGGGGATTATCCCACTTCTAACACCAGTCCATTGAGGTATCATTTGGCGTACAGGCAACTTCGCTGGCTTTTTTAGACCAATCACTGCTCAAGTTCCTCTTTCTAGTGACAAGAACAAAGCCTAAGGCCATTTGATATTGGACTACCATCTGCCTTATTTGTTCTTATGTCTGTGCCAGAGTGAAGATGGTACCTCTTAATCTTTCAATGGACAGCCCAAGCTTATTAACCATTACTGCTTGGAGCTTAATCACGTACTGTCCCAGACATACAATGCCTACTCCAGGAAGAATCCCTGCTATGAAGCATCCAACCAATTTCCTTTGAGTAAGGGAATTCTTATAGGCACTCTCCGACTTTGCTCTGGAATCTGTGACAGTTTGCTTATTCCCATGTCTTCTATATGGGAATGTGTTTAACACTCACATTCTAGGCACCAATCAACTCACGTAGACTACTGGGCAGTCAGAACCTTGTATGTCTTGGTGCCACATGTGCTTGATGGCATCTTCTTAACTTTATGCCATTCAGATAACATCCTTTCAATGAGGCTCTACACCATTCCTCCAAAATGGTCCACGGTGGCAGCGACAACAGCTGGGGCCTATAGGACACTCCACACACCTTCCTAACTGCCCTCCCCAAAAGTGTCACATCCCACTCAGTGCAGATCCAGACACACTCAGAGAGTGTTAAAATACTTTTGCGCTGCAGGCCCTTGGCAGCATTGGTCCTTTTTACACACTGTATGAAATTTGCAAAAGGTTGGCAACTGGAGTTCACGCTGTCTTCTGTAAAGGACACATAATTATTACACATGCTTTGTCCCACATACCAACTCCCACCTTGTGTTTTTGCCCATCTCATGTCCTGGGGGGTGTTAAGAGTACTGGGGTCAATGGAACTCTTTGTTCTACTTGTCAGGCATCTGTATACATACACAATAAAATGCTGTTAGTTATATTGGACACTCTCTATGCTAGCTGGACAGCCAAATTTTCTCCATACTCGTCAGCTGCAATGCCTGTAAAAAGTATTTCATCGTGTCCATGTTTGATCAGTCATTTCCTTGCCCCCTTATGTTCCTTGAAGTTTATTTTAGACAGCTGGCCCACAGCAACCCTTTAAGTGTCAAATCTTCACTTTACCAGAACTCTTCTCACAGCGACTGTAGCAGTCAGTCAGGAACAAGAGTCTGAAAAGAGAACAATAAAGGCATGGCTAGAAACACTTTATCTAAGAGTCTCAAAGGTTTCTGGTTGTCTATTCAGTTTGCTCTGGTCCTTCCTGGATGACCAACGGGGCAGCACCTGGTCCACATCCGATGTCGTTTTGTTCCCGGGGGTGCGGATGGCCCCCCCTAGTGATCCTCACCTTGAGGTCTCCCGTCTGGGTGGATTTCCGCATCTTTTTCTGGGCTGCATTAGCCTGCGCTGCTCCCTGAAGAGCTGTCTGGATCAGATTGCCCAGCGAGGTGTTGACCCAACTCTTGATCTCCTTGCACTGGAACACTTTCACATATACCCATTCAACTGGTTTTGAGTTTATGTCCCTCCACTTTAAGTCTGGAACTGGCAAGGCTGCAACCTGTGGAGAGACTTTCTTGTATACAAGTTAGTTTGGTGTTGTTCATCAATCAATTTCAAATTTCTGGGGGGCGATGGTGAAACTGGAACTTTTACAGATCTGTCCATAAGGATTTCATTTGGTGACAGTCTTAGGGGTCCCAGAGTGCACCTCACTGCATTGAACATATCCATGGTCACCAACACATGTTAAAACTCTTAACATTTCAACATTTGAATAACATCAATTTGTTTTCTCACATTGTGCTTTGACATGATTCACATTTTTTTTTCTTTCCCCCCAAGCACAGACTTCTTCAATCCCCTGTGCATTCTAGGCACTTTTGACTTGTTTCTGTGATTCTTTGTGTCTCTACACACCATCCATATCCTGAAAACAGCCAGCCTTCTCCCACTCCTGCTCTTTCTGACTACTTGCTTGCTTCTGCCAAGTAGTTCCCCAGGGCCACTTTACCCTCCTTTTGTGGCCTGGATGCTTAACCACAACCACCTGTGCTCGTGTCTGTAAAACATTTAACAATTTTCTTTTACGAACTCTGCATTCTTAAAGTCCGTGCCACTTTAAGGAACTCTCTTATTCATGCCAAAATTCATGCGCTGGAATTTCAACAATTTTTGATACCCAAGCCGCTGATCCTGACAGAACGACACCAACTCTTTCCCTCAATTGGGCAATGCTCAAACGGGAGCCTGCAAGCACATTTATTTTATTTTCCTCTCAATGACACCAAGACTTCTTTTTCTTCTTCTATGACTTCTCCATTTACGGCAAAGGATATGGGTCGTTCGTCCTTCAATCGCACTTGCAGTGGCTCGCCCAATTCAGTGAAGCCAAAATCTACTTCTCGCAATATCTTGTTAAACCCAAAAATGTTCTCAATTGCTTCTGGGAAAAGGTACTACAAAGCAGTACTAAGCTCAACATTTATTTTTTTTCCTTTGTGCAAACAATTTTGCTACTTGAACTGACATGCTCTCCAGACACTGGTGCAGCTTTTTAAATTCTCCCTGAGCTTTCTACCACAGCATCTTGCCAATGGCTGTCTTTCTGCCTCCCCTTTTGAGCAGAGCCATCTTACAAAAACAACTTCGTCTCTTTTGGTGCATCTCTCCACTCTGGTCATCTGCTAAAGCTGGCATTTGGATCACCTTTCCCTGTTTTGGGCATTCTAACACACATTCAATCTTGCACAACAAGTCAATGGCTGAATTTGGACGACACAATAAGCAACTGGGGAGGGGGAAACAATCTCCAGTTGTATTGACTATCATGTCATCCGAATGCTGCCATAGTCAACTCAGCACTGATCCTAATCCACACCACAGTTGATTATTTATTACCATGTTATGTGGGGAGTACCCCCTAGATGAACAACTGTAAAGTTGATTGTTACCCCACCATTGACTATTGTGTTGTCCGAATTCAGCTTATATCTAATAAATTTACTGGGGTGCTTGGACTCAGCAAACTCATGCATCAGGGAACCTTCTTTTCCCTGACATTTTCCTTCACACATATTGGCTGAATTCGGATGACACAATAAGCAACTGGGGTGGGGAAACAATCGTCAGTTGTATTGACTATTGTGTCATCCGAATGCTGCCATAGTCAACTCAGCGCTGATCCTAATCCACACCACAGTTGATTATTTATTACCATGTTGTGTGGGGAGTGCCCCCTAGATGAACAACTGTAAAGTTGATTATTACCCCACCATTGACTATCATGTTGTCCGAATTCAGCCATTGATTGAGCTAGGGGTTGCCTCCCAGGTTTCCCCTCAAATCTTGTTGTGGGCAATCTGGCATGGTGTGCTCTCGGGAGTTTATTGTGGGATAAGAAGCTCCCGTGCCCACACCAAACTCTCTGTTTTACTTAACGACCAATCAAAATCCGCTTTTAACTATGTCTACTCAGAATCATTCTCTTTCCAAATTTCTTCTTGTCAAAATGCCTTCCATCCTGCTTTTTCCTTGTCCACACTCACACCGATTTGCAATCCCCTCTTATGTCTCTGTGGCTCTTTTTCCCTTCAAATAGGGCATTCCCGGTACCTCGTCTTGCATACAATGGAAAACACCCTTTTTGCTTCTGGCCGCGCCAGCTGAAAGGCTTGTGCCTGCGAATTTAGCTTTCCTGGCACAATTCCCTAATTCAGCAGCCTGCCTGGCTGCAATTTCTTTACTCTTCTGAAGCCTCATTTTGTTTAATTTATTTCCTTTGATATTCCATTCTCTTTAATTGTCTTTGGATCCAAAAATCAGTTGATCAGGCTGAGAATGGATCCATGTTTAGCAGACTTCAAATGAGAAACAGAATGTTTAACAGGCTTCAAATGAGAAAAGCTATATTTAAAAACTTTACTCTTTTCACAATACAATGCCAGTGAAACATAACAATGCAAAAACATACAATGACTTAAGTTCCCTCTTTTCTCTGGGAGGAGAAATCTCCCCCTTTTCTTTCTCGTCTCCTGTTCACCATAAATGGGCGCCTTGTTGGAGACACACATAAACACACAGAAATTTCTTCTTTTAACCTGTTTTCTCACAAATATTGTTCAACCTCTTTCCACCTTATCAACTTCCTGAATCTTTCACTTTATCTCTTGTAAAACTCTTTCCTCTTAGCTTGCACAGAGCTGTCTCCCTGTCAATTTTTCCTATGCCTGTCCCTTTACGAGCCAGACTACAAACTCCTTTTTCAACCTTTCTCATATTACCTGCTTTCTCCAACAGAACCTGCTTCTTATAACTTCAACAGACACAAATTCTATTAGCAGAGACTCAAAGATTTCTGCTTTTGAAACTCAAACATAAACATCAACTGGACTTTAAATCCACAACAACAACAATGGAATTCCCATACATTTGCATTCTCAACAATTTGCTTGCGTTTCTTATCTTAAAAAAAACATGCACGTACATTTATTTGCACACTCACAAGATTCTCTCTCGTTCATGTACTAATTCAAACAATTAAAGGGTTGAGGAACACAGTCCCCCCTTTTTTCACAACTTCCTCAAATTCTCTTTTCCAGTTTAAACTGCTTCTGAATGCCATCCCCAAAATAGTTTCATAAATTTTCTTCCAATTCAAACACCTTTCTTACATTTTTTTTGTTTTTTGATGATTTCCCCCTCCTCTTGCAGTAATTTGCAAAGACTTAATTTTGCCCTCATTAGTGCAGTTTGCTGATTTCTTATACCAATGACAACAAATGCATTTCTCTGCTCCTTGTGCAAGGTGTGCAGTCTTGCTTCTATTGAAAGGCTCTTTAATTAAAAACTGTAACTTGTGATTTTCCTTTTTCCCAGTTCCAATTTTTCCAAATACCTTCATTTGGTTCATGTTACTCATTTAACTTTTATTCCCTTAGACCTGGTTACCAGACCAATAGCTGACAGTCTTCAATTGCAGGGAGAGCACCACTGTGCTTTGGAGACTCTAATCCCTGGTCGGGCTTCCTGTTGCTGGACTTTGTCCAGTTCCCATACCTTGGCGAGTTCCCATTTTCTAGCCTTGACTGGTCTTACCTTGGAACTATACCTTCCTGAAGGTTCACCATCCTCCTGGCTCGACGCGGCGAGCCTGTCCCATCCCCTTTTCCTTTCTGCCAAGAAAACGTCTCGTTTTGGGAAGGAGTTGAGGGAGTGCGAACACACAGAGAAACAGGTGGGAATTTTTGTAAAGCAAGGATTCCACCCCAAGTAGCCAGCTTTTTGCTCATCTGTACGGTCAGTGGCGCAGACAGATCTCTTCACTCCTTCCAAGCCAATGCACCAAGTCTGTCGTGGCCCAATCACAATGGAGACACTTTCCAGGTTTCAAAGACACCTTTATTTTGGTAGAAAGAATACATCATGACTGGGAGCCACCTTAGCCAAAGATCAACTCTTTAGCCAAAGTGCAATTCTGACCCTGCCTTGGTATGACAGCTGTTTTGTTTAGCAAATTCTGGTCACATAGACATGAAACAACTGAGCATGTGCAAAGTATTCCTTGCTAAGCAAAAGCCTTAGACGGCTGTTTATCAGAGTGGAAATCTCTAGCTAACCACTTAACTTCCTGTATTCAGGCAACAGGGTAAAAATACATGCTTTAACCTTAAAGCCTTTCGATATGAGATTTTCGAAACATGAAGATGGCAAATGCAGACGCAAACACTTTTTAAAGTTGCTCTTCATGTTCGCTGTCTGACCTTCCCCAGATTGGTCAAACATGGCTTCCCTTATGTCAAGATGTGGCTGTGGCTGTGACACTAAGGATCCTGCCCCACCATCTTTTGCCTGCCGACTTTTTGCATCAGTAGCCACTTTATTTCAAACTTGCTGTGTATAACAAAAGTAGGAAGTGTGAAACATGAGGAGGACCAGAATCTCTTCTCGATCATCCCAGAGTGCAGGACACGAAATAATGGGCTCAAGCGACAGGAAGCCAGATTCCGGCTGGACAGTAGGAAAACCTTCCTGACTGTTAGAGCAGTACGACAATGGAACCCATTACCTAGGGAGGTCATGGGCTTTCCCACATTAGAGGTCTTCAAGATGTGGCGGGACAGCCATCAGTCAGGTATGCTTTAATGTGGATTCCTGCATTGAGCAGGGGATAGGATTCAATAGCCTTGTAGGTCCCTTCCAACACTACTATTCTAAGATTTATTATTCTATGTCTCTTATTACCACTGAGGTTTTTTTAAAAAAACCTTTCCAATCCATGGTGCTGGTTACTTGTAGAGATATTCCTTTCAGATATCTTTGGTGTAAATTGCATGTTCATTGGAATGCCTACCAGAATGTGTGTCCAAATGCAGATGCCATCCAGCTACTAGACTGCTTTCAAAGGGATGTGTATAAAGACGTGATTAGGATCTAAATAAATGTTTTAGAATGCAGCCTTTCCCAATGTGCTACCTTCCATATGTTTTGGAGTGCAACTCCCATCAGCTATAGCCAGCATGTCCAGTGGTCAGGGATGATAGGTTTTGTGGTCCAAAACATAGAAGGTACTAGGTTTATTTATATTTATTTATTACATCTTTATACTGCCCATCAGCTGGAGCTCTCTGGGCAGTGAACAATTAAAAACCATAAGAATAGCAATATATATTTAAACATTAAAAAGTTTAAAAGGCAGTGTAAAACGAGCTACATTAAAAACCAGGGAAAACCTGTGTAAAAAGGTATGTCTTCAGGAGGCATTTAAAAGATGTAGTATTTTCTGCCTCCCAAACCGCAGGAGGGAGGGTTTTCCAGAGGGTGGGTGCCACTACAGAGAAGGCCTGCCTCCATGGTTCTTCATGGTGGCATTCTGTTTGTCTCAGAATGGCTAGTAGAGCCTCCTCTGAGGATTGTAGTTGTCATCCAGGCATATATAAGGGAAGGCAGTCTGCTAGGTATGCTGGTCCAAAGTTGTTTAGGGCTTTTTAGGATAACAGCATAACCTTCTATGTGGCTCAGTAGCTAGTGCAGTTCTTTTAATACAGGTTTTATATGAGCAGAGCTGGGTGTCCTGTGAGCACCCTTGCTGCTGCATTCTGCACTAGCTGCAGCTTCCAAACCACACACATGGGTAGCCCTACATAGAGTGCATTACAGTAGTCTAGTCGGGAGGTTGCAAGTGCATGAATGACCGTGGCAAGGCTATCCCTATCCAGGAACGGATGTAGTTGGTGTACCAACCGAAGTTGATAATGAGTGCTCCGGGCCACTGAGGTCACCTGAGCCTCCAGTGACAGAGATCTAACCAGAAGCACTCCCAAACTATGGACCTGCTCCTTCAGAGGGAGTGCAACCCCATCCAGAACAGGCAATCACCCCAATTCCCACACCTGGGAACCACCAACCCACAAGGCCTCTGTCTTATCAGGATTCAGCTTCAGTTTGTTGGCCCTCATCCAAGCCATAACTATCCAGGCACTGGTTCAGAACGTGCACAGCCTCTCCTGATTCAGATGTTACAGAGAGATAGAGCTGGGTACCATCAGTATACTGGTGGGGATGGCTACCATAATTCCTCTTAAACCCCAAGCTACAATTTCCTCTCTGACTAACTGATACTGGCATTTGTGTATCCAGGCACTTTTACTTTCTTCTTTCCCCAATAAAAGGTAAATCAAACTTCAAACACATAAGGAGAACTGGCAGTAACTGGCAGCAGAAGTGAAAGTAAAATGTTCACATTAAAAATGAAAGTGACTGGATGATTGCAGAATTGCTAATAAAAACTATTCCAGCTCCCCACTCCCAGATTATGCCTCCCTTCTATCGGGATGCAATGTTGACAGATTCCTAGGTCTGTGGAGTGCAGCTTTAGGAGGGATCCACTGGTATTCTCCCAACGCAATTGCTCCAGATTAATGTCATTATGATGGGTTCAAAGGGGATAAGGGAGCACTGACATCCAGAGTCAAAGTCCTCAATGCCCAGCCCAAAGCCACTTAAAAAACAAATGGGGAAGGTGAGGGATATCTGTGAGATGGGAGGACAGCACCAGAAGATTAGATGTTGGACATATTTTGGAATATACTGACTGGCAAATGACCATACCATATTCGCCAGTTCAGCTTACATAGCTGATTCTTCTTACTATTTATTTATATAATTATGCTACTTCTACACCACTTAGTATCTTAAAATCTCTAAGCACACACACACACACACACACACACACACACACATCACAATCTAAAAACTAATATAAAATAATAAATACACCAAAATATTACAACAGGAACAACAGTAGAACAGAAGTGTCACTGTTGATTATAGATATGTCTTCAAGAGGTATTAAAAGCTTGCCACAGTTTCTGTGTCTTGAGCCACATGTGGGAGAGTGTTCCAGAGGGTTTGTACAACTACTCAGAAAGTGTGCCTATCCATCATTACCTGGCATGTAACAGTATCTGGCAGGACACCTATATATCCTCCTGTTCACCTGGCAATAGCTGGTGGTTTTATGGCAACAGGACTCCTGGTTTGCACAAAGTAGTCCATGCTGGTACTGCAGATGCTCAGGTTAAGGTTTTTACCTCAGGAGCATATGTACTTAGACAGGTCTCAAGAATCAGAACATCTTGGAAAAATTCCTTGGAAGATTCATATGGAGAAGAGAACATTTGGCTGATTTTTCCAAGCTAAATGTTACATCACAAAATGTTTTTTCTGGAAAGAAAAGCTCAGAATTTGAATGTGTGTGTGTGTGTGTGTGTGTGTGTGTGTGTGAAAGAGAGAGAGAGAGAGAGAGAGAGAGAGAGAGAGAGAGAGAGAGAGAGATGCTCTGAAAGGAATACAAATATTCAAATACAACTTGCTTCATGTTTTTTTTTAAAGTCCAAAAATGCCAGTAGCACATTTTTCTCCATATTCTTTTTTTAAATTTTCACTGGATACAGCTTTTGCTTAATATAAGGGTGTCTTGTAACAGTTAGCATAATGCCACAGTTGGCTAAATTACTGGCAAATTAACTTTACAGTCAATGATAAATGCTTAATTAGGCACCAATTCAAGTGTTTGACAATGTAAGCATTTCACAAATATTGCTTGCATGTCGAAAATGATCAGTGGCCCAACATTAACATACACTGTTACATAACTAATCAGCATATTGGGAAATGCACTCTATACAGTGTAAATTTGTTGAGTTAAGTTTATTGAAAATTACAAACTTAGGCATTGGACAACACACTACAGAAAACTGGCAATGCACTAAAGAAAATTCCAAAACATGAGATAGCATATCTATATTGATTCGTGCACAATAGAATTATCATCAAAACTTCTGCTACAGCAAAATTTTAGGGTTCTTTTTCAAATTCTCTAGAGCACCTGAAGAATTTCAAGAAAAAATAAAAAAGACTAACAGAATTTCTAGGCGGTGTAGAGGAGGAGAATATTGTACATCCATACTTAAGGGATACCAAATGCTAGACATGTTCTTTCTCTATTTTTTTAACGTGCACGTTTCAACCTTGTAGTGCAATACTGTTGTCTTGAAGCACTGCAGTTGGCTACACTACAACAAGAACAAAATTATACTTCCATACTGTGCACATTCACAGTGATCTGTGATCCCTAACTCTCATGTGTGACCTGGTTCACACATAACAACAAACCATGGTTTTGTTGACCATGGTTTGTTGAATCATGGGTTGTTGCTACATGCAAATCCAGAACTCTGGGTTAACTCTGGATTGTTTACCATGAACAATCTACCAAGAGAACCCATGGTTTGTTGTGTTGTGAACTGTGAGTTGTTTAAACCCTGGGTTGTCATTATGTGCAAACCTAGAAGTGTGGGTTGTTTATGGATTGTTTCACCAAGGTATAGAGGCAGTAGGCAAGAGTGAAAAAGTATATTTACATGACAGTACTGCAGCTGCAACAGCATTTGGGATACAGGGAGGGAGAAAGTGAAGAAGGAGGGAAACAGTCAATCCAAGGACTGAGAAAATAAACCATGTTTTGTTCAATCATCTGCCAGAAAAACCCTAGGAAGGGCAACAAATCATGGGTTAAATAAGCCATGGTTTAGTGTTATGTGTGCCAGGCCATTCTATCAACAGAATCATATTTGAGAAAAGGGTGACTCTTGATGAATTAGGATTCATTTGCTTCTTGTTTGATCATAGGATTTTTGCTGCTAAATGTTAAATACTAAAATGTCAAAGAATTAAAGGGCATGCTAAACAAATAATTGGATCAAAATCATCTTAATTATTCAACATGTAATCATGAAGGCAATGCCTTCAATCGTAATGTTTGTGTGTGTGTGTGTGTGTGTGTGTGTGTATATGCATGTAGACATGTACAAAACATCTAGGGCTACATTTATATGGCCATTCCTAACTACTACAGCTTCCCTAACTAGCTGCTTTGTGAAGTGGGCAGAGAGGGCTACATCCAGGCTTAAACTATTTTCACCACCACCACCCCTATTGTTTTTTCCTGAGCACATTTCAATCAAGCCATGGAGGTAGGGTGAGGGAGCTTGCTCAACTGTGGTATCAAGTTAAAAAGAAATAGATATTCAGAGATATTTCACAACCCTGTGCTTTGAATTGTGTTTATAGCAACTATGTGATCTGCATTATATATGTCTTTAAGCATGAAAACTATTTAAAACAAGGAACTCAGAAACAACACTCTTTTATATGCCAACTGGTGTTCTTTAAGATAAAAATGGTGAACATGTCCGCCTTAAATGGAAACTTTGATGCTGAATCTCACTAATTCTTTTATGAGGAACTAAAAACCTTCATAAACCTTCTGATGAACATAGCACACGGGAATATCAAAGTGGAAAAATGATAAACCTCCTACAAAGTACATTAAAATAAATCGGTTTTGCCACTTGGCAGTGCCTGACATGAATGCGCCAGACTCTAACATCTGCATGATGTCCATTAATATTGTGAGCTGCATGATCTACGAAGATGCACTGCAAACACCTGACATTGAACCCGTTTACCTGCTTTTTTCATAATTTCTATCCTATCATCCTCAGACTTCATTCTCACTGTTCTTTATTGTCTCTTCATCTGATATTGTATTAACTAGCTGAACTCTTATTAAACCTATGGGATTGATGTAACACTATTGAATCCCATTTAAGAAGTGACTTTTCCCCCATATAAGCACTTGATCCTGCCATTTTTTTAAAAAAACCTTGATCCTGCCTTTTGTTCTGGGGGGTGGGAAATCAGATGAACAGAAAAAGAGATTTCTGATCATCTGACCATACCTACTGACCTAAAGCTGAACTTGGGCATACATTGGGTGTATTCTTCCTCTACTGCTGTGGTCTCTACTTTCCTTCACTCCTTTCCACTCTGTTGACATTTAGAATGTAAGTTCCCTGGGCAGGACCCATTATAGCCTAGCTGTTGCTATGCCAAGGATGTCCTTCCTTGGTTCAGTGGTATTTGCTTATTTTTCTGTATAAAATGTTAGGAAAGGATACATCTTTATCTCATATGTGCTAGTTTACTCAGGTGGGTTTTAATTTATTAGGGTATCATTCAAATAGGGATGTGAGAGGAATGGGGGAGTTGAGCTTGGTGAGTTTTCATCAGGCTGCCCCCCTCTTTGTCAGCTCACGGATCCCTGAGCTTGCCCGACTCAACACACTCCAGGTTGGGCAAATTTCCCACTTTTTTGTGAGCTGCCATTTTGCACAAAATCATGGGTATAGCTATTTACAGAAATCATGATTTACACAAAATGGCAGTCATAAAAAGCACCATTTGTGCAAAATTGAAGGTGCAAGTGGTCTAATTAGACCATTTACGTTGCAGTTTTGTTCAAGTGGCATTATTTACAGCCACCATTTTGCATACATCACGATTTCGGTAAATAGCCATACCCATGATTTTGTGCAAAATTGCGGCTCGTGAAAAAGTAAAAAACCAAAAGCTCTTGCCAGGCAGGCACGCACAGATTGTTTGTCAGCTTGACCTGCTAGCCTTTCTCCTTGAAGAGCTTTGAAACCTTAGATCCTGCAAGCACAGTCTGAAATGTTACAATCCAGCAACAGATACATCATTTGGGAGTTTTGCTGACCAATTTGCTCCAACTCAAGTTCAGATGCTGGAACAATGGTCCCTTCACTGGTCCATTTTCACTAGGAAGAAGACAGCCATCATCATCACATTTTAGAGCCTCCTAGCAGACATTTGTGGGCAGGTTTAAAATAGAACATGCAATCTGGTCTTAACTATACAGAATGGAGCTGAGAAATGAATGAATATAATTAGAGCAGAGTAGATTTTTAAAGACCTTGTGAACCCTCTGTCGGAGATCAGAGATCCAATTCTTTCATTTTCTGCTTCTAAAGATTTAATGACACATGATGTGGAGGACTTATTAGCAAGTATAATAAACGGGAAAGAGAACATTTACATGCTATGATCCATTTGACTGTTTAGGAGGCAATAGCAATAGCCAACCTTTTAAATAATATAAGTGCCACCATCTCAGTGCCACCATTAAATCAGATGCTAGTGATACGGAGTATAATAAGTATATATATATATATATATATATATATATATTCTTATCCAGCCCTATTTTTTTAAAAAATCACACAAATAGTTTTTGGAGATATTTTCTTTCCTGATCCAAGTTCCAGATAGTAAAATGTACTGAAACCAAAGCAATAGGGTGGTGTCAGAAGATATATGATTCTCTCTGCTGATACAGTATCTGCTAAGATACTGTATTTCCAAACCTAACGCGTTTTGGCCGATGTTATTTTTTTAAGGCCTTCTTCAGGGGATTGATAAGAGATGTCTGCAGAAATACTCCTAACAGGATGATAGTCTCCTACGATAATTACTATTTCCCCAGTCACCAGTAATTATCATAGGAGACTATCATCCTGTTAGGAGTATTTCTGCAGACATCTCTTTATCAACCCCCTGAAGAAGGCCTTAAAAATAACATAGGCTGAAACATGTTGGGCTTGGAAATAAAATAGCTTAACATTCTGAGAAACTGCTTCTCTCCTTTTTTTGCCCTGAGTCGGATACTCTCCTCCTTTTGGTTTTTCGTTTGAAAAATGCCACAGTACTTTTTTTTAAAAAAAAAGAATCACAGAGCATTGACATTGGCTGGGACACAAACAAAAGAACTAAAAACAATACTGTGGCAAAAATCAATATAGTTCTAAGGTGGGTTTTTTTGTCCCAGTTGCTTTTTTTTGTACAGAAAGAAAACTATTATGGTAAATGACTGAAATTTGGGGCTGATGATCTACTTTTGTTCAAACCCTGCAATGAAAAATGAGACTTGGGTTCATGTTTAAAGTAGCCTTGAGAGTCCATGCTAGATATCAGTATACCCTCCAAATGGTCCACAGATTAAAATACTGGCCTGCTTATGACTCCCCACCCAACCCGCGACTGATGATCTTGTAGAACAAAATTGTCATAAATATCAGCAGTCCAAAATATACCTTGTCACCTGCAGTGTGTGAAATGGAAGCCTGTGCCATGGTGTGGTGACCTCTTTCACATGGATGTACCCACTCCCCTTTCTCAGATTTTATATCTAGGGACTCTAAAGAAATGTTGATCCCTGAAATATGATGAATAACCAACACATACCACATTCTTTGTAAGGAATCCGCAAGAGGGGGGGGAAAGGAACAGTGATTTTACTAGATGCAGAAAACAGGAATAGTTAGAGAATATGAGAGAGAGAATCTCCAACTGGGGATGGATATATCAGTCAGTTTCACATTCTTCCAAATATGATTTAAAAAAAAAAAAAACACCTCTCCCATTCTTTCCATCTCATTTGCAAAGAAAATGGCAAATTTTTATAAGTTCTGATTCAAAGAATGAAATGAACAAAATTCTTATCCCCTTTTTGCACTGGTCAAATTCAATTGGTATTCCCAGCATGGAGAAGACCATGTTGTACATGCCTCCCAATGTAGATGTTAAAGATGAGGAACCTCTCAGAAAAAAAGAAGTGGCAACCTTAATCCAGCACCACAAACATAGCTTAAAACACAAAGATTCAAACCCAGACTTGTAAGAGCTAAGCACTCAAAAACCTCTCCTTGAATGGATGGATTCATCAGTTTTACATTTTCTAACACATAATTTAAAAAACCTCTCAATTTCTTTCCATCCTGTTTGTGAAGAAATTTGGCAATGTTGGTAAGTTGTTATCAAAACATGAACCAAACTAAATTCTCATCATTCCTTTCCCTGGCCCTTGGAAACACACACATTTGATACTTCAGTGAACTGATATGAATCAAGTCAATATTTATACATACCTCATCATATCATTTGTAGCCATCTCTTCCAGAAACCTTAGTTAATGTCACCAAATGGGGGATTATGAGGGCTGAAAGCAAATTTCCTTGCAGGCACATAGCATGTTGCGGGGAAGAGTTTGTTGCTTCTTCTTCTGTACACTGTCTTCTTGCTTACAGCTTTTGCTCTATCTCAGAGTGCCATCAGACAAGTGTTTTATTTTACATTACTGGGTACTCACGGATTTTTGCAGGTTGTTTGCCTCCCGCGCACCTCCCACCCATTCTAGCCTTCACGCCACAAAAGACACCCCAGTAAGTCCGATTTATTTTAAAGATGGAAGTTGCCACTATCTCCTGCTGTGTGTAGGAGAAACAGTGCAATCAAAACAGCTGGCTGAATGGGCCACATACATGTTTTTTACTTCCTCTTTCAAAAGAGGAAGTAATGAGGGACAAATTTGAAGGAGGAGAAGCGACAATCAGCAATCATGATTTTCCCCTAGGTGATGAAGCCCTCAGTCAGATGATCAACCCTTCATCCAGTGATACAATTTAGGCTGAGTCAGAATATATTACTCACCATAAGATGTTAAACATCATTGCTGTGATATGGTGTCTTGGCCTTCACTCACTGTATGGGTATTAGGGCATGCCATTAATATGTATGGGTCTCTGTTCCCAAGGCAACAAATATAATTCCGTTGTTGTTTTTATATAATAATCTTATTTACATAAATTAAACTCGGGACTTAGTTGGTCATCCCTTTTGACTGCCTTCTTTGGAAAGAAGATTCCAAGAATAACAAAAATGTTCACTCTAATTCAAAATTGTGAGTTTATTTATGTCCATAAAGGTTTTTTTAAAAAAGAATTAGGCTATCTTCTATAACAATGTATTATAAAGTTTTATTTTTAACAATGCCAAGTGTAATTAAACAAACATAATTAATTTCAAATTGGAGGAAAATGGAATATGAACACAAAAGTTTCTGTGTACCTTATATGCACAGCTGCGGGCCGAAGGACAATGATATGCCAGCCAATGATGGGGTTACACCCCCCCCCCGAAAGACTGTGTTCGCAGCTTGGGGGTACTCCTGGATCCGTCGCTCCAGATGACAGCTCTGATTGATGCGACGGCCAGGAGTGCCTACTATCAGCTTCGGCTAATACGCCAGCTGCGCCCCTTCCTAGAGTTGGAAGACCTAAAGACGGTAGTGCACGCGCTGGTAACTTCGAGGCTTGACTTCTGCAATGTGCTGTACATTGGGCCACCTTTGTGCCTAGTCCGGAAACTTAAACTTGTTCAAAATATGGCAGCCAGGTTGGTCACCGGTACACCTAGGGGTGACCACATTACACCAGTTTTAAAATCACTTCATTGGCTGCCAGTCAGTTTCCGGGTGGAGTATAAAGTGTTGGTTATTACCTTTAAAGCCCTACATGGTTTGGGCCCAGGCTACCTGCGGGATCGCCTTCTTCCGTACAATCCGCCCGACACACTTAGGTCCTCTGGGAAGAACTTACTCAAGCCAGCCAGAATTAGGCTGGTGAGTGTTACCCAGAGGACCTTCTCTTCCATCGCTCCCAGACTATTGAATGGTCTGCCGGAGGAGATTAGACAAATTAGCAGTCTTCATGAATTTAAGAGAGTCATGAAGTCTGCTCTCTTCTGGCAGGCCTTTCCGGATGAATTTTAAGATGTTTTAATGATGTATTTTCTCTTGTTTTTTTTATTTTTAACTGTTTGTGATTCTTGTATTTTACATTGTGTTCCCCACCTCGATCCAAAGGGAGAGGCAGGTTATAAATAAATATTATTATTATATTATTATTATATGACCTGTAAACAATTATTTTCTCCATGAACTGTAGTCATGGGTAACCAACTGGTAATCATCATCGGCATTACCAGTATCATCCTGGGTATTTATTACTTTTATATATATATATATATATATATATATATATCCTGCATTTCACCTCTGTAAAAAAAAGGAGTCACTGCAGAATAAACTGTAGCGAGGAAAGCTTTTGTTGTTGCTGCTGATTTGATCTTTACAATGCTTCAGCTTTTATGCATGAAGAAATGAAATCTCAGTCAGCCTTGCCTCCTGCTAGAGATGCTGAGCTGTAAGGACCCCCAGCAAGAAGCAAATTTGGACACAATTTTGTTTCAGTTTTTTTTAATGATAATTTACCAAAATTGGCAAATTTCTCCACATTGGGGATAAAAATAAATTGACATTAAAAAAAATGGGGGAAACCAAAACTGAGAGATTCCTTCATTCAGGTCTAGGGATTTGGGTATTTTGCTTGAACAGTAAATGCCTGGCTTTGAATCCTGGTGAAGTCAACCATGTTAGTGCTTAATTAGGGTTTCCTTTTCTCTTTTTTTTCTGACAGACTCCTCATTTCAATATGGCAGGCGGATATACAACATGGTCCTTTCCATTCTGGGAATAGCTATACCTTTTGAATGTGGGTCTTGCAGATGGATGAAAATTTCGATTCAGTTTGTCTTATATAAGAATTTACCAAAACTTGTAAAATTCCTCATATTTGTAAAGAAAGAATTTGAGATTTTTTTTAAAAAAAATAGAATGCAGGAGAAAGTGAAACCAACAGATTTTCCCATTCCTTGTTTCCACTACCTCCCAATTGAAGGTTTTCTAAATCGTAGCCTATGTTCTTCATTCCCAATAAAACACAATGGCTCAATTCGAATGACACATTAGGCAATGGAGGAGGGGGGGAACAATTGTCAGTTGTGTTGCTTATTGTGTCGTCTGGAGGGCAACACACAATGCACACACAACTGACAGTACATTAATCAGGCACTATGAACAACGGAGCGAAACAACGGGCTTGCATGTTGTTTAGCCCGAAGCCCCATTGTTTAAAGTGTCATCCGAATTCAGCCCCCCCTCTCTCCGTGGACTATTCCATTTCGGAATAGAGTTCTGCTGCCTAGAGCAGCCAAAAAACCCTGGCCGCTCCATGCAGCTGGCAGAACTCATGGTGCCTGCTGAGATATGGCTGGAGGACACAGGGAGGAGAGGCTGCAACCAAAATGGTTCATAGCAGCCGGGGCGTTTGCCGGTGCCGAGCAGCGCTGGCTTCTGTGAAGCTCCTCCTGCCTAATGCACATTCAGTATGTTATTTACCCCTCCGTTGCCTAATATGTTGTCCAGATTGAGCCAATGTGTTCCATTCTCCTGTCTCAAGAACAATTATTCACATCTGCACAGAAACACAGGCTATTGCCTTTTGAATAACCACACTTATTTTGTACTAACCTCCAGGAACCCCAAAAATCCTTTGGAAATATAGGGATAGGTTTTGCACGCTCCTAATGGATGGTAGGTAGTAAGTACTAGATTCATAAGAATGTTATTACTTTGGTCATTTTCAGAAATAGCCTTTTCTCCTCATCCTCTAGCATTCCAGACACACACAAAAAAGATTTACTAAGGAAGTAGGAAACAGTATGGAGCGGCTTCTGTTCCTTAATATATGCTATACACTGATTTCCTTTGCACCAACAAGAAGTTTTCCTTGCAATAAATATAATAAAACCAATCTAAAAGAGAGTTAGAAATCATTATTATGGATCGTCAAAGCATCTGATCACACAAGCATACTTCCTGAAAATGCAGCCTTGCAATAAAACACACCTACTAATGGAATGTTTTGCCCAGGTGGATGAGAAAGCCCTGAGGCCTTACAGCAAATGATCAGCAATGCACATGATGACTAACCTGTCTTGCATAACAGTCCTCTGACTCCTTTGAAGATGCTCTGTGCAAGCAAAAGAGCCCCTTCGGGAGGACAGGTGAATCACAGGTTCAGAAGCAATCATGTTCTTGGTCTATATTGAACCCTGTTGGCAGGTCAAAGAGGCTCCGGCTGACAGTATTGAGTCAATGTCGCAGAGGCTGGTTTATGTCACTTGCTCAGCGCTTGCCATTTCACGAGCCTATATGTAAAGCAGAGATAGGCAGGCAGTAAAAAGCATTTGCAGTTAATGAGACAGCGGCTGCTTTGTGTAAAACATCTTATTCAGGATGTGCCAAGCTGTATTTGCCTTTCAGTGTAGGTTGATGTTACTTGCTTTGTAATGGAAACACAACACAGCAAAAGAGTACCACTGTCAAAACCTTAATCCTGTCTCCACTGCCCCCATTTCCCCAGACCACTTCCCCCCCCCCCCCCACCGTGTTCCAGTGCACAAATGTTCAGCATAATCTAACAGAGGGCAAACTGATACCTCCACATCAACATTGTGCTAACATAAAGCTGATATTGAAGAACTCGGGACTCACCCATTTCACTGATGCTCCACAAACACCTTTGCTAGCTGGTGGACACAATGAAATGAATTGAAGTTGACACTTCATATTTTTTTTTTATCTTGGGCTGGTTATTCATATGGCGTAAATTAGATGAAAGCAAATTAGCATGTTTGAGGAAAGTGTAGGTAAATTGATGTGATTCGATGTAGAGCATGTAATCGGGCAATTTGACAAGACTTCTCAAGAACATATGCAGTAAATTGATGATTTAATATTGCCTGGCTTTATTCAATTATTCTCTCCAATGTTTCCTAATAGATGAAGGGAAGATTGGAAGGCTACATAGCACTCAGGTGACTTAATTTGGTGGATAATGGCTACACATCTAGAATGTGTGTGGCCTTCGTTCCACGTGCTCTGTTTCCAGACTACTTTCTGAAAGTATGTCTGACTTTCTGAAAATATGCCTTAGGACCCTAGCAGTATGGAACCCATATCCATGGAGATGGGCAGGCTCTGTCAGGTGCAATTCAGATTGGGATCAGTTGTGAAAGTGGAGAATTGGGGGGGGGGATTTTTCTTTAATGCACTCTAAATGTAATCATAATTGTCATCAGGGAGAGGTATTTGTCCCAAAGGCATCTTACATGATGATGACTATGGCCAGTGTGGTCACAGCAGCTTTGGCAAAAGTGAAAGATGTTTCTTTTACCAATTGAGTAATCCCTCTTCCTCCTTTTTTTACTTGCTTTCTTCTCTTGCCCCCACCTAGGGATGTCAGAGAAATCATTGATGGAACCACATGAGTTCCGATTTGTATGAATTTGACCCATTGATTCCGCAGTGGACCAGCTTTCCTCCTGTCGGGCGGATTGCGCAGACTTATGCACCATCATTCTAATCTTCAGGAATTTTGCACAAATTTTGTCATAGAAAAATATGCCAAAAAAAAAAAAATATTAAAACCCAACCAAAAATGTACATTTTCCCCATAGCTGAAAGTGTGAAAATGCGTATTTGGAGGAATTAGCATACATTCAGATTTGTATACATTCACACATTTGCCAATTCAGAAATGGGGAAAAATCTGATTCTGTTGGTGACTGGATGGCAGAATGAAAGGCACCTGACAATCTTTGAAACACGGATGACATGGATTTTACACAATTTGTACAACTCATCACCACCCCACTCCCTGGTGCCTCTAAATTTTTATTTGTAATCATTTCCTTTTCTATAAAATTTTATGAAAGTGGTCAGGAAATGTGGAATAAATTTTCAGCACTAGTATAGGATTACAGCTGAAGTCTGCCTTTTCCAGTATCCACATGCAAGCAGCCGATCTTTCTAAACAATCTCACATAGTATAACGGGGTGGGGGAAGGCAGGGAAAAGAGGTTTGTTTGTCTTTAAAAATCAGAATGGAAACGTTCTGAAGTGCCAAGCATTTCTTATACTGTTTTGAGAGCTGAATGTGATGTGTATTAAAAAGCTCAGTTGGGTTTTTGTTTTGTTTTTTGTTCTCGGAGTAGGTGAAGTGTTGGCACAGGAAAATAAGTTTAGAGTTATATTTTGACAGACAGAAGAGCCATCATTATTTCCCCCATTTTGTTGTTCATATAACTACCGAATGCACTTGCCTGTGGCAAGCGCAGTGAAACCTGGGCTGGGAGGCTATTGAATTAGACTCTAAGCTTTGCTTTTCCCACAAACATAAAAGCCATGTTTGACTTCATAACTGGAAAAAGAAGACCCATGAGGGCATATTGCTTGGAGAAATGGAAATGTTTACTCACCTGTATTTCTCTACTTCCACCGGATTTCCAGCTAAAATTATTTAAACCAATCACACAGTACACTGTTACCTTGTCTGAATTAGGTTACATTTATTTGGCAGTACTGGAGGGCATTCGCTACATTTGTGATTATTATTATCAGTAGTAGCAGCCCTGCTGTAATGCCTAGGGGCTAGAAGCCTGCAGAAGGAATCAATTGTAATATTATGCTATGATAATACTGTCACAAAAGTTATGCATCCTTAAGAGCCTTGCAGTCTAATACTGGGGACAGCAAAGGGCTGAACCTGGAAGAGTATAGGTCGCAAATGAGTATGGGCTTATTTGACAATACCTAATTAACATGGAATGAAATACATAGTTGAAGAAAGGGGAGAGAGTGCTGGACTCTGCATGATTAGAGAGTTGGACGCCTGCCATCTTTTTCAAAATATTCTTGCTTCATATAAATTGACCCTGCATCCACTATCTTCCACCGTAAGGCTCATCAGCCTGGTTCATCAATTCAGGTGCTCACAAGCAAATGCCTGAACGAATGTCCAAGGATGCCAGCAGGATGGCTACTGACCACAAGTTGTACAGAAGGATTGTTTTCATGAACCAGTGGGATTTATTGATGTAACATTGCAACCAGCAGTAGGTTCTTGAGACTAGGGCTGTCCCCCGACTCACCTCAGAGGCTGTTTCAGAGCCTCTGAAATGGTCCTGATTAAACTCGGGGACCTGTTTCAATGTGGGAGGTTCCCATCTCACCTTGTCACTGAAGCCAGGTGAGATTCTGCCCCCCCCAGTGGGTTGGTCTTGCACTGCCCTGGCCCTGCAAGCCCCAAATCGACCCAAAGCACCCCAAGACTTTGGTGCTGATCTGCTTCAACCTCGGGCTGACCTGGTGCCACTCCAGATTTGGGGAGTCAGCCCAAGGCAGTGCAGAGCCCTATTCAAGACTGCTGTATGCAGTGAAGGCTGGTGGCTCTGTTTTTGTTGGGGCTGTGAATCCATTCTGGGCTTTGATCAGAACTAGCCAGTACTCTAAAGGAGCTATCCAAGGTTCTGAACCTATTTGTGGGGTAGGATTCAGCACTATGGGTGCTCTGGATGGTTCTGACTAAATCCCACAAAGGATTCACAGCCCCACCAAAATTGGAGCCACTAGCCTACGCTGCTTTCATGCAATCCCTGCCAGTACTATTCTGCTGCCAGGTCAGCACACCCTGCAGCTAATCATGCTAAGTCATAAGAGCATAAGAAGAGTCATGCTGAATCGAACCAAGGTTCCTCTAGTCCGGCATGCCATTCACACAGTGACTGACCAGCTGCCCATAGAAAACCCACAAGCAGGACATGAGTACAACAGCATCCTTCACCAATCAGCCCACATTTTGGGGTTCAGATCTGTTGGTTTCTGGGGAATTTCTGTTTTTAACATTCCCTATCTTTCAGGACACTATTGATGTGTGTACTCCAGCTGTGATGTGTGTACTATAGCTGTGGCTTTTAGGTATACAGCAATTGATTCCTGCAGCACCTTGGAAAGCTCCTAGAGTTAGGCAAAAGTTTCCCCCCCATACCTTCTCAGAGACCTTTCTTCTTTCCAGTAAAGGTGGAAGAAGAAGCAGGAACATCCAGGGTATAGAGGAAAAGACTAAACATCACCCCTTTAGCTCTGTTGGAGCCTTAAGAACTGCATCAAAATCAGAGAGATGGGCACAAGAGAGATCAGCTACTGCAGGTTGTAAGAGAGCTAGTTGCTATTTCCAGCATTTGCTACATTGGGGGTAGCTGTTTGCAGGTGGTGGTGTTTGTTAATGCCACAATGCATTGGGAAGGTTTGATGTATTTGACTCTGGCTTACATTTGACCAATAAATAATAATAATTGATTCATTATTTTAATGATTTATAGTGTCTATTTTGTAATGAATTAAAAATGTTACAATGTTAGCATTAGTAAAATGAATCGCTTCAGTTGTTTCTTATTGCAACACTGTATTGTTGCCATTGATGTAATGGTATGCATTTTGTTCCTGTATTGTCATTGTCAGGCACATTTTGTGGGGAAATTGCATACTAATTAGCACAATGATCAACATTAAAATATTGATGATGGGAGGGGGAGAAACTCAGCAATATCCACAGTGTGGGGAGTCATTTGATTTTCAGGGGAAATATTAAACCTGCATTAACAGAGTCATCTGAGGGAGTTTTTTTGTTTTTTTGTTTTGTTTTTTGGTAATATTTAAAACAATATTTAAAAGCTAAGAAACACTAGAAGTCTCTAGGAAGCATATCTCCTGCTGCGTGCTTTCAACATGGGGCAAGAAATGTTCCAGGAAATGAAGCTACACTATGACATAATGTCTTTCCCAGGAACATTTCTGGAACATTGAAAGCAGGCAAAAGGAGCAGCTCTTACCTTTAAAAAATAAGACAAATAATGGGGGGGGGGGAATCCTCAAACCATCTTGTAACTGTAAGCTTATTAATTCTCTCCCCTGCCAGAAGTCCAGCTCTCTGAGCTGAATGTCTACTCCTTCCCAATCTTTCAGAGAATTTTCACCCACCCAACTCCTTAATCTTTAGAGTTCGACTGAGGCAAAACATTTGGCCCAACCCTACTTTATATTTATTCCAGTTACCATGTTTGTTGCCAGGAAGAATTTTCTTCTGCCAGGTCATGGAAATCACTCACCATTTATTTATTTATTGCAATTCTATATCACTTTTCTGAGGCCAACTGAGGTGGCTTACAAAAAATGCAGAACATAAAAAGTCATTTTCACATAGAGATGTAGGAAATCATTACAAACAATATCAAAAATCTTTATTATTATTATTTTAAATATGTCTTTATCCCGTTCCTGAATGGAGAGAGTATGGGAGCCAATTGCATCTCCAAATGGAATGCTTCCCAGAGTTTGGGAACAACACAGGAGAAAACCCTTCCTCAGTGCACAACAATAAACAGGCCTCTGCGAATGAGGGTGCCTTCGAAAGGGTGTCTCTTGCTGATCTGATTAACTGAGCAGGTTCATACCATGATAGGTGGTCCATCAGATAGCCAGGTCCTAAGTCGTTTAGAGATTTAAAGGTTATGACCGACACCATGAATTGATCCTGGAAAACAGTTGATGACCAGTGTAGATCTTTCAGTATTGGGTTAATATGATCATGACCCTGTGCAACTGTTAAGAACTTAGCTGCCTCATCTTGCACCAATTGAAGCTTCTGGACACTCTTCAAGGGTAGCCTTGCATAGAGCACATTGCAATAATCTAACTGTTAGGTAACCAAGTCATGGATAACTGTTGCCAGATCCGACTGACTCTGGAATGGTTGCAGCTGACAGTTGTGCAAGAAGGTAATTATGTGGTGCACTTGTAATACATGTGTGTGTGTTTCTTTAAAAAGCCAATTTCCTGTCCCTCTAGAATCTCTCCCTCACTGTTTTTTTTTCCTCATGACTGTCAGCCATGTTATAGGCTGTTGCTCTTCTGCTATATTATGATCATGGTGTGTCTGCCTAATTCCTGACTGACTCTGAGGAATGTCATGACCCTGAACTGAAAGCCCTTTGTGATGAGGGATGGATGAAGAATTCATTCGACCAGAATTTAACCAATTCTTACCTCACAGACCCAAATGCAATATGTACATTTCTGAGCTTGCAATGCAATTCATGCACCAAAAAAAGTGTTGAAAAATTTGCATGAAAAAATATGTACATTTGAAAAATGTGTATGGATATCCTTTAGTCAATGGGAGAAAATGCAAATATTTCAAAGATGCAAACAGTGGAGGGATACATTTGGGAAAATGTGCATGCCTTTCCACATGGAAGATCAACAACAAAGCTTGCAATCTGATATAGATACAAGTCAGAACTAGCATCATAGTAGAAATTGGAGAACCTTGATGAGCTCATGTTATACAGATTTTTCTCACCCCCTTCTGAGACTGAAGTTTCCAATGGCAGTGACTCCAAAGAGAGGTTGGAACGAGTTCCCTGAATGTGCCCCAACCTTGGACCCTATACCCTGTCCACTTGATTCCCAGCAGGTGCCGCTACCCACTGTCTCCAAGGAATGGACCAGGAAGGCTCTGGGGGGCAGCTTCTCTCTTCTCCCAGAACCGAGAGAAAGCCAGTGACTGCTCATACTTCTCTACTTATAAAGTGGAATGTATGTGTGTGTCATGTATGTCCAGAAAAGTTTAACCACTTCCAGATGAGTTAGAAACTTGACACGGTGACACAGTGATAGGTCTGGCTGTACAATGTACCAGAAAAATATCAAAACATGGATTTTTTTTGGGGGGGGTTAAGTATTTTTAAAGTATTTAATAAAAACCTGGGTTTACGCCTACAGCTCTCAGCATGCCTTGGGCGGAACTCCCAGTATGCCTTGGGCAGGAGGCCAGACATACTGGCCTTTGGCAGCCATTGTGAGTGCACAGGTTGGTGGCTGCTGCGTGTCTTTTACAACCTGACTCCTAAGGTTGGTCTTGAGTAGTCAACCCAATTCCACATAAAAGGAAACAACCCAAATAAATGGGCTGCGTCCATTTGTGGCGCCTCCTCCCACCCTCTGCATGTTTTAAAATGTAACTAGATATGACAGCATAACTTTGAGGGGCCAAACATGCTCAAAGGCACTCCGTCCTGATATCGCTGTTTTCAAAGAATCTGCGGGAAGCAAGTGTGTAGCCTTTGCCCTTAAGAGGGAGGGAGGAAGGGGAGGCAATCTGCGCATGCCCAGAAACAGACCCAACAAAAGGGGGGAAGTGCCTGGCCCAGCCCCGGCCCTTCAGTACAGGCTTCTAATATAGCACTTGGTGGGTGAGAAGCACAGGCCAAGGCGATCTCAGCAGGATTGGCCGGAGCTGGGTGTGTCAACTGAAAGCCGCTTACCTCCCCTCCTTGGTGATGCTACTCCTCGATTCTCTATCGAGGAGCAGCATCGACAACAAGAGGATGTCTCAGAGGATGTGGGCACCTACGGGCTGCCAAAGGCATGCTGGGAGGTGTTGTACTCACATGTACAGTGATTGATTTAAAATAAAGTATGAGTAAGCAAGCCCTGACCTCTCACTAACTGTTTTTGTTCTCCTAACTGACTTTCCCCAAGTGCCACCAACCCTGCCCACCATTCCATTCTAGCCTCAGCTATGAGCCTATCTACACACGTAGGATAAAACACTTTGCAAAGGTTCTGAAAACTGTATATGGAGTGTGTCCTGGACCCCAACAGTTCTCAAAACTGTTATAAACCGTTTTAAAGCAGTAGTGTAGATAGGCTGTAAATCAGTCAATCCTCCATTCACTATTCGTTCTCAATGGTATAGTCGGGCTTTTACATAAAAATCCTAAACTTTATTCAGAAATCCACAAGTAGGGTGCCACAACCAAGATGGCCTGCTCTCCAGTTGTCTTCCTCCACATCTCAGATGGTGTTCAAAGATTAACATGTTATTCAGGGACTTAGGCTTATGCCTACAACTCCCAGCATGCCTTGGGCAGGAGGGAAGACTTATCAGGCTTTGGCAGCCATTATCTGGTAGTGACTTCCCCTCCTGGACCTGAAGTGTGCCTGGGGCCAGCTGCCTCAGTTGCTAGGCCCCATCGGGAGTAGGCCCATTGCCAACGGCAACCAAGCAAACTGTCAGTCAGTCAGTCAGTCAGTCAGCCAGCTCCCTCATGGCCTACCTATGGGCACCCATTGCACAGTGTAGTATGGACTGGCTCAGCCAGACTTCACTTCCCGTGAGCTTCAGCAGCAGGACTCCCATTGGGCAAGTCAGGCACCACAGCAAAAGGCATGCCGGGAGTTGTAGTTTTTGTTTTCTGAGGGGACAAGGAAAATTATGGTGACAGCTTCAAGGTAGCCCAGACCATGCATTGAAGGTGAGAGAGAGAGAAAGTGGGGGGTGGGGAGAAACTAGTTTAATTTGTTTTAAAGTTACCTCACAGGCCTAAGACTGGCTTACCTTGAAGGGTTGTCATGAGGGTGAGAGAGGAAAAAAGAAATGAATTTAATTTGTTTAAAGGTTAACTCAGGCCTAGCACCGGCCTGCTACTTTAAGATGATTACCTCGCAGATATATATTTAGGGGGCCCAAGCAATGTCAGGTAGAAACTTGAAATCTGGCATACTGAGAAGTCTGGCTGTACAACGTACCAGAAAAATGTAAAATCATGAAATTTTGGATTTAAAGTATTTTTATGTCAGATAAAAGGGCCAAGTCACCATTGGCTTTCACCATCATGGTTCTCTTCCAAAACCTGTTAAATTTAAAATTCTTTTATGCTACCTTTAAGGGTAAAAACTTTAGAGATGCAGCACTTAAGGAAGTGGAAGTAATGCTCCTAAAAGGGCTGTCCTGTACTTATTATAATATCCTATCAGTTGCTCTGAGCCAGTGTTGGGGTAACTTGTCTTAGCTAGCTGCAGGATTGCTCATCGCAGTTCTGAATTTGAGCACACAGTCTTTGAGTCAGAGCCTACTGTTTTGCTTGGGATTCTGAACCTGTTCTACTCCAGAACTACTTCAGCTGCCACCCAATCCTGTGTCTTCTTGCTTCAGCTAGTAGGGACAATTTGTGGGGATGACAGAATAGTGGGGACAAGAGAATCTGCATCGGGACAATAGACTTTCTGAGAGCTGACCTACAACAGTAAACAATGATATTATAGCACTGATATGGGGTAGGTCTACCCCATATCAGGAAATGATGTAGTGCTGGGCCAAATCCTTTCCCCTATTTTGGGGAACTTTCTCTCTCCCTGCAAAAGAGACATTGCTTTTTTCTGCCTCTTTCACAAGGAGGGGGGAATTCAGAGAATTTTCTCCTCGGGGAGGGAGACAGGGTCTCCACATACCTTTTTATAAGTGGAACTGGCTGCTGAGGGAGCTTCTTATTTTTTTATTTGTTTTTCTAAAAAAAAAAGAAAAAGTAAAAAATCACCCCCGTTTCCCTCGACATTTGGAGGAGCCCAGCAGTTCTTAGTGAATGTTATTGCAGACCATGTGACCTCACCCTCTCCAATAAGCACTCAGGAAAAAACTCCTGGGCTCCTGAAAATGATAGGGGTATTTTGAAAAAATAAAATGAAAGAAGACTCCTCAACAACTGGCTACATTTAAAAGGGTATGTGGAAAACCTGTCCCCTCCTCAAGGAGAAAATTCTCTGAAATTCTCACCTCTCCCAGCCTCTTTCACATGAGATTTTGTCCCCCCCCCCCAATACAAAATGCCAAAAATGGAATGGTCAACATTTTCAGCACAGCACTAATATGATGATCCAACTGGGTTCCAGAAATTCTGCCTTGAACATTCATGTTTGAGCTGTAGCAGGGAATTCAATCTGGGGTAATAGAAACTAAGTTTCTGACTTTATCACCTCCTGAGTCAAATTTGGAATGCAGAATTCATCTTGGCGCTCCTTCAGGGATTGAGTGGTAAATGAAAGAGGACTGGTTTGCATTATCTCTTGCTCAGCATTTTAAGTCATTGCTTATTCCTTAGATGTTAATGAGACTGTTCAGAGTCTCCATCTGCATGAGTAAGAGCGACAGATGCAAGCCCTTATTTCAGTCTTTTCCTTCAGTTGTAAAATGGAGGTTTTTAAAAAAATATTGCTACTTAAAAGAGGGAAGAAAGTCTTTGAAGAGGAGACTTGAGAAACACTTCCACCAAAACAAAACGGAAAAATGGAGGAAGGAAACCTGAAACATATAAAGGGCATCCTTAATTAAATTCTTATCTGAAGACCCACTCAGCCATTTTTTGGCAGTGTGCACAACCATGTTAATATACCACTTTACATCTCTTGGCAATGCTCATTACATCACTCATAGCTGATGAATGACACAAAGGAAGTGCCCATGCTTTTCAATTACTTCTTCAGGCTGGCAAAGTGCATGTGCATACTTTCTTGCAAACTTATCCATGATCCACAAATGTCAAACAGGATTGTTGTTGGGTGGAAAGCTAACATCACACCATCTTCATCTGACAAATGCAGGTGGACATGACTGGCACTGTTTGTCCCCCATCTGTTCTTAAATTGGGGCTCACTTTTATCTAGCCATGATGATCCATGCACTGGAAACTTCATGATTAAGACTCCTGCATTTCACTTTCTGTGGGGCTACCCATGTGTGGTTCAGAAGCTGCAGCTTCTACAGTATGCAGCAGCTAGGACCTTCACTGGGACACCTAGCTAGGCTCATGTAACACCTGTGTTAAAAGAACATCACTGGCTGCCTATTAGCTACTAAAGCATTTGCAAGGTTATGTTATTATCATATAAAGCCCTGAACAACTTAGGACCAGGATACCTAGTAGACCGCCTTCCCTTTTATATACCCAGGTGGCATTTAAGAGCTTTAGAGGAGATCCTGCTGGTCATTCCAAAATGAACAGAATGTTGCCATGAAGAAACTCAATGGCGCGCCTTCTCTCTAGTGACAACCACCCTCTAGAAAACCATTCCTCATGCAGTTCAAGAGGCAGAAAATGTTATATCTTTTAAATGCCCCCTGAAAACACACCTTTTTACACAGGCTTTCCCTGGGCTGTAACTACTGCCAGGTTTTACTTTGGTTTTACATGGTACTTTTAAACTTTTAAAAGTTTTATTTTGTCTGCTGTCATGCTGTATTTTATGGTTTTAATTGTGAACTGCCCAGGGAGCCTTGGCTATGGGGCAATATAAAATGTAACAAATAAATAAATAAATAAATAAATACATTCTTCACATCTTGACAGAAGGAAGCAAAATACATTCTTCTGTATCCCAAAGACAAACAGAATGGAATAGATTACAATCAGCTTAAATTGAGCCTCCTGCCTGAAGCTCTGAACTAATCATTTTTATTTTTATTTACTACATTGCTATAGCACCTTTCTGCCAATGCATTGATGGTGGTTTAAATATAATGGCTTGCAATTTCATAGACACAATACAAAAGGGACAGGGAGGCAGGAGGAAAAGAAGCAAGTTCAGTTACCAAGTCCACTGCATGAGACAATTTTGAACACATCTGCTTACTCTCCACAATGGAGGTGCCTGAATTGCTTTGTGCCTGCCTGATGCCTATCTATTGGACATAACACCTACTTTTCTAGAGACCAAGATGCATTGGTCTGATCCATTCAAACATTGAGCCAATCTACACTGTACCTTGGAACGTTTTAAATAGTATTTTAAAACGTTCCAAATAGGTGCATTCTAAAACGTCTTAGGCCACATTAAGGAGTACTCACGTTACAGAAGAAAAATTCTTCAGTCTTCAAAGCGGTGTGTGCGGTTCTGTTTCGTTTTTACAATGAGTTTAGGGCAAAGCATTGTGGGCGCTGTAGTTCAGTTGCCCACTTCCTCCTTAGCCCCTCTTTCTTCCCCATCAATGAACCGCTAAGCATTTGGATGCTGGTAAATGAAGCACTGCCCCCACGAACCACAAACTGTAAGGAAGGATACATTATTTTACTTAAAAGGATTTATTAAAAGTAAAAACTATTGTATATAGCTGAAGTGAGTTTTAAAAAACCTCAGGTATACAACGTTCAAGGGAGTGTGTCATGTGGCCAAAAGAGTTTTCGTAACCCTTATGAAACATTACAAAGCTAGAGTGTAGATAGGCTCATTGACTCTTGAGGAATATGGACAATGTTAACACAGACAGACTCCATGTGCACTCTTAGCAAGCATTCCTTTCAACAGATGCATGTCCAGTGATCCTGGATATCCATGTACTCTGACATTTGCAGTGTATCCTGATATGCCTTTAGAAATGTGTTTGTGACTGTTTTGAGGTTTTATTCCTCCTTCCACCACCATAATTTCATCATAGTTCATTTTCCCAGTGAGGTAAGTTGTTTCCTGAAACAGAGCAAGCCAGATCTTTAAGAGTTAACAAGCTGCTTGCTCTTCCTCCTCCTCCTCCTCCTCCTCCTCCTCCTCCTCTTCTTCTTCTTCTTCTTCTTCCCTATTTTCATAGACAGATCATTCATTTTTTTTACACTCAGTTTTATTTAAAAACTGTACTGGAAGAGGACTCTCCCTATAGGCATGGTTTAGAAAAAAAAGATCTTACTGGGGTCAGATGGAGTGTAGAAATCAACTCACCTGTGAACACATCAAAATTCTGTCACATTTTTCAGAACATGTGGGGGAAGGAGGAAGCTGAGAAATGAAAATAGGAGTCTAAATTACCACATTTCATTCTGTAAATGGAAAGTAGAGCCGTAAGGGCGGGAATTTGTTCACTTTGTTCTCTAAAGTTTACAGCAATTTTCTAATTGTCACATCCTGCTGGATGCTTGATTTGGCATCACTGAGAACCCAGCACTGAGATCCATAACCAGGATTTTGCTACAAGCTTAGAGAAAACATAAATATAGATCCATTATTTGACGGTCCATTCCCAGCCATTGTGAAGCAAGCAAGGAACCAAACCGGAGCTCTAGTGCATTGTGTAATTTCATTTCAGTGATATTGTACTCAGTCGCTATAATCCACTTTTTCTCTTCCTCGTTAAATCAAAGGGTGTATTAAATTAATCCCTTTGATCTGAGAAGTGCCTTTTCACTCACTGCTAACATGTTAATTCTGGGCAAGGCTTATTTTTCAGTCCATAGAGCTTGAGATGACCTTTTCCAGCACTGGCTTGAATTAAACATATTAACAGCAGCAGTCCCAAGTCTAATGATGGAGTAATTTTCCCACTGTAATCATAACTGTTTGTCATCAAGCATATTACTAAGAGCTCCACTAAAGTTCTACCCCACATAATATGGAATCTTTAATAATGTTTGAGGCACTTTGATTAAATCACCAACTACTAATAAAGGCCTGTGCATTTTCAGCTCATAAAAAATAAGGATGAAGTAAGTAGATAGTATGGAGCAGGGGTAGGGAACTTGGTGCCTTTGAGATGTTTTTGGACTACAACTCTGTAGGCTCAGCCAACGTGGTCAATGGTAAGGGAGTATGGAGGTCGCAGTCTGAAACATTTTGAAGGCATCCATGTGCCTACCCTTGGCATGACGCTTATTGGACAAAATGTCTAAGCCTAAACTTCCAGTGAGGAAGTAGGGAGGCTACTCTGAGAAGGGCTGTATAAAGCCAGAATATACTCACAATTCTCAGAGGTGGGTTGCTGGTAGGCCACTACACATTTCCATACACTATTTTTTGCCTTTTTGAAGTTATTTCAATTTCTAGTCCACACAGGGCTAACGTGAAGGTCTGAGGCCCACAAAGACAAAGTAAAAAGGGCAGGCCAAGTAGTTTCATTTCTCTAGTTAAGATTAATTTCCCTGCTTGTTTAATTTCTCCAGTTACATTCCATTTCTTCAAGGTTGAAACAGTACTTTCTGTTTTGGGGAAAGAAAGTATAAAAAGAGAGGAGAAGCCAGCCAGAGAGAGAACAGGAAAAGACAAGAATATGAGGAAGAAGCAGTTGGAAAAGCCAAAAAGGAACTTGCATTTTTGTAACTATTATTTTCTTTTAATGCCTTTGTATAAACTCAGCTCTATTGACTAAATACCTTTATTTGTAATGCTAATAACTCCACATCTACAGCCTAAAGCCCACATTAATGAGAGGGGGAAGGGGGGAAAAGGAAGGGGGACTCATAAGGATGCAAGAGAACTTTAAGGAGTTGCTTAGGGAGTTTAGGACATGGAAGGAACCCTGACAGCTGGATTTAGCAATGGGGACACCAGTTGCTAGTCTCCAACCTAAGGCATTATGAGCCAAAACGTTGTGAAGGTTTGGATAAGGTAACTGACAAATACTTTAACCCTGTACACTAACAGGGAAGTAAGATAAATGGGGAAAACTCTAAATGCAAGAGCTGATCATTGTTTACTCCTTGTTTACTCCTTCATCCATTCCTGGTCCCTGAAGTTACTCACTAATGATCTCATCATCTTATGGAAGTGTCACTCCTCTTACTGAGCCATATGTTGTGATTTGATGTACTACAACATTATACCTCCCATAATACTATAGATATAATGAGATGTTCATACCCAATTCTCTTCTTTTTCTTTCTTCCTTTTTTATTTTTGGCAAAAAGGCTTGATCTATTTCTGCAGTTCTTCTATATGAGAAATCAATACAAAATATTCTGTTTCATAGTTGCTTTGCAAGCTAAAATTGCATTATATAGGTTTATACATCAGGGAAACAGGAAAGAGCAATAAAGAGAAGCTTAGGACATAGGCTATATTTGTTTTGTGATGTTACTGGAATGGTTACAGATATATTCATTAATTTAATAAATAAGATTTATGTGCTTTAATAAATATAATCTATTTCAGCATTCAGAATGCTGTAGTAGTTCCAAATGCTCTTAGCAAGGAGGGGACCTTTCTATATTATTGTTTGGGAGCAATCTGTATCTTTACATAACCCTCACCCCCACCCCTAAGTGATATGTATCAAGTCCCAACTCAAACGACCTATAAGGCACAGCAAAGGGACCAGGGATTCATCTTCTCTTTAATTACCAAACTAAATATATTCTGCTGCTATTCCGTGATTGGCTCTTTCAACCTTTACAGCTTCTTTATATCCATGCAGGAGTTGATAACATGTCTAGGCTGAAGGAATCAGGATGTATTTTTGGTGCATCAGCAATATTCTCTCTTTCTCTTTCTTTTTTTTTATCTTTTCATGCAGTTGTTCTGTTTCTGGCAGATCAGTTGTTCTGTACCAGGCACATCCCACTTCAATGCAGATCTCTCGTTGGATTATCTTCTTTAAATTGCACACTTTTGGCCTTGATTCTTGATCAGTGCAATGAGGATAGGACTAGTGATCCATCTCACCATCAATTTATAAAGACGGATGATATAAGGGATTATGCCATTACCCACTGTGAGCCATGAGAGATAACATGGGCTATAAATATTTGCCAGCCAGTCAAGCAACAATAAAAATTTAAGGCTGATATATTTCACTGACTTTAAATCATTTTCTGACACATTTTGGCATGAAACTGTGTCACCTGAAAACTTGGGAGCAGACATGTGAGTTGAGCAACCAACTGAGGCAAAGGAAAATGCACTTGGGGCAATCTGAACCATGAGCATGGTTCCGTTCACACCTTTACTCTTGCCTAAATGGGGCCTCCAGAAATTGCGCACTTCCCTTAGCTGTGTCAATGGCAGCCATGAAGGCCCCATTTGTGCAAGAGTAAAGACACGAATGGAGCCATTGATGCAATGTGGAGGAGTGCGCAATTTCAGCAGTGAGGGAAGATGGCTGCATGTACCTGATTGGGTCCAGGGGGTGGATGTGGGGGAGTCCATTGGACTCCCAAACTCAGTCAGACGCTTGTGACAAACCTAGCCTTAGGCAAGTTACTTTCTCTCAGCCTCTGCAATTTGTTGCCTACTTCATTTTAAGGATTATAGCTAAGAAATGCAGGTAAGGTGCTTTGAACAGTAGAAAGCTCTGAACAAATCATCACTTGAGACTCAGCATTTCTGAATCTGACTCCTATTTATACCCTACTTTTCCATAAATTGGCCAAAGCGACAATCAACATATTAAACCAATAAAAGAACTAGCATGTTAATAACAATTTTTAAACAGGCAGAAGCAGCAGGGAAAAAAAATATCAGGGCCATAGAAGAGCAACATAGAAAAGAGCACACCAGAGCTAAGAAAACATAATATTGCTTAAGTAAAGCTCAGCTGGAAAAGGAAGCCTTTTTATATTCCTTCCTGTCCAGCAGGTTCCAATAATCAGCCTGGGTGGGTGGACTCAGGCAGGATCTACACTGCTGCTTTAAAACAGTTTATAACAGTAGTGACAACTGTTGAGGCCCAGGAAACTGTTAAGATTTTATTTGTTTAAATATAAAAGCAAATGTATTTTTTCTGTTACTAAGAAGAAAAGTAAAAGAGAGATGACTTGATATCTCAAGTACTCTGAACAGTTGCCAAATCAAGTGCAGCTGGTAAGCACCTAAAGACCAAGGTCATTTGGTTTCTTCCCTGTGTGCTGTGAGGCATAGCAACACATGGGGAGATATGCAGCCAACGCTGTGATAGGTCCACAGTGCTATAAATGTACAGCATGTGGAGAAACAGTGTGGGTGATGATGATGGTGAATGTTAGTGGTAGGTTATGGTTGGTTGGAAGTATTGCTGAAGATATTAGAGGAATGTTTTGTTCTATGTAAATACTTGTAAGTAAACTTAGTATAGTAGTTTAAAACACTGCTGTGTCTGAGTGTTTACTGATTACCAGGACATCTGTCTGCTACCAGTGAGCTCTGCTGTTATTCCGCTGCTGTGTGCTTGCACTCTGTACATGCTCAGAGAGTGCAGTGCATCACAAACTCTGACAGGTTATGGGCCCAGCCTGCTAGGGCTGCTAGGGCTGCTAGGGCTGCTAGGGCTGCTAGGGCTGCAAGGCTACCCAAGGTGTCCGGAGTGTCCAGACAGCCTAGAGGACTCCCTGCGTGGTGGCAGAGCGTTGTGAGAATCCTGGAAGTGAAGAGTGACTTCTCAAATCTGCAGTCCAGTGAGTGTCGTTGCTGAGTGCCTTGGAGGGGCTGAAAGCTGAAAAGCAAGCAAGACATCTGTGTGCAGTAATTTGAGATGGCAGCAAGTATGTCGGCAGCTAATCTACCACTCAATCGTCTAAATGAAAACAATTATCTGGCTTGGAGCATTAAGATGGAACAATATCTAAGGAGGGAAGGTTTATGGACGGTTGTCTGTGATCCTCCAGCTCAGCCAGATGAAGACGAGCAGAGAAACATAGAGAAAGCTTTGGCAAGCATTATCTTGTGTTTAGAAGATAACCAACTTGTTTATGTAAGGAGGCTGGTGTCCGCGCAGGAATGCTGGAAAACTCTCAGAGAGATTTATGTGAGAGAAACGGCAGCCAGCAAAGTTATGCTAACAAGAAAATTGTACAGAGCACAACTTGAACCAGGAGCCAGCATATCTGCACATTTAAGCATGATGAGGCAACTGTTTGCGGATCTGGAGGAGCACGGCATGTCTTTCACTGAGTCCCACAAAGTGTACGTCGTTCTCAGCTCCCTGGATGATTCGTGGGACAATCTTGTTTTGAGCCTGGAAGCAATGCAAGAATCCGAGCTCACGCTTCGTTTTCTGACCGGCCGATTGCTGGAAGAAGAAAAGAAGAGGCAAGAGAGGCAGACTGCCAAGCCTAGAGACACCCACGTTAAACAAGCAGCTTGTGAAGATAAGGAGAAAGTGTTTGCAGTTCGGCGCTGTTTTCGTTGTGGTTTGCCCGGGCATCTGCGGAGAGATTGTCCCAACCAAACGAAGGAGAAAGCAGCAACAAGCAAGAAAAAATCTGCTAAACCGAAGGTCTCCGTAGTTAAAGCTGCAGAGAACAACCCAGAATGTACCTGGTTGATGGACAGTGGTTCCAGTCAGCATATTGTGAACAACCAGAGTTTGTTTACAAGTCTACATTCTGCTAGCCGGGACCATGTTACATTAGCAGATGGCAAATCTTCAGCTGTGACTGCAGAAGGTTGTGTATATGTGCCATGTATTGATAAAACTGTAAGCAAGGTTCTGTGTGTGCCAAGTTTGGAACACAATTTGTTAAGTGTATCTTGTTTGGATAAGGAAGGATATTGTGTATCATTCTCAAACAGCAAGTGTGAAGTGAGCAAACAAAACAATGTTGTAGCTTTAGGTGTACTTAGGAACAATCTTTATGAAATGTTGCCTAAAGGTCTAGAAACATCTAGAAATGTAAATTCTGTTATGAATAACACACCTTTGCATAATGATTGTGTGCATTTGCTGCATAGGAGACTTGCACATGTTGGGTTCCAAATACTGAAAAAAATGCCTGAAATGTGTGTAGGACTGAATGTAAAAGCCTGTGACAAATATCTAGACTGTACTGCATGTAAGGTGGCTAAATCCAAGGTTGCTCCAATCTGTAAGAAGAGTAACAGAGTTGCCACGGCAGCATTTGAGATAATACATGCAGATTTAATTGGTCCTATGACTGCAACATTAGGAGGGGCAAAGTACGCTTTAATTCTGGTGGATGACTACACTAGATATGGTTTTTGTTATGTGATGAAAAACAAAAGTGAAACGTTTACTGTTTTCAAAGATTGGCTGAGTTGGGTGGAGCGGAAATTCTCTACCAAAGTAAAACAATTGCAGACAGACAGAGGGGGGGAGTTTATGGCTGAAACGTTCCAAAAATGGCTTAGGCAGAAAGGAATTTCAGCAAGACGAACTGCTCCACACTCACCATGGCAAAATGGCGTTGCAGAAAGAAGGAATGGGGTTCTGCAAACAATGAAAGATGCCATGTTGACAGACTCTGGGTTGCATGCTCATTTTTGGGGAGAAGCAATGCTAACAGCTAATTACATTGCTAATAGGCTTTGGAGCTCAGCAATAGATAACACTCCATATTTCCTCATGTTTGGGAAGAAGCCATCCCTGGCTCATCTCAAAGTTTTTGGGAGTGATGCCTGGGTGAACATCCCCAAGGTGGCTAGGAGGAAAGGGCAGCCAAAAGCCAGGAAAATGAAATTCCTAGGCTATGCACCTGGTTCAAAAGCGTACAGGTTTTATGCTGGAAATGGAAATATAGTAATTTCTAGATCAGCAAGTTTTCAGGAGCAAGGTGACTGGGAACGTTTGCACGGCAGTGAAGTGTGTTTGCCTATACAGGAAAACATAGGCAGATCACCACAGCCAGTAGAGAGACAAACAAACAGTTCCACAACTCTTTCAAGTCCTAAAAAGGAGGAGGAAGAGAAGGAGGAGGGAGAGAACAGAAATGTTTTTATTCCCAGATGTTCAGAAAGAAGTACAAAGGGAATACCTCCTGAAAGATATACGGCCAATGAAGTACGAGTGTGCCAAATATCTTATGAACCAGAGAACTATACAGATGTTCAAAGATTGCCAAATCCAGAGAAAAATCTATGGTATGAGGCTATGGATGAGGAAATGGAAGCCATGGCAAAATACAATGTGTTTACCCCTACAATGCTACCAAAAGGTAAAAAAGTGGTTGGTTGTAGGTGGGTGTTCAAAAAGAAATTGCTGATGTCAGGAGAGACAATGTATAAGGCTAGACTTGTGGCAAAAGGGTTCACACAGGAAAAGAATGTGCACTATGATGAAACCTTTGCACCTACTGTGAAGGCTGAGTCAATGAGAGTAATGCTAACTCTAGCTGCAAAATATGATTGTCAGGTGAATCATTTTGATATAAAGACAGCATATTTGAATGCACCATTACAGGAAGAGATTTACATGGCTCAAATTCCTGGTTATGAGTCAAATGTGCCAGGCTCTGTGTACAAATTAAACAGAGCTATCTATGGTTTGAAACAGTCAGCAAGGAACTGGAACCAGTGCTTGCATGAAGCATTGGAGTCAATGGGATTCAAAAATGGAATGGCTGACCCATGTTTATATACAAAAGGTGTCAACAGTGAACAAATGTGGTTGTTATCTTTTGTGGATGATATATGTTTAATTTCAAAAACAAAAACTCAGGTTAAAGAATTTGCAGAGCAACTGAGTAAACATTTTGAATTAAAGGATTTGGGTCCAATCCATGACTATCTAGGAGTGGAAGTCACAAAGCAAAAAGGGGCTTATGTGTTAAGTCAAAAACAGAAAATCAAAAATCTGCTTGCAAAATTCCACATGGAGGAATGTAAAAGTGTTAAAACTCCCATGGTGGCTGGTTTTCAGTGTAATGACAGTGACACAGAATTTTGTGACAGAGACCTATACCAGTCAGCAATAGGAAGTCTACTCTATTTAGCTCAATGGTCTAGGCCAGATTTGGCTAATGCAGTTGGCATATTGAGCAGATTTGTGTCCAAACCAACGAATAGTGCCTGGCAAGCAGTTAAAAGAGTACTCAGGTACTTAAAAGGGACTATTGATGTGTCTTTAGAATTAAGACCATTGGACACATTATCACTCGAATGTTACACAGACAGTGACTGGGCTGGTGACAGTCAAGACAGGAAATCCACCTCAGGAATTGTAATAAAACTGGGCAACAGTTTAGTGGGGTGGAAATCCAGAAAACAACGGTTAATTGCCCTGTCTACCTCAGAGGCTGAGTTTTCAGCATTGTCTGAGGCTTGTACAGAAATAATTTGGTTCATCCAGTTGCTGAAAGATATGAAATTGCAAGTGAAAACTCCAATTAAAGTTTTTGAAGACAATCAGACTTGCATTCATATGGCAAAGTCTGAAAGGGTGAACGCAAGGAATAAACATGTTGATATTCGTTACTGCAACGTAAGACAAGCTGTACATGATGGATTGATTGAACTTGTTTATTGTAACACCGAGGTAAATGTGGCTGATGTATTCACAAAACCTTTGAATGTACAAAGACATGAACAATTGTCAAAACAGCTTGGAATGCTAGAATGTCAGACAGAATGAAAATGTTTGTTAGTTACAGAAAAAAGGAGGGGTGTTAAGATTTTATTTGTTTAAATATAAAAGCAAATGTATTTTTTCTGTTACTAAGAAGAAAAGTAAAAGAGAGATGACTTGATATCTCAAGTACTCTGAACAGTTGCCAAATCAAGTGCAGCTGGTAAGCACCTAAAGACCAAGGTCATTTGGTTTCTTCCCTGTGTGCTGTGAGGCATAGCAACACATGGGGAGATATGCAGCCAACGCTGTGATAGGTCCACAGTGCTATAAATGTACAGCATGTGGAGAAACAGTGTGGGTGATGATGATGGTGAATGTTAGTGGTAGGTTATGGTTGGTTGGAAGTATTGCTGAAGATATTAGAGGAATGTTTTGTTCTATGTAAATACTTGTAAGTAAACTTAGTATAGTAGTTTAAAACACTGCTGTGTCTGAGTGTTTACTGATTACCAGGACATCTGTCTGCTACCAGTGAGCTCTGCTGTTATTCCGCTGCTGTGTGCTTGCACTCTGTACATGCTCAGAGAGTGCAGTGCATCACAAACTCTGACAGAAACAATCCATATACAGATATTAAACTGTTTTCAAAGTGTCATACCTTCTTGGTGTAGATCTGGCCCTTGTTGATAGCTGACAATACTTCACCAAGAAGCTGCCACCTATTGTTCAATGGTTCACCACATGAGGGAGCTTCAAAAAGATTGAGCATGTCCTGACACCTTCATCCAGGTAAAGGCCTTCTTATTTCCCCAGGCATTTTAATCTTTCAGTTTCTATCTTTGCAAACCTGTTGCTGTATTTTAAATCTTTGCACTGTTGCTAGGTTCTATTTTAGTTTTAATCTTAACTTCATGTGTTAGTTTTAAACTTTTATATGTTAGCAGGTTGCATTTTATGGTTTTAATTGTTGTGAAATGCCCAGAGAGCTTCAGCTATTAAACAGTAGAGGAATGTACTGGATAAATAAATAAATAAATAAATAAACCTGGTTAAGCATCACATTAGGGACAGAGAGGGAGCAGAAACCCACTCGGTCCGCATCTGCAGTGATAGCTGGCTAGGAATGGAGGTGCACTGGCCCCCGATCTAGGGGCATGCCCAGAAACCAAAAGGCCACATCACTTAAAAGAAATTTATCAGTGAAGTTTAATCTGGCAAATCGTTTACATAGCTCTATACAAATTGAAACTTTTGTCTGGTTTCTTTTTTTGGGGGGCGGGGGGTTGTCATTGATGTATGCATTTACTATCTTTGAACTGTTTTCCAAATAAAAATGGGTTACTTGTGTGTGTGTGTGTGTGTGTGTGTGTGTGTTTATGTACATGTGTGTGCATATGCATATTGTATGAGTATTCTTTCTTATATCCATACCTTAAAAGGTACGTATTATTTTATTATTGCATTTCCTCTTTACCGATATGTATTTGTACACTAGATTTAATAAGCATTTAATAAAAAGATGTCCATCTCTTCACTTGACACTGCACAATACTATTTTTGCTATATAGTCATTATCATTGTTATTCCTCCATAGATAGATAATTATATGCTGTACATAATTAAAATTAAGTCAGATCTCTCCTGCAGACCTACTGTCTTAAGAAATAAAGTTGAGATACTGAATGAAGTGAATTAGAGAGGGAAGGGAATAAACAGGAAAATGTGCATCCCTTGGATTAGGCACTGGTCACTATTTAGCATGGTAGACTTAATCAGTACTGCATGGACAGCCACAACTGTTTAGACTTGAATCCCCCACTGAATTCCCTGCAGAGATCTCACAATATTCATTTTTGCTGATAGTCATCTGGTAGCTGTACTTGCAGTGTTGAAAAAGCAAGCCATTCCTTCCATCATTGACAAGAAATGAAATGATATATAAATGTATTTTCCTTTACATTTTAAGAATTTTAAACCAAAATCCAACATAGAACCTTGCAGAGGTCTCCAAATTCCTCATTTTTCTTTGATAAATTCACCCTACAAACCTATACAGAGGACTAAAACAAGTCCAGGAGACATTGATCACTGAACAGAGCAATCATACTGGTGAGGGTGGGAATAGTGAATGCAGAGAAATTGCTTTATCCAAAGCTGTGCAGGCTGAAAGTGAGGGAGGAACAATGTTTGGATCTTGTTTTGGTTCTTTCTCATTTCAGGTTTTGTATATCTCTTTTTGTCTTTGATGATTTTCCTCCCATTGGAGCCAGTGGGAGAGAAATAGTACATACGAGCTCTAGGACTGGCATACATCCCTCACCCATATTGGGAGCACATCAGGGGACCAGAAGATCCTGTGGATCCAATTACACCTCCTAATCCTCCAACTCATTGGCTGAATTCGGACAACACGATAGTCAATGGTGGAGTAATAATCAACTTTACAGTTGTTCATCTAAGGGTTACTCCCCACACAACATGGTAATAAATAATCAACCGTGGTGTGGATTAGGATCAGTGCTGAGTTGACTATGGCAGCATTCGGATGACATGATAGTCAATACAACTGACGATTGTTTCCCACCCCCAGTTGCTTATTGTGTCGTCCAAATTCAGCCAGTGTGTGTCTTCAGAAAACATGCCAAGCCATGATGGTTAAGCATTTTGAGCTAACTGTGATGGCTTAGTGTATCATATGTAGGGTGTTCCATCCGCCCAAAAAGACCCAGGAAAAGTGTGGGTGCATGGAGGGTAAGTTGTAAGCAAGCACAATTTGTGACATTGCACAACATTTTGACCAATCACAGGGCATGTCAGATAAGGCATCAGTCTTAGCCTCCAATTTCCTGGCTTTGTGGAGTTTAGACAAATGTGAGATAGTCTTTTAAATCAGCAGGTGTTTTAATGATTGAATTTCCTTGGTTTTTTAAAAGCAACATATTTGCTTTTAGATTTGCCACTCTCAGTACTCTGTGGCTGAATTTGGACGACACAATAAGCAACTGGGGGAGGGAACAATCGCACTTTGTAATGGCTATTGTGTCATCCGAACGTTGCTATAGTCAACTCAGCGCTGATCCTAATCCACACCACAGTTTATTATTTATTACTATGTTGTGTGGGGAGTACCCCCTAGATGAACAACTGTAAAGTTGATTATTACCCCACCATTGACTATCGTGTTGTCCGAATTCAGCCTGTGGCTACATTCAGACAACACAATAATCAACTGGGTGGGCGACAATCATGAGTTGTATTGACTATCATGTTATCCAAATGCTGCCATAGTCAACTCAGTGCTGATCCTAATCCACACCATGGTTGATTATTTATTACCATGTTGTGTGGGGAGTACCCCCTAGATGAAGAACTGTAAAGTTGATTATTACCCCACCATTGACTATCGTGTTGTCTGAATGCAGCCACTGTGTGCTGTTCTTTCTATCCCTATAGTTCCCCATGAGGCCTAGCCAGGGGAGGTCAGTAAATGAAACACAGTGGTGGAGGCATAGATTCCATCAAGTTCAGCTGAGAGGAGTTGCTGTGGAATGTGGACCTGCAAGGAATAGTGAGGCCAGGTTTCTGGCAGACCCAGCTAGGCAATTCTATTGCCTTTTAGGTCCCTTGTTTGGTAGCCTGCATGAGCGCCTGCCTCATAAAGTAAATGGGTGCATGAAAACTATTATGTTCTGCCTGTTTGTTTGTCTTTAGTAGGTCTGGGGTTTAGACCTCTTCAGAAGGGGGAATAGTATTATGTGGTTGGGTTCAATCATGCTGCTGCCAGGCACATCCTGTTGGGTCTACGAGGGCTGGACTGGGTTGGGGGATCTGCTGCCCTCTCAGACCCAACTGGATACTCACGACATCCCTCCTCAGCAAAGTCCAGGTAGGGAAAATTAATCCAAATAGAGAGTGAAGAAAATATTTTAGAATGAAAGAGCAAAATCATACAGGGCAGAAACTACACCAAGCTGCTCAGGCTTGGGGAAAGATAGCCCAAAATAGTCCCAAAGCCAAGGGAAGACACATTCAAAAGAGAAAAGAGCACTCTTTTTCTCCCAGAAGGGAGGCAAGAACAAAGCTGAGCCTGCTTCTCAGACTTCAAGCAGCAAAACTCTCTGCCCTCAATGAAAGGCAGGCCTGCTTTTGAACCAAAGTTTCAGTCATATTCAATTCCATAGCTTCCTTCTAAGCCCTCTGTTCCCAGCACTTGAACCCCAAGCCTCAATAACACAAATAAATGATTAAGGGGAAAGGGGAGAACAGAGGAAGAAGGGGACTGGGTGGGAGCACAAACAAGGAAACAGAAGTGGTAGGGGATTGTTTGTCCACAACACACACACACACACGCACACACACACACACACACAGGTCCCAGAGATTTTGTGCTGCTGTTGCTGCTTCTGTTTTTACTCCACACCGGAGTTCTCCCCTCCCTCAACATTCCGAGTGCCACATTATAACTCCCATAAGCTTTCATTAGCCAATAAAAATATTTTTAAAATAAATAAATTGATAAAAAAAATTCCATTCCACCAAGTACAATAGAATCTGAATAAGAAATCAGCAGTCTATAAAATATGGAGCCTATAGTGTCTTTACAATATATGGACACAAATAGTTGCCAACACTTTTGCATGACGCAGGTTTTTATTTTCCCCTGTTAATTTCCTTTTCTCCCTCAATCTTTAATAAATCTTCTTGAAATTCACCAGTTGTGTAAAATCAACATTTCTTTGTGGCATGTGCAATTTTCAGGAACATTGGTGGAACCCTTTTGACTTTATTAGGACTATAACAACACACACCCCTGATTTCCATTTTAACCTACAGAATCCTTATTTTACTGATTGCCCTATCCATTGGAACCACAACTTTGGCTCAAATAATTATCATGGTAATTAATTCACAAGAATTGTGAAAGGATCACATGAGGTGAAATTTGAGTTCTGTAGAAATACTTTGGGAAAAGCTGTAATCTCATTAATAGTAGTAGTAATAGCATTACATCAACCCAGGACACAAAATTCCATATATATCACATTCAAAGAAATCATGCCTCTCAACACTTATTGGACTGGTTGTTGTTTTTAATCCTATGAATACATCCCAATGTGTCATGGAATAATTCATCTAAATGTCAATCCACAGTTGTCAGTGTTTGATAAATTCAAGCATGGAACAATTAAGACAATTTCACACACTTTTTATTTCCTATTAGGTATATCCAAATACTTAATCTAGTAATTTATTTGTTTATTGGATGTGGCATGCAAAGGGAGCTGGATCATTGTATTCTTACCTGCTTTTCAATGAGAAGTCCAATGTTATGTTTCAGTAATTATGTGCTTTTAAACTCTCTTAAGAACAGTGTTTAAATTACCTAAAAAACCTATATGTGTCATTTTGCCTTCTTTAAATTACCCATAACCTGTAACCCATTTTGCTTGTGGCTATAATTGTATAAAAGCTGGGTTAGGTTGTCCCTTACCCCTCACTCCTTTCTAAATATGTTTTTCTTTCTTTTCTCGTCTTCAGAATGCATGGTGATGCTGAACTCTTGAATAAAATTCTTAAATTCATTCTGGGACATGTTTATATAGTTTCACTTAATGGACATGATGAGTAAAAGATATTAATAGATGTAAGTCATCATTTACTAAAAAATTGTATGGAATTCCAGAAAACTTCTTAGGAGGTGGCATTTGAGAAAATGGTTGGCAAGCATGAGATGCTATCTTATTTTTGAAAGCCTTGGAATCTGAGATACAGGTTAAAGAGCAAAACCTACTTCTTACTCCAGATTCTGGAAACACCACCAGTTTCCCTTGTAGTATCACTGCTTTCATAAAAGTGAGTGGTTGCAAGCAGTGATGTACCATCCTGCTCTATTCATTCTTATCCCCAGCACCACCATACTTATTTATTATATTTCTTTCTTTATTATGTTTCTGTGCTGTCCAAAAGCTGAAGATCTCTGGGCGGTTCACAACAATTAAAACCATAAAATGCTACACAATAAAATACAATATAAAATAAAAGATAATAACCAAATAAAACCTAGTAGGAGTGCAAAGCTTTAAAATACAGTAACAGGCTTAAAAAAAACCCAGAAACTGAAAAATCAAAATGCCTGAGGATAAGAAGGTCTTTCCCTGGCACTGAAAAGCGTACAATGTAGGGGACAGGTGAGCCTCTTTGGGGATCAGATTCTACAGCTTGGGTGCCACAACAGAAAAGGCCCTCTGTTAGTAGCCAGCCGCCTCACTTTCTTTGGCACGGGCTCCTGGAGAAGGACCACTAAAGGTGATCTTAGGGTATGGGCAGATATGTATGGGAGGAGACAATCCTTCTGGTAACCTGGCTTCAAGCCATTTAGGGCTTTGAATATTAATACAAACACTAGTTTGAATCAGGCCCAGAAATGGACTGGCAGCCAGTGCAGATGGAAAATTATTGACATAATACGATCCTGTTAGCCAGTCCCTGTTAACAATCTTGCCACCCTATTATACTGCATCCTCATAATCATAGCTTGAATAATCTTTTTTCAGCAGAAATCACAAATGTTTTGAATGTAAAATACTCCTCACCAAATTATCTGTTTCATAATGCCATCTAACCATTCTTCCCCCCCTTCTACATTAATTCAAGCCACAAGGCAGATAAGATAGTAATTTATACTTTTAACCCAGCTCAAATGATAAACTCTACAACCTGAGGCTAACAGAGTTCCTGTGTGATATCAATGACAACTACAATAATCACCTAAATGGATCAAAATGAAATACCCATCTCTTAGAAGGTTCAAAACAGAATCCTAACGCAATTCATATGAGCTTTGATCACAACTAACCTTTGTGAATAATAATGGCCAAGCTAAGGACTAAGGCTGGCCTCTTCATGGAATGGTCATATCACTAAGCCAAATGTTGCCATGTGAAAATGGAAGCCAAATGTTCATATCTAAGTGTTTAACAATATGTCACTGCAGATTTTGAAGAAAATGTTGGATCATTTGCAACACTGGAGTTGTGGCATGTGCAGTCGGATGTCTGATTCTTTATGAAAATGAATGATTGTATATGGATCAGAGTCAATCCAAATTTTAATATTGCTGCAGGCCACTTGTTTTTTAATAATTTGATAAATGTTCTAGGCTTCTCCAATTTATTCCACTTGTACATTGCTTTTCAGTTCAGTTTGGAGTACTCTGAAAGTTCAGTGCATGAGTAAAATGTTGCTTTATTTTCTCAGGTTATAAATTCCAAATGTTTATTTATTTATTTATTTAGAGAAAGAATTGCCTGTGGGCACAAGCTAGTCATATTGCATTGTTACCAAAGACCTCATCCACTTTGCTGCCATTTTAAGTCGTTCTCTAGTGCCTTGACTCTCAAAATCTATATTTTGTTGGGAAGATATGCAAAGCAAGAGCTTGGTGCATCTAATATGTACAAGAGGGGTGGCTTGGAGTAATCATTATGCAGAGGGGGGAACTCTGGAAACTCTCTGATAGGTTCCTAACACAGGAAGCTGTCTTATACTGGCCCTTTCTACACCATAGTGGTGTAGAGGGCTCAGGGTGGGGGATCCCGGACATAGCCACTTCCAGGATCATCCCTTTCAATCTTCATCACAGGTGTGATGACCCGGGCTTCTCTCGGGCTGTCACAAGTCATGTTAGCCATTTTGTTTCATTTTTTCAATGGAGAAGAGCACACGAGCACTCGTGCACAAAAGGTGAGTCCTTTAAAAAAAAAAAATCCCATGTGTGTGCAGGGCCCCACCCCCCTCCCTGCCCTCCCGGGGGTGGCAAAACTGCTGCCACCCCCTCCCCTAATGGACAGGGAACCGCACAGTGCCGTGAGTAAGAGCGGCTGCACCTTGGATGGGCAGGCACATTCTTCCGCAGTCCTGGGAAGAATCTGGATTTTTCTGGCTCCTGAGAACCAGGAAAAATCCTGTGCCCGCCCCCCACCCCCACCCCCACCCCCAGGACTCCCTGTGCATCAGTTGGACTCGCAGGGAGCAGCTGGGGTCCATCCCAAGCATTTTGCCTGGTGTGGAAAGGGCCACTGAGTCAAACCCTTGGTCCACCTAGGGGAGTATTCCCTGTGATTTCAGGCAGGCTCTACTTGGAGATGCTGGAGACTGAACCTGGGAGCTTTTGCATACAAAGCTTGTGCTATACCAATGAGCTTCGACCTGTCTACTGTACATGATCAAACATGATCATACCATTCAAACCATACTCATTTGAAATGGCCCTCTTAGAGCTCTTGTGAGTAGTTCCTTGCCTAAGGCACTGCCATTTCCGGTAGACACATTAACACCGTTTTGTGATCATCAAGGTTAGTGCCCTACACCTGAAATATGCATGTGGAGACCCCTTTTTGCACATCCCTGAGTTGATCCATGTCTGTTTGTTGCTTACATCAGTAGCTGGCAGGATGAGTTAATTGCTGGGCAGTTCAGATCTTCTAGCACCATTCCAAAGGAACCTTAGATGTCACTTTTACATATGCTCACTTATGAGACAATTCAAGCTGTTTCTACATGAATTGGCAGATTTCTTTTTTAAAAAATCCATACAAAAACACACATTTAAATATGTTTTCAATATGAAATGTATGTTATCTCTAAATACTCAATTCTAAATGTATTTTCTGTCAAAAGGTATGTATTTTGCAAAAGCTGGTGGCTAGCCAAGTTTTGATCTGCGCATAAGTCTGGATGGGAGGAATCAAATCAGTTCATGCTGAATTCAGAATGACTCGAGCCCTCAATTATCTCTAATTAATGTTTGTTGACCATTGACTTCAACCTGATTAAGAAAGTGCCTGCTACCTGATATTTTCACATACTTATAGTGAAGTGAGGACAACTGTTCCTGCCCTTCAATCTCCAACATACTCCTAAAGTAATGTGCATTTTGGGACTTTCACATACACAAGATTGTATGCATGATGAATACATTTCATCTCTGTAGCTCTGTGGCAGAGTACCTGCTTTGCATGCAGAAGATCCCAGGTTCAATCCCTGGCTTCTCAGGGTAGGTATAGGAAAGAATCCTGCCTGAATCCCTGGAGAGCCATTGCCCATCAGTGTTGACAGTACTGGACTAGATGGACCAATGGACTGACTCAACATACAGCAGCTTGCTATGTTCCCCTGTCCCCCTTTGTTCTGAGGGGGAAATAAATGCATTAGTCAGACTGTCATTGCCCCTTATCTGGGAATGTTGAAGAGGTGTATCTCTCCCAAACCAGGCCTAGAAAATCATCTGGAACTTATTGATCCACTTCAAAATAGAGATGTGCTTTGACAAGAATCTAAATTCTCCTCAGAATTCCCAGTTTCCTCTCCTCCCCACTCTCCCCCATCAAGTCTCATTTCCCATGCATTAATTCAGGGTCCTTCCAGATGAGGCTGTTATGGTGCCATCGCTCCGAGTCATTAATATAATTTTACAGGGCGTTCAGATGACAACACCTTCAACTCGAATCCCTCGTTTTCTCTTCCATCTTTTCTCTTGCCACAGGAAATCTGATAAGAAAGAAAAGGGGGGGATAGGTGCACAAGGCCTTCTAATTTGTAGTGCTGGGAGCTCTCCATCTGGAAATGTCATCAATGGTGGTGGCAAGAGCATTGGCAACCCACCCACCACTCCACTTACATGCTGCATTCTTGGTCACCCCTTCATACCTGCTATTTTGAGATTTAGAACTTTCACACAACTCCTTCATATGCGTTTAGGGTTACATGTGTAGGGTGACCAACTGTCAGGATTTTCCCGGATTTGTCCTGGTTTTTGTTCTATTCTGGGTGTCGGGGGATTTTCTGTAATTTTCTATAATGTCCTGGAATGACACATTTTTCCCATATGTGTAGTGGGGGGAATGCCATTAGTGTGGCACTTTCTGGAGGCTCCCATTGGAACAGTGGGGGGCAGGAATGATACACTTTCCCCTCCTCCCCAATTGGAGTGGAGGAGGGGAAAGCATGCTTTCTGGGGACTCTGGAAAGCATGTCATTCACAACTGCCATGCTAATGGCAGCTGCCAGTAGTGTGGCAAGAGGAATGATGCGCTTTCCGAAGGCCCTGGAAAGCATGCTTTCCCGCTCCACCACCCACTGGGTATCCTCTTTTTTGGTTTTCCAAATATGGTCACCCTATCCATGCACTGCTTGCTTAGCCACCAGCTCTCACATATCTCAACTGGCAGCTGATTCCAACAAATTCAACAGACAGGCATGCTGCATTAAATCCCTACTCCCTTCATCTTTATTCTCTTGACAGTCAAGTTGAATTTAGAGATAAAACGCCTAGCACTGGCTTCTATTATCAATATGCTTCTTTTAAAATAGGCCCATTTTGTCCTAGATTATTTTAATTGCTTTTTCTTACAAAGTAAGTGGCTTTAAAAGAAAGAAAGAAAGAAAGAAAGAAAGAAAGAAAGGAAAAGTACATCGCCACATTACCACATTGTCCAACATATTTGGCTGCTAGTTGTCTATTTGCTTATCACACTTCTATTTGAAAGACATCCATGAAATTCTACCTTTGCCTGCAGACTGTAGCAAATATAGAGCCTTCTTATGCTGTCAAGTAAGCTCAGCTGAGACATTGTATTGGAGCTGGCACACAGTTGTACTGTGAAATCCCAATTTTCTGGTATTCATCTGTGTCTGCACAATATAACATATGAAAATGTCCCCATTTGCTATAATAAAACCAATACATCCCCCCCCCCCACTGCCTTACTTTTTTAAAAGCTATAAAAATAACTGGATAACACATTTTATTGAATAGCACAAACTGGGAAGTGTGCACCTCAGACTGTTTTGAAATGAGTCATTTGTATGCAGAGTTCTATTTGTTAATGCTCAGTGGATTCAGGCTTGCTCTATGCCCCCAAGATCTGGCAATTACCTGGATTCGAGATGCAAGATCAAGTTCCTGGATGAGATAGAACAGCTGCTAGTCCAGATTAGCAGCAATCATGTATTATGTAAATATATTTATTTATTTAGTTAACAGGTTCTTGCTGCTATTTTAGACCAGCAGCTGCACCATCCATGAAGCTAACATTGTGCGCTATTTCTGTGTGCGCATGAATAAAATCATGCTAGCAAACCATTTACAAATTTTACATAACCACTACAACAGGAGACAGAAACCTGGTGCCATTCAGATATTTGGGATAAAAACTCTCATAATCCTGACCATTGGCCATACTGACTGGGGCTTATGGGAGTTGTAGTCCAAAACACCTGGAGGGCACCAGGTTGCCTACCCATCCATTACAACAGCCCTATTCAAGCATCCTGTACCTGAAAAGGGTAAGACATGAGGAGAGAGAGAGAGTGCTCCATCCCCTCCCCTCTCTTTTATCACATTCCCTTGCCCTTTACTTATGGAGGGTCACCATCTGAAGAGGCAAGCCTCCTATATCTGTGGACGTACTCTGTGTGATCAACAATCCTGGAAAATCCATGCTCTAGGTCATATGGAGAGCCTCCTCTTCAGACAATAATCTTACATGAATGGGGGTGATAAAACAACAAGCGCAGTGGGCAGACAATGGGTGTGGCAGCTGGGCAGGTGCAGAGGCAGGCAAACACAGCGGCAGGTGGCCTGGCCTGGTCCTGAAGCCAGGCATTTCTCTGGAGATTTACTCTCTTGATTAAATCTCCACCCGTAGCCCTGGTTCTGAAACCCAGAACTGGATCAAACTGAATTTTTCCAGGCGTGTTGGTCAGTTTGAATAGTTGAATAGTTTGAATAGTTTGACATGGACATACAGATGGATGGATGTTCCTGCTTTGCCCATGAGATTAAAGTAGTGTTGGGCCAAATTTCAGTAGTTTGGGGCCAAAAATCTGCCAGGACCTGTGAGGGCAGCAAATACCCCCTGGGCTGGGCAAATTTTCATAGAATCATAGAATAGTAAAGTTGGAAGGGGCCTATAAAGCCATTGATTCCAACCCCCTGCTCAATGTAGAAATCCACCTTCAAGCATACCTGACAGATGGCTGTCCAGATGCATCCTGAAGGCCTCTACTGTGGGAGAGCCCACAACCTCCTTGGTAATTGGTTCCATTGTCATACTGCTCTAACAGTCAGGAAGTTTTTCCTGATGTCCAGCCAGAATCTGGCTTCCTATAATTTGAGCCCATTATTCTGTGTTCTGCACTCTGGGATGATTGAGAAGAGATCTTGGTCCTCCTCTGTGTGACAACCTTTCAAGTATTTGAAGAGTGCTATCATGTCCTGCATGAGTCTTCTCTTCCTCAAGCTAAACATGACCAGTTCTTTCAGCCTCTTCTCATAGGGCTTTGTTTTCAGACCCCTGATTATCTTCGTTGCCCTTCCCTAAACTGCCTCTAGCTTGTCTGCATCCTTCTTGTAGTGTGGAGCCCAGAACTGGACTCAATACCCAAAATGAGGCTTAACCAGTGCCAAATAGAGGGGAACCAGTACCTTGCATGATTTGGAAGCTATACTTCTATTAAACAGCCAAAGCATTTGCTTTTTTTGCAGCCACACCACACTGTTGGCTCATATTCAGCTTATGGTCTACAACACCTCCTTTCTGCCCCCTTTTTTTCCTTTTCCCTTGCTGCATTAATGAGGAAATTGTGTATTTTTCCCTTCACTCAAATGTGTTCTCTCCACACCCCTTCTGCGTGTTGATGGGGGCCTTAAAGGCTCAATTCACAGGGCTTGTAAAGTGACCTTTGGCAGGGGTGGGGGAGAAATGTGTTTTCCCAAGGCTTGGAAATCACATATTTTCCCCCTCCATTCTAAAGACAGGGGCTGCAATTAAAGTGGAGGGGGAGATATGCAATTTCCCCAGCTTTTGGGAAATTGCGTTCCTCCTCCTGTACCAATTGTGGTCTTAAAGGCCCCCTTGAAACCTTGCATTAAGAGGACCTTTAAGGCTCTGATTGGTGCATGGGGGGAGGCAAAGCATGTTTTTCGGGGCCGCTGGAAAGTGCACAATTCCTCCAGCCATGCTAATGGCATGCCGGGGGAATTGCACGCTTTCCAGAGGCCCAGAAAGTGTGCTTCTGCGAGCGCTCATCCAGCCTGGCTCCCCAGAACAGGGCCGGATGAGCAGGGCTCAGTGAACTCGTGAGGCAAGGTCCCTACCTTTCAGTCCCTTCTAACTCTATGTTTCTATGAATTCAGAAACAAACAAAAGAGAAAGTCACTCCACAGTGCCCTGTCATTCTTGTTTTCCTTTGCTGCCCTTGTTGCTTGATAGAAGGGGGGGGGGGGCTGAAACACCTGGTGGAAATTATCTACATCAGTCAGGCAATAATTTAATGATTGACATAGGCATTTTCAAATTATGCAAATAATATTGCCTGGATAGGTGGCAGACACATCTGCCTATCACATCACTGTCCAAGGAATTCAAAAGGGAAAAGATATTGATCAAGCCTATAACCTGAGCACTCCAGAGATCAGCATAAAAAAAAATCTTTCTCTCCTTCTGAAACAGATGTATGCCTATTATAGCAAGAATAAAAATAGTTACCTTTTACAGATGGGTTGTCATCCTTAACCAAGGATAATAATAGGATATATAATTTAGGGTTGGGGGAGTAAAAATGGAAAAAGGATCCCACATATGATTGATAAGCCTGAAATGTCAAAAGTACTATACAAAAGTATATCAATTGTACTTTGTATTATATAATCTTTCTTAAGCAGTAACTCATCAAGCCAAACATAGCCAACCATACATGTATCTTGGTTGCTAGGTGCTTGACAACCATGAGAAAGGCTCCCTCTACAAGGATTCGCTTTTGCGCCCGGTTCGGCGATTATGCGCATTATCGCAGACACGCATTTACTCCTAATCCCTCTGCACGGGAGGTGGTGAGAGGCGGCGAAGCGCATTAATAGATGTCCAAAAAGCGCTTTACAAGAAGTTAATGCGCATAATCGCTTGTTCACACGGGGAAAATGCGCTTTAACGGCCAGAGCAAAATAAAACTCGCAATTTAACGCGCATTCGAAAATGCGCATTATCGGGGAGATAACGCGCCTCTACGCCCGATTTGCGCTCCGTTCTTGTAGAGGTAAAATTTTTAATGAACCTTCAAAGCGCATTAAACCTCTCTTGTAGAGGCACCCAAAGACTCAGGCAGGTTACAGAGGGTGAAATCCAACATAGCACAAGTAGACTTCCTCCTTTCCCCTGCATTCTGCATTCTTCTGCAAGCTGTTCTGAAGGGCCCTCCAACCCTCTGAGGCAGATTTTGAGAGTGCATGGGGAATCAAAGGAGAATCACCCCGTCTCTATTCCACTGATGGAAGTAGTTCCATCAGCTAGTGGCCTCTACCCCAAGCTAGCAGTAAATTTAGCAGCCATAGAATTATAGGAGGTGGATTCTCTCCAGGGCCGGTCCTACCATTAGGCAGAGTGAGGCTGCTGCCTCAGGCATCAGGTTCTGGGGAAGGTGTGCAACAGCAAGGTACTAAAGGACAGCACTATATGTGCCATGTAGCCTGATCTATGTCCCCTAAGCTAGCCTGCTCCACTGAAGTGCATTGGAGGACACTGCCCTATTGTCAGTGCTGAAATAAGATTCAACTGCCAGTTTCTGCACATGGAATAGGGGCGTGTGTGCCATCTTGTCCTTTGCCGTAAGCAGCAAAATGTCTTGATTTTTTTCTCTTTTTAAAGACAATATTTTATTGAAAATACACCCATACTTTACAAACAACAACAGAAGCATGTAACAACAGGACAAGAGAGTAAGCAGGTGTGCTCAAATGTCTTCTCTGGCAATGGCTTGCAAGTGTCTTCATCTGCTGCCTGATTCTATTCACAGGAAATTCCAAAGACTGAACCTGGGTCCGTCTGCATACAAAGAATGTGCTCTCCCCTGGATAGTGAAATGGATCCTCCATGCTCAGAGGTAATATTCATCTCAATACCAGTTTGAGTCAAAACATAAGGGAGTGATCTTGCCTTCATGACTTGCTGTGGGCTTGTCAGAGACAAAGAAGATGCCAGACCAGGTGAACTCTTGGTCTGATCAAGCATAGGTCTCCTTGTTTTTCCTTGCTGCCATTACTATAGCTTTGACTATAGTGTGACTTGTAGATTTAACAACAACAATAACAACAGCAGCAACAACAGAAGAGGGGTTGAAACACCTGGTAGAACCGATCTACATCAGTCATGCAATATTTAGTGATTGACACTTGCATTTTCATATTGCTATCAGATATGTGGTCCATAGATCTGCTCTGTTCCAAAGCAAAGTGGCTAGACAACCAATCTTCTCAAAGAGCTTGCTCAGAATGTACAAGTGGCTCATGTTTCTTGCATGCAAGGATGCAAATGAATTCCTTGGATCAGAATTCCACATGCAGATTGACACAAGCATTCCAATGCACATTGCAACTATAAACGTTATATAGCTTCCACCTCTATTGCAATATAGTTTGGAATGTGCACCCTCAACTCCTGTTTCAGACATGTTCATGTTCCTATGCACATCTATCGATGTGTGTGAGCCTGTAAGTATACAATCAATAAAACAACAGATATTAACCAGGGGCAGGCAAACTGTCACCTTCCAGGTGATTTGAACTACAATTCCCATAAAGCCCAGCTACCAAATGATCAGGGATTATGGGAGCTGTAGTCCAAAACATCTGGAGGGCACAGGGTTGCTTTCCCTGATACGGACTGTGAGATGTTCTTCAACTTCGTGCGACTAAAGACACTTTTCAAGTGACTGTATATATTGACAATAATGAACTAATGATCATGAAAGAAAATTGCTCAAATAGAACTACTCCATTTGTGGAATTGCCTTTCAAGTGAACTTGCGAAGAGCTGTTTTGCTCCCCCTTCCCCTCTTTTCTTTTAAGTGGTGCCATTGTAGTGACATTCTGGCTTTTACATAAATAGCCTGTCATTTTTGCAAGTGATTGCAGATTATGGCAACATAATTTGCTATAATCAAAAATGGTTTAATGCTTCAAATAGACCATTTTGCCCTAGTAATCAATATTGACTTGATTATAGTGCTAAACACTAGATTTATTTTATACCATGTCATAAGATTAAGCTCTGCACTTGTATTTTATTTTATTTTTAATATTCAGAAAGGGTTTTTTCCCTTCTTCTCTGAAAAAGTAATTTCATGGAATAAATAAATGAATAAATGGTTGAATTTTGATGACAGAATGTGTGAAAGTTTTTAAATGTGGTCTTCCCTTCCCCCCAACTCAGCACCCTGCTAATCACATAATATGGCGACTACTGAAGGAAAAACAAACAAAACTAAAATCCCAGTGTGCTGCTGTTGCTATTCCTGGTGTACTGCAACAGCGCAGAGTGCTTGATTTAAATTGAGTCCTTCCCATAACTCATGTTAGAGTATCTAGTACCATGTTCTTTGAGAGCAGTTTGGGTGCATGGTCTTAGGGGAAGGATCCTGAAGCCAGACAGGGTGGGAGGGGGCAGGCAGAGGCAGGTAGAAGTAGGAAGGAGTGGGAGGGGCAGGCAGAGGTGGGATGGATGGATGGAGGCAGCAGTAGCAGGGGGAAGGGCTGGGTGGCAGCAGTGGGAGGGGTGAGAGGGGGTGGGTGGCAGCAGTGAAAGCAGGGAGGAGGAGGAAGCAAGGCCATGTCCAAGGGCACACAGAAGTCTAGCACTGGGCCTGTTCAGACAACACACTAAGCCATGGTTAGGCAGCTAACTGTTTTGCAGCAGTGGTTAGTAAGTGTGTTTAAACCATGGTAATGTAGCCACCATGGTTAGGAATGGTTCACATGACACACTAAGCCATAATGTATAACTCAAAATGTTTAGCATGTCGTCTGAACAGGGTCACTTGCCCTGAGCATGGCAGGTATGGAGGCAATTTAGTGGGAGATGGAATATTAATATGAAGTCTTCTGAAGAGCTGCTCCACACGCTACAACACAGGCAAGCAACCTGGTGTCCTCCAGAGGTTTCCCATCAGCCCCAGCTAGCATCTCCAATGATCAGGAATTATTGGAGTTGTTGTCCAAAATATCTGGAGGTCACCAAATTGCCTACCTCTGCTCCAGTTGTTCAGGGTGCTGGACTCCATTGCAGCATTCCATGCATGGCTCCCATCTACTGGAAAAGCAAAGGCTGTATTGTGAGGAAAGGAAACCATGTATTCCACAACCTCCATGTGCACCCAGACCAGCTGTATGAGACAATGCATACCAGGCCCCCCAGATAGGAACTTGGTGCTGCTTGAGTACATTGCCAATCTGCTTTCCAACCCCAGTTGTGCTATGGTGGTGATAAGGGCAGTATCAGAAGGACAGCAGCTGTCAGTTGTGACTGCACAACTTCAGACGGGGTCCATTGATTACAAGAGCTGTTCTACACATTATGCTGATAGATGGAAGTGATGCACAGAAGTGGTACAATTCCAGGCTGTAGCATTTCATAGTGCACGTGAAGGGCATACATTCAAATGTGAAAAAAGCTCCCAGCAACATGTACACTGATGTATCTGGCCAAAGTTTACAATAATCCTTTCCCCCTTATTGAGCTAGTTTAATACATGTTGGGATTTGTTTGCTTGCTTGCTTGCTTAAGATAAGATACCATTAAAAAAAAACCTCTCTCTAGGGAGGTCATGGGCTCTCCCACATTAGAGGCCTTCAAGATGCAGCTGGACAACCATGTGTCAGGTACGCTTTAAGGTGGATTCCTGCATTGAACAGGGGGTTGGACTCGAGGGCCTTATAGGTTCCTTCCAACTCTACTATTCTATGATTTATGATTCTATGAAGTGGATTTGCTGCCCCTTCCTGCCCATGGCAGCCCCTCCACCCCCCTGAAAATGCTAACCAGAGCATCGAGAGACCCTGCTGAATGTGGGTGGGGGAGATAGGACTACCCTCCAAGAGCAGTGCCATTTCTTTCATAGAAGATTCCTTCCCATGTAACTTCTTTGGAAGCTAAAGGCATGACTGAGCAGAATAGACAGAGAATTTACCAAGTCATAGTACTTTGAGACCAAAGCGAGGAACAATATGAGTCATTTTATGTTCTGTCATACCTCTCAAGTTATACTATATCCTTACTTTCCCATCTTTACTTGCATACTAAAACTGGGAGTACCATAAAGACTTCTGATTTTCAACATTGGCTACAAAATGAATCTCTCCGATTTTGTCAGTTTCTAAGCAACAACGTAATTGACGACAATATTCCCCTCTATGGGAATGAATACAAAACAAAACATGCAATGAAAGGTAATTTGATTAAATGTTCTCCTTTACAAAAGGGGGAAAAATCAATTTCTTTATTAAATTTATTTTTACACTGTCAGCATGTCCCCCCTGTAGTATAAAATTTCACAGAAGTTATCTTTTTGGTAGTAGGAATGTGCTTCCACTCGAGGTGTCAACTGATAAATTATTTTGTATTCTTTGTTCTGAAGAAAACGTCTTGGCTTTTATACTGCTTTCCAATTGTCGGTATATTTTACAATGGTCCCCTCCCTTGGAGCCAACTAGGATCTGCTTCTCCATGAATGAGGCAAAGTTACAATGTAGGGATGCAAATTTCAAATAGATTGACATGCAATCCCTCCCATGTTTACTCAGCAGTAAACTGTGTTCAGTGGGATTTACTATTAGGAAAGTTTGCATAGGATTGCAGCTTAAAGGTTTAGTTATCTTCCTTGACTCTTTTGTTGTTGCTGCATATTGATTGCTAAGCAGAGCAAACTCTCAGGACCAGAGTACACATTCTATGGAATATGCAGTGTTCTTCTACATATTCTGTTTTTCTTTAGCTACAGACGCTGAAGGGCAGTTTTTATTGTGACCACAGCATGCAGGGAAGAGAGGTTTATTTCTTCACACATACCCACCCTCCCACCTACCTATCCCCAAGCCATGCACAGGATGAAATCATTCCTCCCCACTGCATGTCTGAGGGTCAAATTCAACTTTGGAGAAGCTGTGCGGTCTAGTCACATTTGCCCAGGCCAGCATATCTTCAGGTTGGGCTCCTGAGTTTTCTATTCCCAGGTAAAAGTGCAAGCCTTCGTGACTTAAAGGCTACCAGTGAGGAAGTGAAGGATGTGGGCTTTGGAAATAGTTGAGCCCCACTACATGCCGGAGGTAATGATAAATGAAGTTCAGCAGGAAGGAAGAAGTTATTGGGTTGCCTCCAGTGTTGGCTGTGCTCATGTAAGTCAAGGATTCCCTCCATAACCACCTAAGTCTCCTGTCTCTCCTGATAAGTTCCTGAAAGTTGGGGGACCTTCTGAATGAGATATGACACAGAAGGCTGCAGTAGTTAGAGATTAGGGGGAAAACAGATGCCCCAACTTGCTGTAGTGTTTTTCACCATGGGATAAAATTATTCATTAGGAGCCTATCTACACATGCAGGATAAAACACTTTGAAAACATTTTGAAAACTGTATATGGAGTGTGTCCTGGGCCCCAACAGTTCTCAAAACTGTTATAAACTGTTTTAAACCATTTTAAAGCAGTAGTGTAGATAGGCTGACAGTTTTGAGAACAGCTGGGGCCCAGGACACACTCCATATACAGTTTTCAAAACGTTTTCAAAGTGTTTTATCCTGCGTGTGTAGATAGGCTATATTAAACATACTTTAATATAATGGGTTCTTTCCAAAAACAATGGGGAAATGATTCTAAGGTAGGTAGGTTGTTGTTGTTGTTTTATTCTGCCAAATGGAAATCTCTTTTTTCTTTCTTTCAGTTTGTTTGTTTAATCTGGAGTGCTGTTGCACAAAGGTGATGGGGGAGAAAGGAGGATTCCCCCCTCTTTTGTCTCTCGGGAATAAGTCTCTGCTACAATGCTGATCTATACTTGCAGAAAGGCAACAGAACAAAATTAAATTTTAAAAAATACAACAATATGTTATTCTGTGTTTTTAGATTGTGCCTTGTTTTATATATTTTTAAATGATTTCATGGTTTTAATTTTTGTGAACCGCCCTGAGAGCTTCGGCTATGGGGCGGTATAAAAATGCAATAAATAAATAAATAAATAAATAAGAATATATTGCAAAATTTAAGGGGCTAGGGAATTATGATGAATGTAAAACAGTTCAAGGCTTGTTTTTCTGCTGAATTTGTACCCAAGTCACAGAAAGTGTAACAGGACTGGGGAGGGGGAGGGTTGATGGATATTGAGCATACAGTGGCACACAGCCAGAAGAATTTAAACACCCAACATTTTCCAAGCAAACAGGCAATGCTACACCCTCCAAGGTCCCCCAGACTGACATCCTGGGAGAGAGAACAAGCACCGTGCACTGTACACTATCAATCCTGCAATATATTACTTTGGCATCCCTCCCCTCCCCAAAGCACTGGGATTGGAGAGCCCCAGTTAAAGCAATGCACTGTGATTAAAAGATAGAGCTGCCAGTCACAAAACTACACCCCTTTCTCTCTCCCCTCTCCCCATACTGTAGGGTGACCAGATAAAATCCAGGTCAGGGCTCATGTAACTTTAACAGTTGTAGAGGAAAGGGAATTTCAGCCAGTGTCATTTGTATGCAATTAGCTCTTGGTGATATTCCCTCTTCATCACAACAGTTAAAGTTGCAGGGGCCCTGCCTTCTTTTGTATATGGTCACTCTAATATAGTGCCTGCACCTTTAACTGTTGTGATGAAGAGGGAATTTCACCAGGAACTAATTGCATACAAATGACACTGGCTGAAATTCCCTTTTCTCTCCAACTGTTAAAGTTACATGAGCCCTGACCTGGATTTTATCTGGTCAGCCTACCATACCGGTACTTTCCTTACATGGAAAACTTGGGGAGAGATGTGTATATAGGCTAACCATATGAAAAGGAGGACAGGGCTCCTGTAACTTTAACAGTTGTAGAGAAAAGGGAATTTCAGCCAGTGTCATTTGTATGCAATTAGTTCCTGGTGAAATTCCCTGTTCATCACAACAGTTAAAGTTGCAGGGGCCCTGCCTTCTTTTGTACATGGTCACTCTAGTATAGTGCCTGCAACTTTAACTGTTGTGATGCAGAGGGAATTTCACCAGGAACTAATTGCATACAAATGACACTGGCTGAAATTCCCTTTTCTCTACAACTGTTAAAGTTACATGTGCCCTGTCCTCCTTTTCATATGGTCAGCCTAGTTATACAGAAATAGAGGGGGAGATAACTCATTCAAAAGCAGAAAGCATTTGATGAGCAACTGTTGAGGATGCTTGCAATGCACACATTCTGTTAGCAACATCCGGCAATTCTCTTATCTTGCCAGATGACAACTGGAACAGAATTCAAAGCATTGCTACAGGGATGGGCAGCTCCAGGAAGTCTGGGGTCCATCCCCACCCCCCAGCACAAGCCATACTCCTGCCACTGGTACTTCATGGAATTCAGTGGCGGTGGCAAAACAAACGAACAAAAACCTTGCTATGGAATGCTACAATGGCCAAATTTAGCTGGGACACAATCAGCAATATGTTTGTTTCACCATCATCATGAATTTCAATGATGTGGTAATGGGGACAGGGGGCCACAAGCAGCTTGTTGCCCACCTTTGCATTATAGAACTGCAGAATAATAATACAGCAGAGCTAGGGGAAGCTCCTCACATCCAAGTGATCATTTTAGGAGTTTCTGGGTCAGACTTGCTTGCTTGTCTGAGTAAGTAGAGCTAAATTGCTTTTGTTGGCTACAGAGTCCGCCTTTTGTTTTGCTTTTCCCTTGTTCCCAACATCACAAACTCAGGCCTGACAGAAACAACTCTCTAGCCAGAGACACGCTCTCTAAACACATGGTGTTATTTTTAACTGTGCCAAGTATAACCCTTCTAAATGGGCTGCTTAAAGTAAAATCCTAAATAGGGGCCATGAAATGTTGTTTGGTAATTCCTATGAAAACAGAAAAGCCCTTCCCCCGCATCCTGCATGGCCGCAGGGAGGCAATTGTGGGAGGGAGGGGAGGGGAGATGTGCCCACCAGCCATTGGCTGTTTGCCAGTGGCACTACTGGCTGGGGGTGGGGCGAGGCAGCCATTATTAGGTTGTCGCGCCCATACCCCAGCCTCTTCCATTTTTGCTGCTCCCTCCCTCCCTTATGCAGTATGGGCTTTGCTGGTTGTCTTTTTGGGGTCCGAGTAGGAATTTTTGGCACATAGTCCAATTGGCTGGGGTTATGTGTCATTTTGCCTACTCCACACTGTAAGTCAGGAGAGAGTGTCTTAGGTTTTGGTTGATTTAAGGTATTTGGTCACATTTGATAGGCAGGTAGGATGGGCACTTTTAGAGGAAAGGGACGGTGATCATTCAGTGGCACTGTTTATGGTGACAGGTGATGCCTGAGGTCTTCCACTGAGGGTTATGTGGCTCCAGTGTAGGGTGACCAGATAAAATCCAGGTCAGGGCTCATGTAACTTTAACAGTTGTAGAGAAAAGGGAATTTCAGCCAGTGTCATTTGTATGCAATTAGTTCCTGGTGAAATTCCCTCTTCATCACAACAGTTAAAGTTGCAGGGGCCCTGCCTTCTTTTGTATATGGTCACTCTAGTATAGTGCCTGCAACTTTAACTGTTGTGATGAAGAGGGAATTTCACCAGGAACTAACTGCATACAAATGACTCTGGCTGAAATTCCCTTTTCTCTACAACTGTTAAAGTTACATGAGCCCTGACCTGGATTTTATCTGGTCAGCCTACCCTACCCTCCCCAGAAGGGGTATGTCTAGGAGTGGCGATTGGCTGACGCCACTCACTGGACATTGAATGATTCACTCTTTACATGCCTCACTAGTGGCAGGCGTAGCTTAGGGCCTGCCCAGTCTCCCTTTGCAGATCTTTAATAAATGTGGCCCGATTTTGAAACCGTACACAGTTGTCTCATCTCTTTATTTCACACCCTCTCACTGCAAAAGCTCCCCTAAGGTAAAAGAGCAGCATTATTTGATGTGCTTTTAAAAGAGCAAAAAAAAAATTATATTTGAGCAATTTTTAGTCTACTTTTGACTGAGTTGAATGTGCACCTGTGGTTTTCAACTCTGCTAAGCCACTCATCAGATCATCAAGAGTCCTCAGCTCCAACAGGCATGTCAGCAGGAGATATGTAAGAACAATTTATGACTTTGGCAACTGCAGAAGTAATATATTAGGATTTATGGGAGGTGATATAAATATCCTTGATGATGATGATTCATGAATGAAGGCATTAGCTGAATGAAGGCAACCATATATCTAAGAGTACCTGAATCTTGGTATTCTCTGGCAGCAACAGTTGGTGTTAGAGATGTCACTGTGTTTCATAATTTCTTGACTCAGAATGGGATCATCAGTGATTAATAATGCCTGCCTTAAAACACCACATACATTATAATCTCTGAAATTCTTCTCTGATTTAGATTTTAATCCAAGCTGAAGAGGAACTTCTCATTCTTTCCCAGCTTTGCAACCTCTCTCTCTCTCTCTCTCTCTCTCTCTTCTCCCACCTTGGCAACCAGCATGCTTGCAACAGAGATCCAGACTCTAGGAGCCCTGGGCAATGCCAGGGCACCAGAGAAATGCCTGAATGCTCTAAAATATTCATTTATTTGAGATATTCTTGTAAACTGCATTTAGGAGTGTGTATGCTGTAATTCTGTGGGATATCAGATAACCTACCGAATGGTGTATTAGCTATAAAATTCAGCTTCCTAAGGATATGAACATTTGTGTTTTTGTTATTTAAAGAAGTGTGTGAGCAATGTCTGGTGAAATCTAAGAAGCCAGAGAAGAGATTGAGGAAAACTTCCAATGGTCTCAAAGGATAAAGTTTTGTTGCCTGCACAACTACTGTCTTTATCTATTTCCATGCACAGTAGAAGCTGAATTAATTTTGAAGTTTAGTTTAAAAAAAAAAAAAAACCAAGAAGACAAGTACCCATTTTAGCAATTTTCCCTCTCTGTTTAAAATTATTTTAGGCTGCTTTTAAAGGTGGAACCCTTCCCAAGTAAAGAGGTAAAAAAAGGCTTTCACATAAATAGCTTTTCTTTTCACATCCTTTAAATGCCTCCTGAAAACATACCTTTTCACACAGGCTTTCCCTGGATTTTATAATGCATTTTAAAAACTTTTAATGTTTTGAATTTATTTGGATACTTATTTTATTTTATGGTTTTAATTGTGTACTGCCCAGAGAGCTTCAGCTATTGGGCAGTCCAAAAATGTAATAAATAAATCAAATAAGTCAAATAAATCTGGGTTACCTCAGAATACAAGTGTTTCTTTTTAAGCAGAAAGTATGGCTTTACTGTTTTGGGAATAGCAGATGTTCAGCACTGCTGAAACTCATGTATGAGGCATGCATTTTATTAGTCAAGCCTGAATTTAAATCAGGAAGCTCTGAAGGAATAAAGAGGTGAAGACAATATTTCAAGTCTTCTTTGGTTTCAACAGTCTTAACAACATATGTGGTGTCCATTGAAAAATGCTACTTTTTGAGAAAGTCTTTACGATGCACCAGACATTTTACGGTATTGTACAATGCCTGCTTTTGCATAGCTCATTTCGTATTACTTGGAAGGGAGATGTGTGTCTCTATTATTTAGTCCCAATTGTCAACTGGTTCCTTTTGACAACCCCCTTGAAATTATGCAGCCTTGAATTACCTATTTCAGCAAAGTGAAGGTACATCTATTATTACAGGTGATATACTAATTGTAGTTTCCAGAGATAATTGAGCAATAGCAATGAAAATATTTTTTCAGACTCATTAAGGCAGATGTGTTGGGTAATGAATCCTTTTTGAATGAGGTAAAACCTTTTTGTAGTAGGCCTTAAAAGTGTGAGTGAGGCACACAGAGCCAAATAATAGTTGTACAGTAGGAATATATCACTACAATATCTATGGAAAGATATAGCGCTAGAATGCACCCGTAGAATTCAGAATGATATCTTGATATACAGGATTGATCAGGCATATTTAAATTCCATTGCCTTGTGTGCATTTCCTGGATTCTGAAGCTCTGTGTCTTATAGCAACACTCCTTCACCCATCAGATATGGCCCTGGGAATTGTTGACATTTCAGCAAGCTATCTTCACTATGTTTCACACAGCTACAAACTGCATTACCAACAGCTACAGTTTCAGTAGAAAGTACTACTGAGCAACAACATGGGAAGGTCATTTCATGAACAATTCTCTTCTCCCCCCCCCCCCACACACACTCCACCCCATGAAAGATGCCCCTGCTTTTGTTGAATTTTCATACTCATTTACAAAAGGGTGTTCAGGAGGAATAGGGTATTCATCCCCTTTGCTGAAGCAACTGGGCCAATGTGCCTTGAATCCAATCCATTCATGTATGGTTAATTAGCTGGGATAGATTAAGGTAACGAGCGAGTTTAGTCCTGGGCTCAGTGCTCTTCAACATTTTTATTTCTGACTTGGACGAGGAGGTGCAGGGAATGCTTATCAAATTTGTTGATGACACAAAATTGGGTGGGACAGTTAATATCCTGGAAGACAGAAACAAACTTAGACGGGATCTTGATAGGCTGTAGTATTGAGCTGAAAATAACAGAATGAAATTCCATAGGGATAAATGCCAAGTTCTACACCTAGGAAAAAGAAATCAAATGCACAGTTACAAGATGGGGGATGCTTGGCTCAGCAATACTACAAGCAAGAAGGGTCTCGGAATTGTTGTATATCACAAGCTGAATATGAGCCAACAGTGTGATGTGGTTGCAAAACAACAATAACAACAATAACAACAACACTATTTTGGGCTGCATTAATAGAAATATAGCTTCCAAATCACATGAGGTACTGGTTCCACTTTATTCAGCATTAGTAAAGTGTCATCTTGAGAACAGTGTCCAGTTCTGGACACACTCCAAGAAGGATGAAGACAAGCTGGAGGGGGTTCAGAGGAGGGCAATGGGGTCTGGAAACAAAGCCCTATTAGGAGAGATTGAAAGAACTGGGCATGTTTAGCCTGGAGAAGAGAAGTCTGAGGGTAGACCTGATAGCACTCTTCAAGTACTTGAAAGGTTGTCACACAGAGGAGGGCCAGGATCTCTTCTTGATCATCCCAGAGTGCAGGACACAAAATTATGGGCTCAAGTTACAGGAAGCCAGATTCTGGCTGGACATCAGGAAAAAAAATCCTGACTGTTAGAGCAGTATGACAATGAAACCAATTACCTAGGGAAGTAGTGGGCTCTCCCTCACTAGAGGCATTCAAGATGCAGTTGGACAGCAATTTGTCCAGTATGCTTGAAAGTGGATTCCTGCAATGAGCAGGGGGTTGGACTCAGTGGCCATATAGCTCCCTTCCAACTCTACTATTTTATGTTTCTATTATTCTATTGGTGGGGATGGGTTACCCATGCCAATCCACATTCTTATCCACCTAGTCATTTGGAACCATGTATCACTAGACTGCGACTAGGACAAAAATCTGGTAGACAACCAAATCTTCAGCAATGGATGGCAACACAGAGAACATATACCTGGTTGCCTGGGCAATGGGGTGTGTCTTTTCCCCTCTCTCATTTAGATTAAGTGCATGGGGAACTACATTGCCTTCACTGATATCATCATATGGACAGATTTGATTAGGTAAATTTCACAATGATACTGTCAGGTTAGTGCCTGATCACTGATTGGCTGAGAGCATGCAGTGTGGAAACAAAGGCTATGAACAAGTGTGAAAGTATGTGAAAGGGGAACAGCTTTTTATGGGGGTAGACATTTCCCAGGTTGCTTAAAGTGCCACTGCATGATATCTGTTGCTAATCAACACAAGGCAGGCAATACATTTGCTCCTACACCCACTCCCACAAAACTATCAGAAACACTCCTTAGAATTGCCTCTCTCTTCCAGATGAGTTCTTTCAAAGCTTTCAGTGACACTGAAGCAAATAATTTGAACCTAAGGTGTAATTAACAAATAGGATCCAAAACCAACACTCAGTTCATAGGGAGGACTTTATCACTACCTGCGTAACAAAGTACTTGTCCCCCCAACACACACTGTCAAACATATGACAAACATTTATCAACTCCATTATGAGCATCCAGTAATCTCATAAGTTAGATAGATGATTTAGATAGAATCATGGAAATGAAACAAGAGGTGTCAGTCATCATAAAACAAAAGATCACTATGATTTAACTTTTCCACTCACTGTTCAAACCAGGGATGGCACCTGGAACTCTCTTAGAAGGTCAACTCACAGGAAGAGCCCAGTGGGCTGCTGAAAAGATGTTTCAAGTTCTACTCCGAACTGAGTTGTGTGTGTATGTGTGATTAGATGATAGGATAGATGATAGATAGATAGATAGATAGATAGTTAGATGATAGATAGATAGATAGATAGATAGATGATAGACATTGTACAAGGGAGGGATTATCATGGTCCTTCCAGATGGCCCATAAATTTAAAAAGAAAAACCCAAGGAGTTCTTGAAGTACCTTGCAGTTGGATCCAGGTATATGGATTTTCAACCAGGTTGGCTGAAGCAGACTTCCATAGCCTTGCCTTCCCCTGGCAACCCCTTCCATCTCCTGAAAATGTGGCACAGCTTGTAGAGGGCAAATGCTGAATTGGGTGAGCTATGGTGCAGATGATTGGGTGGAACCACTTGCTATGAGCTTCATCATTTTCCATGAGTTCCCTGCACCCTTCCATCAGCAGAAGGCAGATCCTAGATCCAAAAGCTGCTCCTGTAAAGGACAGAATTTCTATCCCATGTTATTTTCAAAATGTTTCATATACCTATGTCTGTTCTATTTTCTAACTTAAAACTATGTATGGGAGACCCAACCTGGATTGGGGCCCAAGTGAAAGAGGGTAGACAAGCTTTAGCACTTTAACCTTCACTGTGATCCTGCAACTTCAGTTTGAAGGGGGGATCCATTTTCTTCAATTGATATTGAGCGAAGGTGTTGTAGGAAATTGATGGTGCACCATACAAACCTCCCAGCATAACCTAAATTGCAATGAAAATTGCAAAGTAAGGGGAGAAAGCAGAACCCCATTTCCTATACAGTGGGCTGATCCATTGTCTGCCAGAGGTACCCTATAACAAGAAGTCTTACAAGTCTAACCCATTTAGAAACGAATTCTTGCAGGGAATCTCTTGTTTTGGTTTGTTTTTTTTCCTGCCAGGAGCAAATAAGGCTGAGTCCCTTCTGAAGGAAACTATTCTAGAAATACGAACCTTCAGAACCTAGGTTTACTAAGGTTAGATCTATGCTCCGGTAACCTCCAAGTTAGATTACAGCAATGCACTCTACGTGGGGCTGCCTTTGAAGACAGTTCAGAAGCTGCAGTTTGTGCAAAATGCGGCAGCCAGACTAATAACCTGGACCGAGATGTTCAAACATATAAACCCAACTTTGGCCCACTTGCATTGGTTGCCTGTATGTTTCCGAGCTCAATTCAAGGTGCTGGATTTAACCTATAAAGCCTTACACGGCTTGGGACCACAATAACTGACGGAACACCTCTCCTGACATGAACCTACCCTTATACTACGTTCAACATCTAAGACCCTCCTCCAGGTGCCTACTCCAAGGGAAGCCCAGAGGATGGCAACAAGGGAGAGGGCCTTCTCAGTGGTGGCCCCCAAACTACGGAATGATCTCCCCAACAAGGCTCGCCTGGCAACCACATTGTTATCTTTTCAGTGCCAGGTCAAGACTTTCCTCTTCTCCCAGGCATTTAATAGCATATACTGAGTTTTAAATTGACCCCAGAACTATATTTAGGCCTGGCTGAGAGTTCGCAGCTGTTTTAAATGTATACTGTTTTTATATGTTGTCTGCTTTTATGTTTCTATGTTTTAAAATTTTGTATATCGATTTTTAATGTCCAAAGTTTTAATTTTTGTAAACCGCCCAGAGAGCTTCGGCTATAGGGTGGTATATAAATGTAAATAATAATAATAATAATAATAATAATAATAATAATAACAATAATAATAATAATAGATCTACACTACTGCTTTATAGCAATATTGAGGTGCACTGAAAACTGTTGGGGCAAATTACAAATTCCACATACCACTTTCATAGTGTTATTTCCTGTTTTTTATTACACTTTATCCAAAAGACTGCAATAAATGACCAAGGTATAAATGCACAAGAGGGATATAACGTTACCACGATGGGATCATAGTGATTTGATTTAAGGTGTAGATTTGGCCATGGATTTGGACAGAACTTATTTATTATTTATTTATTTTATTACATTTGTATACTGCCCCATAGCCAAAGCTCTCTGGCTGGTTTACATAAGATTAAAACAATTAAAAACAATATACAAAAATTAAAACAGCAAAAACATACAATATACACATAATATACACATACATTTAAAACCACTGTAATAACTTTAAAAAGCTATAAACCTAAAAACAAAACAAACCCAGCCCCATCAGATATTGCTAAATGCCTGAGAGAAGAGGAAAGTCTTGACCTGGCGCTGAAAAGATAACAATGTTGGCGCCAGGCGGGCCTTGTCAGGAGATCATTCCACAATTGGGGGAACACCACAGAGAAAGCCCTCTCCCTTGTTGCCGACCTCCGAGCTTCCCTCGGAGTAGGCACTCGGAGGAGGGCCTTAGATATTGAACGTAGTGTTCGAGTAGGTTCATGTCAGGAAAGGTGTTCCATCACGTATTGTGGTCCCAAACCGTGTAAGGCTTTATAGGTTAAAACCAGCACCTTGAATCGGGCTTGGAAACATACAGGCAGCCAATGCAAGCGGGCCAGAGTAGGTCTTATATGCTCAAACCTTCTGGTCTCAGTTATCAATCTGGCCGCTGCATTTTGCACAAGCTGCAGCTTCCGAACCATCTTCAAAGGCAGCCCCACATAGAGTGCATTGAAGTAATCTAACTTGGAGGTTACCAGAGCATGGACAACTGAAGCCAAGTTATCCCTGTCCAGATAGGGGCATAGCTGGGCAACCAACCAAAGTTGGTAGAAGGCACTCCATGCCACTGAGGCCTCCGGAGCCTCAAGTGACAGAGATGGTTGTAGGAGAACCCCAGGCTACGAACCTGCTCCTTCAAGAGGAGTTCAACCCCATCCAGAACTGGTTGAACACCCTCCATCCGGTCAGCAGAACTACCCACTAACAGTGTCTCAGTCTTGTCTGGACTGAGTTTCAGTTTATTAGCCTTCATCCAGTCCATTGTCGCAGCCAGGCATTGGTTCAGCACCTCCACAACCTCACCTGATGAAGATGAAAAGGAGAACTAGAGCTGTGTTTCATCAGAGTACTGATGACAACACACTCCAAAACTCTGGATGACTGCACTCAATGGTTTCATGTAGATATTGAAGAGCATGTTGGACAAGACTGACCCCTGCGGAACCCCATACTGGAGAATCCACGGGGCCGAGCAATGTTCTCCAAGCACCACCTTCTGGAGCCGATCCGCCAAGTAGGAGCGCAACCACCGCAATGCAGTGTCTCTCACTCCCAACTCAGACAGTCATCCCAGAAGGATACCATGTTCAATGGTATTGAAAGCTGCTGAGAGATCAAGGAGAATCAACAGAGTCACACTCCCCCTGCCTTTCTCCCGACATAGGTCATCATACAGGGAGACCAAGGCTGTTTCTGTACGAAAGCCAGGCCTGAAACCCGACTGAAATGGATCCAGATAATCAGTCTCATTCAAGAGTGCCTGGAGCTGGCTTGCAACCACCCACTCCAGGACCTTGCCCAGGAATGGAACATTTGCTATTGGCCTGTAGTTATTAAGATTTTCAGGGTCCAAGAAAGATTTATTTAGAAGTGGTCTTAAGATGGATCCTGTATCCAAAGGGAGTGAAAATTATCTTTGACCAAGAATGTCATGTTATTGAATCACAAGTTTGGGATTGTATGGATTTCCATCTGCAAATTGCATCCAGATCTGCATTTGGTTTGGGAGGTTTGAATTGGGTAAATCCATTAAAAACAACAACTGAAATAGTGTTAATTTTTCATGCATCCCTATAAACAATGCCTTCAAGAAAATTGTTTGGGATTGCCTACCTCCTACTGTCAGAAAGGAATATTGTTTGAAAGTCACATCTGAGACCATCTTGAAAATATTCCTGCCTGAAAACATAGGCTTATTGTGTCCAGTGGAGTTTGTATGTTTTAAAATATTTTCTCTAGTATGGTTTCCTATACTGAGCATTTTCTTGCCAGTTAAGTTTGTAAATGGATTAAAATATATGTGAAAAATCAATGCAAGACAGATGAAAGTGCTTCCTAAAGATATATATATATATATATATATATATAATTTAAAAAGCAAAGTGATAATTAATAATGGACACAAATTTATAAGCATCATAGGGATAAAAAAGAATATTACATTTAGTAGGCTTCAAATAAGGCGGAACCTTATTCTTAGCTCAACTTCACTGTGATTTATTGTTTTGTTTCATATGGTGTATCATTTACTTTACTTGAATGCTTGCAAAAGGGTTCTTTTTTATTTAATCACCACCAACGTAAATTATTTAGTGAAGCAGAAAAGACATAGCAAGAATATAGAAGGTAAACTAAATACGAGGAACAACCTCACTGAATATATTCATTATTTGTGATGGTGAGATCATCTGAAAGCAGTAGTAAAGAGAACAGAGTAGTAGTAAAATCAATGATAGAAATGCATCACTCAAATCTGGAATAAGTTCCAAGAAATGAATTTAGGCCTTCCCAAGAGATGTATTGGTTAATATAAATCAAAATCCTGCCTCGTGTCTAACTCTCACTGATCTCAAGAGAGTCAGTCTTTGGTTGTGACTGCACCATAACTTCAATCCCAGCCATTGATAGGTTAGAGGCAAGCAAACAAGCAGTGGTAATCAGATCGCAGCCTCGGTGCAGCATCAGAAGGTACTGGGGTAGGGTGGGGGAGCTGGAGACAAGACTAGAGCTAACCGGCAAGGGTTAGGATTGAGAAATGGTAACGTGAATGATTATTACAGAGTACGTATGTCGGACAAAAATACCATGATTCCAACGATTTCAGATTTCTATGAATCCAACCTGCGGATACAGCAGCAGCAGACCAGCGTTTTCTGAGTCACACAGATTTGTGGACATGCAGACTTCTTTTATGGTGGTGGGGATTTGCAGAGATGTGCATTTACACTAATGCACATTAGCACAAATGCACATTCATAACCAGAATGAAATTGTTGTACATCCCTTAAAAAAAAATCAATTTCATCAGTGAGTGGACTAGGAGACCATATGAAAAGGCAGGGCTCCTGTATCTTTATCAGTTGCATAGAAAAGGGGATTTTTAGTAGGTGTCATTTGTATGCATGCAGCTCCTGGTGAAATTCCCTCTTCTTCACCACAGTTAAATCTGCAGGAGCTCTGCTCTCTTTTGTATCTGGTCACTCTGAGGGCAGGGCTCCTGCAGATTTAACTGTGGTGAAGAAGAGGGAATTTCACCAGGAGCTGCATGCATACAAATGACACCTACTAAAAATCCCCTTTTCTATGCAACTGATAAAGATACAGGAGCCCTGTCTTCCTTTTCATATAGTCACCTTACAGTGGACAATGGAAAGAAAGAGGTCTGATAAAAGACAGATGGAACACATTTAACAGAACATGTACATCCCTATTCTAGAGCTGAAATATTGCCGCAGGAAGGTGTGTCCTTAGCCCCTCCTCCTCATACATGGACATCTCTGCAAGAGAGATTGCTGTGCTGGCTGCTCTCAGAGCATCTCCTCCATTCTTGAGGTCCTTACAGTTACAGGAGTCATATTTTGATCATAAGATGAACAGCAACTCTAGAACTAATGACTTATGGAGTTTGTGTAATATTCAAGTTGTTGGTATTATCCAGAGTCACCCAAGAAGGGTTGAGTGTCAATCAATTCTATTTCAGTTCTCTGGAACAAAGAGTGTTTTCAGCCATCATAGGAAGGAACAAAGGAAGCTGCCTTTTACTGCGATGGTGCTACCTGGAGATGCCAGAAACAAAAACTGGAATTTTCTACATGCAAGCCACGTGTATGGTTCCTGAGCTAAAGACTTTTCTCTTCCAAATACTTACTTCAGTTTCACCAATATCACCATCACCATCACTTTATATTAGGGCTGTGCACAGAAGGCCTTTCACAATTCTCCACCTTATTTGTGGGCAGAGAAACTGGGGAGACAATTTCAGAGAATTTCTCCAAGGGAGGAGAAATTCTCGACACTTTCTCAAGGTAAGGCTCCTTATTGGCTGGGCTTGTAGCACAGCGTCTTTGAGTTTGTCAAGCTGCAACAGCATCAACTGTGTTAGCAGGTTTGCCCCCATTTTGTATCTGCCACAATGCAGGGGGTGGCAGCATTGGCTGAGTTTGGACAACATGATAATCAATGGGGGGGGGGAGAGGCAATCGTCCATTGTGTTGATTCTTGTGTCATCTGGGGGGCAACACACAACTCACAGTACATTATTTTCTGGAATTAAACAACAGGGGAAACAATGGGCTGCTCCATTGCTTTTCCAGAGACCCGTTGATTAACATGTCATGTGGCAGGTTCCGTTGTGTAATCTCCACCATCAAGTGCACTATTCCGGAAGGTCACAGAGTTCTCCAGCAGGAGCAGCTGAAAGCACCCTAGCTGCTACTGTACAGCTGGCAGAACTTGCAATGCATGATGGGATAGGGCTGGGAGGACTGAGGGAGGAGGGAGGGAGGAGCACTAGCCACCCAGAAGGACGCCGGGACTTTCAGCTATGCAACGGGGGAGAGGCAACATGTTGTGTGGGGAGTACCTCTGAAATAAGGTACTGTGCATTACCTATTCCCTCCTCTGTTGCCTAAAGTGTCATCTGAACACGGTCATTGTGCCTAGTTCCAGGGGAGAGGTGGAGGTACTGCTTTGCCAAGGTCTGTCCTCCAATTTCTTGAAAGTTTTCTTACCCCATGAAAGGGGCTTCTGTTGTTCTGTTTCATTCTCAGAGTGTTTTATAAAAAGAAAGTTGAGTGGTGTTTTTGAGCTTGCCTAATCTCTGTGGGAGGAATGACTTCCACTTGGCTTTAACTGAAATATAGGAAGCTCTGGAGGCTACAGGCTGCCAGAGAGAAGATTGTACAATGAAAAACAGGACCCTTCCGCTCACTCCTCCATCACCTACTGAGCAAGGTCAGCCTAAGAAGCCCAAACCAAATCCACGAGAATTTTTCTGAAAGTTGTTCACCATTGAATTTCTTTTCAAAAACATTTTTTTCCTCTGCTATCAAATTGAATGAGAATGGTAAAAAGAAATGTAGACGAAATGTTCAGCACAACACCCCATATTGGATCAGAAACTTTGTTTCGAAGTGCAAACAAAACACAAAGCTAAACAAAAACCCGGATTCAAAAGCAGTTCTCTAAGCGGTTCATCAGACGAGTGTTTTGTCGCTTGCTCGCTACTGCCCCCTCACGGTTTTTTGCGCGTCCTTTAGATGGCAACGTCCACCTCCAGCGCGACTCCTGCTCCTTCTTTCCTTTTTTCCACCAGAAAATGGACCTCTTTTAATCCAACTTTCATTTGTAAATGGAATGTGCTGCCATTCCCTGCTGTGTGCAGGAAAAGCAGCGCGATAAAAACTGCCCCTGAATGGGCCATGTGGTCTTTGTTTACTTCATCTTTCTTCTCCAGGAAGAAAGAGGAATTAATGTGGGACAGGAGCAAGGGTGGAGAAGCGACAATAGGGAACTGCGATTTTCCTCCATTTGATGATGCTGTACATGGCATATGGGCTGCTGTTGAAGAATTGTAATTCTATCTTCCCCTTGGCATCATGGAACAAGCAGCATAGTTCTCTGTCCCTCACTAAACACATCTTTCTACTCAGAAAATGTGTTACGTTTTGGGGGATTAGAGGTGGACTTTCTATTCAATGTTTCTTTGGCTTCATCTGAAGAAGAAAGCATGAATCCTGTTTCGCAAAGCGAAAATGCCATTTTTATTTTATTTAATTTTATTCATTTGCTGCCTAAGAAATTGCTCTGACTAATACAGGAGGATCCCTCCCCACTGCAACTTGTGTAACCTTGAGCAGAAAACTAACATATCAAAGAGGTGATATCAGAAATACATTGGGAGAACAGTGCAATGCATCTAGGTCACAGCTAAGGTACAATTTTTGGAACAATATTTAAAATAATCAGGTAATTGCACAGCAATTTGGAGAAAATTGAGGATACAGAGATTTTATAAATTGCTATCAAGAGGCATTCAGAAATCTTTTATCTGTTGAAGCCCAATCCTATTAACAGGGATGTCTAACTCTGCCCCAAATCAGTCTGATCATCACTCTGGCTAGCCTTGAGGAGAAAAGTCAACGCAATATGCTTTAGAATGGTGCATTTGAAGGATTAGCTAGGGAAAAGAACTGTAAATCAAAGATATTTCCATACTGGGGCTTAGCAGGTTATTTGAAATAGCTTAGCACTGTTCTTGGTTAAGCATTGTATGTGGTAGATTACTGAAAATCCAGTGTTGTGGTTACTTTGGATTACCCCATGATGTACGATACATCAAGCAGGATATAACCCTTTGAAAACTGTTTGAAAATGGTATATGTAATGTGTCTTGAACCTGAACAGTTGGCAAAACCAGTATAAACTTTTATAAAGCAGTAGTGTAGTTCCTGCCCTGGTTTTGGCCCCCAAATCAGAAAAAAATGCTTGTTAGTTCTTCTTAGTTCAGTTCTGAGCATTTCACAATCCGGATAATGTAATTAGTAGCATGATAGAGACTGAATTCCTGGAGGCTGCTTTCACGGCACTGAGTTGGTGCCGCTCCACCGCCAAACCTCATGGTATCGCTGCTGCAGGGTGGCGGTGAATAATCAACGTTGGAGGAGGCAGCACTGGCTTGCCAGTTGCCCACCCGCTCCCTCTCCTGTGGCTTCCAGTGACCAACAGGAGAACACTTTCTGCTTGGAAATGCCCCTGGTGCAGTGCCCAAGCAAGGACAGATGGTGGAAGAGCCACGCTGACCTACCTTGGGCAGCTGCGGATCTTCAGCTGTTTGCCCTGTGTTGGTTCCAAATCGAGGGCTGCATCATTTAGATGCTCAGGGATGACCACGTGACCAGCCCAGGATAAATGGCTGTTGTAGACATGGCCAGAGAGGCAGAAAGTCAGAAGACGAAAACAATAGAAAGAAGGAAATACAGAACCCCAGGATGCTGAGAGAATGGAAAAAGTCAGAACTTCTGGAACTGGAAATCTGCCTGAGAAACCTGGACCAAGGACAGTAAGATATTGCTCAGATAAGGGGAATGTGGATAAAACAAGGACACAATCTAGTTAGGATGTCTGGATATGTTTATCTTTGTTGTATTGTTCTATTGCTCACATGTTTTTGAATTCACATCTATTCAGATCGGAACTTTTTTGTCTTATTGGCATATTCCTTCAAGAAACTTTAAACTTTTTTTAAAAATTGAAACTTTAATTTGATTTGTTTTTAATTTCAAACTTTAATTTGGAACTCTTTTTGGGGGTGGAGGTAGGAGAGGGGTTACCTAACACCCTGAGAGTTTGGAGGTTGGTTTGGTGTAGGCGGCCAGAGGAATGAGGATTTTCATCTGGGGTAGCAGAGAAGACCACAGAAAGGGAAGGGCAAAAGGAGTATGGCCACACTATTTTGCTTATTTATTTATTTTTATCCCAGTCATGGAACCGCGTTTCAGTGGTCCATGACATGCTCTTAATGAGATGCAATCTGAATGAATTAATGAAACCTTTTGCATTTTGATCATACTGTTCCTCCATGGAACTTGGGGGTACCACACACAGTTCTGTCCCTCACCTGGCCGTGTTATCATCACAACAATCTTATCTGGTAGGTTAGGCTAAGTGATAGTGAATGGGCCAGGTGAGCTTTATGGCAAAGTGGGGGTTTGAAGCTGAGTGTCTTAGTTCAATATCTAACCACTACATTACATTGACTGGCAGCAACCCTATATACCTACTTACTTGGGAGTAAGCCCCAGTTAATTCAATGCGGATTACTTCTGAGAAGAGATATGCATTGGATTTCACACTGTAAAGAACCATCCCAGCACTTGAAATGCTGTGTTTATTAGGGGTGTGCACGGACCCCCCGGATCGGATCGGGACCCGGATCGGGACCTCCAATTTTGTCCCGGACCGGTTCGGACAAAATCGGAGGCCCCCCGGACCGGATCGAGTCCGATCCCGACCCAAAAATCGTACATTTTTGGATCGGCCGCCATTTTTTTCCCCATAGACTTGCATTGCAATGCAAGTCTATGAGGAAAAAATGGCGGCGGGTGGGTAAGGGGGGGCCTAACTCCCTCCCCCCCCCGGGGCCGTCCGCTGTGGACGGCCCCGGCAGGTAAACCCCCTCCCCCGCGCTCCCTACCCCCCCTGGGGCCGCCTGCTTCCATCCGCTGGCGCCCGCGGGCGCCAGCGGATAGAAGCGGACGGCTCCGGGGGGGGGTAAGCCCCCTTCCCCGCCACTTACCTTCTCGGCACGTCCGGCGCCGGCGGCTACTACCAGCGGGCTCCGCGGCCTACTCTCAAGTAGCGCGCCGGGTGATGACATCACCCGGCGCGCCACCCTGGAGCAGGCCGCGGAGCCTGCTGGGAGTAGTAGGCGCCGGCGCCGGACGGGAGCCGCCGGGCCGGAAAGGTAAGGGCCCCCCTCCCCCCTCCGCGCGCCCCCTCCTCCGCTCCACGCACCCCCTCCTTACCTTTCCGGCCCGGCGGCTCCCGTCCGGCGCCGGCGCCTACTACTTCCAGCAGGCTCCGCGGCCTGCTCTAGAGTAGCGCGCCGGGTGATGACATCACCCGGCGCGCCATCCTAGAGCAGGCCGCGGAGCCTGCTGGGAGTAGTAGGCGCCGGCGCCGGACGGGAGCCGCCGGGCCGGAAAGGTAAGGGCCCCCCTCCCCCCTCCGCGCGCCCCCTCCTCCCCTCCACGCACCCCCTCCTTACCTTTCCGGCCCGGCGGCTCCCGTCCGGCGCCGGCGCCTACTACTTCCAGCAGGCTCCGCGGCCTGCTCTAGAGTAGCGCGCCGGGTGATGACATCACCCGGCGCGCCATCCTAGAGCAGGCCGCGGAGCCTGCTGGGAATAGTAGGCGCCGGCGCCGGACGGGAGCCGCCGGGCCGGAAAGGTAAGGGCCCCCCTCCCCCCTCCGCGCGCCCCCTCCTCCCCTCCACGCACCCCCTCCTTACCTTTCCGGCCCGGCGGCTCCCGTCCGGCGCCGGCGCCTACTACTTCCAGCAGGCTCCGCGGCCTGCTCTAGAGTAGCGCGCCGGGTGATGACATCACCCGGCGCGCCATCCTAGAGCAGGCCGCGGAGCCTGCTGGGAATAGTAGGCGCCGGCGCCGGACGGGAGCCGCCGGGCCGGAAAGGTAAGGGCCCCCCTCCCCCCTCCGCGCGCCCCCTCCTCCCCTCCACGCACCCCCTCCTTACCTTCCCGGCCCGGTGGCTCCCGTCCGGCGCCGGCGCCTACTACTACCAGCAGGCTCCGCGGCCTGCTCTAGAGTAGCGCGCCGGGTGATGACATCACCCGGCGCGCCACCCTAGAGCAGGCCGCGGAGCCTGCTAGTAGTAGTAGGCTCCGGCGCCGGACGGGAGCCACCGGGCCGAGAAGGTAAGTGCCCCCCTCCTCCCCCCCCCCGCTGTCCACTTTCATCGGCGGGCGCCCGCTGGCGCCCGCCAATGGAAGCGGCGGTGGGCGCCAGTGGGCGCCCGCCGATCCGCCGATCCGCCGAACCGGTTCGGAGCTTTTTCGGACCGGTTCGGATTGGATCGGCCGATCCAGCTGCGGGATCGGAAATCGGATAATTTATCCGATTTCCCACTGGACCGGACTCGGATCGTGGATCGGGTCCGATCCAGTGCACATCCCTAGTGTTTATTTATTTATTTATGGTCATACGTTTATGATTGATCACATCCACCACCATGCTGTCTTGTGACATAACAGTGGAAGAAAGTATGAAAGTCCTGTGCTTCTCATCAGGACCCCACACTGGTTGTTTCATTCATCATTGTATATTCAGATAAGCAGTTCTCCCTTCTCTGCAGAGTTCTGCCAATTATTTTCAAAGATCCATGAAGCAATTAGAGAAGTGAAAAGATGCAAATATTCCCAATTCCCTGAGCAAGATTTTTCCCCCTAGAAATTCTCATAACTCCTGTTAGAATGGTAACACACAAGATGTGGATGTGTTTTATTATACTCATTTGCCAAAGTTTGAAAGGCTGTATAAAGAGAGATGGATGAATCTGTCTATTTTTGTTTCACCTTACTTTCCTTTCATTTTTCCAAACTTAGGTTGGTTTCTTCCTGTTTCCACATTGGTTTGTGATTTTAAAAGCGGGGGGGGGGGACATGAAAATGCAAATGATTTTTCCAATATACACATTTTGTATACAATTTTGCCCCAAATATGCAGTTTTTGAAGAAATTTTCCTTAATATAATGTTATTTTGTACTCCCTTCCCCATTCATACTTTTTTGTCTGGAGGTTTCTGTAAAAATATATGCATTTTGATACATGTTTGCCTAATAGTCACATCTTCTGTTTGATCACTGCTCTAATTGCAGGGATTTCCCGTTCGTGCAGAGCAAACGGGAATCAGGAACAAGACAAGCCGCAAGGTGATATTTGGAGAATCCTGGCGCTCTCAAACACTGAAAATCCAAAAGGAGGAGAGCATCCAAATTAGGCCAAATAAAAAGGCAGAAATAGGTTCTCAAAATGCTAAAGTTCTTTATTTCAAAGCCCAACGCGTTTCGGCCTGTGTTGTTTTTTAAGGCCTTCTTCAGGGGGTTGATAAAAGATGTCTGCAGAAATAGTCTCCTACGATAATTACTAGTCTCCTACGATAATTACTAGCAACATTGCTCATTTGCCCAACTCTATTCAAGGGGGCAATTCTGCTGGGATACCCATCAGCCTCTGAACTTGGAGACTGATGGACGTCCTATGCAGAGCAGGAGAAACACGGCGGCTCTGCACTTCTCCAGCTCTACATTTTTGCTAGATGGGCTTTTTTGCCCATCAAACTGGGGCTCTGCAGAGTGGGAGGGAAAACAGCTGAGGAGACTAGAGGATTCTTCATAAGTGAGCTGCCCCAGTCCTCACCACTCCCTGCCCACAGAACTGCTCCCTTTCCCTCTTCTCTAAGATCATCTTTACAATCTCAGAGAGGCAGCTGATGCCATTTTCTCTATGCTGGCTTTGAGAGGTAGCAGGAGGGTGCATGGAGCTCTGATTCCTGAGTATGAGATCAGAACACTGTGTCCAAGCTTGGATCCAGGATCCAGGAATCCCAACTATCCTATGTGCCCCTTCCAAGACACTGTCTAGGTGGCATAGGATTTCTTTCTAAGGAGTCATCTATATTATCACAAAATATAACTGTGAAGAGGACCATTGTTTCATATTGAAGACTTCCCTCACTGCTGCCCAATGGTCCCCTTAATTGTTGTCTATTTCACGTTTTGTTCACATACAACTTGAAGTCACATATTCTTCCAGTATTTGATTCCACAAGGTTGGACCACTGTGATATGATTGATACAACCACGTGGACAGGGCTGAGTAAATGGCGATAGCTTGGATGTCATGATCACCTTCAAAACAGAGAGAGAGAGAGAGAGAGGATAATGAGAAAAGAGCAAAGATAATTTCATTAAAGTGGAGAGTCATCTAGCAGAGGTGCCACCTAGACTAGTATAAGAGCCAGCTATATTTAAGATTTTTATTACTGATTTGGAAGGAGGGGTAAACAGAACATTTATTAAACTTTCAGGCAAGATGAAATTACAAAAAAGAGATTGACTGAGGTTAGAATGATTGGCAGGAAATTAAATTTAATTGCGGTTAAGGTGCTCTCCACCAGCGCCCATTGTTTGCAAAGTGGCTGCTGTTCCTCATCCAACAAAAATACTCAAAAAGGGCTGAATGCACAGATGCACTGGTGGAAGAAATTCTGGTAGTCATGCTGTTCTGTGAACTGTTGTGTAAGAGGTAGCGGAAGACTTTGTATGGCACTGTTCAAGGAACACATGTCAAAACAAGCAAAACTTGCATGCCTGCATGTCAAAAGTATAGTTTGATTTCTGTTCTCTTTTTATGTACAAAGGTTTTGTGCTAAATCAGAAAAAAAACCCTTCTATTCATGGAAAGTCATTGCTGTAAACAAACCAAGAATCCTTCTTTTGCATTGTTGCCACTTGTCCTTGCATTGTTGTTGTTATTGTTATCTCTTTTCTCTCTCGTGGCAGTTTTTCTGGACGAAAAACAAAAGGAGAAGAGTATCCAAACTAGGGATGTGCAGCGGATCGGATCCGATCCACAATCTGAATCCGATCCACCCAAAAATCGGATAAAAATGATCTGATCTGATCCGATCCGAAGGGACCCAATCCGGATCAGAAAAAATCGGAAAATTGGACGCCATTTTGAACGCTTTTCCCCATAGCCTAGTATTGTGTTACAAAAATGCCTATAACTTTTTTCATTTTTAATGATAGAAGGATGAATCTTGGGCACTTTGTAGATGGGTTAGTGGTAGTTATTAGGGGTGTGCACGGACCCCCCGGATCGGATCGGGACCCGGATCGGGACCTCCAATTTTGTCATGGATCAGTTCGGACAAAATCGGAGGCCCCCCGGACCGGATCGAGTCCAATCCGGATCCAAAAATCGTAAATTTTTGGATCGGCCGCCATTTTTTTCCCCATAGACTTGCATTGCAATGCAAGTCTATGAGGAAAAAATGGCGGCGGGTGGGTGAGGGGGGCCTAACTCCCTCCCCCCCGGGGCCGTCCGCTGTGGACGGCCCCGGCAGGTAAGCCCCCTCCCCCGCGCTCCCTACTCCCCCTGGGGCCATCCACTTCCATCCGTTGGTGCCCGCGGGCGCCCGCGGATAGAAGCAGACGGCTCCGGGGGGGGTAAGCCCCCTTCCCCGCCACTGCTTACCTTTTAGGGCCGTTCGCTCCCATCCGGCACCGGCGGCTACTGCCAGCCGGCTTTGCGGCTTGCTCTAGAGTAGGGCGCCGGGTAATCAGCCAGCGCGCCACCCTGGAGCAGGCCGTGGAGCCCGCTGGTATTAGCCGCCGGCGCCGGACGGGCGTCCCTAAAAGGTAAGCACCCCCCCTCCCCTCCGCGCGCCCCCTCCTCACCTTTCCGGGCCGTTCCCTACCGTCCCGCGCCGGCGGCTACCGCCAGCCGGCTTTGCGGCTTGCTCTCGAGTAGCGCGCCGGGTGATCACCCGGCGCGCCACCCTTGAGCAGGCCGCGGAGCCCGCTGGTAGTAGCCGCCAGCGCCGGACAGGAGCGGACGGGCCGGAAAGGTAAGTGCCCCCCTCCTCCCCCCCGCTGTCCACTTTCATCGGCGAGCGCCCGCTGGCGCCCACCAATGGAAGCAGCATTGGGCGCCAGTGGCTGCCCGCCGATCCGCCGATCCGCCAAACCGGTTCGGAGCCTTTTCGGATCGGTTCGGACTGGATCGGCGGAGCCAGCTGTTGGATCGGAAATCGGATAATTTATCCGATTTCCCACTGGACCGGACTCGGATCGGGTATCGGGTCCGATCCAGTGCACATCCCTAGTAGTTATCTGTGAGAAATTTCAGAATGATTGGCACAGGCATTTTGTGGCAATTAATTTTTTAATAGAACACCAGGAATGCCTATAACTTTTTCATTTTTAAAGTTCCACAAATGAAACTTTCCCACATTGTAGGTGGTACATTGACACTTATGTGTGTGAAATTTCAGAAACATAGGTGCTTGCCTTGTGTGGCAATTAATTTTAGAAAATGGGTAGTAGTGGGGTAAATACAGTTATGCCTCCCACTTTTTTATTTTTAAAGATACAAACAGGAAACTTGGGCACATTACAGGTAACACATTGCTTGATATGTGTGTGAAATTTCAGAAAGCTAGGTCCAGGCATGTAGTGGCAAGGTATTTTTGAAACAATGAGGAAAGAAACGCCTATAACTTTTTTATTTTAAAAGTTAGAAGTCTGAAAGTTGCTCACTTTGTAGATGGGTTAGGGGTAGTTGTCTGTCTGAAATTTCAGAAAGGTAGGTCCAGGCATTTGGTGGCTTCGAATTTTTTAGAATAAAAGTTACAAAAGTTTTTCCACAGAGGCTTGGGCTGTCAATTGCACCCTGCTCCCCCGCCTCCCCCTCCCTCTTTTATCTGTCAAAACTCTGTGTTGTTGTAACTTTTAATCTAAAAATTTCATAGCCACCAAATGCCTGGACCTATCTTTCTGAAATTTCTGATAGATAACTACCCCTAACCCATCTACAAATTGAGCAACTTTCAGACCTCTAACTTTTAAAATAAAGAAGTTATAGGCGTTCCCTTCCTCATTTTTCAAAAATACCTTGCCACTACATGCTTGAAGCTATGCTTCTGAAATTTCTCCACATTAGACATACCACTTTGGTTCACATGTGTGATAAATTTTAGGCTATGGGGAAATGCATTCAAAATGGCGTCCGATCCGAAAATCGGACATCTGATTTTCGGATCGGAATCGGATCGGATCCGGTCCAGTCCACCAGGTCCGATTCCGATCCGCTGTCCAATCCAATCCAGGGGATCAGTGCACATCCCTAATCCAAACCAGGTCATATTCTAGATGGATATAATGGCTTTGCCAAGTCATGCTATCTTTACTGATTCAGGAATTTCCTGACAATTGAGCATGTTTTAAGTATGACTGCTAGCTGGATGTTGATGTAGATGTATTTTGGGAGGCTCAGTTTCTGAAAGTTTTCTGTATAGGTGTGGGTTTTTTTGTTTTGTTTTTTGGATGTGATGCCGGTGACAGATGTGACTAATGGAATAATTGTGGACTTTTCCTGTTGCGACAGTTCCTTAATTACCATGCCGGTGGTGTATATTTTTCTCTTTCGCTCTTCCTTTTCTACAACATTTTTGTCATTAGGTATTGCTATGTCAATGAGGTAAGTGTGTTTTTCTTTTTTGTCTGTAACTGTTATGCCTGGTTGGCTGGAAGGTATTGTTTTGTCCATATGAATTGTTCTGTCCCAGTATATTTTATGATCTGCATTTTCCAAGACTGTTTTGGGTGAGTATGTATAGTATAATGTAGGTTGTTGAATTTGATGGCCAGTTGTTAGTGAATTATTATTATCATCATCATCATCATCATCCCACCTTTCTTCCACCATGGAACTCAAGGTAGCTAGATGTGGCTCCCAGGTGGTCTCCCTTCAAGCACTGACCAGTCCCAGACTGCTTAGCTTCAGCATGGTGGCTGCCTCATATGCTATCAGACTATGTCCTGGGACACACATGTGAACTACTGTGAGTCCATATCTACTGAACAACATGGGTATAAGGTGGCTTTTCACCAGAAATGTGGCATGCACATAGTGGTGAAATAAGGCAGTTCAACTAGAAAGTGCAAGACAAAATCTTTAGGGATGTACAAATTAGAAAAATATGAACTCGTCAAAGTTCTCAGAATTTCATCTCAAAGCTTGTTCTAATTTGAGTCCATGTCAGATTGAGAGCTTTTTCTTTTTTCTTCCCATTTCACATGAAATTTCATGCATACTTCTGTGTGTATCTTTCCAAGCCTGTGCATCAATTGTGGACATTTTTGAAATGTATGCATTTTTCTCCCATGATTAATGTGTATTTGTGCACATTTTTGAAATGTGCACATTCTTCTCTCATGATTAAAGCGTACCTTTTTTGTTCTGCAAATCACATTGCGAGCTTGGACATGAATGGACTTTGACTGCAGATTGCAACCATGTCCATGTTCGGTCCTGAGGGTGTGGACTGGGTAAAATCCTGATCAAATACAAACTGAAACTAATTGCTCATGCATCCGTAACTGTGGCCCTGGTAACATGATGGAATAGGCACTACAGCTGGAACAGAGCATTGTGCTAGGAAAGAATTGTGAAGGAAATATTAATGCCAATTGGACCCTGGGTTATTCTCAGTGCTGACACACACCAGTGTGAGAGATGCCCAAGCAAACAGAATGAACAATGATGGCCACCTGATCTCAATGCTAATTTTAGACTTTGAAACAAAGAGAACAAAGAGCACAATGGCTAAGATGTTGGCCCCAGGGTGAGTCAAAACAGAATGAACAATAGTTGGTTCTGAAAAATGAATAGAAGGCTCAGGGAGGTTCCGTGTCCTTAATTAATTCAAATCTAGCTCTCTATACACAGCCACATAGCACAATATTAAGGGAAAAAAACAGTAACATTACAACAAGAGCAGAACTAACAATAAGTAAATCAAGGTTGTATTGTTTTGGTTGTTAATATTTCTATAACATCCAATAGCCAAAGCTCTCTGGGTAGACCAGATGGTGGATGGTCAGGTCGGAGTCTGGGAGGTCAAACTGGTGAAAGCTTGCCAAGCTCTACCCCCTAAATGGATTCCTCTAATATCCCTAATCTGGAGACCCAAAAGCAGTCTGAAAGGGCAACCACCAAACCTGCAGCTGAGGGGAAGGCCGGAACACTGCACAGTCATTAACTGTCTGGGCTGTGTTTCCCTTACCTAGCTAGCTCTCCTCCCATTAACAACATTAAAAGCAAATGATTAAGGGAGGTCAGTAAAAAACATGTTCCACCATGTTAAAGTGATAATTGGAGAGGGGTCATTCTAACAGCCATAAAATCGAAAATGTTTCACCAATCTCTCTGAAATTTACAGGTGCCAGAAAGAAATGTTTGTTTTACATTACCTGAAAATTTCAAGACGATTGGTGAAAGACTGAGGGAAGGAGAGCAGTTTAAAGTAAAATAATTAAAGAATCCATCCCCTCAATCTGAAACTGAAAATTGAACTCAGGGCTTGCGACCATTTTTGCGCAGCTGTCCTTACCTTCAGGGAGCCTTTTTCATTAATCCAATGGCACGGTCTACTTCCTCCTGTTCTAGTGTAGATGGAACTGCTTTTCTTTTTTAAAAATTCGCTTAAGTGGATTTTATTAAATTAAAGCTGTGCCTCTTTAAGAAATCCGGCGGCCATTTTGATTATGGCACACGCTCAGTAGAGTCTCCCCCCCTCCCTCCTGTATCAGCTGCAATGGCTGCTTCCTCTAGCAAAGACAGTGCTGTAGTCTCCTCTCAGAAGTAAGTTCCATTGACTGAATGCAATGGTCTTACTCCCAGGTAAGTGTGTAGAAGATTGTAGCCTTTATTTAAAAAAAAACAGTCTGTCACCTTAGAAGGCGGAGAGGGAGAGAGATGTGAGTGAGAATTCCCTCTCTTTTACAGCACTATAACTCTACAATTAACAACTTGCTTGCATGCTTTGCATGTGTGTATGTTCATTTGATTATGGCTGCTGATCATTAATTTTCATATCAATTCAATCCAAGGCATGTCTACTCAGAAGTAAGTTCCACTGAGTGCAATGAGTCTCATTCCCATTCCTCTAGCTTGAAAGGGTGTGTGGATTTGGATGTACTTCTCTTTGAGAGCTCTGTGTATTTAGGGACCAAGGCTTTTTGTAAGAGAAGAGGTTAATCTTGTACTACTCAAGGTCCTGGACTCCAAAGAGATTTCTGTTTGAACTTTAAAAAATTCCTAAAAATCAAGGCATGAATGGATCTGCTTCATACTTGGCATAGCTATATCCCTACTTAAGAGCTACCATGATGCCAGGTTTCATCTCTTTATCTTTAAAAATGAGGGAGATGCAAGCATTTTGGTTGATTTATTAATGTTAAAAGTGAGTTCAACACATAACACTAGCTTTGATTTTATATTGGATGTCAAGATGGTATAACATTCTGGTTGATGCCGGCTTGGTTGTCAACTGTATAATATCCAGTCATCCGTTACACAAAGCCATGAAATTCATTAAACAAAAAACCTACAGTTTACAAAAACAATGTTAAGGCTCTACAGATTCCAACCAAGCACCAAAAAGCAGGGAAATTGGGAGTTAAGGCTCCCAAGCCTTAACGCCACATCCTCCCTAAGGAGGCAGAAAGTGCAAGTGAAATTCTCATTCTCCCAAAGCAGATAAACCATGAGGACAGGATGGAGAATATGATATGCAGAGGTGACTGTGGGGTTGTGGAAAACTGATAACGAACAACTTAGGGCCACCTACTTCTCTTTTTTTGTTTAGAGCAGCCCTTCCCCAACCTGGTGCCCTCCAAAGGTGTTGGACTACAACTCCCATCATTGCAAGTCAGGAATGCTGGGACTTGTCATCTCAAAAATCTAGATATGCAATTTGATATGCAGAGGTGACTGTGGGGTTGTGGGAAATGATGATGAACAACTTAGGACCAGCTACTTCTCATTTCTTAGAGCATCTCCTTATGTTGAGAGTTGCAACCCAACACATCTGACAGGCACCAGGTTGGCAAATGTTGTTCAAGAAGAAGGGAAGGCAGATGTTTTAGAATTCAACTTGTAAAATCCCCTATCAGCATGGGCAGTTGTCAGGAATGCCGCGAGTTGATGTCCAAAACATCAGGATAGATCTATTTTCTGCCCACATCTGTACTAAAGTATGATGTTTTCCAGCATTGTAATCAATCAAGGAACTACAAAAGAGCTGCATCATTTTAAATAATAAACTGTATAAACCAAATGAAACAACAATGAATGAATCTTGAATACATACGGTAATCCGGATATCCCTTCAGACGTCAACATTAGTTTTCAACACATGGCATAGGATGTCTGTTTCTTGTTCAGCAGTGTGAGATCAAAGGCAGAGCTACCACCTAATACTTTCATGCATCAGTATTATTTTAAAATTAAGTATGAAATTATTTTTGTCCCCTATAACACATAACATGAGAGTTAAAGTGCAACACATTTGGATAGCACCTAGCTGGAGAAGGTTGACACCTATACTTGTCTTCTCAGAAGCCAGTGCCACTGAATTCATGAGGGCTTACTCCCAAGAGGTATAGGATTGCAAACTAATCTCATCTGAAAGGTGTTCAAGACAGCCAAACTAAACCTCTTCTGCTCCTCTGTCGCTTTGATGAGATAATGTATTGTGGAGGGATTGTGGGGAATGAACAGTATATTTTGTTTAAATACATTTTTAAGAAAAAAAACATTGGTTCTTTGAAGGTCAGGATATTGATCAAAAGTTGGAAGTGCCTGGAACATGCTCTGGTTCTAGATCTGTAATGAATAGTTCCGCTTTTGTTATCAAGCGTGCTGCTATATGCGAGATGTGTTTGAGAGATGTGTTTGGGACCCTGTATTTGGTTAGGGTATGGAACAGCATTCCCCATCTTGTTGCCCTCCAGGTGTTTGAGATGACAAGTCCCAGCATTCCTGACCATGGGACATACTGACTTGCAATGATGGGAGTTGTAGTCCAACACCTTTGAAGGGCACCAGGTTGGGGAAGGGCTGCTCTAAACAAAAAAAGAGAAGTAGGTGGCCCTAAGTTGTTCGTTATCAGTTTTCCACAACCCCACAGTCACCTCTGCATATCATATTCTCCATCCTGTCCTCATGGTTCATCTGCTTTGGGAGAATGAGAATTTCACTTGCACTTTCTGCCTCCTTAGGGAGGATGTGGCGTTAAGGCTTGGGAGCCTTAACTCCCAATTTCCCTGCTTTTTGGTGCTTGGTTGGAAACTGTGGAGCCTTAACGTTTATTTTGTAAACCGTAGGTTTTTTGTTTAATGAATATAAGATACAGAAAACATATAAAAAACAATACATTATTAAATGCATCCCCCGCTTGGCCCCATCTCCTCTCTCCTAGGCACATGACTGGACCAAAAACAGAAAAGCACTCCCACATACAAACTGCAAAAGCCAATTAGTCTGTGGTTAGATGGGTGGCTCTTCCATTCCCCCCTGAAATGGTTCTCCCGCAAAAGACAACCCCTTTGATGCTGCCCTTTTCTGTTGGTCTTACCCTCCACCCCAGGCAGCCCACCTTTTTCTGCACCAGTTCCCCAAAAGCTAAAGCAAGCTCTTGCCAGTTGGCAGGGAGTCCCCAGTAACAAATGACATGTCAGGGATCTAGTCCTGCATAGAGATAGCATTCTCTTCCCCCAGAAACTTTTCTGAAGCAGGCGGACAGGTGGAACAATGACAGCAGGATGGTAACACTCTCAGGCACAGTCTATCTGGACAGATGGTCTCTTCTTCACCCTCTTTCTCAGGGGAATATAATTACTCAATGGTTACATGAAAGATTTAAACAACAGTTGATTTTTTTTAACGTTAAAGGTATTTTTGGATTTGTAAAGCATTTCTTCATTGCATTTTTTAAATGTATATTTTAACAAATGCTAAGGCTGCAACCCTACTCACACATTTCTTGGAATGAATTCAATGGGGCTAGAGTCTGCGTAGAAATGCATAGGATTGTGCTGTAAATGAGTTATTACTATGACTATCAAATATTTAGCTCAGTAAATAACCATTTCGCTACTGGAGTGTGAAGGCAACTGCAAGGGAACAGTTAATTAGATCATTTATAACTCATTAAGTAGCAAACTGCTCTATGCCTGTTGGTTACTGTTGGTGGAGATGGGTGAGATAAGGAAGCAGAAACATTGATTCTGACATTAGACTGAGTTTATATAATCTAAACAGATAGTGGAAGAGTGTCCATTTGTTTCAGGAATATCTTTCTGGTCAGTCTCATTCACTGAAAAATTTGAATATCTTTAAAAGTCAGTCCAGGCAACATACTGTGCTTTATTATCTATAATTACAATACATTTCACAGACAAGTACATGGTGATTCTACATTCTGACAGCTTTCTGCTATGAAAGTATGTGTGTTACATAACAGTGCCTGAAATATGCTGGATTTGACTTTTGCCGGTAATACTTTAATATTTATTTCAGGCTAATGGGGGGAAAAGTCAGAACCTTTGGTGACATGGATTCATTTCTTTAAGGCACGAATCCATGTCACCAAAGGCACATGATAGATTTTGAAATTTGCCAGTTAATGTCAGAAATACTTCTGTCATTGATCCTATTCAGACGACATGCTAGGCCATGATGGTTAAGCACTTTGAGCTAAACATTATGGCTTAGCATATCATGTCAACCATTCTTAACCATGGTGGCTACATAACCACTCACTAACCATTTGCTGCAAGAGGGTTTCATAGAATCATAGAATAGTAGAGTTGGAAGGGGCCTATAAGGCCATCGAGTCCAACCCCCTGCTCAGTGCAGGAATACACCTTCAAGCATACCTGACAGATGGTTGTCCAGCTGCACCTTGAATGCCTTTAGTGTGGGAGGACCCACCACCTCCTTAGGTAATTGATTCCATTGTTGTGCTGCTGTAACAGGTAGTTTTACTTGATGTTCATCCGGAATCTGGCTTCCTGTAACTTGAGCCCATTATTCCATGTTCTGCACTCTGGGATGATCCATCCCTAGTGGTTTCATCTCCATCCCCACCTTGCACCAAGTGAGCTCCCAAAACACATAGTTCCATTAATGATCTCAAGCCAATCTAACATCAACTGAACTTCTGAAGCTGACCATCTTCCTCCCCCAACTCCTCCGCATACCCAGCCATTCACATGATATCCAGCCTCTCCCTTGATCCTCCTACCCTCTTCCATTCCCTTTAGTTGAGCCTTCTGGGGTAGCACTACTTCAACAATGAGAAGAAGGAATGCAGGGGGATCTGATCTCTTCCTCTCTCCGCATTCCATCACAATGACAGGCAATGTCAAAAGGCCCCAGTGGCTCTTGAGAAATGCAGTTTCCCCAAAGGTTACTGCAATTGCAGTAAATTTCTGGCAAATGTTCTTCTGCTACTTTACACCGTTTTCCTAAAATACCAAAAAGGCTAATTTCAATTATATGAAATTATCTATACATGTGCATGTGAGTGGGCCTTTTCAGAAGACACCTTAAATCCTCCTGGTTAAGGCTTTTGGTTAAGCAGCAGGATTTAAGGTGTCTTGTGTAATGAGTTTTGCTAAACCCTGCTACTCTCAAACCACAGTTGGATTGTCTGCATCAGGGTTAGCGGCTCTCACCGAGGCTTAAAGTGTTGTACCATGGCTTGTGGGTAGTGCTAACCCCAGAGAACCACAGTTTTGCTAACCACAGAGCCTGAAGTGTCATCTGAACAGTGTGTGTGTGTGAAATCCTTGATCATAAAAAGTGTTCGTTTGTTTTTAATCACAAAAAAATGCTCAAGCTTTTGAGATCTCCAGGTCTCTTTATCAGGCATTGGCTGTGCTGTCTGGGAATGATGGGAGTTGTAGGCCAAACCACCTGGAGAGCCACAAATTCCCCAAATCTGCTCTTTAAGGAAAGATCTCTGTTTTCATTTCCAAAGAATTAGGAGACATTGTCCAAAAGAGATGAATAAGAATTTCATTTCCGTTCGCTTTTTAATGAGAATTTAGCAAAATTCTCCATATTCAAGAAAAAACAAACTTGAGATTTAAAAGGGTAAAAAAAACCTGAATATGGTAGAAACCTGAATATAGGAGAAACTGGCAGCTTTGTCCCTCCAGGCAGTACTTGGGTCTTCTTGAATGTCTGCATAGCAATTCAAACCCATTCTTGTAAGGACTGTCACCTCTTTTTTTCTGACAGATCAGTTCATTTGGTTTCCACTCATCTTTAACAGCTATATGGCAGGCAGGCAGGCAGGCAGGCAGGCACATCTCCATGCTGGGATTAGCTGTACCTGTTGAATTTGGCTGGTGTGGATGAGTGAGAATTTCAGTTGAGTTATTTTTTGTTAAGAATATACCAAAAATTCACAAGGTTCTTCATATCCAGGAATATATATATATATATATATATATATATGCAGGAGAAAAAGCAAAACAGAAAAGTAAGTTTGCTAATTCCTACACTAGCCTAGTACTTACTGGCCCTGTTCAGAAGTCACCTGAAACCATGGCTTTAACCACGGTGAATAAGGCCTCTGGATAGTAATGCTTCAGACTGCATTTGGTGTGTGCTCCCTACCTCACACACAGAAACATCCCTACACTTAGAACAAGTACATCACGGAGATCTTCCTGACAGCCATATTTCTATGAGGGTAGAACTTTTCTATGTGGCTGAGCATTCAGTTATGTCAGCCATCTTCTATACAGGTTTGCAACCTCAGACTGGCCTCCTTACAGAAAGGAAATAATTCCACATTGGCCATCACTGGTTGTGAGATAAAATAATCAATTAGAGCTGCACTGTAAATCCTATTTGTGCAGAACTGGTTTCACAGTTGCTGGCACAAGGTTATCACAGAGTTCTCATCTGTCTAAGTGACAGATTGATGCTTTATTTCCATTGAAAAATATGGTGACATTTCCCCCCAAGGTGTACTGATAAAAATCAGACGTCCATATCCAAGAATTTAATTTTATTTTGCCCTGACATAACAAGCAGAAGTGAAGGAAGTGCAGGGTAATGTTTAATTCACCATTGGGAGAGGATGCTCACGTTAAAAAGTATTGCCTCACTCAATGTATTTGTAGTAAACTCTTTCTAATGAGTATTGCATTAAGCAGTGCAATATATTTAAAGGTTACAAAAGAATTCCCTTGGGGAATAGAGGGGGGAAATGTTGTGCATTAATGAGAGAAATGTAGAGTCTAGTACCAATACTCACTGCATAGTCTCTCTCTTGCACTGACTTTTTTTTCCTCCAAGAGAAGCTTCTCTCTATATTTCTTTCTTTTTTTTTGAGGAATGCTTAATATGCTGTGCTAACCTCTCTCCCAAGGCCATGCTTCTTTTGTGAAAGTTTAGCTCTTTAGATGTTGTCTTTTTAAAGGAAAATGCTTTAGAATCTTCAAATAGCATGAACTTTCCCTACTTACCAGTGATCTGAGTTTCTGTCTTGTTCAAACTGAATCCTGCCAAAAAGAACACAGTTTGGAGAAGAAAATGGTATATATGTGGTTGGTGGTGGGAAATTATCAAAATGCTAATATATATATATATATATATATATAGGAATTGAGATGATTAAAGAAAATGCCTAAAAAGGATATTTCTCAGTGTGATCAGCTTGATCTCAAAGTCTATGCAGTGCATTAGGCAGAGCAAGTGTAGGAATTGGTTCTCACCCAATTTGAAAAATTGCCATATTTGTTGCCAGGTTTGGCAAAAGCCAGAAGATGTATAGGTGGGAAAGTGGATGCTATAGGGAGACAGATTTATGAACTAAAGAAAAGGACCTTATTACTATTTCACTGCAATGTTCATTGGTTTACTAGAAACAAGGCTGCAATCTATTGAAGTGCTTCCAAATTAGCTGACCATGCAAGGGGCAAGGGGAATGGCAGAGAGCAACAACTTGAAATATATCAGGCTTCTGTTCGAGGCTCCAGAGTAATGTGCTGTACTAGCACATATAAACTTCCTAACAGAGAGAGGCAGATAAATAGCAGAAGGAAATATGAGTTGGTAACATAGCTCACAATCAAGCCCCAAGAAATCAATGAGAGTTTCACCGTTGACTTTAATTAGATGCGGATTGTGTGCTGTGTAGTTCAGTCCTAAAAAACACATTTATTCAAGTCCCACTTAGAGAATATTCAGCATAAACAATTCCAGGGGAATATATGAGTGGGAGGGAAGTTTGTTTCAGTTCTAGTATAAACGTATTACAGCCATTTTGCCAGTGGGGAGAAGCTATTAGTTTATTGAGTCTGCAACCCTATACACACCTCCATGGGAGTAAGTCCCATTGCTCTCAGTGGGGCTTCTTTCTGAGAAGTCATGCACTGAGGAGTAAAAAAAAGGGGGAATGTGGGTATAGTTCTGGCATTTCAATCTCGTGTATATCATTGCCTCTATTTCTGATGCTCAGGCTGTGAGTATCATTCATCATGTAGCCAAAAATAGCACAACCCATGCACAGGAGAGAGGTATCAGCAGGCTCTAAGCCCTCATGGGTCAAGAACCCAAAAAACTAATGAGAACTAGGGATGCTCAGTGGCGGCAGAATGCTGACTGGTGACTGTCAGGGTGGGGGTGGAATACTTTGGGGAGGGGAATGGAGTGGCAAGATCCACGCTAGCCACTTATTGTCTTGCAGGTCCCACTTGAAATGTCTATAATAGGATAGGCTTTACTGTAACATGGCTGAGCATACTAAGGATACTTATGCATACTCAATTTTCCTCTCTTTCACTCTCTTTCACTCTCTTTACCTCTCTCTCTCTCTCTCTCTTTGTGTGTGTGTGTGTGTATGTGTGCCTATATGGAACATATGACCCTCCAGATGTTGGACTGCAACTCACATCATCCCTTGCTGTTGGCTATGATTGCTAGAGCTGATGGGAACTGTAGTACAACAATTCTGGAGGCCTACATATTCACCATCCCTGATCTATAGCTAACTATTAATGCTGCTCAAATTGGATTTCTCATAATTTATAATATGACTAGTGTAAAGCTCATGCCACCATGGGCGCTAGTAGTCTGCTCCTTTCCCACTATTTTGCCCATCAGTCGCCTCACCACAGAGGGGCTCATGAACAATGCAAAAGTGGATCATGCATAGTGAATCTCCCCTTTGAAATTTGCATGCAGCACAGCCGTTCCCCTCCCTTCCATGCCCCAATTGGCTGCCTCGATTCCCTTCCTCCCTTCCCGCTGGCAGTGACTATCTAACCACATGGCTGGAGACTGTCTTTGCACCACACTGATTGGCCAAGCAGGACTGTACATCATCTCACTGGCGGAGGAGCTGCCCTGCCCATTTGTCATGGAGGAAATGTGTTGCTATTAAAGCTTGAGCTTTAAACCGTTTCAAACTTTCAAACTTTTCTGCTCATCTACACTGCTAAAGCTTCAGTTCAAAACAAAAATGAACAAAATCGGTCTAGTAGATCTCAAGTAATAAGCCTTACACTACCTTATTCCTTTAAAAGATTCCTTGTTCATTTCGGATCTGTCTGCTAGATGTGTAAACACTATTACCTTGTTTGCTATTAAGCAGAAGTATATAACAATAAAGAAGCCAAATTTTTATGTTGTGATGGATTAAGTTGCTATTTATTTATTTTTAAAGGAAGAGTTCTCTGAATTCTCAAGGATCTATTGACTTCCAGTTTGGTAATGTGTAATATGTAAATATATCAACATCTCTTTCTTCTCAGCCCAGCAAGGATTCCAGTGGAAGGAGTTAACTTAGTTTCTTCCAGCTTCATTGATTACTCTGTTTTTCAGTAAACCACGTTGGGAGACTTCCAGTGTTCAGTGGATATTGCTAGCTGTAGGAGAATGGCACATTACTGTGTGAATCATAGTTGTTAGAGCTCTGTTCACAGTGAGGATTCAAAGGAGAACAACTGCTTCTCTCTGCAGCCTGGTCATGGGACTCATTAGGCCATTTCAAAGGAGCCTAGCCAGCTATATCCCTATTACAAAATTTATATGTGCAGTTATCCTTGCAAGCCAGCAGAGTTTTGAAGTCTTAGAACAAGTCTTAGAACAACACACACACACACACACACACACACACACACACACACACAAAGACATCCCTTTGTGCATTACAATTTTATATTAAGACAGCTAGAAAAACACAAAGATTATGCTAATAAACAGTTTAAGTATATGATCACATTAAAAATGTTGAGGGTATACTCCTATACATGTTTAGACAGCATGGGAGGACTTTTTCCTCTCTAAGCATGCATAGGATTGTACCCTGACTTTAGTAGTACTTTTCAGTTTGTAAATATTAGTGCATCCTCGCCACTGGTTAAGGAAAGAAGTGGATAGCACTCAAGAGAGAGAAAGATTCGATTCAGACATAATAGCAAAATATGATTTTCTGTTACTTGGCTGAGCTGCTGTGATCCTCAGTCTTTTTCACTCCCTCTCTCCTGCTGCTTCATGTGTCTGTCAAAGCTGAAATAGTCTTCTTTCAATTTTAAATTGTTTAATTTTAATTACATTTCCAAAGTTGTCAAACTTGGAGAATTGCGATTTGTTTAAATGTTAGCTTGTGAGAATAAGCTATGATGAAATGTGGTTGATCCTGGTTTGTTCACTAACTAGAGTTAAACCAGGGATGAGCAACTGAGACACACCTCTATCTACCGCAGCCTGGCAGTGGTTCAGGCAGAGGTAATTCCCACTTGTATTATGCAAGTTCTTTTAAATGCCAGGACTGGTCCACGGGAGTTCAAATTGAACTATCAGATTTTCAACTGCTGTATAAAGCTTGAGTAGGTAACTTGGACTCCTCCAGGTATTTTGGCCTACAACCCCCATCAGCTTGAGCCAGCATAGCTTGTGGTGAGGTATTTTGGGAGCTGAAGGCCAAAACATCTAGAGGGACACAAGTTGCCCACCCCTGCTTTAAATCTGGAACCAAACAAGGCAGTTAAATAAGCAACAGTTCTCTGACTTTGTACATTACTGAGGACTCTGATTCATTTAAACCTGAAAGTAGAGGCTTTGGATCTCTTCTTCTACAATGCAAAGGAAGAGGCGAAAGACAAGTATGTGCATGAACCCATAACTGCTCGTGCATGTAAGAGGAAATCATGATCTCCTGTTCTGACTGAACCAAACTGGACTGGCAGAGTGGCGGGAATATGGTAAGACCCTCATGGGTTTTGTTTTGTTTTTCATTGTCATGATTAACACACCATTTATTTTGATATGGCACTATAAATTAAGACCACTTATCTCAATAAGGGCTGCATAGGGGATTCCCATTCCCAAGGTTCCTTAATGGAGCTTACTTCTAATTAAATGAATGTATGATTGGGCTGCTCTGCCTAATTATCTTCCTTCACCTCTGCTGAAAACCCACTGCCATATTGGCTTTCCTAATGACCCACAAGGATTGTAACAATATGTTGTTTGCACAGAGAGGAGATTCAATAATCAGTGTGAAGCCAAAGCAGAACCTGCACAATATTTTCGGGCTCAGGCTAAGTTACTAGTTCACATTAATAAAAAGGCGATGTAAAACTAGTTGTTGTTCCTAATGGAAGAATTCTCTAACAACTATGCCAATTGCAACAATTCCAAACAATTATAGCAGTTATCTAATAACTGCTCTGCACGTGTCCACAATGCATTAAGAACATAAGAAGTGCCATGCTGGATCAGACCAAGGGTCCATCTAGTCCAGCACTCTGTTCACACAGTGGCCAACCAGCTGTCAACCAGGGACCAACGAAGCAGGACATGATGCAACAGCACCCTCCCACCCATGTTCCCCAGCAACTGGTGCACACAGGCTTACTTCCTCGGATACTAGAGGTAGCATAACCATCTGGACTAGTAGCCATTGATAGTCTTCTCCAGGAATTTATCCAACCCCTTTTAAAGCCATCCAATTTGGTGGCTATCATGGCTTGTGGTAGTGAATTCCATAATTTAACTATGTGCTGTGTGAAGAAGTACTTCCTTTTATACAAACAATGGATGGGGCTAGCAGGCATGTCATCCTAGCTGACATTGAAGTTGATGGCAAAGGTTGGTGGAATAGTTGCACTGGAAAGAGCATTCCAATTGCTTTGTATAAGGGCACCGTTTTCTTAAGGGGAAAAAAACAGATTGGTGATTAACATGCATTCCTCCTTCTGGTAATATCTATAATATGACCACTTATCTTGAGGCCTGCTAAAGATGCCACTCAGTGTTACTAACTGAAGTTGGGTAGGGTCATTAAAACAAACAAATAGAATAAAACATGGTTGGTCTACAATGTGCCCCACTTGAGTGTTTTTTTAGCCCACTTTGGGTTGTGAGGAATGGGTTTCAGTTCATTTTTGACCAGAATTTACCCAGTTTGCGCCACCTGGAATTGAATGTGGACTCAAATATAAACTGTGGTTGAAGTCCATACATTTCCGAGCTTGTGATGTGATTTGTGCAGCAAAGGAAAATACATTCAAAAATATAAATATAAAAAGCGTACATCTGAGAAATCTGCACAAGCATGTGTTCATAAATGGAAGAACATGTGTACATTTAAATGCAAACAATTGGTGCATACATTTGGGGAAATGTGCATGAATCTGTGCACCAATTTTTGCGTGAAAAGAAAGAAAAAGCTTGCAATCTAATGCAGAGTCAAGTAGGGATGAGCTTTGAGGTGAAATGCAGAGAATCTCAACATGTGCGGGTTTTGCAATTTTGTGCATCTCCAGTGCTGTGTCAAACCACAAAAGGGATACAATTCTGATTGTAAGGGTTCAATTCCAGAGTTATGTTTCCTAACTATTTAGAGCATGATTTTTACATTTCTACCAAATGGCCAATTCCATTTACTGTACATGGTTATTGTCACCAATATCTCATGTCATTGATAAACTGGAGACAAATAGGCACCAATTACCCATTTGGGCATGGGGAAAAGAAGGGAATTATAGGTCAAACTGTGCATCTGAGCACAATGGAGCATATTAGCCTTCTCCATCTACATGCCCACCAGATGTGTTGGACCACAACTCCATTTATCTTCAGCCAGCATGGCTATTGGTTGGGGATGATGGGAGTTGTAGTACAACACATTGCAAGGGCACCAGGTTGGGAAGCCTGGAGTATATCACCATATTGCTTTGGAATTTTTGAAAGAAGGCACAGACTGTACTTTGATTCTCATATTTTGTGTTATTGTGTAGCGTGTTTTAATTATGAATGGTGTAATTTCACAAAACTAGCAGCTAAAGATTTAATGGTGTTACAACTTGATCCTAAAAAGGCTCTCCACCTGAGCTGTTGAAACACCAGGCTGTTTTTTGCTTTGAACGTTAGACCTCTGAGCTTCATACACAACCGTTGCTTCCTTTTTCATGGAACAGACGTCTTACATTAATGATCCCTGAGCAGTGATTTTTATTTACTTTATGCAATATTGAATAATTAATTGTAAATAAATATTAATAGCTGACTTTCACTTCATAATTAAGTGGAAATTTTCACATGCTTTAATTTCTCTATCAAATTAAAGGATATGCATATGCATTATGTAAAAAGAGCAAGAATAAATCCGGCAGAGGTAGGAACATAAGGGAGAGGAAATTCAAAACACTGTTGTGAGTATGCATTGTCATGGTTGCTTTTTTTCTTCTTATTTTAACCTGGCTTGTCTTGATCAAGATTTCAGAAATATAGACATAAAAATGCTTCTCCTTAAATATAGTTTTCATTCAGGAACAAGGCTGAAGAAAAGAAGGGGAGGGATGCCAAAAGGGCACTCCTAAGAATCAAATAACTGGGATGTGGACTACTGACTTTCGGTAATACAAGTGTAGCCCGTGTGACCATTCCTGGTTCTGATTGATAATATTTGCCAAATTTTTAGAGCAGAGAAAATGAAGTATTATTTTTAATTGTGAAAGAAAATGTATTTTACTACTGGTGTAATTGCATTTTATTTATTAGTAGTAGTAGTAGTATTTGCTGTAACACAGTACCTCCTAGAAGTTATGTAGTGGAAAAGCAGGAAAGGAAAAGGTCTTTGTGTAGAGCACATATCTCAATTCAGCAACAAAACTGAAAGTAGATATAGCAGATTAATAGCAACCTCGTGCAGCAAAATTCATGATAAGGAGGATTAGGGAAATGTATGTGTGTGTGTACTTAAAAGCATGTTGATGTTAAATACTTTACAATTCAAGGGTAAAAATAACAAATTGAGATTTTGAGAGACTATCGTGGAGCATATTCCCCCTCCTTGCTGGCGAGAAAAGGTTGTATCCAGACTTGTTTATGCTTAGAGTAGACCCATTGAAATCACTGTAACTTAAGTTAATAATGATTAACTTGTACCACTGATCTGAATGGGTCCACTCTAAGCATGACCTCTGTAAAACATTTTGCAAAAGGAAAAAAAGGGACCTGTTTGTCTTCTTTCTGACACCTGGCTGGTTTTCCATCCTTACAGCAGCAGCGATTGATCCCCTTTCCTCTTGTCTGCTTGCTTGCTTTTTACCATCAGGCTGGACACGTTGCAGAAAATATCCAGAAGATGCCCCCCTCTCATCTTTATTTCATAGTATTCCTCTGGGCCCATGAGTGTTTGTGTCTTGCTTCTCAGCTTCCTGACCTGACTGTAATTAAAAAACAGGGGTGTGGCAAATATCCGCTCGGGCCTAGGAGCTCAACGGAGTCTCATTGCTCGGCCCTCTTGAGCCCCGGCGAGTGCGCCTGATGTATTTTTGCCCCATGGTCCCTTAGGGGATCATGGGTCTGCTTCTCTGGTCAAGCGTGGGGAAAAATGCACAATTTCCCCAGCCTTGGGGAAATTGCACCAGTCTTCCCCACCCCGCTGATGGCCTCCCCACCCCAACAATGCAGTTCTTAGGCTCTAGTGTGCTGCCCCCCTGCATCCATTGGGGCCTGAAAGGGCAGGTGCAGGAATTGAGCTCCCAGAGAGCCTGCCATTGTCACGGCCTCCCTTTGGGTCTCCTTTCCATCTTTCTCTATATAAAAAGATCCCAACCATGGATCAAGTCGGCATACTGCTGCTCACTGGTTCTGTGATTCACTGACCCTTTTTGGCCTCACAGCAACCAGCCCAGCTCCACTCTATTCACCCTTTTACTTCATCGCTGCCACCATAGAACACTGTACCTTACCTCAGGTACTTTAAGAATACAATCCAGTTCATGAAACAAAATAATTTTATTAAACAATAAGTAAGTTCACACAGTTTATCAATCTCATGGTTTCGTTTGTTGCAATACTTGTTTTGTTACAATACAGTATCCTATGTTTCCTTGCCTACTCTATCCACTAGACTAATTTAGCTCCTCCTAGTCCCTCTTTTCCCAAAACAATAAAACACATTGATCCTTCTCTGATCTCAATCTCTTAGCAGACAAACCCAGACTCTCCTCTCACTCTGTGAACTCTCCACACACAACTCTCAAACACTAGAATCTACCAGCCAATCAGCATTCACTCCAACATTCTATTCAATCACTCCCCCTCCCAACAGCATTAACCACTTACCATCTTTACCATTCAAAGTCCAAACAGCACTTTCATCATTGATAAATAGCAATAAACAGTAAAACAACACAAGCACTTATAGCAGTGAACAGTAAAACATCACAGCCATTCCCTATTAAAATATAATAATTGAAAGAAACCCCACCTGCCTAAAAAAGTTTAAAGAAGAAAGCCAATTACCCCATTGTTTCGGGACCCTCTGGACTACAGGGTCCCAGACATTTGCTCCATTGTCCAACTCTAGTGGGCAAGTGGGCTGACAGATGAGGAAATACTCATCCTTGGTGCCTGCCATAGAAAGGCAGCACATTGCTGGGGGAGGAGCATGACTCTCTGTTCCTCCTCTACTAACTTCCAGCAAGATGGTATTTTTTTATTGCAGGCTATTGACTTTTATGGGATTATTTACAAGGCTTGTAGTAATCACCTTGCAAATTTCAGAATATTTATAGACATCTGCTCTTGCTACTAAGTTTATTATTGATAATGCTCACCACTGGTTCCTATGCCTATTCCAGTGGATCTCTCTCTTATTTTCATAAGTAACATTGAATGCAGTATGCCAGAGATTTAGAAAATCTCTAGTGAAGGATTGCATGATATTTACTTGGTCTTACTTTTTATTTCTGATGTTTTGGCATTATTCCTATAATTATTTGCAAGATTGGATTTTAATGCAAGCTTTGATTATTCTATCTGGCTAAGTAGTCATTGGCTGAATTCGGACGACACAATAAGCAACTGGGGGGGGGGGACAATCGTCAGTTGTATTCACTATCGTGTCATCCGAATGCTGCCATAGTCAACTCAGCGCTGATCCTAATCCACACCACAGTTGATTATTTATTACCATGTTGTGTGGGGAGTACCCCATAGATGAACAACTGTAAAGTTGAATATTACCCCACCATTGACTATTGTGTTGTCCGAATTCAGCTAACCTGTTACTGGCTGCCTGGCTGTGACCTAGAGAAATGTCTAGATAACCAGTTTCGTACATAATAGGTCAGATAGTAACTATCTCAAACCATATTAAATTGTGAAGAGGGGCCGGCACAGTTCTTTCCCTTACTTGTGACTTTCTCTTACTTATTCCGAGTGTTAAGAACATACTCCAGTGGAACATACGGTGCTGAGAAAACCATTCTTTGGGGACAGCCTTTTAGATGGTTTTGTTCATTTTAAGGGCACCGACTTTCTAAAAATAGCAGTTGTATTTTCGTATCTTCTTTGTTGGCATTGAAGCGCCTGTCGGGAGGTCAGCTATAATGAATCGTCTTAGAAAACTGTCCTGGGTATCAACGTTGTCCAACTACTGAAAACATGTGACAGGAGGGTTGTCTTTTGTGCCATGCACCACTACAAGTAAGACTAGTAACATTTGTCGTGCTGTGCACAAAATCCTCAATTGACTACGGTAGAGAGGGGCTAGTTCATTTCATTTCCACTGAAATCCTGTTTTCAAAGCTCCACATGGATTTGTAATGTTTTAAAGGCCTTGTATTTGTCTTCTACACAGCAATACAATGTTGTCTTCACCTCTGATTATGTGTATTGAAGCCATCAACTTAGTATTGCTGCTGAATTCTGGGGAGGGAAGAGCATTTGGTTGCAGATCTAGCCAGAAGAAAACCATTGCGATGATAGACATACCTAACCCAGAGGGTCAGATTTAGGCACAACCCAGATTTAGGCACATGCATTAGGGCTGGTGGATGTGGATTTTCTCACCCCCTCCTCTCCATGGCAGCCCCTCCAGACTGCTGAAAATATGGATAGATGAATCGGTCAGTTTTGGTTTCTCTCATTTTAACATTTTTCCAGTCTTAAATTCTATTCAACTTGAAATTTGAGAATCTATCCACTCTTAAGTTCAGTTGATCCAGAACTTTGAGAATTATTTAAAAATGTGTGCTTGAAAATTTATAAGCATTTTTGTGAACATTTCTCCTAATACATGGATGTTTTGTGCACATTTTTACCTAATATATATATATTTGTTTTGCAAATGGTTTCCCTGATATAATGTATATTTGAAGATTGTTTTCTCTAATATACCTTTGCAATTTGTGTTTGGAGAACTTCATTGCAAAATTCAGGAAAATGCAAATTTCAGAAGACAACACAAGTTTGATTCACATAGTAGTGTGAAAAGTGCAAAATTATGTAAGTTTGCATTAAAATGTAAAGTGGATGAATTTCTCCCCCATCCCTACTTGAAAATGCTACACAGGGGGTTGGGGGACCCTGTTGAATGGAGAGAACTTTGGTGTGGAGGCCGGGGGAATCCACAAAATTCAAAATTATGATGGCCACATACCTAGTGTTCTTAGAAGGCTACAGGAATGGGCATCTTTTCTTTCTTTTTTAAAAAATAAAATGGGAGTCAACAGCTGCAGCTTTATAATGTTGTTAAAGGCTCCCTACCTTTCCACACATGACTTAATTTAAGAAATTACAATACAATCAGGACTAATACACTGTGCATATAACAACGGTGTATGCACCAAAGTGCATATGATGGTGGTGTTACACCATTTTTACATGCACAGTGTATTAGTCCTAATTATATTTTAATTTCTTCGTCTCTCCACTGCATATTGCTTAGATCAATGTTTCCAATTTATGTCCCACTTGTATGCCACAAATTACAGTGTGTGCTTGAAAATGTATAAGCATTTAAAATCGAGGGTTGGAGGGATCGATCTCAAATTTGGCACATATGTGTAGCGACATGTGGTAGACATGTGTATGAAATTTGAGATTGATCCCTCCAACCCTCGATTTTATATGAATTTATGAAAGATCGTTTCAGTTCTGACAGGTCAGAATGACAGCTCACCACGTGCGTTCATTCAGACCTGTCAGAACTGAAACAAACTTTAATAAATTCATATAAAATCGGGGATTGGAGGGATCGATCTCAAATTTCATACACATACTTAGGCATACCCCATTAGCATTTTTTTCCATGACTGAATTTAATTTAATTCATATTTTGATAAGAACTTACCAAATGTGCACATCTCAAAGGAATATGTCAACCTTAACACAGTTATTATTTGGTATATTTACATGTCTCAGAATTTGTGATAACATTCTCTGAAAAAATGCATACAAAATGCATATATTGAAGTGTGAGCACAAATACATATATTAACGAAAGCAATGAACAAAAAATCCTTACATAAGGGGAAACTGCTTGCAAAAAAGGAGTGTACATTAAACAATATTGCATACAAAATGTGTGTATTAGGAGAAATGCACATGAAAATCCATATAAACGTTGTGCTGGCTTTTTTAAAGTTGCAAACTGATATGGAAACAGAACAAACTGAGGACTGGAAAAATAAGAAACAGAGAAACTGTAATTAACAGATTTGTCTATCCCTGCTGGGTAGCCAAAAGCTTTGGGAAAACACTGAGAAATGCCTTTGAGGCTCTGCAGAATCCTTCTTCCAATCAGAATATTATGATTATAGGAAATTGTGGATTCTTCCCTTGTAGCGTGTGATAACATTTCGATTTATCATTAAGACTGTTCCACATTGTACCACTGACTGGAAACACTTTGACATTTCTAGTGTCCTCTGAGTGCCCTACTGTTTTATAAGACCTGGTGCACATATAAAGCAGACTGAAGTGGTAAAACTGTTGCTGTGTTATATATAAGGTTATGGAGAATATTCTGCCTTTACTGGAATCTGGGCTTTCATTGGGTCCAGAAGATGCATTTCTGGGAAGGATCCATGACCATCTGATTTCTGACAGTTCTAACCTCAATCCAGAATTGGAAAGGAAGGGGGAAGAAAGGGAAAACATTTTGCCTCTTCCTTAGAGTGTGTGATGTTCCTTTAGTGCCTCTTCACTTCCTTTAGTGCCTCTTCACTTCCTTCCTTTAGTGCCTCTTCACTCTGGTTACATTTCAGGAAGAACTGGAGAAGAGTACCACCTGGAAGCTGAGCCATTCCCTTCCCACATCATGAGATTCAGGCTGCGGAGAGGAAACATTTTTGTCATGGGTTTGCATCCTTCGTTCCACAGAGAAGCAATCCAATGGAATTTATTAAACAGCAGAACAAGCAAATGAACAAAAACACCTGAATCTTTTATCATCATCAATTGTGAGAAAGCCCCCTCCCTTTTCATCTGATAAATGTAAATTGAAAGTGGTTTCAAAATCGAAAGTGATCTCTTAATCTTCATATCACTGAAAACATTATTCTCTCTGTTTGTCTTGGCTCGAGGGATCTAGCTCAGTCCTTGACTATGCTCAACCTTCCAATATACAGCATTTTCAGTAGTATGGTTTGTGGAATGCATTATGGGAGCCCATTATGAGTCTGTGGACCCTTCCTGAGTTTTCATAGAGCTAAAATGGGTGGTTTGGCCCATTCTGGATGAGATAACTGAATGCTTCCACGTATATATTTTTGATAGGTGCTATTTCTCTCCACCCCCCGCTACACTCTGAAGTGTTTCACTCAAAGAACAATTTTATTACCTCACCTGTGTTTGTGTAGAGCAAGTCTAACACTAGGTCTACACTACTGCTTTATAGTGGTATTGATGTGCACTGATAACTGTTGGGACACAATCCACATTCCATATACCACTTTCATAGTGTTATTTCTTGCTTTTTATTCCATGTTCGTAATGATTTGACACAAGGTGTAGATCTGGCCAAAGTTAATCGATTAGGGGTCCTCAGGGTTCTTTCTACCTTGGTCTGTGCATATGGTTAGACTAGATGACCTTCCTTCATTTTTATCTGATCATTTTCCTCTAGGGAGCAATAGGAATAATCCTACATCACATTAACATTTTAAGGATTATGATACCCATGAGTATTATACAATTTGCATCAAGATTGCTTGTACAAGTAGTGCCATCAAGCACATAATCTTCTGAGATGTCATACATAGAAAATTAACAATGTTTAGCTTTTACTAAGTCCATTGTTGTTCACTGCATATCTACTTTAAGGAAGTACTAATGGCAGAGATATCCCATGTGATTACCATTACTTTAGAATAAGATTGGGGGGGGGAGAGATCTTAACTCAATGTTGTCTAATGAAACATAGCTTTCATTTACTTAATTAATTAGTAAGATGCCACCGTTGAATAGCTTTATTTAACATATGAGTGTGACATATTCTAATGGAAGTGTGAGATTCTGTTTCCAGAAAAGTTCAGTTATTTGAAAAGAAGTTAAAATTAGGGCTGAGCCTAAATAAGGGGAAATTTTAATGAACGTCTTAACATTGCTGCCAAGCATCCCGGAGTTGTCTCTTGTCAAGGAGGGATAATGAAATGGCATGTGAAAGGGGAAGGGAAGACTACAGTGAACCTGCCATTTCAGTGTGGTAAAGCAGGAACATTGGTTTGTCCACCTCAGCCGTGAGGGTGCTTTGCCTCTTTCCCACAGATTCAGCATAAGAGCAACACAAAGGGTATATTTTCCCTACAAGATGTCACTAGCTCAGTGTTACTGAATATGTAATATAACATTATTGTATTCACTACATAATAACTGATTGGTTGGGGAAAACAGAGCAAATTGAATTGTGGATATCTGGGGGGGGGGGAGTCAGGTACATTTGCACCCTTTCAGAGTAAACCTTTTGCCCTAAAAATGTCTTGGGGTAAAAATGTGGCTCGAAATAAATGCTGAAGAAAATTTATTTTCCTCACATAAAAGGGCGGAGTAATTTCAAGTATGTAGACAAGCTACTTTGGTTAGGAATTAACAAACCATTATCTTAAGAATTAGGAACATGATACCTATGAATTCATTCCAATGCCATTCTATAAGGTGATAAAGACTGTGTTTTGGATACTCCAATGAAATGAAATGGCCTTTCCTTACCTGGCTTGCTGGGTGGGGAGAGGTGGTTGCGGGCGAGGATGGGGAGAGGTGACGTTTTGGCCCGCCATTTTCTGGGCCAGGGTGGTGCCACCGGAGATGGGAGGGGTCTACAGCTATTTAAGTCCAGGGACCCCTCCTCACCTCCACAGTTTGTTCCGCAGCTTGTGGAACGAAGCAGGAGCGGCAGCAGCAGCAGAAGCAGCAGCAGCAGCAGCAACAGGAGCAGCAGCAGCAGGAGCAGGAGCGGCGGGAAGGCGGCCTCTGGAAGAGCCCCTCTCCGGGCAAAGAAGAGGAAAAGCGGCTTGGCAGACCGGCGAGGGACTGCGACTGAGGATCCGGCGGTGGAGCGAGTGGCAAGGCTCGGCTCCGGCCGTGGCCGGCGGCGTCAGTTGCGGCAGGGAGCAGAAGAGCCGGCGGAAGGAGGCCGCCCCCGCAGCTGAAGATCCGGCAGCGGGGCGTGCAGGGCTCGGCTGTAGCCGGTGGCGGAAGCCGCAGCGCGGGCTGAAGAAACGTCAGAGGGGGCCGCCTCCGCGACAGGACATCCGGCAAGCGGCTGGGTCGGCCCTCGCTGTCCCCAGTAGGCGCGCTTGCAGCGCGAGGAGACGGGGGACGTCCAGGAGGAGCCGCGGCTGCGGCTGAAGTACAGGCAAAGGCTGTGGGGGCGGGGCCTCGGTTGCGGCACAGCTGCAGGGACATCCAGGCAGCAAGTGCCTGGCAACGGGGGAGTCGCGCCAAGCAGCGGGAAGGACAGGACTCTTCTTCAAGGCCTCTCAGGCCATACAGGTTACGGGTGTTTGGGGGGGGAATTTAAGCGGGTCCAGGGCAGGCTTGCCTGGAGCCCCAATTGTTAATTTTGGGGGTTTATTAGGAGGGCTGTAGGTTCCTGTTGGTGGCTTTGCCTCCCTTCCCCCCTGGTGTTGGGTGACTCCCCCTCCCTCCCCTGTTGGTTGTTAGCTGGGTTTAATAGCCGTTTTTTCGCTCTTGCAATCTGGTTGGTGGGCTTTATTTCTTCTGCCCATTTGTACTCCTTTATTTGAAGTGTTTGTGGTTCATGTGTTTGTATTTTCACGGGTTCAATCCTTCCCATTCTGGTAGGTAGGGTTTGAAAAGATTCTTGTTTGGCACGTGACATCTTTAGCTCTCTCATACTTGTCATAGTGCAGCAATATTTTACAAGTTTTACTAGTGAATATTCATTTCTTGAAATTTATTAAAATCCTAGCCCAATTGCATTCCTAGTGTTGTAACGGGGTGATATTTAGCTTCATCCTCCATCTCAGCATGCCTCCAAAAAAAGGTGTGGGGGGAAGGAAAGGCAAAGGAAAGGCTCCTGCACAACCTGCAAAACGGAGCAGGCCCATTGACAATTCTTCCTCAGAGGATGAATTAGATCCTCATGTATCTGGTATTGTTGCCAGATTACAGACATTAGAAAAAGAAAAGGGCATCGCTTCCCCTCCATTAACGGTTCCTCCGCACACCGTGGCAGGACGTAGGCAGACACGTAAAAAGAGGCAGGATGATTTATGGGATGCTCTTTCAGCTCGATTAAAGGTGGTTGAAGACTCCTTAAGCGGAGCGACCAGGGAGGCGCTGGGAACAGAAGCAAGCATCATCAGATCATCCACCCCGTCCATCGTAGAATTACACACGAATTCATCTTCTGAGCCTCCCCTTCAACATCTCACCCCGGCACAGGGAATCAGCCCCACGTTACAAGGTGAGCAGCAGACACACTACACTTCACCATTGCCTCAGGCACCTGGGGCTTTTGCAGCACATTGGGGTTTCATGCCGTGGTTTTCTGGTGTGGGATCACAAATGGGAAACATGGCACAATCAATTGTTCCACCTCATCCTTTAATTGCTCCGGCCACAGTTGTTAATGCACAGCAATCCAGCACCGTGGCTGCTGGGACTGTGGCATATCAACAACCAAATGCTATAGGGCACGTTCCCCCAGCCTCGATCATCCCCGGTTACTGAGGCTATGGGTGCTTGCGCCAATGTCTGGCTGGGACCTGCAGGTGCAGCCGGAGTGGGGCCCACCCTGGGGACTAGGGATCCTTATGCTGGTGCTACATATGATTCTATCCCAACTGGAAGCACATCTGCTCCATTGGGATATCATTTGTTACCTGCAACTAGAGAAAAGATCTGCAAGGGAGAATATGTGGACGTATTCACTGGCCAAAAATCAGAAATCCATCAATCAGTTTGAGGACATTGCAAGGGAAAAAATCAGCAAAGAAGTCATGGCAGGAAGGGTGCTGGGGCCTTTTGAGCCCCCCCCGATCCATCATTTGCGGGTATCACCTCTAGGAATAAGTTCCGTCAGATATGCATCATTTGATTCCGCTGTACGTATGGTAAGGAATAATGGTCCTGGGGCTTTAATGGGCAAATGCGATATAAAAGCAGCCTTTCGCATTTTGCCAATTCACCCTAAGGATTTCAATTTATTGGGTTTTTGTTTCCAAGAGAAATTCTATATAGATCGTGCCTTGCCAATGGGATGTTCCATCTCTTGCGCAATGTTCGAAAAGTTCAGCACATTCTTGGAATGGGCCCTTGTTTTTCGGGCAGGAGCGCGGGATGTCATTCACTATCTTGATGACTTCCTGTTCTCGGGGCCCGCCGGCAGCCCACATTGCGGGCGCCTGATGGGTGAGTTTCGAGCATTATGCGAGGAGCTCGGGGTGCCATTGGCACATGAGAAAACCGAAGGCCCATCAGCCATTTTTAAATTCCTAGGCGTAGAATTAGATTCTACTTTGCAATGCTGCCAGCTGCCACTTGACAAGCTATCCACACTGCGGATCAAATTGGCACGCACTACAAACGATAAAAAAGTATCTTTAAAACAATTGCAGGAAATAGTGGGGCACCTGAATTTCGCATGTAGGGTCGTTGCCCCGGGACGTGCTTTTCTGCGGCGCTTATGCGCCGCTATGTCAGGATTGCGCAAGCCACATCACAGAACAAGGGTCACTAGATCCATGCGGGAGGAAATTTCAGTATGGCTGGACTTTTTGGAACATTTCAACGGAGTTTCATTCTGGAGGCAGGAGCTATTGTTAAAGACAGAATTTCAGGTTCATTCAGACGCTTCAGGTTCATGGGGTTTCGGAGTTATTTGGGGAAGGAAATGGTGCGCGGAACAGTGGCCAGAGGAATGGCTTTTAAATGGCACTTGCAAGGATCTCACCTTCTTGGAGCTATTCCCAATTGTGGTGGCAGCACACGTGTGGGCCAGCGATTTTGCTGACTCCACAGTCTTGTTCTGGAGTGATAACCAGGCCACGGTCCAGGTCATCAATTCTCTTTCTTCTCGTAATCTGCGCGTCATGGACCTGGTTAGGAATTTTACCTTGCATTGTCTAAAATTCAATATTCTTTTCCGGGCAAAACATATACCGGGTTTGAATAATGATATAGCAGATGCTTTGCCCCGACGTCAGGTACGAAGATTTCGGGAACTGGCACCTTGGGCCCTCCCACAGCCGGAGAACATGCCTCCAGCTCTGTGGCAGATTGGAAGGTGGAGGTAGAGCAGGCTATATGGCAGTCCTTGGCGCCTAGCACCAAGGCCGCATACCAAGCAGCAGGTAGGGAATTTTAGGCCTTTCGCTTAGCCAATCAACTTCAACTCTTATGGCCCATTCCAGTGGACCACGTGCTGCAGTTTTGTGTAAGTGCCAAACATAGGGGTCTGTCAATGCGCACTATTTCCCTCAAGCTTGCAGCGTTAGCATTTATGGCTAAAGCATGCGGTGTGGCGGACTGCACTTCGGATTTCCGAGTACGGAGGGCGCTTAACGGTTGGGCAAGGGCATCCCCCCGGGGGCCGGACCCAAGACTGCCATTGTCACCTGACATTCTACTTGGGTTACAAGCTCGCTGGCCGCTTCTTTGCCACTCGTCATATGAGTCAAGCTTGTTTCACGCTGCGGCACTGACAACCTTTTTCGGGGCTTTTCGTATATCCGAGGTTTTGGCGTCATCCAAAAATGATGATTCCTCTAGGGCATTTCAATTCTCCGATATGCGGCTAGGGCCAAGAGCGGTCCGATTATGTTTACGCCATTCCAAAACAGATCAGAAGGGTCGGGGGCATTGGATTTCCTTATTTCCGTCAACTAGCGAGGAATTATGCCCTGTGCAAGCTTTGGCTGCATTTATGGCTATGCGGGGGGTTTCTCCGGGTTTTCTGTTTCAACACCAGGACCTCTCTCCCCTTACCAAATATCAATTTTGGGCAGTGGCAAGAAAAGCGCTTGATGACTTAGGTTTATGCGGTGCAAGGTTTGGCACGCATTCATTTCGCATTGGGGCTGCTTCAACAGCTGCAACTTTAGGTTTTTCCCATTCGCAGATAAAATCGCTGGGACGATGGCGTTCTGCAGCATTTAAATCGTATGTGAGGCATTTTGCTAAATAACCAAACGTGGTGGGTGCTAACGTCCTTATGTTTGTTTTAGATCTGCCAGTGGCTATGGCACCCGTGCGGGTTTCTATATGCGGCCACAGCATGGTGTTCTGGGCCAGCAAGCACGCAGCTAGTTCCAGCTGGGGATCTCAGCTCGGCTTAAGTCAGCACGCATCTATCCGTTGGCTCGGGAAACGTGGTATGCGGTGGGACGAGCTCATCCCCACCTTGCTGCAGCGACATCCTGCTTGGCTTCCCCCGCAGATTCCGCTCATTCATTTAGGGGGAAACGACCTGGGCCTAATAAAAGGCAAGGCCCTTATCTTGCAAGTTTTGGCTGATTTTCAGCAGCTCCGCCAGCGTTGGCCTCACATACAGGTCATTTGGTCCTGCATCTTGCCCCGGCTACATTGGAGGGTGGCACACGACCCCCGCGCTATTGAGCTTGCCCGAAAATGGGTTAATTCTGCAATCTTTAAAGCCTTGGCTACGCATGGGGATGTTAGCATTCAACATCGTAATATTTGCCCTTCCCGGAGGGAGCTATATCGTCATGATGGGGTGCACTTGTCCCAGTCGGGCAATGACCTATTCTTAGCTAATTTACAAGAGGGTCTTCTTCAGGTGCTCGGAGGGGGGAGGGGGGGAGAAGTTCAAGCCGAGGCTTGACTTTTCCTGTGGCGGTAGGAGCGGGCATTTTTATGTTTTTTAATGGTGAGCATTCACAGGCACTGTTAGGTGATGGGTAACGCCTGAGGGCCAACCACTGAGAGCCCTGCGGCATCAGTTGGGGGGATAAGGCTTACATTTGGGGCCAACCCTCCTCGTCTACTCGGAGCCCTGCGGCGTGAGGGGAGATGACACCGGAAGGCCCCCCACCTCAGATTGGGGAAGCTCGGGGGGTGGCGAGAGCGCAGGCGCCACTTCCCAGGCTGTGAATGTCTCGCCCGACCCCTTCAATGGCCTGGCTGGCCATGCTAAAATGCCCGCTTAGGATTACCTCCCCCCTTTGTTATCTGTAAAAATAAAGTGGCTCTTGTTTATATCCCAATTCTTGTGTCGTCTCATTATTTCTCGTCCTTCGCTCCACAATGATACACTGCAGGGACAGCATGAGACTACAGAAATTGTCTTTAAGAACTGCAGTCATCGTTAAACAGGCATGGAGCCACTGGGAAACCAGGCTTTGACAGCCTTTCTAAGGCCTCAATTTACACCAGTACTTTCTGGAGACATCTTTCTACAGCTCACTTAAATGAGCACACTGGGAGCTATCACTGATCATCCTGGGGGTGGGTGAACTCACCTGTGCTTGCCTCAACAGGTGCTCACTCTGCCACTGCAGCTGCTGGTCCCGCTCACCAGGCTGTACTAGCCTCAGAACATGCCAAAATCATGCACTTTCCCTACCTGCATCAATGGTGGCTGCCACTGATGCAGGAAAGGGAAGAGCGCAATTTCGGCGTGCAGGCAGGCAATTGCCAAGCACTCACCAGGGCCTTGCGAGGGCTTGGGGGGGGGTCACACTCATTTTGGGAGCACACACTGAGTCTGGGGGGTTGAATGCAGGGGGGGAGGTCCTGCAGTATTCTCAGACCCAGTCATGTGCCTTCTCTGCCGTAATTAATCCAGTTGTGAATGGGAATGTCTTGATATCCCTTGATTTACCATGACCTGAGTTACTTTACTTGACATGACTAGACTTGACTCACTCAAGTTGATCTACTTGACTTTATCTGACTTACTTTACCCAGATCTGTTGAACGTAGCCTGCCGCTACCCTCACCAACCCAAGCCCCAACAACCATGGCAGAGAAACCTCCACCAGCCCTGATACTCAGTCATCAGTGCTATGGTGGTAACAGGAAATAAGAACATAATATATTAAGGTTTATGTTCGTTGTAAGATACAAAATGGTGTCTAATAAAATATGAAGTGAATTAGCGTAATTGAATTTAAATAATTATGATGACTGGTGGTACTGTTTGTACTTGCTACACAGCATCTTTTTTATATTTGAAATGCATAAGTATTGATAAATCCAGAGAAACATAAGCTAGGCATTGAATTCTCATTTAAATTACTGTAACATGCAGCCTAATCCTTTGTATGTTTCATTGGAAGTAAGTCCCAGTGAGTTCAAGGTGACTGACTCCCAAATAAATGTACAAAATGATTGCAGTTGTATTATTATTACTATTATTATTATTATTATTATTATTATTATTATTATTATTTATTATTATTATTTCTTACATTTATTTACCGCTCCATAACTGAAGCGGTAGTTTACAAAAATTAAAAGATTGAACACTAAAAAGACAATATACAAAATTTAAAACCATAAACATAAAACAGCTGACATTTAAAACATTTTAAACTGTTAAGCCTGGCCACAAAGTCAGTTAAAACCTCAGCTTAAGCTGTTAAAATGCCGGAGAGAAAAGAAAAGTTTTGACCTGGCGCTGAAAAGATAACAGTGTTGGCACCAGGCGGGTCTCATCGGTACTTAATTCCAATAGATGTCAATAGCCAGGATGCAAAGACCTGCTAGCAAGAGTGGAAAGTGTGTGTGTGTGTGGGTGAGACAGAGAGAGAGAAAGAAGGATTAGCGGGGTTTGCCGCCTCTTTCCAAATGCCTCACAAGTCACGCCAGGAATCACAGGTGTTCATGGCACATGCTGAGGCTCCCACAGCAGAGCGAAAGGCAAGGACAGAGCAGCTGCCGATGCTGAGCATTTAAACAGAGGGGCAGCATTCAGACGACACTTTAGGCAACGGAGGGGGGGATAACATACTCACAGTACACTAAGTAGGGGGTACTCCCCACACAACATGTTGCTCTGTCATCTGTTGAGTGGCTGAAAGTCCCGCCATCCATCTGGGGGGCTGGTGCTCCTCCCTCCCTCCACCATTAGTCCTCCTGGCTCCACCCCATCAGCCATAGAGTTCTGCTGGCTGTGTAAGAGCAGCTGGGTACTGATGGTCACTCCTGCCTGAGAATTCTATTGAAAATGGAATAACCCACTTGACTGAGGGGGAATATCCTCCACATGAAATGTTAATCAATTGACTAACAAATAATCAATTGAGCCGCTCGTTGTTTTTCTGCGTTGGTTAATTCACTAAAATAGCATACCGTGAGTTGTGTGTCCATTGTGTGTTGCCCTCCACATGACACAATAAGCAACACAACAGATTGTGTTGTGATTCCCCACCCCCCACCCTGTGAGTTATCATGTCGTCCGAAACAGGCCAGGGTGTTGCTAGCCGTTGGGTGCAGGCAGCTGGGCCCATCAGCCCCAATGAGCATCACCTGCAGTGGGATGGCGGTGGCAGAGAAGGGGAGAGAAGCAGGGAGGATAAAAGGAAGACAGGAGAGGAAGGGAGGAAGCATCATGGAGGGGGGACTAAGGGAGCCCATGGATGCACACGACTGAGGACGCAAGCCCAGATGGAGAGAGCAAAAGGCAAGAAAGGGGATTGAAAGTGGAAAGACCCTGGGAAAGGCGAGAGAAAGTTATACCTGCCAAGGAGGGCAGAGCTCTGGAAGGGAGCAAGCTGAATGGGACAACTCTTGCTGGCTGCTGGCTCTCTTAGGGAAAGGAGAGTTTGTCAACCAGTCATTAACCCTCGCATGGCAGGAGGGAGGGGGTGGTCTAGTGATCTAATGGTTGGATGTGGGAGAAGGGGAAAATACATGTGTGTGTGTGAGAGAGAGAGAGAGAGAGAGAGAGAGAAGCCCTCTTCATGCATTCTCCACACCCAGTCCATCATTGCAACCATTGACCTGTACTTGCAGAGGGCAGCAGTCTGATTCTGAACACAAGAGCCTCCAATACCTGTGGAGGTTTTCCACACAATTAAGAAACCTGATTTTCCAAAGTAGACATGTATAGAATTTATTTGGATTCAAATAATATATTGTGCATTGTGATGTTTTACTGTGATGTTTTACTGTTTATTGCCATTTATATTTGATGTAAGTATTTGTAAAGTTTTGCTGATTGTTGCTATTTAAGATGTAAGTGCTGTTTGAATTTCAAATACAAGGTTGGTAAATGGTTAATTCTGTTGGGTTGGGAGCAAGTGAATAGAATGTGAAGTGAATGCTGATTGGCTGGGGGTCCAAAGGTTTGGATTGGCAGTGAGAGGGAGGAGTTAGGAGAGAAGCAGTTGAGAGTTGTGTGTGCAGAGAGTGAAAAGGAGTCTAGGAGCCTATCTACACACGCAGGATAAAACACTTTGAAACATTTTGAAAACTGTATATGGAGTGTGTCCTGGGCCCCAAGAGTCTCAAAACTGTTATAAACTGTTTGAAACCATTTGAAACCCTTTTAAAACAGTAGTGTAGATAGGCTGACAGTTTTGAGAACTGTTGGGGCCCAGGAAGTGTTTTATCCTGCATGTGTAGATAGGCTTGTCTGCGAAAGGGTTTAGAGCAAGAGTAGGATCAACGTGTTTTATTATTTGGGAGAAATAGTGAATGGGAGGAAATAGTGTAGTCTAGCAGGTAGAGTAGGCAGGGTTACATATGAAACTGTACTGAAACAAACAAGTATAGCAACTAATGAAACCACAAGCTTGGTGAACTGCATAAACTTACTTATTAAATAAAAGTTACTTTGTGTTACAAACTGAATTGGAGTCTTGAAGTACCTGAGATAAAGGTACAGCATGAGATGGTGGCAGTTGTGAAGGATGAAAAGAGAATGCTGGGCTGGTTGCTGTGAGCCAAAAAGGGTTGGTGAATCACAGAATCAGTGAGCAGCATTATGATGACTGTCCCATAGTTGGGATCCTTTTATGATAGAGAGGAATAAAAGGAGGACCAAAGGGGAGACGTTGCTGCATATTGAATGTGCATATGACATTTCCATCCAATTTGAAGGTGGTTCGGAAGCTGCAGCTTGTGCAAAATGCAGCGGCCAGATTGATAACTGGAACCAGAAGGTTTGAGCATATAAGACCTACTCTGGCCCGCTTGTATTGACTGCCTGTATGTTTCTGAGCCCAATTCAAGGTGCTGGTTTTAACCTATAGAGCCTTACACTGCTTGGGACCACAATACCTGACGGAATGCCTTTCCCGACATGAACCTACCCGAACACTACGTTCAACATCTAAGGCCCTCTTCTGAGTGCCTACTCCGAGGGAAGCTCGGAGGTCGGCAACAAGGGAGAGGGCCTTCTCTGTGGTGGCCCCCCAATTGTGGAACGATCTCCCTGATGAGGCCTGCCTGGCGCCAACATTGTTATCTTTTCGGCACCAGGTCAAGACTTTCCTCTTCTCTCAGGCATTTGGCAATATCTGAGGAACCTGGTTTTGTTTTTGTTTTTGTAGCTTTTTGGGTTGTTGTAGTGGTTTTAAATGTATGTGTGTATTGTGTGTATGTTGTATGTTTTTGCTCTTTTAATTTTTGTATATTGTTTTTAATTGTTTTAATGCTATGTAAACCGCCCAGAGAGCTTCGGCTATGGGGCAGAATACAAATGTAATAAATAAATATAAATAAATGTATAAATCTGTAAAATGTGAGCTTGTCAAGGTTCCTGATTTTCTACCCCATAGCTCCTTTTAACTCATGTCCTTATTAGGTTGCGAGCATTGGTTTTGGTTTTGCATAAAACCTCGTTCATATTTTCAGGTGCATTTTTATATATGTGGACATCAATTGTGCACATATGTGCACATCAATTGTGCACATTTTTCAAAGGTACACATTTCTCTCCAATTGAGTAAAGTGTGCTCGTGCATTTTTTTTAATGCATTTTTATATGAACATTTTAAACAGTACACATTTTCTGGACACATTTTTGTTGTTGCACAAATCACATCAGACCACAGATTGCATTCAGTCCCCCCATTTGGTTTCAGGAGGTGCAAATTGGATAAATTCTGGTCAAAACTGAACTGAAATTAATTTTTCACCCATCCCTAGCCCCTTGATGAGTTTATATCCACACAGTGTATGAAATTAGGTTTACCTAGGAGAAACAGAAGGTAGGTGAATGCAGATTTCCACCCGGAGTGTGGAGTTCTGTAGTCCACTCTACCACTTCAAACATGGATCATCTCATTCTTCTGCACGTATAGGCCAGATATATAAATGGACATGCGCAACATGTGCTTAAATCTGATATTGAGACCTAGGTGGTATTTTTCCCCAACAGACATGATATATGTGTCTTCACAGTTGTGAGAGTAAGTGGTAGACCACTTTGCTCTCAGGGTGTTGCATTGTTTTTCATTTCGCTCACTATACCTCTCCTTGAGGCTTCAAGGTCTAACTTGTTTTAGACATGGGACCAGCAGGGATTGGAAAGCCATGCTTTATTTCGTTCACAGAATTTCTGCCTTTCAATACATCACATATTGCTTTCAGACCAAACAAAAGCAACCTGAGCTAGATCTGATTAATTATTCTTTACTTCCTTTTTAACTTCAAACCTTGTCAGATGGTTCTCTTTACTGTTTTTATTCTCATCCTCATCATCTCCTGATGGTAGCAGTATTGCTATTTACTGGTAGTAACAGTATTGCAATCGCTATAATTGATTGTTAATATTGTTTTATATTAAGCCAGCACTCTGGCTAAATCTAAACACCTGCACACACCTGCTTTAAACTGTTACATAAGAGATAGGTCTTAGACCTGACATATTGACAAAAGTGTGTATGGGTGTGGCAACGGAGGGCGGGGAAGAAAGGATGACAGTAGACTTTCCCACAGATTCTTAGTAGGAACTGGGCTGTGTTTCTGATTATACTCCAGATGTTGTGTCTTCAGGTTAGCCTCATCATCTGACATGCATGCATTGAGCATGGTTGCATGCAAAGAAATCTCTAGCATGAGCAGCAACTCACACATAGCACTCTCATATGATTGGGACACCAGATGTCCCAGTTGCAAGGAGCCTCTAAGTGAAAGCAACCGCACACATGCAGGGGCTCCTGTGCAGATAAGAATTGCAGAGTGGGGCTAATCCTAGGACGACATCAGGGTGCAACCCCACACCTGCTTCACCACAGAACTGCTCTACACGCAAGTAATGTGTCAATAGGGCTAGTGGTGTTCTATAGATCTACCTGATTCTAACTTTACTGGTTTCTGCATGCACACATGATAGTTTTTCTGTTATATTCCTCCTGTCAAAAGATGACTTCCAATAAATGCTCTTCCTCCAAGATAAGGCTCAGGGAATGCTGCTATATACAAAGACACACATCCAGACAAAGTCTGAGAAAATAATGTACAATTACAAGCTGAACCTTGATCAAAAAATACAGAAACCTTGCAGAGCTTTTCAAGAAGTTCAAAGTCAGTCCACGCATTCATGTTCTTTACACGATCAGCGCAGCATCAGATAGTGAGTGAAATGTTTGTTTGCACATTGAATACAACACTGAGCTTCTGTTTCACCTCATGAACTGTTTTCATACTTCATATTCCTCCACCTATGGAAGTGGCAGCCAACGGAGTGGAGCAGTGTCAGGGAATCATGGAGAATGTGAGATCTCATCATATGTTTTGCTATAGTAAGCATTAAAGGGGGAGAGTTGTAAATGTTGTGTTGCTGTTTTCAGCAGTAGCTGTAATTCCATGTCTAACTCTGGCCTAAGAGAAGCAGGAAGAGAAATTGCCCAGTGCTGTGCCAAAATTTTCTTCCACATTTCCACCCCCACCAAACATTCTCATTCAATTTGATAGAAAAGCAATTGTCTTCAAACAGAAATTCAAAGTAGAAGAACATCCCAGAGAAATACTCATGGGCTAGGTTATGGTTTCTTGTGCTTACTTAGAAGATGGCCAAGGAATGTGCCCAAGAAACTTGTCTTTCATTCAACAATTGTCTCTCTGGCAGCTTCCCACACTTCAATTAAAGCTGAGGGGAAGGGGGTAATTTCTCCATTGGGTTTTTTTCAGATCAGGAAGTAGAGTCAGCCTGGGAGGCTGCAGAGCAATGAAGAGGTGTATAACAGATAGAAAACACACTCAGCATGCTCAGCTGCCTCATGGTGACAAGGTAAGCTGAAAAAAAAGTCACAAAAATAAATAAGAAAACACCCCAAAATGAAACAGAACATTGGTAGGCTGACCAGATAAAATCCAGGTCAGGGCTCATGTAACTTTAACAGTTGTAGAGAAAAGGGAATTTCAGCCAGTGTCATTTGTATGCAATTAGTTCCTGGTGATATTCCCTCTTCATCACAACAGTTAAAGTTACATGTGGTATACTAGAGTGACCATATACAAAAGAAGGCAGGGCCCCTGCAACTTTAACAGTTGTGATGAAGAGGGAATTTCACCAGGAACTAATTGCATACAAATGACACTGGCTGAAATTCCCTTTTCTCTACAACTGTTGAAGGTACATGAGCGCTGATCTGGTTTTTATCTGGTCACCCTAACATTGGAAGTCTCTCTCGTGAGGAAAGAAAACTTTCAGGAAATTGGAGGACAGCTTTTAGCTCCACTTCTTCCACTGCCTCCCACATACTTACATTGTGGTGGATGCAAAATGGGAGTCAGCTTGACAACGCAATGGATGATTGTTGCCACTTGTTGCATAACACACACAAACACACACACTCCAAAATACTTTAGAGAAAAAGAAACTGCTACAATCATTGCCATTGGTGAACTCTACCTATGAAAAACTGTTGAGAATTTCACTTCCCCCTGGAGAAATTTGGTGAAAATCCCTTCTTTTTTGCCTACCAGAATGGTGGAGAATTTCAAGAGGTATTTTGCATAAAACTTTGATTGGCATGGAATCATTGCCAGAATCCAAGAAATTCAGCAATTAGCTACACATGGCCAAGGTGTCTTAGTGTTGTTATTTCTTGATGAGCTGTATGGTCAATTTCTTGTGACAGTGAAAACTTGTAAAAGGACATTGTGATATGGAATTGGGACCTGCCTTTCAAAATTTCAGTTGGATGTAACTAAGCCCCGATGCGCACCTAAATTAGGGTCTAATCAATGTGTTCTGGAATGAACAGGGCTTAAGTATTGGTACCAGTCCATTGACAACATCTGTAAAAAAATCAAGATGGTGTTGATAGTTATTATGTTTTTGTAACTATGAGGAAACAATATGTGTATCAATTGGTCCCTCATGGTTACTTATATATCAATTTGTGGCAATAAAAATTTCTCCATTCTTGCATCTGTTGCCTTGTGCTTAAATTATGGTGAGGTAGCAAGCAGAGTTCAGCTACCCCTATTTTATAAATGATGTGATGAATTGACATTCAAAGTGACATCGTGAAAATATTCTAGCTCCTCCAGTGGGACTTCTCCAGATTTCCTGACACATTTCCAAAGATTCATCATTCCCCTCATCTGCTGTTATTATAACATTTAATTTGTGCTTCCAGATCACTGTCTTAAAAGAGAATCAGCCACATAAAAATGTATTTTAAAAAAAGCTACAGTGATCCAATAGCATCTTGAAACTCACATAAGAACCATTTTATTTTATTTGTAAAGGGAGTGCTTTTTGAGATTATCTTATCGGACATAAATCTCCTGAAACTGCATCCTGCCAGTCAGGGTTCTTTGGAGAGAGTAATATATTAAACAAACGTCTCTTCACAATAGTGGTAGTTGAATGATGTAGTACATTCACTAATGTATCATCATAGCAGGTTCATTGCCATGCACAGTAGAAATGCAGTCCCTGAAGACTCTCCATATCTTTTCTCCTCCAGGGAGAAAAGCAGCAGGGAAGAATCCCATTCACTTTACAAATGGCTGTCAGGGGACAGGTTAAATCATTCCTTCCCATCCTTTGATCCTCTACATTTTAAGTCAGCCTCTTTTGGCTTCTTTTGGTTAAAAAAACACAAGTGTAACATGTAGCTTGGGCCTCAGCAACTTGGTAAGCCTGCTAGGTTGGTGTTGTTAACCACTTCAAAATGGCAGAACGGGACTATAACAGAACAAGGCTCAGAAGATTGATTGACAGCAAGACATTGTGAAAGAATGGTGGGTAGAGTCAGAGGGAGGAGCAAGTCAGTTGAGGAAGTCACTTAAAAGAAGGGGTGGAAGACAGAGGAAGAGTAGTGGGATCAGGGAGGGCACAAATGAATGAATGCATAGGGGAAAGGGTGGTGGTTGGGTTAGCTGTTGAGAAGGGGAGCCATTTATGTTGGGTTACGTCAACCAATGCGGATGCTGGCTGAGCATGGTGAAAGTTGTAGTCCAATAAATCTGGAAGTTACACTGTATAAACAAATGTATATTTACTGATTTTACTCCCTGTGTTTGGGTCTGAGTGGATTTTAAGTGAGTGGATCTCACCTAACAGGATAGTTGTGATATAAACAGCCAGGTCTATAAAAGGGAGAGTCTTACTGCTCTCTGTATATCAGAAGCTGGTGGCAAGTTATTCTGGGGAAGTCTGAACTCAGTGGACAAGCTGAATAGCTTACCCAGGCACCTCTAGGGGCCAGGATTTTGTGAGGACCCATGAAACTTCACATGGGGTGACACACTTGAACGGTTTTTCCTATTGAAAAGTAGTATTCGAGCCTAGAGTTTTGTTTTCCCCGACATGTTTTCTAAGAGTAGAAAATACATCTGTGAGTCTGGGAACATTCCATCATGTGAATCCTCACCTCCAGCATGCAGTAGAACAGCCCAGACCTCAGATTTAGTTCCTCAGTGAAAACTGGTCCTAATTCAATCAGTATTTCCCCCCCCCCCCATCTCTCCATGTGACAGTTAATTCTTGGAATAACTTAAATTTCTGCTTTGTGTTTGCTGGATCTGTCATCTTTCATTTTCAAAAAGCAATCTCCAAAACAGTATTTACCTTTCTTCGTGAATTGGTTTTGCAAGGTGTTTATATTAAAAATTATGAATCTAATTACAAGGAGACATATGGGTAGATATCATCATAAAACACTTGAGTAAATAAAAATAGAACGGTATATGTTTGTGGTAACACTTAGGGAAAACATTAAATTTTTACTGATAAAGCTTTCACTCAGGTCATCAGTGAACACCGATTATATCCTTGGCTCACAGAGTATCAATTCAGCAGAGCCATGTATGTAATTGCACATGCCTGCTCATTGATCCAATTCACTGTCATCTCTTCAAGGACAAGGCCAGGGGGAGTGGAATGGGAGCTCGCTTCAACCCAACAGCCACTTTCCCAAGGAGGTGATGGGGAACACAGAAGTAATTCCGATATGTCAAGTGGAGCAATACACAAGCTCTGGAGGCTGTAGGAAGGGGTCTCCTACAATGGGAACCATATGTGCAGCACATATTTGTGCATGTGGTTCCTGCTATACCAGGATTATACATGGAACATAGGAAGCTGCTTCATACTAGGTCAAAATATTTGTCCATCCATCCCAGTTTTGTCTTCTCTGACTGGCAGCAGATCTCTAAGTTATCAGGTGAAGATCTTTGCCTGTACCTGTTACCTGAGTCATCGTTTAAACTAGAGATATCAGAGATTGAGCCTGGGTCCTTCTGAATGCAAATCATATGCTCAACCACTGAGCTATGGTCTGCATGCAAAACACCTTCTTCAATGTGCAAATCTCCTTCATTGCATCGGGATGCATAATTATGTGACTCAGAAAGCTCTATACCTGTAATGCTTTATTGGAGCCTTCCCCAACCTGATGCCATCCAAATGTTTTGGACTACAACATCCATGATTCCGGACCATCAACCATATTGTTGTGGCTGATAGGAATTGAGGTCCAAAACAACTGGGAATGCTTCTTTACTGTGAGGGAAAAGGGAGAGGGACTTTTTATGTGTGTACATACACAAAGTATATTGAAAAAATTAATTCACAAAATAAGTGCATAGATAGCAGCAAAACTGAACACTTTTAGCTCCCATTGATTTAAATGGGAGAGACGTAGGCCAATAGTTAACTTTCTCACATGGAGGCACAAAAATGGCTAGCTTTGGTTGGATCAAGCCCTAAATGTTTCATTTCATCCAGGATGCAATTTTCACACTGTTTCTGCATTCCACATGAAAGATGTGAATTATTCAGTTTGTACTAACTTAAAATAATAATAATAATAATATGTGGTGTTATGTTGTTATTGGGTTGCAACAGTTGGTTAGAACCCTCTGTAGCCTCTATTCACCCTTAAGTTCTCTCAGCCTTCCCCAAACTTGTGCAATCCAGATGTTTTGGAATAGAGTTTCCACCATTCCTGACCATTAGCCATGGTAGCTGGGGCTAATGGGGTTAGTTATGTCATGTATGTCTTCCTTTTTGAGCCTGATGAATGCTAGCTAGCCTTCTTCAGTGGTGTAAACTCCAGAAAAGTCTAATTGTTAGCCTATTTTCACAAAACAAAGTTCTATATCAAAGGCAAACGTATTTATTGCATAGCATGAGTTGATTATTTTTTTTTTAAAAATGCAGTAGACTCTTGCCTGTGGAAGTCAAACTGTTGCTAGAAATATCTAGCTGTAGCATAGCAGCCCAGCAATTAAAAAACAAACAAAAACAGCAAGCAAAGAAACCCTAGTACAAATTGAATAATTCGCATGGTTACATTTAAAAGCCTGCTTCTAAACAAAGCAGTAAAAGAAGGAGGAATGAAACAAATGTGACCAGATAAAATCCAGGTCAGGGCTCATGTAACTTTAACAGTTGTAGAGAAAAGGGAATTTCAGCCAGTGTCATTTGTATGCAATTAGTTCCTGGTGATATTCCCTCTTCATCACAACAGTTAAAGTTGCAGGCACTATACTAGAGTGACCATATACAAAAGAAGGCAGGGCCCCTGCAACTTTAACTGTTGTGATGAAGAGGGAATATCACCAAGAGCTAATTGCATACAAATGACACTGGCTGAAATTCCCTTTTCTCTACAACTGTTAAAGTTATATGAGCCCTGTCCTCCTTTTCAGATGGTCAGCCTAGCAACCGGTGTTCTTTTTTCCTGAGCACAGTCTAAACCAGGAGTTGGCAACTTGTGGTTCTATAGAGGTTTTGGCCTACATCTTCCATCTTGCTTCACGATGAGCTTGGCTGTCCAGGGGTAAAGTGAGTTGTAAGCTAGCGGGTGAAAATATGAAAAGGAGGACAGAGCTCCTATATCTTTAACCGTTGTATAGAAAAGGGAATTTCAGCAGGTGTCATTCATATGCCTGCAGGACCTAGTGAAATTCCCTTTTCATCACAATAGTTAAAGCTGGTCCAGATACGAAAGAGGGCAAGGCTCTTGCACCTTTAACTGTTGTGATGAAGAGGGAATTTCACCAGGTGCTGCAGGCATATGCATGGCACCTGCTGAAATTCCCTTTTCTACACAACTGTTAAAGATACAGGAGCCCTGTTCTCTTTTCCATATGGTCACTCTACGTAAGCCAAAACATCTGGAGGGCCACACGTTGCCCACCTCTAGTCCAAACTAATGCATTCTGCACAAACCTCCTCCAGCCCATCTTCAGAGTGGGGATGGATAGACCTGTCAAGTTTGATCTTGCTGAGAGTTTAGGTTTTTGAAGCCAAGTCTTTCTGTCTCATTCTGCATAAGCTTGTTTAAAACAAAAACAAAAACACATTGAAACGTTTGCTGCACATTTTTCTTATGTATTCCTTAATTTATGCTTTTAAAAACAGCGAGATGCATTTTCCCCAAGTACTTCACATTGCTGAAATGCTGCTCTGTGCACACTTTTCTCAAATATATGCATTTTGTGCACACTTTTCTAAAAACTGTACATTTTTGTGTGAATAAACAATAAAACAAGAAAGATTATTAACAGCAGCAGAGCAGCCAAAACAGACTCAAAGATGAGAAGTGCAATCCAATGCAGGTTATTCATGGAAGCAAGGCCAGGCTGGGGACGTATACCATTATCAGGGTCAATGAGACTTACTTCTGAGTAGGCATGTATAGAATAGCACTCTTAAAAATATAAAAGGACTAGAATAAAAAAGGCTTTAACTGATACTTAAAACAAACTGTGGGGACTTCCAGGAATGCTTGCCTCGGCTATGTAAGTACTTTGGAAAGCAAGCTGCTGACAGCACTTTCAACTTTATATCCCCCCCCCCCCCATGCAAGCTTATATGAGAAACAGCAAGATAAACCTATGCTCTGGGACAGAGCTGAGAAATCATATAATCCACATGAGGCACAAAATTAGTGCGATAGTTCACTTACTGAAATTAATATTCCAATCTACTCCTTCTTATTGAATGGCATTGGATGTCATGCTGCTCTCAGAATCCAATATGGCATTGGTGGAATGGAGGGACAACATTTTAAACTAGGGTAAAAAATAAATAACACCTTTCAACAGGATTTGCTGTTACTTTGTTTGGTTCCTAGTCTGGTTCTGATCCTGCAGAGATAGCATCCAAACAGTGCCATCTTCTACATGTCTACTCAAAAGTAAACTCCACGGAGTAGAATGGGGCTTCCTCCCAAGTAAGTGGATGTCGGATTACATCTAAATGTGAAACAATTGTTTATTGGAGTCCCGATTAACCAAATCCTTCTCTATGAGTTGATAACTTCCTGTATACAGGGATTTTTTGACATGGCAGAGAGTTCAGATATATAGTTTTCCCCACTTGTTGTCTAAAGTGGTACAGTCTCTAATGGCTCCATCACACCTACGTTTCCCCCCAGTTTACATCCGCCGTTTCCCCTTCCGTTTCCTTAGCAAGTCGAACACTGGGCACTTCCACAGCTGTGCATTGTTGCTCTATTTCAGCTCATGTACCTTTTCACCTGTATCGCTACTATGCCGGCGAAATCACTTGCCATGCCCCCTACGTTCTCCTTCCCCTTACAGTTAATTTTTTATATTTTTATATATTTATTATTTCTGCGCAGATACAATAGCACAGCAGCCTGAAACTGTGTAATTACAGTAAAACAACACACTATGCTTTCCCCTAAGAGTATATTAAACAAGATAAGTGAGGAGAAAGTCTTACAATTAGCTTTTCGGAAAAGTCTGTGGTCAGTGTTGGGGAAGCCAACTTTGTTCTGGTCAGGAAAGCTAGACATGCCTCTCAGGAGTACGAACCATAGAGTTGAATGGGACCAAGTCCTGGGCACTGGTGGTGATGGCTTCGTTCACCTTTCCTGTGGGGTGTTTGTGCACCCTCTCTCCCTCCCCTTTCATGGTTAAACCGTTGAGAGGAGAACCGCCCCACCCTCCTCTTTTGTCAACGAGACCGCCCTTTGAGACAGATGCCCTCAACAAAAAATGGGATGGTCCAATATAGCGCAAGGACAGCAATACACGGGAGGGAGGAGCAGCTTCATTGCACTTGGAGGGAAAAAAAATGGACTTTCCCTGCTCCAAAATAAGATGGGAAATGGAGGGGAAGAGGTGAGATGAGCACAGGACAGGGATGACATAATGTGAGCACTGCGCTGCAAAAACACATACCAGGCATGGCAAGAGTGTGATAAATCACTGGTGTGATTTAGCTCTATGGGTGAAAGGCCAAGAATGTTTAGATGGGGGGGGGGGTCCTACAAATCCCAGCTTTCCCAGTCAGTCATGCTTTTTCCCATATAAACATGCATAGGATTGTGCTTTGAAGGGCTAAATCATCTTGTGGGTTACTTCCAGACTTTCTCATGCTTAGAGTAGACCTGAGCATGATTACGTCTGGAAGCAACCCATGAGATGGTTTAGCCTTTCCATTGAATTTAAAGGGACTTAATTTGGTCATGACTAACCTGTTTCATGGATCAACTCTAAACATGACTAAGTATGGATCCAACCCATTAGTTCTGCAGATGAAGTTTTCCTTTTAAGCATTGTATAGTTTTAGATGTGGCAGAGATGAGAGTTGGCTACTCTTATTGACATTCTGTCCTTTAGGCCTTCTTTCCTCTTAAACTAAGAATTAATATTGATACAAGCAGATAAAAAAAGGCAAGAAAAATGTATCAACAGAAAAAAAGAGCCAAGCGAACATCTTGCTAGCATATGGTTGATTCCTCTCTAAGGAAACTGTGTTCTCTCTTTCCTCCAGGCCAGCTGGGAGGCTACACAATGCCCTTTTTGTTCTTGCAAGGTCACGCTGATTAACTGAAGATGGAAGTTTTAATTTTTAAGCTCTGCTCCCCATTTGATATAGGAGCAGATTTGTGTGGGTGAAATAATAAGTTTTACTCTCAATTTCCCTCCTAGTCAGGAGAAGCTTGATTTAATTGGATCATATCCTGAGTCATAGCAGCAGACTTCAAGAAGATGCATAATTAATTATTTACAGAGCATATATCTTGTTGCAGTCATTTCACAGCCTTAAACATTTTGACTTCAGACAGTAACTCTTAAATATTTCAGCTCTTGATTAGGAGGAAAAGGTGATGGCATGTGCCAGTTTCCTCACCTTCATTTTTTTTTAAAAAAATGGATTCTACAAGAAATGGCATTTTGACATAACTATGGCCAGATCTACACCAAGCAGGATACAGCAGTATGAAAGCAGTATGAAAGTGGTATGTAAAAGTCGGGAGCCACACTACTGCTGTATAGCGGTATCGAAGTACACAGACAACTGTTGGGGGCCATTGACACATACCACATACCACTTTCATACCACTTCGTAGTGCTCTATCCTGCTTGGTATGGATCCTGCCTTTTATATACTGCTTTCGTACTGCTATATCCTGTTTGGTGTAGATCTGGCCTGTGTAATCAATCAGTTGGATAGGGCCAAAAGAACACATAGCTCAACCTGCACATACTAGCAACTCAGAGATCAACCTACACTGGGGTCAACAATGAATAATAACACATCCAGGTATGATATCCTCAGTGCCTTTGTCACTGTTCCCATACAGTTTTTTCTTCCCCATAGCATGTGATCCAGGTCTTATTATGGATCTATTCTGTGATCAATATTATGCTCACAAGCATTCTTGTTGCACCTGTATCTTTCTCCCAATTGCTCAGGGCACTACACAGGGTTCTTTTCCCCCACCCATGGATAGTTCTACATTAAAATATCCCCTCTGTTCTGCACCCCTCTTTGTAGCAAGCACACTTGCAAGCAAAGGTACAGCTCAGAAAGCTTTAAAAACTCAGAGGATGGCAACAAGGGAGAGGGCTTTTTCAGTGGTGGCCCCCCAACTGTGGAACAATCTGCCTTGCGCCAACGCTGTCATCTTTTCGGCACCAGGTTAATACTTTTCTCTTCTCCCAGGCATTTAACAGCATATATTGAGCTTTTTTACCTGACCCCTGGACAGTTTAAATAATATGTAGTTTGTTTTTAGGCTTTTACGGTTTTAAATTTTGTATATTGGTTTTTAAACGTTCAACGTTTTTAATTTTTGTAAACCGCCCCACACATATTTATTGAATGTGTTTTCTGAATGCTTGAAATGGGTTCAAGTGTTGACTAATCCATGGCATCACAACATGGCTAGTGGTCAGGAATACTGGGAGATGTAGTCCATAGCTTCTGGAAGGCACTAGGTAAGGAAAGGATGGTCTACAGCTTTTTCTCAGTGTTGGGCTACAACAATGAAGCCATTTAATTTCACTAAAACTTCAGCATGAAAGGAACTGGCAGCCATAGATTTAATATGGTGGTGTATAGATTACAACAAGTGATAATTTATCACAGTATGCAGGCACCCACTTGGTATATGGGCCATCTGCATTGCCCTATCAATTCATCTTACAATGCAGCACAATCTTACCACTCCCTAGCTTCCCTGGATGTCTGATCAGGAGTAGAAGGGTGATAAGATCCTTCTCACCATTTTGCAGCACCTTACAGGTGACCAATGGATTAATGCACCAAGAAGACACACTTGGTAAATTACCACTTGATAAATAGTTATCTACATTCATGGTAGGTGACACCTCAGTTTCCTTACCTGTAAAGCTAGCGGCATGACCTACTGCAGAGGTCAGCCTCCCCAACCTTATGCCCTCCAGAGGTGTTGAACAACAAGTCCAAGCATTTCTGACTATTGACCATGCTGGCCAAGGGCTGATGGGAGCTGAAATCCAAAACATCTAGAGGGCACCAGGTTGGTGAAGCCTGTCATAGGTTGTTGGTGAAAAAACAGAAGGAAAGCCTATCATTTGACATTGGTCTTAGAGATTGAATGGAATTTAAATTTAAATAATAAATAGAAGGGTGGAACTTACATTTCTTATACCAGGGGTAAGGATTCTGTGGCCCTCCAGGTGTTATTGGACTACAATTTCTATCATCCCTGCCCATTAGACATGTTGAATGTAGCTGCTGTCAGCCGTAGAGCAACAACATTTGGAGGTGCATGGATTCCCCACCCCTGGCTTATACATTGGGCCCGTTCAGACAACACAGTAAGCCATGGTAAGGCTGGTAAACCTTTTGCAACAAATGGTTAGCGAACATGTTTAAACTGTGGTTATGTAGCCACCATGGTTAGGAATGGTTCACACGGCATGCTAAGTCATGGTTCACATGACAGGCCAAGTCATAATGTTTGCTCGAAATGCTTGATCACCCTGGTTTAGCGTTTTGTCTAAACCGGGTCATTCTAATGTGAGATGTTTATAAAAAGGAAAGGTCAGAGCAATTGTCCTATAGGGCACCATGTGCAATCAACCTTTGCAAGCATACTGCCAAATGTCTGTCAATTTCCCTCTTTTAAGAAAAATTCTCATACATGCCAAACAATGATAGATAAGTCAAATATCCATATTATAATGGTTGAAGTTACTATATCATGAGAACTGTGATCACTGTCAAGAAGTGAAAAAGATAATATATTAGCTCTCTGTAATCATTTTCCTTAAAGGTCTGTGGAAAGAATGCCCCAGGTAGCTCACAGAACTGGCTTATTGCAGATATGAAATTCATGGGCCTTATTTCAAGTGGAAGGCCAGTAAATATAAATTATAGTCTTGACAAAGAAAAAAAAGTTTTAATTTAAGGGAGGCATAAAAGGTGTGCCTGATCAGCCACTCTAACATGTAATAAAACAGTGCTTTGCCCTATGGTGATCAATAGGCTTATGGTTACTATTAGTCTTTTGTCATGCGCATAACTTCAACTAATGTCAATTTAATTTTATTGTCGAGAAAATAAAGATGACACATTTTTTGCTTGCTTTGTACTCACATTATGCCGCACCATTTAACTAATTCTTTTGAGCAACTGCTACCAAAAGGGGATGAAGGGGAGTTATGCGGAGTCAGTTGAGTTGCTGGGATATTTTCCTTTGAAATTCAAAATCTCAGTCAGTTTCTCTTAGACTCAACATTCAGAAGTCAAATATTTCTGACAAATGGTGTCCCTAAACTTAGTCATAAGGGGTGTGACAGGGACCACAATGTAATTCTTTCTAAATAGCACGGCTATGGCAAGGTCCCTCTCCGTCCCCATCCCCCACCACTGAACATTTCCTGGCTTTGAACAGTTTTCCCCCAGTCTTAAAGGTTGGCATGCCTTTCCTAATGTTTAATTACTGGCAGCAAGGGCTTTAAGCTAAAATATGCTGGTATATGAGGTCTCATCCCTTTGGCCTTTGGCCTCTGCCACCACTGGACTGCAGCCCCAAGAGCTTCTCTGAAATGGAATCTGGCCCTGGAGCTGAAAGGGATTCTGCACCCATTTTACAGGAAGTGAGCAGTGGCAGAGCACATGCTTTGCAAGCACATGGTCTCCATTTCAATCCCTGGCATCTCCAGATAGAACTGGGAAAGATTTCTGTCTGTAACCCTGGAGAGCTGCTGCCATTCAGGATAGAAAATGGGCCTGTTCAGACAACCCACTAAGCCATGGTTAGGATGCTAACCCTTTTGCAGCAAATGGATAGTGTGTTTTTCAACCACGGTTAGGAATGGTTCACCCAACACGCTAAGCTATAATGTTAAGCTCAAAATGCATAACCGCCATGGCCAAGTGTGTCATCTGAACAGGGTCAATATTGAACTAGATGGCTCAAACATCTGACTCAGCATAAGTCAGGTTACTATGTTCCTAAATTCTGTGGGCTCCTCAGCTCCACTGACATTCTTTTAATTAAAAGGATTGTTATTTGTTTAATTAAAATGCTTTGAAGATTCCATAGAAATCTTCCCCCACTCTTTACATACATGATGCATTGCATTGTCCAGCAGACCATCCTTACCCCTTCAGATCCATCCTGCACCCTATGCTACTCTTGGTTCTCTTTATGATATGGCACATCCAGTAAGTGCAAGAAAGGGGATGTGAGTGGGAGGCAAAGGCTTGGCCGGTTGGTTGGTTGGTTGGTTGGAGAGACTTGGTAGGACTGATGTAGCTATTAAGCATGCTATTAAACATTCATTAACAAATATGCTATTAAACATTCTTAAGTGGGGGTGGGAGATGTTCAAAAGCCAGGGCAAGGCACTCTGTTGCAAGGTGCAGTGTACAGCAGGAATTCATTAATGTGGAATATGGTGTGTGTATGGGGGGGAGAGAAGTTGGACATCATCCTTAGCTTGCAAATAGGGTGTTAAAGCTGTCCATATTGTCATTCAAGGGTTTCCCTATGAAATGTTGGAAAGTATGTAGCTTGACCTAAACATATCTGCCTTATGAAAGGCTGTAGCTCAGTTGGTAGAGCACCTGCTTTGCATGCAAAAGGGCCTATATTCAACTCCCGTAATCTCCAGGTAGTGTTAGGAAAGACTAGCACTGTGCCAAAAATAATTGTTTCCTTGGGGAGGGGACAGTGTTTCCACATACCTTTTTCAACTGTAGGCAGTTGTTAAAGATACTTATTTCTATTTTTTCTTCTTTTTTAAAAAACTCCCCGGGTACTTGCAGGAGCCCAGGAGTTCTTACTGGATGCCTATTGGAGAGGGTGAGGTCACATGATCTGCAATAGGCATTCAGGAAGAACTGCAGGGCTCCTCCAAGGGCAGGGGATGCTTTAAATAAATAGAAACTGGCTACACTTTAAAAAGGTACGTGGAAACGCTATCCCTTCCCCAAGGAGAGGCAGGGAGAGAAAAAATGCCCCAAAAGAGGGGGCAGGATTCAGTGCAACACTATGAAAGACTACTGTCTGGAAGTAGATCTGCTGGTAGTCATTGTAGACAATATTGAGCTAGATGGACCAATGCCATGATATTTAAAAGGCACTTTCCTATGTTTTCTAAATGTGGGCCCCTCTATGAACACATACAAAGGGATGAATGACATTGTTGCAGAAAGCTCCTCCCTGACATTTGTGTGTTCATTAAAATGTGTGCCGAGAGCTGCCTTGAACACAAACATGAGTGTGGCTTTGAGGAGCGAAGGATGAGAACTGAAGAGCTGACACAAAATTGGGATTAAATATGGGCCACTTTATTTATTCAGCAGAGAAGCAAAAAGGGGGAGGTGAACCTATGCGGGCATTTTGTCATGGCCAGCCAAGCCATAGTGGGGATCGGGCGAGGCATTCACAGCCCGGGAAGTGGCGCCTGTGCTTTCGCCGACTCCCAATCTTCCTCAATCTGAGGTGGGAGGCCTTCTGGTGTCGTCTCCCCTCGTGCCGCAGGGCTCAGAGTAGACAAGAAGGATTGGCCTCAAAGGTAAGCCTTATCCCCCCAACTGATGCCGTAGGGCTCTCAGTGGTTGGCCTCAGGCGTTACCAATCACCCGAATAGTGCCAGTGAATGCCCACCATTAATAACACATAAAAATGCCCGCACCTACCACCACAGGGGGAGACAAGTCTCAGCTTAGTCTCCCCCTCCCCCTCCCCCTTGAAGAATTATTTCATGGAGGCCACCCTGCAGGTCTGACAAAAACAGATCATTTCCTAGCTGTGACAGGTGCACCCCATCACGTCTATACAGCTCCCTCCAAGAGCGGCTGATATTAAGAAGCTGAATGCTGTCCCCGTGTTGCATCAGCATTTTAAAGATCTCGGTGTTGACTCTCCTATGAGCCCTTTCTAAAGCAAGAGGATCGCAACTGACCCTCCAATGCAGCCAAGGCAGAATACAGGACCAAATGATCTTAATGCCAGGCCAGAGCTGGTGTAATAGCTGGAAATCCGCCAATGCTTGCAATATAAGAGCCTTGCCCTTTAACAGGCCCAAATCATTTCCCCCCAAATGAATAAGTAGAATATGCAGGGGGTGCAAAGCAGAATGGTGCTGCAGCAAGGTGGGTATGAGATTCTCCCACTGCATACCATGTTTCCCGAGCCAATGAATGGTAGCGTGCTGACTCAAGCCGAGCTGGGATCCAATGCTGGAACTGGACGCCCATTTGCTGGTCCAAAAGATCATGCTGTGGCCAAATATGGAAACCCGCACGGGTGTAGTAGCCACTGGCTGATCTAAAACAAACATGAAGACATTAGCACATGACGCTTAGTCCCTATTTAGCGATTCGCCTCACGTAAGTCTTAAATGCTGAAGAGTGCCATCTGCCCAGAGCCTGAATCTGCAAAGGGGAAAACCCAAGAGAAGCTGCAGTAGAAGCTGCCCCAATGTGGAAGGAGTGTGTGCCAAATGTTGCTGAGCGCAAGCCTAAAGCATTGAGAGCCCTCCTTGTAATTGCCCAAAATTGATACTTAGTCAGCGGGGAAGAATCCTGATTGCAAAACAGGAAACCAGCAGAGGACCCTCACAGCGTCACAAAAGCTGTCAAGGCTCTTACTGGGCACAGCTCTGGATTGGTGGAAGGGAATAGGTTAACCCAATGTCCCTTACCCAGCTGGTCCGTTTTGGACTGCCTGAGGTGTAACTGGACCTCACGTGCATCTAGACGCAGGTCAGAAAACTAAAATGCTCTGAGAGATCTGTCTCCCTTAGATGATGCGAGAACCTCGGACTTCCGAAAGGCCCCGGAAAAGGCAGTCAATGCTGCAGCATGAAAAAGCACTGACTCAACTTGAGAGTGGCAAAGAAGCGGCCAATGAGCCTGCAAGCCAATTAAAATATCGGTGGACAGTGGAAGCCTAGCATCAGAAGCACGCGGAGCTTCCCTCGCCCAACCACTCAAAGACCTGTGAACGCAGAAATCAGATGTGCAATCCGCCATGCCCTGCGCCTTTGCAATAAATGCTAAAGCAGCCAGCTTAAGTGATATCGTGTGTGCTGAAAGACCATGTTTTCTGGCACATACACAATATTGGAGAACATGCTCCACGGGTATGGGCCACTGAAGCTGAAGGTGATTAGCTAAACGAAATGCTTGAAACTCCCTACCTGCTTTTTGATAGGCAGACCTGGTGCTAGGCACCAAGGACTGCCATATGGCCTGATCTATCTCTTCCTTCCAATCAACCAAAGCGTTGGAGGCATGATCTCTGGCCTTGGAAGAGCCCAGGGAGCCAATTCCCGGAATCTCTGAACCTGGTGTCGTGACAAAGCATCCGCTATATCATTATTCAAGCCAGGTATATGCTTTGCCTGAAAGAGAATATTATGGTTCAAACAATGCAAAGTAAAAACCCTAACTAGGTCCATGACACGAGGATTACGCGAGGAAAGGGAATTGATGACTTGCACTGTGGCCTGATTATCACACCAAAATAAAACGGTGGAGTTAGCCAAGTCCGCCACCCATAAATGCACTGCCACAAATATAGGAAACAACTCTAAAAAAGTGAGGTCCTTGCACAGGCCATCAGCAACCCAATCCTCGGGCCAACACTCCGCGCACCATTTGTTCCTCCAAATGACACCAAAACTCCATGAACCTGAAGCTTCTGAATGGATCTGAAGTTTGGCTTCCACAAGGAGCTCATGCCTCCAAAAGGATACGCCATTGAATTGTTCAAGAAAATCCAACCATACCCTGATATCAGCTCGCATATCCCTAATGACATGGGTTCTATGGTGTGGCCTGCGCAGACCAGACATGACTGAGCACAGGTGATGCAAAAAGGAGCGCCCAGGGGCGATTACCCTGCATGCAAAATTTTCTTGTAATTGCTTCAGTGAAACCTTTCTCTCACGCATGATGCTCCGCAATTTAGTGCACAGGGTGAGTAGCTTGTCCATTGGTAAGCGACAACACTGCTGCGTAGAATGTAATTCTATACCCAAAAACTTAAGTACTATGGATGGTCCCTCGGTTTTTTCGTGCGCCAGTGGAACGCCCAGCTCTTCACAAAGAGCACAGAAAATGCTCATCACGTGAGCACGTGAACTTCCTGCCAGCCCTGAGAACAGGAAGTCATCCAGGTAATGAATGATATCAGGTGTTCCCGCCCTCAAAATGAGGGCCCATTCCAGGAAAGAGCTGAACGTCTCAAACATAGCGCACGAAATAGAGCATCCCATTGGCACGATCTATATAAAATTGTCCCTGAAAGCAAAAACCTAATAAATTGAAATCCCTGGGATGGATGGGTAAAATGCGAAAGGCTGCCTTTATATCACATTTTCCCATCACAGCTCCAACACCATTTTTACGCACCATGCCTACGGCAGAATCGAAGGAAGCATATCTGACAGAGCTCAAGCCTTCCGGGATCGTGTCATTTACAGAGGCACCCCTTGGAAAAGATAGGTTCTGTATTAACCTAAATTCCCCAGGCGCTTTTTTGAAGACTATTCTCAAAGGCAATACCCGCAAATGAGGGATTGGAAGGGTCGAAAATGGACCCAGCATCCTTCCTGCACATACTTCATTCTCTATTTTCCCCTTAGCAATATGCTCCATTAAACTAATCAATTTCTGATTCTTGGCCAATGAACTGCATCTAATTCCTTGGAAAGGGATGCAAAATCCCTCCTGAAAGCCAGAACTAAGATACATTGCTTTGCGCTGCTTAGGGTATAATGCTAGCAACTTATTAAGAGGCTCAATTTTGACCGGGCTGGGTCCCTCTGGAAGGAGGTTGTTGCCCCCCGGGATGTCTGGCACCCTGTCCTTCCTTATTGGGCCATTTTCCACTCTTGTTTTTAAAGAAATTTGCTGCGGAATGATGCCCGGAACATATGTTGCACTCATGCCTGTACTTGCATGGGTTGCGATTGCAAACTCCCTTGTTGAAATCCCAACAGAGCTGGCGGTGTTGAACCGCCTGACCCTCATTCCACCGAAAGGTGGAAGCAGGTTGTTGCTTAGCCAAAATATGGCCACTATCCACTCTATCACCAAAACCTGGGAGGGCCGGCGTCATGAACTGTAACCACAGGTCATGGTCCTTGACATCCCAGCGAAGGGCGTGGACAAACGTGGCTCTATGATGAAATGATTCGTCATAAGCCAACCACGCCCTGCCCTCATACTCAGAATACGCTCGATATATCATATCGAGGTATTTTGTTAGAATAACCCCTTTGCCTGGAAAGCACTGTAACACTACACCCATATAAGTAAGGAATCCGGGAAGCCAATTAGCCCATGTGCGGACAACTCTTTTCTTTCTAATCCTTTCCACCTCCTTGTCAACACCCTTTTCTTTATCTGAGCTCTCTTGTTCACGGAATAGCAATAAGAATATATCCACATATTCTCCTTTGCAATTTGTTTCCCTGGTCGCAGAGAGCAAATGATAACCCAGTGGCGCAGATGTGCTTCCAGTAGGAATGGTATCACTGCTAGCCCCAGCATATGGGTCCCTTACGTCTTGTGTCAATGTTGAACCTGCTGCACCAGCAGGTCCCTGCCAAACACTTGCACAAGCTGCTGCCACTTCCGTGGCCTGCTGAGACTGCGTTCCGATCTCGGGTAGCTGACTCCCTAGAGTATTTGATTCAGATGTCCCCGTAGGACCTGTGTTTGCTAGGCTACCCTGCTGCTGTGAGGGTGTCACAATATTGAGTATGCCTGAGAAAGTGGAAGCTTGAGGCATCGAAACTGATTGAGCTGTATTGACAGAAACAGGTATCCCCATCCCAGCGAGCCAGGGCAACCAACCCCATTGTGCGGGAAAAGTGTTAGCAGCCTGTAATTGTGTGGTATTGTGTTGTGTCTGTTGCTCACCTTGCACCATGGGCACTGGCACCTGAACCGGTACACTGGATGGAGGATTCGGGTCTGAAGTAGCTGCCGCCCCGTGCTCGGTGTCACCAGAAGGGGTTGATGTCAACATTGCACTCTCGTTCAGAGCAGATACGTCCTTTCTGGCCCCACTAGAAGATGCCTCAATGACTTTTAACCTGGCTGAGAGAGAATCCCAGAAATCATCCTGCCTTTTCTTCCTAGTTAGCTGGCGTCCAGTATGAGTGTTCGGCATGGCAGGTATAAGGGGGCTTGAATACCCTTCTCTTTTTCGAGGGTTTGCAATCTTGCTAAAATATCAGAAACCTGGGGATCCATATCTTCCTCCAAAGGTGAATTCTCAATAGGCCTTCCCCTTTTAGATGATTGAACAGGAGCTTTCCCCTTGCCCTTCTTTCCCCAAAGACCTTTTTTGGGTGGCATGGCTAATCCTAGCAACAACCCACAATATTAAAATTAAAATCCAATAAAAGGCAAGAGAATAAAATAACGAACCTACCAGCCCGGACGTTGAGACCACAAATGAAATATGAGAGCCACACGCTCGCCTACGATGTGCTATATTGTCCTTCAGCAAAAACGTGGGCCACACACCCACAGCTGGCCAGCCTGTTGCGCCACCACCGCAAAGGAGGGGCCCAAGAGTCAATACCGACCAGGGAGGATCAGCCGATCTCCCCCTGCTACCTTATGATCCAGGCAGGCAGGCAAAGTGGGCCTGTTAAGCCGCTAAAGGCCTATACGTTTAGAAGGGCCTGCACACCCTCACTGGACAGAAAAAAGGGAGGGACCCACAGAAAAGGCTGAGCAAGGGACTGGGGGCCTCTGAAATGCCAGGCAGAGCTTCTAATCTAAGGGGAGGAAGAGCTCTCTAGTCCACCCCCGCCTCCAAATGCCTCTCGCCACACTGTGCCCTGTGCTTCAGGCCCTGGGCCTCCGCCCCACCCCGTGGACCGCCCGGTCTTTTCTTCCCACCCGGAGAAAACCTGCAGGCCCGAAGGCCAAGTAGACAAATCGGGGGGGAAGAGCGGGCAGGAGGACAGCCAACGCCACCCCTCCTCGGGTGTTCGCCCCTTCTTGCTGCCACCGTCTGCTGGGTTGCCTTCCAAAGAGTGCCGCCGCCTTCCTGCTCCGACCACCGCCGAGCGCCGCCAACAAGCCGTCCGCGCTTGCAGCTGCTGCACGCCGCTGAGACCTGGTCCGTGCTCGTCCTCACCGCTGCTCAGCCGCCGTCACGCCACTCAGCCACCGCCGCTGCTCCACCGCCACCACCGCTCTTCGCTGCCCAGACTCGCAGCAAGAAGTGGAGCAGTGGAGGGGTCCTGGCTCTAAATAGCCCTCGACCCCTCCCCTCTCCGGTGGCACCACGCTAGGCCAGCCAATGGCAGGCCTCCACGCCTCATCACCCCATCCTCACCCGCAACTTCCTCTCCCCGCCCATGCAAGCAAGGCAGGAATAGGTATTTCTCACACACCGTTGGTGATTCTGCAAAGGGCTTACTGTTCACATGCAGAGAGACACTTCACCATGTATGCACAGGGCCTCCCTAAATGCATTGTAATGGACATGCATAGGTCCGGGGTGAAGGTTGTTGCGGTAACTAGGGATGGCTTAACATAGGCATGTTTTCTCAGTCAGGAAGCAATGCATACCTGAGAACATGGAGCAAAACCGGGATGTTTCAGGTTCCCCAGTGTGAATTTTCAACTGAAAATCCTGCAAAACTGCTGACCATCAGCTATAATCAGGACACAGCTTTGGGGTGAAACCGAGTTCATCTTAATCAGTGGAAGGCCAAAAAGGCTAATTAAACTCTCTGACAAGGAATTAGCATTGCCCAAGCAGGGGAGAACATATAAGTTGATTGCAATTGCGTTTGGAGAAACAATCCCTGCCATCCAGAATGTAGCTTGAAGGGACAACTCATCAAATGTATAGGACCTCTCCGTAAGAAATAAAGTGCTACTAAATGGCATTTTAATTGCTTGATAGGAATAGAGAGAGAGCAGGCTGCTGCAGGCCTTGGGGGCTTTATTTATTTATTTGCTCCCACAATAAAAGAGTTGGCTGAAAAGATCAAGCTGTACAATCTCAGGCATCCCATTATGCCCAGCTTTGTTGAGAGTCCTATGGCTGTAATGTGTCACACCGTTCATGAGATAATATCTGCTCGTTAGCACAGCAACCACCTCAGTTGTCATTTTCTGTTGCGGTTATTTGCAGGAGAGATAACAAGCTAAATTCTTCAGAGAGACTGCAGATGCTTGCCATACAGGCTGCCATGTGTACAGATAATGGCTCCACTTGATGTTTGTTAAGGGCTGGTTTACTTCAAGCACAGGATTGAATTCCCTCTCCGTCACGTCCATTTAGAAGGAAATAGATTCCACCCAGGTCAGTGGAATTATTCTTTAGCTCTCAAAGGCACAGCATGAAAATTTGTTATGGAGATGGGGGAGAGTATCAGAAATATTACTCCAGACTGGAAAAAAAGAATAAATTCAGTATATAAATGAACTATATCAACGTAAAAAATGATTTGCTGTGTCAGAAAAAGGCAGTGTGAAACTGCTGAATTACAGTCTATCATCTGTGGCTTGAATTAGGATAATGGTCACTGTCTGAACTTTTTGCATTTAATTTCCCTCAAACCTCACTGTTGATAGCTCTCCCCTGACACTCCCACACACAATCGTATGTATATATACCTGCATGCAGAGTTAACCTAGGATAACTTTGCATGAATCTCGTTAAGTGGACTCTAGTCAATGAAATCTTAGGACAGCCTTTCCCAACCTGGTCAGCTTACAACTCCCATCTTCCTCAGCCAACATCTGAAGACCACCAAGTTGGTGAAGGCTGCCTCATGCCATACTACATGTGTTAAAGTTGCCACAAGTCTCTATGTTCAGTGGTTTCAGAGTTATCGTGCTATGAACATTTTCATTGCACTTAGCGTTCATGTATATTATTGCTATTTCAGAGGTGATAGACATATCTTCCATGTATTTTGCTTTTGCGTTATTATGAGTCCTTTTCGGGGTTTTTTTTTTTGTCTGTGTGGTTGGTTGGTTTTTGCATGTACAATGAATTTGATTGGGGGAGGGGTTTGGGGAGGACCGTCATCATGGCAACAGGCATTACTCCTGACCCATGCACATTCATTATAAGATCTGGATAAACTTCCACAAGTGTAACTGCTCATGTGAAAGGCTCTCTGTGTACATTAAGGACCCCACAAGGTCCCTTACCTAGCAGTAAAACTACAATAATAATACTTGAAATAAGTAACAATTATCTATCCTTTTAGGACACCGAAAATCAGATGCCTCACTCTGTATAATGATAACCCCAGTCCTATATTATTCAAAAGGAGGCTGGGGCTCTAATGTCAGTGAGGCAGTGAACTTGTTCTTGGTTTCAGTCAGAACTCTAAAGGAGCTATCCATTTTGGGAACCTATTTTGGGGACAGGGTTCAGCACCTTGGATAGCTCCTGACTGAACCACAGAACAGATGCACTGCCCCATAACCTCAGAGTCACTAGCCTCCACTGGTTTTCAAACAAAGGAGGAATTGGTGATGTATGTTAGAAATATTATTGCAGTCCAATCCTATGCATGTTTACTCAGAAGCAATCCCTAAATAGTTCTATGAGGCTTACTCATAGCTAGGTATACATAGAACTGAAACCTTAAGCAGCAATTTTATATACATCTGGAAGTAAGTCCCACTGAACTCAATGAGTTTTACTTCTACATTGACATGTATAGGATTGCTCTGTTGGCCTACAACAATATGTTTGCCCTTCTCAACACAGTAGTTGCTGAAACTGCTAAGGTTTTGTGCCACTTCACATGGTGCATTATAAAATGTATTAAATGTTACCCTACAACACTTTTTTTAAAATGGATTGGATTTTGAAGTAATTGGATATTAGTGTTTTATAGTCATTTATTTATGGCACTCTGCTTAAAAAAATAAGATTGCCTATATAGAGGCAGTAATGCTGCAGACATGGTTCTAATTTCGCCTACAATAATAACTTCATTTAAGAAAGTATAATTGCTCCATTAAAACAATGCTCTGAACTTTAAGTTTTGGGATTGGTGTTGTTGTTGTTTTTTTAAATGAAAGTGTATATTGGTTTGCAGTTGCATATGATAGCTTTTGCAAGAAAGCACAATGATTCAGTTTTAGTCACATGTAGTTACATGTGATACCGGGATATGGTTGAACATAAATTATAAGTAATAATCATTCATGTGATTACCACGGGTGTAATCCTGCAATTTCACCTTACATAGTTGGAAAACAAGTTGGAAAAGAGTCCATAAGCTGGTGCCCGCACCTTGAGAGGGAAGGAGGAGATCAAATTATTTAACTTCATCCTTCCCATAGGCCTTAATTTTCCTGACTGCTTTCATGAAAAGGCCCTTTGTCCTTCTGTGATCTCATTATTGTCCTATAGACATCCTTGCTACCCCAGCCAACTGATTGCATTGGGTAGGAATGTAGAAAACAGCAAAACCTTTTTTTTCCTTTTTATTGTGAATATCAACAAAACAGAACAGAAATACATCATGAAAAAGAAAAGTGGGGGAAAAGCACATTACATATATAGGATAGTATAAATTTTTTGGCTGTCATAAGGGATCTGAAGATCCATCTGCGCTGACCATGTGTTAACTTCCAAGAAGCCGATAGGTAATTTAGGAGGGTATACACATTGTTCCATATTATAGATTGTTTCAGTACAAAGTTTATCCTTATTATAACCTCTACAGGGCAACTACAGGTCATTGCCAAAACATATGAGTTAAAGAAGCATTAGGTGCATTACAACTTCAAGTTAGACAAACCCTTATTGAAAAGATGTTGTGGAGTCCAATAAACCCGAAACAATTTTTTTTTTTGCTGAATAAGATGTAACCTGAGATGCATAGAAGCTTCAGATATAGAGGCTAGGGCAACCGTCCATTGATTAGTCAAGGTAAGACACTCCAATTCTCTATTCCAATCCAGTCTTAAACTATGGCTATCATATTTACTTACTGCTACTAAATATTTATATATATGGGTCATGGATCGACATGTCAGTCCAGCTCTTATAAGTGTTTCTAACAGTGCTGGATGCTCTGAGGCTGTAAAAGCAGCTGGACCAAACCTAGATTCCAGCAGGTGTTGCAATTGCAACTATTGCCATTGAGCCATTGTAGGTAAATGATATTTAACACACAAGTCTGAAAAAGACAAAAACTCGTTGTCTGGGCCTTTTAGTTGATGCAAAGTAAAAATAATCTTATCCGTCCATGTCTTCCACAAAAACGCTTGCTTTCCAATGCTTCAATCTGGGTTTTCCCATAAAGTCAATTTTTTGAATTCCACTTTGAAGCTATTTCTGACTCGAGCCCTTATCCAATAGTGAGCTGTGTTTTTTCTTTTGCATAAAAATCCATGTGTGTATTTTCATGTTTATATTTTTTTCTAAATGTACATATCAATTGTGCACATCTTTGAAATATGCACATTCTTCTCTCATTGATTAAAGTGTTTTTTTTTTCAAAATATGCAATTTTTTCATGCACATTTTTCAAATGTATTCAGATTGCTAAACACAATTTTGGGGGGGTCTGCAAAGCAATTGCAGGGTTGGAAATGTATGAACTTGAACTGCAGATTGCATCCAAAGCAGGATCTAGACTACTGCTTTAAAATGGTTTGTAACAGTAGTGACAACTGTTCGGGCCCAGGACTCACTCTATATACAGTTTTCAAACCATTTTCAAAGTGTCATATCCTGTTTGGTGTAAATCCGGCCCAAGTTAGCATTCAGTCTGGAAGATGTGAACAGGATTTATTAGGCTAAATCCTGACAATCTGATCCCCCCCCCACACACATCCCTAATATTGGGTGGAAATCAAAATCCCACAGCAAACTCAAACGAACAACAAATATAGTTTTTACTTAAGGTTTTTAAAAGCAGCAAGCAGTTACTATGGTGATATTTCTAGACTATGCAGGAAACAGATTTTTAAACCAGTTTAAGCAGTTAGCAATAAGAGCAATTAGGATATGAAAATAACTTGAGAAGATGCACCCATCTAAACCCTGTCTACAGTGTTTCCCATATTGTAACCCAAGACTTACAAATAAAGCAATAGCTTTCAGCTCATCCTAGTTCATTGAAAGCATAGCTTCCAACTATTATATTTTCAGCTCAGCTTCTTTTGCCCCAGGAGTCTGGGTTTTCTGCATACTCTCTATATTGGTTTTTTTCCCCCTAATTCTACCTCATTTCCCTATGGATTCTTCTCTAACCATACACTTCACTTTGTCTGATTACAGCTCTACCTATATTTAATGTTAAAAAAACCTGCCAGTTTAAAAGACCAAAGGTAGGATATCTCATGTTGGCTAAGGCTCCAAAAAGCTAGGAATTAGGAAGCTAAGCTTATGCCTTAATAGACGTACCCTGTGATCAGGAATGATGTTGAGCACTGCCCCACACTGTTGCTTGCCTACAACTTACCCCCTATGCACTCACACTTTTCCTGGGTCTTTCGCTCCCAAATACAGATAAAAGGATGGGGTGCCTGGAACCAGCAAAGGTAGTTTGTTCTGGTCCTCCAATGTCCTGCTCCCATATTGCCTTATGAAACATCTGAGCCTTACTGTATTGGGTTTTGTTTTGCCTTGGCTTTTCCTCTATAAAGTGCCATTTCTCCCTCAATATTTCACTAATCAAACTGAAAATTTCAGAATATGTTAGATCAATACTTCTTTCTGGCACCTGTAAATTTATATAACTGTTCTTATTTAAGGAAAGTTAGGATAACCCACCCCAATTCCAATTGTACATAGTGTACTGCTTATTTATTTATTTACTACTGAAGGGCCTTAACAAATATGGTATCATAACTTCTCCTCTCAATTGTTTAGCTATTCAGAAGGGTAGCAGAGTTCTTTGTTCCCCATACTATGTAGTTTTCCTTTCACCCTTAAATTTCAGTTCCCTGCTTACAGAGGTGCTGGGATAGGGTTCCAGGGATCCAGACAGGATCAAGTCAAAAAGCAAAATCAGTATGGAGTCAAACACAAAAAAGTTTTGGATAAAAGCACAAGAGCTGTCACTCAGACATTGTTCTACCACCTGGTGTCTGGAACCAAAAGCTTTTAAGTTTGAGCTTCCCACCTAGAACACAGCTGCAAGCCATAAGTGCCACCTTTGAAAGGTCTACTCATGAGCAGGGCCTTCCTTACAAGGATATCTTCACTCAGGAGGAGTCCCTGTTCTTCAGGTGAGGACTTCTGTGCCTGGCAGCTGCCTGTGCCTTGACCTTTATTTGCCTGTACTCTCTGGAACTAGGTGGCCTGTTGGTGTCTTCTTCAGAGTTTAAGAGGGGCTAACTATGTTGTGAGGGTTAGGGTCAATGGCTGTCTCTCCCCCCCAAGGCCCAGAATCCCCCTGATATACCTCATGGTCCCCAGACAGAGGCAGCTCCTCTGTGTTGCTTGGCCTTTGGTTTGGGGTATGTGTGTCCCACTTGTCTTCTGAAGAGAAGTCCTATACTGGGAACATGGCAGGCTGACCTTATGTACCCCCTGAGATCGTTTGTACCTCAAGGTAAGAAGAGCCTCTAAGCAGAAAGCAACCATTCTACAGTGAAGAACAAAACAGAAAATAACTGAACTGTTCCATTTCTTCCCAATCTGTTAGGTCTACATTCTGCACTTAGCCACCCTACCTGGCCCACAATCCTTAACCTTCTCATTTGCCCACTTTCCAATCCCCCTGTCAAACTGGCATGCAGTTCTGGACTCTATGAGTTGCTTTCACCTACTCCCATTTTCTCTTTTGGGTCACCTTGATTCAGGTGCCTCCTCCTTCACCCATTGTTTGTAATCTCTCATTATTTTAGGCCACTGTCTACATTGTCCTACTTCCTTTAGGTTGCAGTCCTATGCACGTTCAGACAGAAAAAAGTCCTGCATCTCCCGGCATCCCCTAGCCATCCATGCTAGCTGGGGAACATCGGGAGCTGTAGAACTTTATGTCTAAACATGCATAGGATTCTGCTCTTAGCTACTCTGTTTTGAACAGTCTCCTTAGCAACACTGCCTCAAGGTATATAGCAACTCCTGTCTTTAAGCAGTATGTTTCTTCAGACCCTGTCTCTGATTTGCCACATTCTTCCTCAGTTCTGTCTCTTTTCTTCTGTTTTATATTTCTATTCCTCTTCAAGTCTCATTCTCCTCCAACTTTCCCACAGGTTCCTCTTTCTCATTCCTTGTATTGTTCCTTTAGCTTTATTGGCTCAGGATCACAGTGTGTTTTAGCATCCCTGTGTCCCAAGATCTCTTTCTAGTCTCTAGCCTGCTCCTGCATAAGAATTCAATCCCATCCAAATGGACATCTTTCCCTTTTCTCATGTAGGTTGGATGACTAAGAGTTTAGTTCCACCAGCAACTGAAGATTCTGATCCGCTATACCTGCTCAGCCAATCAGTGCCAGAGGCTTTATCATCGCACATACAATACAAAAATAGATTGCAGTGTTCTGCATGATAACTAAGCCATTTAAACATTGGGGATTTGCTTGTCAAGAATTCTACTTATGTACACTTCCTATGCAGCATAGTGTATGAGTTCAGGTTATACTGCTAACTGTCCAATAATAGCACCAAATCACAATGATGGTAGTGCACAATCTACTGAATATCTTTCACTACTATCTCCCATTTGAATCAATGGGGTTTATGGTAGTCTCAACAGCATTCTGTCAGAATTTCTAGTGGAACTTTGAAGCCGGGAAAGGCTGCTAGAGCTATCCAGTTATTTTGAGGGCCTTGGGAAATGATATTCCTATTTCTGTTTTTGCGGCAAGTGAAGCTGTGGTCCTATTCCCACTTACCTGGTTGACATAACTCATTTTACAGACTGAACACTGATGGTCTTTCTCCTCTTTCCAAAGGAACGTCTTTGGCACTGAGCAATTTTTAAGAGAAGGAGCAATGATGGGGTGCCCTTAATCCTTTTGATGTACATTGCTTCTCTGCTGCAATGTTCTGGAACTGTTCCAAGTGCAAATCCTCACAAAGGCCCTTTCCACACCAGGCGTTTCACCTGGGATGGCCCTCGGCTGATCCATATGGTCCCAGGGATGGGGGGGGGGGTTGGCCATGGGATTTTCCAGGTTTAAGGGAAACCTGAAAAATCCTGAATTTTCCCATGGTCTCTGAAAGTTTCTGGGACTGCGGGAGATGTGGCCACCCATCCCCGATGCTGGCCACTTACTCGCAAGTAAGCAGAAGGGGGAGCAAGTCCGCCATCCCCAGGATGGCGGGAGGATGGCCCCCCCGGATTTTGCATGCATTTTTTTTATCAATAACCTTTCACTGGAGCACTAGAGTGCTCTTCTCTGATAAAAAACAAAACAAAAAAAATAAAAAAAAATGGCAGCTGCAACTGCTGCGACAGCCCGGGAGGAGCCCAGGTCATCACACCTCTGATGTGGACTGGAGCAATGATCCTGGAAGTCGCTACTTCCGGGATCACCACCCCTCCTGCCCTCTACACCCATCTGGCGTAGAAAGGGCCAAACGCTGTGGTTTGGTGAAGCAGCTGTGTCTGTCTGTGTGTGTGGATGGGTAGGTGGGTGACAATTTGGAGTGGAGAGGTTTTGGGCAGGGAAAGGATTAAGCAGCCATGCCCCTTACTCTTCCTTTGCTCAAAATCCTTCTCTTCTAAAGCAACAACATGTAACTTCTCATACTACATTTTCCCATGTTGATACTTTACATCTTTAGCTCATGATTATCTAGTATTTGAAAAATATATCCTCGGTCCCTTTCCTTCTTGTTTATTACTAACCGATGATATAGCAAAGTAGTGTATTTATTTTGCTTAGCCCTCATTCAGTACTATTACACGTGTCTAATTGTTTTTATTGATCTATTTGTTTAACCAGTCCACCTCCCCTCCGTTCTTGTTCCTTCTTCATCTGTATTGCTAAATGCTTTCAAGGTGGAGTCATCAGCAAGTTTCTCCCCTCCTCTATCCTCTTGGGCCAGAACTACACCAAGCAGGATATGACACTTTGAAAATGGTTTGAAAACTGTATATGGAGTGTATTCTGGGCCCCAACATTTGTCACTACTGTTATAAAACATTTTAAGGCAGTCGTGTAGCTCCTGCCTCTATTTCATTGCTAATGCCACTTGAGGAAAACAAATGAGTTCCATGTCCCTAGGATGTGCACTGGCTCTTCCTAGCCCTGAATCCAGCTTGGTTAATGTGAAACCTGCAGTAAATGCTTCCACATGACCTGAGCACAAGAACTTAAGATGAGCTATGCTGGATCAGACTAAGGTTCCATCTTGTCCAGCATTCTGTTCACACAGTGGCCAATTAGCTGTTTACCAGGAACCCAGAAGTAGGACATGGTGCAATAGCACCCTCCCACCCATGTTCCCCAGCAACTGGTGTCTATAGGTTTACTGCCTCTTATACTGGAGATAGCATATAGCCATCATGACTAGTAGCCATTGATAGGATCCCACTCAGTCCAGCTCTCTGACTAGGGTTTCCCTGGCATTATTCCCCAAGGTGCAGTCTAGCTCCAGCAATATTCCCCACATAGTCTAGTATCAAAAAGAGTAATACATGAGCTGGAGCATAGCTAAGCCCAGGCCATGAGATGACTGATTGGCAGTGGGAGAATGGAGATGCCATTGCCAGCTAAACTTTGCTGTACATTTAGAAACATAACAATGGCCGTAGAATGACTTCATGGGAATACTCCATGCATACACACCCCGGGGGTGGGGGTGGGGGGTAAGTGCCAGTGGCACTGTAGATGTCAAGAGTAGGCAGACTGAAGCTTGTAGGATCTACTTGTCTTTTTTACTAGAATCCAGAGGTCCACCAACTAGAGGCAAGTGCAAAACAAAGCAATGTAAAAAATGGTGACTCGGGGTGGGTGGGGTGTAGCCAGTTTTCTATTTTACCCTCCATGAGCTTGCATATACAAATAGAAATCTATATCAGAGTCTCTTCTGATTAGGGATTCTAACACAAAACGCTGCATAGCACATCTGCACAAAGACCTGTTCAAAGGCACCTAAGTGATATGCATCTTTTACCGGTAAGATACACTGAGACTGAGAGAGACGTGATTACGATTAGAACAAAGTTAGCCATGGCAGAGAATTCAGTTCTGTTCTCTCTCTCTCTCTCTTTTTTTTTTTGCCCCTTGCAGTTTTAATTACACTTGTGAAACTTCTTGCGAAGCATATCCTTTGTGCCAATCAAACTGAACAAATATCAAATGCTAAAAGAAAAAGTCAACCTACATAATTACACAATTTAGACCACACATTCATTGAATATGTCAGTTTGTGGGAGTCAGAAACCCTTGAAGGTCTATTGTAAATCACCTAGAGATCTACCAGGAGATGTTCAACTTCTTCTGCCCACCCTTGGCCCACCTGGTCTGATGATCCATCCACACACATTCACACCCTGTGCTTCATCTGCAGTACCAAGGGCTCACTGGTCCCTTGTTTGGCACCTTACCGCGCAAGTGTTTTGAACACTGGGCCACCTACTGGCACATACAATAAATGTGTGGTCTAAATTGTGCTAATATGTAGGCTGACAGCTATTTTAGCATTTTGATATTTTTTTCGGTATTTGATTGGCACAAAGTGCATGCTTTACAAGAAATGTTAATTAACCTCCCCGTGTATAAGCTTGGAGTGTGTGCATTGTAGTCGACTGTGTGGGTGCCCTCATCTGAATCCACTTGATTTGTCATGTGATTAACCTGAATGTCAGCATACAATAATACTATACTTAACCATTCAACTAATTCACCCTGAAACCCTCATGATGGTGCTTTACAATAGCTTTCTGGTACGCTCAAGGAATTCTGTTCTAAGAGTAGACTGCCATTGTCTTTAAGGTCAGCCATTGCACATTATATGTTTTAATTGCTTTGTAATTACTTTTCATTCTCCTGGGATATGAGAATTGCCTGCTCATTGCCTGCTTTCTTTTTCATCCAAATTTGGTTGATCTTATTGCTGCCAGGGAAAGAAGTCCTTGAGGTGCTTGAAGACTCTCTCCTTCCCCCCCACCTTTTCTTTCCTCCTCTTCACATTATACTCCAGTGACAAATAATTTAGCATACTGAGCAGCTCAACTGAGAAAACCATCATGAGCAGAGAAGCTGCCCTTAAAGAATAAGAGAGGTGCATTAGCCAATAATTTGAAGCATAAGTGTGAATGTAAGGTTTGGAACATTAGCAATCATTCGCTACTTTTTTCCCTTTGTGCACATCTTGCCAAAGTAGATCAGGTTTGGTACTATAAAGAAGAGAACAAGTCATGTGATGCAGTAACGATTTAGTCCCATAGCCAGTTATGCTATGTGTCACAAAGATACATGTCATTTTAAATATACAGCAATGTAATGACTTACAAATTAGTGTCAAACTGCTAATAGTTCACATTATTTTCTGATATTGCACAGTCCAGCTATAGTTAGAAGCCCTGGTCAGGTGTTCCTGAAAGGGATTAAGTAAACATACAAGTGAGGGGTGGGGCTGCGCTACATAGCCCCTCCCCTCAATGTTTCTTATGTGACATCGCTCCCACAAGACCACCCGGTGAGCTTCATGGCTGAGTACGAATTTGAATGGCTGAGAGAGAATTTCTGCACTTTGTTGGAAAACATGCAGAAAAGGGCAACTACAATGATCAAGGGGCTGGAGCACTTCCCTGATGAGTAGAGTTTACAACATCTGGGACTGTTTGGCTTGGAGAAGAAGTGAGTAAAGGGAGACATGATAGAAGTGTACAAAATTATGCATGGTGTGGAGAAAGTGGCTAGGGAAAGAATTTTCTCCCTCTCCCATGATACAAAAAGGGTTCATCTGATGAAGACGATTGGTGGGAGATTCAAGACAAAGAAAAGGACAGTGCATAGTTACATTATGGAATTCACTTACACAAGATGTAGTGATGACTACCAATTCGGAGGGCTTAAAAGGGGATTGGACAAACTCATGGAGTATAGTGCTATCAATGGCTATTAGTCTTGACGGCTATATGCTACATCCAGTATCAGAGGTAGTATGCCTAGGTATGCCTAGGTATAGCAGTTGCACTCAAGTCTTGCTTGTGGTTTCCCACAGACAGCTGCTTGGCCACTGTGTGGCTAGATGGACCTTGCTCTGATCCCACATGGGTCCTATCTCCTTACGAATGCAGGTTTCCAGAGTCTTAATCTGACACTGTAACCATTGGAATTCATCACTCTCTGTCACTTCTACTGCAATGTTCTCTAGAGAGTGGATAGCTACTTTTTAATATAAGCTACAGATTGTGTCACAATGGAGACATTTGGGTATTTTAGTGTTTAGTGAGACAGAGTTGTCAGCTCTGGCAGAAATATGGCAATGCCAGATTTCTGTTACACAGAGGCAGGGAAGCCATTCTTCTTGAGCTCTGGCTGTACTGGCACTTGTTTTAAAATAATAATTTATTGGCTGAGATTGCTCTGTTCTTACTTTACATGACACATTAGCAACTTTTCGGTAATGTATTTTGGAGTACAAAAAGAGCAGCTGGCAAGGCAGGAATTCAGGTTGCCCATGAGCAGGTGGGCCTTTGTGGCAGAAACTCAGCCAGGCTGAGAATAGATTTGCTCTGAGGATATTAAGTACAACTGTGCTTCCTCTCAATTCTCCAATGTGCTTTTAAAAATGGTGAATAGCAAATTCTCTCCCTTCAAGATGTTTCCCCACCCTAGTTTTGCCAATTTAATTTGTTGCACATTAGAAGCCTCAAATAAATGGGAATGCCCACTGATGGCTACTAACACAACATTTCTGTTGCTTTGCTATATACACCTAACTCAGTTCAACAGTTTAGTACTCAACATGTTCGGGATGGGAAGAAATTCATCGCGTTCATATTTAATGCGACATAACCGAATTTCTCACTTTTGAACCACCATGTGAATCGAAACTCAATCTTCAAACTGTCATATTTCCAAATTTTGCAATGGAGTTATCCAATCAAAATATGTATATGAAAGTGAATATATTACAAAAATCAGGGAGGGATGACAGCACTATATCTCTGATAGCTGGGACTTGATAGCTGGGGAGAAAGTGGTGGGATTCAATCTATGTTCGTCCATGCTCCAGACATATATAGTCATACTGCCCTCTAAATAAGCCTAGAGTTAAAATCAATATAGCTAGGGATTGTAGCAAGTTTGTTAAATTCCTTTGGGCCTGAGAGCATGTTCTGTATGTTGATCTGTGAATCCTGTCTTTTTGCCCATTAATAAGTAACCCTCATTTTGAACATTCAGTGATTGCTGTGGAGTGAGTCTAGAGATTCTTTCCACTCAGACCTCCCTCATGATGGCTTATCCTTGACCTTGCTTGCTACATTTAGATTTACGAAGATTAATGAGTGTCCCTAGTCCAGCCAGGGAAATATGGCAAATACAGAGTGGTGGTAGTGATTATATCTGAGCTGGAGGATAATTAGCGAATTATTACTACTGGAGAGGCTCCTGAATCATCAGGACGTGGTACATGCCATATCCAACTTCCCTTTTTTAAAAACAAGTACTCAAGATGGCTAACCATAATACAATATAGATAAAATATAACAGAAAATAAACAGTTTTAAATACTCATTAATTAAAAACGCAATTAAATACATATCAATAAAAATGGAGCTTCCTTAAAACCTACTTCAGCATATGAGTCAGATTAAAAGCCAGATGTCTTTCTAAATGAAATGACAGCAGAATGCAGCTAACCTTGCCTCTCTTGGCAGAAAGTTCCAGAGTTTGGGAGCAGCCACCAAGAAGGCCCTCTCTGGCACTTCCTCCAATGGTGATGGTACAGAGAGAAGAACCCCTTTCAAAAATCATAAAACCCATGTTTGAAATGTGATCTTTTAAACAGCCTGGTCCCAAGGATCATAATCCACAATTCAAATTGTGTCTGGAAATGGCCAATGAAGCTGTTGTAGCGAAGCAGTCATATGCCCCTATTCACATGAAAGGTTATGTCATGGTGGGAGGGCTCATAAATGTGAGGCTTCCTCCAAGAGCCCTACCATATGTGTAACACATGCTGTAAACTGAGCCTATGAGCTAAAGGCTGAAATTTGATACATATTCTTAGATAGTAAATTGTGCCAATCCAAAGATCTGTGGATCTTTCCTCCACACTGAAGATAATGAGGAGCTTTTGTGTGTTTAGAGCTTTATGTGTGCATTACCTGCACACTGAAATTGAAAGAACTAGATTAAGTCCCTTAGATAATTTTGCACTGATTGCCGGTATTGTACGCATAAACTACTTTTTAAAGCACCAACATTGCAATGCCAGTTTTGAAGTCAACAGCTGATTTGGAATACCTGATATGACAATTAAATGTCAATTTTCAGGTTAATGTGCTAATGCCAAAAGTGTTGATGTTTTATCATCTTGACTATAAATACAGCCATGTATATAAATAGATTTGTCATGCTCCAAAGTAGGGTTGTGCATCGGATCGGATCCGATCCACGATCCGAATCCGATCCGCCCCAAAAATCGGAAAATCCGATCCGATCTGATCCGACACAACATCCGATCCGATCCGATCCGATCCGACGAGGTCCGATCCGGATCGGATCGGATCGGCGGATCGGACGCCATTTTAAATGCGTTTTTCCAATAGCAAAGTATTGTTGTTTTACAAAAACGCCTATAACTTTTTCATTTTTAACGACAGAAGGATGAAACTTGGGCACATTGTACACTGGTTAGGGATAGGTATCTGTGAGAAATTTCAGAAAGATTGGTGCATGCAGTTTGTGGCAATTAATTTTTTAATAAATAACATGGAATGCCTATAACTCAGTCATTTTTAAAGTTACACACATGAAACTTTTCCACATTGTAGGTGGTACCTTGGGACCCACGTGTGTGAAATCCCAGAACCGTGGGTGCTTGCCTGGTGTGGCAATGAATTTTTGAAAAATGGGTAGTAGTGGGGTAAATGCAGTTATGCCTCCCATGTTTTTATTTTTAAAGATACACAGGACACTTCGGCACATTACAGGGAACACTTCCCTTGATATGTGTGTAAAATTTCAGACAGCTAGCTCCAGGCATGTGTTGGCAATGAATTGTTGAAAATTGGGTAGCAGTGGGGTAAAATACAGTTTTGCCTCCCATTTTTTTATTTTCAAAGATACAAACGGGAAACTTTGGCACATTGCAGGGAACACTTCACTTCAAATGTGTGTGAAATTTCCGGAAGCTAGGTGCAATATTTTAGTGGGAAACGAACGTTTATTCATGGCATTTCACATGGGATTTATGGGTTGGTTTGAAGAGCTACCAAGCTCTAACTCGCTCACATGGCAGAGGACCTATGGCCGCTCATACGCTGAAAATTTCACAAACTTTGGTGCAATGCTTTAGTGGGAAAACAAAGGTTTATTCATGGCATTTCACATGGGATTTATGGGTTGGTTTGAAGAGCTACCAAGCTCTAACTCGCTCACATGGCAGAGGACTTATGCCTGCTCAAACGCTGAAAATTTCACAAACTTTGGTGCAATGCTTTAGTGGGAAAACAAAGGTTAAACTTTATTATTTTAAACCTTCAGGAAAGGGAGGGGGAGGCTGTGTTTGTGTGTGTGTGTTTGACAGCTTGATCCACCAATTGTGCTTTAGAATACATGACTGAATCACCCAATCCTGTGAAGACTTTCTTCAGCCTCCAATCGCAATGCTGGAGGAGGGCACCAGTATATATTCTCTCAGCCCTGCCCTTCTGGCTCTTTGTGGGTTGAACGTGGAGGAGATTAGGGAGTGTTTTGGAGCTGTGTTGGAGAGACTGTATTATTGATTGTATTTGGAGGTGGTTTTGAGGAGTTTTTCTGATCTTTTACTTCAGCTTTTCTTGTTCTCTCTCTTGGCTTTCCTTTCTCTCTTGCCTTTCCTTTCTTAGATAGCACGTTTGTTTGTCTGTGAGTTCAGTTTGTCTTTGCAGTGAGTGTGTTTGTTCTTCTTTCGCTTTCTGAAAAAAACCCAAAAAAATAATAAAAAAATATTTCTATCCTCTCTCTCTCTCTCTCTCTTTCTCTGTGTGTGTGTGTGTGTGTGTGCGCTTGTGAGTGAGTGTGTGTTGCTGGGCTGTGTAGCCTGCTGCTACAAACACAAAAAAAGTCAGCAAAGCACACACTTATACAAAAATAAATAATAATAAAAATAAAATGAAGCGTGGCACTCAAAGGGGGGGTGCTCCCAAGGCAGCATTTGGGAGAGGCCGCTCTGGGCATGGCGCTGCTGCTGCTGCTGGGACCAGCAGCAGGCAGCCTACTTCCACACCCCCAGTTAAACTGAGGCGTTCTCCACTGGGGCAGCAGAAGCAGGCAGAGGCAACTCAAAGTAGTGCCTGCAGGGCACTCTTTCAGCAACATGAGGCAGGTGCTGGGAGCAGCAGTGGGCATGAAGAAGGAGCACTATATCCAGCTCCTTCTTTGGTGGGTGAGCCTGTGAACCCGCTGACTGATCTTTTCCCAGATCTTGTGGAAGTCAGCGAGGTTCAGAGTGAGAAGGAGGACTCTGATGTGGGGCAAGAGGAAGAGCAGGCAGCGCCAGAGACTTACTCTCCACAATCCGTCCTCTCTTCCACTCATTCCCTTGCTCCTGAGGTGACACCACAGAGCGAAGGCGCCGGCAGGCCGTCTGTGTCACCCCAGAAGCGACAGGCAAGCAAGGTGTGGGACCACTTTGAGGTGGGAGTGGATTCCCGCTTTGCTGTCTGTCGCCACTGCAAGATGTCAGTGAGCAGGGGAAAAATGCCAGGCCACTTCACCACCACGAACCTCACCCGCCACATGCAGAGGCACCACCAGTCTGTTTTGCTTGGGACCGAGGCGGGCACCTCGCAGCAGACTGGTGCTAGCGGCAAGGGCAAGCAGAAGGCTCCTGCAACTTCTGCCAGCTCTCGACCTCCCATCCCCAAGAGGCTTCGCCAGGCCACCATGGAAGAGATGGGGTGGGGGAAGTATGGAGCCACAAGGTGGCGTTTTCCAGCGCCCAACCAGATCACCAATTGCATCAGTGAGATGGTGGCGTTGGATGACCAGCCATTCAGCCTCGTCGAGAACGCAGGCTTCAAGAGGCTGATGGCTCTTGTGGTTCCATACTACAAGCCGCCGTGTCGCACCACCCTGAGCAGGCGTGTGGTGCCCTCCCTGTACCAGGCATGCAGGGAGTTAGTTCTGGGTCGTCTGTGCCAGGCAGAGGCACAGAAGGTGCACTTCACTTCGGACATCTGGTCCAGCGAAGGAGGAGTGCACGCTTACCTGTCCCTGACGGCTCACTGGTGGGGAGCCTCAGGGCAGGAAGCACCCAGGACTTCTGGGACTGGGAAGGAGGGCTGCTGCTGGGCCCTCCTTCATACCGCAGTCATGGACCAGTCCCACACGGTGGAGGAGATTACGGAGGCCATGAACCGCATGGTGGCAGGGTGGCTGGGCGGGCACCAGCACACCCGCGGTTACATGGTCACGGACGGGGGAGCCAATATGCTGAAGGCGGTGCGCGATGGCGGATTTGAGGGCATCCGCTGCATCGCGCACGTCTTCAACCTGGTCGTCAGGGATGGCCTTGGAGGCAGCAAGGCCCCTCTCCCTCCCCAAATCCGTAATCTCCTAGAGAGCTGCAGGAAGGTGGCTGGGCATTTCCACCACAGCGTGAAGGGCAGTCGGTTGCTGCGGGAGAAGCAGCAGGAGCTGGGACTTCCGCAGCACCGGCTAGTGCAGGACGTGGCAACACGTTGGAACTCCACCTACCACATGCTTGAGCGTATGGTGGAGCAACAGCGTGTTGTCCACGAGATGTTCAGGGTCGGGGACATTGGCATCCAGGCCCCACTGTCCAGGCAGCAGTGGGAGGCCATGTCCCAGCTTCTGGTGGTCCTCAAGCCGTTCCTTGAGGCCACCGAGACCCTGAGCAGCAGCACTGCCCTTCTCAGCCAGGTGCTCCCCGTGGCCAGGCATCTCCAGAATCAGATGGGCGAGTTTCTGGAGGCCGGGGATGCCGTCACCGGCAGGCGCTTCCTGCCAGAGGTGCGGGAAGTGGTGACGAGGCTGAGGGAAGCCTATCCCGCTGGGTCCAGCCTCTCTACAACGAGAGGCAGTACATGTTGGCCACCATGTGCGACCCGCGCATCAAGGATGGGTTATGTGGGCAGACTTCCCGGGCAGGTTGGGTGGAAATGCTGGTGACGGACGTTCGGGCGGCCCGGGATGCCAGGATTGGGCAGGCAGAGGAGGAGGCCACCGAAGCCCAGGCGCTAAGTCCGCTGAGCACCACCAGCAGCGGCGGCAGCAGCACCACCACACCCAGCAGGGGGACAGGCCAGGGGTTTTGGGACAAGGCTTTGCAGGCTGCGGTTGGGCATAGAGGCACTCAACCCAGCCGCCGCCAGGATGACGCTGCAGCAGCAGTGCAGCGTTACCTGGCGGAGCAGATGGAGGACGGCTCCATCGAACCCCTGGCCTACTGGTCATCTCGGCGCCAGATGTGGCCTGATCTGGCGCGGGTGGCCATGGACAGAATCAGCTGCCCACCATCCAGCGTTCCAAGCGAGCGGGTGTTTTCCATGGCGGGCGACGTGGTCACACCCCACCGCTCTCGCTTGGACGCTGAGATTGTGGAGCAGCTGGTCTTCCTCAAGGTCAATCTGCCCCTGCTGGGATACCCCACCCTCATGCCCGCGGGGGAGTAATTGGCAGGCACCCCCCATCCATCCCACACCTTTGGGCAGGCACCGGCAGGCCCTTGATTTTTTAATTCTTATTTTCGGTTAATTAATTTTCTTTACTTTAATTTACTGGCTGTGTTGTTTACAGCTCAGTAACTCAACTCTGAACGATGGATCCCGAAGGGATCTAGTTCCTTCTCCTAGCCTCTTACATTGAGGGGATGCACAAGCATCTCACACATTCTATGTTGTTTGACTTGAACCAATGTGCTTGCACGTGTGCCTCTGAAATTGGACTCCGATGGCTCCCTCCAGGCCTTCTGTAAGGTCCAACACTTCCATGGGCGTTTCTTCTTGTAAGACCACGTCAGAGGCTCATGAGAACTTTGGATAAGAAGAAGGCTTAATTTTATCGCCAAGGAACGCATGCACCTCTCTGACTATGAACGAAGGACGCGATAGGATTCCTCTTCCAGTCTCCTACATTGAGTGGATGACAAGCAGCATCCCACACTGTTTCTGACTGTGTCTTTTGGACTTATGTGGCAGCCTTGCAGGGCTGTCACTGTGTGTTGTGTTTATTTTGGCTATATGATTTAAAAAACTGCCTGCCCGCCTGCCCAGCTGCTAGGTTGCCGCCATTGTGAAGTAGCCGGAATGCGTGGGCTGGTCTCACGGTTCTATTGCTTACTTGTGCAATGCGCAAGCGCCTGGCATCATGCCCGCCTCTGCCTCTGCCTCTGCCTGCCTGCCTGCCTGCCCGCCTGCCCAGCTGCTAGGTTGCCGCCATTGTGAAGTAGCCGGAATGCGTGGGCTGGTCTCACGGTTCTATTGCTTACTTGTGCAATGCGCAAGCGCCTGGCATCATGCCCGCCTCTGCCTCTGCCTCTGCCTGCCTGCCTGCCTGCCCGCCTGCCCACCTGCTAGGTTGCCGCCATTGTGAAGTAGCCGGAATGCGTGGGCTGGTCTCACGGTTCTATTGCTTACTTGTGCAATGCGCAAGCGCCTGGCATCATGCCCGCCTCTGCCTCGGCCTCTGCCTGCCTGCCTGCCTGCCCGCCTGCCCACCTGCTAGGTTGCCGCCATTGTGAAGTAGCCGGAATGCGTGGGCTGGTCTCACGGTTCTATTGCTTACTTGTGCAATACGCAAGCGCCTGGCATCATGCCCGCCTCTGCCTCTGCCTCTGCCTGCCTGCCTGCCTGCTAGGTTGCCGCCATTGTGAAGTAGCCGGAATGCGTGGGCTGGTCTCACGGTTCTATTGCTTACTTGTGCAATGCGCAAGCGCCTGGCATCATGCCCGCCTCTGCCTCTGCCTCTGCCTGCCTGCCTGCCTGCCCGCCTGCCCACCTGCTAGGTTGCCGCCATTGTGAAGTAGCCGGAATGCGTGGGCTGGTCTCACGGTTCTATTGCTTACTTGTGCAATGCGCAAGCGCCTGGCATCATGCCCGCCTCTGCCTCTGCCTCTGCCTCTGCCTGCCTGCCTGCCTGCTAGGTTGCCGCCATTGTGAAGTAGCCGGAATGCGTGGGCTGGTCTCACGGTTCTATTGCTTACTTGTGCAATGCGCAAGCGCCTGGCATCATGCCCGCCTCTGCCTCTGCCTCTGCCTGCCTGCCTGCCTGCCCGCCTGCCCAGCTGCTAGGTTGCCGCCATTGTGAAGTAGCCGGAATGCGTGGGCTGGTCTCACGGTTCTATTGCTTACTTGTGCAATGCGCAAGCGCCTGGCATCATGCCCGCCTCTGCCTCTGCCTCTGCCTGCCTGCCTGCCTGCCCGCCTGCCCACCTGCTAGGTTGCCGCCATTGTGAAGTAGTCGGAATGCGTGGGCTGGTCTCACGGTTCTATTGCTTACTTGTGCAATGCGCAAGCGCCTGGCATCATGCCCGCCTCTGCCTCTGCCTCTGCCTCTGCCTGCCTGCCTGCCTGCTAGGTTGCCGCCATTGTGAAGTAGCCGGAATGCGTGGGCTGGTCTCACGGTTCTATTGCTTACTTGTGCAATGCGCAAGCGCCTGAAATCATGCCCGCCTCTACCTCTGCCTCTGCCTCTGCCTGCCTGCCTGCCTGCTAGGTTGCCGCCATTGTGAAGTAGCCGGAATGCGTGGGCTGGTCTCACGGTTCTATTGCTTACTTGTGCAATGCGCAAGCGCCTGGCATCATGCCCGCCTCTGCCTCTGCCTCTGCCTGCCTGCCTGCCTGCCCGCCTGCCCACCTGCTAGGTTGCCGCCATTGTGAAGTAGCCGGAATGCGTGGGCTGGTCTCACGGTTCTATTGCTTACTTGTGCAATGTGCAAGCGCCTGGCATCATGCCCAGCCCGCCTCTGCCTGCCTGCCAATGTGACTTTGCCTGGAGGAGCCTATGCCACTGTGACTTTGCCTGGAGGAGCCTATGCCAATGTGACTTTGCCTGGAGGAGCCTATGCCACTGTGACTTTGCCTGGAGGAGCCTATGCCACTGTGACTTTGCCTGGAGGAGCCTATGCCAATGTGACTTTGCCTGGAGGAGCCTATGCCACTGTGACTTTGCCTGGAGGAGCCTATGCCAATGTGACTTTGCCTGGAGGAGCCTATGCCAATGTGACTTTGCCTGGAGGAGCCTATGCCAATGTGACTTTGCCTGGAGGAGCCTATGCCACTGTGACTTTGCCTGGAGGAGCTTATGCCAATGTGACTTTGCCTGGAGGAGCCTATGCCACTGTGACTTTGCCTGGAGGAGCCTATGCCAATGTGACTTTGCCTGGAGGAGCCTATGCCAATGTGACTTTGCCTGGAGGAGCCTATGTGCCACTGGAGTCCTCCGATCCACAGCGGCCGCACGAATAAGGTAAGTGTGTGCAGTCAACGCAGGGACACCTGAGGGTGTCCAGAAGTGGGGCAGTCTGAGATCTTACTTCCGAGTAAGCAAGCAGGCAGCCCCGTGTGCCTACTGGGGCGTGGGCACTCAGGACCGGGCAGATGCCAGTCCTGGGTGAGAGGGAGCCAATGGTGGAAAAGTATGATTTATCTCATGTTAATTCTTTTCCCCCCCCCTCCTTCTTTTGCAGCCTATGGAACTCTTCGCCACTGCGCAAAGCGGACCCGTGATTCCAGACTGCCCATCTGCCCCAGCCACGGCCGCATGGAGGTGGCCCATCGATTCACGTCGCCCGTACGACTCAGGTAAGAGTGCAGGCAGAGTGGGCATATAGAAAAGAAGGCAGGGCCCCTGCACCTTTAACTGTTGTGATGAAGAGGGAATCTCAGCAGGAACTAATTCCATACAAATGACACTGGCTGAAATTCCCTTTTCTCTACAACTGCTGAAGTTAGGAACCCTGACCTGGATTTGATCTGGTCAGCCTAACATAGGGTGCTATTAGGAGTGAATGAATAACCCCAGGACAAAAGAAATGGTGATTCTCTAATGCTCCGGTAAGCTGTGTCCTGCCAGACACAAAAGGATAGCCAATCACTCTAACAATGGGCTCAGAAGAGTGATTTAGAAAGGGAGGGGTGCAGCAGGAGAAAGAGGATTGCGTCACAAACAAGAGAAGTGTGCCGGTGGGAGACTACTAGGACTTGCATGTATTAATTTAATACAAATCTTTATTTATTTTCCTTTCTTCTTTTGCAGTATAAAAGTATTCATGTAATATTCATTTTCCCCCTCCTCTTCTTTTGCAGCCTATGGCACTCTCACTGCCACAGTGCCCGGGAAAGGAGAGACTTTGCCCATTACATGCCAGCCTGCCTGCCCGCTGCTGATGCCGCCTGCCGCCTTCCAGATCGTTCCTGCGAGGCGGGCCAGCCGCCTTCCTTGCACAAGCCATGGGACTAGGGGTCCTCCAGGAGAATCTCACCTAGTCCTCAACGCCCTCAGGACTATGGTAAGTGTTCTGTGAATGGGGGGGCACCTTCCACCTAACTGAAGGTTGGCTGTCTGCCTGCTAACTTCCGAGTAAGCAGGCAGCCCCGTGTGCCTGCTGGGGCGTGGGCACTCAGGACCGGGCACATGCCAGTCTTGGGTGGGAGGGAGCCAGTGGTGGAAAAGTATCATTTTTCTCATATTCTTCCCCCCCCCCTTCTTCTTTTGCAGCCTATGGAACTCTTTGCCACAGTGCCCAGGAGAGACGGTAATGCAGACTGCCCACCTGCCCGTCACTGCCCGCCTGGAAGTGGCATCTTATCAACAACGCCCTCACGACTGTGGTAAGTGTTCTGTGAATGGGGGGGCACCTTCCACCTAACTGAAGTTTGGCTGTCTGCCTGCTAACTTCCGAGTGAGCAGGCAGCCCCGTGTGCCTGCTGGGGCGTGGGCACTCAGGACCGGGCACATGCCAGTCTTGGGTGGGAGGGAGCCAGTGGTGGAAAAGTATCATTTTTCTCATATTCTTCCCCCCCTTCTTCTTTTGCAGCCTATGGAACTCTTTGCCACAGTGCCCAGGAGAGACGGTAATGCAGACTGCCCACCTGCCCGTCACTGCCCGCCTGGAAGTGGCATCTTATCAACAACGCCCTCACGACTGTGGTAAGTGTTCTGTGACTGGGGGGGCACCTTCCACCTAACCGAAGGTTGGCTGTCTGCCTGCTAACTTCCGAGTGAGCAGGCAGCCCCGTGTGCCTGCTGGGGCGTGGGCACTCAGGACCGGGCACATGCCAGTCTTGGGTGGGAGGGAGCCAGTGGTGGAAAAGTATCATTTTTCTCATATTCTTCCCCCCCCCCTTCTTCTTTTGCAGCCTATGGAACTCTTCGCCACTGCGCAAAGCGCACCCGTGATTCCAGACTGCCCATCTGCCCCAGCCACGGCCGCATGGAGGTGGCCCATCGATTCACGTCGCCCGTACGACTCAGGTAAGAGTGCAGGCAGAGTGGGCATATAGAAAAGAAGGCAGGGCCCCTGCACCTTTAACTGTTGTGATGAAGAGGGAATCTCAGCAGGAACTAATTCCATACAAATGACACTGGCAGAAATTCCCTTTTCTCTACAACTGCTGAAGTTAGGAACCCTGACCTGGATTTGATCTGGTCAGCCTAACGTAGGGTGCTATTAGGAGTGAATGAATAACCCCAGGACAAAAGAAATGGTGATTCTCTAATGCTCCGGTAAGCTGTGTCCTGCCAGACACAAAAGGATAGCCAATCTCTCTAACAATGGGCTCAGAAGAGTGATTTAGAAAGGGAGGGGTGCAGCAGGAGAAGGAGGATTGCATCACAAACAAGAGAAGTGTGCCGGTGGGAGACTACTAGGACTTGCATGTATTAATTTAATACAAATCTTTATTTATTTTCCTTTCTTCTTTTGCAGTATAAAAGTATTCATGTAATATTCATTTTCCCCCTCCTCTTCTTTTGCAGCCTATGGAACTCTCACTGCCACAGTGCCCGGGAAAGGAGAGACTTTGCCCATTAAATGCCAGCCTGCCCGCCCGCTGCTGATGCCGCCTGCCGCCTTCCAGATCCTTCCTGTGAGGAGGGCCAGCCGCCTTCCTCGCACAAGCCATGGGACTTGGCATTCGCCCTCAAGGAGAATGTCACCCAGTCCCCAACGCCGCTGTTGGACTTTGCCCTGGATGCCAGCCTGCCTGCCCGCCCGCTGCTGATGCCGCCTGCCGCCTTCCAGATCCTTCCTGTGAGGAGGGCCAGCCGCCCTCCTTGCACAAGCCATGGGACTTGGCATTCGCCCTCAAGGGGAATGTCACCCAGTCCCCAACGCCGCTGTTGGACTTTGCCCTGGATGCCAGCCTGCCTGCCCGCTGCTGATGCCGCCTGCCGCCTTCCAGATCCTTCCTGTGAGGAGGGCCAGCCGCCTTCCTCGCACAAGCCATGGGACTTGGCATTCGCCCTCAAGGAGAATGTCACCCAGTCCCCAACGCCGCTGTTGGACTTTGCCCTGGATGCCAGCCTGCCTGCCCGCCCGCTGCTGATGCCGCCTGCCGCCTTCCAGATCCTTCCTGTGAGGAGGGCCAGCCGCCTTCCTCGCACAAGCCATGGGACTTGGCATTCGCCCTCAAGGAGAATGTCACCCAGTCCCCAACGCCGCTGTTGGACTTTGCCCTGGATGCCAGCCTGCCTGCCCGCCCGCTGCTGATGCCGCCTGCCGCCTTCCAGATCCTTCCTGTGAGGAGGGCCAGCCGCCCTCCTTGCACAAGCCATGGGACTTGGCATTCGCCCTCAAGGGGAATGTCACCCAGTCCCCAACGCCGCTGTTGGACTTTGCCCTGGATGCCAGCCTGCCTGCCCGCTGCTGATGCTGCCTGCCGCCTTCCAGATCCTTCCTGTGAGGAGGGCCAGCCGCCTTCCTCGCACAAGCCATGGGACTTGGCATTCGCCCTCAAGGAGAATGTCACCCAGTCCCCAACGCCGCTGTTTGGACTTTGCCCATTAAATGCCAGCCTGCCTGCCCGCCTTCCAGATTCTGCTGTGGAAGGAGAAATAAATAATACTAGGTGCTGCAAGAGACCATGTGGATTGGCTCTACATCAAAGCAGCCTTCTGGTTTAGAATTACATACTACACAAGAAAAGAACAATCATTTATCCTGCAAGATCCCTTCCCAGGCTAGGATCTGAATAATAGCTATTAGCTAGGATCTGAATAGCTATTAGCTGGGATCTGATTAGCTACTAGTGCATTTCGTAGCATTCCTGCAACCAACACCTGTCTTGTCATGTAAATGTATGGGTCCCTAAAGCAATTTACAATCACTTTACATTTTACAAATGAATAAGTGAAACTTTCTTCCCTCATTACCATTCCACACCAGGCAGGCAATGTCCCCTTCCTGAAGGTTTAAAATAATAAAGTTTAACCTTTGTTTTCCCACTAAAGCATTGCACCAAAGTTTGTGAAATTTTCAGCGTTTCAGCGGGCATAAGTCCTCTGCCATGTGAGCGAGTTAGAGCTTGGTAGCTCTTCAAACCAACCCATAAATCCCATGTGAAATGCCATGAATAAACCTTTGTTTTCCCACTAAAGCATTGCACCAAAGTTTGTGAAATTTTCAGCGTTTGAGCGGGCATAAGTCCTCTGCCATGTGAGCGAGTTAGAGCTTGGTAGCTCTTCAAACCAACCCATAAATCCCATGTGAAATGCCATGAATAAACCTTTGTTTTCCCACTAAAGCATTGCACCAAAGTTTGTGAAATTTTCAGCGTATGAGCGGCCATAGGTCCTCTGCCATGTGAGCGAGTTAGAGCTTGGTAGCTCTTCAAACCAACCCATAAATCCCATGTGAAATGCCATGAATAAACCTTTGTTTTCCCACTAAAGCATTGCACCAAAGTTTGTGAAATTTTCAGCGTATGAGCGGCCATAGGTCCTCTGCCATGTGAGCAAGTTAGAGCTTGGTAGCTCTTCAAACCAACCCATAAATCCCATGTGAAATGCCATGAATAAACGTTCGTTTCCCACTAAAATATTGCACCTAGCTTCCGGAAATTTCACACACATTTGAAGTGAAGTGTTCCCTGCAATGTGCCAAAGTTTCCCGTTTGTATCTTTGAAAATAAAAAAATGGGAGGCAAAACTGTATTTTACCCCACTGCTACCCAATTTTCAACAATTCATTGCCAACACATGCCTGGAGCTAGCTGTCTGAAATTTTACACACATATCAAGGGAAGTGTTCCCTGTAATGTGCCGAAGTGTCCTGTTTGTATCTTTAAAAATAAAAACATGGGAGGCATAACTGCATTTACCCCACTACTACCCATTTTTCAAAAATTCATTGCCACACCAGGCAAGCACCCACGGTTCTGGGATTTCACACACGTGGGTCCCAAGGTACCACCTACAATGTGGAAAAGTTTCATGTGTGTAACTTTAAAAATGACCGAGTTATAGGCATTCCATGTTATTTATTAAAAAATTAATTGCCACAAACTGCATGCACCAATCTTTCTGAAATTTCTCACAGATACCTATCCCTAACCAGTGTACAATGTGCCCAAGTTTCATCCTTCTGTCGTTAAAAATGAAAAAGTTATAGGCGTTTTTGTAAAACAATAATTTGCTATAGGAAAAAGCATTCAAAATGGCGTCCGATCCGGATCGGAAAATCCGATCCGCGGATCGGAATCGGATCCGATCCGACACACTATCCGATCCGATCCGATCCGACCCCCCAGGTCCGATTCCGATCCGCTATCCGATCCGATCCGGGGGGTCAGTGCACATCCCTACTCCAAAGAAGATTTTATTTCCACATTTATTTCAACCCCAATCTTTATACCACATTGTTTTGTAACAATACATTTGCCTAATAAAGCAAGCAATTCATGCACTGGGTTAAATGTTGTTTTCCTTGTGTTTTCTTCTTCTTTTCCATCTTCTATTTCTCTTCTAATTAACATATTAAGCAATTTAGTTCTTACTATTGTTCATTTTAAATTGAAGATGAGGAGTAATTAACTTTCTGTAGGAGAATGTCAAGCACTTCCCTTCGCTCCATTGGACCAAAATTTGTCCAAGGAGAAGAACGTGGTTTCATATAAATAACAATTGCTGAAATTAATTAGTCTCTTTTAATTGGCTCCATCTAATTATCACATAGTCTATGGATGAGAGTTAAAAGAGGTGTGTTGGGGGGGATACATGCAAAAAATGCATATTTTCTCATGCTTGTACTGATATCCTCCTCAAACATATTGTATTGATGTCAACTGAGGACATAAGAACAGCTTTGCTGGATCAGATGAAAGGTTAATCTACTCCAGCATACCATTTCTCACAGTGGTCAACCAGATGCCTTAAAGCAGAATGGACCTTTCTCATTGCTGCTACCCAGCAGCTGGTACTCAGAGGCAAACTGTCATTGAACATTAAGGCTGCCTATGACTAGTAGCCTTTGATTTTCAGTTTTTAATTTTTAAAAAAGTGCTAGAAGACTGCTGGGAAAAAATCACAGTTTTTTTTTTGTTCAATATACTGTTTAAATATAATTTAAACTCCAACTACTTCCCCAACTTTGTGGGAGTGAGTCTTCAAACCAGTCTTCCACTGGGATGGAGCTATGGAAGAGCCTATAAAATGTTTGATGGGAAGGAAATAGAAAATGGGACATACACAGACACAATTTATACAGAACACTTTATAGTATAATCCTATGCATGCCAACTCAGAAATAATCCCCATTTGGTTAAGTGGGACTTACTCCAGGTAAGTGGGCATAAGATGGCATCCTTAGATCTTTGAAGAACTGAAAGAGACTTAGATCTTGCCATAGAAAACTCTGGTCATTTGGCATCACATAAACCCTGGGTAGGACTGCCCTGAAAAGAATGTAGACTGTGGCAGGATCGACACTACTGCTTTATAATGGCATTGAAGTGCACTGACAACTGTTGGGGCCCAGGTCAGATCTACACCAAGCAGGATATAACATTATGAAAGCAGTTTGAAAACAGTATATGAAATGTGTCATGGGCCCCAACAGTTGTCAGTGCACTTCAATACCGTGCTAAAGCAGGAGTGTCGATCCTGACCATGTCTTTTGTTAGTGGTTTCATTCATGTCTTTTAAATTAGCTGTTTATTTATCTTCTTTTTCATTACAGATAAGCAAAAAAAGAACAGGGATGATTCAACCCATTTCCCAGTAAGTTAGTATACTCAATCAGTCAGGGGAAGAGGTGACTGTGGTGTGTGTGTATGTGTGTGTGTGTGTGTAGGTGGTGACAAAGCCTAGCTGGTTTAATGTAAGTTTTAAAAAAAGTTAAGAAAAGCTTCTTGTGGTGGTTAGGATCACGAGCCTCCCATAACGTGAATGTTCATTTGTATGGCATTTTTTAATCAACTTTCCATCTAAATAAAATACATTATTGGCTATGACCGAGTAAACTTTTATTTATTTATTTAGAGGATCTAACTAAAATGAATTGCTATTAACTTCTATTCTAAGCAGTGTATTTAAATTAATCCCAAATAACTTGTTGCCCTTGTTTCAGTGGAAATTAGTTACAACTTAATACTTTTAAATGTGCACATTTGGCACAGATGGCCAGGGCATATTAATCATAGGTATATAGGAAGCTGCCAAAGACCAGGTCAGACCATTCAGTCCAACTAGGCTAACTGATCCTTATTTAGCTTAGAGAATTGAAGTCTTTGCTGAGTTCTTAGTCTGTTGCCAGTGGCTACCGAGGTCTTGTCATTCTGTAGCTATCCAATGAAGCCTGGAAATGCATCCAATAATTGGCCTTGACTTCTCACTAAAGGCTGATTCACAATTGTATGTTCACCTGCTGAGGCCTTCAGTGTCAAGTTGTGAGTTCAACACATATCAACACACAAATAGAATGTCCACACTGCTTCAAACAATTATTTTTCCAAAGTTAGAACATCACACATTCAGCAGTTGAATGTGTGTGCTGGAGCTTCTCAGCCTTTTACAATACCGATACATCCACAATACTAATCTTGCTTTATTTTCAGTGCCAAATCTAAACATTCTTTTTTGCCCAGGCACTTAAAATTGTAGATTTTTTAAAAAGTAATGAATTAGTTTATCATGACTCTTATTTTTTTAAAATGCTATTTTTTTTATATAGTGGGAAGTTTCCAATAGTCTTGCTGTGCCCCCACCATTTCTGTTGTGCTAGTGGGAACCATCCCTTGCTGTGCAACAGGAACGAATGCTTCCAAATGTAATCCTGGAAATGAGAGGCAACACTCATTTTTGAATGGGACCAAGTCAGTGAAGTTCCCTTCTGAAAGCAACCCTGTCTTGCCCCATTCTGGAACTGAGTGTTAGCTTCCTGTTGGGCTAGTGGTTGTGCTAGCTTGTGGGCATCATTAAATTCTGTGATTGCATTTGACTTGTTATAACGTTTTGTACAGTGTCCTGGGATCCCTTCTGGACAAAGAGCCATTTTAACAACAACAACAACAACAACAACAACAACAACAACAGTGTGGTGAGAGCCAGTGTGGTGTAGTGGCTAAAGTGTTGCAGCAGTCCTCTCAATATCAGTTGCTTGGGAACATGAGCAGGAGAATGGTATTGTCCTCCTGCCCTGCTTGTGGTCTTCCCACAGACATCTGGTCATTCCCCTGCAGGAACAGAATGCTGGACCAGATAAGACTTTGGTCTGATCCAGCAGAGTTCTTCCTACATTCTTAGCTCCAGGTTCAGAGGCAGTGAGTCTCTGAATCATAATTACTAGGGAAGAATAGTGGGAGAGCACTAGTACCCTCAGTTCTGCTTTTGGGCTTTCTCATTGGCCCTTGTGGCCTTTGGTCTGGCCCATCAGGGCTCTAATTATATGGGATGTACATGCATGTGTAAATGACACACAGAGGAATAATCTTTAGACATGCCAGATCAAACATCTCCTTTTGTAGGCAATGATGTAGCAGTGTCTAATGTGGTAAGGCTGCGTTCAAGAGATGCTTAGAAGGGAGACGGTTAGTACTAGCATTTCTTCTTAAATATCACTATGGTGAAATGAGAGAATTTACACCTGCTGCTCTGTCCCCTACTGTGCAGAGTCTCTAAGAAATAGTTGACAATAGAGTGCACTTCTGTCATTATTATACCTGACACTTCCGAAGCAGAAGAGAAATTCAGTGGCAAAAAGTGGAGTGGTTAAGTGTACAGCTAAGACATTACATGAAAAAAGGAGTCATTGCAATATTCAGCTATACCTGCCCTCAGTGGCTAGTGAAGTAGACATTGCTGCTGATAAAAAGTATTCAAACCTCTCCAAAATAAAGAGAGAGGCTGCCTGTTTAGTAACCCTATGACAAAGAAATATAGGAGGATTAGGACATTACTAAGGGAGATGTTTTAGAGGAATGTGCACACTTTCGAACTATCATTTAATTAAATCATCTATTATTTATTTATATATTATTCATTAAAACATTTGTATCCCATCCTATATCACAAGGATCTCAGGGTGGCGTACAGATAAGTTATACTAATGACACAAGACACTCTATTGTCAACTATTTCTTAGGGACTCTGCACAGTAGGGAATGGAGCAGCAGGTGTAAATTCTCTCATATCACTGGAGCAATATTTAAGAAGAGATGTTAGTGCTAAACATCTCCCTTCTGAGCACTTGCGATCTTTTAGTCTGACACGTTGTGAATATGAACATAATCCAGCCAAAGTAAAGCAAATTTCTCATCCATTGTCCAAATGGGAGAAATTAACAGAGCAATCCGCTGGGGGGAATGTACAGTAGACAATCTGTGGCACAGGAACCACCACTTTGAAAGCCCTGATGGGCACATACAAGCCGGGGCAGAAATGGAGGGGGTGGAGTGAAAATAAGTACATCAGCTCTCCAGGGTTGTCATGTTTTCTCTTTTTTTCAGGTTTGTGTTTGGGGAATGGGAGACATTTGGATCCTGCGAATCCAAAGACGTACTCAATCCACCCCTATCTATGCCCAGACACTTCCCTCTCCCCCCCCCCCCATGGACACTGCAATGAGGAGGCCTCCAGGGTTCAATCCCCTTCTCTGCATTTGGATGTCCCTCTCCACCTACAAAGTGCAGGGTACACAATATCATATGGCTTTTGGAATGACTTCTTAGGGATCACAGGTTTGTGCCCTTGAGCATGTGCCCTCAAAATTAATAAGATTAAAATGTCTGAATTTTGACTGGATCATGCCCTAATAGTGCATTCCTATGGCAGTCTACTCAGAAGAAAGCCCTCGTTACTCCAACGGATCATGCTCTTGGTTAAGTGTATACAGGTTTGCAGTTTAAATAATTAAAGGAACTGGGGTACAGATCTCTGGTCCTTTTATTCACTCATCCAGAAGAATGAAGGCTATTGATCCAGCTAGGATTTGCTCAGGGGTTTGCAAGGATTTCATTTTTGATCGAGATTCTACACTGCGATGCTTGAAAATGGGCTCCTCTTTAGAGGAAATTAGCATCCTTTAAGTCCAGCCAGGCAGTGCAAACCAAGGAGAGCGGAGGCCAAATAGAATTTCCATGGCAGTGAGTTCTGCAATCTAGGGGAAGCCACAAAGAAGGCATTCTGTCCCACCCCAACAGGGCTTCTTTAGATTAAGGGGAAATTCCATTTCCTTACTGGAGCTTTGCTTCCTGCATCTCTTGTGCAATCAGAATAGGGCTGCATTACATGGCCGGAGAGGGGTGACCATGTGGTCTATAATGTAAAACTTCTCCTCCTCTAGCTATTTGTGACCCTGAATAGGACAGCACCCTCTTCCCCTGTACATGGTAGGAAATCCTGAGATATTTTAGCAGAATTGGGGTATTACAGGGTTTTTTTTAAAGCTGAATTACCAGGGGAAGGCATGCGAGAAGTGCCAGAGGTTGGCATCAGCATAAAAAGGACCTGCGAAATTCTGTGAGTGGCCAGTCATGAAGGTGCCTTATTTTGTTCATGTGAAGAAGCCCACAGTCATGACAGAATCTGAAGGGACCTTAACCCCACAAAAGCATGATTGGACTTCATGCCAACCCCCACTGAGGGATGCTACAAGGAGTTGGTGACCTCTTGCAGTATTTTCCTTAGGGTGCAATTCTCTGATATTTAGATAGTAAAATGTCCTACAACTCCCAGCATTCCTCAGCTAGCATGGGTGACTGGGGAATGCTGGGAGCTGTGGAACATTTTTCTATCTAAACTAGGGCTGTGAACGGACCCCCCGATTTGATCCAGATCCCGATTTGTCAGGTCCAGATCAAGCCTGATCCGACTCAGATCCGTATCTGATCCGTGTCCATTTACAGCACTCCCTCCCACTCTCCCCACTCTCTCTCTCTCCCTCCATCCCCCCACTCTCCCTGCTTACCTGCTGCCTCCTCCGCATCGTCCCCCATCATCCTCCACATCATTCTCCCTCCTTGCTGTGGGTCAGCCGCTTTCCTGCTCATGCCGCGTGATGACATCACCCGCCGCGACCAGCAAATGCAGCGCTAGAGTGCTGCATTTGCTGGTCACAGCGGGTGACATCATCACCTGGTATGAGTGGGAAAGCAGCTGGCCCACACTCAGAAGGGAGGACGACATGGAGGACAACGGGGGACGATGCGGAGGAGACAGCAGGTAAGCAGGGAGAGCGGGAGGGAGTGCTGTGACCAGATCCGGATCACACTTCTGATCTAGTCCAATCCGGCCTGATCCAATCTGATTCGAATCTGGGATCCCGAGGTCCAAAATCAGCCCGATCCACTCTGGATTTGAGATCTGGATCCGTTCACAGCTCTAATCTAAACGTGCCTAAGTTTTCACCCTTAATGATTCATGGAAAGTGACAGATGTTATTTTTGCAGCACCAACCTGAAGTGATTTTTCCCCCAGGGATACTCACATGATTCAGTGAAAAATAATTGGTCTTTGGCATCATTGAACTTTTTTTATTGGGAGCCTGAGGAGAAGCACAGGAATGGTACAAGCAGAAGTTTAAAAACTGGGAGGCAGCCCAGTATTGCCTTGAGAGTAAGTTTTGGGGGAAGAATCAGGAAGTAAATCTTTTGAAATATATATTTTTTCTGTCCCTCCAAGTTATTCACATCATACCATCCATGCAGTAGAAAATAGTACTGATGATTTATTTCTTAATACAGAGGGAAGGCTGTACTTGACATTTTAAAAAGGTAAAACATAGCTAAATTTAATTCAGACTACTCTGGCTTTTCCATCAATAGTGTCTGAGTAATGGAATCTAACAAGTTTGTGTGTGTGTTTGAGAGAGAGGGTGGGAGAGAGTGAGTGTGTGTGTGTGTGTGTGTGTGTGTGAGAGAGAGAGAGAGAGAGAGAGAGAGAGAGATCATTTTTAAAGCTACAAAAGGAACAGGGGAACAGGGAAATATCATTTCCGAATATGAATGCTTTGGCACTGTTAACAAATGTGACACCAAGGGCTGATGTTTACTAAGTAACAGACCAGGTAACAAACATCCAATTACTGCACTGCCAAACATTGATTAGAAAATGATTTGGGGGACTTGCCATATCAGAGCTGCAAGAAGTGGGCAGAACTGTGGATTAAAAATAATAAGACCTCATTGCCAGACGTCTCTACTTCTGCCTGCATAATTCATACCTATATTTGCAGATCAAGGGGAAAAAAATCTTTGAGTTACCCCTTTGCAGAAAAAAAAAATACTTTCATTAATGTATGGCTTACTGTATTCTCCAGAGACATGAAGAGTGATATTAGATTTCAGGATGATTTCAAAATGGAATGTTGTACTTTATTATTTCTTGTTATTGTTTATAGGGTGTGTGTGGGTGGGTGTTTTCTCCTTGAGGTTGAGATTTAGATTACATTCCTTCCAAGAGTTGTCACAGAAGGTTACAGTTACAGATGGAATTATACCCTGAAATCTGCAGGTTGTGTTAGAAAAGAACTTTCAGTTCAGGCAAACCTGGAAAGTGTTGGGAGGTTCATGTAATGTTCTTGTGGGAAAAATTAGAATATATTTTTCTGATGTACCCGTTTTGCCAGGGTACAGAACCTCTTTTATCCCAAAGGCCAGATTCCATTTTGGAGATGTTTTCAGGGGCTGCATTCCAGTGCTAGATGAGACCAAAGGCAGAAAAGCAAGGACCACAATGCAACAATGACAACAACAACAACAACAACAACAACAACAACAACAACAAAAATACAAGCATGTTTTATCTTAAAGTTCTTACTCTAAGTAACTAGCCCTTAGGAGATGGGTGTCAACCTTTTAGAATGGATTAAAAAAAAGTCACAGAAGACAGGAAACCACAAAATGATCAGCAGTTAGGGAAACTGGATGATAGTGGTAGGGGAAGTGCCTGTCACCTTCTGGAGAATCCTGGAGGTCTTGATTAGGCCCTCAGGCCTGAGGTTCTGCATGCCTGATGTAGAGGGTCAGTGATAGCTACATGGGAGACTACAGAGAGGCAGAGAGGCTTAGATGGCATCCAAACATTTCTGGGCATGGCTATTCTGGGCATGCTCAAGGATGGGCAGACATTTCTCTGCACTGTCTTCTATGAGCTCAGTAAGAGTAGACCTGAGAACTGCTCCCTTCTATTAAATTGAAGGGTCACAATGGTGTGAAGGGGAGAACATACTATATGGGCAATGAAAATAGACCCCCCCTTACAAAAAGGAAGAGGAAATATGGTTTTGGAGCAAAAAGCTTATCCTGCCTTCCTCTGCTGTCATAGTAAGCCCCTCCAGCTAAACCTATTTCAGGGGTAAAATTGTGCCTCCCCCACATCCCCACGAAAATGGATGCCTCCAAATCACCGCCTGCTAATGAGGTATTCAGTAGAGCCATCCTAATTTATAGATCCATATCCAAATTGCATGTGCAAATGTTGTTCCGACTCAATACTTGCCCATGTTCAGTTCAGAAAGTTTGAAACTCCAGCCTGCAGCTGGTACAAAGTTGCTTCAAAACTTCAGAAGTCCACTTTTTGTACACCTGAGAGATTTCTAACTCTACTGCCTTCTTAGCAGTCCCTAAATTTGTGAGTATAGTTTGACTCCCCACTGTTTCTCTTTTTTTAAGATATTGTATAGAGGACAAAACACATTTTCTTATCATTGTCCTAGCTTCTAAGCACCCAAGAAAGATTTGGGCTTCCTTGTAGAGCATGGAGTTCTAAAATAGGAGATGAAATGCAATGGTGATGTTCTATTTTCTAGAGGAGTGTTCTATAGATCAGTGTTCTCCCACAGTAAGGGGGAAGTTCAGCCTCCTCGTGCTCAACATGAAGCCACAAAAGCAGGGGGCTAAGGCTGTGATGCTTAGCACAGTCAGTTGGCCATTGTACTGAAAACAGTGGGACTTGATTCCTTCCATGTAATTGCAGTGATCCAGTGCATCTTTGTAGCTACCGATATGGGTGCATACAAAGCACTCAGCTGTTCCAAGGGCTTCTCCATTAGGATTGTGGTAAACCTCACTGTCATTGCTTTTTTAAAAAAGCACAGCAGAGAGAGGCTAGGTTAGAAATCTTAAACATAATCTGTCAATGCATTACCACCATTTGCCACCTGTTCCCTTCTGAAACTTTGAAGTCATTCACAGCAAAACTATGGATGGAAAACTCTGCCATGTTTACTTTGCGAGTGGAGAAGGAAGCATGGAATAAAGACATGGACACCAGAGTTTGATAAACTAGAGCCTCTTTATTTAACAATAAGGGATATTCAACCCCTCCTGGATCCGCATGTGAAAGTGTGGAAATCTATATGTCCTTACCTCAGGCAACTAGCCTGGTATTATGGGCAAGCCACTCTCGTAGTTGGGTGAACCCAGCCCCTCTCTTCTACGACACTTAGGAGTGTGGGGATGCCACCCCATGTCATCCCCATGCAAAGCTGTAGAACTCTGAGTAGATGAGGCAGGATGATCTCCAAAGACATACCATTTCCTGACACAGGAGCCGTAAAACTCACGACGAGCAGGAACTCCGGACCAGAGTGGTCACCGGTCCTAGTCTGCTGTATAAAATTCCCGCACATCCCGCCACGAGAGGGTGCCAAGCCTCAGCTTAGCTGTCCTACCCCCACCAGTTCTGGAATAATTCCAGCAAACACACATGCAGAACCTGCAGGAAAATATTGTTCCCTGCATCAGAGAGGTGAACTCCATCTGCCCTATATCCCCTCTGGAAGGTACAATAGCTGGATGTGGAATGACCCAACCTTCTCAGCCCTGTAGAGCCTGCCGAATCTGCCTGCTTACTTTCTTAATGGCCCTATTTAGGCTATGGGCATCCCTTACTTTGCACTAAGGCCATACAATCCATGTATCTGGTCAATGTCTCCATATCATTTCGAAGTCTGCCCTGGTCTGCATAATTAGGGCCATCCCTTTCAGAAGCCCAAGAATTCTCTCCATTTCTCATTTTATCAATCTTAAATTCAGTTCATCCCATTTCAATTTTGATATTTTTTTTAATATATGCATAATATATCCTAATATATGCATTTTCTATGCAATTTTACTCATTACGTTAGGGTGACCAGATAAAATCCAGGTCAGGGCTCCTGTAACTTTAACAGTTGTAGAGAAAAGGGAATTTCAGCTAGTGTCATTTGTATGCAATTAGTTCCTGGTGATATTCCCTCTTCATCGCAACAGTTAAAGTTGCAGGCACTATACTAGAGTGACCAGATACAAAAGAAGGCAGGGCCCCTGCAACTTTAACTGTTGTGATGAAGAGGGAATTTCACCAGGAACTAATTGCATACAAATGACACCGGCTGAAATTCCCTTTTCTCTACAACTGTTAAAGTTACAGGAGCCCTGACCTGGATTTTATCTGGTCAGCCTACATTACGTGCTATTTCTGCAAGCCATCTTCCCCAATATAATGCATTTAAATGTTATTTTCACTAATGTATACATTTTTCTGTGCACATTTTTCTAATACATACATTTAAAATAAATTGGAGGACTCAAGTACAAAATTCTGAAATGTGCAAATTTCATATAATGATTGAATTTCCATTCCCTTGTCAGTTTGAAACTGCAAAATTAGGTAATTGGGAATGAAATAAATTTCTCTCCATCCCTGGGCAAAATCCTAGGAGTTTAGGTCTAGAAGCACCAGGTGCATTTTGAAAAGCCCAAGGTAACTTCCTGATTTCAGAGCTTAAGCTTTCCTACTTTCTAAGATCTGGCAAGGTGAGGACCCCCAGAAACCTGGAGAATGTCTAGGATAATAGTAATACCAAATCCTGGAAAGGATAACACAAAGGTGGGGTCCTACTGCCCAATCACATTACTTAACCAGGATCAAAAAATATTTTCATCCATTCTGGTCCAATGACTGAATATGGTGGTGGGTAACCTAATTCATGTGGACCAGACTGGATTTATTCCTCAAAAACACATATCGGACCTGATAAGATGGGTCTTAAATATTATCCATGATGCAACGAGAACAGGTCACCCTCTATCATTAATTTCTCTTGATATATTCAAGGCCTTTGATTGTTTGGAATGGTAACATCTGTTAAGAGTCCTAAATTATTATCATCTAGGAGCCAAATTTGTAACCACAGTTTCTAAACTATATGTCGCTAATATTGCAGTAATACGCACCAACAATATAGATGCTCCACTTTTTATTCTAGAATGGGGAACAAAACAAGGCTGCCCTTTGTCACCCTTGCTCTTTGTCCTCTGTCTGGAACCATTAGCTAATATAATACGTCATCACCCAGGTATAATCCGATATAGAGGAGGGGGTGAAGATCATCTGATTAATATATATGCAGATAATGTGATAATTATGTTGGGATACCCATACCGATCATTTTCGATTTTAAAGGAAGAACTTTAAAACGTCAGGCATGTGCCATGGTTAAAAGTAGGGATGTGCAGGGACCCCCCAGATCAGATCGGGACCCAGATCGGGACCTTCAATGTTGTACTGGATCAGTTTGGACAAAATCAGAGGTCCCTCAGATCAGATTGTATCTGATCCTGATCCGAAAATCAGACGTCTGATTTTCGGATTGGCCACCATTTTTGGTGTTGTTGCCATAGGTTTGCATTGAGGGAAAGAAAGTTTTCCCCCAATGCAAGTCTATGGGGAAAACATGGCGGTGGGTGGGTGAGTGGGGGCCTAACTCCCCCATCCCTGTCCCCCCCACTCGTGCTCCTTACCTGCCAGGGCGGCCTTTTTCCTCCGGTGCTCGGATCTACTGAGAAGCAGGCTTTGTGGTCTGCCTCTCAGTAGCATGCCACGTGATGACATCATCACTTGGCACGCTACTGAGAGGCAGGCCACGAACCCTGTTTCTCAGTAGATACAAGCACCAGAGGGAAGTGGCCGCCCCGGCAAGTAAGTGGGGGGCCTCCAGCCTCCCCCCTCGCACTCCTTACCTGCCGGGGCAGCCACTTCTCTCCGGTGCAGTGGAAGGCCCCGGCAGGTAAGCTCCCTCACACCCCTCATGCTCCTTACCTACCGGGGCTGTCCGCTGCCACCCACAGGTGGTAGTGGATGGCAGCAGATGGCCCCGGCAGGTAAGGAGCATGAGGGGCGGGAGGAGGTCTGATCTTCTGATCTTATCAGAACTGGATCGGATCCTTCCGGACTGGTTCGGATCAGATCGGACGATCCAGATGCAGGGATCGGAAATCAGATAATTGTATCCAATTTCACCTGGATTGGGTCCAGATCATGGATTGGACCCGATCCGGTGCACACCCCTAGTTAAAAGTTAATTTTGAAAAATATATCATGTCATACAATGTGCACCCTAACCATTAATACTATATTAGCCATATGTTGGGAACACCAATTTGTAGAACCTCTTTTAAATATCTCCGAATTTATATTCCCAGTAAAATGAACAAACTATTTAAAATAAATTATGGCCCTCTTATTAAAACCTTGACTATAGATTTGAAGAGATGGAATAAATTAAATCTGTCAACTTTAGGATGAATAGCTACAATAGAAATGGCTTTGATTCCTGGTTCTTATTGTGGGAGAGCGGAGGGAGGAAATAATGAGACAAAACAAGAGTTTGGGTTTAAACAAGGCCACATTTATTGATAGATCTGCAGAAGGGAAACCTAAGCAAGCATTTTCTACCTCTACACGGCCTCTGCTGTGATTGTATAGGGCAAGAATTCTCCGCCAAAGAATGGTGCCTTTAGCTTCACCACCCACGGCTTCCCCTCATGGGTTGGGAGGCCTTCCAGTGTCACCCTCCCCCGCCCCCCAGGCTGCATGGCTCTGAGTGGGTGAGAAAGGAAACCCTTATCTAAGCAGCTGGGCCACAAGACTCGCAGCTGCTGAGCCTTAGGCATTACCCATCACCATCAGGTGCCTCAGAATGCTTACCGATCTTATCCATCTGAAGATGCTTGCGCCTATATGCCAATAAGTGTGACTAGGTTAGATTAAATGTCAATTAACCTTATTAATACACCCAACCTGTCTTGCAGTGTAAAGTAGGCAAAAAACTCATAACCAATGAAAGGATAGGAGCAAAAAAATTCTACTTGGTCTCCTAAAAGGACGACTGGCCAGTCCACACTACCAACAGGGATGGAAGGGAGGGAGCCATGCAGTGAAGAAGAGAGAGGGAGGCAGGACAGAGACCAATATATGGGTTCCCAATCCCCCTCCTTCCCTGGTGGCACCACCCGGGAGTCCACCAATGGCAGGGCTCCACGCCTCACCTTCCTCCCCCGCCAGCAACAGCCCCACATCACCCAAGCTGCACCGGGTGTGTGTGTAGGGTGTTTCTTATTCCAAGTCCTCCCCATTCTCCTCCAGCCAAAACTATTGAAGTCCTGGCAAAGTCAAATCAATACATTTGTATTTCAAGCTAAAGCACCGTGCCTGGCACTAAAACTATATTACAAACAAACAAACAAACAAAAAACTAGCGGAGGAGGCTGGGGACTCCCACACCTTGCATCATATTATGAAGCCTTTCAGCTACAGCAGCTCCACTTGATCACTATGAAGGTAAACAAAAATTGGATATGTCTGGAAGAAGAAATGTTGAATAAGGGCCCTTTATGGGCCCTACCTTTCCAACCTATAAAAGCAAAGGAGATAAACAATATCCAAAACCCATATACGAATACTATATTCACAATTAGGAAAAAGTGGCAATCCAGACTGTCTCCAGTATAGTCTCCCCTCACTCCATTACAAACATATCTAGGCAACTTAGATATAACTATCTTTACTAAAATCTCTGAATGGGGGAAGAAGGGATACTTTCGATTGAGAGACTTTTATGTCCAGGATAAACCAAAAATAATAGAACAACTCAAAGCTGGCATAGGAGACCTAGGCCTAGGAGGGCTTCTAGAAGTACAATTATCCCACCTCCTTAGAGATCCTAATATAAAGACATACACACTTAGAACCTTAACAACACTAGAATGAACAATACTAATAGTAGGGAAAGGAGGGAAAGGAATTGTTTCCTTAATTTATGCCATCCTAATAGACACTCAGATGGGATCAATGGTGGGCTTAAAGAGATTTTGGAAGGGGATTAGATGGTGCTAGCTGGAATAAATTATGGAATAATAGACCATTTTGATCTACATCAGCTTCTATTTGAGATTTTTTTTTGAAAATACTGCATAGATGGTATCGTACACCAATCAATACAGCTAGCACATAGTACTTCAACATGTAGCCCCCTTTGTTGGAGAGGTTGTGGGGTAAAAGGAACATATTTTCATTTATGGTGGACTTGTCCAGATATACAGGGATTCTGGACTTTAGTACATAGAGAATTAACGGCTATTACTGGAGAATCTATTGCATACGATCCAGAATTATATTTATTATCAATATACAGAGGATCTAATGCAAGTTTGAAATGTAAAGATTTATTGTTATTCTTACTAACCGCCACCCACCAGACAATCACACAACAATTGAAGTAATTGGGCAATTTGAACCTATCTTCATGGTATCGAAATATATGGTCTGCGGCAATATCAGAAAAAATAACTCATGACTTACTTCTAATCCAAGGAAAACAGAAGCGCTGTCCTTTTATGCTGTATGGAGGAGATTCATTCAACATATGTCACAACTGGGCTTGTAGCAACACATGCCGGCTTCAGCTTTTAGCATTTGGGTATTATAACAACAAATGAAGATCATACAGCACACTTATTATTTAGTACAATTGTTTATTTAATTATTTCTTTCCTTTTTTCCCTATCTGTTTCTGTCTTGTGTCTCCTCTAAAAATGTATTAGACATTCTCTTTTCTTATGTAACAGTTGTTTAGACATTAAAGGTTAGGGGACTGATCACGTTTTGGTTATATTTTATAAAATAATTTTAAAAAAAACCTTTCCTACTGACCTAAGTTGTTGCACTAATGTACCCCTAGACACCTTTGTTTTATGCCCACTAAGCTTCTCTACTCAACCCACTCTAAAACAAAACAAAACAAAAACCCAACACATTTTCTTACCTGCTGCTGGGATTGCTATCATTACAGGTTTCTGTTGCTGCTGTAAACTATGGTTTTAAGTTGTTTAGTATGCCGGGTCTCAGACGCCCACCTCTGGCTTTGTATTCAGTGTTTGAGGCAATTTATTTTTCCTTCTACAACCTCCACAGTAGCCATTTTGTGATGGTGCCCAAGACAGCTACTCAAATTGCCAAATGTCCTGACAGCCCAAGAAGGTTCCCTACCTGCTCCTTAGAATTTAAGAAGGAAACTGCTAATTACTATTTCTTCATATGAATTACACAGTGGGTCTCCAAAAGGCCTGTATATGTCCCATTGAATTACCTAGGTAATAATTTGTAATCATTCTGTTGTTGAAGCTGAATAGTGCTCAACTCAATTGTTTTATTATGTGTGACCTTATGACTGCATGCTGTATACAATTTATTTCTGTCACAAAACCGTCACTGAACAAAGCTGATTAATTCTGTTCAGCCAAAGGCAGGATTGACTTTGGAATCTATCATGAGAATTCTCTCATTGTTATAGTCATTTTGAGTTTTGCAAGGGTACTTAGTATGATCAGTCTTTCTCAATGGGAGCTATCAAGTCCCCCCCCCTACACTGAATATAAAGACATGTGCAAGAAATGACATGATATTCTGAGATTTTCTTTGGTATGAATTCTGAATCTGAGAAATCACAGAAAATTATATGCAAACATTCAGAAGAAGCATGTAGTATAGCCATTTTAGACCATCACTTCTACATGTAAGTGGGAGATTGAATATTTGTATGGACCCTGGGTTAAAACTTCCTTCCTATGGAAAGCTAGAATGTCAAGGAAAAGAGTTCTACCACAGCTTTCTCCATTCTGCTTTCTACAAAGCAGAAAGCTTTTTTTGTCCCCTCCCCCCATGCGGAGCAGTCAACCATGAGATCCAGCCATTCATTGTCTGTAATTGTAACAGTTCCAGGAAGCATGTTCCCTTTTCTGAACATGCAGATTGCTTTCTTTGTTTGTTTTTTGGTTAGTGAATGGTAATCCCTATGGCTATGTAATTCAAATGATGTATATATTATGTGTGTCATTCTATTCTTAGAAATATAAGCAGTCTTAAAATCTATAAAGAAAATTTGTTTCATTATAGTTGGGGTGCCATCAATGAAAAGAAATAGATACCCAGGCCTCAATTTAAGTAGCCTACAGTCACAAAAAAAAAATAGTAGTAATTTGTAGTACAATTAATATATGGATCAATATGTAAGACGTCTTATGGAAGCTGCAGTGTTGTAGTATTATATCTCCTTCAAATACTTTTTTTATAATTCTGTCTCATAAACTGGGCTGATACATACCATCACCACATTTGAGAAGCCATGATGATTTCATAAATGCAAGCAAATTAAGTCATGGTGGCTACAGAATCACAACTTGATTTCTTATGCATTTAAAAGTGCAAGAGTCACTACCTTAATGGTTAACTTGCAGTTCCAATATATGCAGACAAAATTGCACCCTATGGGCTGTTGATATCTGAAGGTTTAAGAAAGCATATTCCATTTCTTTCCAGCCTTTGAGATGATTAAGTTAGCATAGCTCCATTCTTCTCAAAGGCATTACATTCCTTCATATGGTTTGAGGGTATGTGCGCTTAGCTTCAGGGTAACTTCATTAGATGAAAAGAACACAGAATATTTGAGCAATTTCTTTTATCAATATAAAGGAGGGGGAAAAACTTCTTCTAACAGCCTCTATATGTATCCTTTCCATTCACATGTCTGATTTTTCCATTCAATCAGTTGATTGTTAATATTGCCTTTCTTTTTTTCTAAACGGACTTGCATGGCAAAACATGCCAATGGCATATCTTAGAGGCACACTGCAGGCAGCTCACTGAGAGACAATGGAAAGCTGAAAGAGGAGCCTGTGCCATATTATTGGAATGACCTTTCAGTCGTGTGTTTATATACTGCATAGAAAAAGGTCTATGGCTTCAGAAATGGCATATGTGATTGTAAAGCTCCCAAAGGGAAAGCCATCTCAATTATGATTTACCATCATGGGAAAATAATAATTCTTGCAAGCCAGTCCCTCTGCAAGGATTTACAGGCATGTTTATTGATCTGTCAAACCCAATTTAAGCCAGACCATGGCAATTGCGTGTGATGGCACTCCATATGCCCAGCATCACATTTCAAATGTTGTTTACCCTGTAGTTTGCGCATCAGTGCAGGATCTGCTGGGGGTAGAGTGGAATTGAGATTCCCAATGAAGGAAACAGAACTGAACCCTGGCTCAGAATGAGGCTTTGTCAGTGACTCATGTGTCTGCATCACCCAGACTTACTGTCTCCAAAAATAAATACAAAATAGTATCTTTCTTATTTGGTTCCAATTCTCTAAACATCGCAGTGCTACAGGGAAGAGGGAGCAAATTTAGGTGACTGACAGGCTTACTTTCTAATCCTAGGGCACATTTTACCAGGTATTCCAATCACTGTGCTTTGGGGAAGGGCAAGGATGGCAATACTTCCAATGCCATGATGTGAGAAGAACAAAACAAAACCTTACACTGGTTTCAAGCATCATAACTCCCTAGCCCCTACACTATCCTTAACAACATAAGAGCCATGCTGGATCAAACCAATGTCCATCTAGTCCAGTATTCTGTGCACACAGTGGCCAACCAATTGTTCATCTGAAACACACATGAAGGACATGAGTGCAACAGCACCCTCTCACCCATGTTATTTATTATTTATTTATTTTATTCCATTTATATACTGCCCCATAGCCAAAGCTCTCTGGGCGGTTTACAAAAATTAAAAACATTGAACAATTAAAACACCAATATACAAAATTTAAAAACATAAAGCATAAAAACAAGTTAAAATTACAATATCCTTCTGTGTCAAAGCACAACAACAACACAAAAACACAAAAAACCCTCATCATATGCTGTTAAATGCCTGGGAGAAGAGGAAAGTCTTGACCTGGCGCCGAAAAGATAACAATGTTGGCACCAGGCGAGCCTCGTAAGGGAGATCATTCCATAATTGGGGGGCCACCACTGAAAAGGCCCTTTCCCTTGTTGCCCACTCTGTGCCTCCCTTGGTGTAGGCAACCAGAGGAGGACCTTCGATGTGGATCGTAGTGTACGGGTAGGTTCGTGTCGGGAGAGGCGTTCCATCAGGTATTGCGGTCCCAAGCCGTGTAAGGCTTTATAGGTTAAAACCAGCACCTTGAATTGAGCTCGGAAATGTATAGGTAGCCAATGCAAGTGGGCCAGAGTAGGTCTTATATGCTCAAACCTTCTGGTTCCTGTTATCACTCTGGCCGCTTCATTTTGCACAAGCTGCAGCTTCTGAACCGTCTTCAAAGGCAGCTCCATGTAGAGTGCATTGCAGTAATCCAATTTAGAGATTACCAGAGCATAGACAACTGAAGCCAGGTTATCCCTGTCCAGATAGGAGCATAGCTGGGCCACCAACCAAAGTTGGTAGAAGGCACTCCGTGCCACCGAGGCCACCTGAGCCTCAAATAACAGAGATGGTTCTAGGAGAACCCCCAAGCTACAAACCCGCTCCTTCAGGGGGAGTGCAACCCCATCCAGAACAGGTTGAACACCCTCCATCCGCTCAGCAAAACCACCCACTAACAGCATCTCAGTCTTGTCTGGATTGAGTTTCAGTTTGTTACCCCTCATCCAGTCCATTGTCGCAGCCAAGCACCGGTTCAGCACATCCACAGCCTCACCCGATGAAGATGAAAAGGAGAAATAGAGTTGTGTGTCATCAGCCTACTGATGACAACGCACCCCAAAACTCCGGATGACCTCTCCCAACGGTTTCATGTAAATTTTGAACAGCATGGGGGACAAGACTGACCCCTGAGGAGCCCCATACTGGAGAATCCACGGGGCCGAGCAATGTCCCCCAAGCACCACCTTCTGGAGCCACCCCGCCAAGTAGGAGCGGAACCACTGCAATGCAGTGCCTCCCACTCCCAACTCAGCCAGTCGTCCCAGAAGGATACCATGGTTGATGGTATCGAAAGCCGCTGAGAGATCAAGGAGAATCAACAGAGTCACACTCCCCCTGTCTTTCTGCCGACATAGGTCATCATACAGGGCGACCAAGGCTGTTTCCATACCAAAACCAGGCCTGAAGCCGGACTGAAATGTTCCCCAACAACTGGTATACATACAGTAGGCGCAGTGTCTACAATAATTGAGGCTGCATATAGCTATCAGGACTAGTGGTCACTGATAGCCTTCTCCATGAATTTGTCTAGCCCCCTTTTAAAGCCATCCAAATTGGTGGTCATCACTACATCTTGTGGCAGCAAATTGTATAGTTTAATTATGTGTTGTGTGAAGGAGCAGTTCCTTCTGAAACTCTGCAGGTTTCTTGCTTGGAGGCATCTTTCGTATGCATGCCATTTTCATATAATGTGACCAAAAAACCATGGGTGGGGGAGAGAAGGAGAGGTACATCATTTCCCCACCAAACAATCGGAGAGCTCCCCTTCTCCATGAACCACTGCACCTACCCTTTAAATTGGGTGGATTTATTCCTTCGAGACACTTCTAGGCTGCCCATAGTTTTCAGTGGACTAGTCCACAATGAATATATGGGAGTAAGCATAGTCTCCTCAAAATGTCAGGGCTGTTTTTGTACACATTTCCCTATCACTCTGACAATTGACCAGTTTGAATGTCTTGGAAGTTGCAACTATCCTTGTAATTTTCATCCATTTCTGCTCACAAAAAAAACCCACTTATCAGCACTTTCCTTAAAGATCCATTACAGTATAAAATATTGGCTGTTCCCTTAAAATATAAAGATACATGCTACAACCTCCACCCCCATTCCTCTGGCATTTGGTAGGCATAATCTCTTCCTGAGGGGCTAGAATGTTTGCAAATATTCAATTCTGACAAAGGAAAAAAAATGCTCTAGTCATTTTGGATTTCCTGTGATAGTCAATGGGAAGCATGAAGCATTGCTTTTTCAAATCTCAGCTCAGGTTCAGTGCTTAATCTATGTGGACTAACTTTGAATTGGTATAAGCAGAAATGAGCTGTTATCTGAAGTACCAAATTGGGATCCAAGTCAAAGCAGGTATCTATACACAATCCTAGTAAGCACCTTAGTAACTAACACCAGGACTTTCCTTAATAGGCCAATGTCTTGCCCATATGTAACATTTAGCGTACTGTCCCCCATTTTATTTAACTTTTCCCTGCGTATATGTTTCAGTCTCAACAGAAGTGTGTGTATTTTCCTACAAACAAATTTGCGTAAATTTCAGGAAAGTAAAAAAAGAAAGAAAAAAGATCTTAAAAGCCACAGATTCTGCACTGGCTGAGGAAGGCTGTCCACAGCAGATTCCGCATGCTGGGTTCTTAGAAATCTGAACTCAAATTTCTGAAATTTTTCCAGCATCCCTTGTTAGCATTTGGAGATGCATGTCATGATCAAAGCCATGTGGATTTGAAGATGCCTTAGGTGTGTGGAATACACAGAATTTAGTACTTGCTTAATTCAGATATTTAAGACAAGTAGGTTGTGGTTACAGTAAGGAAGCCACTCCATAAAATAGAAAGGGGAGGAAGGCACCTGAAAAGGAAGTCTGAACTTTGGGGAAAGAGCAATAGTCACTCCCTCTCTCCCTCTCCCTCTCTCTCTTTAAAGTAAACAACAGAAGGAGTAGGAACTGAGCAGATTGAGAGAGCAGCATAAATGTGGCGTGATTGATGGCTTTGGCAGAACATATGTCCCAGATGATTATGCTAAAATTGCTGAGTCCAGAACAATGTGGTCTGTTGTATAATCCACATTTCCAAAAGTTGGTCTTCCTTCTATTTCTGTTTCTTTCTTTTTTCTTTTTTTTAAAAAAATCCCTCATGGAAGCCCCAGTCATTTAAACTAATGTTTGGTTTTCTTTGTTCTTTGCATTGCAATTAGTTTCTCTGAGCTTCTTACCTCTGGGTGTCCGTAACACACGGCATGGGATGTCAGCTAGATACATATGAGGGTTTTTTTGTTGTTATTGTTTTTAAATGGAACTACAGTACCTGCTATCACTGTTTCACTTGGAAATTAAGCCTTCCAGATTCCTATTTTATTCTTAATTCTACATTTCAAATAAAATAAATGCTTGAGGGGGGCACATTTGCAATTCTGCATTTCTATTGCATTCCTTCTTTCAAGCGATCTTTCTCATTGATGAGTGCAAAGTGCCGGAAGTTGTATTTTAACTTTTTTATAAATGAGATGCTCAAGAACAATTGCAAGAACGGTATTGAAATGTCTTGTGCTGAACAAAAGGGATTTATGTGGCTTTAGCTGTCACAAGTGAGACAACCAGAATCTCTATTAAATCCCACAAGCAGCTGCAGAAAGATGAAAGAATAATTTATTTCCACAACTGCATACACCTTTAGAATCTTCCTACGCACTCAGCGATTATGTTAATGAATTTGGCTTTTTATAATAGATTTGTTTAATGGAAGAAACATATAGTTAATCTTTTTATTGCATGAAAATAACAACAATGTGGGCTTTATGCAGAGTTTCTGAACCAAAATGAACAATATAAATAAGGTGGGTGATGGTTTTATTTAAGAGTATGGGGTGGATATTAGGGCTGAATTAGCTCACCAAAACAGGTTGTTTCAGGGAATTAGGGAGGGATGAAGCATCACAAATTTGCATCCCCCCCCAAAAAAATTGTGATTTTCATAATAGGACATTTATATTAGTTTTCTATGTAGCAAGGCAGGGAAGGAATTGGCTCATCAGCCTGCAGCCCCACCAGCAACAACTCTGCTCGTGGGTAGGAAGATATCCTATTCCTTGTGTGATCCCTTATTTTTTGGGATGACCAGTATAATTCAGGAAGGAGAAAGCACCAGCCAGGAAGATCTAAATGATGCCAGTGCATCATGGGAAACAGTGATGCTAAACACAGTGCATTAATGCATTTCAGTATTCTCTTAGGCAAAAGTGTCTATCCCACAGAAATAGCTGAAAATTGAAACTGGATATTTAGTGCAGTCCAGGCATGCTGCACAGTGAACATGTACAATATCAGTATTCTTGCAAAATCTTTCCTGATATTCTACATAGGCTTATCATTGGCAAGATTTATTTTACTGCTTCTCCCCTCTCTGTAGTCTGCTTCCCTGTCATTGTTCTTTTCATCTCTACACATGAATTCTTTCATGCAGACTTTTCAGGCATTTATATTTACTAACACTTCCAAGATTCACCATTTCTTTCTAGCTGGGCAGGTGTTGGATCTGTGCAACGTGCTACATTGCAAAAATGCAAGAATGGCGGCAGTCTAATTTCTGCAGGAGTTCTATGAAGTTATTGAAGGGACGTCCCTGAATGTGAATGTTAATCCTTGTTAGTTGATTGGCCATGCACCATGCCTGCACTGTCCACCCCTCAAAAAACTAACATTGCTTTTGTTCTGTGCTTTTTTTCCTCATTAGATTTTGTACAATGCTAAAGTCAGATACTGAGGTGTGCATCAGAGACAATGGCATTAAAATCAGGCAATTCACATCCAATTTGTCTGCACTCCTTTTTCATTACCTACCAGTAGGAAACATGCTATTGTCATAGTTGATTGCATATGGTTATACACTACATCGCAAGGATTGAAGCAATCACATCTTGCCACTATTATAGCCATTCAAGGTGCTCACAATGAAATCTTGAACCACTTGAAAACTTGGTTAGTAGCACATTTTATTAACTGCAATTTTCAAACCAGAAAGAAATCAGTGTTCTGATAATGAAAAACTGCCACTCTTTTCTCTGCACTGTGTGAAAAGAGGGGCCTGTAGGTACTATATTATTATTATTATTATTATTATTATTATTATTATTATTATTGAATCTAGATTGAAAGCCTGACATGAACCAGAAAAAATATATAACAGAAGATGCTATATAAACAGGCTGATTGGCCAGTTATTGTTTTTAACATGATCATTGAAAGTATATATGCATTTCCTTCTTGAGAGAGGGAGTACTGCCGACCTCTTTAAGAGAGGCAGTGGCTGAATTCGGACAACACGATAGTCAATGGTGGGATAATAATCAACTTTACAGTTGTTCATCTAGGGGGTACTCCCCACACAACATGGTAATAAATAATCAACTGTGGTGTGGATTAGAATCAGCGCTGAGTTGACTATGGCAGCATTCGGACGACACGATAGTCAATACAACTGACAGTTGTATTGTGTCGTCCGAACTCAGCCAGTAAATAGGACCCAAACGATGTTAGCAACTATAGGCCAGTGGCTAATATCCCCTTCCTGGGCAAGGTGCTTTAGTGAGTGATTGCTGGACAACTCGAGGCACTCTTGAATGAAACTGATTATCTAGATCCATTTCAATTGGGCTACTGGCCTGGTTTTGGAATGGAAACTGGCTTGGTAACCCTATTAGATAACCTGTGGCTGGAGAGGGTCAGGGGGAGTGTGACTCTGTTGATTCTCTTGGGCCTCTCAGTGGATTTCGATACCATCAACCATGGTATCTTCTGAATAGGTTACTGGACTGGGAGTTGGAGACACTGCACTGCAGTAGTTCCGACCCTACTTGGACAGCCAATTCCAGAATGTGGTGCTGGGGATTGTGGCTCGGTGCCTTGACGGCTTTGGTATGGCATTCCACATGGCTCTATTTTAACCTCATATTGTTCAGCATCTACATGAAACTGCTGGGGGAGGGTATCCAGAGATGTGGGCTGAGAAGTCATCAATATGCAGATGATACCCAGCTCTGTCTCTCCTTTCTATTTTTTAAAAAATGAGGCAGTGGCATTCTAAATCAGTGTCTAGGCATGGTAATGGACCAGATGAGGGCCAATAAACTGAAACTCAATCCAGACAACATGAAGATACTCTTGGTTGGGTGGGTCAGGGATGTTCAACCTGTTCTGGAGAGGGTTGCACTCCATCTAAAGAATCAGATTTATAGTTTGGGAGTGCTCTTGGATCCAGATCTGCCACTTAAAGTACAGCTGAACTTGATGGCACAAAGCACCTTTTATCATCTTAGGCTGCTATACGCTCTACATCCTTACCTGGATCGAGATACCCTACCTATATTATCCATTCTCTGATAACCTTTTGTCTGGATTACTGCAACATGTTATATCTGGGGCTGCCTTTTAAAATGATCCAGGAACTTCAGCTTGTCCAAACTAGAGCAGTGAGACTGTTAAATGGCAAACATGATCATATTATGCCAGTACCTTTCCATCTGTATTGTCTGCCAGTCCAGGTCCAAGCTTGAATCAATGTGCTGGTGTTAGCATACAAAGCCCTAAATGGCTTGGGGTGAAGATATTTATTTACTTATTTATTTATTACATTTCTATGCTACTCAATACCGCTGAGGCTCTCTGGGCAGTTCACAAGTGGGAGTGTTTCCTAGCCTTACCTGGAGAACATGGAACCTTTTGCATGCAAGGCATGTATTCTACCATCTCCCCTTATACTCCTGTATGAACAAGCTGCACCTGCCTCCCCCAACAACAACACCCTTATTCAATGTTCAGGATTGCTGCTTTCCTTCTTTGCATATGATCAGCCTAGAGAAGAAAGGAGAAAGATAGTTATGTGCAACCCCCCTCCCCCCATTCCAATGTAATATGTTTTGTATACTGCATATTGCAATGAAGAGTTTCTTCAGATGGGGGGAATTGTGTTTCCCTCCCATCACTTTGAATCATGCTTCTGTGATGAGCAGCTTTTTTTTTCTTCAGATGCTGAAGATGCTGAAGAAAAAGGAAGTAAATAAAGACCATGTGGCCCAATCAATGGGTGGGTTTTTTGCGCTGCTTATCCTGCAAACAGCAGGAAATAGCTGCATGTTTCGCAAAAAAATTCAGATTTACCATGGTTTATTTTGTGATGGAAAGAAGACCAGAAGGTACAGGAGATGCATGGAAGGTGGACAGTGTTGTCAAAAGGACCTGTAAAAAACCTGTGAGTGGCCAGTAACGAACGTGCAATAAAATGCTTGCCTGATGATGCTGTAAAGGTAGGCCATTGGTCAGATAATATTGAAGACTACTAATAATCTGAAACTAAACTATATTAACATCTTGACATTTCCTTAGTTGGACACAAATGACATGATGATAACCTCCCAATAAAGTGATTGGATTTCAGTGTGAGTGACATAGCAGCTAATTAATTAAATGGTTAAGCATGGATTTTTAAAAATAGTTTTTTTAAAAAAATAATTATCTTAACAGTCTCCTCAGTGTTTACACTGCACATTTTGCTATAAAAATGACTGTGCTTTGAAGCCCCATTAGACAAATGCAAACCACTTATTCAAAATCTCCTCACCCAATAGTCTGAATACATAAAAGAATATAAGCTCATATGGGTATGAAGGCATTTTAATATCTAGACTTATTTCAACAAGAACAAACATTTCTGAAAAGAAGTGGCTTTTAAACAATTGAAGCATTCAAGTTTGTTCTTCTGATGTATAAATGAACCTCTTTTCATTAAATAAGTAAATAAAACAGAAAATGGAGGACTTGTTCATACAGTCATCATTCTATAAAATTCACTACATACACTGAAGTATTTGGTACACACAGCACATTCCATCGCTGACATATACTACATACAGGGAAATACTTGCATTGGCTGCCTGTATGTTTCCGACCCCGATTCAAGGTGTTGGTTTTAACCTATAAAGCCTTACACGGTTTGGGATCACAATACCTGATGGAACGCCTTTCCCGACATGAACCTACCCATACACTACGCTGAACATCAAAGGTCCTCCTCCAGGTGCCTACTCCGAGGGAAGCTCGGAGGACAGCAACAAGGGAGAGGGCATTCTCTGTGGTGGCCCCCCAGTTATGAAATGATCTCCCTGATGAGGCCAGCCTGGCGCTAACACTGTTATCTTTTCAGCGCCAGGTCAAAACTCTTCTTTTCTCCCAGACATTTTAACAGCTTAAGTTGAGGTTTTAACTGACTTTGTGGCCAGGCTTAACAGTTTAAAATGTTTTAAATGTCAGCTGTTTTATGTTTATGGATTTAAATTTTGTATATTGTCTTTTTAGTGTTCAATCTTTTAGTTTTTGTAAACCGCCCAGAGAGCTTCAGCTATGGGGCAGTATATAAATGTAATTAATAATAATAATAATAATAATAATAAATGTGTATGTCTAAGCCTCACAAAGACCTCAAAAGAAAATAATCTTCAGGATTAGTTATAGGCACACACATGCATGCACTCTGCATTACACTGCACATAACATAGGGGACTTTAAGAATCGAAATAAGGGCAGTATCTTTATTAGGACCAACTAAAAATCACAAAGTACTGAACTAGTTTTTGAATTTTACAGAAATCCTCCTGAAGCTCAATATTAAAGGGAAAGGGGGATGTGTGTGTGCATGTGTGTGTTGTGTGTGCGTGACAGAAGTTGGGGAAGAAAAGAATTATATGTTGCAGTTTGAGGTCATGATCAAAGCCCCATCTGCAATATGTTATAGTCCTAAAATGGTGAATCTTGAAAATTGTTGCCACCTAATGAGGTTATTTGTGCCCAGTGCAAAAGATCACAGATTGCATGAAAGCATACTAGGCCAAAGAAGCAATGGACACTCTCCCTTTGAAAATATAAAAGGAAGCAGTTGCTCTAATCTATCTCAACCATTAATTAGAAGTCATGCTCACTTGTAAGACAGAGAGCAGAAATAAATAAAATGTGGTCACAAATTGTATTTTCCAATGTACAATTCTATCTACAGAAATGAAATCCTCAAATTTGTCATTGATGGAACAGGAAGCTCCATATGTCATAGGCCTAGGCAAGATACTCAAATAAGTTCAACCTTCAGCTGAGATGCCTCAACCACAGCAGTCTGATTCAATATTCTGATCTTCAGTATATTTGAGTGCTTTACTGTTGATGGTTTAGGATGGCCTTCCCAATCTGGCACCTCCAGTTGTTTTGGACTTCAGCTCATATCATCCCCAATTAGTAGTGCCAATGGGCAGTAATGCTGGGAGTTGTAGTCCAAAACATCTGAAAGCCACAGGTTGGAGAAGCCTTGTTTAGAATGTTCTGAATTCATGTATTTTACGATACATTAAATATATTAATACAAAGGTATACTAAATGCAATAACATCATTTGTATTCATATGACTTGCATTTGTCAATGGATTGCAAAATCTTGGCTCCTCTCCCCCAGTAACTTTTACTAATTAATTACTCACAGGCCATACGTCATCAAATACTATAGTAGATAATAGCGAAAAATCACAGGGTGATCGTTTCTCCCCCGTGCGCATATCATTTGAATAACCACTTATTGATTAGTTGTTCTGAACACCCATGCGTAATAGGCTTTTGCTACCATAAGCGCCATAATAAATTCTTGTTGTTTCATTGTATGAATTTTACAGGTTCTGTTCCGTTAGCATCAGCCTGGTACATGAGTGCCTGCTACAGTAGTCACTTCATATATTACTACCAAATACTTTCTTCTTTTTGTCTGCTGCAGGGATGGGAACATATGACCCTCCAGATATTGTTGGACTGCAATTCCCATCATTCCTCACAACTGACTATGCTGGGAGGGCTCATGGCAGTTGCAATCCAACAACATCTGGAATGCCACAAATTCCACACCCATGTTCCACAGGGAAAAATAAAATTAACCAGCTATTGTTTGCAGGGCCATCCATAATAATTTCACTTCCATATAAATGAACTGTTTCTCTATTTGGTGCACTAACAAGTATGCCATTTAGCATGCTTCTCTTTGCTGATACGGAAAAGGTCTGTTGCTTTGAACAAAACCCACAATTCCATGATTGCAAATTATCAAATCTCACTAAAGGGGCTTATTGAAAATGTTGACAAACGATTTGGAAACAGGGGAGAAACATAGGTGAGATGGAAATGAGAATTTTATCTGCTGTTGCAATAGGAGTGTTAACACCTACACTTAGCTGGAAAGCTGGTATCCTATCAGATGGCTGCAAGGACACACTGGTGATTGATGAGATGTGGGGCGGTAATCTGAGGTACACAGCCATTCCGGTTCTTATCTCTGATGCAGACGGTGGCCTACAGAATCTAATGTCAAGATCAATTATACCTAGCATCTGTTTCAACATCTATATTTATACCTAAAGGTGGAAAATGTCAACATTGTAGGACACCAGGCCTTGGGAGAAGTGGATGGGCTTTATTTACTTGCTCTTCATAGGAGAAATCTCTAGGACAAAGCCATGGTTTTTTTGATAGGCAATATATGATTGATGAAGGGTAAAAATGAAGAAACATTAAGCACCAGTTTTATAGAGCCTACTAATGTTCAGGTATGGCCATTAATGTGTATTGGTTGTAAAGCCAAGGAAACATTGCAATATTGCAGTGATATTCCAAAAAGGCCAACTGCACAGCATAAATCACTGAGGCATTTGTCTCAATTAAATAATTCCACTCTGCAAAGCTGATGATTAATCTCTAGACTGACGAGCCAAATTATTGTTTTAATTAGTCAGCAATTGACAAACTTTGGCTTTGGTTTTAAAAAAAACAAAAAACCATGGGAGCAACATTCAAGCATAATTGTTTTGATACGGGTTTACAGACAAGCCATTTATATCACAACAACAACATTTGACCACTATCTGCTTAGGCAGTTAAAATACAGTTTTGCAACATGATCATTTCTATTTATGCCCCTTCTTTAGGAAAATATATAGTATGCCCCAATGAGTCCTATGTATTAAAAACAATCTTGCCCCTTTCACTTCTCTGTTTTGTGTTCTGAAGTTGGTGATGTGTTGGGGGTGGGATATTTTTGTTATGTTGTTATAACTTTGTTTGGGTTCAGTTCTATAGTTGGCATTTGGTGGTAGAAAGAGATGCCTGCTAATAGAATGACATGGATGCTACTGGAGCACCCATGATATACCTGTGAACAAGATCCACATATGTCTATGCGCCAGCAGCAGTATTCTACGAGTGGTGGGGATTGAAATGGGCCATTTCAGATGGGTGTCTGGAGCAATTCAGGGCAGTCAAGGATCCACAGGATTCTAAGCTTCCAACACCCCTCTAACAATGACCCAAATAATAGTGGGATGGATGAGTCAATGGCCAGATCTACACTACGCAGGATATAGCAGTATTAAAGTGGTATAAAAGCGGTATATGAGGGCAGAATCTACAGTAATACTTTATAGCAGTATTGAAGTGCACTGTTGGGGCCATGACACATTCCATATATTGCTTTAATATCACTTTCATAGTGCTTTCACCTTGCTTGGTGTATTTATTTATGTATTTATTTATTTTATTTATTACATTTGTATACCGCCCCATAGCTGAAGCTATCTGGGAGGTATACATAGGATTAAAACAATTAAAACCAATAAACAAAAATTAAAACAGCAAAAACATACAACATACACACAATACACACATACATTTAAAACTGCTACAATACCCCCAAAAAACTACAAAAACAAAAACAAACACAGGCTCCTCAGATATTGCCAAATGCCTGAGAGAAGAGGAAAGTCTTGACCTGGCGCCGAAAAGATAACAATGTTGGCGCCAGGCGGGCCTCATCAGGGAGATCGTTCCACAATTGGGGGGCCACCACAAAGAAGGCCCTCTCCCTTGTTGTCGACCTCCGAGCTTCCCTCGGAGGAGGCACTCAGAGGAGGGCCTTAGATGTTGAACGTAGTGTTCGGGTAGGTTCATGTCGGGAAAGGCGTTCCATCAGGTATTGTGGTCCCAAGCCGTGTAAGGCTTTATAGGTTAAAACCAGCACCTTGAATCGGGCTTGGAAACATACAGGCAGCCAATGCAAGTGGGCCAGAGTAGGTCTTATATGCTCTAACCTTCTAGTTCCAGTTATCAATCTGGCTGCTGCATTTTGCACAAGCTGCAGCTTCTGAACATCTTCAAAGGCAGCCCCACATAGAAAGCATTGCAGTAATCTAATTTAGAGGTTACCAGAGCATGGACAACTGAAGCCAGGTTATCCCTGTCCAGATAGGGATGTAGCTGGGCCACCAACCAAAGTTGGTAGAAGGCACTCCGTGCCACTGAGGCCACCTGAGCCTCAAATGACAGAGATGGTTCTAGGAGAACACCCAAGCTATGAACCTGCTCCTTCAAGGGGAGTGCAACCCATCCAGAACAGGTTGAAGACCCTCCATCCGATCAGCAGAACCACCCACTAACAACGTCTCAGTCTTGTCTGGATTGAGTTTCAGTTTATTAGCCCTCATCCAGTCCATTGTCACAGCCAGGCACTGGTTCAGCACATCCACAGCCTCACCTGATGAAGATGAAAAGGAGACATAGAGCTGCGTGTCATCAGCGTACTGATGACAACGCACTCCAAAACTCCGGATGACTGCACTCAGCGGTTTCATGTAGATGTTGAACAGCATGGGGGACAAGTCTGACCCCTGCGGAACCCCATACTGGAGAATCCACGGGGCCGAGCAATGTTCCCCAAGCACCACCTTCTGGAGCCAACCCACCAAGTAGGAGTGGAACCACTGCAATGCAGTGCCTCCCACTCCCAATTCAGCCTTTCGTCCCAGAAGGATACCATGGTCGATGGTATCGAAAGCCACTGAGAGATCAAGAAGAATCAACAGAGTCACACTCCCCTTGTCTTTCTCCCGACATAGGTCATCATACAGGGCAACCAAGGCTGTTTCCATACCAAAACCAGGCCTGAAACCCGACTGAAATGGATCCAGATAATCGGTCTCATCCAAGAGTGCCTGGAGCTGGCTCGCAACCACCCGCTCCAGGACCTTGCCCGGGATTGGAACATTTGCTACTGGCCTGTAGTTTTTAAGATTTTCAGGGTCCAAGGAAGATTTCTTTAGGAGTGGTGTCACTGCCGCCTCTTTCAGGAGGCCTGGGACCACTCCCTCTTGCAAAGAGGCATTAATCACTTCCCTGGCCCAGCCAGTTGTTCCATCCCTGCTAGCTTTTATTAGCCAAGAGGGGCGAGGATCCAATATGGAAGTGGTTGCACGAACCTGTCCAAGCACCTTGTCCACATTCTCGAGCTGTACCAACTAAAACTCATCCAAGAAAACAGGACAAGCCTGTGCTCTGAATATCTCAATTGATTCACCTGCTATAACACTGATGTGTCATGGGCCCCAACAGTTGTCAGTGCACTTCAATACTGCTGTAAAGCAATAGTGTAGATCCTGCCAATGAGAGGGAACATTAGAGAAAAAGAAAAAAAAGCTAGCTAAAGGGGTTAGGAAGCCGCCCACCATAGAATCCTACCACCACACTCATTGCTCTGTTAGTGTGATTTATTTATTCCAGTAGTCATTCTTCAGGTTTTCTCCCCCTGCCAATCTCAGTCTCTACAAGTTTGATTTCTGCAAGGGAGAAATGAGATAGATTATCTTGGCCAGAGTCTAATGAGCTACTTTAAGGATACTCAAGGGCATGGACATACCCAATGACAGACCCCCCAAAAAACAGACCCCAAATTGATTTTGAGCACACACACACACACGCACACGCATGTCAAAATTGATTGCCATGAAGCATTGGAGTCTGCTGTTTGAAAGAACATCCTACTTGGATATGTAGCATTCATTACAGTGCATTGAGGATACATACAAAACCAAGAAGGCACCAAATATCAAACAAACAAACAAACAAACAAACAAACAAACAAACAAACAAACAAACAAAAAACTAAAAGGGATACAAAGACCCTGTTCAGATGACATGGTGGTTAAGCATTTTGAGCTAAACAAAAGCATTATATCATGTGAACCATGACTTAGCATGTCATGTGAACCATGATGGCTACATTATTATTATTATTATTATTATTAATTGCATTTATGTACTGCCCCATAGTCGAAGCTCTCTGGGCGGTTTACAAATTAAAAACATTGAACATTAAAAAACCGATATACAAAATTTTAACCCATAAAGAGCATAAAAACAGGTTATAAATACAATATCCATTTAAAAACAACTATTCTGGGTCAAACAACAACAACACAAAGCTCTCAACGTATGCTGTTAAATGCCTGGGAGGAAAGTCTTGACCTGGTGCCGAAAAGATAACAGTGTTGGTGCCAGGTGAGCTTCGTCAGGGAGATCATTCCATAATTGGGGGGCCACCACTGAAGAGGCCCTCTCCCTTGTTGCCACCTTCTGTGCTTCCCTCGGAGTAGCCTACTGGAGGAGGACCTTAGATGTGGATCATAGTGTACAGGTAGGTTCATATCGGGAGAGGCCTTCCATCAGGTATTGTGGTCCCAAGCCATGTAACCACGGGTTAAATACATTCACTAACCATTTGCTGCAAATGGGTTAGCAGCCTAACCATGGCTTAGCATATTATCTGATTAGGCCCAAAATCACAACAGTGCTTGTATTTTTTGTGCCACCCATTTGAGTTATAGAGGGTTATACAGACTTATCATGGCACTGTAGTTGTGTGTTATATTAATTCTAGAACAAGAGACATCACTTGCAACGGGGAAGGGATATTTTAGGAGATGTCCCCATGGTGAATAATATGTTAGTTCTTGCTCTTTGATGTTTGTTTTAGGGGTCAAACATATGTCATGTGCAAATACATGTTATATCTGTTTTTGTTATCAACCAGCTTCACTCAGCTGTCTCCTGCAGCAGCGATCCTAGAGAACAAGTGGCAAGATATGTTCCTCTGGTTCCTCATGGCTGTCTACTGGCTTTATATATACTGCCAAATAGATTGGAGGAGGCATGTTTGGCAAAGAAGAATGGGATATATGCCAACAAAGCTGAAGATTGCATTCAGCTGTATGGACTGGACCACAGGGGGTTGATGAACCTCCTACAAATTCTGGAGCCATATCTCAGGCCTTTCTGTGTTCAAAGCTGATTTCTATGTTATTGTTGGTGTACTAAATATGATAGGATTGTTTGATTGCACAAACATCCCAATCATTGGTCCCTCAGGCTCAGAGGTGATGTTTAAAAACCACAAGAGGTTTCATAATATTAATATACAGTTGCCTGTGCAAAAGGAAGATTCACAAATGTGTGTGTGCTGTTTCCTGAAGGGACTCATGGATTAGCATTTGAGAAGGATCCTGTAGGACAGGAGTGGCTGCTTGGTGAGTACAGTGGTTGGTTTGGATGTGTGGAGCACTGTGGAGTAGTGCATGGTATCCAATTGTTCTTCTCCTTGCATTACAGACAACTGTTTATAGATCCTCCAACCATATCTTCTCACTCCATTCAGGAGGGCAAGTTCATTGCCAGAGGCAGTTGAGAACAGTCATTGAGACAATTCAAGATGGAGTTGAGAATTTTCCATGGCACTTTTGGTTGCCCTCACTTGTCACCTGAAAGAGCAGTGAAGGTAGTGACGGTATGTGCTATGCTACACAATGTGGCTACCAGGGGTGCAATTGCCACTGCCACCATGGAATCCATACAGGAGAACCATGTGCTAGGGATGCCTGAATGCAGAACAGGAACTGCAGGCATCCTAACCAGTTAGTAGGCTCTCTGAGTGACAATGTAGTAGAGGATTACTTGAACAACAAGATACCACCTATGCAGCGTCACAAATTGGGATTTTGTTAGGATGTTGTTTTTGGATATACTACATGGGCCTGAACATGTGCATGTGCTGAAATGCACAATAACTTCAGCACCAGGTTTCCTGCACCCTATGCTACCTCTTGGCAACCTCACCTGAATAAAAATCATGTGTGATGCCTGGTGCCTGTACCATCAATGCATGCTTCCTAATTTGACCTCATTTATCACCACTTAGCCAGTTGTAATGATACTTCATTACAACTATGTATGTGTTTTCTGGATTATTCAATCTGAGCAAGGCCCTGGGTGGCTGGTATAGTAACACCTGCTTATGAAATGTAAACTTATGATCAGCAAGCAGCTTTGCAGCCCTTTGCATCAGGGGCTGCATAAGTAGAAGTTTAGTTGGATTCTCCCCTTGCACATACTGCCAGGCATGGCGAGAGTGCAATAAATCGCTGGTGTGATGGAGCTCTTAGGTAACTGTCAACTGGGTGACTTCCCCCCCCCTGCTTCGAAAGAATAAAGTGAAACTCCCACTACCTACCCACCTACACATACAAGGAACCTATTAAAAGCTATCCTGTTAAAAAACTTAACTACATGACCCAGTTCTATAATAGATCTTTTTTCATTCTTGCTAGAAGGATAAAATTAGCTTATGAATCATTCAGCAAGATAGTGATTGGACAAGAAATTCAGCCATTGGCCTTCCTGAGGCTTTAAATTTAGCTAGTGTGTACTGATTTTACATACAACTAGTCACCTGTCTGGACTAGTTCTCTGATGTGTGAATGTCCACTTGACATCTTGATTGTGTAGCATTCTGCCATCATTACTGTGTGCCTTTTTCCATACATTTACCTGCAAAGCTAATAAGTGTGGGGAAAGACACCTTGTAGCTATGTCAGGAGGACACATCCCTGTCGATCTGGAGGTTTCAGAAAGGAATTGGACTAGTGGCAGACCCACTTTTTTTAACATGCATTTTTAAGGGTTAAAGCATATCATCATCCTAGTTTTAACTTTTGACTCAATCTGTTTTTGTTTTGCTTGTCTTCCCCCTCCCTATTTTTTTCTTTCTTGAGAGAGTTTAATAATAACAATAATAATAATAATAGTAATAATAATTTCAATATAAATTATTTAGTAATGAGGGTTTTTTCCTCACACATTGAAGACACAGGCGAGAAAAGCTGCGCTGGTACGTTTGGCAACTGTGTGAAGAGACCTTGTGTGCATAAGGCTCTTCCAAATCGGAATCCCTCTATTGCTCCAGGATTCCCCCTTGAATGAAGGAGACCTATGCGCATGCATGAGTATGTGTATAAAGTCCCTGCAGAAGGTGGCTGAATATATATAGCTACTGGTGTGCATGTCATTGAGGGCCAGTTCTAGCTGGCATATCCGCATGGCACCCCGCACACTTGCTTTTGACATGATGAATTTGAATCCCTTCCCCAGCTATATGTTTATCTTTACAACTGACATCCAAATGATCCATTCAAGTATTCATTCATTCTACAGTTTCACCTTGACCTCCATCACACCTAATTCCCCCCTCCCCCCGGTTTGACTCTGCATGTTTTTTTTACCTCTGAAGCAGAAGCGCGTCAAGCTTATGATCCTTTCACCTGAATAGCTGCTCCTTCGCTCATTAGCTCTTCCGCTCTCCTCCTCCCCTCCCCTTCTCTTTCTCCCTCCAGTCAGATCCTGTCAGATGAGTACTTCGCCTTTCTCCTGGGCAAAAATGGAAAGACCCTTTCGTCTGGCTCTTTGGGGGCATTGAGGGAGTACAATTCTTTCTCTGCAGAGATTCAGGTGTTGTATGATTTAAAAAAAACGCTTTCGAGCCTGGAATGCAAGGTTTGGGTTTTATATTGAGGCTTGGAGCTGGCTGCTGAGAGAGATCATTTTTCCCTGCCATGACCTGATGAAATCCATGCAAGCCCCCAGTTCCTTTTAAAACTACACAGGGGCTTAGGGTGCATTAAATGCACTTAGGGAAAATAATCCAGACTTTTAGCATTCTAGGAAAGGTTGGGGAAGAGGCCGGGTGTCAGCAGGACAGGCACAGTGTCATGTGAGTACCATCCGCAAATCAGGCATAGCGAGAGTGCACTAAATCGCTGGTGTGATGGAGCTCATACTCTAGTGTTAAAACAGACCAATGTGTGCAAAGATCAGGAATAAGCCCAGAACCTTACTATGGAAATTATGTTTAAATATGGGCCAAATCTACACCAAGCAGGATAAAATACTTTGAAAGTGGTTTGAAAACAGTATATGGAATAAGCAGTCGTGCAGATTCTGCCCAGGTCTCTGAATGCACATTGGAATAATTCTCCCTTTATAAAATTAAAGAAAACAACACATTATGTGTTAACAGGTGAGATTATGAGCACATCGACAAAAACGGTCGATATTGTCTGAAAATTTACCCATTCAAAAACAGGTCTTTAGTGCATAGCAAAATGAGATGTAGAACATAGGTTTCCCTTCACTGGTCCCCACTTCAACATATAAGTAAGAGTTAATTTGTTAAAGGATATCGTTCTTGTTAAAGACAAATGTCTCAAGATCCAATCTAGAAGGCAGAATAAATCATCACAAGAAGGGTGCTCCTTGAAATGCAAATGGCAGAGTTTTGCGTAGAAGCAATGGCTTTATGCAAGGCAAGTGGCAAATATAATGTGATCTAATGAAAGGGACAAGTACAGCTGTCTGTATAGTCTTTCATTAAAGGATAAGTGACATCAGTGCTGACCGCACTTGAGGGACATGAAGTTAGCTATTATTTAATAGGCTGCAGGTAAGGAACAGTCATATTTTGCAAGCTGGACAGTGCAGAATTTGTGACATTTCTAACATGGGTTCCTCATAGCACTGGACTGGCACTATATTTCTGATAGGGAAAAATAAATTGATCTTAATTTGGAAGGTGTAAAATATCAAAAGAACTTTGCAAGAGACCAAAAAAAAAAAAAAAAGAGGAGGGAAGAGAAAAGTGCATATTTTAATTTTCCCCTTTAAAAAGAAATCACATACAGAAGAATGACATGTCGGGCAGAGACGTTTGGCCTACTTTAAATGTGCTCTGGATATACAATACCATCTCTTTGAAAACATGTTCTTTGTAGATTTCAGGGATGGGGGAGAAATTTGTTTTGTTCATATTTTAACGTCAGCATACCTAATTCACACTTGCCGATCCAATAGAGGAACTGAAACACAGTTATCCTTCAATATTCAGAGTTCTCTATATTTTGTCATGCAGCAAAAATGTGTCTCTATGGAAACATATGCACAAAAATGCATGTATTCGTGAAAATAATGTACAAATTGCATTACATTAGGGGAAATTACTTGCAAAAATGTGTATATCAGAGAATATATATATATATATATATATATGAAGAAATGGCACAGAAATGCATAAAAAATTTCAAATGGGCATATATCATAAGCTGGAAATGAAAGAAAGTGAACATAAGGTTGGAAAAATGAGAAAAGAGAGAGAAATGGAAATAGGCTCATGTATCCGTAACAGATTTCCTATAGCTCATCTGGGACTTGTATCCATCATTACCAAATCCAACAAATAAGCTACCTAATACAGTGCCATTTTCTTCATCTAGGTGATGAGCCTTTCTGATATGTCTCCCCATTTCTAGTCTTTCCTTGTTAAATAAATATACCACCTACTGGTCTTACAGTGCAATTAATAAAACTATGTAGAATGAGGGCAAATTAAAACAATTCTAACTGATAGGTAAACAACTAAAAAGTCAAGCAACAAAGATACAAGTAAAACACACATGGTAGATAATGGAAGGCCACTGTGAACAGAACAAGAGGTCTATCATAACACAAAGGCTTGGATCCTGAGATTCTGGCCCTTTCTACACCATACTGGTGTAGTGGGAGGGAGGGGCGGCGATCCAGGAAGTACTTGCTTCCGGGACCATAACTTGAATCCAAACGACAGTGTGATGATCTGGCTTCCTCCCAGGCTGTTGCATGTCACACTCATCATGGGGGGGGGGGGTGATCAAGGAAGAGTGCATTTGTGCTCCAACAAAAGGTAAGTGCATATTTTAAAAAATGCTCCTGAAATGGCCCACACACCCACACACCACCATCCTGGGATGGTGAGACTGCTGTCCCCCCTTCCTTGATGGGCACGGAGCCATGCAGTGCAGCTCCATGCCCGGTTCTGCTGCTGCACTTACCCGTGATTCAGCGTGGCTGCAGCTGGGATGGGCGGCCACATCTCCCCCGGTCCCAGGAACTTCCCGGGATCACGGAAAAATCAGGTTTCCTTAGAGATCTGTTATTCCATGGAATACCTGTGCCCATCCACCCCCCCCCCTGCTCCCAGGAGTCCCTGTGCATCATGTGAATGCACAGGGACCAGCCAGGGATATCACACAGAAAATGGCCGGTGTAGAAACGGCCTCTGTGAATGGAAGTCCATTCACAGGGTAATTTCACTGACAGAAGTGGAGGAGGCATTTTTGTCTGATTCCACTGGTGCCTCCCAAACTCTGCTCTAGAGAGTTAGGAGAATATCCAGAAGAGTACAGGAGGCAGTACAGTGGGCTGGAGAGGGGTGGGAATCATCTCTCCCCCATCTTCCACCAGTGAAGCTTCAGCTAGAACCATAGCCCTTCTGTGCACAAAAGTAGCCCTACCCTTCACACAAAGCCAACTCAGGATCCAGAGGTCATAACTAGGGTAACCATATGTCTTGAAAAACTGGGACATGTCAGGATTTTTGGAAGGGGGGAAATTATGAAATTTGAAGAAAAATCCAGATTTTCCCCATCCTACTCACACCCAAAGGGCAGCTCTAATTTATAGTCAATGGGAATTAACAAAAATGCTTACAGCTCCATCATTTCTAAAGATAATGAGTTGAAACCTGGCAACATGATAGCCCTTAGATAGGGATTTAGCCTTGCCAAATTTGAAGCAGTTCTGTTCATCCGTTGATGTTTAGGAATTTTGTAAAATTTGAGGTTTTAAAATTAATTTTCTTTTTTTAAAATGTCATTTTTAAAGATAAGGAGATGAAACTTGGCCCTTTCATAGCTCCTAAGTAGGTATTTAGCCATGCCACGTTTGAAGCAGATCCGTTCATCCATTGATTTTTAGGATTTTTTAAAAAATTGAGGTTTTAAAATTATTGTTTTTTAAAAAACATCAATTTTAAAGATTAGGAGAGGAAACCTGGCATCTTGATCTTAAGTAGGGCTTTAGCCATGCCAAGTTTCAAGCAGATCTGTTTATCTGTTGAGTTTTAGCAAGTTTCAAAACAAAATTGAACTTTAAAACTAAAAAAAAAAAAAATTAAAGCCAGCCGGCTGGCCAGCAACAAACCCTGTGAAGCAGCAGCTTGCAGTGGTATGAGGATACAATCAGAAAAAATATTTGAGGGAAGGGGAGAATGTATCACACAGTGTATAGCAACAAAGTACAGCACAAACTACAAAAGTAGGAGTGAAGTTAATTTCAGATTCATTGGATGTCTCATTTGTTATTTCAGTGATTTTAACACTAAGATGTTATGTTGAACTGATTTGTCTTAATTGTGTGCTGTAAAATCAGACATGTGACCAAGGCTATGTTCAGGTGGGCACACCCCCTTGGTGCTGGACACCCCTTGGGGCAGACATATTGGTGGGGACACCCTCTTGGGGGACGACCATGTTGTCCTCCTTTTTGGTTTCCAAAATATGGTCACCCTAGTCATAACCAGCTCCCACAATATTGTAAATAAATTGGGCTGGTGGACCTCCTTAGGCAAGAAATGTCTGAAGGATGATGCCAGTATTGAAAATGCTCTCTTCCATATAGTATGCATCTAACCACAAAAGCCAGTGGGAGAGTGAGTGTGGTAAAGTGGCTAGAGTGTTGGCCTGGGACTCAGGAGATCTGGATTCTAGTCCCCACTCAGCCATAAAGATCACTGGGTGACTTTGGTCCAATCACTGACTTTCAGCCTAATCTATCTCACAGGATTGTTGGAGGTAGGGTGACCATATGAAAAGGGGGACAGGGGTCCTGTATCTTTAACAGTTGTACAGAAAACGGAATTTCAGCAGGTGCCATTTGTATGCATGCAGCATCTGGTGAAATTCCCTCGTCATCACAAAACTGAAGGAGCCTTGCCCTCCTGACCAGAAACAAAAGAGGGCAGGGCTCCTGTAGCTTTAACTGTTGTGCTCTTCTCCTGATGACTTCAGAGTTTGTGGGCAAGCGTATGAGAGGAGTTATTCCTACAACTTTTAGAGCATAAACCTAGCCTATATCCACTTACTTGGGAGTAAGCGTCATTGCACTCAACTTACTTCAGTGTAGACATGTTTAGGGCTTCAGGTTTAAGTGTTAGGTAGGTGATTTGCAAAAAAATATTGGTAGTTTCCACTGTAAACACCCCCCCTCCCAAATTCACTCTTTCATTTTATTTTAGTATTTGGGAACAAACAAATCTGAATCCAAAAAACTGCAGGGTTCTTCAAAGATAGCAGGATTATTTTTTTTCCCTGTTATGTGTATTAAGGTTAAACTCAAATATGTTTTCACCAGAAATCCTTTCCACCCCTGAGAATTATTTCTTTTTTCGCCCATTGTCTCATCTTACTCCTTAATGGAAGAGTAAATCAATACTCTTGTTGAGCCGTCTAAGACAGATTTCTGCATCACCTATTACAGCAATATTTTTTTTATCTAAAAAAGAACATTGCTAACCAGCATTACTGGGCAAGCAAATTGACATCAAACAAAAAAGCACTTTGGTTTCATGGTTTGTTTTGTTTTGTTTTCCTTTTTAGCTCCTCTGAAATAAACATATGTTAACAGAATGGTGGTGATGTGGGAAGCTTTTACTTCAGGTGAGTGAATTCACAATTTAAATCTCCAGGTTAGCTTGACTTTTTTTAATACCTTTGATTGCTTCCTCAACTTCGCAAACCAAGTCCAGGGCATGGTTTCCTTGATGCAGTTTCAAAGCTGTGCTTTTCAGTGGGGCTTCTGTTATGCTTAGGATGGAGAAACAAAATATTTTCATTTGCATTTTGTTTTGTTTTACTTCAGAGTAGTATGATAGAAGCACCCCTGTGCATAGTGTGCACTGGACACTTATCACACTCTTGGCTATGGGACTCTTCACTCATCACATTTTTTTTTAAAAAAAAAGTTGTATACTTCATTGTTGTATACACCACTGATGCCTGCTCTTAACCCCTCTTTCATTATTTTCCTATGGCAGGCAGTGCTGGGTAGCAGGGACTCGTCACTTAAAGTTACCAAAGTGCCCTAGTAATAACAGAAGCCCAGTGTGCTGTGGGGAAATTAAATGGTGGCTTCCAGGCACCCATCACTATCTTCGGGGGAAGTGCTGTGCAGGTCAGGAGAAGGACTGTAGCTCAGTGGTAGAGCACATACTTTGCATGCAAAAAGTCCTGGGTTCAATCCCTGACATCTCCAGGTAGGGCAGAAAAAACTTCTGGACACCCTGGAGATCCAGTAGCGGTCAGTGTCAATAATACTGGGCTAGATGGACCAGTGGTCTGACTCAGTATAAAGCATCTTCCAGTGTACCCACTGCTACCAGGTAAGCTTGTCCAGGCTCATCAAAGGAGGGGGAAGTCCACCAGGTGCACCCACATTATATGAAGGGAGCAACTGTTGTAGAAGGGAGCCCACTACGTTTTGCAAGTTTTGGGTAGTGCTTCAAGCGGTAATGAAGCCAAGTTGACCAGAGACAACAGAAAGACAAAAGGAAATTAGCATGGCACCTGCCAAACCTCAGAAGGCAGGGGGACATCAGTTGGGGGTTCCTCAGTTAAGATATCAATGATGACAGAAGTGCTTCACTTCAATATCAGCTTCCACAAATAATTATCTTACTCTTCAGTGCTCAGCTATAGGCATGTTTTGTTGGGTGTGCCTGGATGCATTCTTGGGATGAATCTACACATGGCACGTATTGCTTGGTTTGCCATTTATCAAAAAATCATAATGTATCATTTATCAAAAATTGCAGGTGCTGGGGGAGGAGGTATCAGAGGCAGAAAGCCTGTAGGCACCTGTTGTTGGGGAACATAAGTGGGAAGGTGCTGTTGCACCATATCCTGCTTCGTTGGTCCCTGGTTGACAGCTGGTTGGCCACTGGGTGAACAGAGTGCTGGACTAGGTAGACCCTTGGTCTGATCCAGCATGGCTGTTCTTATGTTCTTACTTTGAATGCAGCATGCAGTAAGGAGAGACTTATCTGTTTGTTCTTTAACTGTATCCTCACCAAAATCATTCACCGTGCCTGGCTTGGAGCTTTAGGGGAAAAGTCCCCATTGCCAACACTGGGAAAGTTTTTCCTAAAGTTCCAAGACAGGCAGGGGGAGCCATTTTTAGTAAGAATGCAGCTGGGGAGTGAAAATGTAATATGCAACATGCTTTGTTCAAAATCAGAGTTGTCTCCCCATGCCTGTAATTAATTTATCACTGAAAAAAAGCCAACAAGACATAGGTACACGCTATACTAGTCTTCCCCAAACTGATGATTTCTAGATGTTGGACAACAAATCCTATCATCTGCAGCCAGGAAAGAGGGAATGAGGTTGGGCAAGGTTGTGCTATACAATAATTAAAAGGGGTAGTTTGGTCCTGAGTTCATGTGAAGTGAGCGCATACTTTCAGACACTCCTCAGAAACTTCAGAGATGTACACGATACCCTTGGTAGACAAGCCATATGGAAAGGATTTGCTAAAAGTGGGAAGTTTGAAAGATCCTGTGCTACATTTCCCATAATGTATATTAGCATTACCTATGTCGAGAAGAGGCATGAAGATCGTTTTCAAGGTTTCGTTAGCATGGAAAACTTCTGAATTGTTTCCTCTGTAGCCCGTTTTAATATACTCAAGTTGGCATTTCCTAAATACTTAGTAGCAATATGTAGTGACAACAAACAGGAAATAGGTCTGTTTACAAAGCGATTCTCCAGATTCAAATCGATAAAGGCCAGGTTGTAGCATCTTGCTTGTACTAATGAGTGGCACTTGCACATATTGGTAATTGTGGTGACTCAAATGAGTATGGTAACATATTATGACCCAAGCTATAAAACTTTATTTATATTAATTGGTGTCATTATGTAAAGGAAGGCATATTAATCTCATGTAACTTGCAACTGGGGACTGGTACCAGTGGAACTATTCACCACCTGCTTTGGAAGCTCCTTGTCACCTAATCCTTGTAATTGTTTTATTCTGCTTGAACTTAATTGCTTCCAAAATTCATCAGATGCCTTTTCATCACATAAGCATCCAAAGTGGCACACAAATTGATTTTTTTTAAAAGAATCAGTTACACGATGGAAGAAAGGTAAAGCCGGGTGAATGCAGATGCATGGTGGAAATAGAAATGAGGGAATCAGTTTTCCAGCATGTGCATATTTTAAAAATCTCGTTCATAAGTTCTTTCCCCCCCATCCAAAATATGAAGAAAATTGTGGATTTGGTAGATTCTTATTAAAAATGAACCAAAGCAAAATGCTCACAGATCTACATTGGCCAAATTCAACAGGTGTAGCTATTCCCAGAACGGAGAGGACCATGTTGTACCTACCAACCATATAGCTATTAAAGACGAGGAGCCTGACATAAAAAAAGAAGTGGCAACCTTAATTAAGCACTGACATGGTTGACTACACAGGGATTCAAACTCAAACCGTTAAGAGCAAAGCACTTAAAACTAATGCTAGGCCAAATCCTGCCCTTTATTTTTGGGGACTTTCTCCTTGTACAAGAGGCATTATTTTTTCTGGCTCTTTCACAGGAACCGGGGGGGGGGGATTTGGAGAATTTTCTCTTTGTGGTGGGGAACAGGGTTTCCACATACCATTTTATAAGTGTAGATGATTGCTGAGGGACCTTCTTCCTATTTTTTAGTTGTTGTTGTTTTAAAAAAAACACCCCTCTTCCCTTGGCATTTGGAGGAGCTCCGGAGTTATTAGTGAATGCTTATTGGAGACCATGTGACCTTGCCCTCTCCTATCAGCATTCAGGAAGAACTCCTGAAAATGCTTGGTGTTTTTTTAAAAAAAATAGAAAGAAAGAAGATCCCTCAACAACTGGCTACATTTATGAAAGTATGTAGAAACTCCTTCCCCCTCCTCAAGGAGAAAATTCTCCTTAATTCTCACCTCTCCCAATCTCTTTAGCATGAGTTTTCATTCCCCCCCCACCCCCATGAAATGCTCCCACATTTGAATTTATATCAAGTTAGTTTTGTCTCAAATATGGAGAACTTTGCAAATGTTGATAAATTTCTATCAAAACTGAATTGAACCAAAAATCTTACTCATCCCTATGTCAAGACAATGTGGGAAGTGGCATGGCAGAAGGAGGATGGGCTCCCAGAGCATGGCTCAGCATCTATGCTCTTGCCCTTCAATTGCCACTCCACAGTTTCCTGTAATGAACTAGAAACTGAAAGCGGAAAATGAATGTGATTGTTGTATACAGTATTTATATACACTTAGGTGTACATGTCTATGTATACTTAGGCATTGTACTGTAATCTTTTCAATTGGTTTCTCTTCAATTTGTGCATCTGCTAGGGATGTGCACGGACATTGGATCTTATCAGATCGGAATCGGAACTTAAGATTTTTTAAAAAATCGGATCGGAAAAATTGGACGTCTGTCTTATCGTATTGAATACGATAACATATTAAAATCGGACGTCCAATTTTTGAATCGGACGCCATTTTTAGTTATTTTTCCCATTGCCTAGTATTGTGTTCCAAAAACACCTATAACTTTTTATTTTATAACTCCAAAAACACCTATAACTTTTTATTTATTTTATTTATTTATTCTATAACTTGGCCACAGTGCTTTGAAGAAGAAGACCACCCATACCTAACTTCTTCTACACTTCAGAGGGACCAGCAGCAGAAGCAGAGAAAGGGGTATGCCTATTTTTGAGATGGGAGGAATTAGAAGAAACACCACTCCCTTTCCAACTTTGCTGGGTTTCTCTCTCTCTCTCTCTCTGTCCATGCTCCCCTGTGTGTGTTATTGAGTTTGTGCATGTGTGTTCTTGTTCCACACATGGAGACAGGGGACTTTGATGATTGTAGGAGGTTTCTAGCTTCTGAAACTTGAGAGAAGATGAAGTGCATCTGAAGTGTGTGTGTATGTGTGTGTGTATGGGGGTTTGCATGTCTAAAGCCCTTCTTAAGAGCTACCACGGTGCCAAATTTCATCTCTTTATCTTTAAAAATGATGGAAATTTAAGCATTTTTTTTTTAGTTCCATTGACAATAATAGCATGGTTACCTGAAAATGGAGTGGTTTTCCAATGGATAAACTGACACTGCAGGGAGATGGACCCCCTCCCCCCAAAAAAAGAATGGAGAGGATAATCACCTCATCAGAGCTCCACCCCAAATTTTGGGGAGGAGCAGACCTGCTCTGCATACCCCTACTGATTCACAGTTCTATTGACTTGCAGCAAATGTCGTGAATGTGTGCTTGTAAAACCTCAAAGGTATTACAGATGTTGCAGATTGTTAATCCTAGGACAAACACTGGGTTTTAAGTTTGGACTAGATTTAACAAAGTTCTCCTTCAGATGGGGGGGGGGAATTGCATTCCCTTACCATAGCTCTGCTTCCTGCTTTTCTTCCACTCCTGCAACAAGCTTAAATTACATGAAGAAGAGAGCAGCGACCATGTGGTTTGTACAGCCTCATTGCAGTTGAATGGGACAGCACCCTCTAGTGGACATTTTATAGAGCATGGCAGGAAAATCCGACAAATATTGATGTATCCCAGAAGAGTCAGGTTTTCTGAGCTTTTACTTTTAGCGCTAAAACTGGAAAATGGAGGAGGAGATGCACAAGAGGCTGACAGTGTCATCCATGAGTGGCCAGTAACGAGTGTGCTATAAAATGCTCATTTAATGATGCTCAGGGTCTGCATAGCAATGCTACATGGAATTAATTTCATACATGCAAAGCATGCATTTGTGCCACTGAGCTATAGAATTAAAGCAGGATAATGTTCAGGGTTGCACTACTAGATTTTCAAGCATGTTTGGGATTTGAGCTGCATCCCTGTTCACAGCTATTTGTCCCCAAGTCCTGCTGAATTCATTGATACTTATACTAGTTTGAGTAATGACAAGACTGAGCACACAGGTCAAAATTCCACACAGTATTCATGGCTTAAAGATCATTGCATTTAGATGCACATATTTCTTTGATAGGATACTTAAATACTGTCTCCTTCTGTATCAGCTTGCCCGCTCCTTCAGGGAAGCTTCAACTCCCTATCCTGATAATCACAGAGGTGTGGCTGGTTATGATACAGGATAAGGGCTTCTTCTTGGCTGCATCTACATTATGAAACTGCTTATCTCAGGAGATCTGTTTGGGCCCCTTTTCCCTCCATTGCCTCAAAACATTTCTATTCCAGTAGGCATTTGACCTGTCAGGTTGAGGAATTTTAGTGGACTGACCTTGTGTAAGTTCTTTTTAACCTGCTGTGTCTCTACAGTTTTATTGGTTATTTGTTGTTTAAGTTTTATGGTAATTTTGTAGGTGCTTTAACCTTCTATTAAAATGTTTACATTGGGCGTGTGGAATGTAAGCTTTCTTAAAAAAAAATTAAGGTAATGAATATATAACATAAATTGTCCTTTTCATACTTCTTTTTCAGCTATGGAAAAATAATAAAGATCACTATATTGAACTAGTCTTTGTTGCAATTGACTGCAAGAAGAAAATTAATGTTTGCATTGTTGATAGTTATTTAGAGCTGGAAACCTTGGCTGACTTTGTTGCCATGTGACAGATGTCAAATCTAATAATTATTCACCATGTCTTATCCACTGACTACCAATGACAAATTCAAAGAGAAATGTCATTCTATGATCATTTGGACACTTGATATAGAAGGTTCAGCACAGCTAAATTCAGTGCATAAAATATAGATGATAGCATATACTAGCTATAAGTCACCAGAATTTCACCTATTGATATTTCCAATATGTCATGTTTGCATTAGTGATACCATTATATTCCACCACAACATAATTTGGGGATAGATCCCCTACTTCTAGTTGAGATGGAACAAAACCAACACCAGCCCCAAGACTCACTTATTTTCATTCACTTGCACTTCGGTCCCATTGCAATCAATGAGAGTACCCAATCGTGTCCTACCAGTAGTGTGAATGATATCATTCAAAGCAAGACTGAGCGCTTACCAGAGGCCTTCATTCATGTGTGGCCTTCCAAAGCCTGGAGATGTCCTCTATGCTTACATGAAGTAGAGATGGGACAGAAATGCATTTTAATGCAAATTCACCGAATTTCACACTTTTGAACCAATGTGCAAAACCAAAATTCAGTCATCCTCGAAATTTGCACTTTTCTTAATTTTGTACTAAGAGTTCTCTGACCAAAAAAATGGAAACTTCTGCATGCAAAACAGTTGCTCAGCTATGGTGCCATGTTCTCTCAAGTAGACTAGATCTCTAATCTTTCAATCAATGTCCAAATAAGTTGTTCTGGTTTATTTAAAATTTAATGTAATACCTAGAGGAAAATGTGAAATGCATGTCTATGCACCAGTACAAAGGTTCAGATCTAAAGGAGAAGAATGATGGAAGATAAAGGCACAGAAGGAGACGAAGATCAATTCAACCTACCCACCCACTATTCAACCAGTGCATGTAGCTCTGCATGAGCTTCATTCTTTCCTTTCTTTTGAGGAGAACTTAATTCAAGATTAAGGCCACTCATTACAATAATAATTTAAGACTTCTGGTGCATATCTCTTTCAGGTAATAATCTGATTTCATACATATATTTGGACTCATTCCTGCAAGAAATGAAATATTGTCCTGAGACAATGAGGTGAAATGAAAGGAAGTCATTAATTTCCCCCAACCCACACTCTGACATTGGTATGCCAATAGAAACAAGGATTAGGATTCCTACTTATTATACATTATTGATTAAAATGTCCCACTGAGAGCCTGTGTCTGTTTTCAGAGGTAGAAGCTTTCATCTCTGAAAGATAAATATTGTTGCATGCTCTCATGCTCCAAAATATTATTCATCACCATTCTTCAGCATTGTCGGACACTGTAAATTCAGAAGAGAACAGAAGAAGCTTACTTGAGAGACTAGTCATGTACAAAATTTGAATGGGATGATTCTCAATATGATAGTACTTCAATTTCTCCATCTTCAACTGGTGGGGCATATCACTGGCACCACCACCACCATATTATTATTATTATTGTTATTGTTATTGTTATTGTTATTGTTATTGTTATTGTTATTGTTATTGTTATTGTTATTGTTGTTGTTGTTGTTGTTGTTATTAATGTTCATTTAGATAAAGGGGAAACTTATTTCTGCTGAGGGCCACATTCCCTCAGGGGTTATCTGTCAGGGGCTGCATGTTGGCAGAAGGCATGACTGAAGCCAGCAGGGGGCAGTCCTAGCCAGCATAGCCTATAGGGAGGGATCATGGGAGTTGTAGGCCAAAATATATGGCCACCAGTTCCCCAACCTGACGTTAAGGATATACTCTGTGACTACTGTGACCCTTCCCTTCATAGTTCATTATATTTAACTCAGTAAGTAAAACATTAATGTTATTCTAGCACCATCCTTACCCAACACTTCATAAAAAGGCCCAAAACGTTCTTTCCAAAAGAAAACATTTCAGAGGGACTTAAAGTGGAGGAGAAACACAGAATCTGTTCTGCTATACCCTTTATGGAGGCAGATTAAATCAGTGATTTAGGCTTTTTCCTTTTGTTGCTCCCTTTTTACTGCCAAAGGCGGAGGCATGCTATAGCCATAAGGTTAGAGAATCTCTTTAATGTTTCCTCTTTAGCTCTCTGGAAAGCTGGTGAGCCCATAAATCTCTGCTGGATGATTTCACAGCTCAGCATGAGTGCATCATGTGGGAAGGCAAAGCCAATGGTCCTTTTTTAAGTGCTCTAGGCACAGCTCCAGGAAAGAAAGGGTAAGTTAAATGATGGAGCATAGGGAATGATCACTGTGCAATAATTAAAATACAAAATTCCATTAAAGACAGCGGCGTAAGGAGATGACTTGTGCTGCTGTCCTTGCACTAGACAAAAGTCCCTTTTTCCAAGCAAGTGAGGACAAGTGAACTCACCCAGCTGGTACGAGGGACAGGTTTGCCCCATTGAATTCCCAGGGTGAAGTCTTGTGAGATAGGAGGGGTCAGGACAGCATGGTTTCACTCGCCAATCAGGGGATCAGTGTGGACCACCTTTTCAGGTCACTCCACCATTTTCTCAGCTTCTTTGGGCTCCACTTGCCATTGTGTCCACCCATCAATTCAGTATGAGTTTAGCCATTCACCTTTGCAGGCTGAGCAGGATTTTTGGGGTGTGTTACTCGAACTGACCATTGGGGTTGCTCTTTCTTTCCCTGTATTACAAAGTAGCTCTCTGGTGAGCGAGCAGTACTGACTCCATTTTGAGATAGCCAAAAAGCCAAGGTGTCTTCATCTCCACTTGAGAGAAAGACACAGGAACAGGGTTGAGAGCAATCACATAAGGTTAGATCAAGCAATTCAGTTTCTAATAAACATCCTAAAATGGGGGTAAAGGTGGGGGTAAAATTGAGCAGAATATGAATGCTGGATAGCAACAGTGATATCTGGTCATGCACCTGCAATAAGTTCTTTATTGCAGGTGCATGACTTTAAGACAGTCATTAACATGTAAGTCATCTTTTGTTACAAGAATGTTTCCAGCAAGTACAACCATCATCCCCAAGCACCTTCTTCTGCTATATGGGATGAACGGATAGCTCAGTCTTTCTCCCATGGCAAGTAGCATCATTTCCAGTGCTTATGAGAAGTGATGTCACTACTTTTCTCTAAATTGTATGAAAACCCTCAGGTTTTGAGAGTCAGGGTCCGCCTCTTCCCAGAGGCATGGGGCTATGCTGCTGAAATCACTGGGTGCCTTACCTCCCCCCCCCCGCTTCCCAGGGGTAAGGTGCCACACTGTTGCTGAAATCACCGAGTCTCTCCTCCCAGAGGAAAGGTTTCTGCTGAAATCACTGAGCTTCTTGCTTGCCAGAGAAAGATGCCATGGGTGGGTGCCTTGCCCCATGTTTTCCCTTAGTTTTCAATTTGACCAGAATTTGCAACACATACTAGTTGCTCTCTACAGGAAATGGCTTCAGCCCAGAGAACGGGATATTGGTTTTAGAGATTCCATCCCCTCTTTCCCCTGCTGTGTGTATGTATACTCTAAGTCTCAAGAAGACTCCTCACAGCCTTGAAACTACTTTTAAGCTAATAATAATAATAATAATAATAATAATAATAATAATAAATATATTTAGTTCATACCTGCCTCTCCCTCTAGATCGAAGCAGGGAACAACATTAAATACAAAAATACCCTAAAATGCATAAAACCGATTAAAAACATATAAAACCGATACAGTATTAAAATAACAATTTGCTCAGCTAATTCCCCAAACTACCTTGTGCATTTGAATCTGTTTAATCCTCAATAAATGTGCCATTGTGGTGTTATCCTCTTCAGTGGTAAGAATCTCCTTACTTAGTCACAGACGCTCTATTGCCAATGTCTACAGATTCCTTATAAGTGGGTGTGCAGGTCTCATTAGAATGTGTCCAAGTTTGTACATGGGTCTAACGAGAGCACATCACGTAACCCCCTTTCTTGGGGGGAACAACTTTCAAGAAATTGGAAACTGGAGTTGGGCACCACACTGCCCCTTCACTGCTACAGGACTTGCAGGGAAGGCGCTGTATTACAAAAGTAGTAACAGAGACAAGATGTATTCACAATCACTTCTCAGAAATGTAATGGTTTGGAGATGTTGAAGGATGACAGTCATAGCTCAGTCAAAACTTCTCAGGATATATTTTCCTCAGATGTTTCTTTTTCTCACTCCAGTAGAATGAGAACACCACTTTGCAGAATTTTCTTCAATGTGTGTGTGCGTGTACATGTGTGTGCGTGTATGTGGTGACTGCCTTCCCCCCTTCTCCCCACCCCCATGTCCTGGAATAATGCAAGGTCTGCGGCACTGTGGAGGATATGAAACGGTGGCCAGTCTGCCAGTACAGGGGCTGCAGGGGCTGCTGTTGCCACTTGCAGTGGAAGCAAAAAAAATGTAAAACCTTTATGAAAGAAAGGAGCTGCGTTACAATCACTGCTATTGGTGTGCACCACTCTGTTGGAGAATTTCTCCTCCCCCTGGAGGAAGCCGTCACTATGAAACATAAGTACTACTCAGTGTGTCCTACCACGTAATGAAACGACTTAAAAAAAACCACATTTTTAAACGCACTATAAGTCGTTTTAAGGGCAATGTGGATAGGCTCATACAGAAAAATACCCCCGAAACTGGTATCCCACAAATAGGGGAGGGGAGTTCAAGAGGCCATTTGGACACATACATATTTGGAACAGTTTTAAAACACAAGCTTAAATATGAGTGGAGAGTTACATTTAATGAATTAAGGAGGAGTCAGGCACATTCTACTTTGGCTCTAACCCTATTAATACATTCTTAGTGTGGGTTGCCTTAGGCCATGTCTAGATGAGCAATTTTTCCTGGGATCATCCCTGGATCATCCCTGTGCATCTAAATGATGGATAGGGAATCCTGGAGGCAACCAGGGAAGACTCAGGGATGATCCTGGGAAAAACCTGGGCAAGCAGAAACTGGGGATATCCCGGTTTTCCCACCTTCCTGGGATGTGAAACAGGCAGCTCTGTGTCCATGGGGTGGGGAGGAAGCAATTCCACCATCACCAGGATGGCTGGGGGTACAGGGCTTCCCTACCTTTTCCACCACACTCCCGCTGCTCTTTGTACCTTTAAAAGACAAAAAACTGGCACCCGTGACAGGCACGACATCCCTGTTTGCTTCCGGGATGTCACGCTTCCTGTTTAGAAGGTGGGGAATGATCCAGGAAGTAAGTCCAGGATCGCCCCCAGGCCCTCCCTCTACAACCTTAGGTGTAGAAAGGGCCTTAGTGTGTTCTAAGTGTGGGATGAGCATTGTCCCACACTGCATGCTTGTTCCACCCCTCCTCCATTGTTATCCACATGTAGAGGATGACTGGCTGCAGCAGTGAGCCTCCTGTATCTCTGAAGGCTTGTTGCACAATTTAAAACCTTCTAAATTGTGTGAAGAGCCTTCTCAGATAGAGGAAGCTCCCCACTGTAGACAGTCACCAGTTACTTATGGAGGGTTATGGGGTGGTGATGGAGAAGGGATGAACATAAGAACAGCCATGCTGGATCAGGCCAAGGGTCTATCCAGTCCAGCATTCTAGTCACATGGTGGTCAACAACCCACTTACAGGAAACCCATGAGTAGAACATGAATGGAACAGAACATATACACCCATCCCTCCTCTCCTTGCATATAAAGGCTGCTAACATTGAGAACACTTGACTTGATTAGCATTTATCTGAATTAACCATGCCTCTATTACATATGGTTGTGATGACATCAAATGATGAAAATTACAAGTGAGATCTGCAGTAGCCTTTCCCAGGACACTTCGTTCTATTTCCTATCTCTGGTTTTTCATGGCCGCTGAGTATGCCTAGTCTTTCTTAGGCTGTTTTGGAGTTATCGCTACTTAGTGTGTGTGTGGAGGGTCTACCTTTTTTTTCTTTCCTTTTTTTGACTTCTACAAAACCTGGGATTCCCCCGAGACTGATGACACCTTCCTGTTAAGTGTGGATGCTAAGCCCCAAAACAAAGTCAAAAACTGCAGCTCAGCTCTACTATGCTGGTTACAATCCCAGTGAAACACTGGTATGCACAAACATTACTGGATGCACAACCTGACCAGAACCATAGACATCCATAAACCAGAGAACTACAGTTATTGGGTGTGTGTTAAAGGTACAGTAACTAACTAAACAAATCATTTTGTTGACAGATGGTTACAGTTTATTAATTTCTGTCTCACTTATAATTTCCGTGTAAGTGCTGAAGCTGCAAGTTACCTTCTTGTGACTTGTCTCTCCCCCCCCTTTATTCTGTAATTATTGTTCTATCTTTTAAAACAAAAAAGGAGAAAAAGCAAAAATGAATATAGGTGAAGTCTATAGGATCTCTGGGTTTAGATCCTATGGGTTATAATCCCAGAGAACCTATAGGATCTATCAAATATAGGAAATAAGACAGGGTCTAAATCAATGAATTAATTCAGGATCTCTCAGCTTGAAAAGTCTGCTCTCAGGCTCTTTATGGCCCAATTTCATAGCAGGATGATTATGAAGCCGAATGGGGCACTTATATACTCACATCACTGACATTGGAATGTCTCTCAGTTTGTCCAAGCAGTTAAGTTTCTAGCCAACAGAGTACTCCTCTGCACACATATGTCCCCTTCTGTAAAGATGCTTTCTGCTGAGTATTAAGCCCCACACTCTTCCGAAACAGGACCCTGGCTAAGCTGTGGCAAATGAATGAATGCCAGTTCAGAAAATCAAGTATTTCTTGCAGCTATCTATTTCAGCATTCCCTAACCTGCTGTCCTCCAAATGTGCTGGACTGCAACACCCATAATTCCCAGCCAGCATGCAGCCAACACATCTGAAGGACACCAAGTTGGGGAAGGCTGATCGATTTCATTCATTCTAAATTGCAGCCCACAAAAAAGAAAACGTGAAAATAAAACCCTGTATCTTTCAATGCCAAAGGGGAAAAAGTTTTTTAAAAAACATCTTTTGCAGCTCAGCTGTTCCTTAGGCAACCAGCGAAATCTGTACTGCCAGGTTAGATGTGGAGGTTGGGAGGCTGAGTCAAATCAGAGCGAACAAAAATACCCAAGGAGAAGAGATTAGAACAGACAGACTTTTAATAAGTTCTGCAGCATACCCCTCTGTGGCAGATACTGCTTTCCATCTAGAATCAGACATGTGTATCTTATTGATAGGCAGAAAATGGCATGCTTCCCTTCCTGCTGGCTCAGGCCAAAAGACCATCCCAGGGTATTTGGTTGGTGAGTGAGAACATTACATGCAATTGATTATAGAATCAAACATGATTTCTTTTCTGCTCTTCCCCAATATGAATTAACCCACGGTTTGACAAGTGAGGTCAAATGCACCCCAATGGCACTAAAAAGAACCCCACATAAACTATTTGTGTTAGTCTTTCACAACTCCATCTTTCATGTAGTCCTCAATCGCAATGAGGTGTGAATTGATATGTGGAGTTTCGGGTCCTTTTGATTTAGTTTGTCTGTTTTTGTTTTTACTCTTACAGTTGTTTGGGTGTTAACTCCATCTCTTTTGGAATGACTGGAACAACTAAAAAGCCATGCTTATAATTTATAGGGCTCAAATTGAGTCCACCCAAGACAGTTTAAAGTTAGGTTACTCATCATGTCTAGGGATGCTTAGCCCAGAATCTGTACTATCTATTTAGTGCACAAAATAGTGCAAATAATTGGTTGAGTCTAGAGACATAGCCAGCTTGCTTGAGACATTTGAGAGAGACAGACTTAGGCCTCATCTACACCAAGCAGGATATAGCACTATGAAATTGGTATGAAAGTGGAATATAAGAGGCAAGAGCCACACTACTGCTTTATAGTGGTATTGAAGTGCACTGACAGCTGCTGGGGCCCACTGACACATGCCATATACCGCTTTCATACCACTATATCATGCTTGGTGTGGCTCCTGCCTTTTATATATCACTTTCATGCCGCTTTCACTGTGCAATATCCTGCTTGGTGTAGATGAGGCCATAGAACTGGTAGGGCTTCCTCTCTCAACATCAAAAGAAAGGGCAAGAAAGAAAATCACATCAACAATGTGTTTTGTGTAACCATTTTATCTAGGCTGACCATATGAAAAGGTCAGGACAGGGCTCATGTAACTTTAACAGTTATAGAGCAAAGGGAATTTCAGCCAGTGTCATTTGTATGCAATTAGTTCCTGGTGAAATTCCCTCTTCATCACAACAGTTAAAGTTGCAGGCACTCTACTAGAGTGACCAGATACAAAAGAAGGCAGAGCCCCTGCAACTTTAACTGTTGTGATGAAGAAGGAATTTCACCAGGAACTAACTGCATACAAATGACACTGGCTGAAATTCCCTTTTCTCTACAACTGTTAAAGTTACATGAGCCCTGTCCTCCTTTTCATATGGTCAGCCTAATTTTATCTGTCCTACTCAATACTAGGCTGACCAGATAAAATCCAGGTCTGGGCTCATGTAACTTTAACAGTTGTAGAGCAAAGGGAATTTCAGCCAGTGTCATTTGTATGCAATTAGTTCCTGGTGAAATTCCCTCTTCAACACAACAGTTAAAGGTGCAGGCACTATACTAGATTGACCATATACAAAAGAAAGCAGGGCCTATCAATACATTATGCAGACCCTATCAATACATTATGGAAATGTGATTCTGCATAGGCTGCTTGGGGACCATATGGAATGGTTACAATGCTTGTGAGAGATTTCTTATTGTTATCGATAATTCACAACCCAAGATTGTTGCACTATGCAACCCATATATGTGAATAGCATGTTTTTGTGGGGTATTATTGACCCCAATGACTCATGTGTAATTATATTGTTTTACTGGACAATGGAAGGTCTTGATAAATGCATGGTTTAATTATTTATTTTAATTTTACTTGAAAACTGTGTCATGTTCAATAACCTCCAACAGTTTTATTTGCATGCATTTATTGGATGCCTAATTCTATTGCCACAAGGTTATACAATGGTACTTAACAATAGTTGATGTGGTAGCTGAGAGTGACCCACGCTGCTCTTTCAACTTTAGAACTCCCTCCCCCATCTAAAGTATGATATTATATTGTCCTAGCTTTTAGGAAACTTGTAGGGATTATTGAACTGAGCTAATATATTTAAAGTGCAATCCTGTGTGTGTTTAGGCAATCAAAAGCCCTAAAAGTCCCAGCATGTCCCAGCCAGCATGAAAAACTCAATGGATGAGAATGGCCACCCACCAATTTGCCATACCAAATATCTAACCCACACCACAGCATTTGCAAGCACAATGGATTTCCACCCCCAGCCAACAACTGGGACAAGAAACAAGGTTGACAGAGGAACATGGCTGTGTGGTGGTGGTGTTTGCAGGGCACTCAGGAAGAGTGGTGATTTTGCCCTACAAATAACCTTGCCTTTTCCAACATACTTGTTACCTTACCAAAACTGCATTTGGGAACATATGAATTTAGGGAACAGCCTACCCATTGCTCAGTTTACCCTAGCACTGTCTGACTTGCTATAGTCCTCCAACGTATCAGGTCTATCACACATTGGATGAGGTCATGCTTGGCACCCGTGTCAGGGTCTAGGAGGTGGGAATAGCTTGCACATTCTAGGGAGCCCTTCATGCACATTAATTTTATAACAATGAAATCATTAATGATGTAATTCTTCTTAGAAATATCAGTAAATGTGCAGTTATTCCCTATTACTGAGAGATAAACTTTAAGAATAAAAATTAAGGTAACATTGTCATGGAAGACCAGGCTAAATGAAGTGCCCCACTCTTATTTTTTTTCTTTATTTTATTCCATTTATATACCGCCCCATAGCCAAAGCTGTCTGTGTGGTTTACAAAAATTAAAAACATTCAACATTAAAAACACCGATATACAAAATTAAAATCCATAAAGCATAAAAACAAGTTATAATTACAATATCCTTTAAAACAACAAACCTTTAAAACAACAACAAAGCACAACAACAACACAAAACCCTCATCATATGCTGTTAAATTCCTGGGAGAAGAGGAAAGTCTTGACCTGGCACCGAAAAGACAAAAATGTTGGTGCCAAACAAGCCTCGTCGGGGAGAGCATTCCATAATTGAGGGGCCACCACTGAAAAGGCCCTCTCCCTTGTTGCCACCCTCCGTGCTTCCCTCGGAGTAGGCAACTGGAGGAGGACCTTAGATGTGGATCGTAGTGTATGAGTAGGTTCGTGTTGGGAGAGGTGTTCCATCAGGTATTGTGGTCCCAAGCCATGTAAGGTTTTATAGGTAAGAACTAGGGGTGTGCACTGGATCAGGTCCGATCCACGATCTGGATCCTATCCAGGAATATTGGATACAATTATCCGATTTCCGATCACCCTGCTGGATCGTTCGATCCAATCCGATCTGATCCGGAAAGGACCCAATCCAGATTGGAATGGATCAGAGGATCGGCGAGCACCTGCTGGTGTCTGCCGCCGCTTCCATTGGCGTGCGCCAGCTGCCGCCCACCAATGTAAGTGGACAGCGGGGGGGGGGGGGGGCTTCCCTGGCAAGGTGAGGATTGCAGGGGGGAGGAGAGAGTGAGGGAGGGACTGCCCCTAGGTAGCGCGCCAGGTGATTTCATCACCTGGCACGCTACTCAGGAGCAGGCTGCGAAGCCTGCTCGCAGTAGCGGCAAGCGGCGGAGGGGAGCGGATGGCTCCGGAAGGTAAGCAGGAGGGGAGGGGGAGGGGGGCCATTGCCGTCTTACCTTCCGGGGCCATCCGCTCCCCTCCGCCGCTGGCCGCTACTGCGAGCAGGATTCGTGGCCTGCCCCTGAGTAGCGTGCCAGGTGATTATATCACCTGGTGTGCTATCTAGGGACAGGCTGGGAAGCCTGCTCGTAGTAGCGGCCAGCGGTGGAGGGGAACGGACGGCTCCAGAAGGTAAGCAGGGGAAGGGGGAGAGGGCTTACCCCCCAGAGGCCGTCCGCTTCCATCCGCTGGCGACCGCGGGTGCCAGCGGATGGAAGCAGACAGCCCCGGGTGGTAAAGAGCGCGGGGGAGGGGGCTTACCTGCTGGAGCCATCCACAGCGGACGGCCCCGAGAAGTAAGAACCGCGAGGGGGAAGGAGGGAGTTAGGCCCCCCTCACCCACCCACCACCATTTTTTCCCCATAGACTTGCATTGGGGAAAGCTTTCTTTCCCCCAATGCAAGTTTATGGGAAAAACAAAAATGGCGGCTGATCCAAAAATCGGATGTCCGATTTTTGGATTGGGATCGGGTCCGATCTGATCCGAGGGACCTCCAATTTTGTCCTGAATGATCCAGGACTATCTCGGAGGTCCCGATCCGATCCGGGGGGTCCGTGCACACCCCTAGTTAGAACCAGCACCTTGAATTGGGCTCAGAAACATACAGGCAGCCAATGCAAGCGGGCCAGAGAAGGTCTTATATACTCGAACCTTCTGGTTCCTGTTATCAATCTGGCTGCTGCAGTTTGCACAAGCTGCAGGTTATGAACCGTCTTCAAAGGCAGCCCCACATAGAGTGCATTGCAGTAATCCAATTTAGAGATTACCAGAACATAGGCAACTGAAACCAGGTTATCCCTGTCCAGATAGGGGCGAAGCTGGGCCACCAACCAAAGCTGGTAGAAGGCACTCCATGCGACCGGGGCCACCTGAGCCTCAAGTGACAGAGATGGTTCTAGGAGAACCCCCAAGCTACAAACCCGCTCCTTCAGGGGGAGTGCAACTCCATCCAGAACAGGTTGAACACCTTCCATCCAGTCAGCAGAACCACCCACTAACAGCATCTCAGTCTTGTCTGGATCGAGTTTCAGTTTGTTAGCCCTCATCCAGTCCATTGTCGCAGCCAAGCACCGGTTCAGCACATCCACAGCCTCACCCGATGAAGATGAAAAGGAGAAATAGAGTTGTGTGTCATCAGCGTACTGATGACAATACACTCCAAAACTCCGGATGACCACTCCCAATGGTTTCATGTAGATGTTGAACAGCATGGGGGACAAGACTGACCCCTGAGGGACCCCATACTGGAGAATCCACGGGGCTGAGCAATGTTCCCCAAGCACCACCTTCTGGAGCCAACCCACCAAGTAGGAGTGGAACCACTGCAATGCAGTGTCTCCCACTCCCAAATTAGCCAGTCATCCCAGAAGGATACCATGGTTGATGGTATCGAAAGCTGCTGAGAGATCAAGGAGAATCAACATAGTCACACTCCCCCTGTCTTTTTCCCAACATAGGTCATCGTACAGGGCAACCAAGGCTGTTTCCTTGCCAAAACCAGGCCTGAAGCCGGAATGTAATGGATCCAGATAATCAGTCTCATCCAATAGTGTCTGGAGCTGGCTCGCAACCACTCGCTCAAGGACCTTGCCCAGGAATGGAATATTTGCCACCGGTCTATAGTTATTCAGATTTTCTGGGTCTAGGGAAGATTTCTTCAGGAGTGGTCTCACTACCACCTCCTTCAAGCGGCCTGGGACCACTCCCTCTCGTAGAGAGGCATTAATCACTTCCCTGGCCCAGCTGGCTGTTCCATCCCTGCTAGCTTTTATTAGCCAAGAGGGGCAAGGCTCCAATACAGAGGTGGTTGCACCAACCTGTCCAAGCACCTTGTCAACATCCTCGAACTGAAACTCATCCAAGAAAACAGGACAAGCCTGTGCTCTGGACACCTCGCTAGATTCACCTGCTATAACACTGGAATCTAAGTCCTGGTGGATGCCCAAGATTTTATTCTGAAAGTGCGTAGCAAATTCAGTATAGCAGGCCTCAGATGGTTGTAGCACATCCTTGGGGCCGGTGTGTAATAGCCCCCGGACAACTCTGAAAAGCTCCACTGGGTGGCAGATTGATGATTTGATGGTGGCAGCAAAGTATTGCTTTTTGCCACCCTCACTGCCCCTTACTATAGGCACTTACCAGTGTTTGATTGCATCCACCAGAAGTTCATCTCCATCTGCCCTAAAGCCGTCTCCTATTTTGTTTCTTTGCTCTCAGCTCTGGGGTATACCATGGAGCAGTACAAGCTCGACACAGGAGAGAGCGCTCAGGAGCAATCCTGTCAACTGCCCAGGTCATTTCTGCATTCCATAGATCAACCAGGGTTTCGACAGGAGAGCCAGCCCTATCAGCCAGAAATCTCCCCAGAGCCCTCTGGAAACCATCTGGATCCATTAGCCTCTGGGGGCGGACCATCTTAATGGGTCCCCCACCCTTGCAGAGGGGAAAAGCCGCTGTAAGTCTAAACCTCAGCAGATGGTGATCTGACCATGACAAAGGGACTGATGTAAAGTCCTCTACTTTCAGATCACCATCTCCATGTCCAGTTGTGAAAACCAGGTCTAGAGTACGCCCTACTACATGCGTTGTAAACAATGTAAACAACCTCTTTTGAAAGCTTCTTATCTTGTTGACCATATATATGCTGAACTACCTTCTCTTTTGGTAGCACCAGAACTTGTAAAGCATCAACTGAACTTCAACCTGTTGGTTTCACACTGATCAATACACACAGAGAAAAAAATAACCCCATAACATCCAAACTATCTACAAATTTATAAGACATTTATGTTCCTTCGTACTAATAAATGTGCAAACTTTCTTTAATTTTGTTGAAGAAATTCAAAGAGCAGACCAAATGTGGCATAAGTTCACTGAATGATAGAGTAAATGACACTTATCTTTCAATCCAAATTAGAATCTATCCAAATCACATTGTAGCCAAATAGAATATCCTTAATTCAAGACCTACTGGATTTTGGAAAGGGGGCACATATCTGATTATTATTTTCTCATTGGCCAGGGAAAATGTCAGTTTTCTCCTTTTTTGAAAGATATCCTGAAATCAAGAGATGAACAGATGTATACAAAATCCTATTATTATTATTATTATTATTATTATTATTATTCTAAATAGTGCCATGTAATAAAGTTTTTACTGACAACCATTGAAAAGGACAGAGAAGAGAGGAACAATCTATGTAATTAGACCTGCCAATAATATGCAAACACAAAACATTGTTCCTTTTCAGAAAGAGCTTACTCTTGAATCAGAGGGAGGAAAAATAATCAATGCAATGGATTATGTCTTTTCTCTAGTTCCTAGGGCTGATTTACAATTCATTTACCTTACATGCAAACAGCTGTGGTCCCTCGTCAGTCATGAACAATGTCCAATGCCTACAGGGGGGTCACTTGTTGCTCTTCAGATACTTTGGACTACAATTCCCATAACCCCTTCTCAACATGGCCAATGGTCAGGGATTATGGGAGTTATCAACATCCAAAACATCTTCAGGACACCAGGTTGCTTACACTTCACATATACCATGTGATCCAGCCATACCCATACTCCATATCAGTGGGAAAATACAGCTAGTGATGGGCAAATCAGCAAAACCTGAGGTCACTGAAGTCCTCCATCTTGAAGCTCGTCCTGAATCAAGTCCATATCAGATTGAGATCTTTGCTTTTTTTCTTGTTGCATGAAAATCTGTGCATATTTTCATGCATGTTTTTGAATGTACAGATGCAGTTGAATGCAATTGTTTTAGTCTGTGAATCACATTGCAGGCTCAAAAATGTACAGAATTTATCTGCAGATTGTGTCCAAGTCTGTGTTCAGTTTGGAAGGTGTGAACTGGTTAGATCCTGGTCAAAGATGAACTGGAATTTACATTGCTAAATTACAGACATAAATTCAGAAATTATCATTGGTTAGATCATGTATGCTTCTTCATCCAATTGTAAGCATAGAAATTACTTGGGTTTGGTCAGACCATGGTTGATCTTTGGTGGGTAAACTGACTGTGAAGTTGCAGCTAGTTTCTGTCCCTACTACTATCACTACTACAGAAATAATTTCCATTCTTCACAAATAAGCAATGCACAATTTTTCAGAATACTCACAATATATGCATTTTTATTTTTATTTTGGTCACATCCTATTGTGTGCTAACATCCAAAGGGACGAATGAAGAATGCAAACCGCAGCAAAGAGCTGTGTCAAACAGAGTATGCATTTTGGAAAAAGAGAATGATTTTAGGGAACATAAGTTTAGGGGGATTACCTTGACGTTCTTACATATATGTGTATCTAAATGTTTGCACTTAATAAGTCCATTTCACATGCATGTGTTCAAAGCTGTAAGTACTAGGTTTGAGCTGTCTGCCAATTGTTGTCCGTGTGACAAGCAAATGAGACCAATGAAAACTAACAATGGGAGAAGGTCCAGTGGTAGAGCACCTCCTTTGCACGTAAAAGGTCCCAGGTTCCATCCCTGGCATCTCTGGCTAAGGCTAGGAAAGACTCTTAGACAAAAACCTGGAGAACTGCTGTCAGTCAGTGTTGACAATACCAGGCTCGATGGATCCATGGGTTGATTCCGCGTAAGGCAGAGTCTTAGGCTGAATTTGGACGACACAATAAGCAACTGTGGTGGTGGTGGGGAACAATCGTCAGTTGTATTGACTATTGTGTCATCTGAATGCTGCCATAATCAACTCAGCGCTGATTCTAATCCACACCACAGTTGATTATTTATTACCATGTTGTGTGGGGAGTACCCCCTAGATGAACAACTGTAAAGTTGATTATTACCCCACCATTGACTATTGTGTTGTCCGAATTCAGCCTTATTCTCCTAATCAATAAAAGAAGAACATTGTTGTCTGAAGTTAATGTAAAGCTTAGTTAGCATTCTTATTGTTTAATTATTACATTTCTACTAGGGATGTGCACTGACCCCCCGGATCGGATCGGATAGCGGATTGGAATCGGACCTGGGGGGTTGGATCAGATCGGATTGGAGGATGGTCGGATCAGATCGGACCCAATCCCGATCTGCGGATCGGATGTCCGATCCGGATCGGACGCCATTTTGAATGCTTTTTCCCATAGCAAAGTATTGTTTTACAAAAACACCTATACCTTTTTCATTTTTAATGATATAAGGATGAAACTTGTAATCCATCTACAAAGTGAGCAACTTTCAAACTTCTAACTTTTAAAATAAAAAAGTTATAGGCATTTCTTTCCTCATTGTTTCAAAAATTAGTTGCCACACAAGGCAAGCACCTATGTTTCTGAAATTTCACACACATATCAAGCTGTGTGTTACCTGTAATGTGCCCAAGTTTCCTGTTTGTATCTTTTAAAAAAAAAAAAGTGGGAGGCATAACTGTATTTACCCCACTACTACCCATTTTTCTAAAATTAATTGCCACACAAGGCAAGCACCTATGTTTCTGAAATTTCACACACGTAGGTCCCAATGTACCACCTACAATGTGGCAAAGTTTCATGTGTGTAACTTTTAAAATAAAAAAGTTATAGGCATTTCTTTCCTCATTGTTTCAAAAATTAATTGCCACACAAGGCAAGCACCTATGTTTCTGAAGTTTCACACACATATCAAGCTGTGTGTTACCTGTAATGTGCCCAAGTTTCCTGTTTGTATCTTTAAAAATAAAAAATGGGAGGCATAACTGTATTTACCACACCACTACCCATTTTTCCAAAATTAATTGCCACAAAAGGCAAGCATCTATGTTTCTGAAATTTCACACACTTAGGTCCCAAGGTACCTCCTCCAATGTGGCAAAGTTTTATGTGTGTAACTTCAAAAATTACAAAGTTATAGGCATTCCTGGTTATTTATTAAAAAATTAATTGCCACAAAACGCATGTACCAATCTTTCTGAAGTTTCTCAAAGATAACTATCCCTAACCAGTCTACAATGTCCCCAAGTTTCATCCTTCTATCATTAAAAATAAAAAAGTTATAGGCGTTTTTGTAAAACAATACTTTGCTATGGGAAAAAGCATTCAAAATGGCGTCCAATCCGCCGATCCGATCCGATCCGGATTGGACCTCATCGGATTGGATCGGATCGGAGGGTTAGTCAGATCGGATCGGATCGGATTTTTCTGATTTTGGGGCGGATCGGATTCGGATCGTGGATCGGATCCGATCCGATGCACACCCCTAATTTCTACACCATCCAGTAGCTGTAGCTCCAGGCAGTTAACAACAATCAAACCATGAAATACAATATGATAAAATACAATATAAAAGTTTAAAACTACAGTATGAAATCAAAATAAAAACAAACAAACAAAATAAAACCCAGCAGCAATGCAAATATTTAAAATACGGTAATAGGTTTAAAACAACCAAAACTGAAACACTAAAATCCTGGGAAAAGAAGGTCTTCACCTGGTGCCAAAAAGAGTACAGCATAGGTGACAGGGGAGCCTCTCTGAGGAAGCACATTCCACATCCAGGTTGCCACAACGGAACAAGCCACCTACCTCACTTCCTTTGGTGGGGTTTCCCAGAGAAGGACCAGTGAGGATGTTCTGAGGTTCTGGGCAGGTATATATGGGAAGAGACAATCCTTATCCACAATGTGATGCAACAGGGAAGCTCGGAGGTCGGCAACAAGAGAGAGGGCCTTCTCTGTGGTGGCTCCCCAATTGTGGAACGATCTCCCTGTCGAGGCCCGCCTGGCGCCAACATTGTTATCTTTTCGGCGCCAGGTCAAGACTTTCCTCTTCTCTCAGGCATTTGGCAATATCTGAGGAGCCTGGGTCTGTTTTGTTTTGTTTTTGTAGGTTTTTTTTTTTGTTTTTTTTTGTTTTTTTTTTTTTGTTTTTGTTTTTTTGAAGTGTTGAAGTGGTTTTTAAATGTACAGATTGTGTGTATGTTGTATGTTTTTGCTGTTTTAATTTTTGTATATTGTTTTTAATTGTTTTTAATCCTATGTAAACCGCCCAGAGAGCTTCGGCTATGGGGCGGTATACAAATGTAATAAATAAATAATAAATAAATAAACCCTATCAGTCTGCAGATGCCAGCGTTTTCAGCTAGACCATGTTGATCTGTAACTGTTTTAGTCTATGCCACAGTTATCCGTTTGTGACACCTTGAATTGAAGACAGCCTCTGCCATCCACCTAGGGGTGTGTGTGTTTTTTCCTCCCAAAACAGCCTGCCTCCAGCATCACCATTCCTTGAAAGGGCAAAGTACTGGGATATAAACAACAACAAGAACAACTAGGATTCATTTTACATGGTGGAGAAAGGGAGGAAACAAGAGGAACATCCAGATTAATAAATACTTTAATGTAAGTCTCATAAGGATGGATGGGGTCCAAAACAGTGCAAGGTTACCTTTCAGAAAAGTTACCTTTGTCTTTGGCTGTCTGGTCCAGGGCTCAGACATAGCTATACATCTCACTGGCTGACTTTTCACTGGTGTGGAGCAGCTACTGAGTGATAACTGTGGGAGGGCAGGATGATACTACAGTGCCTCTCTTTCCCGGTTTTCTCTTATAACTCCTCAGCATTCTCCATCTTGTATCTATTTTTCTCTCCTTCTTCACAGTCTCTTCAGAATCTCTCTTCTTCCTCTTCATTATTCTCCTCAGAACGCCTCAGAACCAACCCTTCTACCGTCAGGTTGGGCTCCAGGCATTCCATCTGGAGACTGCACTGCCCAGGGTTAAGTTAGGATTTTAAATCATCATCATCATCATCATCATCATCATCATCTGCAAACTATCCTGACAGAATAAGATGAAGGATGACATTATAAATATTTTAAATCAATAAAGAATATAAAGCATGAAGGATGCAATCTCCAGATCTTCAGGTACATCAACAGACTAGTGGATGGCAGGGGCAATTGGTACTAATATTCTTCTGTAATAGTTATATCTGCAATATAAGAGTACCACATCTGCCCATGTGCCACCTCACCAGGCAGGCCTTAATGAATTGTTCCCTAAAACAATTCATCAACAGAAGTTAATTAACTATGAAGATAATGACTAACAAAATAATCTTGCAAAGTCTTGTAAACAACGCAGCATTTGATATGTGCAACTTTCTTCCCCAGAAATTATATATAAGGTGGGTAGTTCTTGACCTGAATGTTTTGGCTAGGATCACCATTGCTGTCAATTACATTTTGTGTGTGTCTGAAAATTAGTTCCAGTTATTCATTAAACCATGGGATCAAGGCTATACGATCCTTCTCAATAACAACTTTGTGTCCCTACCAATCAGAAGTCAACCCAAATTAATCAGTTCTACTTTAATTAACCAATTATTTTACATGACATTCTAATTCTATTCTGAAATTTTTATTTTCCAACTCTAATTAGTTTTTTGTCTCATTTTAATTAAACATTTAATTAAAACATTTGTCCCTTTTCGTAGGGAAGGGAAGTGATGCATGAAAGATAAATATGGAAACCAACCAAGTTGGGTCTTCCTTCTTGCTTTGGTATTTACTCTGTTTCTCCTCTAAAAAGACTAAGGTCTTCTTTTTTTAATAAATAGGGAGAATCTACTTGACATAGCAATCTTCATTATGCCAGACTTCATGAGCTTGCTCACGAGCCCCACTACTCATGAGGAACAGCAACAGCTCCACGAGGGGAGGGCACACCAGACATGCACCTCAGGATTTTTCAAGAATGGGGGTGAGGGGAACAGGACAAAAGCTGTCATCAATATCCCGGGAAAACTGAGGGGTCGTTCCTAGATCATAGCGGGATTAGCTGTGCATCATGTGGCCCAGTAGGGACGACTTTGATGCTATTCTGGAATAAACTGCTGGTGTGGATAAGGCCCCAAATTTGCAAAACTATCCATATTCAGGACAGAAAGAAATTGAGATTTTAAGAAAAATTGAATGTAGAAGAAATCAAAACAGACAGTCTTGTTCATCCAGGCCTGGGACTTTGAGCACTTTGTTCTTAACAGTCTGGGTTTCAATCCCTATGTATTCAAACACATTAGTACTGAACTAGGGTTGCCACCATTTTTTTCTGGCAAGTTCTTCATCGTCAACAGCCATATGGCAGGCAGCTAAACATGATCCTCTCTATGTTGGGGATAGCTGCACCTATTGAATTTAGCTAGTGCAGATAGGTGAAAATTTCATTTCAGCTCATTCTTGATAAGAATTTACCAGATTTCATGAAGTTATTCATATTAAGGAGTCAAAACACTATGAAAGCAGTATATAAAAGGCAGGAGCTACACCAGGTAGAATATAGCACTATGAAAGCAGTATGAAAGCAGTATGTGGTATGTGTCAATGGGCCCCAACAGTTGTCTGTGCACTTCAATACTGCTATAAAGCAGTAGTGTGGCTCCTGCCTCTTATATACCGCTTTCATATCACTTTCATAGTGCTATATCCTGCTTGGTATAGATGAGGCCAGACAAATGTGCCCATCCCACATCTTCAAGTATAATCCCAACCCCAATCTGTTTAAACAATGAAAATGGATAGTGTCCTGGTTTTTAACAACCATTGGAAAGATATTTGAGCTTCTGTTGTTGTGTTTTTAAATCATAAGAGTAAAAACAGCATACCATATTCTTGTTTACCTTAATGCACCTAAGACTGATGATTTGCTGTTGACATGGAATTCTAAACGGGAACAATGAATGAAATGTGTTAGTTGCTTGGAAACCATGGCATCTTTATTTTTCTTTTATACAATTTCCTTTGATATTCCAGAGTAGTCCCAGTGAGGTCAATTGGACTACTCTGTGGCAAGCATTGTGACATCTGCTGCTAAAGGTTGCTAAATAAAGTATGAACTTCTGACATCATGACAGGCTTGATTTTAGCAAGTGTTTCTCTTTAAAGAAAAATTGCTTTTAAGTGTTGAAAATCCACCTACTTGTTAATCAAGGCTGATTACTCTAGAAGCCAGGCGACTGTTTAAGAGATTTTTGAAAACTCATCACAGGGGGCTTGCCTCAACTCTTATTTCAGTGAGCAATTATTATCAAAGCAAGGCAGTTTTATGACATCTTATGAAGAGTTCATAACAATCAAGCTGGGGATGATCTGGCATCTCTGCTCTGGCCCGTTCCCTTGTGCTGAAGATTATGGGATGTATGTGTTTTGTTAAATTAGATGGTAGAACATATTTTAGTCACTCAAATTCCAAACAATTTCCTTGACCTCAGGTTTTAAGGTTAAATAATGAAGGATGAGATCTGGATGTAACCAGTGAATTTCTCAGGAGGTGTTTTTCTTCTTCTTCTCCTGATTTCAATAAAAGGACATAATTAAGAATGATCCAAAGACCTGCTCTTGGATGCAGTCAAGAAAAGACAACCTTGGCTGTATTTAACATGAAATTTAAACTACAACTAGTGTTATTTTCAAGGCTGACGTAAAATGGCACCCCAGTTTCAGTGTCCCATTTGCAAAAGTATGTTTTTTTTCAAGGTGGGGTGAAGTTTGAGTGATGGGGAGCAAAACACAATCCTGTCAACAGAGTTCTACCACTTCCTCCCCAAGTCCCTAGATTTATACTATGGCCCTTTCTACACACAGGGCCTTCTGGGACGCAGGGGGGAGGATCCCAGGATTTCCTCCTTCCAGGATCATCCCCCAGCATACACATGCCAGTGTGACATCCCGGAAGGCAAGAGGGACATCGTGGGCACCACTATGGCATCACATATCATTGTTCTCTGGGGTTTGGGGTGGAGGAATGGTGGTTACCAACAACTGCTTGCTGGGAAAATCTTTGGTGGTGATGTGTTCCAACTTCTCAAAATTGATAGGTCCCATTCTGCCTCCTGAGTTTTCCCTCAAATTTGAGTCATTCTTTTATGAAGACTTACAGCTCAGCCCTAGTTATCTTCTGTCCTTCCATAACTCACAATAACTATTCTCATAGTAGCAAACTCCCACTAGCTTGTTCACTGCCTCAAATATTATCTATCACATGAAACATTCAACTCTTAACCTTCACAGAGTCCATCCCTGCTGCTCAGAATCTCACCAATCCATTCCAGTTCAATGACCACAAGTGATGCCGGGTTTAAAAATTTTAAAAGGCCAACTGGCTCTAATTGTGTTGCACAGCAATAGCCCCATCTTGATGTGTGGACTTAAGTGTAGTAGAAAACAGTGGCCATATTCTGTCTGTGACAGGGCATCTAGGCTAGGGCAACATTCAAAAACTACAGATTTTTTTCCCAGCAATGCGATAGGAGAAGGTGTGCCAGTGGAACCTTTCTCTCATTCATAATATTTAGAGGGTCAAAAACCCTCTTGCAGTTCATCACCCTACCCTATAGTCCCATCTGCAAGAGTCTAATAATGCTATATACGATACATATCATTGAAAGGTTCCAAGGTTTGTTCCTAATTGTGGGTATCTTTATTGCCTCTATCTCACTCCTTACTAGTCTCTCTTTGGGTTGTTCAGAATTGTTAAATAATGAAGAGGTGTCTGTAACCAAACCTTCGAGGGACTATTTGTCTTGATACCCCCTGATATTGGATCTAAGAGGTGTTTCACAACGCATTTGATCTTATCCCCTGTAACAATGATTCATTTTGTGAAGTTATATCATTTCCAATTAAGCGCTACATATACCGATGATGATTTGGTTCCCTGCAGCTTTGAGTTCCATTAGAGATTCAATTATTAAAAACAGGGTGAAGCTTAATTAAATAAACTTAATTAAAAAATAAATTAACCCTTGTTTCATGGAACAGCCTGAAAGTTCTGTCGCATCAAAGAGACAAAGGCGCATATAAACCCCATAGTGTTACTCTGTGCGAAAAGTGCCTTTGAATGTCAGATTTACTCATGTTTCAAATTAGACGTTTGGATAAGGAAATGGATACTTGCCTGTTAACAGGGCTCTGTTCAACAATGACTCTGAATTGTTTATATTGTATTGTGCTTGTGGCAGCAAAGCCTCTGACGCTAATTGGTTGAGTTGCTGTAGGGTTATGGAATGGACAGGTGCTCGTGGAAACAATCCATTTGCAGTCCAGCTTCTATGAGGGAAAGGAAAGTAAGGCCCTTTCTACACCATAGGGGTGTAGAGGGAGGGAGGGAGGGAGGGAGGGCAATACTGGAAGTCCCTAATACACACCATTGGCGCATAGGGACCAGCCGGGGGCCATCCCAGTCAAACAGCCTGGTGTAGAAACGGCCTAAGTTATCCATGCAGCTGAGATTAAAACCTCTCACAGAGGCAAGCTGAGGATTGGGAAGAACTGAAGTCCTTGAACACAGGGAATCTGAGGGACCTACAGGCAAGAAGGCTTAAAAAAGGTTGAAGAGTAGGCAACAGAGTTAGAAAGAGGAACCTGAAGGAAAGATAGGCGGAGGATGACACTTGAAGAAATAGGCACAACACTGAGGCCTAAATGGCTAATAAGAGAAGGGGGTGCAGAACAATAAATGCATTACGCTCAGGACAGGCTGTATGTAATGGAGGAAGGAAGAGAAAAATGCTGTTCTAACAGATGGGGGCCAGATCTACATCTTGTGTCAAATCATTTTGATTCCAATGTGGTAACACTATATGCCTCTTGTGCATTTATACCTCGTAGGACACATAATGACATTTGTTGTGGTATTTTGGATAATGTGGAATGAAAAGCAGGAAATAACACTATTAAAGTTGTATATGGAAAGTGTAATGTGCCCAACAATTATCAGTGCCCATCTATTAGGCTGACCAGATAAAATCCAGGTCAGGGCTCATGTAACTTTAACAGTTGTAGAGCAAAGGGAATTTCAGCCAGTGTCATTTGTATGCAATTAGTTCCTGGTGAAATTCCCTCTTCATCACAACAGTTAAAGGTGCAGGCACTATACTAGAGTGACCATATACAAAAGAAGGCAGGGCCCCTGCAACTTTAACTGTTGTGATGAAGAGGGAATTTCACCAGGAACTAATTGTATACAATGACACTGGCTGAAATTCCCTTTTCTCTACAACTGTTAAAGTTACATGAGCCCTGACCTGGATTTTATCTGGTCACCCTACCATCTATACCAACATAAAGCAGTAGTGTAGTTCTAGCCAGGCTGGCTGAGGAAAGTTTGACAAAGTAGGCAGTAGCCAGGAAAGAAGAAATGTGAGAAAACACTTGACATGGAAAAATTACCTGGCTAATTCTCTGAGGCAAACCACATGTTACATTAACCACATAGTTTAGTCCTGTATATTCGTGTGTATGAGCTCCATCACACCAGTGTTTTATTGCGCTTTCATCCTGCCTAGTTTACAATTTTGTCCCACGATCTTCACACGATGGTGCCCGTGTCCTGCAGTCATCTTGCCTCTTCCCCTCCATTTTCCATGTTTTTCTAGGGTGTGGAAAGTGCTGTATTTTTTCTCCATGTGGGATAAAATTGCCCTTCCATCTCCATGTATTGCCGTTCTCACGCTGTATCGCAGAATGTCCCTTCCTGGGGGCATGTGCATTGAAGGGCAGTCTTGCTGATGAAAGGTTCTCCTCCAGTCCATAGAACCACTCAACTGGGAAGGGGGAAGGGGGAGGGAGGGAGGGCATGTGAAGTCCCCACACAGAAGGGAGCATCATCTCACGTCTCAAGGCAGAAACTGTGTCCAGCCGATGAAACACTAAATTGCTAAAACGCTAGACAAGAAAACCAGAAGGGGGGAAGGTGCCCACACCCATCACAACATCCATCAACCACAAGAACCAATGAACTAGAGGGGGAAGGAGAAGGGGACGGGGTGGGGCAGGTGCAATAGTGGAAGAGCGAACAAGTGAAAAGAGATTTTGCCAATACAACGGTGATACCAGGAAGGTATGTGAAAGGGACCAGCGCTTGACGTGCTAATGAAACGGAGGTGGAAACCATGGACCGTATCTGCAAAACAAAAGTTGGTGTGATGGACCCCTACGTGTGTGTTTATTGAAAATAGCAGCCACAGAAGGGAGGGAGTCAAATGCAACTTTCTTTGGCACTGAGGTTTCAGGAGAGGGTTAAAAAGCCTTCATCCAATGCTGCAATCCCAATCAGTACTCTCCAGGACTTCATATTCATCTCTCTTTCTGTCTGTGTTTAAATGTATACAAGCCAAACTCTACATTTAACATAATGTATGGTTTGGCCATTTGGCTGCTAGCTTCTCATATTAATGTGTTGCATTCACCTTGTAATCCTGATTTAACCTTGGATATGTACCTTTTTTCTATGCTTCTGTTCTGATATTAACACATGGCTTTCCAATGATAGTTCCTTGGGAAAGCAGTATAAGGCACTTCATTTGAATGACAGTGGACTGCCGTGTTTACCACAGAAACATGCTCACTATATAAGCACCCTGCAGTCCTTTGATGAGTCAGTCATCCTCCCTCTTCTTGCACAAGGTATTACTTCAAGAGAATCTGAGGAAATAAAAAGCCATACTGAGTCTGCTTCGTGCTTCAGCTGGTAACAACAAGCATTTGGTGTTACATTCCAAACTTTAAATTGCTGCTGTAATTCAAATGTGGCATAGTTCCACCAATGGGCTCAGTTCTCCCATTAGTCAGGCAGAAACTTTTTGTCTTTGAAGTAGTTTGGGGGTAGTGGTGGATCAGGCCCTTTGCTGGTACTGGAAGGAAAAGTGAGTCAGGGAAAAGAGGATGGTGAACCTGGATGGGTGGATGGATGGTCTGTCAGTCAAGTTATAACTGTGCTGTGGTCTCAGCTGGCTATTGGTAAGCATATAGTAGCAGCTGCTATGCACATGTACAAGGGATGTGCAAGAACTTCATTTCAGTTCTCTAACCATCAGAACTTGCCACATTCATACCCCTGAACATGAACGCAAGCACATTTTCCGAGCAAAGCTCACATATTCCCGTTAGAAAAATGCACACTTTAGAATTGTGCATGTTCATGCTTTAGTCAATGGGGGAAGGATATGCATCTGGGTGCCCACTTTTTTAAAAAAAAAATGCACCTAAATGCACAATTTTGCCATTCAAATGACAATAACAAAAGCTCACATTCAGGAATAAGGTAGATAGAGTGTCAAGGTAGAACTCAGAGAACCTAGATGACCTTGAGCATCACTGATTCTCTCCTGTTCCTAACACAGACAATTGGAGTGGGGAAAGAGGAGTGGATGCCAGAACTGGAAGAACTTTACTCCCAGTTGTACCTCTTTCTGGATCCCAGTTGATGTATTCTAGGACAAGAAGCACAGAAATACAAGGTATTCGTTAAACATTTAAGTTTATTACATTTTTATCCTGCCCTTCAAGTCACTCAGGGTGGCTTACAGGGATCTTACACCAATCAACCCCCATTATTTTTTTTACAACAACCTTGTGAAGTAGACTTGGCTGAGAGAGTGGGACTGGCCCTGTCAGCTTCATTGCTGAAATTGGGTCTTCGTGGCCATAGTTCTGCATGGTAGCCACTAGGGGTGTGCAGAGCGGGTCTGCTTCTCCCCGAAATTCGGGGTAGGGCTCCAATGAGGTGATTCTGCTCTCCAATTTTGAGAGGGGTTCCCTGTCCCTGCACTGTCAGTTTACCCGTTGGAAAACCTCTCCATTTTCAGGTAACTATACTATTATTGTAAATGGGAATTAACAAAAATGCTTACATCTCTGTCATTTTTAAAGATAAAGAGATTAATCTTGATAGCTCTTAAATAGGGGTTTAGCCATACCAAGGTTGAAGGAGATCACTTCAAGCCTTGATTTCTTAGGATTTTTTTTTTAAAAAAAATCTGCCTCAAACAATTCCCTCTCAACCCGCCATACACACACACACACACACACACACTTCAGATGCACTTCATCTTCTCTCAAGAGAGCTTGCAGAAGTTTCAGAAACTAGAAACCTCCTACAATCATCAAAGTCCCCTGTCTCCATGTGTGGAACAAGAACACACATACACTCACTCAATAACACACAAAGGGGAGCATGGACAGACAAAGGGTGCCTCTACAAGAGCGATTCAAAGCTCTTTCAAGGTACATTAGCAAATTTACCTCTGCAAGAACGGAGCGCAAATCAGGGGTCCAGGTGTGTTTTATCTCCGATTATTCGCATTTTCGAATGCACGTTAGATAGCGACTTTTAATTTACCGTGGGAGTAAGAGCGCTTTATATCCGTGTAAACAATTTTGTGAGGAGGCACATTAATGATCAGATGGTCTTAATGTCATGCATAGAACTGCCCCTTCACTGGGAAAACCTCCCATGGGGCCAGATGGAGGTGGTTTCATGAGAAGTAAAGGGGGTAGGAAGGATGTGCGCATGTGTGCATAATTAGCTATCAGTTTAGACATATCATCCCCTTGCTTCTTGCTGGGTTCCTGACATGAGCTCTGTGTGTGTGTGTGTATGTTTTACAATAGTTGCGCTCACTGGGAAGAGGAGGGGGAAGGAAAAAAGCAGCATCCCCCTGTCTGTTTTGGTGTGTGTGTGTGCAAGGCACATTCCCATTTACTCCTGAGCAGTTCACTTGAAATGGAAATCAGGCGAAGGGTGGGAGAGAGGCAGCCCTGACTAAAAATAAGTTTTCAAAGGGTGCTGAAGGGGAAAACTTATGGGGCACATTCCCATTTACTCCTGAGCAGTTCTGGGAGAGGGGACAACTTTAGCTGGTGGCAAAATTGGAGGGGAGAGAGGTAGCCAAACAGGTTACCCACATCATTCCCAGCAGGTAACCTAGGTAACCAAAGGTGGGAGATTCTGGTAGGTGGGAAGAATAAAGGGTGCAAAACCTGTTTGGGCAGTTTCCCGGAACAAAGCGCATTACTTTCAGCAACATGTGCATGCATGTCAACAACTTTAAAGCAACTTTCATACAGCCAGTAATGCGCTTCAATGCCTCTCGTATATAGGGATTCGATTGTCAGTAGATGCGCATAATCGGACAAAAGGATGTCAAACTGAAATCTTGTAGAGGGGACCAAAGAGGGAGAAGAGAAAACCAAGCAAAGAAAGCTGGCTCTGGCCATGTTGGGAGAGGGGGAGGTGTTTCTTCTAGTTTTCCCCACCCCCTGCCCAAAATTAGTCACACCCTTTTCTCTGCTTCTGCTGTTGGTCCTTCTGAAGTTCAGGAGAAGAAGTCAGGTATGGGTTGTCTTGAGGCTCCACCCAATTCCCTCTCCTTCAAAATGCAAGTCTAGTGCCTGGGATCATTTTTCTTTGGTGGTGGAGGATCCCAGGTATGCTAGAACTTAAGAGGTTGTACCCCCTTCAAGCCAGCGGTCAGTGTCAGGCTGGCAACACCAACAGCAGCATTGTGGGCAAGACTCCCCACTGACCCCAGTGGCAGGCAACACTGGACCAGTGGGGCTAGGGCAGAGGGGGCTTCAAAATGCCCCAGATAGGAAGGTACTAGGGAAAGCTGATGGAACTTTCCCATTTCCAAGACGTTCAGTCAGCCTCAGCCGCATTGTGAAAGAGAAGTGCTATGGGCTCTTTCTTTTTATATAATTGCAATCCTTACCCCTAAGCAATATGATTAGAGGGGGGACAGGCAGGAGACTGTAGCTATTGGTTAGCCATAGATGTCATTTGTAAAATTACCCCTCCCTCTCTACTCAGTGACAGTGTCTTCCTAATATGGACAGTTAGTTGTCCATTAACATAAAACAAGCCCTCACATCACCTAAAAAACCTTCGGATCCCTCCAAATGTTCTTCTAACCACACCACAGATTTCCAATGGTTTTGAAACCACCCCTTAATTGTACTGTGTTTTTAGAGGTCCGTCGTAGGTCCATCAGACCCCTTAATTTTCAGTGCAGAGTGCACACCCCTAGTAGCCACTGCTTGTTAACTGTAGGTTTTTTCTGGCTCCTTTAAGTTTGACGTTACAAAGCATTTTTGAATAAAATAGTGTTCACAATCTCCCTATTTTTTATCCTCACAACAACTCCGTGAGATAAGTTAGGTTGAAAGGTAGTAGCTGGCCCATGGTCATCCAATGAGGGAGGGGACCATTTTCTAGTCCACCTCAGGCAGCAAAAGGTCTTGGGCTGACCCTGGCTACTAAAGAGTAGACAAATATGGAAGAGATTAGAAAGATTCCCAGGGATCTCTTTTCAGGGAACTACATCATGTACCTAGCTGGACACTGAGGTTCAGGGGAGCCTCTTACAGCATCCATGCAAGAGCCAACACCAACACAATATGTTTGGAAGGGGGAGCTTGAAAGACGATGTTATGAAGATACAAGATGAGGCCTTTGAAGGGAAAGAATAGACATCATACAATTATTTGAAGTAGTAGCTATTGTAATGATATAGCATAAGGGAAGGCAGAACATAGCTTTCCAGATGTTTTAGACTTCAACTCCTTGAAGCTCCTGAGAGCATGGTCAATGTTCAGGGTACTAGGAGTTGAAGTCCAAAACATCTGGAGAACTACTCGATGTCCCCTCCTGCCCAAGTTCATTCAAGAAGGGCTGACTGCAGGTTTAATGGGGACCCTTGGCTAAGACTAGAGCTCTCTCTGGTGGTCCTCTTCTTGTGCTAGTGAGCTCCCTCCTATGAGGGTTAGCCCTGGCAGGTTACGTGGTGCAGCAGAAGGAGGTAGCAGCAGCACTCCAATCAATATCAGGCTGCTGGGAGCCACCATTTAAACATCCTACAATGTCCTGGAATGATGCTATGTGTTGTATTTCCAAACCCTCCAGTGTGAGACAATAAAAAGGTCTGCCAAGTAATCCACAGAGCTTTATTCAGCAAATAAACACCTCTTGCATCTGGAGAGAGTTAAACACTAGGAACTTTCCTCTAGGCTAAAACGGTGAACTAAGTGAAACAAGTCCTTTCAACAAAAATAACAGCCTTTTCCCTAAATCCCTTAACTTCAGGGAGGATTCCTCTGAAGAAGCCTTTGGCAAGAAGCTAACCAAGCCAATCACCTTTCACCTTCTTTTAACTATGCCCGTTTGAATCTGTGGTGTACTCTGGGATATGTCAATTCTGAAGTCACTTCCCCTTTGAGGATTGCTAAATTCCCACAGACTCTGAGTTGTTAATGTTTTCACTGATAAGGTCCAGTGAAAATTCATCCCTGGCTAATGAAGAGCCTGGGATAATCTCCTCCCCTGCTTCCTGTGTAGGCTGATACATTTCTAGTCCTTCTGGTTCAGAATCTGATTCCGATAGCCTGAAACGCCTTCCCCCACACACTGATCACAACACTATGTGAGAGGCATCTTGGGAAATTAAAATTGTGATTCCCCCAACCCTTGATGCACAGCACTGATTGGAGCACTAGAAAAATAAATAAATAAATAAATAAATAAATAAATAAATAGGGACTCTAGGGCAAGTGCCAGTAGTGAACCTTTATGAGATACTGGGCCCTGGTAGCTACCTGCCATATACTAATGCTAAGTCTGGTCAAGATCCTGCTCTCTACCTCCCCCCCCCACCTCTCTCACACACAGAGGAGAGAGTAGGGATAGGGAAGAATGTTTTTGGTTTGCATTTTTTAAGCGAACCAAACTACCTTGAACTTCCTGGACTAATATGCATATTGAAATAGTTAACTTTCAGATTATGGCATTGTGATGCCGCTCTTGGCTTAAAAATGACATCAACAACAGGTACATCAGGGAAATTTGCATAGAAAAAATCATCTAGCAGGGGAAATTGTGTACCAAATGCACATGTAAGGGGAAGTAATGTATGAAAATAAATACAAATTTTCATACAGGGTTGGGTTGTTTATTAAATTGCAGACTGATAGACAGGATGGACTATGTAGACTGAAAATAGAGTGATTTGTCTATTCAGGCGACGAGGGATAATGTTATCTGCTGCAAAATGCAATCCCTTCATATATCACGTAAAAACAAAATAAGGGCATGATGATCATATGCGTACTTATGTGCACTGAAATCAGCATGATTAACTTCTAAACGAACCTGGATAGACTCTAGCTGCACACATTGAAAACTATTGTTTTATTCACATGCAGATTTATGCAGTTTTAATTGTTCATATGATTAATGGACTAGAGTTGTAAATCAGGCAGCAGCCCTAATGAAGGCAGAAGTGTAATTGTGCCTTTCTTATAACCACTCTCTATTTTCAAGTCTGCAGTCCTAAGCACACTTACTAGGGAAAAAGCTATATTTAGTTCAACGGAACTTACTTCTGAGTAAACATAGGGCTGCACTTTCACATTTCCATTCTAGCAGGAAAGAAGGGAGAGCCACTGCTTCCTCCTCCTCCTCCGTCTCTCCCTTCTCACTTTCTGTGAAGCAAATGGCTCCGATTGTATTGTTTTTGCTTGCAGAATTGGGCTTAGTGTGTCCATTTCCTTGCCAGAATCTACTGGGAAATTAAAATGAAGAAGTCCAGTCCAGGATCCTTTCAGCTTCTGGAAAAGAACTCAATTGAGACATGCCCAGAAGAAGGATTGTGCACACATCCTAGAATAACATAGGAGCAACACAATGCCACACGGCATGATGTGGCGCAGCTCCCAAAGCATTTCAGAAAATGCAGTTGGAAAGAAGCTGTGGAAAGAGCATCATGTCACTGTGAATAATGCGGGGATTTTTTTCTTTGTTTTTTTTAAAGTAAAAAAAAAGTGAGACAATGAAAAATCCTTAGCCACCTTGTAAGTAAACAGCAGCCCCACCCAAAAACATTTTGGAAACTTTTCTTTCCCCACCCAATGATCCCCAGTAAAGTTATTCCCTTGAATCAAGAACTACTGTCAGTACAAAACTACACTCTCTTCTCCCTCTCTTTGCTTTTTCCTGATATGGAGAGCCTAGGTGCAAATGTATCAATTTTTGCAGAGACATTGCCTTGGTTTCTTTTTGCATGTCTACTACTAAGTATATTCTGGAAATTCCAATTGCGGGAATGTGGAGTGTGGGAAATAATTAGGATTTAAGCAGGGCCACATTTATTAATAGATCTGCAGAAAGGGTAAACCTAAGCGGGCATCTGTTCTAATCCGGTGTCATGCCATTGTTTTATGATGCGAGACATTCATGGCCTGAGAGTAGCGCCTCAATGTTCGCCATCTCCCAGGCTTCCCCTTTTGGGGTAGGGAGGCCTTCCGTGTCACTTCCCCTTGTGCCACAGGGCTCTGAGTGAGTGAGGAAGGTTGGCCTCAAAGGTAACCCTTATCACTGCCAGCTGGGCCACGGGGCTCACAGCTGGGGAGCCTCAGGCATTACCTATCACCGCAAAAGTGCTTCTGAATGCTCACTGACCCTAACCTGCTCAAGATGCCCACACATATCTGCCTAACTGCAAAAGTGACCAAATTATTAACAACGCAAATCAACATAATTATTTCTCCCCCCTTGTCTTACAGTGTGAGGTAGGTGGGAAAAAAATCATAACCAATTAAAGATTATGAGCAAAAAAATCCTACCCAACCCTAGAAAGGATGATCAGCGAGCCCACACTGCCTAAAGGGATGGAGGGAACTGCACTTTCAAGAGGAGGAGGGGAGGTGTGAGAGCCAATAAATGGGCTCCAATTCCCCCTCCCCCCTCCAGTGGTGTCATGGGTGAGGCCGCCAATGGTGTGGCTCATCTCCCGCCTCATCTCCCGCCCCCACCTGCAATAGCCTCCCCATGACCAGGATGCGTTGGGGTGGAAGTAGGGCACATGTTGAAGTCAGAATATCTCTGGATGTACAAAACTAATATCAAACATTCACTATACATTTGGTATACATATAGAGATATTTTAATGAATCCAAAGATTTGGTGTTTGTTAACCAGAGACAACAGTTGAGGGGGAGAAAATGGAGGACATTCATTTCAGCTCATGCATAAGTTTCACTAAAGCGGTGGGACTTAGCCAAGCATCTCTAACAGCAAGATAGGACCTTTAGGCTGCAATCCTATTCCCATTTACGTGGGAGTAAGCTCCATTGAATCTAAAGAAATGTGCTTTCGAATAGACATGTAAAGAATTGCACTTAATGTGTGCATATATGTGTTATGAATGTTGTTCAAAGTGTGGAATTCTCCTGCTGTTCTGCGTATATCTAGCTTCATTATTTTGAGTCTATTTTTATGTTGTAGGGTATTTCTAAGACATAATTGGTAGTGATTCAGTCATGTCCTAGATTAGATCAAAAGATTAGAAGCTGTTTTATATTCCATTCCAGTTTTCCTTTAACTCCCAAGGTTATATTTAGACTTTACTGCGACTGTAGAGACTTCTTATGGACTGTTTTCTGCATAGCCATTTGATCATGTCACGAGAAAGTAAGTGTACCTGCATGAATCTTACGGGGTTGAAGCTTTGACTTTTGTGTGCTAAGATCTTCTCATGTACATTTAAAGTGCTTGCTCTGGAAAGGTCCAAATTCCCAAGAGCCCTCTAACCATTACTATTCTAATAGATTCAGCACAATGCATGTCAGCAACACTAGATTGTTTTCAATAAACACAAAGAGTCTAGTGGCACCTTAAATACTAAGAAATGTATTACGACCTAGGCTTTTATGGATGCTGTCCAATTCAAGTTGGCAGATTTATGTACACATTGCAAATAGTGAGGTGAGAGGGAAGTGAAATGCAAAAGTACAGATCGCGACAATTAATTACCTTAACAGTTGCCATTCACAAAACATTGTTGGGTGATATAACACACCCACTGACAATTTGAGGTTAACACTTAATAAAGCTGAAGGGGACAGTGTCCAAATAACCTTATGCCATAATTGATTTGTCAGTCTTTAAGATGCTACAATACTCTTGGTTGTTTTTTACTGCAATGGACTAATATGACTACCCCCTGGAAATTGTTTTCAATGTTCATTATCCCAAATTCTGACAATAAACGCTCCTGATTTATTGATTGATTGATTGATATAGCAGACCTGAGCATGTACAAGGTGCTTCTATTAATGACAGAGTCTCCAGATATTTTCCCTTGCATTATGCACAATACATTTCAAGGTTCAAGTTCTCACAGTCCACCAAACGCTGTAATATGCAAATGCAATCGCACAATGAAGTATAAGGTGGCAACCAATCCAAGAAGAACATGGACTCACAGAGGTGTTTTGATACATAATTGAAGTGACACTTTTATCTTTAATTTTATAGTTCTTTCATTTCCCCCCATTTTTTGTGATTTTGCAGAAGTCACCTTCAGAACTGAAACCAAAGCCGTGTAGTTCTATTTTTAGAAGAAAAACATGACAACTTAGAAGAAAAGTTTTTCTCTCATGGCAATGAGAAGAGATAATATAACTGACAAGCCCATGTTTGATTGTCTCTTGAAGGTATTTTCTCTGAAAGGGAAAAAAATCATTATTTTCATAAGTCTATGACTTTCTCCAAAATAAAATTGAAGAGAAGCTGCATCCTTTCCCACTAAGGATGCTTTAAGGATTTGATCTTTGCAAATAATGCTTCAAAACCCAACCTCATCTGCATCTCCTGGACTAACATGCAGATTGGAACATAGTGATTCATTGATTCTCACACTTGAATTTTATCTCAAAATACACATTTAACTATTACTGTTTCATGTGAATTTTCCATGGGCAAAAAAATGAAAGAGCACACATGTGTAAATGGGACATGGGGTCGATGTCTTTCGTTGAGAAATCTGGCCAAAGGTTTGAAAGCTGCCTCATGTCATTTATTGATTGATTTAAGTGGGGGTGTGGGGAATCAGAAATTACATGTGCAATAATATGCATGTATAATCAGAAGCAACACTGAGTCTGTTAGGACATACACCTAAGTAAATATGCAGACAAATCAGATAAATTCAACAGTAAAATAAAGGGGGGGCACTTTTAAAAAAAGACCTGTTGATCTTCAAATTCCTAGGTCAGTTTCATGATTTGTTGGGTTAAATTACTGATTCTTGCCAGCTCTACCACAAACATCCCCTATGCAAGACACCAATAACACATAGTACAGTATCCAGTGTTAGCCCTATTTTGAGTAGACTCACTGAAATTAATGGCACTGAAGTCATGACTAACCTAAGTCACTTACATTTCAAAGGGTCTACTCTAAGCAGAACTAACATTGAATAGTGCTCCTACCTGGGAGTAAGTCCCATTGAACTCAGTAAGATTTCCTTCTGAATAGACATCCATAGGATTGACCTGTTAGCTATGAGCATCATCAGACGAGCATTTTGTCTCAATGCTTGTGACTGGCCAGTCACGGATCTTCACAGTTCATTTCGTCGACGAAGTGATCCCACCATATATCTTCCACTCCATTTCCTGGTTTTCATGTTTTAAAACAAGTCACGGAAAACCCAACTTTTTTGAAATAACTCAAGACTTGTCAGGATTCCCTGTCATCCAAATTTGGTCACATGAAAAAGCTTGTCCAAATTTGGTTACATGAAAAGCATCCTAGAGAGCATAGGATGGCTCAGAAAGCACCTCCTTTCTGTAAGCCCCCTCCCCTCCTCACACACCTTACCTTGCCGGGGACGTCCACCTCCCTCCGCTCCTGGACGCTACTGCAAACAGGCTTCGTGGCCTGCCCCTAAGTAGCGCGCCACGTGATGACATCACTTGGCATGCTACTTAGGGGCAAGCCGCAAAGCCTGCTTCGCAGTAACATCCAGGAGCGGAGGGAAGCAGATGTCCCCAGCAAGGTAAATGGGGCCCCCTCCCCCTCCCCCATCGCACTACTTATCTGCCAGGGCGGCCGCTTCCCTCCAGTGGCACTACCAGAGGGAAGCGGCTGCCCCGGCAGGTAAGCCCCCTCCTCCCCTCGTGCACCTTACCAGGCGGGGCTGTCTGCTTCCATCGGCGGGCACCCGCTGGCGCCCACGGATGGAAGCAGATGACCCTGCCAGGTAAGCCCCCCCTCATTCTCCTTACCTGGTGGGGCGTCCTCCTCCTTCCGCTGCCAGGTGAACTACTGTGAAACAGGCCTTGCAAGGCCTGTTTCGCAGTAGTTCACCTGGCAGCAGAAGGAGGAGGACGCCCCTCCAGGTAAGCCCACCCCAAGATCCTTACCTGGCGGGGCTGTCTGCTTCCATCGACAGGCGCCCGCTGGCGCCTGCCAATGGAAGTGGACAGCCCAGCCAAGTAAGCCCCCCCCCCCCGCGATCCTTACCTGGCGGGGCTGTCTGCTTCCATCGGCGGGCGCCTGCTGATCCGGACCGGTTCAGAAAAGAGCAGACGATCCAAAGGGGTGATCAGAAATCGGATAATCATATCTGATTTCCCCTGGATCGGGTCTGGATTGTGGAATGGACCCAATCCAGTGCACACCCCTAAAAACAATACATATATAAATGAGGAATATATAATAAAGCTGTGGCAAATTGAAAAGCAAGTATTATATTGATAGACTGTTAATTTCAGCGGAATATGTTGTTCTACCTGAGATAATGCCTAAAAACTGAGCTGAATTATTAATTATTATTTCATCATGGTACATTGTTAACTAAACAATGCTGGGCCTACATTGTGAAGTTTTGTTTTAATCATTAAAAAATTGGGCATGATTGAATAGTAGTCTGAATTGGGCATCCATTGAAGATAATGTATGTAAGACAGGACTCCAATTTGATATTTTGTCACTACAAACACTCCCCCACCCCACTGCTATTGTACTGAACAAGGGGATTTATGGGGAGGTGTGACCCACCATCAGAAATATCACGCAATTGCCAAAGTACTAAATGCCTGATTGGGCTGCCTGTCTGGGAGCGCAAGTAACACATCTGCCTCTCTGGAGGTTAAACAATGTGCAGAGCTTGAAGGTATCCAGTAAAACCATCCTTTCATGTCTGGATCCATGATAGATGACGGGACACTCCACAATGAGGCGTCAGTATTCATTATGATATTTCATTCTGAACTTGGCAGTCCTGCTTCTCTTATCTCTCTCTTTATGCACATAAGCTATAATGATGAAGAGAGCTTGTAAGACTGTACATCAGTCTGACCTGTCCTTTTATCTTGCGTCCCCTTCCGTGTTGTTTGACGTTAATTAAAAATGGTTGGGCTACGTTCTAATAAATATGAACTGTAATTATGCTGACATGAGGAAATATTGTATCGGTACATTCAGCTGTGAAGTCTCAGACCTGACACGAATACTATTGGGTGATCAAACTCTTCACAAAATCCATTGCCCTCCAGTCTCTAACCTGACATATTGGGTCTGATTTCTAAAGCTGAAGTTTCTTTCAGAACACAGTTTCTAATTTGGGGCTAACATTGAACTACAAAAATTAGTATTCTACACCTAAAACCAGTAACTGGAAGATAGATGGTGTGGGAACTGCAATCAAATTCCATGTACCTTTTCCCCCCTGTGGTAGGAGATCAGGTTTGGAACCATGGTGAACAGGGAAATGGGGGTTAAACCTTTTCCCCCACGTTATGATCCCAACAAAAATCGCACCCAGAAACTGCTATTTGGTCAAGGAGAGAAGCTGTTATTGGGGCTATTTTGGATGTCATCTAGTTTGCCCCCAGAACCCGGCCTCAAAATGAAGTTTCAGTCAGAAACAGAAGAAGAAAAGAAAGTCAAGGAAATAGAATTTATGTGGCTTTGGAGTTGGGCAGGGGTATGGAACCCTTCCATAGAAATGCCATTAGTAACCCAGAGAGTAGTTTTCCAAGGGTTTCCTCAAAGCTGAAGCTGACCCTGATGCCACTGCAAATAAAATTTGAAGTAGGCTTAAGGTGCAACTAGCATTTACTGAATTATGCCAAAAGGAATCTCGAAAGCAACCATATAGCTTCCATCTTAAAGTCCCACGAGAAATAAGGCTTATTCATGTGTAAATGCATTTAAAATTATGGCATAATTATTCACCCCACAAACTAATTCCTTCTTCAATGGAAGATTATTTTTTTTAAAGGCATTCTGAGGGCTTGAAGCTTCACCGGCCTCACTGTTTGTAAGATGCCAACCTCCCTTGAAAATACCATTCAAAGGATGGTGTTATATCTAAAATGTTTGATCTGCATTTGTACAAAATGGTGACATCTTAAGGGATGTTTTTGTACCCTGCCGAGCACTCTGTGATTGATAAATTATAATAATCGTGCTTGGACAGGGTACTAGAGCAGCTTGGTAACAGCAGGTTCAATGGAGTTAATTAATTGAAGCTGGCAGCTGTAACATGTAAGGACATAGCCAAGTACATAGTGTGTACAATCAGAACAAGACATATGCAAAAGTCAGGCCTCTAGGTTGAAGTTAAAATATATAGATATATTTTGTTGAGTGGTCCTCCAAGTTGAAAATCAGGAAGAATCAAACATACATGTACTTGGGTGTTTTTTGGCTGTTGTTGTGGAGGATGATCATAATGTATTTTCTTTGTATTTCTGTAGTTTTCTGTTCATTACAAAAAGTAATCTTGCCTCACTTGTATTCGGTCCACTTCATCTGCTCAACAAATCACTGAATGTTCAGGAGGGTTCTGACACTTCTTTTTTTTCTCTGGTGCCGCTAGTTTAGCTACCGCAGTGCAAGCAGATATTTGCTCTTCCGTACAATGCACCACGTTATTACCAGTCATTCATCGGTGCCCTGTTTGTCACTGAATTGCCTTAAAATGGCCTCTTTTATACTGAATCCTGGGTATATTTTATTTGTTCGGTGGATTCAAGACTTGTCCAGATTTGGTCACATGAAAAGGCTTATCCAAATTTGGTCACATGAAAAGGCTTGTCCAAATTTGGTTACATGAAAAGCATCCTAGAGAGCATAGGATGGCTCAGAAAGCCCCTCTGAGGTCAGAGATAACATGCCGACCTTGGAAGGGAGAGACGGAGATTTGACCCCAGTCCCCTCCCCCTTGTAACTGGCATGGAGAGAACCTCTCCAGCTGCCTCTGCATGGTCAGAAAAGTGATCTTAGAGGAGGAAGAAAAGGGACCATTCAAGTGGGTGCAAGCATTCTGGAAGGGCATGAGACTAAAGATTTATGTACACATTGCAAATCAGGAAAGATGGGGTATGGGGAGGCGAAGATCGCCTCCACCACTCCTCCCTCCTTGCCGGCTTCAGTGCGGCAGGGTATAGGAAACTTGAAAGCATCTGAGTTCAGGGGCTTCCAAACAGTGAGGGTGCAATTGATATAATTGTGCCCTAACTTACCTTAATTTATTATTTGATTGTTTACTATTAACATGCATATACCACCTTATCTCTTAAAAAGCCATCAAGGCAGTTACACCAATCTAAAACAATAAACACATAAAACAAACAAGCAAAAAAACAAACAAGAATACTAGAAATGGTAAAAACATTAAAGCATTAAAACTACATGTTTGAAAAGCTAAATTGGGGGGGGAATCCATCTTCACACCCTTCTAATGGTCAAGAGAGCAGGGGACACTCATAGTATTTGGGGAAGTGCATCCCATAATTTGGGAGCAACACAGAAGAAAGCCCCTTGACACGTGCCTTACAAACGGGCTTCTGTGGGTAATGGTGTCGTCAAAAGGTCCTCTTTTGCAAATCTTAACAATTGGATAGGCTCATAACAACACAGGTGGTCCCTTTGCTAGCCAGCAAGAACTTGCTCAGACACTTACGCATCACTAAAAAAGAGGAAATGCATCACCAGGATAAAAGAGAGTATGGTTTTGCACATAATCTAGACATATTAATTTATATGTATCATTGCACATTTAGAAATGATAATTTTGGTAGGATTACAATACAATACATCTCACCATTGTGGGGAAGACTGACCAGGTGACCTGTTTGAGTTCCTGCCCAATCTGCTGTCCATGTGCTAAGTGTTGATGGGCAAAGTCAAGCCCTCTATTCCTGCTCTTCCTTCTTTGGTTCCTTTTCCCTTCGATAATAGGTTGTCCTCTCAAAATTAAGACACATGGGCACTCCATTCACCAGTTCTTAAAGTTTTGGTCCCAGACAAGTAGAAGAGGATCAAATGAACCAAAGACAAAATATATGTGGTTTATAACAGGTTGGGGGGATCAGGTTCTGAATCACACAGATGGGACTGAATGGAACAGAAGCAGAAGATGTGGTCAAAGATGGGTTGGTGATCAGACTCTAGATGAAGCCCTCAGGGAAGGTGAGGCTAGGAAGTCTGTACCTGCTCAAACTGAGGAGACAAGCCTGCAACAGTTATATATGGTGCCAACCATGGCCCCTCACATCTCGCCAACCAGGCCCCATTTGTTCTCCACATCACCTGGTCCAGCTGAACTGATGAGCAGCAGTACCTCCTATGGATATTATATGGGTGGCTCTGCAGCACAGAAAAGATCAGGCTAGTATTTCTTCAGCCTGCATGCTGCCATGGTAGCAAAGGGAGCAAAGTACCCCAGCCCTGGTGAGAATCTGGACCTTCCTGGGGAAAAAGAAAGAAAGAAATGACATATGTAAGACAAGGAACCATGTTTATTAGAAATGATATCTGGGAATCTTGGGGGCATCTTCAGTGTATTTATTTATTTATTTTATTGACAATGGTTTTTAGGCTGCCTTTAAGGGTGGCACCCTTAAGGGTGAAAAAGACTAGGAACCAAAGTAGCCCTATTTAAAACTTATAACGAGTGCCAGGGCATTGTAATATTCCCCCCCCCCTACATCCCCAACTTAATTCCATCAATTCTCTACCCTCTAACTCAGATTCAGTGCTGATTAAAATTAACACAGAGAAGAAGCAACATGAAATAAATTGTTCATAGGTTCCAGCACCTGCAGTGGAACTCAATAATGTTGCTATGGAGCCAGAGACACATTCGAAAATTGGGACTCATTGTAGTAACTCGTCCATCACATTTCAACATTTAGCAGAAGCCGCGCTAATTTGTTATGATTGCATAAACAAGCGGAGCAATTCTGAGGCTGCAGTACCTGTGAAAGAGGTGTGATCACAGAATGGGAAGAAAGAGAAACAATAATAATAATAATAATAATATTTATTTGTAGCCCGCCTCTCCCTCCGGATCGAGGCGAGGAACAACAACAATATAAAACATAAAAATCACAACAGTTAAAAAAATTTAAAAACAAGAGAAAAATACAACATTAAAAACATCTTAAAATTCATCTGGATAGGCCTGTCGGAAGAGGACAGTCTTCATGACTCTCTTAAATTCATGAAGACTGTCAATTTGTCTAACCTCCTCCGACAGACCATTCCATAGTCTGGGAGCGATGGAAGAGAAGGTCCTCTGGGTAACACCCGCCAGCCTAGTTCTGACTGGCTTGAGTAAGTTCTTCCCAGAGGACCTAAGTGTGCGGGGCGGATTGTACGGGAGAAGGCGATCCCGTAGGTACCCTGGACCCAAACCATGTAGGGCTTTAAAGGTAATAACCAACACTTTATACTTCGCCCGGAAACTAATTGGCAGCCAGTGAAGCGATTTTAAAACTGGTGTAATGTGATCACCCCTAGGTGTACCGGTGACCAACCTGGCTGCCATATTTTGAACAAGCTGAAGTTTCCAGACTAGGCACAAAGGTAGCCCTATGTACAGCGCATTGCAGAAGTCGAGCCTCGAAGTTACCAGTGCGTGCACTACCGTCTTTAGGTCTTCCAACTCTAGGAAGGGGCGCAGCTGGCGTATCAGCCGAAGCTGATAGTAGGCACTCCTGGCCGTCGCATCAATCTGAGCTGTCATCTGGAGCGACGGATCCAGGAGTACCCCCAAGCTGCGAACACAATCTTTCAGGGGGGGTGTAACCCCATCCAGAACTGGTTGACACACCTCCAGACCCAGGTTGGGGCCTTTGACAGCAAGCACCTCCGTCTTGTCTGGATTCAGCTTCAGTTTGTTTTTCCTCATCCAGCCCATTACCGCCTCCAAGCATTCATTCAGAGGAGACACACTATCCTTAGCTGACGATGTTGTCGAAGGCATAGAGAAATATATTTGGGTGTCATCAGCGTATTGATAGCAGCCTGCCCCATGCCTCCGGATGATCTCTCCCAGCGGTTTCATGTAAATGTTAAACAGCATTGGGGAAAGGATGGCACCTTGTGGTACACCACATAGCAGCTCCTTTTTTGAAGAGCAGCTATCCCCAAGCATCACCATCTGGAGCCTGCCCGAGAGATAGGATCGGAACCACTGAAGCACAGTGCCCCCGATTCCCAATTCCCCCAGGCGCTCCAGAAGGATACCATGGTCGATGGTATCGAAAGCCGCTGAGAGGTCCAAGAGTACCAGCAGGGACACACTCCCCCTGTCGATACTAAGGCGTAGATCATCTACTAAGGCGACCAAAGTGGTCTCAACTCCGTATCCTGCTCTGAAGCCGGTTTGAAATGGGTCTAGAAAATCAGTGTCATCCAAGACTGCCTGGAATTGAAAAGCAACTGCTCTCTCGATCACCTTGCCCAAAAATGGAAGATTTGATACTGGCCTGTAGTTATTAAAGTCCAGGGGATCCAGGGAGGGCTTTTTTAGAAGCGGCCTTACCACCGCCTCTTTTAAACATGATGGAAAGCTCCCCTCCCTGAGAGATGCATTAATGATATGCTGTAGATGTGATCTAACTGCATCTCCTCCCTGGACGACCAGCCAGGAAGGACAGGGATCGAGAGGGCAAGTCGTCTTCCTCACACATCCAAGTACCTTGTCCACGTCCTCGGTACTCACTAACTGAAACTGATCAAGTGTAATCCTACTCGCGGAGTCACTGGACACTCCACTGTCAACCTCTGCTATAACAATGGCATCTAAGTCGGCTCTTATCCGAGAGATTTTATCTGAGAAATGATCGTTAAAGGCATCACAGCGAACTGCCGAAGGCTCTAAAATGCCAAGTGGGACATATGACAAAATGTTGCAGTGTGGATACTGTTCAGGATTCCAACCACTCCCCTCCCCTCCCCCCCTCCCCCTGCTTTTCCATTTCCCCCAAAAGTTAGCCAGGATTCCAGGGCCACAGAGCATACTCAGTTCTCATTAGACTATTTTGGTTCCTCACCACCTTCCATTAGGTTTCCCCATATATATATATATATATATATATATATATATATATATATATATTCTGTAAATTTCAAGGTGCTTCCAAGCCTGCTGATACCTCCCTTGTATGTTGATTGTGCCATTTTGGCTCCATAAGCAATGATACTCACACCCTGAAACTGGAAAAATGAAAAATAATACACCCCATTTCTCTGGCTCTTGGATATAACAATGTATGAGCAAAGCAAACCATCTGAAAAGCAGATTTTAGAGAACTGAGACACACTAATAAGGAGCACTGAGAAGGTGACATCTGACACTATAAGAACAGAATCTGAATTCTGCTGGAACAGACTAATGTTCAGTTGCATGCATGTTTATTCAGATGTACATTGTACTGAGTCGAATGGGATTTACTCCCACATAAATGTGCAGAAGATCAGCCTGTGGTGGTCCACCTAGTGATAATTCCATTTCCAACAGTAGTCATTCAGACTACAGGGCATTCTATGGAAACCAAGAACACTGTAGCACTGAATTATTAGCTGCATCTTCCTGTGATATTGTAGTGGGGTGCATTTGTTGGCATAGTACATTCTTAACACTCTGATGACTTGGTGACATGGCGTAGCAGAACAGAGTGCCCTTCATAGCTGAAGTGATACATCTATTTCCTACTCAAGAACATCACTCCTTCAAATAGGGAACTCAGATGGCAGCTGCCAACAGAAAGTGGGGCAAAATAGAGCCACTGGGAAACAAGAGCATGATCAGCATACCTAGTGGAACACCAAGATTTGCAGAAATAAAAACGTTAACAAAAAATACCAAGTGGGCAATCTAGCCCAAAAGAGCTCAAAGAGGATTAACCATTCACAATAGCCACAGAAAAGAAAAACTGAAAACACAGGAGAGAGGAAATAGCTAACTAGACCCATAACCACCTGGAGGGGGTGAATGGCAGCAGATACTCCTCTCTATATGACCAGGTTCTCTGCTGTTATTTTGTAACAGCCAGTCTTTAGCTCTTGTAGAACCTGAGATATGAGGCAAAAAGTGCAGTCACTATTCTGCCTATTTGTTTTCTGAGAAACTAGCCGGTTCCTGCCTTTCAGTGCTTTTAGCCAATGAATGAAGTCATAGCAATGGAAAAGAAACTTCCTGGTTCATTTTTAAGCCTTTGTGAGGAGTTGGGAGTAATTGCTGCCCCATAAAAAAAAAAAAAGTTTTAGAAATCTAGGAGTTTCGTGTAGTGTGTCTACTCAACAACAACTCAACAACAAAAGCTTATAGCAAACATAGGAGTTCGTGAACTTTCTAATTCAGATCTTTTATATATATATATATATATATATATATATATATCGGAATGTGTAAACATTTTTTTAAAATTTTATACATATACTGCAGGAGCAATGCTGTCACTATGAAAGTGTGGGATACACCAGCCGTGCAAAATAGTCCAGTGTTCTTATTCCATGGGATTGGGATAGGATAGTATATGACAAATTTGCAGTGGAATCTAGTATTGCTGTCCAGTTTCCTAGTTGGTTTTGTGTGTGTGTGTGTGTGTGTGTGTTTTAGGGAAATGCAGATAGATCTGTGGAATTGATTGTAGCAGCTGTGCAATAAGTGCATTGACTGTAACACTCTTTTGCATTAGTGCTGCAAATTTTCCACTACTCTTTCTTGGGGATGTCATGGGAGTCCAGGAAGAGACTCCAATCTGCAGACTACCATGCTTGCCCGACTGGGCATGTGCAAAGCCAGGCAAGCAGAGCAGTCCGCACTGGTGCACTGAGCCACCATTTTGTGAAAAATGGTGCCCAGTACCCCCCCCCCCATAAATATGTTGCATAAATGGCAGCTGTAGAGGGGCCATTTATGCAACATTACAGATGTAGATGCTCCATTTATGCCCATAATGTTGCATAAATGACCCCTTTGAGGCCACTATTTATGCAATATTACATTTATGAAACAAAAACTAAGCCACCATTTTTTTCATTTTTTTATTTTTATTTCTTGCAAAATGGGGACTCAGTGAGGGATCGGGTGGCTACACACTACTTGCAGGGTGGCCACGGACCACGTGATGGCTCATGTGGCACAGCAAACAGTATTGCAATTCTATGTTGCTGTGCCACTTTCTCCCCCAACTGCTGAAAAAATTGCTGTGGATGCCCATGGCTGGAACCCTTAATAGGAACGCTACTGTTAAGAGAGAGTATACACTGAGATATTATGTAGAAGATACCACTTGTGTTCCCACTTAGACAAAAAAAAATACTGTATTCAGTGGCCCTTGGTCTGTATAAACTGCATCACATATATCATTTAAAAAACAGATGGATTCTTGGGAGAAATGAGCAAGCTTCTGGAAAACTTCATCTTAGTGGCAGTATAAAGGGCCGAATCACTAAAGCAGTTATCCAGTGCTTCTTTTAACAACAAAATTCTGAGAGATGGTTTTACAGTGTACAAATATCCCTAGCAACCAGGCAGTTGAGGTCAATCTGAATTAAAGTTTCAGCAGAACACTATATTACTGTGGAGTGGTGTCAGTGAGTCTGTCTTTCAGTTTCTTCCATAATTTGTCAGAAATAGTTATTTTCCGGGGTTAATCATAACTTGACCATACGAAATTGCATCAGGCTAAAACTTGGCACACATACTGTCAGCCAAGACACTTATTTTGTGTTATATTAAGGTTTTAAATTGATAGGGCAATTCTTTTTAGCAATTCAAGTGTAGGCAACGAGTGAGTCTTGACAACTTTTGAAAATTAGCTCTGACAAGGTCTTTTAAAGCTGGATCTGTTTAATACCTATGGCTTCCTTTGTATATAACTTCCAGTGCTCAGTCCATCAAGATCATTTCAGGAACTGAAATAATAAGACCTTTGCTGACTTTGATGCTACCCAGAAGTTTCTGAACACCTCAGCAGTTGCTGAGAATTTTGCAGAATTAACCCATAAAAGAAATGTTTGAATTCTTTTGGTATGGATGTCTTTTAGACATCATAATATCCAAAAAAATCAAAATTGTGTTTTAATTGCAGTGAAGCTTCACAGATTGTGTCTTGAAGTGCACTCCGATGCCTGTTTACTTGGATGTAAATCCCACTCTGAATTCACTATGACAGGGCATAGCCCCTTTAATTCCCTCTCCCTGCATTAAACCTTTTTTGATTCACCTGGACTAAGCAGATTTGTCATGAGCTCCAGGAGACCCCTTTACATCCTCCCCCTTTACATTCTCCCCCTCTGGCTTCCAATAAACTTCCCTCAATAGAAACAAATGTGTGTGGGGAGGAGCTCAAATCTCCTGCAATCCTTGACCAATCTAGCTGAATTACAACCTCACTGTTAGTTGGCCCATTATCTCCTGGTTTGGCATATTTGATGACTTTCCGTCCATATTCCATGTGATGGGCAGTTCATTATGCCTTTTCAGTGTTCTTTCTCAAATTTTCACAGTCAACTAAATTTTCTACCATAGCCTATGCACTAGAAGAACTCCCCACAGACCTATATGTTAAAGGGCAATGCTAACATTCCTTCTTGAGGCACCACGAGGGGGGACTAATTTTATTTCCTGATAACATCCCATCATAAACTTTGTTATACATCAAGCCTAGCTAATCCACTGGAAAACTGTGTAGCTATCTGCATGCAAAATTTGGGGCAGATTGGACAAGGGGGAGCTTAATTAATGGGGGGGACGTGTAAAATTGTGTTCCCAACCATAACTATGAGTGGCCCGACCGGGCCATCCACAATGATGAGTGGTGGGTATACTGAGGAATAGTATGTCTCTATATGAGCCCTGGAGAGGTCCATTGTGGCTCTGTACAGACTTCCCCATTTTCGGTTGCTACACAGAGGGGAACCTAACAAGCCCCTGGTGTTCCCTCCAACCCTCGAACTGGAGAAGCAAATGAGGATCAAACTAGTTTGCTTTGCCCTCTTCTGAGCTGTAAGTTTGTAAGTGGGCTGGTGGGGTTGCTTTGCTGCTGCTTTTAATGGAATATTTATTAAATGGATACACACACACACACACCCCCCATAGAATCCCACCACCACCTTCACCACCAATTTTTTTTGTGCATCTTCTTTGGATGACTCTCCTGTAGCCTTTTTCTCACCTTCCGTATTTCTTTTGTCAATGGAAAAGAAAAAAAACATTCGGATTATATACCAAGTCACATCATGTATTGGACTCAAGAGGCTGCTTGGCGAAACTCTTCATGTTCTTTTATGTTCTGTATTATGGTTAATATTGAGTTTCAAGCTCATGGAAAGAACTCAGGTAGCAATTTGTTCCAACAAATTGCTAAGAGGAAGACAAAGAGTTATGCATAAATTAGCCAAAGTTGTTTGAGAGATGAGGTTTTATTTACATGAAGTTCCTTTTAAACTGACAAATGTCCTAAAGTTTGGACAGTTACAACGGTAATATTTCTATACACTTACGGAGACAGGAAAAATGAGCTGACGTTCTTACTATACTAGAACTATCAATAATATTTCATCGTGAGCCTTTTATTAACTGGCGACAGTTCATCATGAACACTGACAGTAAGTAGTCCATTAAAGGAATTGCTCTGGGTGCCTGTCTCAATACATATCATGTAATTCTGTTTACCTACCCACAAACATAAAGTGTGAATATAATTCCAACTAATGAAAGAGCCCCAAATTTATACTGTAACAAACAGTATGATCAGTCCCTTCTTGTGTCTCAGAGAATCATAGAATAGTAGAGTTGGAAGGGGCCTAAAAGGCCATCAAGTCCAACCCCCTGCTCAATGCAGGAATCCAGCTGCCTCTTGAATGCCTCTAGTGTGGGAGAACCCACAATCTCCCTAGTTAATTGGTTCTATTGTACTGCTCTAACAGTCAGGAAGTTTTTCCTGATGTCCAGCCAGAATCTGGCTTTCTGTAACTTGAACCCATTACTATGTGTCCTGCACGCTAGGATAATCGAGAAGAGATCCTGGCCCTCTTTTGTGTGACAACCTTTCAAGTATTTAAAGAGGAATATCATGACTCCCCTCAGTCTTCTCTTCTCAAGGTTTAACATGCCCAGTTCGTTCAGTCTCTCCTCTGATTATCCTCGTTGCCCTCCTCTGAACCCCCTCCAGCTTGTCTGCATCCTTCTTGAAGTGTGGTGCCCAGAACTGGACACAATAATCAAGATGAGGCCCAACCAGTGCCAAATAGAAGGGAACCAGTACCTCACGCGATTTGGAAGCTATACTTCTATTAATGCAGCCCAAAACATCATTTGCTTTTTTGCAGACAATCACACTATTTGCTCATATTCAGCTTGTGATCTACAACAATTCCAAGATCCTTTTTTGCTTGTAATACTGCTGAGCCAAGTATCCCCCATCTTGTAACTGCATTTGTCTTGAGATAGGAGTCCCTGAAAGAGACTCTTTGACTTTTCTGTTTACCTCTCACATCTAGGGATAGGGAAGAGATTTGTTCTTCCCATTTTAATGTGAACTGACTATTCTTGCACTCTCAAACCACTATGCGAACCAAAACTCAGTCATTTTCGAAATCCACACTTCTACGAATTTCTACGAGTCCTCCAATCCAAAAACTACATATAAGAATATGTACATTAAGGTAAATTGTATTAAAATGCATTATATTAGGAAACATGCTTGCAAGAAATGTGCATGTCAGGCAAAAAAATCATCTGTTAGGAGTAATATGCACAGAAATGCTTATGAATTTTCATGCAAACTTTAAAAAAAAGATTGTGGTAGCACTGTAAGGTGCATAAGACTGCAGTTGGGCAGAAGAATCTAACAGAGTCTGGAGAAAGAGAAGAAATATAGAAGAACCATGATTTCTTATACTCTGCTGGGTTCATGGGCTGCATTTCCTCTCTTTATTTGGCATTTGTTAGTAGAGGTTTCGGTGGTGGACCTTACTTCCCCCTACACAAAGGAGGTTTCGAAAGGCAGAAATCCTCCTATGTCTACAGATTTCCCTTTATGTGGTGGACATAGGATTGCCCCCTTATTTTTTTCCCCACTTCACTGGATTGCCCCCTTATTTTTTTTTTCCATTTTGCTATGTGAACTTATTATATGAAGACACTGAAATAAAGTCCTCAGATTTGTTTTTCCTCCTACAGTGTCTGCCAACTCAACACTATGTCAATCAAATTAGTCATCTTGGATGCACATTTTGTTCTTTCAGTTTCATCATTGCATTAATTATCACAGGAAAAAAACCTTCAAAACTGGAATCAGGTGCACCACAATACCACATTTTGGGTCAGCTCTTTCATTGGCACGGTAGGCTTCCCTGTCATGTACACCACAGAACATTCCACATGTCTGCACTATTATCTCCACACTTCATTAATAACATCAGGCTGCTGTTTGCCTTTTTTTTAATCTCACTTTTTCCATATGTTTACACCATCCTACAACTTTTCTCTTAATTTTGCCCATATGTGTTTCTGCCTGTCTGCTATCCTTTCCGCTCACAGTAGATGTCACAGCCTATTCTCATGATTGTTGAGGCTGCAGCAGCCTCAATTTTTAATCAGCCCATGTGGCTTTGAGGAAGTTGGCTTGTGAAAGGGCAGCAGAGTGGCAATAGAACGTGCTGAATTTGGCTCAATCAACAATCAACAAGCAGTGCCAGTTCTAGGTTTTGTAGGACCCGTGGGCAAGACACCAACAGTGGTCTCCCTCCCTCAGTGAGTCTACCTACTCACAGCCATTGTCAGTAGCTACTATTGCTCTTCATCCTCTTTCTCCCCATTGCTACCACTTCCGTGCTTGATAGGCGGAGAGCCAGTGAGAAAGTCGGCAATGGCATCAAACACTGCACTTTCTCACCGTCAAGTTTGCCTGGGCCAAGCAAGAGGCAGGTGAACAAGCAGGTTGCAATTGTGAAGAGGAGGTGCAACTCCAGGGGTCAGTGGACCCTTGCTGGTATCTGGACCCTTAGCAGGTGCCCAACCATGCCTACCCTTGATACCCTGCCAGTAGTCCAAGCACTCAGATGACCCCATTGACAGTGGCAAGCAAAAAGCTGACCAAAACTGAAGCCTTGTCCAAGAAATAGAGTTCAAGAAATCAGAGTGTATGACATAAGGCTGTTCTCAGGCAAAATTCATCCTACCACGTTTTCAGTGGTGGCCTCTTGTTTCTAAAATTCCCTCCAAATAAAATACACTAGATCCATTGTAGTGAACCAAGTCAAGCCAACTCGCAGATTTTTATTTATTTATTTTATTTATTTATTTATTTATTTTATTATTGCATTTATCCTTCCCTCCATTTTTATCCTCACAGCAACACCCCTGTGAGGTAAGCTGGGCTGAGAGTCTGTGACTGGCCCAAAGCCACCCAGTGGGTTTCCATGGGGACTAGAACCTGGATCTCCCAACTCTCAGTCCAACACTTTAGCCACTACACCACACTGGCTCCCAAGATTTTTAGAGGTGTTCCCCCTGAAAATTGGCATTTGCAGGGCTGCCTCTGTCTCTTGCCCAGCTGACTACAGCTTAGAACTAGGAGGCACATCCCCATGCCTTCACCCAACATTGGCTGCCACCACATGACACCAAGTAGAAAGAAGCGCTACTGAATCCCTTACTGAGTCTCTCTGCTTCTTCATGATCCCCTTGTCTCCTCACAGGCATATCTTCCTGTGATGTTAGTTTGCCTGGGGAAAAAATTGGAGCCCTGAGATGCCTTGTGTGTGGGGTGGGGTGGGTGTTTCTCTGCCAAGGGGGGGAGAAGAAAAGGGGGTTATTTTAAAGCAGTAATAAGGGAAGCCAGCCAAGCAGTTCCACCCACTTTCTCTCCCTCCTTTTTGCTTACCCTACCCCTACATTACAGATTGTTTCCTTTGGTCCAGCAGCTGCCAGGGCTTTCGTTACAGACAAGGTATTCTTGAGGTTGCGGCTCTCAAAGCATCACATAACCCATCTCCTTTTTGTACCCAGATGCCTGCCCCCCCTCTCTCTCACACACACACACAGAGTGCCTTTGCACCCACCATGTGATTGACCTCAAAATAATAATAATAATAATAATAATAATAATAATAATAATAATTTATATAGCACTTTATTACACAGAGCTGTACATCAACAGTTTACACAAAAATACAATAAATACAATAATCCTAATAGAATACCTTAACTGAATCAAAGAATATAACAATAACAATATTCAACGATATACTAGATACAAGTTTACAGCAGAGCAGATAAGGAAAATATATATATAACTTGGTTGGAATGCCATCTCTCCCCCTGAAGCAGCGCCTCCCAAACTGAATCCAGCCTCGCATTTAAAGTAGGGTGACCAGATAAAATCCAGGTCAGGGCTCATGTAACTTTAACAGTTGTAGAGAAAAGGGAATTTCAGTAGGGGTGTGCACGGACCCCCCGGATCGGATCGGGACCCGGATCGGGACCTCCAATTTTGTCATGGACCGGTTCGGACAAAATCAGAGGCCCCCCGGACCGGATCGAGTCCAATCCCGACCCAAAAATCGTAAATTTTTGGATCGGCCGCCATTTTTTTCCCCATAGACTTGCATTGCAATGCAAGTCTATGAGGAAAAAATGGCGGCGGGTGGGTGAGGGGGGGCCTAACTCCCTCCCCCCCGGGGCCGTCCGCTGTGGACGGCCCCGGCAGGTAAGCCCCCTCCCCCGCGCTCCCTACCCCCCCTGGGGCCATCCGCTTCCATCCGCTGGCGCCCGCGGGCGCCAGCGGATAGAAGCGGATGGCTCCGGGGGGGGTAAGCCCCCTTCCCCGCCACTGCTTACCTTCTCGGCCCGTCCGCTCCCATCCGGCGCCGGCGGCTACTACCAGCGGGCTCCGCGGCCTACTCTCGAGTAGCGCGCCGGGTGATGACATCACCCGGCGCGCCACCCTGGAGTAGGCCGCGGAGCCTGCTGGTAGTAGTCGCCGGCGCCGGACGGGAGCGGCCGGGCAGGCAAGGTAAGGGCCCCCTCCCCCCCTCCGCGTGCCCCCTCCTCCCCTCCACGCACCCCCTGCTTACCTTCTCGGCCCGTCCGCTCCCGTCCGGGGCCGGCGGCTACTACCAGCGGGCTCCGCGGCCTGCTCTAGAGTAGCGCGCCGGGTGATGACATCACCCGGCGCGCCACCCTGGAGTAGGCCGCGGAACCTGCTGGTAGTAGCCGCTGGCCCCGGACGGGAGCGAACGGGCCAGGAAGGTAAGGGCCCCCTCCCCCCTCCGCGCGCCCCCTCCTCCCCTCCACGCACCCCCTGCTTACCTTCTCGGCCCGTCCGCTCCCGTCCGGGGCCGGCGGCTACTACCAGCGGGCTCCGCGGCCTGCTCTAGAGTAGCGCGCCGGGTGATGACATCACCCGGCGCGCCACCCTGGAACAGGCCGCGGAGCCCGCTGGTAGTAGCTGCCGCCGCCAGACGGGAGCGGCCGGGCCGGGAAGGTAAGCGCCCCCCTCCTCCCCCCCCGCTGTCCACTTTCATCGGCGGGCGCCCGCTGGCGCCCGCCAATGGAAGCGGCGGTGGGCGCCAGTGGGTGCCCGCCGATCCGCCGATCCGCCGAACCGGTTCGGAGCCTTTTCGGACCGGTTCGGATTGGATCGGCCGATCCAGCTGTCAGATCGGAAATCGGATAATTTATCCGATTTCCCACTGGACCGGACTCGGATCGTGGATCGGGTCCGATCCAGTGCACATCCCTAAATTTCAGCTAGTGTCATTTTTGTGCAATTAGTTCCTGGTGATATTCCCTCTTCATCACAACAGTTAAAGTTGCAGGCACTATACTAGAGTGACCATATACAAAAGAAGGCAGGGCCCCTGCAACTTTAACTGTTGTGATGAAGAGGGAATTTCACCAGGAACTAATTGCATACAAATGACACTGGCTGAAATTCCCTTTTCTCTACAACTGTTAAAGTTACATGAGCCCTGACCTGGATTTTATCTGGTCACCCTAATTTGAAGTCTCTAGGGGTGAAGGTGTGGGGAGGAGAGAAGTTATAGTAGCCATCAAAGCAAAAAAGAGGAATACCAACATGCTGGGATTATGTCCCCACCCCCACCTCAACATCTAATTGTAAATACAATAACAGCACTATTCTATATGGATCTACTCAGAAGTAATTCCCATTGGCTTAAATAGGGCTTATTCTCCGGTAATTGAGCAAAGTATTGCTGCCTAAATAAAGCATTTTTTAAAGTAACTAGGGAGGTTTATTTGGAAACAGGTCCTACTAATTTTTGTAAACCGCCCAGAGAGCTTCAGCTATGGGGCAGTATATAAATGTAATAAATAATAATAATAATAATAATAATAATAATAATAAGGCCAGACCTACACCAAGCAGGATATAGCAGTATGAAAGTTATATATAAAAGGCAGGAGCCACACTACTGCTTTATTGCAGTATTGAAGTGCACTCACATACTGCTCTATCCTGCTTGGTGTGGCTCCTGCCTTTTATATACTGTTTTCATGCTGCTGTATCCTGCTTGGTGTAGATCTTGCCTAAGAGAGCTTTTATGCTCAGATGCCTAGTACTGAAGCTATGAGAGAGAGAGAGAGAGAGAGAGAGAGAGAGAGAGAGAGAGAGAGATGCAGGGGCATCTGACCCAAAGCTCACATCTGTTGTTTGGGAAGCCTTACTGCTCCCTGACTTCTAGGTGCTTGCCATGGGGGATTAAGTCAGGTGACAGGGAGAAGCACTGTGTACATGCTCAGGGCTGGTGCAGAGAAAAAGAGTCCTGTGGCAGACTTCTCTGGAATGTGTCACAGAGAGAACGGAAGATGAAATAAGGGGGCAGATAGAAGGAGGTGTGTTTCTGTCCTTATTCTCATATATGGAAGTGAGCATTGAGTGGCCTATAGAAACAGATCATGGAGCTCATCCTGAGGGGGTGGGCTGCTTTCTGAAACACCCCAGCAGAGCCTGTACACCACAGTGGTGTTTCAGTGCCCCATGCACACACACTTCTCACCCTAGTCATCTACTCGTTGAAACAAAGAGGAGGCGAAGGGACACCCCAAGCCCAACTGAGAGTCTAGCGAAGGGGCCCCTGCAATCCAAGAGGAGACAGACTATTCCTGGGAGAAAGCTGGGCAGCAGCAGTAATAAATTGTGAGTGCCTAGGAATGCAAATTTAAGAGGGACCCCCTCCCCAAGTCCCTGGATTTCCGGGAAAAGCCTCTGGCTCTGCACCCAAGGAAAGGGTCAGATTTCTCTGTAACAGAAATCCCTACTTGTAGGCAGGCTGCTTGGAGTCAAGGTTGTTCTGTCTGCTTTGTGTTTACTTGTGTTATGTTTTATTGCTTTTAATCTTGAAATGTTGATATCTTATATTACAGTTATTATTATTTTTAATTTGCAATCATTTTGAGCCAATCTGGAAATTGTTCTTCAAAATGCGGAGCTATTTAAAAAAAAAAAAAAAAACATTTGCAGAACTATGTTTGCCAAATGCTTACATGGATAGAAGGAGGGATGGACAAATCTGATGGGTTTATTTCTATCCCAGACACAAAGAACTTTGTGAATTTTGCTAAATTCTCCTCATAAATCAACTGCAATGAAATTCTCATGCAACTTTACTGGCCCAATCCAATAGGTACAGCTGTTCTCAGCATGGAAAGAACCATGATGTATCTGCCTACCCTATCGTAGTTAAAGATGGGAAGCCTGTAAAAGTAAAGATGTGGCAACCCTTACTCATCATGCGTTTCCACCAGTTTTGGTTTGTCACAGTTTCCAATGTTTTAAATCTCAAGTTCTATGTAGGTGTTAGGTTAAAGACAGCCATTCATCTATAGCCCTTCTTTTCACCTGCTCTGGGCTTTTTCAATGCACTGAATACCTCCTGGATTGGTTCTACATGGTCTGAAAAACCTGAAAATCATTAAAGGCTTACTCAAAAAGACATGATAGGGTTTTTGGGGTGGTTGCTGTTGTTGTTTTGGCTTTATTAAAACTTCCTTTACTAGCTGCTAAATGTCATTATTGGAGTTGAAATGCAAACCTTGCATGCTTTTTGATCATTGACTCATGTTTCCAGTTTATTTATTGCCTGAGTAAGGCCTTTCCAATTTACTTTTATAAATGATAGTCATGAAGGTGTGAATATGCCACCACATATTTCAGTCAGCAATTTGTTTATGTGAGTCCTAACAGAAAATAGTGGGTATTCTTTCTCTATAATTATGCCATTTTCTTTTCTCACTTATTCATAATGTTTAGCGTAAACATGGAATATTATCTTCTCAAATGACAGTAGTATTTGATCTAAAATCATGCTTGCCTTGTTAGGAGTCAGGTCACATAAACTTGTTTTCCTTCCCCACAAATATGATACGGCATTTAAGGAAAAAAGGTCATATACTCTGTTGTCATTCTAATAGCAAATATTTATTCTGAATTTATAGCTACAAAACAGCAATGAAATTACCCACCCATTCCTTTTCACGATTTATATCTGTAGAACCTGTATTTTCCATGTTGTCACACCAAGTGTTGACCTTGTGGAGGCATCGTGATTTAATTTTATAGGATGGGATGCAACTATGTCTGCCTGGCTAACTATATAGCCTGACCAAATGAAACTAAGACTTGGTTTATGACAATTTGTAAATATATGGGAAGATTGGAAGATGATGGTGAACTGGGAAGAATATTAGCAGATGAAGAAGTTAGCTTTTATACCTGATCATAAGGGCATTGCATTCTCAAGGCAACTCACTATGTTAGCTGAGGTACAGAATCTACAAAGTTACCCAAAGTTACCAGCTGCCACAAAGCTGTGTGCTTAATTCCTAAGGAGCATATTTTAATAAAGCTATGAAAAAGGGGAATACTATTGGTTTTATCTAGATTCCCAAAGCATAATAAAAGCAGAAGCCCTACATCACTCTGCCACTCCTATAACGTCTATTCTTACAAAAATGTTATGCCATCATTGCTTCACTTTGTTCAGTCATTGTTGGTCTACCCCTACTCATCTTCACCCACTATTCAAAGGTGGGAAAACCTGCAATGCAAAGAAATGTCATTGCGTCCCGCGTTCTTTAATAATCAAGGTTACCAGGACACAGAGGAGGAGGAGCAGGAGCAGGACAAGGAGATAAGGGATGCTGATCTCAGTGGATCATACTCAGATATGTGTAGTTCCACACTAGATCAACAATATCAAGGTCAAGCAGGTTAGGACACTCACTGGTCTGGGGTGTGTGAGAAGAGCTAAGGAGACAGACGTATGTAGACAGCAAATATAGTTTAACTGGTGTACGTTTCATTTTCACAGGAAGATGACCTGAGGTACTCGTGAAAGTGCATTTTGGAAATGTACATATTTTGTCCCATTTATTGAAGTATGCCAATTCACATTTTCAAATCTACACTTTTTTCATGTAGATTTTTTTGAAGAACACATTTTTAACACATTTTTGTAGCACAAGCCACATTGTAAACTAGGAAATGTACAGACAAATCACATAATACTTTTGGATATACATTCAGTCCTGGGAGCTGCAAATTTACAACACGCTGGTCAAAAGTGAACATAAATTTAACATACGTCCCTACCAAGGAAGCATACAAACCAAACCTTCACATTTCCAATCCTGATAGTACTCATAAAATCAGAATCTATCCACAGCAAAGAAAACCATATTGCAACATTCTAGAGTCTGAGCCGAGCAGTTGCAGGTTCAAGAAACCAAGAGCTCCAAGGTGGTCAGCACAAACAGGGATCAGGCAAAAGGCAAGGTCTCAATATAGTCCAGGTCAGAGAGAACAAGGTTCATTCATTCATTCATTCATTCATTCATTCAACTTATTGATATCCCACCTTTCTTCCTTCTTAAGGAACCCAAATCAACGTGCATACATAATCCTCCTCCTCACAACAGCCACCCTGTGAGGTAGGTTGGGCTGAGAGTTTGTGACTGGCCCAAAGTCACCCAGAGGGCTGCCAAGGCAACACAGCAGACATGGGGCAGGCAGAAGGCGAGTCAGTGTTCAGTCCAGAAGTACTCACACTAGGAATCAGTCCAAAAAGTAATCCAAAGTCAAGACAAGGAAACCTTGTCAGGAAGGTCTGGTCAACATTGTCCCCAAGTACACCTCCAGCTTCCAACTGCTGTTCTGAAACAGAGGCTGTTAGAACCCTACCCAGGATTCAGCTGTGGCTTATTAGTAACTTCTGCAAAGACTTTCTTTGTAAGGAGAACCCTGCGATCCTCTTTACTCTCAAGGAGTCCTCTGCTGCAGCTGGGTATTCATCCTGGACTCAAGGAGTCTGCACTACTTCTTCAGTCTACATTGCTCCCTGGGGATTGGGGGTCTCTCCTCTTCTGCCTCCAAAGCAGAATCCCCCTTCCTCCTGCAGAGAGCATTACTTAGGCTGACCATATGAAAAGGAGGACAGGGCTCATGCAACTTTAACAGTTGTAGAGAAAAGGGAATTTCAGCCAGTGTCATTTGTATGCAATTAGTTCCTGGTGAAATTCCCTCTTCATCACAACAGTTAAAGTTGCAGGGGCCCTGCCTTCTTTTGTATATGGTCACTCTAGTATAGTGCCTGCACCTTTAACTGTTGTGATGAAGAGGGAATTTCACCAGGAACTAATTGCATACAAATGACACTGGCTGAAATTCCCTTTTCTCTACAACTGTTAAAGTTACATGAGCCCTGTTCTCCTTTTCATATGGTCAGCCTAGCATTACTGAGACCCCAGGATCCTCCAAGGCCCTCTGATCCTGCTGCTGGTGGCTCTTGGTCTTCCTCCATGGAGGAATTGTCCATTGTGGGCATGATACATATGAGAAATAATCATCAGAGGGTTGCAATGATCAATGCACAAATTTAAGAGCCAGGGAATCTAGCTCTGAACTCTGAATTGACCTACGTTTTCTCATCTGTATGGTACAGTGCACGTTCTATCCCAGTGAAACAGTTCCAAGCATGCTCATTGTTTCCCCTACACTTGCTTTTGATTAGAAGGATAGCAAAATACCAGTGAGCTACAAAAATGCATATCAAAAGAGCTTATCTGACCAACACATAAAAGGCAGAAAAAATCAATTCGTTCCCAAAGCACTTTACTGTAAAACTGTCTAGCAAATCAAATTTGCTTGTGCTATTGCTACTACTTTCCAAAATGGCATGCACTATAATTGCATGAACATAACTTGTGCACATAAATTGCTTCTCTTGCTTTTGCGAAACATTATTTCATTGTCCATTATGTTTATCATAGATGGGCTCAGTTCTATCTACCCTAGGGTAACCAGATAAAATCCAGGTCAGGGCTCATGTAACTTAACAGTTGTAGAGAAAAGGCAATTACAGCCAGTGTCATGCACTATACTAGAGTGACCATATACAAAAGAAGGCAGGGCCCCTGCAACTTTAACTGGTGTGATGAAGAGGGAATTTCACCAGGAACTAATTGCATACAAATGGCACTGGCTGAAATTCCCTTTTCTCTACAACTGTTAAAGTTACATGAGCCCTGACCTGGATTTTATCTAGTCACCCTAATCTACCCGCCTATCTGTTATAGCTTCAGAACCTTCTCACAAGCAACCATTTGGCTGCATCCACATATCCTAACCATGGGTTAGCATTATGAAGAGAAGCCTGTATGTGCCTCAGGCTCATGTGATTCACCCTTCCCCTCTTCTGGCATGGCCATGATGAGACTGGAAGCTTCTGCTTCCATTTTTGATTAATCACAGTGTAGTGTAGGCTGACCATATGAAAAGGAGAACAGGGCTCATGTAACTTTAACAGTTGTAGAGAAAAGGGAATTTCAGCCAGTATTAGGGATGTGCACTGACCCCCCGGATCGGATCGGATAGCGGATCGGAATCGGACCTGGGGGGTCGGATCGGATCGGATCGTGTGTCGGATCGGATCGGATCCGATTCCGATCCGCGGATCGGATTTTCCGATCCGGATCGGACGCCATTTTGAATGCTTTTTCCTATAGCAAATTATTGTTTTACAAAAACGCCTATAACTTTTTCATTTTTAAAGACAGAAGGATGAAACTTGGGCACATTGTACACTGGTTAGGGATAGGTACCTGTGAGAAATTTCAGAAAGATTGGTGCATGCAGTTTGTGGCAATTAATTTTTTAATAAATAACCAGGAATGCCTATAACTTGGTCATTTTTAATGTTACACACATGAAACTTTGCCACATTGTAGGTGGTACCTTGGGACCCACGTGTGTGAAATCCCAGAACCGTGGGTGCTTGCCTGGTGTGGCAATGAATTTTTGAAAAATGGGTAGTAGTGGGGTAAATGCAGTTATGCCTCCCATGTTTTTATTTTTAAAGATACAAACAGGACACTTCGGCACATTACAGGGAACACTTCCCTTGATATGTGTGTAAAATTTCAGACAGCTAGCTCCAGGCATGTGTTGGCAATGAATTGTTGAAAATTGGGTAGCAGTGGGGTAAAATACAGTTTTGCCTCCCATTTTTTTATTTTCAAAGACACAAACGGGAAACTTTGGCACATTGCAGGGAACACTTCACTTCAAATGTGTGTGAAATTTCCGGAAGCTAGGTGCAACATTTTAGTGGGAAACGAACGTTTATTCATGGCATTTCACATGGGATTTATGGGTTGGTTTGAAGAGCTACCAAGCTCTAACTCGCTCACATGGCACAGGACCTATGCCCGCTCAAACGCTGGAAATTTCACAAACTTTGGTGCAATACTTTAGTGGGAAAATAAAGGTTTATTCATGGCATTTCACATGGGATTTATGGGTTGGTTTTAAGAGCTACAAAGCTCTAACTCGCTCACATGGCACAGGACTTATGCCCGCTCAAACGCTGAAAATTTCACAAACTTTGGTGCAATGCTTTAGTGGGAAAACAAAGGTTTATTCATGGCATTTCACATGGGATTTATGGGTTGGTTTGAAGAGCTACAAAGCTCTAACTCGCTCACATGGCACAGGACTTATGCCCGCTCAAACGCTGAAAATTTCACAAACTTTGGTGCAATGCTTTAGTGGGAAAACAAAGGTTTATTCATGGCATTTCACATGGGATTTATGGGTTGGTTTGAAGAGCTACAAAGCTCTAACTCGCTCACATGGCACAGGACTTATGCCCGCTCAAACGCTGAAAATTTCACAAACTTTGGTGCAATGCTTTAGTGGGAAAACAAAGGTTTATTCATGGCATTTCACATGGGATTTATGGGTTGGTTTGAAGAGCTACAAAGCTCTAACTCGCTCACATGGCACAGGACTTATGCCCGCTCAAACGCTGAAAATTTCACAAACTTTGGTGCAATGCTTTAGTGGGAAAACAAAGGTTTATTCATGGCATTTCACATGGGATTTATGGGTTGGTTTGAAGAGCTACAAAGCTCTAACTCGCTCACATGGCACAGGACTTATGCCCGCTCAAACGCTGAAAATTTCACAAACTTTGGTGCAATGCTTTAGTGGGAAAACTAAGGTTCAACTTTATTATTTTAAACCTTCAGGAAGGGGACATTGCCTGCCTGGTGTGGATTGGTAATGAGGGAAGAAAGTTTCACTTATTCATTTGTAAAATGTAAAGTGATTGTAAATTGCTTTAGGGACCCATACATTTACATGACAAGACAGGTGTTGGTTGCAGGAATGCTACCAAATGCACTAGTAGCTAATCAGATCCCAGGTAATAGCTATTCAGATCCTAGCTAATAGCTATTATTCAGATCCTAGCCTGGGAAGGGATCTTGCAGGATAAGTGATTGTTCTTTTCTTGTGTAGTATGTAATTCTAAACCAGAAGGCTGCTTTGATGTAGAGCCAATCCACATGGTCTCTTGCAGCACCTAGTATTATTTATTTCTCCTTCCACAGCAGAATCTGGAAGGCGGGCAGGCAGGCTGGCATTTAATGGGCAAAGTCCAAACAGCGGCGTTGGGGACTGGGTGACATTCCCCGTGAGGGCGAATGCCAAGTCCCATGGCTTGTGCGAGGAAGGCGGCTGGCCCTCCTCACAGGAAGGATCTGGAAGGCGGCAGGCGGCATCAGCAGCGGGCAGGCAGGCTGGCATTTAATGGGCAAAGTCCAACAGCGGCGTTGGGGACTGGGTGACATTCTCCTTGAGGGCGAATGCCAAGTCCCATGGCTTGTGCAAGGAGGGCGGCTTGCTCTCTTTGCAGGAAGGATCTGGAAGGCGGCAGGCGGCATCAGCAGCGGGCAGGCAGGCTGGCATCCAGGGCAAAGTCCAACAGCGGCGTTGGGGACTGGGTGACATTCCCCGTGAGGGCGAATGCCAAGTCCCATGGCTTGTGCAAGGAGGGCGGCTTGCTCTCTTTGCAGGAAGGATCTGGAAGGCGGCAGGCGGCATCAGCAGCGGGCAGGCAGGCTGGCATCCAGGGCAAAGTCAAACAGCGGCGTTGGGGACTGGGTGACATTCCCCGTGAGGGCGAATGCCAAGTCCCATGGCTTGTGCGGGGAAGGCGGCTGGCCCTCCTCACAGGAAGGATCTGGAAGGCGGCAGGCGGCATCAGCAGCGGGCGGGCAGGCAGGCTGGCATTCAGGGCAAAGTCTCTCCTTTCCCGGGCACTGTGGCAGTGAGAGTGCCATAGGCTGCAAAAGAAGAGGAGGGGGAAAATGAATATTACATGAATACTTTTATACTGCAAAAGAAGAAAGGAAAATAAATAAAGATTTGTATTACATTAATACATGCAAGTCCTAGTAGTCTCCCACCGGCACACTTCTCTTGTTTGTGATGCAATCCTCCTTCTCCTGCTGCACCCCTCCCTTTCTAAATCACTCTTCTGAGCCCATTGTTAGGGATTGGCTATCCTTTTGTGTCTGGCAGGACACAGCTTACCGGAGCATTAGAGAATCACCATTTCTTTTGTCCTGGGGTTATTCATTCACTCCTAATAGCACCCTACGTTAGGCTGACCAGATCAAATCCAGGTCAGGGTTCCTAACTTCAGCAGTTGTAGAGAAAAGGGAATTTCTGCCAGTGTCATTTGTATGGAATTAGTTCCTGCTGAGATTCCCTCTTCATCACAACAGTTAAAGGTGCAGGGGCCCTGCCTTCTTTTCTATATGCCCACTCTGCCTGCACTCTTACCTGAGTCGTGCGGGCGACGTGAATCGATGGGCCACCTCCATGCGGCCGTGGCTGGGGCAGATGGGCAGTCTGGAATCACGGGTGCGCTTTGCGCAGTGGCGAAGAGTTCCATAGGCTGCAAAAGAAGGAGGGGGGGAAAAAAGAATGAATATTAGTTGACCACTTCAACACAAATAGCTCCCTCCCACCCAGGATTGGCCGTTCCGGAGTGCCCACGCCAAAGTAGGCACACGGGCCTGCCTGCTTACTCGGAAGTTAGCAGGCAGACAGCCACCCTTTAGTTAGGTGGAAGGTGCCCCCCCATTCACAGAACACTTACCATAGTCCTCCTGAGGGCGTTGTTGATAAGATGCCACTTCCAGGTGGGCAGTGACGGGCAGGTGGGCAGTCTGCATTACCGTCTCTCCTGGGCACTGTGGCAAAGAGTTCCATAGGCTGCAAAAGAAGAAGGGGGGGGGGAAGAATATGAGAAAAATGATACTTTTCCACCACTGGCTCCCTCCCACCCAAGACTGGCATGTGCCCGGTCCTGAGTGCCCACGCCCCAGCAGGCACACAGGGCTGCCTGCTTGCTTATTCGTGGGTAAGCTCTCTGACAGGCTCTTACCTGAGTCGTGCGGGCGACGTGAATCGATGGGCCACCTCCATGCGGCCGTGGCTGGGGCAGATGGGCAGTCTGGAATCACGGGTGCGCTTTGCGCAGTGGCGAAGAGTTCCATAGGCTGCAAAAGAAGGAGGGGGGGAAAAAAGAATGAATATTAGTTGACCACTTCAACACAAATAGCTCCCTCCCACCCAGGATTGGCCGTTCCGGAGTGCCCACGCCAAAGTAGGCACACGGGCCTGCCTGCTTACTCGGAAGTTAGCAGGCAGACAGCCACCCTTTAGTTAGGTGGAAGGTGCCCCCCCATTCACAGAACACTTACCATAGTCCTCCTGAGGGCGTTGTTGATAAGATGCCACTTCCAGGTGGGCAGTGACGGGCAGGTGGGCAGTCTGCATTACCGTCTCTCCTGGGCACTGTGGCAAAGAGTTCCATAGGCTGCAAAAGAAGAAGGGGGGGGGGAAGAATATGAGAAAAATGATACTTTTCCACCACTGGCTCCCTCCCACCCAAGACTGGCATGTGCCCGGTCCTGAGTGCCCACGCCCCAGCAGGCACACGGGGCTGCCTGCTTACTCGGAAGTTAGCAGGCAGACAGCCAACCTTCAGTTAGGTGGAAGGTGCCCCCCCATTCACAGAACACTTACCATAGTCCTGAGGGCGTTGAGGACTAGGTGAGATTCTCCTGGAGGACCCCTAGTCCCATGGCTTGTGCAAGGAAGGCGGCTGGCCCGCCTCGCAGGAACGATCTGGAAGGCGGCAGGTGGCATCAGCAGCGGGCAGGCAGGCTGGCATGTAATGGGCAAAGTCTCTCCTTTCCCGGGCACTGTGGCAGTGAGAGTGCCATAGGCTGCAAAAGAAGAGGAGGGGGAAAATGAATATTACATGAATACTTTTATACTGCAAAAGAAGAAAGGAAAATAAATAAAGATTTGTATTAAATAATTAATACATGCAAGTCCTAGTAGTCTCCCACCGGCACACTTCTCTTGTTTGTGATGCAATCCTCTTTCTCCTGCTGCACCCCTCCCTTTCTAAATCACTCTTCTGAGCCCATTGTTAGAGGGATTGGCTATCCTTTTGTGTCTGGCAGGACACAGCTTACCGGATCATTAGAGAATCACCATTTCTTTTGTCCTTGGGTTATTCATTCACTCCTAATAGCACCCTACGTTAGGCTGACCAGATCAAATCCAGGTCAGGGTTCCTAACTTCAGCAGTTGTAGAGAAAAGGGAATTTCTGCCAGTGTCATTTGTATGGAATTAGTTCCTGCTGAGATTCCCTCTTCATCACAACAGTTAAAGGTGCAGGGGCCCTGCCTTCTTTTCTATATGCCCACTCTGCCTGCACTCTTACCTGAGTCGTAGGGGTGACGTGAATCGAGGGGCCACCTCCATGTGGCCGTGGCTGGGGCAGATGGGCAGTCTGGAATCACGGGTGCGCTTTGCGCAGTGGCGAAGAGTTCCATAGGCTGCAAAAGAAGGAGGGGGGGGGAAAGAATTAACATGAGATAAATCATACTTTTCCACCATTGGCTCCCTCTCACCCAGGACTGGCATGTGCCCGGTCCTGAGTGCCCACGCCCCAGTAGGCACACGGGGCTGCCTGCTTGCTTACTCGGAAGTAAGATCTCAGACTGCCCCACTTCTGGACACTCTCAGGTGTCCCTGCGTTGACTGCACACACTTACCTTATTCGTGCGGCCGCTGTGGATCGGAGGACTCCAGTGGCACATAGGCTCCTCCAGGCAAAGTCACATTGGCATAGGCTCCTCCAGGCAAAGTCACATTGGCATAGGCTCCTCCAGGCAAAGTCACATTGGCATAGGCTCCTCCAGGCAAAGTCACAGTGGCACATAGGCTCCTCCAGGCAAAGTCACAGTGGCACATAGGCTCCTCCAGGCAAAGTCACAGTGGCACATAGGCTCCTCCAGGCAAAGTCACAGTGGCACATAGGCTCCTCCAGGCAAAGTCACATTGGCATAGGCTCCTCCTGGCAAAGTCACATTGGCATAGGCTCCTCCAGGCAAAGTCACAGTGGCACATAGGCTCCTCCAGGCAAAGTCACATTGGCATAGGCTCCTCCAGGCAAAGTCACAGTGGCACATAGGCTCCTCCAGGCAAAGTCACATTGGCATAGGCTCCTCCAGGCAAAGTCACATTGGCATAGGCTCCTCCAGGCAAAGTCACAGTGGCACATAGGCTCCTCCAGGCAAAGTCACATTGGCATAGGCTCCTCCAGGCAAAGTCACAGTGGCACATAGGCTCCTCCAGGCAAAGTCACATTGGCATAGGCTCCTCCAGGCAAAGTCACATTGGCATAGGCTCCTCCAGGCAAAGTCACAGTGGCACATAGGCTCCTCCAGGCAAAGTCATAGTGGCACATAGGCTCCTCCAGGCAAAGTCACAGTGGCACATAGGCTCCTCCAGGCAAAGTCACAGTGGCACATAGGCTCCTCCAGGCAAAGTCACAGTGGCACATAGGCTCCTCCAGGCAAAGTCACATTGGCATAGGCTCCTCCAGGCAAAGTCACAGTGGCACATAGGCTCCTCCAGGCAAAGTCACATTGGCATAGGCTCCTCCAGGCAAAGTCACATTGGCATAGGCTCCTCCAGGCAAAGTCACAGTGGCACATAGGCTCCTCCAGGCAAAGTCACAGTGGCAGGCAGGCAGAGGCGGGCATGATGCCAGGCGCTTGCGCATTGCACAAGTAAGCAATAGAACCGTGAGACCAGCCCACGCATTCCGGCTACTTCACAATGGCGGCAACCTAGCAGGCAGGTAGGCAGGCAGGCAGAGGCAGAGGCAGAGGCGGGCATGATGCCAGGCGCTTGCACATTGCACAAGTAAGCAATAGAACCGTGAGACCAGCCCACGCATTCCGGCTACTTCACAATGGCGGCAACCTAGCAGGTGGGCAGGCGGGCAGGCAGGCAGGCAGGCAGGCAGAGGCAGAGGCAGAGGCGGGCATGATGCCAGGCGCTTGCACATTGCACAAGTAAGCAATAGAACCGTGAGACCAGCCCACGCATTCCGGCTACTTCACAATGGCGGCAACCTAGCAGGCAGGCAGGCAGGCAGGCAGAGGCAGAGGCGGGCATGATGCCAGGCGCTTGCACATTGCACAAGTAAGCAATAGAACCGTGAGACCAGCCCACGCATTCCGGCTACTTCACAATGGCGGCAACCTAGCAGGTGGGCAGGCGGGCAGGCAGGCAGGCAGGCAGAGGCAGAGGCAGAGGCGGGCATGATGCCAGGCGCTTGCACATTGCACAAGTAAGCAATAGAACCGTGAGACCAGCCCACGCATTCCGGCTACTTCACAATGGCGGCAACCTAGCAGGTGGGCAGGCGGGCAGGCAGGCAGGCAGGCAGAGGCAGAGGCAGAGGCGGGCATGATGCCAGGCGCTTGCACATTGCACAAGTAAGCAATAGAACTGTGAGACCAGCCCACGCATTCCGGCTACTTCACAATGGCGGCAACCTAGCAGGCGGGCAGGCAGGCAGGCAGAGGCAGAGGCAGAGGCGGGCATGATGCCAGGCGCTTGCGCATTGCACAAGTAAGCAATAGAACCGTGAGACCAGCCCACGCATTCCGGCTACTTCACAATGGCGGCAACCTAGCAGGTGGGCAGGCGGGCAGGCAGTTTTTTAAATCATATAGCCAAAATAAACACAACACACAGTGACAGCCCTGCAAGGCTGCCACATAAGTCCAAAAGACACAGTCAGAAACAGTGTGGGATGCTGCTTGTCATCCACTCAATGTAGGAGCCTGGAAGAGGAATCCTATCGCGTCCTTCGTTCATAGTCAGAGAGGTGCATGCGTTCCTTGGCGATAAAATTAAGCCTTCTTCTTATCCAAAGTTCTCATGAGCCTCTGACGTGGTCTTACAAGAAGAAACGCCCATGGAAGTGTGGGACCTTACAGAAGGCCTGGAGGGAGCCATCGGAGTCCAATTTCAGAGGCACACGTGCAAGCACATTGGTTCAAGTCAAACAACATAGAATGTGTGAGATGCTTGTGCATCCCCTCAATGTAAGAGGCTAGGAGAAGAAACTAGATCCCTTCGGGATCCATCGTTCAGAGTTGAGTTACTGAGCTGTAAACAACACAGCCAGTAAATTAAAGTAAAGAAAATTAATTAACCGAAAATAAGAATTAAAAAATCAAGGGCCTGCCGGTGCCTGCCCAAAGGTGTGGGATGGATGGGGGGTGCCTGCCAATTACTCCCCCGCGGGCATGAGGGTGGGGTATCCCAGCAGGGGCAGATTGACCTTGAGGAAGACCAGCTGCTCCACAATCTCAGCGTCCAAGCGAGAGCGGTGGGGTGTGACCACGTCGCCCGCCATGGAAAACACCCGCTCGCTTGGAACGCTGGACGGTGGGCAGCTGATTCTGTCCATGGCCACCCGCGCCAGATCAGGCCACATCTGGCGCCGAGATGACCAGTAGGCCAGGGGTTCGATGGAGCCGTCCTCCATCTGCTCCGCCAGGTAACGCTGCACTGCTGCTGCAGCGTCATCCTGGCGGCGGCTGGGTTGAGTGCCTCTATGCCCAACCGCAGCCTGCAAAGCCTTGTCCCAAAACCCCTGGCCTGTCCCCCTGCTGGGTGTGGTGGTGCTGCTGCCGCCGCTGCTGGTGGTGCTCAGCGGACTTAGCGCCTCGGCTTCGGTGGCCTCCTCCTCTGCCTGCCCAATCCTGGCATCCCGGGCCGCCCGAACGTCCGTCACCAGCATTTCCACCCAACCTGCCCGGGAAGTCTGCCCACATAACCCATCCTTGATGCGTGGGTCGCACATGGTGGCCAACATGTACTGCCTCTCGTTGTAGAGAGGCTGGACCCGGCGGGATAGGCTTTCCCTCAGCCTCGTCACCACTTCCCGCACCTCTGGCAGGAAGCGCCTGCCGGTGACGGCATCCCTGGCCTCCAGAAACTCGCCCATCTGATTCTGGAGATGCCTGGCCACGGGGAGCACCTGGCTGAGAAGGGCAGTGCTGCTGCTCAGGGTCTCGGTGGCCTCAAGGAACGGCTTGAGGACCACCAGAAGCTGGGACATGGCCTCCCACTGCTGCCTGGACAGTGGGGCCTGGATGCCAATGTCCCCGACCCTGAACATCTTGTGGACAACACGCTGTTGCTCCACCATACGCTCGAGCATGTGGTAGGTGGAGTTCCAACGTGTTGCCACGTCCTGCACTAGCCGGTGCTGCGGAAGTCCCAGCTCCTGCTGCTTCTCCCGCAGCAACCGACTGCCCTTCACGCTGTGGTGGAAATGCCCAGCCACCTTCCTGCAGCTCTCTAGGAGATTACGGATTTGGGGAGGGAGAGGGGCCTTGCTGCCTCCAAGGCCATCCCTGACGACCAGGTTGAAGACGTGCGTGATGCAGCGGATGCCCTCAAATCCGCCATCGCGCACCGCCTTCAGCATATTGGCTCCCCCGTCCGTGACCATGTAACCGCGGGTGTGCTGGTGCCCGCCCAGCCACCCTGCCACCATGCGGTTCATGGCCTCCGTAATCTCCTCCGCCGTGTGGGACTGGTCTATGACTGCGGTATGAAGGAGGGCCCAGCAGCAGCCCTCCTTCCCAGTCCCAGAAGTCCTGGGTGCTTCCTGCCCTGAGGCTCCCCACCAGTGAGTATGGAACCACAAGAGCCATCAGCCTCTTGAAGCCTGCGTTCTCGACGAGGCTGAATGGCTGGTCATCCAACGCCACCATCTCACCGATGCAATTGGTGATCTGGTTGGGCGCTGGAAAACGCCACCTTGTGGCTCCATACTTCCCCCACCCCATCTCTTCCATGGTGGCCTGGCGAAGCCTCTTGGGGATGGGAGGTCGAGAGCTGGCAGAAGTTGCAGGAGCCTTCTGCTTGCCCTTGCCGCTAGCACCAGTCTGCTGCGAGGTGCCCGCCTCGGTCCCAAGCAAAACAGACTGGTGGTGCCTCTGCATGTGGCGGCTGAGGTTCGTGGTGGTGAAGTGGCCTGGCATTTTTCCCCTGCTCACTGACATCTTGCAGTGGCGACAGACAGCAAAGCGGGAATCCACTGCCACCTCAAAGTGGTCCCACACCTTGCTTGCCTGTCGCTTCTGGGGTGACACAGACGGCCTGCCGGCGCCTTCGCTCTGTGGTGTCACCTCAGGAGCAAGGGAATGAGTGGAAGAGAGGACGGATTGTGGAGAGTAAGTCTCTGGCGCTGCCTGCTCTTCCTCTTGCCCCACATCAGAGTCCTCCTTCTCACTCTGAACCTCGCTGACTTCCACAAGATCTGGGAAAAGATCAGTCAGCGGGTTCACAGGCTCACCCACCAAAGAAGGAGCTGGATATAGTGCTCCTTCTTCATGCCCACTGCTGCTCCCAGCACCTGCCTCATGTTGCTGAAAGAGTGCCCTGCAGGCACTACTTTGAGTTGCCTCTGCCTGCTTCTGCTGCCCCAGTGGAGAACGCCTCAGTTTAACTGGGGGTGTGGAAGTAGGCTGCCTGCTGCTGGTCCCAGCAGCAGCAGCAGCAGCGCCATGCCCAGAGCGGCCTCTCCCAAATGCTGCCTTGGGAGCACCCCCCCTTTGAGTGCCACGCTTCATTTTATTTTTATTATTATTTATTTTTGTATAAGTGTGTGCTTTGCTGACTTTTTTTGTGTTTGTAGCAGCAGGCTACACAGCCCAGCAACACATACTCACTCACAAGCGCACACGCACACACACACACACACACACAGAGAAAGAGAGAGAGAGAGAGAGAGGATAGAAATATTTTTTTATTATTTTTTTGGGTTTTTTTCAGAAAGCGAAAGAAGAACAAACACACTCACTGCAAAGACAAACTGAACTCACAGACAAACAAACGTGCTATCTAAGAAAGGAAAGGCAAGAGAGAAAGGAAAGCCAAGAGAGAGAACAAGAAAAGCTGAAGTAAAAGATCAGAAAAACTCCTCAAAACCACCTCCAAATACAATCAATACAGTCTCTCCAACACAGCTCCAAAACACTCCCTAATCTCCTCCACGTTCAACCCACAAAGAGCCAGAAGGGCAGGGCTGAGAGAATATATACTGGTGCCCTCCTCCAGCATTGCGATTGGAGGCTGAAGAAAGTCTTCACAGGATTGGGTGATTCAGTCATGTATTCTAAAGCACAATTGGTGGATCAAGCTGTCAAACACACACACACAAACACAGCCTCCCCCTCCCTTTCCTGAAGGTTTAAAATAATAAAGTTTAACCTTTGTTTTCCCACTAAAGCATTGCACCAAAGTTTGTGAAATTTTCAGCGTTTGAGCGGGCATAAGTCCTGTGCCATGTGAGCGAGTTAGAGCTTTGTAGCTCTTAAAACCAACCCATAAATCCCATGTGAAATGCCATGAATAAACTAGGGATGTGCACTGACCCCCCGGATCGGATCGGATAGCGGATCGGAATCGGACCTGGGGGGTCGGATCGGATCGGATCGGAGGCTGGTCGGATCGGATCGGACCAGATGTCCGATCCGGATCGGACGCCATTTTGAATGCTTTTTCCCATAGCCATGTATTGTTTTACAAAAACGCCTATAACTTTTTCATTTTTAAAGATAGAAGGATGAAACTTGGGCACATTGTAGACTGGTTAGGGGTAGTTATCTGTGAGAAATTTCAGAAAGATTGGTGCATGCATTTTGTGGCAATTAATTTTGTAATAAATACCCAGGAATGCCTATAACTTTGTCATTTTTAAAGTTACACACATGAAACTTTGCCACATTGTAGGGGGTACCTTGGGACCTATGTGTGTGAAATTTCAGAAACGTAGGTGCTTGTCTTGTGTGGCAATTAATTTTTAGAAAAATGGGTAGTAGTGGGGTAAATACAGTTACGCCTCCCATTTTTTTATTTTTGAAGATACAAACAGGAAACTTGGGCACATTACAGGTACCACTTGCCTTGATATGTGTGTGAAATTTCAGAAACATTGGAGCTTTCCTTGTGTGGCAATTAATTTTTGAAACAATGAGGAAAGAAACACCTATAACTTTGTCATTTTTAAAGTTACACTTTGTACTCAAGCAGACACGAGCCCTGTAATGGATACTACCAAGGATCAAAGGGATCGAGACCAGAGTGATCCTTCCTTGCACGCATGGCTGCAAAACTCAGCTAGGCTCAGCCGTTCTGCTTGAAAAGTGAAAGTAGGAAAGGAAACACGAGCCCTGTAATGGATACTACTAGCAAGGATCAAAGGGATCGAGACGAGAGAGTGTTTCCTTTTCTTCGCGGGAAGTGGGAGGGGAAGACCTGGCCTCTGTAGAAATTTTTTTGAAACATGTAATTTAAAAATTCCATAGCCATCAAATGCCTGGACCTATAATTCTGAAATTTCTGACACATATCTACCCCTAACCCATCTACAAATTGAGCAATGTTCAGACTTCTAACTTTTAAAATAAAAAAGTTATAGGCGTTTCTTTCCTCATTGTTTCAAAAATACCTTGCCACCACATGCCTGGACCCAGCTGTCTGAAATTTTACACACATATCAAGCCAAGTGGTACCTGTAATGTGCCCATGTTTCCTGTTTGTATCTTCAAAAATAAAAAAGTGGGAGGCGTAACTGTATTTACCCCACCACTACCCATTTTTCTAAAATTAATTGCCACACAAGGCAAGCACCTACGTTTCCGAAATTTCACACACATAGGTCCCAAGGTACCGCCTACAATGTGGCAAAGTTTCATGTGTGTAACTTTAAAAATGACAAAGTTATAGGCATTCCTGGGTATTTATTAAAAAATTAATTGCCACACAAGGCAAGCACCTACGTTTCCGAAATTTCACACACATGGGTCCCAAGGTACCACCTACAATGTGGCAAAGTTTCATGTGTGTAACTTTAAAAATGACAAAGTTATAGGTGTTTCTTTCCTCATTGTTTCAAAAATTAATTGCCACACAAGGAAAGCTCCAATGTTTCTGAAATTTCACACACATATCAAGGCAAGTGGTACCTGTAATGTGCCCAAGTTTCCTGTTTGTATCTTCAAAAATAAAAAAATGGGAGGCGTAACTGTATTTACCCCACTACTACCCATTTTTCTAAAAATTAATTGCCACACAAAACAAGCACCTACGTTTCTGAAATTTCACACACATAGGTCCCAAGGTACCCCCTACAATGTGGCAAAGTTTCATGTGTGTAACTTTAAAAATGACAAAGTTATAGGCATTCCTGGGTATTTATTACAAAATTAATTGCCACAAAATGCATGCACCAATCTTTTTGAAATTTCTCACAGATAACTACCCCTAACCAGTCTACAATGTGCCCAAGTTTCATCCTTCTATCTTTAAAAATGAAAAAGTTATAGGCGTTTTTGTAAAACAATACTTGGCTATGGGAAAAAGCATTCAAAATGGCGTCCGATCCGGATCGGACCTCATCGGATCGGATCGGATCGGATCGGAGGTTGTCCGGATCGGATCGGATCGGATTTTCCCGATTTTGGGTCGGATCGGATTCGGATCGTGGATCGGATCCGATCCGATGCACACCCCTAGAATAAACCTTTGTTTTCCCACTAAAGCATTGCACCAAAGTTTGTGAAATTTTCAGCGTTTGAGCGGGCATAAGTCCTGTGCCATGTGAGCGAGTTAGAGCTTTGTAGCTCTTCAAACCAACCCATAAATCCCATGTGAAATGCCATGAATAAACCTTTATTTTCCCACTAAAGCATTGCACCAAAGTTTGTGAAATTTTCAGCGTTTGAGCGGGCATAGGTCCTGTGCCATGTGAGCGAGTTAGAGCTTGGTAGCTCTTCAAACCAACCCATAAATCCCATGTGAAATGCCATGAATAAACGTTCGTTTCCCACTAAAATATTGCACCTAGCTTCCGGAAATTTCACACACATTTGAAGTGAAGTGTTCCCTGCAATGTGCCAAAGTTTCCCGTTTGTATCTTTGAAAATAAAAAAATGGGAGGCAAAACTGTATTTTACCCCACTGCTACCCAATTTTCAACAATTCATTGCCAACACATGCCTGGAGCTAGCTGTCTGAAATTTTACACACATATCAAGGGAAGTGTTCCCTGTAATGTGCCGAAGTGTCCTGTTTGTATCTTTAAAAATAAAAACATGGGAGGCATAACTGCATTTACCCCACTACTACCCATTTTTCAAAAATTCATTGCCACACCAGGCAAGCACCCACGGTTCTGGGATTTCACACACGTGGGTCCCAAGGTACCACCTACAATGTGGCAAAGTTTCATGTGTGTAACTTTAAAAATGACCGAGTTATAGGCATTCCATGTTATTTATTAAAAAATTAATTGCCACAAACTGCATGCACCAATCTTTCTGAAATTTCTCACAGATACCTATCCCTAACCAGTGTACAATGTGCCCAAGTTTCATCCTTCTGTCGTTAAAAATGAAAAAGTTATAGGCGTTTTTGTAAAACAACAATACTTTGCTATGGGAAAAACGCATTTAAAATGGCGTCCGATCCGCCGATCCGATCCGATCCGGATCGGACCTCGCCGGATCGGATCGGATCGGATGGTGTGTCGGATCGGATCGGATCGGATTTTCCGATTTTTGGGGCGGATCGGATTCGGATCGTGGATCGGATCCGATCCGATGCACACCCCTAGCCAGTATCATTTGTATGCAATTAGTTCCTGGTGAAATTCCCTCCTCATCACAACAGTTAAAGTTGCAGGGGCCCTGCCTTCTTTTATATATGGTCACTATACTATAGTGCCTGCAACTTTAACTGTTGTGATGAAGAGGGAATATCACCAGGAACTAATTGCATACAAATTACACTGGCTGAAATTCCCTTTTCTCTACAGCTGTTAAAGTTACATGAGCCCTATCCTCCTTTTCATATGGTCAGCCTAGTGTAGTGTCATATCTATGGATTACTAAAACAAGCTAGGGTTTGAATCTTGTCACACACAGTTCCTCCCAATCCATCCATGAAATAATTCCGTTTCAGCTTTTCCTCCTTCCTCTATTCCTCTTTTCAGTCTCAGTGGCTAAGTTATTCAAAATAAACATAAACATAAAGAAAGGTCTATGAGGAGGGCTGAGAGTGGCATCCAGTGTTGGCAGTGGCTGCTATCTGTGCACGAACGAATTCAAGCAGCTCTGCTGAGATGAGAAGGCTGATTGGAGAAGGGCAATGGGTAGACACAGATATTCTCTCCCTTATGCTGTCAAACATAAGACCACCAGAGGTGATAAATTAATCTCCTTCTCTGTCCTGATGCATGTGATGTTCACAGGAAGGCTTCATGGCTACCAGCAAAATTACAATGGGAACTATCCAACGTAGTGCAACAGGAAACTAACATTTTGTAAAACAGACGGAAAGAGTAAAACCACCCATTTCTGGTCAGTGGCAATTTCTGGCATTGAGAGGCCTTTTCAGGCACCAATGGGTCCAATACCTTAAAGCCTTAGGGCCTTTAAGACCCCCCCCCATTCACAGTGAGGGGAGGACTAACACAATTTCCCCAAGGCTGGGGAAATTTCACATTTTTCCCCATGCCCAACCGGACATGAACCCTCAATGTCAACAAAGGAACCATGGGGCAGAAATCTGCCAGGCACTTTCGCCAAAGCCCGAGAGCGCCAAGCGCTGGATGTCTGGTGAACTCGCAGTTCCCATTAATTTTTGACCCATCCCTAGGATGGAATTTGTGCAAATTCATACCTTCACTAAGGCACATTGCTGTAAGTGTTCATTAGTTCTAATGCACATTTGCAAGCAAGAACAAAATCTTTGTCCATTCCTAAAATAAATAAATAAATAAATAAAGAGAGCTTTGGCTATAGGGAGGTATAAAAATGCAATACATAAATAATAAATAAATAAATAAATCTGATTCCATCAATGAGTGGACAACGGAATGAAAGATGTATGGCAATCTGTGAAACGTGAATGGAATGTAGGCCCTAGTGGTAGGGCTCTTGGAGGCACAACAAAACTAGTGGAGGTGCAGAGGCCCTATTAGATACTGGCCAATATAGATCGCTTGCTTTAACCATCAATATTATATTTTTGTTTGTAAGGGGACTGGGGTGAATCTGTATATCAGGGTTGCATCACTTGTGAGCCAATGAACTGTGCACAGGCCATCATCTATGTGTGGTGATCCACCAGTCTTGATACGCCTTTCATTTTTGCTGCCTGCCTAGTACTGAAATATAGATCTCTGGCCTGGTATTGTATCCAACATTAGTCCTACTTAAAGTAGACATGTTGCAATAGATGGAGACTTAGGTTAGACTGACACTGGATACAATTTCTAATATTTTTCATACCCTATTTCTGGGCTTTGAAAACAAACCAAAATCAGGTCTATTGGCTATCTGCTCATATGCCAATTAAGACTAGCAATCACTTTGGAAGGATATACTTTTACAGGTGCTAGTTACTGAATACTCATTTTATGAACCATGTTAACTTGTCTTCATATATACAGGAACCTACAAAGTGCATGTGGAAGATTCTGCTAGTGGTTGGAGTAATGGGTGGAACAGCAGTAAAACAATTAGTGAAGGGTTTAGTTATTTTTTTCCTCCAAAAGCACGAAGGTAAGTGAATTCAGTGAGGCAAATACCTGCCTAATAGATTTACAGAATAAAAGCAATGGGGAAATAACATAGGGAAATTCCCAGTAGCAAGTCAACTGAAAAAAGCTTGTAGGCATTTGATAATTTAGTTGAATTTCTCTTCTGTCTTCAGATGTCGAGGGCAGAAGGAAATAAAAATGTGTTTTCCTCTTTCATTCTCTGTCTTGAAGCTATGTATTTCATGTTACTTATTCTATGTCAGCGAGTCCTCCATGCAAGGTATACTTTATCAATTAGGATATTTTGCCGTTGAGTTTATAAGACAGTATGAAGTACCAGCATCTATTAAGCTCTTTGTATTAAAGCAAGCTGACAGCTCTACATAAAATACCATGTGAATAATATCAGGGGAGAATAATCTCCCTATTTATACTTTGATCCTCAAATGTACTCGTCCAAGATATGGGTCTGTGTTTAGAGAACGATAAAAATGCAGTACAATTAACACACTGCATTAAACAAATAAAATGGAAACCCAGTGCATAAAACTATTTGAAAATACACAAGAATCAGTTTCATTCTCCCAAAAGGGCCCCAAAGGATTTCCTAAAAGGAAGGTCTTAACTACTCTTTAAAAAATTATGAGTCGGCCATGCATGGTTCTCTGGGGAAAGTTTCCCACTACTAGAATGGTGTGAGATCTAACAGTGAGCCTTCTCTGAAGATCTGACTGTAAATGTAAATGAGGGAAAAGTCAGAGGGCCTCCTATGAAATCTGATGGAAGTGTTCCTTCAAAAATGATACCCTAAATTAAGGTCATTTAGAGCCAGGGTTGGAGAATCCAGATGGCTCCATCCTCTCCACCTTGCTGGCTTCTGTGTTGTGTGTGTGTGTGGGGGGGTGTTTGTGGTGTGCTTGGGTTCTCTTTCATGTGCTCTATCAGCTCCACCATCTTGCATTGCACTGTGTGGGTTGGGGGAAGCCTCGATGGGGGTGGGGGAAGAGGGAATGGTAGGAGAATGCAATGGTGCCAGCCATAACACCAAAACCTTTGTGCCAATCTCCTTTTTCTCAAAGTCCAAGCCAATTCATAGGTTGTTGAATATAGAAGTAAAAGCTCATGCAAGTCATCCATTTGCATGGTCATGGTAACTTCAAAGAAGCTTCCTTTGGCAGGGATGCCACACCCCTAACATAACTGATTGCTGCTGCATTTTCTATGAATAAACACCGCTGACTTTACACTGTTCTCATAAATATACTACTCGCATATGCCCACATCAAAACTGAACTGGTCTCAGTTTATAGCCAGTGAATAAGATCAAACCATTTGTCTACACAAGCAAGCTGGTGCAAATGAATGATTGGCCTTGAGAGTTTAAATGGAAGGCCAGAAAGCTCCCTTGAGAGAAACAGCAGGGCACCGCAATGTGAATTCATCTGGAGAAGGAGTGATTATTCCTCCCCCAACAAAATGAATGGGGAGATATATATTTTTTCTTCCAAACTGAATGAACAGCAAGAGGTGAGCAAGTTAAACTGCAAGGATGAACTAGGTTTTTTCCTAGTTCCATGCGAAAAAAGGGCTCTGACAGGATTCCCATGAAATGGTGATATAAGAGATGGTGGTTAAGTAGGTTGACCATATGAAAAGGAGGACAGGGCTCCTGTATCTTTAACAGTTTCATAGAAAAGGGAATTTCAGCTGGTGTTATTTGTGTATATGCAGAACCTGGTGAAATGACCTCATCATCACAAAGTTAAAGCTGCAGAAGCCCTGCCCTCTTTTCTACATGGTCAAGAGGACAGGGCTCCTGCCGCTTTAACTGTTGTGATGAAGAGGGAATTTCGCCAGGTTCTGTATATATACAAACGACACCTGCTGAAATTCCCTGCCTTTGCAACTGTTAAAGATACAGGAGCCCTGTCCTCCTTTTCATATGGTCACCCTAGGTTAAGTTGATTACTTCTGGGACTAAAAAAATGATCATAGTTGGATGGAAGGAATGTGATCTATCATAGTACCTAATGTCAAAGAAGGATCAATTAGTGTTGCACTGAAAGCTTGTGATGTGTGTTTCTTCATGTGAGATGTCATTTGAAAGGATTCTAGATGGTCACTGGCACTTTCCACAGTAGGCTTTTTGCTTGGGAAGGCCCCCAGCTGCTCTCTGTGTGCCGATGGTGTGTATTAGGTACTTCCGGGATTGTCCTCCCTCCCTCCCTCTCTCCCTGTGCAGCGATGGTGTGTATTAGGTACTTCCAGGGTCACCCTCCCTCTCTCCCTCTATACACCTATGGCGTAGAAAGGGCCTGTGTGTGAGAGAGAGAGAAGGGGGGAAGGGAGGAAAAGAGAGAGAGAGAGAGAGAGAGAGAGGGAAACTGTCAGCATGGCTCAGTCCTATTCCTGTGAACTGATTGGTATACTGATGCACATTAAAGGCACAATCCTATCCAGATAGTAGGCAGTTTCCGAACTTGGAGGCTTCTGAGTATCCAATGCAGGATGGAAGGAGAGCAGTGGGTTCATGTTCCAGCCGCCCTGCATTTCTGCTAGATGGGCAATTTTGCCTGTCTAGCACGGGCACCTTGGAGGGGAGGGAAGGAGGTTGGGGCAGCCATAGGAAATGGCATAAGGCAGCAGCTCTGGTCTCCTCCCACAGGAATGCCCCCTTCTACATTTTCCAAGCTCAGCTAGGTAGCCAGCATCATTCTCTCCTCCTTGCCTATATGAGGGTGGTAAGCCAAGTTTCCTATCTCCAAGCTCGGACCCAGGTAACCGAATTATCTTTTGGCCCACCTCCACCCCCAGATGCTGTCTGGTGGGCATAGCATTGCTTTATTTTGCCCAAGTTTCATCCTACATCCCCATGTTCTGCACTAATGTGCATAAATAACAACAATGGTAGGTTTTTTAAAAAAATAAAAATATTTTATGCTAATTCTTATACTAATGTGTTACACTCATTTGAAAGCACCATTGCTTTGCATTGATATGGAGAAACACTTGGATTTATTTATTTTTAAAATCTGAACTTCCTCATATGAACATGACATGTGTCCTCTACAGGGGGAGGGGATGATGTCACTTTTAGAGGGGCAGAAAAATTTTCACAACATTCAATTTTGTCGTTCCTCAGCATAGGCATGTGGCGTTAGCATAAAACATGTGTGACTGGGCTGGTGGAATCAGACTTCCCTGCCCAATCCTCCCTAGAGCAGATCCACCAGCCCCCTGAAAATGCTACTCGGAGGGTTAAGGGACCTGGCTGAATGGAGTGAGCTCAGGTGCAGTGGGAGGGGGAGCCCTGAAAATTGGGAAAAGGTGTTTTTTGTGAGTGGAGCCCTTGTGTCAACAGAAGGCAGATCCTGGATCCAACCCATGGATATGATTGTTGATTTAAAGTGGAGTAAGTGCTTGCGGTGTTTGCACAGTTTCACAAACAAAATAAATTGGTCCCCTACCCAAAGAACTTTACAATCTAGATGTAGGCTTCAACGAAGACCCCAAAGAGTTTTACATTTGTGTTTCTCAAATGACAGCTGCCTGTATTGCATGGCAAACTGCTTTCGAAACTGATGGGATTTCAAAATTAGTTTATGATGCTTTGGTGTGTGTACGTAGGGGGAGGGAATTGCTGATCAAAAGGGAAAACCCAAAAACCTCCTTGAGTGGGAAGAGCAAGGGCAACAGCAAGAAGGGATGAATGTGACAAAGTGCAGAGTTACACACACTTAAGCTTCCTATCAGGACTTCAGATCTCTGTATCTTAGATGTAGCCATCAGAATCTTATTCATTAATAACTGTGATCAACTTCAAGAAATTTTGCAGCCATTTGTTTTGCTGAACAACAACAAGAATAACAAGAATAGCAACCCCTCTCTAAGATACAAAGATCTCCTTTATCTATGGTGACCAGATAAAATCCAGGTCAGAGCTCATGTAACTTTAACAGTTGTAGAGAAAAGGGAATTTCAGCCAGTGTCATTTGTATGCAATTAGTTCCTGGTGAAATTCCCTCTTCATCACAACAGTTAAAGTTGCAGGGCCCCTGCCTTCTTTTGTATATGGTCACTCTAGTATAGCACTCTAGCATTTTATATGCTTTTAATTATATATATATATATATATATATATATATGTATGTATGTGTGTGTGTGTGTGTGTGTGTGTGATATTTGTTGTTGTAACCCGCCTCGATCCAGAGGGAGAGGCAGCGAAGAATTTTTAAATTTTTATTATTATTATTATTACAACTCCCATCATCCATCACCATTGACTCCGCTGGCTATAGCTGATGGATGTTGTAAGCAAAAATGTCTGAAAGGCTACAAGTTGCCCGCCCTTACCTTATGCACTTACCATCAGATCTTAATTTTTTTAAAAAACTTAAACTGGATGGTGAACCCTAGAGCAATCTAGTATTCATGGGATTAAAACATATTGGAACACATATATAGTTAACTCTGCTCCTATCCAGACAAGGAGATCCACACAGAGAAGCATCCTCTTTTTATGGATCTCCTCAGGAACAGGAATCAATTATGTGGTCGTCTGTGGGGTGAAAGTGCCTGTTTCTTTCTACATACACAATTTTAATTCTGGTGGATAGAGGAAATTTAGCAGTCTCCAGATTCAACTCCAGCAAAGATATCCCTCTATATTTATCTAATCTATTCTTATTATGTTTTCTCATTAAGAGCAGCCTGGACAGACACACATTCTTGATTTTTAACATTTTAATTGGGGATTCTTAAGGCTATCAATCCTTGTGAACTGGTGTGAACTGACCTGATCTGCACCTTCTGGACTAATGTGCAGATTGGAAGTTATCCACTTGCCTTTGCACTGCCTGAATATACTGACACAGCTCTTTCTTCAATTTATCGAAATGTATTAAAATGCACCCTGGAGAGAAATATGCATTTAAATGTGAACTTCCATGTAGATTAATACAGAAACAGGATAGGGATAGATGAATCCGTTTTGGTTTCTACAACTTTTTCACTTTTTCATAAGTTGATTCCATGCCATTTCCACAACAGTTTGTGAATATTTTAGGGGAAAACCAGCATGAACATTCCATATGTATTTTTGTACTTGTTTCTCTGAATGTGTGCATTTCTGTGTGCATTTTCCCCAGTGCATGACTTTCTATGTACAATAATAGAGTGATTCATCCATCTCAAATTTAAATTACAAATTCTTCATGGCTACAAACCACAAAAAAGTCAGGAATGAGTAAACTCACCTGCTATTGCCTCGGTAGATTCTTGCCCTGCTGCTGCCCTGCCTCTGCTCACCAGGCTGCATGAGCCTCTTCTGGAGCAGGGGGAGTTGCACAATTTATGGAGGCTCCCGAAATAGAGCAATTTCCCTCCCCATTGTGCAGGAAGGAGAAATGCGCAATTTCAGTGCGTGGGCAGGCAGCTACTGAGCATTTGCCGAGGCTTCGCAAGTGCTTGGGCAGTGGTTTTCGCTCATGTTGAGAGCACCCAATGGGGTCTGGGGCTGGACATGTGGGGGGGGGTCTGCTTGACTCCCGGATCCTGTTGGGCACTCCAGCATCCCTAAAATAAGTATGCCTGATTAGTTAGAGCTTAAATACGTTTGAGAAATGTTTGAGAAATTATACCAATTTGCCTAGAAGGAAGCCCACAGGATTGGCTGCTTCCCTCAGGGAATCATTTGCCAGCTCCACCTCCCCAGGTGTGTGTGGGGGGTTATACATGACAAACACCATGACAAATTCTTCAGCTATCTTGCTGGAAGCCACAAAGCTGTCTATGATATACTGAAAGTCCCACACTGGGGAGTCAGGAAGCCCAAAGAATTGGTACTTAGGACCAAGCAACATGTTATGTTCAATGCAGAGTTGCATGCAAAGTAATTTCTTTGACCTAAATAAGAGACCCAGCCATCCTGATCATGGCTGGGACCATAGCAGGGTGAAGGGAGGACTCTGCCATAGTCCTGATGAATGGACAAAATGGGACCTTTGTTCCCAATGAAAATAGCAGCTGGGGGGTGGGGGTAATCAGGACTGCTGCAAAGAATGAAAGGCTTAACCTCCCCATCCCCATCTGCCATGGTCCGATTCCAGATTGTGTACTCCTGACTTTGCTATTTTTGTTTAAAGTCTCATTATATGGTTAGGCCATAATAAGGCTATATGGAATATGATAACTTGCAACTATCTAGAGTTGCAATTCTATATCCAATTACTTGGAAATAAGCCAAATTGAACCCAATGAAATTTACTTCTGATTAGATATGTGTAGGATTGTACTTAAGCTTAGTAACAACTTAGCTTCCCATCTTAGGTTAAATCTGAAGTTAGGGAGACTAGTTTGTTACATTGTATTCTGAGCTTGTCTTCTTTACATTACTATTTTGCTCTGTGTGATATTGCAGTGAATATTAATTTATTCTGCTTTCTCATTTCAAATACTGTGGCTAGATGCATTAATACAAGTCCTTTTCCATCCACAGTGTTTTACATTCTGACTTAGGGCTCCATCACACCAGCAATTTATCGCACTCCCGCCATGCCTGGTATGTGTTTTTGCAGTGAGGTACTCACATGATGTCATCCTTGTCCTGCGCTCATCTCACCTCTTTCGCTCCATTTTCCATCTTATTTTGGAGCGGGGAAAGTCTGTTTTTCCCCCTCCCTGTGTAATAAAGCTGCTCCTCCCTCTCGTGTATTGCTGTTCTTGCGCTATATCGGACCATCCCATTTTTTGTTGGGGGCGTGTGTGTCGAAGGGCGGTCTCACTGACAAAAGGGGAGGACGGGGTGGTTCTCCATTCAATGGCTCAACCATGAATGGGGAGGGGGGGAGAGCACCCAAATACTCACGGAGAAGGCAAGTGAGGCTGCCGCCACCATGCCTGGGACTGAGTCCCATTCAACTCTATGGTTTTAAAAATGTAGGTGTGATGGAGCCTTTACTTACTGTTTGAAAGGAACTGGAAAGATAGGAGAGTTTTCTAGCACCTCAGTTGACAGGCTTTTGCCCTGAATCTACAGAGGTGATCATTAGAGGCAATATAGGGTGCTATTCCCTACTCCCATAATCAGCTGAATTAACAATCACATCAGACTTTGTGCCAGGATAAAACAGAGTAGTCGCTCCCAAAGGATTACAAGCAGCTCCTTGATTGGGTGGTAAATGGAATTATCAGGAATAATGATAAAGTAATACTCTTTCTTGTAGTATTTCTCTTCCTCCAATGTGAATGTCCTTCTCTTCTGTACTGCTAAATACCGAGGTAGTTTATTTGAACAGTTCCCCCTAAAAGAAAATATTGGAGGCCATGTTTCATATTGCTTGGGATGAAGAAATGTGTCAATTTCAGGGCTCATCTACACATAAGGGAGGGGTAGGATTGTGGACTTACCTGTTTCCGCAATCCTCCCCCAGTGTCTATATCACCGTGCGACATCCCAGAAGGGAAGAGGGATGTTGCAGGCACCATTTTTTAAAGAAGAGCCACACACAATGAAATAAATAAGTAACCCCTGCCAATCTCCATACCCACCTCACCTCGCTATCCCAGGGATGGCAAAATTACTTTCCCCCCACTCCCATGGGCACGGAGCCATTTGAGGACCCGGGAGGCAGCACCACACCAACCACAGTCCTTAGGATTATCCCAGGACCGTGGATTAACCAGGATATCCCCGGTTTCAGTTATCCTGGGGTTCTCTCTAGGTCATCCCCGGTTGATCCTGGAATCCCTTGTGCATCATATGGATGCACAGGGATGACCTAAAGATGGCCTAGAGATATTTGGCAGGTGTAGACATGGCTTCAGTTTCTAGCAGTTTCTTCTTCTTCTTCTTCTTCTTCTTCTTCTTCTTCTTCTTCTTCTATTTTAAATCTACTTCAATCCAAACTTTGATGAGAATTTTTCCAATCTTATATTTGGTTCACAATGAACTTTGATGATTAAGATTTAGGTTCATTTGAAAATTACTGTACATTTTCATGTGAATTTCTCCTAATATGTGCATTTTACACATTATTTTTGGCCTAATAGCCACATTTTTGCAAGCAATTCTCCTAATTTAATGGATTTTAATGCTATTTGCAAGAATTAAAACATTTTGTATGAATATATTCTGAATACATTTAGGGTATGTGTGTGTGTGTGTGTGTGCTTGTGTGTGCATGCACAGACATACACCGATTTTAACATATTTTTTCTGATTGGAGAACTCCATTGAAAAATTCAGTGAAATGCAAATTTTGAAGGATAACTGAGTTTCAGTTCATATATTGTTTTGATAGTTCAAAGTTAGAGAAGTTCACATTAAAATGAGAACAAAACTATTTCCCCACATCTCTACACACTGCCTAAGATATTACAGAGATCACCAACAGTGACTTTGAATGTGATACACACAGACCAAATGTGCAAGTGACTCATATACCTGCTTCTAGCACTTCTGGCTAAGGAAGGAGCTTTGCTGTGAGATGTGCAATCTGGACCTACTTCTGGCATTTTAGGCATCCGTTGGGGAAATAAGTCACGTCCCACTTCAAAGAATTCACAGAAGCATGAAAATTGCATGTCTGTCGCATCAATTCTCCTTGCTTTCTCCGAATGTTCTAGTTCCATGTCTTCATGGTGATGTGCTAGTGAGATACAACTCACACAGTGGAGCCTCAGTAGTGAAAGTGCATCATTTGTGAACCTGAATCACAAGAGCAGCAACTAAGATTTGTTTGAAAGCAGGGATGTGCACAACCACGTTGAAAAATATTGCTAGGCTGTTCCAAAATTCTTTAAGCACCACTTCTCAGCTTTTGTTCGAACAGGAATTTCCCAAATTCACTAAGGCCTTTGCTTTAGGTGGACTCTTGTAATAGCCAAGGGATATACAGAACTGCTTCTTACAAACTTTACTAGTCTTACCAACACATGTTCAGATTTCCCCCAAATGCTTATCAGTTTTTTTTTCTGAGATGAACACCCAATTTGCTTCAGATTTCACTTGAGGTGAAATTACAGCGGGAATGCTCATCAGAGCTATCTTTTCTCTCACTTACCTAAACAACATACACACATTTGTATTGTGGCATTTTTAAAGCACTCTTCAAAAACACTAAAGTAGCATATGCTAATTTCTATGTATAGACACACATTTAGAAATCATTGTTAACATTTCAACAGAAATATAGTACACCTCACAACAGTGTGAAAGCCTGTGACCAGGTGACCGGTGTATTTCCCCGTCCAGTCTGTTGCGTAGGCAAGAACTGACAGCCGACATTTCTTATGGTTCTTTACCTTTTAAACTGGAATTGGACAGTATGGCCCTTCAAATAAAGAATGATCCTCTGGCAGACTTTCAAATAGAGCACCCTCCTCTATAAAAGAGGACACAGGGCAAACTTCTAGTTGCCCATTACTACTAGAGTTCCATACAAATGCTGACTAGTTAACTAAATGCTATCATATAAAATAATAACATATTGCTGCAAGATTAAGAGTTTAGACAGGAGAGAGTCAATGGCGTAGGATTTACTATGGTGTACACCTGGCAAAGTTGCCAGGCATATCTTTTTTTAGGAAAGTATAGTGTGATTGCCTGGGATATTTTAGTGATATGTCCCCATGGGAGTTCTTAATAGTTGAATCTTTTTTAAGTCTTCTGGTTGGTGCAAAAGCTGACCTTCCCCTATGCCTTTTCTGAGGAAGATGGAATCTAGGTGTCAGTGAAGGGGACAGACTGTAGTTTTGAGTGGGACACTGAGTAAGAAACACAGAGAGAGCTGTGTTTGTGGGGAGGGCTCTGTAAACTAACAGCATCAGCAGAAGCATGTGTGCCTCTCTCTAGAAATCTGATATGGGTTGTGGATTTGTTTAATGGAGTGCTTAAGCTTGCCTCCATTGATGCTCAAATATTGCAGAATGCCAGAAACCTCCAGTGACCCCCTTCCAAAAGAAACTGAACCCGGATAGCTACAGATCATCTCACCACCCAGGGACATGGTCTAACAATATGACTAACCACCCTGATCCTCCAGCAAAAGATGCATTAAAATTAGGGTGACCAGATAAAATCCAGGTCAGGGCTCCTGTAACTTTAACAGTTGTAGAGAAAAGGGAATTTCAGCCAGTGTCATTTGTATGCAATTAGTCCCTGATGAAATTCCCTCTTCATCACAACTGTTCAAGTTGCAGGGGCCCTGTCTTCTTTTGTACATGGTCACTCTAGTATAGTGCCTGCAACTTTAACTGTTGTGATGAAGACGGAATATCACCAGGAACTAATTGCATACAAATGACACTAGCTGAAATTCCCTTTTCTCTACAACTGTTAAAGTTACAGGAGCCCTGACCTGGATTTTATCTGGTCAGCCTAATTAAAATCTTATATATTGTGCTAGTGTTACTGCTTTATTCACATATTGTGCCGGTGCTACCCTTGTCATTGACATATAAAGTTGGAGAGATAGTTTTGATTATGAAGGTTTGCAAGGAGTAATCAGCATGAGCCCAATCCATCCACTTGCTGCAAGAGATCTAAACTTAATTCAACCCTTGGCTTCTGAAGCAGGCCCTAGCATGCTTACAGAGGAAGATAGGCAGAAGAAGGACTGAGAAGCAGATGTTTCTATCCAGATTATTGGGGAGGCCACCATTTCTAAGATCTGGGCTTATGCCTCTTTATGTGCATCATTGGCTGGTGAAATGTAAAAGGCATGGAGGGTGTGGTGTGAAAAGGGTGTGAGAATCCTCTGAAAGAGCACTTGATGCTATTTGAGATCTAGTGGCTGAACACCTATTAGACTAGAGTGTGTAGAGGCAATTGAAGTAGAACTGCTTGAAACCTTCTACTTATCACTTGGCATCAGCTCATCCAGGCAAGACAGCGAGGCCAAAATTAGATCGGCAACCATCAGCTGCCTTGCAAGTAGCAAGGGGAGCTTGAAGAGCCTATCATGGTGGGAGTGACACTACATGAGGCAATATAATCATAGTACAACAAAGCACAATGCAAGTCTCATGTTGCTTTAGAGAGTTATCAACCAGTAAAGAGGGGTCTGTCTGTTGTAAATGCCATCTGCTTCTTTGGCTGGCAGATTTCTGGTTGTGGCCCATATCCAAGGCCTGGCCTGGGCTTCCAGAAACTGGAAGGAAATGCTATGTTTGCAAATCTGACATGACATGGACCTCAAGATGAGCACCCCAGACAAGAAGACCTGCATTTTTTCTGGGTAATATGGCTCTGTTTATTTCTGAATTCATCGAAGGACTTGCTGTGAGGCAGAGGCACTTGTTCAGAATTGCATTGGTACAGTTTCTCTCTTCATTCAGCTTCATTTGTGAACATCAATGTGTTTGGGAACAGCAGATGGTAGGAGACGTACATTGTAAAACAAAAAGTGCATGGTTGTGGGTGTTCTCTCAATGGGAGGTGTAACACAAGGTGTCTCATTCTCACCCTTTATGTAGATTCCCTGACTGAAAAGAAATAAGGCTTTGGAATCTTATCGCCTCTTTTTATTCTTGGCTGAAATTGCACAAGCTAAAGCCAATGGATCCCACACACTGAAGGCCAAACTAGATATGTCCTACATAGATATGTTGCATGCAGCTATGTATAGGCTGACCATATGAAAAGGAGGACAGGGCTAGGGTTGCCATACGTCCCGGAAAACCAGGAATGTCCTGGATTTCAATCAATTCCAAAATGTCCCGGCCGATTGGTAAGGAATCCCGGATTCAGAGTCCGAGTAATTCAGGCCCCCAAAATGGTGCCTTGAGCCTGCTTAGCAGAGCTGCAGCAGCAGAGAAAAAGACGGATCCATCTGCTGCCTTTTCCAGAACGCCGCTGCTGCTCCGCAGGCTCAGATGAGTCATGCAGGGAAAGGCGGGCTTGCTGTCCTCCTCAGGCTGTATGAGAGTCCCATGCACTGCAAAGGAGTGTGGTAGCTTGGCTGGTTGCAGCCAGAGCTTTGGGGTAAGCACCGGGCAGAGCCCCTGGGCTGTTTATGGGGGAAGGAAAATAGTTTTGTGGGGTGTGTGAGAGAGGGAGTGGGGGTAGGGTGACCAGATAAAATCCAGGTCAGGGCTCATATAACTTTAACAGTTGTAGAGAAAAGGGAATTTCAGTCAATGTCATTTGTATGCAATTAGTTCCTGGTGATATTCCCTCTTCATCACAACAGTTAAAGTTGCATGCACTATACTAGAGTGACCATATACAAAAGAAGGCAGGGCCCCTGCAACTTTAACAGTTGTGATGAAGAGGGAATTTCACCAGGAACTAATTGCATACAAATGACACTGACTGAAATTCCCTTTTCTCTACAACTGTTAAAGTTATATGACTCCTGACCTGGATTTTATCTGGTCAGCCTAAGTGGGGGGATAAGGGGGAAGGAGAGGAAAGGAGGGAGAAAGAAAAGTCCCTCCAGAAAAAAATCGGGGTCAAAAACCCACCTCCTTGGATTTGAGTTGCAAGCCTCAAATCTGTTACTTGGAAGTAAATTGCAGTCAATTTAAGATGTCTGGATTTACTGTTGTTGCAAAAACTGTACTTTGCAACAAAGCACAAAAGCTAGGCTGACCATATGAAAAGGAGGACAGGGCTCCTGTATCTTTAACAGTTTCATAGAAAAGGGAATTTCAGCAGGTGTCATTGGTATATATGCAGAACCTGGTGAAATTCCCTCTTCATCACAAAGGCTGCCTCTACAAGAGCGATTTAAAGCTCTTTCAAGATGCATTAAAAAAATTACCTCTACAACAAGAGGCATTTAAAGCTCTTTCAAGTCTCATTAAAAAATTACCTCTACACCAGCAGAGCGCAAATGGGGCGTAGAGGCGCGTTATCTCCCCGATTGTGCGCGTTATCGAATGCGCGTTAAATAGCGAGGTTTTTTTTTCTCCGTCCATTAAAGCGCATTTTGATGGGAGGGGGCTGCTGCTCCGGCGAGCGGAAGGAAAAGGCTGGTGCCCACGGAGGCGGCTCCTCCTCCTCCCTCTATTGTCAGATCTCACCCCCTTCTCCACAGCCTGCCAGCCAGCCAGAGGGAAGAGGAGGGGAGGGAAGCGCCTTTTGACAGCTGCCGCCGCCACCGCTGTCAAAAGTTGTGGCGGGCTCGAGCTGCCGAACTGAAGCTGGGGAGACACGTGGGGAAGGCGGGCGACTACCCTCCGCCCGCCGGCTGTGCCTTCCGCTCGCCGGAGCAGCATGAGGAGGGGGCTGCCTGGCTGCGGCGAAGGAGGGAAGAGAGCCTGCCCGCCCGTCCGCGGGGAGGGCGGCGGGAGGAGGAGGAGGAAGAAGAGGGGGTAAAGGAAGGCGAAGAGGAGGAGGATCGCTCGCCTGCTGCCCACAGCCTACCAGCCAGCCAGCTGGGGAGCGGCGGGGAGGGAAGGGGAGGGAAGCGCCTTTTGTCGCCGCCTCTCGTGCAGAGGTATTAGGCGTAAAGGCGCTTCAGGGATAGTGTGCATAATCTCCTAACCGGGCGCAAAAGCAAATCCTTGTGGAGGGGACCAAAGTTAAAGCTGCAGAAGCCCTGCCTTCTTTTGTACATGGTCAAGAGACAGGGCCCCTGCACCTTTAACTGTTGTGATGAAGAGGGAATTTCACCAGGAACTAATTGCATACAAATGACACCTGCTGAAATCCCCTTTGCTCTACAACTGTTAAAGTTACATGAGCCCTGTCCTCCTTTTCATATGGTCAGCCTAAAAAAGCAGACTTTCATTTTAACTGAATAAAATACAGTAAAGGAGATTTTCATCTGGATTTTAAAAAGAAAAACAAAAAATATATGCATAATGGCACAATCCAGCTACTATTAAACACTTTTAGCTACCTAAACTTATGCATGTTTAATTAGAAGTAATTTCCACAGAACGCACTGGGACTTACTTCTGAGTAGACATGCAGTAAGTCCCATTGTCTGCAGTGGGGCTTGCTTCCAGGTAAATGTGCAGGGGAAAGCAGGCATTTAACATTATTCCATTGAAACCAATGAGATCGCAGAGCCCTATGCATGTTTGCTCAAACATAAGCCCCACTGTGTTCAATGAGTCTTACTCCCAGGTAGGCAGCCTTAAAAGTGCTTAACTTTGGTTGGATCATGCCTTAAGTTTAATTTGGGGTTCGTGGGGGGGGAGGGGTTGTTACCTTTTAAATATGTCTAAGAAAATCAGCATTATTATTGTTACTATTATTTACAATTCATTATGATCTCTTCATCTAGTGGCACCGAATAGTACATATTCTGCTAGAGCCACCACTTGAACACGACGTAGATGGCTACTTTGGGGTTTAACAATATCTTTTAATATTAATATCCTATGGTAACTACTTAGGTGATTGGGATGGGGGTAAGTCTCTGTATTAAATTCTCCTCTAGCTTTTGAGAACTAGTGGAGAAATGTAATTTAGTGTCTTTTTTCTGTTTGATTGCTTAAATTGTTCTTTGCCTATTATTTATTTGCAGGTGCTTAAGTACTTTAGGCTGCAATCCTATACATACTTACCTGGGAATAAGTCCTATTTAACTCAATAGGATTTATTTCTAAGTAGACAGCTTTCTTCCTTTCCCTCGACCTTTACATATTGCTCAGTTTTTAAAAAATCCTAGCCCCCCCTCCCCCCCCCCAAAAAAAAATTGTCCTGGTTTTGTGGATCCAGAATATGGCAACCCTAGACAGGGCTCATGTAACTTTAACAGTTGTAGAGAAAAGGGAATTTCAGCCAGTGTCATTTGTATGCAATTAGTTCCTGGTGAAATTCCCTCTTCATCACAACAGTTAAAGTTGCAGGGCCCCTGCCTTCTTTTGTATATGGTCACTCTAGTATAGTGCCTGCACCTTTAACTGTTGTGATGAATAGAGAATATCACCAGGAACTAATTGCATACAAATGACATTGGCTGAAATTTCATTTTCTCTACAACTGTTAAAGTTACATGAGCCCTGTCCTCCTTTTCATATGGTCAGCCTAGCTATGGACCTTGTTTTTCCTTACTGAATTACAGGCACATCTGAGGGAGAACTATCCTTACTGGCAACATATTGTACAGGGAGGCACTCTCTAATGCAAGCAGAATCAGAATTGCCCTTGCCATGGCTAGAACTCTTGGGGGGGGGAAATGTTTCCATTGGCAACAGTTTCCTATGCTTTATAGCTATACCAGCAGGTGGGGTGAGGGGTTTGATACTGATCACACTGGGGAGTGAAGAGATAAGCCTCCCCAATGCTGGATTCCTGGTAAGGATCACAGTGCTCTGCATGTCTGTAATTTAGTCAGGAAAAACAGGATATGTAGCTATACTATATCTAGTGAACACCTAGTGTGGCCTTTTTATTTTAGTAAAATAAATTTGGAGTCTTCTGGATGTGGTGGGTTTAGATATGTACAGGTTGTTTTAAAATCTGTTCCATCTGAATCTCACCAACTGTCAGGTGCTTTTCATAGATTGAAAAGTGTACATGTTAAAATGCACAAATCCTCCCCAGAAGTTGCAAATCCTCCCAAAATGTGCATTTTCTTGCTTTAGTCCATGGGAAAATGCACATTTTCGACTGGAGCTTTTTATTTTATTTTATTTTACGTATTTGTCTATAACTAAATTTTCAAAAATTTCCAGAATTATTTTTTTTAAAAAAAAAACACCACCAGTCCTCGAATCCACGAAATCCATGTAACTTTGAAATGCCAGTCCTCTAAGCAATCTGTGGGTCATGCACTGGATTCATAGAAATCCAAACTCATTTAATTCTGTTGTGGATTCTGTCTCCGACATCCCTAGTTAGATTACTGCCTGGGGAATTTGTAGTCCAACACATAAGGATTAGGAAAGGTTGTTCTAATGCATAAGTACTAACTTCAGAGCCATTTCCCCCCTTTACTGGCACCTAACTGAAAGCCAAGCTAGTAAAACACGATGTCTTCTGTAACCTTTAGGCCAAAATTGCCACAAGGCAGCTGTTAGACTTATACAGACATAACTATATATACACTAGTCCATTCAGTGTCAGTAAACTGTAGAGAAGAAACTATTAGATAAAAAAATATGCAAGTAAATATTTGAGGAGCAAGCGACTTAGTATTAGAGCAGGTGCCTCCTGTTCCTCTGAAGCCCTGGCAGTCTGTCAAAAGTCAGTCTCTTTGCCAACCTCATTGTGCAACTTGGCACTCTGGATGCTAATAAAAATGCAAATCTTCTCTAGAAATCTAGAGCAGTTGGCACATGGCAGTTGATGCAGTAATCTCACGCTTGATGTCTCAGACTTGTGCCACTTGACTTGTAGTTTTGTACCCAAAACATTGTGAAGCACTTTGATAACTGTATGCAGCCATTTTCTGTAGCCAAACTGTAGCCATTTTCTCATGACACAGTAACATTTTGCCCAGTGTTCTCCTAGCAGTGATTACTCCTGATCTAAGAGCCCTGCCAGATAAAATAGCTAAAATAAGGTGTGGAGGAGGGGTTCAAATGGAGAAGAGTTCAGCTCCTTCCCCCCTCACTCACACTTGTTGTGCTATAAATTGTCCCACCTCTGCCATTTTACCGAACAAGCAATATTTGTGCTCAATGAAGTTGTCCAAATTCCTCCTTGAAGGTCAGTTTATCTCATTTGTATTCCCAAACATGAACACCTTTCCCCTTCCCTGCCCCAATCAGGAAAAATACATATTTTCCTGTGCCTTTTCCCCATTGGCTAAAGCATAAAATTAAGGATTTGAGGGGAAAAGTACATGCACATATGCATGCACTTTCAAACATGAACACAACATTTGGGAAATCGTGAAAATTTCCTGAAAATTGCATTCCTCCTTACATTCACATTTGGATTGTGAATAGGACAGAAGCACATGATTTATGATCAGGAATGAGATTTTCAGGGGCTGTCTACATGCGGGGAAAGCCCTGCATTGGCTGTGGATCTGCACCCTGTTGGTTAGGTGATGCAGGCGCAGGTTCGCAGCCCCCACGGGGTTTCCCCGCAATGCTGTGTTTTGAAAAAGTTGGGGATTTAGCCCAAGTTTTTCAAAGGGAGTACCATCAACATGGCACTTCTGCCGTGTAACATCACTTCTCTATCAATCCAGGGCCAACCCAGGGGCATAGCCTGGTAAAAGGTGATCAGCAATTGTTCACCTTCCACTAGGGTGACCTGATAAAATCCAGGTCAGGGGCCCTGCCTTCTTTTGTATATGGTCACTCTAGTATAGTGCCTGTACCTTTAACTGTTGTGATGAAGAGGGAATATCACCAGGAACTAATTGCATACAAATGACTCTGGCTGAAATTCCCTTTTCTCTACAACTGTTAAAGTTACAGGAGCCCTGACCTGGATTTTATCTGGTCAGCCTACCTTCCACCAGGAAGAGGGTGGGAGTGGCTCCGGGAGCTGGATAGCTGCCCAGAAACTCTGTGCTTCCTCCCTGGGAGAGGGAAAGCACGAGGTTGAGGAGGGAGGGGCACCAACCTGGCACCATGGTGACAGCCCCTCAAACACCCCTGTTTGGCAGCAGACACGATCCTGCACACCAGCCTGTCACAATCACGTCAACTCTGTCACTCAGTAACAAATTAGATGTTTGGAAACATGGTCATAGGTGAAAAATACAAAAGATGACTGTGTGAGCTTTCTTCAGAGACTGAAAAGGTGCTTTAAGAAGTGCTTATTAGTGTTGGGACAAAATGTATAATATGTGCTTCGGCCGAAGGGTACTGGATATGTTACATTTGTAACACAAATGTCACATTGAACAGTGGGACAAAAGTCATTTCACACATACACTGTACAGCACTAGCCTGCTTCATGTGTTAGCTGCATAAAGAGACGGCACAGATAAACTGAGGCCTATGGAGCCAAGCCTTAACCCTGCCTCTGAGGTTGTGTGTCTCCTCCTGGCTGCTGACATGATGATGATAAACTTCTGCAGTGAGAAGCCTTTTGTATCTACGTAGGCTTCCTGCACGACATAGAATGATGGAAGATCATGGTTTTAAATCACGCAGGGAGCCTCCTCAGATAGAAAAAGCTCCCTGCTGTAGAATATATCCATCAACATGCAAGGGCCAGAAGATGTTGTCTACTCTCAGGAGTGGGGGCCCACAGTATCTAAGTTGCTTCTTTGCTCCAGTGATGCCCAAAGAGGGCTATTATCCATATACACTGTCTGAACCGTAATAACCCTTATGGTGCAAAAACTCCTGAAAATACTCTTTCAGTGTTCAGTGAGAGACACACTACAATGTAAATTCAGTGTAAGGAATTATTGGGTAAGGGACTGAAATTGAAATGGCAGGTATATAAATCTATGGGGCCACTATTATTTGGACAATGTGTAGACATGTGTTAAACAGCAAAGCATGAGATTGCCAAGGTGCTCTGAATTTCAACTCAAGGCTTGTTCTGACTTGAGTCTGTATCCGATTGTGAGTTTTGCTTTGTTTTTCTTTTCATATGAAAATCCATATTTCCATGCTTATTTTTTCAAATGTATGCATCAATTGTGCATACCTTTGAAACATATGCATTCAATTCTCATTGATCAGAGGGTATTTACACACATTTTTTCAAAAGTACGCCTATTTTCCATACACATTTTTCCAATATACACATGCTGTTGAACACATTTTCTTTTTTTCAATCTGTAACTCACATTGCAGGCTTAGAAATGGATGGAGCTTGAGTCTAGATTGTGTCCGAGTTTTTGTTTGGTCCGGAAGGTGCGAGCTGGATAAATCCAGATCAAAAATGAACTGAAAAAAAATGTCTCATACATCTCTAACAATGTGTACAATTCTGCCTCAGAAAACATAGTGTGGACCTGGAAAAGGTAAAGAAATTGGCAACTAAAATAACCAGAAAGTTGGAGCACTTTCCCTATGAAGACAAGCTCATGTGTTTGGTGCTCTTTAATTTATAAAATTATGAACGATGTGGAGAGAGTGTGTTGGTAGCACCTAGTGAGGCAGTTTGCTGGTTAGATTGAGTGGTTACCACTGCAATAAAAATGATAGGGTGGGATTCCCACCTTTGTCTGTAAATGCTGGCAGGTTGTGGTGGAGGCAAGGGGAGGTCAGTCAGACAATAAATGGTTACTGATTGGATAACCAGCATCTGATGGGCTTCTAGTGTCAAGGAGAGCAGCTATCCAGTCAGAAAGCATGCTTTTGCATTGTGGGGATTGAGATGTCCCCTGCTTACAGATAGAGGAGAATGCCATTGATAAGAACTTAAGACATTCACACTTCCAAAATCAATACGCAAAAGAGAACATGGTTATCCTTTGGTATTCACACTTTGCAGAATTTTGTGATGCAGTTCTCTGAACACAGCATGCATATATTAAGGAAAAGTGTACACAAAAATATTTTAAAGGGAGGGGGAATCACTATATGGGGGAAACTGTTTTGTGAAAAATACCTGTATTTGAAAAGAATCCTGATGAAAGTGTGTATATTCGGAGCAAGGTACACAACAAGGCATACAAACGTTTGTGCAGTTTTTTTTTTTTAAAAAAAGTTGCAAACTGATGTGGAAACCAAGCAAGGAGGAAAATGTGAAGGGGGTGGGATGAGGGAAACCAAAATTCAGAGATTCACCTATCCCTTCCCTTCCCTCCAACATCACATCCTGATATGTACTTGTAAGGGGCAAGACTTCCCGCAACCTATCAATTGCATCACAGTTGTGGCTGGTGATACCAATTAGAAGACTGCTTCCCAGCTCCTGCTGAAGTGGATGGAAAGAAAGCTTTATCTCGCATTGGCCCTGTTCAGAAGACACCTTAAACTCCAGCTTTAACCATGGTGTTTAAGCCAAAAATCCTTAAGCACCATGGTTAAAGCCGTGGTTTAAAGTGTCATCTCAACAGGCTCATTAGAGTATTGTTAAATGGTGGAGCTCAACAAAGTTTATGTGCGATAGGTTTCAGGTCTGTTACACTTTCTCTTTCTCTCAATGTGTAGTTCATGTGTAGGGATGTAGTCAATGTGTAGGGATGTACGGATTCTGTTCTGACTGTGTTTCACAGATTGTCAGGTGCCTTTTCATTCTGTTGCCCACTTGTTGACAGAATCGGACGTTTTCCAATTTCCCAAATTTGCACACATTCGCATTTGCACAAATTCACACTTGCAAAAATGCATGACCCTCCCCCCAATGCATTAATTTCCCAAACTGTGTGTTTTCATGTTTTGTCCTATGGGGGAATATGTATTTTTGCTGGTGGTTTATTTTATTTATTTATTCAATGTATTTTTCTACGACAAAATTGGAATGACATTTTGGAATTATTCTTATTTTTTTTTTAAAAAAACTGGTCCATATATCTGCAGAATCCATGCAACTCAGGAAAAGCTAGTCTACTGTGGAATTCATGGGTTAGATTCATAGAAATCCAAACTCATATGATCCCATCGCAGATTTCTCCAACATCCCTACTTAGGGCAGAGGTGGGGGGATCTTTTTCAGCCTGAGCACCAAATTCCAAATGGAAAAAATACTTTTTTTTAGGTGAGGGGCGCACATTCCATCCATGGCTGAGGCCAAAGGCAAAGCAGGTGGGGCCAAATGTGATTATTACCATTTAAGCCTACACAGAAGTAAGCAGGACAAGGCTTCTCTATTTTGAATCTGCAGTAATGAGAAGTGAAAACCTCAGCAGCACTTTCAAATAGCATCTTAAATACCAAGCCCCTGAATGTCTACTCACAAGTAAGCAGGTCTCCTGTCTGCAAAGTACACACCTCAGTTCTGTGCAAGAGATCTCCCACTTGCAAAATGCACACCTCAGCTCTCCTGCCTGCAAATTCTTAAGATCAACATCTTTGCACCAGCTTGACTCTTTCCAATATATTTAAAGATCAATTGCCTTTAAATATCCACTTATTTCCTACCAGTGATAACAGCATAATATTATTTATTTATTTATTTTATTACATTTGTATACCGCCCCATAGCCGAAGCTCTCTGGGCAGTTTACATAAGATTAAAGCAATTAAAAACAATATACAAAAAATAAAACTGCAGAAACATACAATATACACACAATATACACATACATTGAAAACTACTGTAATAACTTTAAAAAGCTATAAACCTAAAAATAAAACAAACCCAGGCTCATCAGATATTGCTAAATGCCTGAGAGAAGAGGAAAGTATTGACCTGGCGCTGAAAAGATAACAATGTTGGTGCCAGGGGGGCATCGTCAGGGAGATTGTTCCACAATTGGGGGGCCACCACAGAGAAGGCCCTCTCCCTTGTTGCTGACCTCCAAGCTTCCATTGGAGTAGGCACTCAGAGGAGGGTCTTAGATGTTGAACGTAGTGTTCGGGTAGGTTCATGTCGGAAAAGGCGTTCCATCAGGTATTGTGGTCCCAAACCATGTAAGGCTTTATAGGTTAAAACCAGCACCTTGAATCGGTCTCAGAAACATATAGGCAGCCAATGCAAGCGGGCCAGAGTAGGTTTTATATGCTTGAACCTTTTGGTCCCAGTTATCAAACTCGCAGGCCAGTTGGGTAACCACTAGGAAGGAAGTTCCTCATCCCTGATTTAGGGTTTTCACTACCACAAATGTAATGATGGCTGTTAAGAAATGCATTGTTTTAACAGAAGGGTTATTAGTGGCTATTAACCATGATGGCTAAATAGGATTTCCATGCTCAACCGTGCTAGCATACAACACTGTAATGGACACTGGGGGCAAACAGCAGGCAAAGGGCATCACCTTTTGAGCATCCAGAGGCATATGGCTGGCAGCTGCTGGAAACAGATTCCTTGACTTGATGAACTTTGGTCTGATTCAGCAAGGCAATTCTTATGTTCTTAAGATCATTCTCACAACCTGCTTACTTGTTCAGTCTGACAATATACTATTGCAATAGTTACATGAATAACCCAAAGGCATCCCTGAAAGGAAATTATTTATTCAGAAACTACCTTTGAGAAGGCAGAGGGTAGGTGAATTATTCATTACCATTATGTAGTGGGGAGATGAACCTCAGTCAGAACCTGTTGTACAAAGCCAGTCAGGCTCTGTCTGGAGAAGTAGGCAGATTTTAAGACATGAAAGTGTATAGGTGCCACAGCCATAGTAAAGAATTCACAAAAAATAGTCCAATGTTGGGGTCACTTAAGGAACTTGGAATGCAGCACTCCAGAGATCTCCCCATATGCTGCAAAGCCCTGCTACAGCTGCTGTGATGTTCTCCTACATAATGTTTTCCATGCTCCTGTCAAGTGTCACCTAATTTGAGGTTAGAGATATGCGGGAATGTTGTTTCTGTTTGCAAATCATGCAAACAAGTCCCATTTGCAATCCAGAACACAGACACAGATCCCCAAATTGTTATTACATTCGAAAAACGCATTTGTTTTGTTGTTGTTATTGTTTTAAATGTGCATTTTGAAAAGCATTTTAAAAAAGCATTTTCACTCTTTGGTCAAGGGGGTTGTACTTCTGAAAAATACACACAAAATTGTGCAGCTCCCCCATTCCAAACGCTCAATTTTCCAGTTTGAACAAGCTAAACAGAAAACAAAAGTTGAAAACAAAAATGGGAGCAGACATTTTTGTAGGAGAATTTAGGTGAGCTCGGAAATTGCTGGTTTTCCTATCCCTTTCCATAATTTTTGTTGTTGGGATTCCCCTCATGTGAAGTTAGTTGTATGTGCCTGGGGAATCTTGTCAGGCATTCCTACAGCTAAAGATATAGCTATTCAAGAAAGAGTATGGCTCCAATCGTATCCCTGAGATCAGCTGGCTGAAAGTCATATGGAAGAAGAGCTGCTTTGCTGCTGGAGAGGGAGCTACAGTGATGTGATGCGATGTCCACCTTTGGACACATACATCCCCGAATGCTGGTGGAAGAATCTGCAGGCTGGAAGGCTCTGCAGACTAGGGGTTAATCTACACCAAGCAGGATATAGCACTATGAAAGCAGTATATGATATGTGTCAATGGGCTGCAACATAGGGTGACCAGATAAAATCCAGGTCAGGGCTCATGTAACTTTAACAGTTGTAGAGAAAAGGGAATTTCAGCCAGCGTCATTTGTATGCAATTAGTTCCTGGTGTAATTCTCTCGGCATCACAACAGTTAAAGGTGCAGGCACTATACTAGAGTGACCATATACAAAAGAAGGCAGGGCCCCTGCAACTTTAACTCTTGTGATGAAGAGGAAATATCACCAGGAATTAATTGCATACAAATGACACTGGCTGAAATTCCCTTTTCTCTACAACTGTTAAAGTTACATGAGCCCTGACCTGGATTTTATCTGGTCACCCTACTGCAACAGCTTTTATAGTGTAATATCCTGCTTGGTGTAGATTAGGCCCATGTCCCATCAGCAGAGTGACTGAGAATGGGGCATTGGCATTGTTGTGGGTGGCATAGGGAAAGAGTGCATGTATGCCAATTCCTAAACCTCCTAGTTGCACAGACACTCCCCCCCACACACACATAACAGGACTCTTCTTGGCGTAAGTAATTCCCCTCCCATTGACTGTAATGGGATGGAACAGGGTAAAGAGGAGCAGTCTACACACCTCCTGAAGCACTTCTGTACTATTTTCCCTTCTTAAGCTGGAGATGGCTTGGATACAACAGAGCTACCACTGAAATCCTTAGAGTTAAAGGATTTCAACTAATAAGATAACTCAATCTGGCTGCAATCCTGTACACATGTACATGGAGTATGTCCCATTGAGCTCAATAGGATTACTTCTGAGTAGTGAGGCTTACATTGTAAAATATTTTATTTGTTAGGTTCAGCTGTGTAATATGCTGTCAGATTTGAATGCCATAGGATGCTGCTGATAATTTTGTTTTCATCTGGATCAGATGGAAATCTTTAATTCCCCCGCCCTATACATATATCATACCTGATTCCATGGACTTCCATTTCCACCACTGACACCATTCAATATCAGTTTCTGAGTGATACAAATTTTTTTTGGGGGGGGGGGGAATAGACATGGAACCATGACTTTGTTTGCATACATTTTTTTAAGTGTGCATGTCTGTGCACATTATTTTTCAAATTGTACACATTTTTGTATGTCTCCACCCATTGACTAAAGCATGTTTCTGCACATTTGTAATGTACACATTTTTCTTCACATTTTCTTTGCACACTTTTCAGAAGTGTGCATTTCATCAGACAGATCGATTAATCTTAATATGGTCACTCCAACTTTGAACCTGCTCAGAAAAAAAGTATGGGTGAATACAAGCCAAATACAAACCAAATTTCAGTTTACCATACAGCACTTAATAAACTGGTTCTCTGAGCCCATAACTATGACCTTTGTACCCGATATTCCACCACACACTATATAACATATTTTCACCTGATTGTGGTAAAATATCCTTAATAATTTGGCAGGATGATTCAGATGACCAAACTGCCCAGGTGAAGGAGTATATTCTATGATAATTTGATCACCTATATGAGCAGTTTATATTAATCTGCCAAATATTCAATAGTACCTTACCACAATCTGGTGCAGATGTGGTGTGCTGAAATGATAATCAGTACAACCAAATAAGGATATAAGTGATCCGTCTACATCTAGTCTGTATAAGTTTCACACATAGACCTTTTCCCGCCCTGCTTGCTGGGCGGGAGGAGGAGGTTGCGAGTGGGGATGGGGGGAGGCGACGTGGGGGCCTGCAATTGGCAGGCTCCGGGTGGTGCCACCGGAGAGAGAAGGGGTCTAAGGCTATTTAAAGCCAGGACCCCTCCACAGCTCCACAGCTTGCTGCGCGGCTCCCTCCCGCCCTCCCCTGTTGTCAGTGTGGGTTTGCTGGTCGTCTGTTTGGAGGCCAAGTAGGAATTTTTTGCTCACAATCTAACTTGGCTGTGAGTTTTTTTGCCTACTTCACACTGCGAAAGCAGGATGGGTGATAATTAGGCTTATCTGGCTATTTGGTCACTTTAATGGTGGTAGGTGCAGGCAATTTTACACTCGATTAATGGTGAGCATTCACTGGCACTGTTCGGGTGATTGGTAAAGCCTGAGGGCCAACCACTGAGAGCCCTGCAGCATCAGTTGGGGGGATAGGGCTTCCCTTTGAGGTTAACCCTTCTAGTCTACTCGGAGCCCTGCGGCATGAGGGGAGACGACACCGGAAGACCTCCCACCTCATATCGAGGAAGCTCAGGGGGTGGCGAAAGTGCAGGCACCGCTTCTCGGGCTGTGAATGTCTCGCCCGATCCCCACAATGGCCTGGCTGGCCATGGCAATGCCCGCTTAGGTTCTCCTCCCCCTTTTCTTGCTTAACTGCGGAATAAATAAAGTAGCCCATGTTTAATCCCAACTTTTGTGTGGACTCTTCATTACTCATCTCTCGCTTCGCAAACTGTATTCTATCATCAGCCCATTTTATTCAATTTCTGATTCTGAATCAATCTACACAATTGTGTGTTGTTGTTATTGTTTTTTTAAAAAAACTGCTCAAAAGTTGCATTTTTTTCTTGTTCACAATTTCCCTAATATACACATTTTTTAAAAAAATGCAACACTCCGTAATATACACATTTTTATATGGACCTTTGCTTGATATGCCCATTTTTGTATGCAACGGTTTGAGCCAAGAGCTGCATTGCGAAATTTAGAGTAGTGTGCAATCCAAAGAATAGCTGTGTTTGAATCCTCATATTAGTCCACAAAGTGCTAATCAATGATTTGCTTAAAAATGCAAGCCAAATGATTTACCCCCCCCCCCTCCATCCCAAAAACCAAGTTTGCAAGAGGAAATTTTAAAAGCCTTGGAAAGTGCTTGTTCCTTTCCAGGAAAATGACAGAAAGACCAAAAACAAACAAACAAACAAAAAGCCTGTGGAGATGCATTGCATAGTTTCCAAAATGTTGCAGTTGGTTCTACTTTTGGGAAATATTTTAAATAAGAAAGGAAGTACTATAACAAATGCACCCCTATGTGTTTCTCTTGCAAGTACATATTGTGCCTGTAGTCTTTACAAGTAAAAAAAAGAAAAGGAGAGGGGGGGAAAAGCCCAGCTCTCGGTGAGAGAGCTCACTTCTTCTGATGACTGACAGCTGGATCAGGAAAGGAAATGTTTACAAGACCAGGAACTAGTATATTTTGTTTATTTATATCCGTGGAAACAGTAGGGACAGGAATAAACCACTGAAACTGCATTTTAGTACTACTTCCCTGTGCTTTAAACAACACAGGATGTTGTATTTGGCCTCCTCCACACGGGGCGTTTAATGAGCCTTGAAGGCTCATTATAAATTTTACCTACACACGAGCGGAGCGCAAAACGGGCGTACAGGCGCGTTATCTCCCCGATAATGCGCATTTTCGAACGCGCGTTAAATAGCGACTTTTATTTTGCTCCGGCCGTTAAAGCGCATTTTCGCTGTGTGAACAAGCGATTATGCGCATTAACTACCTGGAAAGCGCTTTTTGGGCATCTTTTAATGCGCTTCGCCGCTTCTCGCCGCCTCCCGTGCAGAGGGATTGTGAGTAAATGCGCCTCCGCGATAATGCGCATAATCGCGGAACCAGGTGCAAAGGCGCATTCTTGTGGAGGGGGCCTCAGTGTTCTGTTTCTCCCCAACACAGGGGTTGTGTTGCACATGTGTATGTGTGATGAGGAATTGAAGAGTTTTTGGCAAACTTTCACCTAAAGTGAAATGAGAATATAATTTGGATATTCCTTCACTGCCAAAAGATCTAAGCAATCTTGAGAGAAGCCTAATATACATGAACATTAGCAAAATGTCTTCTGTATCCCAGATCTTAGCCACACTATAGATATAAAACATTTTAAACCAATATAAAATGTTTTGTATTGGTTTAAAATGTTTTATATTGGTTTAAAATGTTTTATATCTATAGTGCAGATAGGCCACCAGACTCATTTCTAGATTGTCATCACTCGTTTTTACCTAAAGCAAAATTCAAAGAGGAGTTGGTGGCTCTTCCCCAGGCAAATAGTTTGAAGAATTTCTAATTATGTGTTAACAAACACTGTTCTGGACAGCTAATTTAATCCAAAATTGGGGAGGGGGGGTTGGTTGGTTGGTTCCTACTTGTGCTCTCATTAAGGAAATAGCTAGGAGTTACTGGAGGCCTGGAGCAGTCACTAAATGTAGCAACCCTGCATTTCCTCCTCATTTCTTAGAAATAGGTAGACAAATTAAAGTTATAACATGGCATTATCATGATGTGAGTTTCCTAGTTCCTGTTCAGCTTTGGCTTTCTCCAACCAAGGCAACCATTTGAGTTTGTTTAGGCATCACGATATCCTTGTAAGCTGGAGAAGGGAAAAGAGAAAACATCAATGTTCATTGTGGTAATTTAACAGTACACCATGAAGACCCAACTTCATTTCATTTTGGTCCTGCTACCTAATGGCTGGGGCATCATTATGTTGAACTGTTGGATCAATGTTTCCCCATTCACAGTGTTGTAGTACTTGGATGGCATTCTTGTACATGACTTTGGCCTCTGCGTCTTCTGGTATATAAACTCTAGTGGTACTTTGTATCACACACACACACACACACACACACACACACACACACACACCATTAGCCTTCTTTTTATTGAAAGGAATTATCTAGTTATAATGGGAAATCAACATCTTCAAAATATGACTACTCTGAATGGCAGAAATTGAGAAATGAAGCATTATATCACATTTATTAGAACAATATTTTTTTGACATGTTTAATATGCAATTGTTACACCTGTGGAGAAAGCAATTAACAGAGCTCCAGAACACCACATTTCTCCAGGATACAATTGCTGAGATTTATCTAACACACAACTGGGCCTATTTTCCTGTCTCTTCTGATGTTTTAATGTGATACCTGTAGCATTTTGGCTAAGTAAGAGAACTGTTTTGTTTTTCCAGTAAGTCCTGAATTGATTTCCCTTCAGAAAAGCTATATTCATGAAAGTTGATCAAAGTATGGGAGTGTTCCCCAACCAACTTATTGGCTTGTTTGTTTGTGTATGTTTCCCTGGTGTCTGAACAAAACTGGTAAATGAGTTAAAACTCTATGTTCTGCAGTGCACTGCATTTGGTAGTAAGTGACTTAGCTTGATCCCAGTTAAGTGTGTGTAGATATGTCTTGATTTCATTTTCACCTGCAAATCAGTTGTATGTTAATTATATGGAAGAAATGACTTTGAGTGAACAAATAGCCTTATAACAGCGAAATGGAGAGCAGGGATAGAAAATTAAAGGGCAAATCACAAGCATATTGCTCAGTGTATTCTAATGAACATGCCAAATGTGTTGTACGCAATTCAGCCAATCAGTGTGATAGCATTATTTTGATATATTTTATTTTTCACATTAAATCTATACTTTCAAAATATGGTTAATACAGCTGGTAAAAGAAAAGAAAAGGTGTGTGTGTGTGTGTTCTAACATTTGCTGTTTCTCTGCACTGGCATTTCATGGATTGTCATACCATACCTTCTTATTGCTGTCAAATGCTCTCTCTCGCTCTCGCTCTCGCTCTCGCTCTGTTTCTTTCTTGTATCACTTATCAACTGTGGGATCACATTTCTTCACATGAAAATAAAAGAGGCTGTCAGAGAAATCCTCGTCTGTCTTGTGGTAGTGGTAGGGATTATGAAGGTGGGATTATGAAAGCATTTTTATTTGGAATTAGCTGATATAACTGGCTTTGCTCTGGTCCATGAATAACATTTATAACATTTATTTGATAAATAATAAATTTCTCTGCAACTTATTCATCTTTAAGTTGGTTGGTTGGGATCTCTGAAATGCCTACACCTCCCAGCATGCCTTGGCCAGTGTGGCCATCTAAACCTCAAAAACAATCAGGAGACACAACCTTTCTAATAGCTAAAAAAGGATGCAAACCTAAAAATATGTTTTCAAAATATACCCGGTGTTGCCCACATACCTGAATAACATGTAGTAGGAAATTGGATCTCAGTGGACACAGGGAACTGTTGTATGCATGTGCTCTGAAATCCCTAGTACTGTATTATTGTTGTTGTAGTTGTTGTTGTTGTTAATATTTTTTATTATTATTATTATTATTATTATTATTATTATTATTATTAAAAAGGTAGTTAAAGAGCAGGCCAGAGTGGTACAGTCCCCTCCCTTTCCTTCCCTGCCCTGCATGCTAAGTAACAGACCAGTCAGTCGCACACCTGGCAACATTAAAGCCTCTCGGGGGGGAGGGGGCACAGTGTCTTATAAGACTGGTGAAAAATTCCATTCTTGTCATGAGGACATCCAAGTCATGGATACAAGCCAGGACCATTGCTCAGGTAGGTGAATATGTCAAGCACGTTTGAACTGCCTATTGCACTATACGAACCTCTTACTTCAAGGTGTCCCTGTTTTTCTCCTGAGAGCTGTTTCTACCCGCCCTCCCAAGCCCTACTCTGCCCCAACCAAGCAAGATCATTTTCTGTGCGCCAAGCCCCCCCCCCCAGCAACCATACCCCCATAGGGCTTAGGATGATCTCTGAGTGGATCCTGTGATAGCAACTTATGGAGGGGAGAGGTTTGTGACTGACTGCATGGTTTCAACCCCCTCCCCCATGATTCCAAAAGAGGAATTGGAGGGGGGGCTTTTCTCTTTCCCCAACCCTCCCCAAAAGCAAAACATTGGTGCCTCCCCTTTTCAATGAACCTCACTCACATCTTTGCCCCCGCCCCCCCTGCCGCCCCCATGCCCCCTCCACCTTCGGGTCATGAAACTTCACCAGGCCGGTTTGCATTCCTGAAATACAAAGGCAGTGGCAGAGTCTCTTCCTCCTACCCAATTTTGGAACTGTATGTCCCTCTAGGACCCAGAGCTCACTTCATTTAACCCTTGAAGCAGATGATAAAACCAGATGGAAACCAGATAGAAACTAATTATTTCTAAGTAAACCAGCTCAGCAGAAGGCATGGTTGGAACTGCAACCATTGAGGTTCTTCCCTCCTCTCATTGCTTAGGAGGAGTGAGGAGTGAGAGATCTCCACCTGCTTCTGTTGATGTTTGTGTGTTCTTGTTTTTGAAATGGCTGCTTTGTTTGCATCTCTTCCCTTAGGGCCAGGTTCAACTCTGTCCAAATAGTCTAAAAGTCTAAAGCGGGCCCTTCACTTCACCCATTCACACCCCGCTCCCTTCCTCAAAGCTCCCAGAAAAGCAGAACAAAAATGGCAGTGCCAGGTTAAGGTTTGCGTCTCCCCCAACCCCACGTGCATCCTTTTTCTCTCACTCTCCTTTTGCGCTCTTCCTTGGCACACCCTTCTCCCGCCAAAATTTCTACCGCCACCGCCACCCTCCCTTCGAGTCATTGGGCCCTGCTACTCAGAGAAATGGCCAGGTCCGATCTCATAATTGGAGTCTCTTCCCTCTTTCTCTTGCCCTTCCTTTCTCTTGAGGAGTTGACCCAGCCAGGAGTGAAGGAAAATGCCTCTCAGAAGTACCAAAATGGCCACCAAAGCCCAGTAAGGCTGTGTAGCTGTTACAGAGATCCCACGAGACTGCTCACGTGTCCGCGTGCTTTCTCAGAGAACTGCAAAATGCCTACACCTCCCAGCATGCCTTCAGTTGCTTAGAGTTGTAGGCATGCTGGGAGTTGAAGGCATTGGCGTAAGTTTAGTTTTTAATTAATTAAAGATAGTTAAAGCTGTAAAATACTGGATGTTAGATTTTTTCTGTTCCATGTACACAAAAACCTGTCTGTGTGAACAGTATTAAAGCAGCGCCGTATGTGGAAGTGGGAACAATTTGTGGCACCCTTAATTGGAAACTACTTTTGCCAGAGCCCACTGGAAGTGATCTTTTTACCTCCTAGTGGACATGGATAAATATGTGACTTGGCGTGTCGCTCTGCTTGCCGCAGCTGCCAAAAAGATTAGAAAGAAATACGTAACAGAGATAGCCACTAATTGTAAAGGAGATGATTGCATTTGACCATGTCCGATTTATATTACACCACTGATGGATCACCTATGACATACCAGTCTATATTTTTAAATTTTGTATATTATGTACTATATGCATTATGTCTATATACATTATGAATAACTTTTGTATTATTATTATTATTATTATTATTATTATTATTATTATATTTTTGGTGATTGTACTGTTATTGTTTGTTTTATGCAAAGGCCATTGGCCAAAAGCAATAAACTTGACTGACTATTGCTCTCTATTTTGAAGGCGTGCTCTATTTGAAGGGCTGTCCAATCCAAATCTGGTTGAAAAATAAAGAGCCATCAGAATGAACAGCAGGGTCTTGAAGCTGCCCATCATCCACTCCTGGACAGCAGCCCTGCAGTAATCCATGCAAGTAGCAGGGCAGGGAAGGACAGAATGAAAACCTGAGATCACGACCTCCTATCAGTTGGGGTTGAGTAGAGTTATTCAATAGTAATGAAAGTTCCCTTACTGTATACTTCAGGATAAATCCTAAAATATACTTGGGAAAAAGGCTGTTGGAAAGGATTGGATAGAATTGGCTCAAGGAACACCGAATATAGAAAGACGGCACTCTTGCTTGAGAATCAATACTGGTTAAATTGTGCTCAACTGATCTTTTGTGCAGCTTCTATTTATTTATAAAAGCATTTGTGCCTTGCCTTTCTGCTCACAAAGGGCCCACAAGGCAGCTTATGCCTTGGACTGGATATAAGAATGAGTTTATGATCACTCTGCCATAAAATCTATCTTTGCTTGCTTTCCTCTCCTCATGCAGCCAGCATTAAAAAAATAAAGTTTATGGAACTATTATTGCTGTCTGTGTGATGCTGGATGTTACATGTCTTTGGGGCTGTTGCAGTATTATTAAACACCAAGAAACCCTTTTTTAAAAAAATGTCCTTTTTAATTCATTCTTTTTAAACAAAACAACCCGGAACATTTGCTGCATGTATTAATCTGTAGTGTTGCATTAATGCTTTTGTGCTGTCACGAATGGCACACTAATGCTTTGGTTCCACAGACCATCCAACTGTGAGTCCTGCAGACCTGGACCCTGCTTCTCTGGCTCATTCCACCTGATTTGGGAGGCCACGGCCCTGATTGATTCAGACTACAAAGGCTGCTCCTCCTCCTGAAGATGTTTAGAGATTATAGAGAGTATGACAGAAAGACCAGCAGCCATGTCAATGGAGAAACTGAAGTGCCTCTCCCTAAATAGATAGTTACTCCTTTATTGAGCTCCACCTCTCCTTCCTGTTCCCCCTTTAACCCATAAAGTACCATAATGTATCATGCCGCATCTCCCTCCCTCTCTTTACTACCAGATCAATTTAAACTATCAGAACCGTCATACACAAGTAATACTGGAAGATACTGAAATAGTGAATATTTCTTGACAAATTATTAACAGCGTGTCTTTAAAGGTCCAGCCTTTGAGGTGGACACCACTCTCTTTGCTATGTGTGAAGGTTTGAGGCCAAAGTAAAAAGATCAGGCCTCAGAGGCCTGAGGATTTTCTATTGGGAAGGGTTATCCCTGCAAGGAATAGTTTCATTTCCCCAGTTAAGATTCATTTCCCTGGCTACATTTCATATCTTCAGTTCATTTCTTTCTGTTTTGGGGAAAGGGTATAAAAGAGAGGAGAAAGCCAGCCAGAAAAAAAGGAGGAAAAGACAAGAACATAAAGCAGCAGCAGCTGGAAAAGGAATTTTTCACAGCTAGTCTAAAGGAATTTGCATTTTTGCAACTTTTATTTTATTTCCATGCATTTGTATTAGGGATGTGTATCGTATCGTTAAAATGTACGATAACGATACGATAGAGTCGTTATCGTACATGTGTTTAACAATGACGATACAATAAAAAAACCTACATTAATCATCGGAGACGATAATTTTCAGGCGATTTTATCGTTTTATTGGACTGCCATATAAATATACCTATAACTTCTGTATTTTAAAAGTTAGAGGCTTGAAACTTGGTCACAGGGCTTATGGGGTATGCCTAAGTATGTGTTTGAAATTTGAGGTCGATCCCTCCAACCCTTGATTTTATATGATTTTTTTAAAAGATTGTTTCTGTTCTGATAGGTCTGAATGAACACACGTGGAAAGCTGTCATTCAGACTGAAACGATCTTTAAAAAATTCATATAAAATCAAGGGTTTTAGGGATCGATCTCAAATTTCATACACACACTTAAGCATACCCCATAAGCACTGTGACCAGGTTTCAAGCCTCTAACTTTTGAAATACAGAAGTTATAGGCATTTGTTTCTTTAAAAATAGGACTGCAAAAATATATTTTTTTCATGATAATTATTGTGAAGATGATACTGTTCACCTACAATATGAATGAAGACAATAATTTTTTGGGTCCAAAATGACAATAACGATAAATGACAATATTTTTCAGCGTGCACACCCCTAGTTTGTATCACTAAGCTGTATTGCCTAAATACCTTTAATTGTAATTTGCTTGTTTTAATTTTCTAGTAAACCATTGTGTTAATCCACAAGTGTCTGGCATGTCACTCATCCCATGTCTACAACCTAAACCCCATGTTATTGGGAAGGGGAAAGTAAAAAGGAGGAAGGTGGGATTCTTAAGGAGGCAAGAAATCCTCAAAGTGCTGCTCAAGGGTTTCAGGACACGGAAGGCAACCTTGTCACTGATTTGTAAATATGATGTTCTTTTATAGTGAGTTTGTTCTATTTTTTCTGGATTCTATCTTGTTCTGTTTGAATGATTCTGATATTTTAAGAACATGATATTTTCTGCTAGGTTTAGCTGCTATTTTTATTTGTGTTTAGGCTTTGATACTACTGTTCTATTGTGTTTTATTATCATTATCCATCTTGAACTATTAAGGGGGATAATCAGTATAGAAAATGTATGCATGGACATTGGCTGTGCTGGCTGGAGATGCTGAGATTTGCAGTTCAAAACATGTGGTGGGCACCAGGTTGGGAAAGGCTGCCTTAAAGCAGTGTCACCTGATTGGAGTTCAGGATCTAAGGGGATCCCCTTAGATCTAAGGGGATCACCCACCAAGTTCCTTGGTGGATGATCCCCTGAAAAGGCAATGTAACCTGAGGAATGGGACATTGACAAATTGCGTCAGTGACAAAGATCAGTTTTGAATCTGCAGTCAGAGAGAGAGTTGTTAACAGGCTGAAGGTAAAGGCAATTGAAATGCAGGATGTGTTCTTTAGGGTCTGATGTGGTGTTATAAATCTGCTGCCTTCTAGGAGTCTTTCTTTGCCTCCAGTTATCCTCTGCGAGTATGCTTGAAAATAAAGCAAATATTTCCAATGCATCGTAAGTCTCATCAGAGGAAATTATATCCCACTGGTTTTCTATTCACTGCTCCCAGAAAGGTAGTACTACAGAAGGCCCCCGTAAGAAATGGCACAATTGGATTCCTAGGTTTTCTAAACTAAACTTGCTTTTATGATCTGGCATTGAATCTTCTGATTCATTCCAATCTGATGCTATGTCTATATTCACACACCTGGCCTGTGCCAGAAACAAGTGCAATTGCTTTTAGCTTGCCTTAGAACTTGACAAATATCCCCCTCCTATAAATGTTTATTCCAACCCTCTGAGAACTTATTAACCATCATCTATTAGTTCCTCTAGAACTGAGAAGACCTTGGACATTAATGCTTTACACTTGATAAATTAGATGCATCTTTTTTTCTAGTAAGCTCATTTCACTAAGCAAATGCATCGAAGTTAGTACATCAAAGCTATTCATGTTCATGAATCATATATAATGGGGCTGTAGGAATTAACTTATAATGCACTTAGATCAAAATAGTATATTGCATGTGGTTCAGGATCATCTGGGTTGGTTCAAAGCTGGGAGAATGCCAGGCCAGAGAGGAGTCCCTGGAGGTGTTGTGGAATCCTGAACTTCATAATGCCACCCGCCACAGCTTGTGGTGGCAACTTCTGCAGAAATTCAGAGCAGAATTTGAGGCCTTTCCTTAACCAGGATAGCAAAGACAAAAATAGTCCATGGAAGACCAGAAATAATGTATATCAGAGTCCATCCCCATCTTCAGGGCCCTGCTACTCCTTCGGTATGAATCTGACAGACTCATATGGCTGTGCTGTGTTAGGGTGACCAGATAAAATCCAGGTCAGGGCTCCTGTAACTTTAACAGTTGTAGAGCAAAGGGAATTTCAGCCAGAGTCATTTGTATGCAATGAGTTCCTGGTGATATTCCCTCTTTATCACAACAGTTAAAGGTGCAGACACTATACTAGAGTGACAATATACAAAAGAAGGCAGGGCCCCTGCAACTTTAACTGTTGTGATGAAGAGGGAATTTCACCAGGAACTTATTGCATACAAATGGCACTGGCTGAAATTCCCTTTTCTCTACAACTGTTAAAGTTACATGAGCCCTGACCTGGATTTTATCTGGTCACCCTATGCTGTGTACTTTTTTGGCTCACCTGGAGGGCTGATCCTGTTGCTGTCCCTGTCTCTGAAATCCATTAAAAAGAGCTCCTCCTGAACTCCATGGTAGAAAGGTTGCATATAAATGTAATCAATAAATAAATACATCAAGCTGTATTTTAGGTAACTTCATAAATGCCTTACTCCATATCCAGCTTGCCTGACTGTTGGGAGGCTATTGCGTGTGTGTGTGTGAGACAGATGCATCAGATTGCCATTGGGGGTGATCCGGTGGTGCCACCAGCTGAGGGTGGGGCTCCACCTCCCAGTCTCTTCAGATCATGGCTCCCTCCCTGTACACAGGGTAGGCTCTGCTGGTTATCCTTTTGGGAGCCGAGTAGGAAGTTTTGTTTCATACTCTGATTGGCCAGGGCTATGAGTCTTTTTGCCTACTTCACACTGTGAGCCTATCTACACTACTGCTTTAAAATGGCTTAAAGCTGTTTAAAATGGTTTATAACAGTAGTGACAACTGTTGGAGCCCAGGACAAACTCTATATACAGTTTTCAAAACGTTTTCAAAGTGTTTTATCCTATTTGCGTAGATAGGCTCTGTAAGTGGGGAAGTTGGATCTTTAGGCAAATCCAGTTTATGTTTCAGTTGTTAGGTTAATTTGTCACAATTTTACAGATAGGCTAATGGGGTGGACACACTTTAATGCATCAGGGATGGTGAGCATTTTGAGGCACCATTTCGGTGACAGATGATGCCTGAGGACTCCCATTGAGGGTTTTGCAGACCCAGTAGGAGGATAACAGTTACTGGTGAGGCCAACTTCCGTCACTCACCTGGGTTCTGGAGATGGCAATCTTAAAGATGCTAGCCTGCAAGTATGGAATATCACCTGGCTAGTAGCTGGCAGAGTTTAGTGGCCCATCCAGGTATTTCACCTTTGCAGATTGTTTCCATAAATGTGGTCCTATTTTCATACCATACACTCACATCTTGTCTCTTTATTTCCTCCCCTCCTTTCACCCGTAAATGAAATTTCTGGACATCCCCATGCCCCATCATAAACTTTAATATCTTCCTTTTTTAATTTTCAAAAATAGCATGGGAACCATTCAGCTTCGGCACCTATTGATGTTGGAAATTCCTGAAAGGCAACAGTACATTGATTAATTATATTTATTAACTCTCTCTTGCTCATTCAGTATCATTGTTTTTATGTATTCAGTATCATTCAGTTTTATGTATTTTATCATGTTGTTGTTCCCCGCCTCGATCCAGATGGAGAGGCGGGTAAGAAATAAATTATTATTATTATTATTATTATTATTATTATTATTATTATTATTATTTCCCTGGATATTTTGCTGTCTAAAATGTCAGGACAAGCCTGTAGGCAGCTTCATGAATTCAATGGCTTAAAAATCAAATGGTTTTTCCATATATATGTGTGTGTGTGTGTGCTAGCACTTCTTTATCCCCTTTAGCCTTTTGCAAAAGCCACTTATTGCCCAAAGACCAGTTCAGATTGTGTAAGTCATGTGCTTGGTGCAACAGAGGAGATATCAATCTATATTATACAGACCCTCCAAGTTACAGAAAGTGAAAATTATGATCATTTATCTTTTTGAGACTATTTCTCAGAATCTGTGCATCAGGAAACTCTCAATTTTTTTTTACTGATTTTCTTTCCAGTTTCAATTCTGGAATCTTTTTGGGAGAGGGGAGGGAGGAATAGGAAGCTGCCTTATACTGAGTCAGACCCTTAGTCCAGCTAGCTCAGTATTGTCGACACTGACTGGCAGCAGCTCTCCAGGGTTTCAGGAAGGACTTCTTTCCTATCCTATCTATAGATATTAGGGATCAAACCTGGGACTAGGGATGCCACGGACCCCCTCTGCCGCCAGAACCCCAGACCCAGTTGGGTACTCCCAACACGAGCGTGGACCCCCACCTAAGCACTCGCAAGGCCCAGGAAGGTGCTCGGTAGCTGCCTGCCTGTGCACTGAAATCATGCACTTCCCCTTCCTGCACTAATAGCAGCCACCATTGACACAATGGGAGAAATTGCACAATTTCTCCCTCCCCTTAAAGGACCCATTGATGCAAGAATAAAGGTGTGAATGCTCCATCATCTGAATTTGAGCAGTGATACTGAGTGATGTGCAAGTCTCCCAGGCATGGCCACATCAGATTGCATCATAGAATCATAGAGTTGGAAGTAACCTTAGAGATCATCTACTTCAACCTCCTGCTCAATGTAGGCTCTGCAGTGTAGGGTGAAGCTACAGTAGGGTTGTATGGGAAATTTGTTTCAGTTCATTCTTTTATCCAGCTTTGCCCAATTTGCATCTTTCAGAACAAACGAAGACTCAATCGCAATCAAAGTCCATACACTTCCGAGCTTATAATGTGATACACAGACTAAAACCGAAAGTGTTCTGCTTTGATAATGGACACAAATACACTTTAATTAATGGGGAAACAATGTGTACATTTCAATGATGTGCACAATTGATATGTACATTTGGAAAAATAATACGAAAATAAGCATGGATTTTTCATGCAAAAAGAAAATAAAAAGCTTGCAATTGAATTGGAATGAGCTTTGAGAACTCATAGAACTTCAACGTGATCAAGTTTTGCTGATTTGCACACCCGTAAGCTTCAGCATCCCTGGCAGATGGTCGGTCATCCTCTGCTTCGTACCTCCAGCAAAGGAGATTTCACCACCTCCTGAGACAATCTATTCCACCAGTGAACAGCTCTCCCTGTTAAGAAATGCCTCCTAATGTTTAGCCAGCTCTGCTTCCCTGCATTCAGTTCATTGGTTCTAGCCCTGCCCTTGGGAGCAATAGAGAACAAATCTACACCATCTGATTTACTGATGTTGGAGCAATCCGGTTAAGGAATGGAACTCGACAAGCTTTTGATAGCTCAGCTCCCTCCCCCCCCCCCGACTCTGTTCCATCTTTTGCCAGCAGGCCAGCTAAAGCAATTTTTTTTTGGGGGGGGGGAGGGTGTTCCTAAAAATTTGCACAATTGAGTAATATGTACAATTTGCAGCCATAATTCATGGCAATTACACAAATTATGTATAATTATGGCCTAAATTATGTACAATTTGGGCCATAATTTCCACAAATCTCTATTTGTGGAAATTATGGTTTAGACAAAAAAAAGTTATGCAAAGTTCCTGGAATTCGAAGAAACTGCGCAGCTTGGATCGCAAAAGGAAGCCAAATCGGGTGTGCCACAGAAGTCCGGAAAGCCACAAAAGGTCAGCTTTCCTGGTGACAGGCATCCTTAGAATGATTATTTTTCAGACATGTCTCCCCTTAATCTTCTCTGGGTGAAACACACCCAGCTTTTTCAACTGTTTCTCATAGACCCCTCACCATCCTGGGCCCACTCTAGAAGAGGTCAGTTTTACGCCTGATTCTCTGAATATACTATTTAGCTTACAGTCGAATCTACGCCTAATACCTATATATGAGAGGCGTGGAGATGAATTACGGGCTCCATATAATGCACTTTAAAGTTGTTTACATTATCAATTGTATATACTGATGCTCGAACGGGGAACCATCGAAGTAAATTAAAAGTCGCTATTTAATGCGAAATCGAAAATGCACATTTACGAGGATAAAAATCGCCTGCACGCCTGATTTAAGCCTCTTTCGTAAAGAGATAAATTGCCTTAAAGGAGTCGTAAATCTATCATCTAGAGGAACCACTGGTTGCTCTTCTCTGGACGTGTTCCAACTTGTCAATGTTTTTGGTTGTTGATGTTTTAAATTGGGTGCCCAGAACTGGACACAGTATGCCATGCATTCTGACTAATACAGAACTGGGTGGAACTATTACTTCCCATGAACTGGACACTATACTTCTGTCAATGCAATCCAATATTCCATTAGCTTTCTTAGCTGCTGTATTGCATTGCTGGCTCATATTGTGATCCACTAGGTCTTTCTCTCATGTACTGCTGCCAAGCCAGGTCTCCCTGATCCTATATTTGTGCCTTTGAGATTATATATATATATGTATATATATATATATATATATATATATATACACACACACATTTATCTCCATTGAATCTCATCTTGTGTTCCAGCCCATCTAGATCCTTTTGAATCTTGATTCTGCCTTCTATGGTATTGGCTCTCCTTCCAAGCTTCACGTCAACTGCAAATTTGATAAGCAACTTTGTATACCCTCATCCAAGTTATTTATAAATGATCTAGGTGACAGTATTCAAAAATATCTGGAGGGCACCAGATGTCCTACCCCATGTTGTATAGTAAGCATGGCATGCAGTTTGGCCTTAAGTCCCATCTTACTCCTTCCTCATACTTAGCACAACACCCTATCCACAAGACTTGTCCAGCTGTCAGACTGCCTTAAGTGACTGGATTTTTGAATTTATCTAAGCAGTAAAAGGGGTTATATCTCCAGATGGAAAGAGGTAAAAGCAAAGAACAAAAGCCTAGAGCATGATTTCCCGAGCTTTGCTTTATTTCCTGATGAATGGCAGTATGGGCTTTACCTCTGCAAGCACAAGCTGGCTGAAGAAAGAAGAAAACAGCCTCTGATCCCCTATTTATGTAAATAAACCCAGGACAAGAGAACTGATTTGGGAAATTAATGGCTGAGTGAAGATCCCTGATCATATAAACATGCCCTAAGAAACAGTACTAAAGCAAACTGAGAAAAAAAGTTGCCTTGTTAGTATCTCAGTTCCCTACTGTTTTGTGTGCATTAGGCCAGCAGAGAGTTGTTGTCTGCCACATTTTTCTGAAAGCTCTCCATTTCTTTCTTTCCTTAGTCATGTCTGGAAGTTTGCTTGGAGAGAGGGGGAAAAGGTGTGCTTTTAATGTCCGAAGATTGTTTTTCAATTCTAGCTTTAGGTACTGTGTCAGAGGGACGTGACTGTGCTCAAACACTGAACACCTCCAGCACGGGATTTCTATTTTATTTTTCTTAAGATAAATCTAGGTGGAAAACTAACCTTTTAGATTTAACTTTTAGTTCATATTGATTTCGTGTCAAGGGCTTGCACTCTAATGATGCTTTATCCATCACAAGTGTTACTACATTGGAGAGCATTGTAGCGACTGTGAAAAAGAACCTGTCAAACAGAAAGGTGTGGAAGAAGGAGGAGACGCTTCTAAAATGTTTATGCAGGGGACATCAGTGGCATTTTATACCCTTCCATCATTTTAAAAGAGAGACTCGGCATCTTAACGTTTCCTTCTTGCACTTACAATGCATTATCTGATAATTTCTCTTTTTGCGTAATAGAAGCAAAGGGCTCCTGGGGTAATTATTGTGGGGTTTTGTTTTGTTTTTTGCTCGTCAAAGTACTTTCAGGCACAGGCGGCTCAGCTTGGGCCTGTGCAATGCAGGCTGCTGCTTGACACATTGAGCTCAGGGGAGCAATTTACATTTTGCTCCCATAGCCCCTCACTGTGTGCTATGCTTTCATTTATAGCTGTTGCAGGCAAGGAAAGGCTTTTTCCAAGTCAGCCAGGAGGCAATGCAATTTCAGCTGTGTTGCCATTTTAGCATGCTCAGAAAGGATCTGGGTCACAGATAAATAATACTTAGCATTTATACAGTTTTCTCAATATGCTTCACATATGTTCACTCAACAATTCTTACTGAGCTGTATGGTGGGTGTGTAGTAGCCCCATATGTGGGGGGCAGAGGGCTGGCTAAGGGGAGACATGATAGAGGTGTACAAAATTATGCTTGGATTGGAGAATGTGGATAGGAAGACATTTTTTTCCGTCTCTCAAAATACTAGAACCCAGGGTCATCCCATGAAGCTGATTGGTGGGAGATTCAAGACAAATAAAAGGAAGTACTTCTTCACACAGCACCTGTGCAGAGGGGGGGGGCAGTGGGGGCAGTTGGCCCAGGACCCGCAATTTTGAGGGGGCACTCCGACAAGGAGGTCCTCCCTAGCTTACGCTACTGCTTCCTTAGCGTAAGCAGCCCATCGAGAAGTGAGGAGCCCGCCTTGTGGAAACAGCACAGAAGCCGTCTGTCGTGAATACCACAGTCAGACTACAAGCTCCAGGGGAGCATGCCGCATGTGGGGCGGGGATATATGTGCCTTGAGGTGTTGTAGAACAGGTTTAATATGAAGGTGTTATGTAGAATGGAGAAGTTGGTGGGCATTCCCCCTTGGGGTGGCCATGTTGTTCTCCTTTTTTGAAATGGGAGGGCACACACTTCCCATCTGGCCTGGGCATATTACCAGCTTTGCACGGCCCTGCACAGCACATAGTTAAACTATAGAATTCACTACCACAAGATGTAGTGATGGCTACCAATTTGGATGGCTTTAAAAGGGGGTTGGATAAATTCCTGGAGGATAAGGCTATCAATGGCTACCTCCAATATCCGAGGCAGTAAGCCTGTGTGCAACAGTTGCTGGGGAACATGGGTGGGAGGGTGCTGTTGCACCATGTCCTGCTTTGTTAGCCAATAGCTGTGTGAACAGAGTGCTGGACTAGATGGACCCCTGGACTGATCCGACATGGCACTTCTTATGTTCTTATAGTGGCTTGTTTAGAAAGGCAATTGAGAGAAGAGGGTGGGGCAATAAGGAACAGACAAGGCAGAAAGGGAGAGGAAACCTTCTGAGTTCATATCAGATCTCCTGTTATAAAAATAGTAAAGTAGGTGGAATTCTGTGTTTATTCTCTGTTGCCCCAGGAATATTTTTTTACCTTTTCTCTTCCATAGCTCTAGGTTGCTTTTCTATACTTCAGTTTGCTTGTCATGGAAGTACATAAGATGATAGGCAAAGCACAATGCCTTCCCTTGTTGCCTTTCCTCTCTAGATGTGGGGCAGCAGGTGACTCGCTCTACGGCCAGAAGCCCTCATCTGCCCCGCAGGAGATAGGAAGAAGGAACTGAGGAAACGTGAGCTCACTCCTTATTTGGGGTGACTATATGTCAGGAAAAACCAGGATATGTCAGGTTTTTTGCAAAAAATCCGGGAAGGGGGAGAATTATGAAATTTGAAGAAAAATCCAGATTTTTCCCTTCCTCCCTCCACCCAAAGGGCAGCTCTACTGTATAGTCAATGGGAATTAACTAAAATGCTTACAGCTCCGTCATTTTTAAAGAACAAGAGATGAAACTTGGCACTTTGATAGCTCTTAATTAGGGCTTTAGAGATCAGTTCATCCATTGATTTTTAGGGTTTTTTTTTTTTTTTTTAAAAAAAGGTTTTAAAATTAATTTTTTATAAAACCATAATTTTTAAAGATAAGGAGATGAAACTTGGCATCATGATAGTACTTATGTAGAGCTTTAGCCATGCCAAGTTTCAAGCAGGTCTGTTGATTTTTAGCAATTTTCATAAAGTTCAAGGTTTAATTTTTTAAAAACACACACACACACACACACACACTGAAGCTGTACCCTTCAAACTCAGGTTGTCAAACCTCATCTTTGGAATCTTGCACCTTGAGTAGTTTCAGCCCTTGGCATCAAGGGGATCTTGAGTTCTTAGCTAAGAAGTGCTGGACAAGCACAGCACCTTTCCTGCTGCAGATTTGGTGGACAGTCAGGCACCTGGAGCTCAGCAGAGGTGAGGCATCCACATATCAAAATGTGGGAAAGGCGAGGTCAGTCAAAGCAGTCACGTGTTTGTGCAGGAAGTAGAGAGGAGTTCAAAGTCTGGGTGTGAAAAGTGGTGCCAATGCACAAGCCTTGAGAAGCTAATGTATATAAGTGAGAAGTGTGAATGGGTGAAGTATTGTCCACAATCCACAACACCCACCCTAATGTTAGAGTAGAGAAACGTGTGACAATCATTCACAAGTTTTCCCCCAAAAAAATTAATTCTAAAAATAAAAAAGCCAGACAGACAGCAGCAAGCCATGTTAAGCAGCAGCTTGCAGTGGAGTGAGGATACAATCAGAAAAGATATTTGAGGGAAGGGAAGAATGTATCGCACAGAGTATAGCAACAAAGTACAGCAAAAGCTACAAAAGTAGGAGTGAAGTTAATTTCAGATTCATTGGATGTCTCACTTGTTATTTCAGTGATATTAACATTGAGATGTTATATCTAACAGATTTGTCTTAATTGTGTGCTGTAAAATCAGACATGTGGCCAAGGCTATGTTCAGGTGGGCACACCTCTTTGGTGCTGGACATGCCCCCTGGGGGCGGGCATGTTGGTAGGGACACCCCCTTGGGGACCGACCATGTTGTCCTCCCTTTTGGTTTCCAAAATATGGTCACCCTACCTTATTTCATCATAAAAGGGAGATAGGTCATGGGATGGGGGACTCTTGAAATTACCTATACATACTGTTTGTGGAACTAGCTAAGGAGGGAAAGCTGCAACAAAAGATCATGTGGTTGCAAGCCATGCTGGAAGGAACACTTTGAAACAACATCTGCTTCCTTCTTATCATGCCATTCTTTGGTTTACCTTTAGGAGTGATTGTTCATGCTGGAATAAGTTCCTACAAAGTAGCTTAAAGAATCTGGAGGGCAACTTGTATCCTTTCAAATGTTGATGGGCCTCAACTCTCTTCTTCCTTCCACATTGGCTATACTGGCTAGGGTATAGCCAGGCTACTGGCTAGGCCCTCCAGATGCACCCTGATAACATCTGGTGGGCAACTGGTTGACCACCCCTGCTTTAAAGGGGTAGCCCTGTCAATGACTATCATAGCGCAGGAGGATAGATGTATAAAAGTGGAATTTAGGTGGATGAGAAACCTAATAAATGTTTTTCTGGCAAGAGTGAAATACAAAACAAAACTACCTGCATATACACCGCCATCAAATGGGTGAGGGGGGTGATGGTGACTTTAAATATACACTCCTTTGGTGGAGGGAGGATAAGACTTACACATCCAGGATTTTTATGTATGCTCATATTGTCATATATGGACTTTTTAAAAAGTTGCTGTCACTCTGGATGTAAATGATCTCTGTTTTTTAATTGTGTTGAGGTTTTTATTGTTGTAAACCACCTTTGGGATCCTTTTGAGGTCTGGAAGGCAGCACAGACATATTTTTTTAAATAAATAAAAATATGCTGCAATATGTTCCCAGCAATTCTGGATGACGCCATATCCTGGCATTCCACAAGCAAAAACAACTAGAAATGACGAAATAAGACTACAGTTTACAGACTATATATAATCACTAGAGATGTGCACAGACTGCCCGGATCGGATCAGGACCCGGATCGGGACCTCCAATTTTGTTCTGGATCAGATCGGAACAAAATTGGAGGTCCCCTGGATCAGATGGGACCTGATCCCAATCCGAAAATTAGATGTCCGATTTTCGGATCTACCGCCATTTTTCCCCATAGACTTGCATTGGGGGAAAGAAAGCTTTCCCCCAATGCAAGTCTATGGGGAAGAATGGCGGTGGGGCGGTGAGTGGGGGCCTAACACCCTTCCCTGTCCCTCCCCCCCACGCTTCTTACCTGCCGGGGAAGTCTGCTGCCATCCGCTAGCGCCCACAGGTGCCAGCGGATGGCAGCAGACAGCCCAGGCAGGTAAGTGGGGTGCCCCTCCCTTCTTCTCTCTTGCTGCTGGTGTGTCTGTTGCCTTCACCTGCTCAAATCTACTGAGAACTAGGCTTCATGGCCTAGTCCTCAGTAGAGCGCCAGGTGATGACCACCTGGCATTCTACTGAGGACTAGGCCGCAAAGCCTAGTTCTCAGTAGATTTGAGCAGGTGAAGGCAGCGGAAACCCCGGCAGGTAAGTGGGTGGATCTCCCTCTTCCCCCTCATGCTCCTTACTTGCTGGGGCCATCCGCTGCCGTCCGCTGGTGCCTGCGGCCCTGATGGTAAGCCCCCTCCTCCCCCTCGTGCTCCTTACTTGCCGGGGCTGTCCGCTGCCATCCGCTAGTGCCCGTGGGTGCCAGCGGATGGCAGCAGACAGCCCCGCCAGGTAAGTGGGGGGCCCTCCCTCCTTCTTACCTGCCAGGCACATCCGCTGCCATCCACTGCCGCCAGGGCAGCAGCGGATGGCAGCAGACAGGCCTGGCAGGTGAGTCCCCCCCCCACTCCTCCTTACCTGCCGGGGTGTCCGCTACCTTTACCTGCCCGAATCTACTGAGAACTAGGCTTCATGGCCTAGTCCTCAGTAGAGTACCAGGTGCACCTGGCACTCTACTGAGGACTAGGCTGTGAAGCCTAGTTCTCAGTAGATTCGAGCAGGTGAAGGCAACGGACACCCTAGCAGGTAAGTGGGGCCCCTTCACTCCTCCCCCCCTCATGCTCCTTACTTGCCGGGGTCTTCTGCTGCCATCAGCTGGCACCCGCGGATGACAGTGGACGGCCCTGGCTGGTAAGCCCCCCTCGCGCTCCTCCTTACCTGCTGGGGCCGTCCGCTGCCGTCTGCTGGTGCCTGCTAGCGCCCGTGGATGGCAATGGACGGCCCCTGCAGGTAAGCCCCCCTCCTCCCCCTTGTGCTCCTTACTTTCCTGTGCCGTCCACTATGGACGGCCCCAGCAGATAAGCCCCCTCCCCGTATTCATGCTCCTTACCTGCCGGGGCAGGTGAGGAGAGCAAGTGAGGGGAGGAGGTCCGATCCTCTGATCCAACATGATCCAAATCGTGTCCTTTTTGGATCGGATTGTATTGGATCAGCCGATCCAGGTGCTAGGGATCAGTTCGGATAATTTTATCTGTTTTCCCCTGGATTGGGTCCGGATCGTGGATCAGACCCAATCCATTGCACACCCCTAATAATCACCAGTGGAAATGTTTCTCTGGGCAAATCATTATGTTCTGTGTTTTAAATTTTTTTTTTTTGATCCTGCAATGTATAACTTCCCAGACTCTAAAGCAATTTTTGTGCCTAACCATTATATTCTGATAGATTATGGTGAAACTGGTCATAATAATGCCTTCAGTTTCATCTCTTATTGAAACTAAAGCTAGATGAGATATTGAGTTGCCTTATTTGGTGCTTAATTGGTCTGTTTCACATTAGTAGTCTTCCTACTTTAATTACTGATACCTTAGCAGTGAAATTATTAATTTCAAGTTTTGGAAGTGTAAGAACTCATGTTCAGCTCACCATTGGTTAATTAAAAACTGGATATGGCAAAATTAGCATATCTAATAACATGTTGGGAAAGGGGAAATATATTTTGAAAGGATTATCTGTGAGGGAACCTACTGAGTTCATAGAAAGGCCAGGTAGGTAGGTAGATAAAAGTCTGAATTGGAAAATTGACATACTCTTCATATGTCTTTAAAGTTAGGGGTGCCATCTTATGCACGTTTAGACAGAAAATGTCATACAACTTCCAGCATTCCCCATGTACAGCATTGTGCCCTAAGAAGATAAGAGGCAGCTAATTCTACACAACATCTGAGCAGGGCCATGCAGAGTTGGTCATATGCCCAGGCCAGATGGGAAGTGTGTGCCCCCCCATTTCAAACTGCTCATTAAGTATTTTTCAGTGCTAAATACATATATGAACTAGAAGTGCCCCCTCAAAATCGTGGGCCCCGGGCCAACTGCCCCCACTGCCCCCCTCTGCCCTGCCCTGCCCTGCATCTGAGATGGGGAGAGATTGCCTGATAGAGTTTAGTAGTAGCCTTATTGCACATGACTACACCTTATATTAAATATGTACTATATAGTTCCATCTGGTTTCTCGTATGCATATAATTCAAAGTTGGGAGTTAGTTTGTCATCCTTTTTTGACTCCTTCCCAGTGACCAATCCATATGAAACACACTTCATTGGAAAGCTCGAATAACAACAGCTTTCACTATAATTCAGAGTTGGGAGTTTATGTCCAAAAAGGTTTTCAAAAAAGAATTAGACTATTTTCTATTTTTGATCTCAAAAATGTCATTTATAATTAACAAACGTACTTCATTGCAAATGGGAGAATAATAAAATATGAACACAAAAAAGTATCTGTACACCTTGATAAACTCAGGTGCAGGCCAAAGTACAATGATATGTCAGTAAGATGTAGCCTGTAAACAAATCATGAAGGGATTAAATGACACCTACAGTTAAAAGTAACCCAGTTAAAGTTTATTTATTTATTTTTAAAAAATCAAAACATTTATATCCCACCCTATATCACTGTGATCTCAAGGTGGCGAACAGATAAAATCAGTACAATATAAACATAATATACAGGGCTTTAAAAGTATTTAATCGTTAACAAATTCAAACCAGTAGAAATTTTTAAAAGCAATAAAAACAATTAAAAACAATTTAAACTGTGTGGGACCATGGAGAATTTAGCCTTCAAAGGCTTTGATAAAGAGCCATGTACTAACTTGGCTTTGAAATGAAGCCAGTGTTGGTGTCAGTCAGGCCTCCAAGGAAAGGGTATTCCATAGGGTGACCAAATTTTGGAACCCAAAATCCCGGTCCCCCCCGCCACCCGAAACAACCACCCACCAAGCCACCCCCCCAAAACAACCCCCCCAAGCCACCTCCCCACCCAAAACAACCCCCCCACCAAGCCACCCCCGCAAAACAACCCCCCCAAGCCACCTCCCCACCCAAAACAACCCCCCCACCAAGCCACCCACCCCCAAAAACCATCAGCCCGGACCTACCGGGTTCTCTTCCGCTGTCGTCCCCCACCGGGTCCGCCGCCGCCGAGTCTTCCTCTGCCGCCACCAGGTCCCCCGCCACTGGGCTCATAAGGCCAGCGGCCGCGCGGAAGAGGCAGGGGAGGGCCGGATCCGGAAGTGACGTAATCGGCCCTCCCCCGCCTCTTCCTCACGGCCTCTGGCCTCGTCGGGGCTAGTTGCGATGGCGATGACCCCCGAGGAGCCCAGATGCCCATGAGGAAGAGGCGGGGGAGCTCCCCCGCCTCTACCGTGCAGGCGTCCGGGCTCCTCGGGGGTCATCGCCATCGCGACTAGCCCCGACGAGGCCAGAGGCCACGTGGAAGAGGCGGGGGAGGGCCGATTACGTCACTTCCGGATCCGGCCCTCTCCCGTCCCTTCTGCGCGGTCTCTGGCCTCACGAGCCCGGCAGCGGCGGTGGAGGACCCGGCGGCGGTGGACCCAGCCGCCCCAGCAGGTAAGTGCCCCGCGCCCCACGCCCCGCGCCTCGCGCTCCTTACCCGCAGGGGCGTCCGCTTCCCTCCGGTGCTCGAATCTACTGAGAAACAGGCTTCGCGGCCTGTCTCTCAGTATCGCGCCAGGTGATGACGTCATCACCCGGTGCGCTACTGAGGGACAGGCTGCGAAGCCTGTTTATCAGTAGATTCGAGCACCGGAGGGAAGCGGACGCCCCTGCAGGTAAGGAGCGTGAGGCGCGAGGGAGGGCACTTACCTGCTGGGGCGGCCACTTCCCGGGCTCCTCCGCCACCACCGCCGCCGGGTCTACCGCCGCTCCTTGCTTGCTGCCACCGCCGCGTGACCCCCCGCCACCCCGGTTTGCCCCCACCGCCCCCCGGTTGGGCCGGTTCGCCCCAGGTTTCCCGGTTAGGACCAGGAAACCCCGGGTCATCTGGTCACCCTAGTATTCCACAACTGGGGTGCCACAACAGAGAAAGAAAGTTTTGTTAAATCTTTCGTTAGATTGGATTTTTCTCCATGAACTGTGCTCGTGGGTAATCAAATGGTTTTAGTTAAAAGTAGGAGTGTGCCCTGGATTATGAGGAGTTTTAACAAAACAAAAGAGGATTATAACCATAAATATTAATTAATAATAGCAACAATACAGAAGTACCCATATGCATGTCCCTTGAAAAAAGAGTGAAAATAGCAACAGATCAATCCCCATCTGACTGTACTCAATGGTAGAGCACATGCTTGAGAAGGTGCCAGCTTCAATCCATGGCATCAGTTAGCAGGGGATGTGGAAAGCCCACAGTCTGAGGCCTTGCAGAGCTGGTGACCATAAAACCCCCATTTACACAAGAGTAAAAGGCACAAATGATCCATTTGTGCTTTCACTCTCGTGTAAATGGGTTCTTTATGTCCACCATTTACATAGTGGAAGGGGGAATTATGCAATTTCCAGAACCTGCATTGTCATACACAATGTAGGCTTCAGAAAGGGGTATATAGCTGCCGGGTGCCCATTGTCTGCATGGCTCTTGATCCGTGGGTCCACAAATGCACTGTGAGTGCATGACTGGATTTGGGGTGTGGCTATGGGGGTGTTCAGCAGGAAACCCGCAATGTCCCTATTACTGGCTGTCTGAATGCAGCAAGTGGGTTTAACAAATGGTGGTTGCTAATTCCAACATCTCATGTACAGCCAGTTTGACTTCTCCTAGAATTCATGTATGATTATTTATTTTATTTACAATATTTATATGCCTCTCTCTAGCCAAAGATTTTGGATTGTGAACAAATAGATCATAGAATCATAGAATAGTAGAGTTGGAAGGGGCCTATAAGGCCATCGAGTCCAAACCCCTTGCTCAATGCAGGAATCCACCTTAAAACATACCTGAAAGATGACTGTCCAGCTGCATCTTGAAGGCCTCCAATGTTGGGGAGCCCACAGCCTCCCTAGGTAATTGGTTACATTATCATACTGCTCTAATAGTCTGGAAGTTTTTCCTGATGTCCAGACGAAATCTGGCTTCCTGTAACTTGAGCCCATTATTCCGTGTCCTGCACTCTGGGATGATCAAGATGAGATCCTGGCCCTTCTCTGAGTGACAACCTTTCAAATATTTGAAGAGGGCTATCATGTCTCCCCTCAGTCTTCTCTAGGCCTAACATACCCAGTTCTTTCAATCTCTCCTCATAGGGTTTTGTTTCCAGACTCCTAATTATCCTCATTGCCCTCCTCTGAACACGTGCCAGATTGTCTGCATCCTTTTTGAAGTGTGGTGCCCAGAACTGGATGCAATACTCAAGATGAGGCCTAACCAATGCCGAATACAGGGAAACAGTACCTCACATGATTTGGAAAATATATTTCTATTAATGCAGCCCAAAATAGCATTTCATTTTTTAGCAGCCACGTTACACTTGTAGATCAGCTTATGATCTACAATTTCAATATCTTTCTCGTTTGTAGTATTGCTGAGCCAAGTATCCCCCATCTTGTAACTGTGCATTTGGTTTCTTTTTCCTAGGTGAAGGATTTGGCATTTGTTAATGGAGGCACAGTCGTGCCTCCATTGTTAAGGGCCATCAGTAGAAAACACGTTCTACCATGTTAAAGTGATAATTGGGGGGGGTCATTCTAACAGACATAAAATCGAAAATATTTCACCAATCTCTCTGAAATTTACAAGTGCCAGAAAGAAATGTTTGTTTTACATTACCTGAAAATTTCAAGAAGATTGGTGAAAGACTGAGGGAAGGAGAGCAGTTTAAAGTAAAAAGATTAAAGAATCCCCTGAATCCGAAACTGAAAGTTGAACTCAGGGCTTGCGACCATTTGTAGGCAGCTGTCCTTACCTTCAGGGAGCCTTTTTAATTAATCCAATGGCACGGTCTACTTCCTCCCGTTCTAGTGTTGATGGAACTGCTTTTCTTTTTTAAAAATTCGCTTAAGTGGATTTTATTAAATTAAAGCTGTGCCTGTTTAAGAAATCCGGTGGCTATTTTGATTCTGGCACATGCTCAGTAGAGTCTCCCCCCTCCCTCCTGCGTCAGCTACAAACAATGGCTGCTTCCTCTAGCAAAGACGGTGCTGTAGTCTTTTCTCAGAAGGAAGTTCCATTGACTGAATGCAATGGTCTTACTCCCAGGTAAGTGTGTAGAAGATTGTAGTCTTTATTTTAAAAAAAACAGTCTGGAACCTTAGATAGAAGATTGTAGTCTTTATTTTTAAAAAAACAGTCTGGAACCTTAGAAGGCGGAGAGGGAGAGATGTGAGTGAGAATTCACTCTCCTTTACAGCACTATAACTCTACAATTAACAACTTGCTTGCATGCTTTGCATGTGTGTATGTTCATTTGATTATGGCTGCTGATCATAAATTTTCATATAAATTCAATCCAAGGCATGTCTACTCAGAAGTTAGTTCCACTGAGTGCGTTTATTAATGTTACATTTATATCCTGCCTTTTTTTCCTCTTGCAAGGAACCTAAAATGGCTTACATAATCCTCCTCCATTTTATCAGCACAACAACCCTGTAGGGTAGAAGAGTCAGTGACATTCTGAATTCTCTTAGCTTTTCTAATATTTTTTTATCTATTGTGTATTGTTATCTCCAGTACCAACATCTTTGACAGGCTTAATATAGGATTCATTAACCTCAGGCTATTTTTAGAGCATAAAAATAAAAATCCAAACTTGGATAGATTAAAATTAAATTGAGCAATATTTCTAAACACCCACATGGCTATTCTTGGTACTGGGTCAGATGTAGTGATATAAGAGGATGTTCAGACTCCATTTAGTTGATCAGTTGCAAAGAAGCTTCTCTAGTAAGGAGGAAGGGGAAAGCCCTAGACTGATAATTTTTTCAAGTGCCATATCTCCCCCCACAAAAACCCATGAGGTAGGTTAGGCTAAGAGTCTATGACTGGCTCAAAACCATCTAGTGAGTTTCTTCTGCTGCTCATTTTCACAGAAATGTAAAACAAATGTTTGGTAATGTTTGGGTGTATGGCATGTGCTACTTTTACCCTCACAACAACCCTGTAAGATAGATTAGGCTGGAAATTTAGCTGTAAAGTCAGCAAACTCCATGTTAGGCATTATAAGAAAAGTAATTGAGAATAAAACGGCCAGTCTCATACTGCCTTTATACAAATCTATGGTGTGACCACACTTAGAACACTGTGTACAGTTCTGGTTAACTATAGAGGCGCATCATTTCCTTTCCACTGCTCCAATTAGGACCTTCAATGGGAAACTGTGTCATTCCCGGAGATTATAGAAAAGGCCCTGATTGGAGTAGTGGGGGGCAGAAATGACACACTTTCCCCTCCTCCACTCCAATTGGGGCCTTTAAGGTGGCGGGTGGGGGATGACGCTTTTTCCAGAGGCCCTGAAAAGTCACTTTCCTGCCCTGCCCACAGGTTGTCCTCTTTTTTGGTTTCCCAAATATGGTCACCCTACTTTATGAGGCTTCTGCAGGCTACCAAACAGAGAACTATCAGGCCATAAAGTTGCTTAAATGGGTCTGCCAGAAACCTGGCCTCACCGTTCCTGTTAGGTCCATGTCCTACAGGAAATGCTCTCAGCTGAACTTGATGGAATCCCATCCTTCATCCCTTGGTTTAATTTACTGACTTCCCCTGGCTGGGCCTTGCAGGAAACAATAGGGTAGACAGAGCAGGCATACATAGCACGCGCAGAGTGCTGAGAGTGGCAAATCTAAAAGCAAATACGTTGCTTTTAAAGAACCAAGGAAATTCAATGGGTCTTTTAAGTAAATATCTATGGATGGAAATGCAGCCCATGCAAGCTTGAAACTTGACCACAAACATGATCACAATCTGCTACTTTCAGATGCAAACAGGAAGAAAAAGCATGTAGCATAAAATGAGCTAAAATAATTAATATAGTAAACTGTAACTTATTCTAATTTAGGATATTTTCCTGTATCATCTTGTGCGCTTCCAGAATAAATTGGGGAGTTTTTAGTCCAGTAGAACTTTTTTTCAGGTTCTCTCCAAATACAGACACAAAACATGAAATGCTTCTTTTCAGGAGTCAGTCATAGAAAGCTTTTATTTCTGGACATTGGCTATCGAAAAATTCAAATGAGACCCCTCAGATTTCAAGTGAGAGAGCATAACTTCTGGGGTTCATTTATTATTTTGAAAAGTGGGTGCAACACATATCACTAGCTTTGATTTTATATTGGATGTCAAAATGGTGTAACATCCTAGCTGATGCTGGCTGCTTGTCAACTGTATAATATCCAGTCATCCGTTACACAAAGCCATGAAATTCATTAAACAAAAAACCTATGGTTTACAAAAACAACGTTAAGGCTCCACAGTTTCCAACCAAGCACCAAAAAGCAGGGAAATTGAGAGTTAAGGCTCCCAAGCCTTAACGCCACATCCTCCCTAAGGAGGCAGAAAGTGCAAGTGAAATTCTCATTCTCCCAAAGCAGATAAACCATGAGGACAGGATGGAGAATATGATATGCAGAGGTGACTGTGGGGTTGTGGAAAACTGATCACGAACAACTTAGGGCCACCTACTTCTCTTTTTTTGTTTAGAGCAGCCCTTCCCCAACCTGGTGCCCTCCAAAGGTGTTGGACTACAACTCCCATCATTGCAAGTCAGTATGTCCCCCCAGTTTGAGAAGGTACCATTGATAAGCACTCTTTGAGTCTGATTTTGTAGCCAACTGTGGATCCACCTAATAGTTGTTCCATGTAGCCCACTTTTATTTAGTTTGCTAATCATAATGTCATGGGGATCCAATTGTGAGTGAGAAATTTTCTTTATTGCATTCAACATTTTTGACCTTGAGTATGCAGATGTGAAAACATCTTCCACAACTCCCAAATTTACAAAATAAATAAATATCAACCCTGAAGTAATTATCATTTCAGGATTTGCATTTGGTTGTACATGGTTTAAAGAGCTAAGGCAGGATATGTGAAGAAAAACATCAGTTCATACATGACAGGTAAATTCTGCAATTAAAAACGGCTAATCCTATGATGGCAAAGAAATAGTTTTTCATCCTGTGAAGTTAATAGACTGTGCTTCATTCACAATCTGTACTGAGAGGAATGCAGATAGGAAGAGGGGATTATTAGTATGGGTTTTGTTTTTGTTTTTTGTATTATATACCTCTAGGGTTTATGTTAATATTGAGCTGTGAGATTATCCACAGAGACAAACTGTTAACAATTTCCTGTAGAGGCTGAGAAGCTAGAAGGTAATCAAATATCTAAGATGAATGTGATGTTTAGAATAGAAACAAATTGTTGTATATAAAAAAAATCCCATTGAGTCCATGTATGATATCTTCTTCATTAGAGCTGCCTCTAAATAAGTAATACTATCATAATTCACTTGTAATGCCATACTAGGGAACTGGGTTCTCCTTCACTCCTCGCTAGAATGACAGATCAGGGCAATGACATCCCTTTGGAAAACTGTTCAGTCATTTACTTGAGCCAAAAAGTCATTTTGTGTGCCTGTAAAAGCTGCAGCTGGATTTACATATTTAATTCACCTGCATTAATGACAGAGTAGTGTATTCCCTTAATTGTGAGAAAAACAGTCGCACATAAGGATGCAATTTTCTTAATGTTGGACAAGCTTCCAGTGTAATGCAGTAACACTTGATACTAGTGCCATCTCTTATGTATGGTTCTATGTCCCAACATTAATAAGAACCTAGTTTGTGGGCGTATTTGCTTAAACAAGAACTGTACAAATATGTAAACTAGGGCTTGAAAGAAAAAGATTACGAGTGGGTTCAGATGATCATTTCCCCCATCTCACAACTCATAGGAAGCTGCCTTATACTGAGTCTGACCCTTGGTCCATCTAGCCCAGTATTGTCAATGCTGGCTGACAGCAGTGGCTCTCCTGGGTTTCAGGCAGGAGTTTTTCCAGCCCTACCTGGAGAAGCCAGGAATTGAACCTGGAACCTTCTGCATGTAAAGCGGGTGTTCTACCACTGAGCCACAGTGGAAGACCAAAATGCTGATGGATTATTTGAAGAACTCCTTTGATTCATGGATCCCAGCACTTCCTCTTCCCTCCTGCTGTTTTTGTTATGCTCATGGGACACACCACAAGTGCTACAGGAACTAGCACTTCCAGTAGAATCCCCAGAAATGAGCAAAATACTCCTGCAAGTTCCACTGACTTCTCCATTCCAGAAATTATTGTTTTGGCTAATTTCTAATTACTGTACAACCCTTTAGATTTCTGTTTCACTAGCAGTGGGTCCTGCTAACATGCAGGAAGCTTTGGATACTGTCCCATGATTTTGGCAAACAAGAGTTCTATAAATCCTGAAATGGGACTGGTCTCTCATGTCATCAAACACTTATTTCTTTTGGATCCTAACGTGCGAACATTCCCACATAATCATAGGCGTGCGCAGCTCATTTCATTAGGGTGTGCACCTTAAAGGCCCTGATTGGAGCGGAGGAGGGGAAAGCATGCTTTCTCGCCCCTCCACTGCTCTAAGCGGGGCCTAAGGCCCCGCTTGGAGCAGTGGAGGGGGAGAAAGCGCATTTTCCAGAACCTCCAGAAAGTGCGTAGTTCCCCCAGGGATGCTAATGGTGGCTTTCTGGAGGCTTTCCCATCCTTTTAAAAGCCCCAATTCAGTTGGGAGGGGGCAGGAAAGCAGAGGTGCCCTGGGAAATTAGAGTGTGCCTGGGCACACCCAGCACACCCTGTGTGCATGCCTATGCACATAATTAGAGCTGCACATAATATTTTCCCATTTTGATTTAGGCACACAATTCTAACTGGGTTGAGGTAGCATCCTCTGATATAGCCACCACCCTCCAACTATTACAGCACATATAAATGAATACTTAGGCCTCCTCTATACCCTCATCTGCAGGCACAGCCTCAGTTACAGCACAGTCTTGAAATAGGGAGATAAAAAACCTAATTCTTCTCTTCTCAGCTTAGTCCAATAACTTGCCCAATCACGTGCTTAGCATCACCTAATTTCTGTTGCTATTTGGGGATGAAGATAACTTTTTCTAACAGCTGCATTGGAAGGATGAAGATGCTGCCTACAGTGGGAGAGATTGACCATGCCCTTTTTCTCACCAGCTCTCCAGGTCTTTCACAATTGGCAAATTTCCTGTAATAAATATAATCTTTCCCTCTTTGTAGTTCAGACTTTTTAAGAGTGCTAAATAACACAGAGCTATGCCAAGTAGCCTCTCAAAATTCTCCACCCTATTTGTGGGTAGAGAACTTAGGAGGCAGCAATTTCACTGTATTTCTCCAGGAGGAGGAGAAATTCTCCAACCATTTCTCACAGGTAGGCATCACCATTGGCAAGGGTTTTGTGTTGATTTTTGCACTGGACTGCAAGTGGCAACAGCATCAAGTATGTTGGCAGCCTGGCCCCCATTTTGCATTCTTCACAATGCTCCACATACCTAGCATCACTCCAGGACACTGACGGGGAGGGGAAATGCAGCCATGACAAAAAATAATGAAGAAAATGTGGAGAAAATTCTGAAAAGTGTCCTTTTATTTCTAGGGTGTAAGAAAAGAAAACTCTCAGGAATTTCCTGAAAGATGTCTTTCCAGATGACAGGAGCTTCCATTTGTTCCATCTCATTATCAGGGCATTTTATAATTTATTTTGAATGTGTGTTGGTGGTTGTTTTTGACCTTAACTAATCACTGTGAGGTGGCTGAGGGTAAAAAAAAACAAAAAACCTGTGGAAGAAATTTGTGGCACAAGGAGCAGAATCAGATCCTCCTTACAAAATTTAGATTTATCTTGTCCAGCTTTTAAATAGAATCATGAAATCTGAGAATATGTTTGGGCAGAAAAGGGTACCAGGCCTCATTTTGTAGTACTGAGCAGCGAGTATGCTCCATTGCAATTGAGCATTCTCAGTAGCATAAGTTAAAGTAATGTGATGAGGTAAGGGGAGATGATGCCATGCTGGCTCTATTCATGTATGCTCCCCAAACAAAATCAGGGTTCCAAACTGCATGGGGAGCATTCATGACTTGAGATGGTTCCCCATTGCAGAAGGTTCCTCCACTGCAAGGACAGGTGATGAGGATGTAATGGATCTTCCAGGCATGCAGTGCCACATCCTCCAAATCTGGCAGTATGGTGATTCAGCTATTAGATTCCTGTGGCTTATAAGTGTGAGGCATTCTACAATCTAGGAAATGCTTCATCAATGTATAATTAAAAGATAAAAGATTATAAAGTATATTCCATTCAAATATCTGTTTAGCCTCTCTAATGGGGTGGAAGTGCTTAATCTTTGGCGCTTATGATGGAAATCATTTAGAAATAAAACTCAGCCTCCACTTTCATTCCCTCTCTCCCGCCCCCTCACTGGCCAATATTATTGTAAAGAGAGGACATGGTAACTCACAAAGTTTGGCAAGGCTTTAACTATCTGGGAATGTTATCAAAGCCGATGAATTTGGAATGTCCTTTGGTGTTCGCAAAAGGTATCATAGCCCACTAATTTGGCATGCCCAAGGCAGCTGGGATTGACATCACAGCATAACAATTTGGCATATGCGCACTTAAAAAGGTCCCTTAGGTATCAGAAGGGAATGGATACTTTTCCACTCAGTTTATCTCTAGCAGTACATCCAACAGAATCTTTTTATAACATAAAACCTCATTATAGGCTTTCATTAAAATAATAAAATCAGGTCAGAACACGAAGAGCAAGTTCAATGCTAGCATCTCCTTCCCCCATCCCCTGAAGCACATCATATATTTAATTTATTTCTTTTAAAGTCTTGTTCTTGTGCAGCTGAAAGAGACACAGCAGCGTTATATTCTTCTCCCCACCCCTGCCATTTTAATAGTTACATTCATATGGGAGGATTCAGGCAAAACCCTTCCTACATGGAAAGAACAGATGAGAAGGATGTGAGATCATGCTGGGTAGCCTTGCCCCCTGATGTGTTTGCCAGCCATGTCTCCCCGCCCGGCTTCTGGTTGTGGATTCATATCACTGCAATCAGAATTCCCTTTCATGTGCAGAAGCCCTGTGCCCATATGGTGATACTGCATGTGGCTGTCAAATGTGGCCAATGGGAGCATGTCTGAAAGACGCATCAACAGTAGGTAGTACGGCTACATGGTTATGCACAGCCTCCTCAAAAATGCTTTAAACTTGTGATAGGGCTTGTTTGGACACCCTCTTTTGTTTACATGGGGATGGGCACTGGAGATAGCTGAGCAGATTAAGGATTAGAGTAGAAGTAGAAGCCCACCTGCCTACAGCAAGCCCCAGCATGCATTAGTTGCTCTAAGCAGATACTGCCACGAGGGGGTCACTGGCTCAATTTAAATGTGAAACTGGACATAGCAAGAACATCTGTTTTGGCCACATTATGGCTAAACTGGATTGCTGACATCTACATGGGCAGTGAATGGACATCAGAAAAAATGTGTGGCCCAGGAATAGTGTGGGCTTACTCAGATGGACTCAGAACTACAGATTTGGTCCATATCATCCTGACAACACTTCTCACAAGTTAGGCCTAGAATGCTCAGTGTCTCCCACTGTCTTATTTCAGTTGGAAGTGCAGCTTTCAAGGCTTGTATAAAAGCACAAGAGAGGGGGCAGTGCAACACAGTAGGGAAAAACACAGTGTGGAATTGGCCATTTGCCAATATTTGCACCAAAGAGGAAAGGATGTGGGATCACTGGTGATTTTCTATGGAAGAAGAAACACACATGCCAGGGATGGTTTGGCTAGTAAGATTGGTGTGGGGAAGGCTTTTGGAGGGGAAGCAATGGCATGTAGTTTATGGTAAAATATGAGCTGTGGGTGTTTTTTAAGACCTTGGGGAGAAGGGATTCTTAGAGGTGAGATCTCAACATCAATAGGATAGTGTTCTTTATTTTAAAACAACAACAACTAACCACTAGCTAGATCATTGCCTATCCAATAAAGACTGAACCATTTTTGTTGGAAAATTTGGGGTGTGGCCTCCAGTCATTCCCTTTCTTTCCAACGCATTTAAGTGTGATGTCCTTGGACTAGACAGAGATAGAGATGGAGTAAATATCTGGTTTTGCTGACATCACTGTAGCTGAAATCTCATCTGAAAGTCAAAGAAGGCTATATTAGGAATCTTCTTTAAGTAGCACCTATTCTGTCCCATGCCCTTAATTAAGGTTTCTTTCAGATTACTCCACTGTGACACAAATAGAACTTAAAAACTAGACATATAACTGTTTCCTAGTATGGACACCCCCCTCTGGACTAGTTATCAATGCCAAAGTCTATCTTTTCTTCTTGACAACATAAAAAATACTCTTGAATACTTCAGAGGAAAGCAATTTTATTTTAATGTATTTCTGCTTCATTTGTATAACAGAATCTATCCCAGTTTTATATCTTTGGCAGAAAGATGAAATATCAAGCCTAATCTTTTATGTAATTTAATGGGGATCCAATACAATCCATTGACAGTGAATAATGCAAAATCCTATATTTTACTCCAGTAGTAATATTTAGCTCTGGCTGGAGCTTCCTCAGCTCATCCATATTGAAAGAGAGATGTAAGCAAGATTGGGAAAGCCATGTAAGTAATCGAATGCTTAGCTCTGATATATTATAAGCTGCTGAAGAGTGGTTACTGTAATGATAATTTCTTTTTATGTCCAAGAAAGTTAGCAATAGTCAATTTGTACTTCCATTTTTCATCTGTAGGCATTCAAACAGGCAGATAGACTGGATTGATTTTAATTACTTTTCAAATGAGCATCTAAGGCTATAGTTAACCACAATGTAAATGATCAACAGAAACATCAGCTTCTTTTTATGACATGAGATATATGAAGGACATGACAAAATTGCCTAGAATAAAGAAGTAGATTGTTATATTTCTGTATCTTTTAACATTTCCAGCGATGCTAAAGGAATGATATGTACTGGGGAAAAAGATTTCCTTATACTGAACCTTTTAGAGAGAGGAGGTTGGATCTGGAGGACCTTATTCCAATTGTTGTGCTTCCTCTAAGAGAAGTTGGGAGTTCCATCCATTAGTGGAAACATCTTGCTGCAATGAAGGGAATACCTTCATCAGAGGAAGCACCTCTGGATCTTCCCATCTTTTTATTGTCATTTCAAAGTTCACTTCTTTAAAATAATGTCTTAGTGATACATGCTTGTAGAAAAGATATAGCTGCCCAAGTTCATGCAGGCATTGTGAGGAAGGCAATTGTACAGTATGCTGGATGGAGTTTTATACACATGAAGAAAGCATTTGGAAATGTACACAGAATAACTGGGATAGAACCAGAATTGATTTGGTTTCTAATGAGGCCCTACACTTAGAGACTACTGGGAACTGATTGGTAACTTATTAGTGACTGGGCAAGATGGTACAGTGAAAGTGGATTTGTCAGATTGCATTCTACCAGTATAAGTTCTGAATATTCTAAATCCTCATAAAGGCACTAGTGAAATGAAGACCATTTGTCCAAACTATCTGAAACTTGATAGGAAGTATCTATGTATTGAGCATGAAAACCTGGCTGAATGTCAGGTATATCCATTGAGAAAAAGTTGGAATACCCTACCATAGTATACCACCCAGAAGCAAAATAGCCATAAATTCAACTGTTACAGTGCCAGCATCTGGATACCTCACTCATTTGGAGAAGGGAAGAAGAAGAAGAAGAAGAAGAAGAAGAAGAAGAAGAAGAAGAAGAAGAAGAAGTAGTTTGGAAGAAACTTGCTTTCTACAGTAGTAGGCTGCAGCACTGAGCAGGTGGTTGGGAGAGAGTCTACATGCATGCAACTTCTCAGATTTTGAAGATGATGCTGAGAAAGCCTTTTGCTTCATCATTGTCTGAAGTAGGCTGACCAGATAAAATCCAGGTCAGGGCTCATGTAACTTTAACAGTTGGAGAGAAAAGGGAATTTCAGCCAGTGTCATTTGTATGCAATTAGTTCCTGGTGAAATTCCCTCTTCATCACAACAGTTAAAGGTGCATGCACTATAGTAGAGTGACCATATACAAAAGAAGGCAGGGCCCCTGCAACTTTAACTGTTGTGATGAAGAGGGAATTTCACCAGGAACTTATTGCATACAAATGGCACTGGCTGAAATTCCCTTTTCTCTACAACTGTTAAAGTTACATGAGCCCTGACCTGGATTTTATCTGGTCACCCTACCTGAAGACTCTCTACTCCAGCAAGTAAACCAACAGTGTGCCCCAAGATGAAAATGGTAAACCCAAACATTGCTGCACCCTCTTCAGCACACAGATAAATATACACACAAAAAACTAATCAGTATCATTTCCATATAGCTTTGACTCTGCTTCCTGTTTTTTTTCCTGTCATGGCTAATGGCTAAGAAGTCGAATGGGTACTAGAATTTCTAGTAAGGTGGGATGAATCTGATTGTTTCACTTTCGATAATATTTGCATATTTTAAGTGGAAGTTCATTCCATTCAATTATTGCATCAGTTTGCAAAAGTGTTTTTAAAAAGTCTACAAGAACATTGATATCACATGAAAATCGGGATACATTTTATGCACACAAACGTTTGTATGCATTATAGTATGCAATATCCTCCAGTATATGCACTTTTGCAAGCATGTTTCCTGACTATATGCCTTTATAGTCACTATTTTTCTAATGTATGCATTTAGTACCCAATTTCCCTATGCGAGCATATTTTTGATTACATAATTTGCATTTTTGATTGTATTGTATACTTTATTCATCAAAAGAGTGTGAAAACTGAAGGAAACTTTCATTCCACTTTGTGTATTAATTTGGGAAGTACAGAGTATTATGTCAGTTCATACTAAAATGTGAATAAAATGAATTTTGCCATATCCCTAATTCCTAGACTAGCCAGGGATTTCTATGTAATTGGTTGTAGTGATGCTGGTGGTGAACTTAGTTATGGGTGTGCATTTGTGGCGCTGAACAGTTGCCACTCTTCAGGAGCTCCTAGGGTTCCACTTCCATGCAAGAAATTTCAGATATGTGATTTGGATCTATCTTATTCATCCTTATTTTCTTTAGCCTTAAGTTCTTTGTGTCGCTGCCCCATGTGGTGAGCTATCAGAACTGCAGCTTGGAATATCTTCCTGGCAATTAAGTATTCTAAGGCTCTGGATTGGTCCAGTCTACCAAGTAGGCCTGTGGTGTCTCCTGGACTTGAAGGACTACAAAAAAGATTTCATGTTTAGGCTGTGTCCTTGGATGAGCAACAAGGTGTCTTCTTGGACCTAGTGTGTTTCCATGCATTCTGTTTCCTGGCCCTGTTCCCAGACATTGGCTCTTGCCTGTGTCCCTTTAAAGCCCTACATGGTTTGGGTCCAGGTTACCTGAGGGATCACCTTCTCCCATACAATCTGCCTCCACACTCAAGTCCTCTGGGGAGAACTTACTTCAGTCAGCCAAAACTAGGCTGACAACTGTTACCCAGAGGACCTTTTCTTCTGTTGCCCCCAGATTGTGGAATGGCCTGCTAGAGAAGATTCGTCAACTTAACTCTCTCTCCGAATTTAAGACAGCTATAAAGGCTAGCTTCTTCTGGCAGGCCTGCCCAGATGAATTTTAAACCAAGAATTTTAAGCTGTCTTGATTGTTATTTTGATATTGTATTGGTTTTATATACTCTTTATGTATTTTATGTAATTTTATGTATTTGATTTATATTGTATTGTTGTACTAATGTTGTTCCTTGCCCTGATCCAAAGGGAGAGGCAGATGATAAATAAATGTATTATTATTACATCATGGGCTTGTGGTTCAACTCTGACAACTGCATATAATAGAGGTGTCTCATGATATCAAGTCAAATGACTCACATTAGTGAACAGCCCTGCTTGATTGCTGTGAGCAAAATTGGGGCAGGAATAGGAAGCCTGAATCACTTTGAGCAGACACATTCATTTCTTCCACTCAGCATGGAGAGCTGTTGGAGCACAGAGGGACAAAACAAAGTTCCCTGCCAAGAAATGATGTTTTCCCCCTCCCCCTCTCTAGAGGGAAGGTACCCTCTGTGTAGACCACCAGAAAATGAACTGTGTTTCTGTCTTGGCCATGGAGGAAGCCCCTTCCTCAGAGGTGCTCAGGCCCAGAGTGTTGGCACAGGCCAACCACTGGGGGTCTTTCAGCAATGTGGGAGCCCCTCAAGCGCAAAAGGGTTTTCAGTTTCAAGGGAAATGCTCAAGGAGGTGATTTGGGGGAGAAGAATTGGAATGCTTATGCATCCCTAGCCTATGGTTCAGTCTTAGTCCTACTTCATATCTATCAGGAAGCACGGATGGTACCTCTAGAGGCCTTTGTTCCCCCATCATTTCAGTTTTTGGGATGCACTTTACATGAGATTCTGGAAGCTCAGATAATGCACATTGCTTCTGACCAGACCAGGCCTTGCATCAAATGAGAACCAAAATGGCAGCAACAGTTACCCATAGTTGGGCCCCTTAACTGATTAGGTGTCTATCCCCACTGACCTCTGCCTATGGCCACTGCTATTTGGGGTCTAAGGAAGATCAGACTTCCCAAGACTAGACATTTAGCTTAAAATCAAAATAATATGAAAGGCTGATCAAGGTGAGTGACGCAAGGCCACACATTTATTTAAACAGAACAATTCCTTACACATACGCACAGGCTCAATTTGGACGACACATTAGGCAACAGGGGGGGAACAATCATAAGTTGTGTTGCTTATTGTGTCATTTGGAGAGCAACACACAACGCACACACAACTGACAGTACGTTAATCAGGCACTTTAAACAATGGAGTGAAACAATGGGCTTGCACGTTGTTTAGCTCAAAGCCCCATTGTTTAAAGTGTCGTCCAAATTCAGGCCCCTCCCCCCTCTCCGTGGACTATTCTGTTTCGGAATAGAGTTCTGCTGCCTAGAGCAGCCAAAAAACCCTGGCCGCTCTATGCAGCTGGCAGAACTCACGGTGCCTGCTGGGATATGGCTGGAGGACACAGGGAGGAGAGGCTGCAACCAAAATAGCCACCGCAAGTTCGTAGCAGCTGGGGCATTTGCTGGTGCCAAGCAGCGCTGGCTGCAGAGTGTCATCTGTGGAGCTCCTCCTGCCTATCGCATGGTCAGTACGTTATTTACCCCTCTGTTGCCTAATATGTCGTCCAAATTGAGCCACACACTTCTCCAAAGGTTGCCTGCTGAATCTCAAGTTCTACGCAGAACTCCATTTTTTCCTGAGAAAGTTATAATCCCCTTAGAAAATGGATTTTATAATAGAAATGTTAAAACAACCTACCTTAATTACCTCCGTACAAAGGCCCTGGTATGCTTTAATATCCTAATTAACATGTCATATTCGGCTAATACTTAAATGATTAGCTCTGAATTATAAGGTCACAAAAGGTGACATATGTCATTGATCTGAACCACTTTCAATTACTTCATTCAGCTTCCTTTAAAACTTTTCTTATTACTGATGTGTCCCAGCACTGACTCAGGAACAGCTCCTATTCTAAGAAATTTCACATTTGTTATTTTAGTTTGTCTTATTTATCATCCTTACTTTCCTTGCAGGTACTGAGCATGGAATAGGGCTGTACATTTTGGTTGCTAAAGGAAAAGATGAGACAAAATAGCCTTGTTCTGAATTTTCAAATATGCATCCAGGCTTAGTCACTGAACAGTTGTTATCCAGGTCATTTTCTCAGCAAATGGGGAAAAAAAACCCATGATAAATGATCCACCCATTTCAAAGGCCTTCTTATCTGCACAGTATTGTTTCTCTCCCATTTTCCCCTCCCTTTCCTGTGGTGTGAAAGGGGGAAAAGAATGTGTTGCTAATTCACTTTCACATCATGTAAATCTCTGCAACATTCTTTGATCTAGCCTTCCTTACGCCTTTATTCTTACATTTTACAAGTGGGATCAATTATTATTTTTGATGAAAAATAGGCTCCTTATCATCTCTCTAGAGCAGAATTGGCTTTACCACAAAGAAACCTGAACCAGGCTGTAGAAATTACCATCTGGAAGATAGGGTTACCAGGATTAGACATTTGGATGGTTGTTACACCTTCAGTGATACAAAGGGGCAAATTCCACAAGTGGCTAGAGATGAAATTGTCAAGCTCAAGCCCATGGAGGTTTTGATCTTTCTTCCACTGAGCTAATTCCGGCTCCAGTCCACATTGGATTGCGAGCCTCCCTACTCCCTATCCCCACATGAAAATATGGACATATTTCTGTGTGCATTTTTAAACCTGCTTATGTCACTGCGCACATAGTGGATGCACATTGTGGGTGCTCTCACAAAATGGCTGCCGGGGGGGAGGGCTGGTTTGCCCAGTCATAAAATGACTGTCATGGTGTGCATGATCAGTCACAAAACATAAATTTCCTTGAAGGCAAAAGAAAAGTAACTTACCCAAGAATCTAATGGGTCCATCACATCTACTTTTTTCCTCAGGTACAATCGGTGGTTTCCACTTCCGTTTCATTAGTGCATCAAGTGCTGATCCCTTTCACGTGCCTTCCTGGTATCGCCATTGTATCAGCAAAATCTCTTTTCACTTGTTCACTCTTCCACTATTGTGCCTGCCACCCCCCACCCCCTTCTCCTTCCCTTCTAGTTCATTAGTTCTTGTGGTTGATGGACATTGTGATAGGCATGGGCACCTTCTCCCCTCTGGTTTTGTCTAGCATTTTAGCGATTTAGCAATTCATCAGCTGGACACCGATGATTCTCCCTTCTGCGTGGGGTCTTTGCACACCCTCCCTCCCCCTTCCAGGTTGAGTGGTCCTATGGACTGGAGGAGAACTGCCCCCATCCTCCTCTTTCATCAGCAAGACCGCCCTTCAATGCACACGCCCCCAAGAAGGGATGTTCTGCGACATAGCATGAGGATGGCAATACATGGGGACGGAAGGGCAGTTTTATCCCACATGGAGAAAAAGAATACTGAACTTTCCCCACCCAAGAAAAACATAGAAAATGGAGGGAAAGAATTGAGATGGCTGCAGGACAGGGACGACAACATGTGAGGATCGTGGGGCAAAATAGTAAACAAGGCAGGACAAAGGTGCACAAAACATTGGTGTGATGGAGCTCCACTTACAAGGCAGAGGTGGAATATGAGCTCTACAATACAATACCACTGTGATGAACCCAAATAAAGATGGTGCTGGAGGACTTTGGTTTGCAGCATGCCAGCTTCTCAGTTGTTGGGTTTTATATATATATATATAAAATCTTAAGAGATAAATTACAAAGCAGGAGAGGCAAGGAGCCTTGTGGGTACCAAAAGAGGTGTATGTGAACACATTAGTGTCCAAGGGTCCCATGTTGGAGACCCCAGTTATAAATGTATGCATGATTTGTATGCTTTTCTTAAATGTACACATTTTCCCCATTGAGAATAGCAGTTTTGTGAGCATTTGCAAATGTCTGCCTGTACACTCCACCCCCAAACTCATTGCATGCCTCAGGAATGTACGGATTTCATTAGGGTGATACATTCCATTCCATATTCAGTCTCAGGAGCTATGAACTGGTTATTCTTGAATAAAAATGTGAACCCAATTGATTTCTCACCCACCTCCGTAAAGGGCAGTTTTTCCCCATCACTTCAGTGCCTTCATGGGAGAAGTCATAAGTGAACTAATTACCCTTCTATGGAGCACATGCATAGATGTTCTCTCAGGGAGTGGTTTACACTGTAGATTTATGTTGTTGTTTATCTAGCAGTCAGTGCTCATAATTTTATGAAATATATATTCCAGCTTCTAAATAGTGGTTTTCCAAATTTCCATCTTCAGGGCTGACATTGGAATCCATTATCTCCAGGCAGAGCCCTGGCAGGCCAAGTGCTGACTCCTGCATTGGGACCCCATTTTCTGGTGCTTTGATGATTGTGGGAGGACTTGGAGTTATCAGTGAACATTTCTACAATGCTACATAAAGGACACTGCAGGAAATTTAAATGGTGTCATCTCCAAAAAGCCCATGCCCCTCGAAGCATTTCTGCTGTAGCCACCTAGCTCCAGGTAACCCTGGCAGTAGCACCAGGTAATCCACCCACCACCAGATAAGCTTGATGACCCACTAAGGAAAGAGGAGGGCCACCAGAGGGCCCCCACTAATCTGGAGCCAGCCCTGCAACATGGAATGTCTGACAAAGAAACCCTGAGCATCTCATTTGCACCCAGGAAAAGACAGTACTAGCAGTACTGACTACTGAACCATAAGGAACCCCTGAGATCTGCCATGAAACCCTACTATGTTGCAGAGGACTCTGGGTATGCTCTAAAGGAAAGACTGAGTTCATCATAAATATCACTGCCCAGGCCTGTTGGAATACACCACTGCACTACATGAACCTATGTTTCACCACAGAACCCCATAAGCTTCTGCAGCATATTGCGGTTCCATAACAAATATTCAAGCTAGTGTGACGTTTCAGGGGGTAAGGGTGGCAGGTAGATGATCATTTTCATTCTTTGTTCTGCTACTCCTGAATCTCCAAGAGGGAAAACAATAACGAATGAGAGAGAGGGAGGGAGAGAGAGAGAGAGGGAGGGAAATTGAAATTTAATAGCAATCAGGGAAGTCACTCTCTCTGAACTGATAACCCCAGAACTGAAAATGTTGTCATCCATATTGTGCTTTCTGAGGATTTCAAGATCATTTTAAAGAACAGGATTTCTTTTTCTTTCTTTCCTTTTTCAGGGCTCAATATCACCCTAGAGAGAGGCAATAGTTTTATCTCCCCCTCTATTTGTCAATAAGAGAGAGAAGGGAAGAGACAGAACTAAGCTTTTTCCTGTCTATCCTTCCCTCTTCTCACCTAATTCTGCATGTACACACTGTGTAAGATGCTCTTGTTCTTTAGTAAGAAACTGATCACATCTAATGTGAGTTGTCTTGTTTGGAATCTTTTTTTTTGGGGGGGGTAATAAAGTTTAGTATATTTTAGCAAGTAAAAAAAGGCATGCATACTGTAGCACACATACAGAACACATACATGTTATTGCAACAAATGTAATTCCTTCTTTTGCTTCAGATGCTATGACTCTGACTACATTCTGGGGAAAATATTTCATAAGAGAATTAATTGGGAGGGACAAACCCATAGCTCAGTGGTAGATCATTGGCCTTGCACATCAAAGGTTCCAGTCTCAATCCCAGCATCTCCAGGCAAATGATCTCCAGCAGCAGGGAAGAGAAACTATAGGGTCGCTAAAGCTACAGGTGTAACACTCCAGCAAAGTGCATAGACACTGCCAGGGTTCCAAGTTCAGGAGCTTGTGTGTGTATGTGCATTCATTTAACAGGTAGAGCTAAAAGAAAAGGGGAAGAGAAAAGCAGGTACCCTTTCCCTTCCCTCCTTTTCCAGTTAGCTGGCAATCTTATTGACGACTTCTGCCTGAGGTTGTAGGAAGCCATTGCCAATCAGATTAGATGATACTGGGATAGTTAGATCAATGGTCTGTGTCACCAAGACAGTTTCAGATGATCATATGAGTGTCTAAACCACCGGAAAACCCAATGCATCAAAACACCATGTGAAGGGGTTGCACCAGCTGCCCTGCCACTGGCATGATTGCCAGCCAAGCCCACCCTGGTGATTACATGTTCAGCAGTAGTGTGAAGTGGTCCCATGCACTGGCTGTGTCCTAAATTAGAATCAGTTCTTCCGAAGGCTCACCTCTGCAGATTCCCAAGCTGCATCTTACCACCCAGTCCCAAATTCAAACTGTGGACACTATCCAGCGACATTTCAATGAAAAAGTTTAGCTTAACAGCACAATCCCATTATGTATGCTCACTTAGAACTATGCCCCACTCTGATCAAATGGGCCTTACTCCCTAAACCAGGGGATGTCCCCCCAGTGCCTTCCAGATGTTTGGGATTACCATTCCCATCAGCCCCAGCCAACATGGCCAATGTAGAGATCATGGGAATGATAGCCCAAAACACCCAAAGGGCAAAAGGTTGCTTATACATGCACCTAATAAATGTAGTTACTAGGATGTAGGGTTTTTTAAATCTATTTCGCTGAAATCAGTGGGACTGCAAAGTCTCTTACTTCCCATGTTTCTTACTCTGGACACAGTCAAAACCTGTATTCCCCTCCCCCTATCAAAGATGTGATCCTTCTCCCTTGCATTAATTCATTGTTATTGACCAAGCTATGCCAGAGAACTAAAGGGAAACCTTGAATAACAAGTGACCATGTTCCATAACAACACTCTTATTTGACTTTGCCCCTGTACTGTGAAGATAAAATAACTAAGTCAGCAGACATTGGCTGTATTTTCAAGCTTAACTATCTCCATTAGTTTCTAATTAAACTGAAACTTGGAATACTGTCTGTAAAATTATGAAGAGCAAAGACAGAGAAAGCACCGACTTCAGCTTAATACAATATTTATTGCATGTCACTGTATTCTCACAAAAGCCTGAGATCAAACTGGCCACATCTGGTTTGTTACAGAATCCCAAGGTTTTCATGGTTCCCTTGAAGTGAGAGCTCACCACAGTTCCTGTTAACCCCAGAGACATATGAAGAGAGGATACTACTCATGTTCTTCTTTGTACCAGAAGCCCTGCTAGACATTTCAGAATAAATTTACCCCAAATAGAGCTGCAGTGAAGTTTGGTAGTTTTGTGCCTCAAAAGTTGACATCTTGGTGAACAATCCCTGCCTCAATCCGGAGGGAGAGGTGGGTAATAAATAAATTATTATTGTTGTTGTTGTTGTTGTATATATTGGTGAAAATAATCCCTCAATATAATACATATTTTAAGGGGGAAATGAGTACAGAAATATGTATGCACTTTTGGGTGCACAAAAATGCATATGAAATCTAGTGTAGTTTTTTCAAAAAAAATATTCACAAATTGATGTGAAATGGGATGGAATGAATATATGCTTGAAAAAAAATCCGCGTGTTGTAGGAAGCGGAGCAGATAAATTTGTCCATCTTAGACCCCCTCTACAAGAATTCGGTTTGACGCCTGGTTCTCTGATTATGCGCATCTTCTCAGAAGCGCTTTATGGCAAATGACTGTACGCGGGAGGTAATTGAGCGCAAAACTGGTGGCCTTACCGGTTGTTTGAAATGTGCTTTAGAAGTAGTTAATGCGGAGAATCGCTTGTTCACATAGTCAAAATGCACTTTAACGGCCGCAGTAAAATAAAACTCACTATTTAACGTGCATTCAATAATGCGCATAATCGGATAGATAACGCGCCTCAACTCCTGATTTGCGCTCCGCTCATGTAGAGGTAAAAATTTTAATGAGACTTGAAAGAGCTTTAAACCTCTCATGTAGAGGCAGCCTTACTGTCTTTTCATACTCCTCTCAATACAACATCCCATTTTGCTCAAGTCTCTCCCCCCCCCCGTGGCATATTTATCCATTCAGTTGGTCTGATGACAAACTTGTTGAGCAAAGTCCATTCCCTAGAAACTGTTACTGTCCTGCCTTCTATTCTGCTCAGCCAGTGAGAAATAGATGAACTCATCAATGTAAAATAGTCAGGAGTTGACAAAATCGATTTGGGAATGGCCCTAGAGCAAGGATGGACAACCTGTACCCTGCAAAAGATTCCAGTGAGGACCAAACTCAATGTTCCTCAAATCAAAAATAGCAGAGCTATGTATGATTGGCTAAATTGCCTCAGTGTAAGAGTGCACTGCCCTGATTCTTATCGGAGTGTTGAATTTAAGCATCCCCCATTTTCATTGCCCCCCATGGATTTAAAGCAGGAAAAAAAATCCATTGATTCCAGTACAGCAGAGCTATGTATGATCTGAAGACTGTTCAGTTTGGCCCCAAAGCCTCAGTTCCTTCTTCAGCCTTCACCCCCTTGGAGAAGGGAGAGGATGCAGGGAGCAACTCCCAAATGAGCTGTGGCCTCAAAGAGCATTCCTCAAGATGGCAGCTCAGTCAGAAGCTGCTCTCCTGCCCCATCCCTTGTGTGTATGCTGTGTGTGTGAGAGAGAATGGGAGTGTGAATGGGGTGTGTGTGTGTATTTGGGTGGATGGAGTGTGTATGATCTCCTCCATTGCCCTAGACCTATTGGTGACTCAGACAAATATCTTTAGCAGCCCCATTCATTCATCCAGCTTTTGATTACCTTATTTACTGTATTTGTAGCCCATTTAAATACTTTAACACAGAATTCCCCCTGTTAATGAAACACTGGCCATGTAGGTCAGTTTGTCAGTAGTGTTGGGTAGCAAACTTACTATAGCAATGCAAGAAAAGCTTCAGTGAAACAGTTGCTGAAGTTCAGCAATAAATAAATAAAAATAGCACTGTGTGCTGAATTTTTGTATGTATTCATCTTTGACCATTCGCTGTGGGAAGGGGTGAAAAGAACTTGCATGTGGAAAGGGTGATCTTTTCCTTCTTGTTATAATGACTTTTAACAACAACAAAACCAAACCAAAAATGCTTCGCTCTGCTTTCAGGCCCTCAGCAGGCAGCAGCAATGGAAAGCCCCAAGGGAGTAAGTCATGGATAAGTCCTCTAGGGAGCTTTTCAGAAAGAACAAGGTGCCAGACAGGCTGTGAAGATAGAACAGGATAAAGTAACATAAATGCCTCAGCCACCTCCTTACAGGAAGGTAAACACCGAAGGCATGCAGTCTGAGAATTTTCCCCAAAATTCTCAAAATCCCTACAAAAGCGGCAGAAAAAACAACTGCTTCTTTTGCAGAGAAATGGAAATATTACAAATAGGCAGATGGGGTTTTAGCACAACACTGGTGCTCCATTTTGGTGGCAACCATACTTTCCCCACAGGATCAAGAATCCTAGGAATGATTCATAATGTCGTGTCAAAAATCTGCCGGGGCCTACGAGGTCGCCAGACACCCATCACTCTTCTCTCTTGGGCCCCAGAGAACACACCCGGTGAATTTCTGCCCCATGATTCCTTCATTGAGAATGGGGACACATGTCTGGTTGGGCGTGGGGGAAAATGTGCAAGTGTTTGCACTCCCCGCCCTGCTGATTGGGGTCTTAAAGGCCCTAAGACTTTCCCACCCCCCTTCCATCCTTCCGCTCTAAGATCCCGATGGGTGTGGGTGGGGAGGGAGGGAAACCACATGTCCGAGGTGCTCCTGATAGGGTGTAATTCCGCCAGCATGCTAATGGCGAGTTGTGGGAATTGCATACTTTCTGGAGGCCTTGGACAGGCGCAACACTGAGCACTCACTGGACTGGTTTGGCCAGAAGAGGGCTGGCTGCAATGCGTGCTCCCATGGAGCTTGCCATTCACTAGTTACTGTGGCCACCCTGGAATTTACACCAAGAATATTACATTTAAAGATTATTCCTAAAGATAAATCATGTAACACGTTGAATGTTTCAATAAACAACATTAGTTAAGTTAATTTTTTAATTAGATATGATTTTTCACCGTGACCTCTGTTCGTGGGTAGCCAACTTATTTGATAGAATATATATTTCTTGCAGAGTGAGCTATCCTCTATGTACAAGCCTCTGAGCTTTTGGTGATGAAAAACAGAGTCACATGGAAAGTAGACTGGGCATAATCCAAAAACATACAGCAGATGAGAGCCACCGCAAAGCAAACTAGCTTGGAGGCTGTAAACATATCTGAGTTTGCCGCTCAGAGAGCAAAAACACAACCCTGATTCGACTATGATACACCAAAAAAGACAAAGCAACAGTAAAAACCTCATATGGTTGCACAGACTACTTGTGAGCCACATTGTAATTATGAAACATTTATATGACACAGTAGAAATGTTAACATCTAGTTATTAGCACTTCAAAATGCAGACATACACACCCTTCAAAACCCACCTGCCATCATTCGAACATGTCCTCCTGGCCTGACACACATAAATGCCAGGAAAATGTGAACATAATGAAAAACAATGTCATGTGCTCACCTCATAAGTGAGCTCTAAAGGGCATTATGCATGAAAATCTGTAGCTACTCAAAGGACAGGAAACCCAGCAGAACACAGGATTATAAAATATCATCATCTGGTTCCACTAAATATGCGTAAATATGGATTTAAATAGAAAAGGCAGATTGTCTTTAAAAACAGACCGTAGCATCAACTTCTGCTTATTTTCTCTCTCCCCTGTTACTCATTTTCCCCAAAAGGCAAAGGTAGAGAAATCTACTGTTCAGTCTCTATGTACTCACAACACTAAGGATACATTTTTGGTTGTGTCTGTCTTAGTGACTAGCAGGGCCTGTGGCAGCAGCCACCCATGCTGCCTTTGGGTCTCAATAATAATAATAATAATAATAATAATAATAATAATAACAATCCATTTCTTACCCGCCTCTCCGTCTGGATCGAGGCGGGGAACAACAACATGATAAAATACATGAAACTGATTAAAACATAACACATATTATTAAAACTGCATAAAAAATCCAAAACATCCTAAAAACACCCTTAAAACATTCTAAAATTCCACTGGATATTCCTGCCAGAAGAGAACAGTCTTTATAGCTCACCTATAAAGTCCCTTGGTGACAACAGTAGCAGTATCTAGAAAACCACCTTCCATTTTGATATACCCACAGTGCCGGAGTACCTGAGGTATTGTTGCTCTGGAGCACTGGAGGAAAAATTAAATGGCTGAGAGTTTCTGAGACCTAGCCACTGCCAGCAGGTAAGTTCATGCCCTGGGGAGAAAGTGTACAAGTGGGAGAGCAGGTGCAGTGGGGGACACTTCATGGAACTTTGCCAGGGTTCCCTGGAGCCCACCCTAGTTACTGGGACACCTCATGTTACAACTTCAGAACGATTCTTGCTTTTGCTGTATAGGTAATGTGAATGATCCCAGATTTCATGGAGCACATCCGGAGGCCCCTCCACACAACAGTTTGGCAGTTTTTTTCATGGAAGCCAAGAAAATGATAAGCTTGTGAAAGAACCGCACTGTGCATTCCATTCACGTGGATGGGACTTCTCATTTTACTCTGACAGGGTACTGTGCAAACCAACCAATTTGCCACAGGTCCCTCACTGCCAATGTAACATAAGAAAGGAGCACTCTGAAACTCATTTTGGCTGCTCACTCTATCCAACCAACCCACAGCTAGACAGGGAGAGGTGCTATTCTTTTTTTTCTCTTGAGTTGGATGCAAAAGCAAGCTTATGGATGGAACAGCCTAGATCAAGATGGGGGTGCTGCTGACATCATCCAGTCCCCTCCTTGTTGGTTGACAACACAGCCTGAACGTAGATTGAAGTCTTTCCCATAATCATTAAAGGAAATGTATTCAGGAGTGCTGCCATCTATATAATGGTGAAACCTAGCATGGAAGACAGATGCTAGGGATGAGACCCAGTGAGTCTTGGCACAAATTCAGCTCTAATTATGATGCTTATGAATTAATGTTATATTCTTACTTTATGACCTAATGGGTCCTCCATAGGGCAACTTACAGCAATAACAAAACAGACCATGTAGAAACCACATAAATCAATGCAATCTAAAATTTCAAACAGATGTATAAAGACATAGGATCATTTCATCTAATAGGAAAGGTGTTTATCCCTATTCAAGCATTTCAAAACATGTATGCTACATACACAGAGAGGTTCCAATCTTCCTTCCTCGTCATTCGAGTTGTCTGGAGAGTTGTCTGTTTCTATGGAGGCTCTCTGCACAATTTAGAACCCTGTAAAAGTATGTTGGGCAGGGAGGGCAGAGTACTGCATTTATCCCCACCTCCCCTCCTTGTGTGTAGAGCATACACACTTTAAAATGCTTAACTAGTGCTTTTGTCTGCATTCTACATGTCATAAGGGAGCTTACTTGGCTACTCTTTCTTAATGAGGAATTCCCCAATTCACGTGCCTGACCTAATTGATCATATTGATCAAGGGGATACTTTGTCCCTTTTAGTTACTAACACCATTCAGATGAACATAGATATGATATGATATATATTTGTTTTTATGCTTTTATGCTTTAAAATTTTGTGTATTGGTTTTTCAGTGGTCAATATTTAAAATTTTTGTAAACTGCCCAGAGAGCTTTGGCTATGGGGCGGTATATAAATACAAATAATAATAATAATAATAATAATAATAATAATAAGCAAAAACACTAAATAACAAAGTATTAGATAACATGGGAGAAAATGAAATGTACAAATACCTAAGATTCTAACAAAAATCAATCACTCCGCAGTAAAAACTCAACTAAGAATGCAATATAAAACTTGCCTATCACAAATCCTAAAATCTAAACTCAACTTTAAAAACATTTTCAAAGCCATCAACACCTACGCAATACCCGTTCTCACATACTCATTTGGAATCATACACTGGTCACATACTAAACTCGAAGAAATAAACAGACTCAATCGCACCGAACTCACAAAACACTGCATGCTCCATCCCAACTCATGCATTGAAAGAACAACAATCAGCAGGAAAGAGGGAGGAAGAGGTCTGCAGGACATTAACACAATGCATGCTAAACAGATAAAATCATTCAGAGAATTCTTCCACATTAAAAACACCCCCATTCATAAAGCCATAGTAACAGCAGATGAAAATTACACCCTACTCAACCTAGCACTACAAAACGAAGACCAAACATGACCATGCATACTCACAGAGAAAAAAGGAAAATAGGCACAAAAAGCAGTCCATGGGAAGCACTACAACATAATACAGAACCCACAAATAAGCAAAGAACAATTGTACAAATGGCTCAGGAAGGATGAGCTATTTCCAGAAACCGAAGGCTTCCTAATAGCTATACAGGATCAAGTTATAGCCACCAAGAACTACCAAAAATACATCATAAAAGATAACAGTGTAGCAAGAGACCTATGCAGGAAATGCCATCAGTTCCAAGAAACAAGAGACCATATAACAGAAGGATGTAAAATTCTGGCAGGAATGGACTATACAGACAGACACAATACAGCTGCATAAATAATTCACCAACAACTGGCCATGACATTCAATCTTATCAAACAACCTACACCATACTATAAATACTCACCTGAAACAATCTTGGAAAATGCATATCATAAAACATACTGGGACAGAACAAATCATACAGACAAGACAATACCTGCAACCAACCAGACATAATGGTCATAGACAGAAAAGAAAAACACACATACCTCATCGACATAGCAATACCGAATGACAAAAATGTTGTTGAAAAGGAAGAATTAAAGAGAGAAGACTATACACCACTGGCCATGGAGGTCAAAGAACTATGGCAACAGGAAAAGGTCACAATTATCCCATTAGTCACATCAGTCACTGGCATCACATTCAAAAATAAATAAATAAACTATACAGAAAAGAGAAAACCTTCAGAAATTGGCCCTACCAAAATATATCCACAGCAACATCCAGAAAGCAGTCATACTTAAAACATGCTCAATTGTCAGGAAATTCCTGAATCTGTACAAAACAGCATGACTTGGCAAAGCCTTTCATGTCTGTCTAGAAAAACCGCCACGAGCGAGAAAGAGATGAAAATAATAATAATAATAATAATAATAATAATAATAATAATATCTCTCTCTCTCTCTCTCTCTCTCATTACTTGTAAAAATCTAGATGGTTTAGCAGCAATACCGAACATTTTACCTAGTTGCGGTTGCCAAGAGTCATTATAACAAACATTGGCAACCAACATTTCCAAAATGTTGGCAGGCACAACAAAATTAACAGGCACTAATTATGGTTGCGGACTAAACTAAATGCAGAAGTCATAAGGCAGCTTTCCCCCACTTTCTTCAAAAGGAAAGGATTAAATATTCTGTGAATACTCTGCAATGTTTTTGTAACAGCAGTCATTAAAAGGCTCTAGTTACTTGCCAACATACCTATTTTTTAAATGACATTAAAATGTCTTTCCAATTTGCACATTGAATGATTTCTCTCCTCCACCCCCTTTTTATTTGGCAAATATTGTTCAAAAGGTTTGCTAGTGGAGTGGTAGTAAAGTCTGCAAATATTTCACACTCCTTTGGTGTTGCTCTTGAAATACATCCAATTATTTTAGCCTTGTGTCCACAGAGAAAGAAGCTGTAATCAGGCTGCTATTGATATAAATGGGAATATTATTCCTACTAATTTCTGTAGAGTAGGCTGGCCAGGATATTCTCCCCAAAAAAGGAGACAATATAAGGTTGCATCCAATGTTAGTCATACTTAGAGTTGACTCACTGAAAATAATGGAACTTAAGTTAGGCTGACATTGGATACTACCAATAGATTCAATGCCATTACACAGATCACTTGCTGACCTATTTATCTGTTAAGAAATTAAGATGGCTATTCTATTTCCTTGGCAATGGTTTTCCTTTGGGCAATGTCCCAAGGAAAAGCATTCCACAGTTGGAATTCCACCACCAAAAAGGCCCTTTCCTCAGTAACCACCAATTGCACCACAGATTTAATTTATTAATATTTGTATATTAGGATGGACAAATGTGCAATGTTTGATCTTGCTGAGGTTCCTTGAAGTTCATGTTGCCTTGTTTGCATTCCAAAACAAGTGTCTGTTTTTCTTTTGATCAGAAAAATGCCCATTTTAAATCAGGATAAATGCACAATTTCCCCTATAAGATAAAAATGTGGAAATGTGGGTTTTGGGGATGAGGAAATATGCATTTCTATAAATGTGCAGTTGTGCAAGTGTGCACTTTTCAATGTAAATGAAAGTTCAGGAAATGGGGGGGGGAATCCTTAGAATTACATTCCTCCTCATGTCCATGTTCGGGGTTGTGAACAAGTTATGATCACATGATTTGCGAATGAAAAAGAAATTCTCAAACATCCTTTATCTATAGACCATGGCGTTGATCGGTGGTACCCCAGTACCACCCTCTGGAATAATCTATCCAGCTAGAAACCAAGCCACCTTAACATGGCACCTCTCCAATCTTTGGCCCAGACACTCTATTCAGAAGATGCCATCGTTGGTGGTATCAAATTTACTGACTGATCCAGAAAGACTGGCCTTCCCTGGTAGTGGTCATTTATCAGGTTGATCGAGTCAATTTTGGTGCCAAAAGTAGATCTAAAGCACAATTAAAATGGTGCAGAAAATCAGTCTCATGCAAGAGGTTGAGTTTGTGCCAGACTTTATAGATAATATAGAAGTCACTTCTTATCTTCTGCTGAATGTTCAGAGATTGGGGGGGATCTGTTCTCCCCTCCATTTGTTTGTTTGCTTATTTTAGGTACTGTATTTTAACCTGTTCAGTAACCAAAGTTCTTCGTGTGATGTACATTACATTGAAACCATAACGCAACATTAAAACAACAACAACAACAACAATAGAAAAGAGCAGAGGAGAATAAAATCAAGATAAACCAGCAGCAAAATGATAAAAAATAGGGATGTGCAGTGGATCAGATCAGATCCATGATCCGGATCCAATCCGGCCAAAATCGGATAAAATGAAACGATTCCCATTCCAATCCTATGAACCATCTGATCCAATCCAAAAGGACCTGATCCGGATCGGAAAAATTGGAGGATCGGACCTCCATTTTATGGTGTTTTAAACTGACAGTGGACTTAGAAAAATAATGTGCGGTAACTTTTTTAATTTAAGAGGTAGAAAGTTGAAACTCCCTGACATAGGAGAGTGGTTTATTATTTTAAACTTCCATAATGGGGAGGGGAGGCTCTGTGTGTGTGTGTGTGTGTGTGTGTGTGTGTGTGTTTGACAGCTTGATCCACCAATTGTGCTTTACACTACATCAATGCATCACCCAATCCTGTTAACGACTTCCTGCAACCTCCAATCCCAATGCTGGAGGAGGGCTTAGTAGAAAACCAGTATATATTCTCATTTTTTTCCCTTTTGGCTCTCTGTGGGGTTCAGTTAGTTGGAGTGGAAGGAGTGTGGTTTGGAGCTGGAATTGATATTGCTTAAGCTAAGGGACTTGGGTTTCTCCCACAAGGCAAAGTCCACAGAGTCCCCAAAGTTCAATAAAACGCCTGCCATAAACCATGCCCCTGTGTCTGTGAAACGGGGGCAAATGCACACCCCTTCTGTGCGCTCCTCACGTTAGTGTGGTGTTTGTGGGGACAGGATCTAATGAGAGAGCACATTGCAATGGTCTTACTTACCCACACAAGCCATTTTTAACAGTTCCATTTCAGTAAGTGACATGCCCCTGTGTCTGTGAAAAGGGGGCAGAGCAACATTCAGCCCTTCTGTACGCTCCCCAAGTTTGAGTTCGGTTTCTGGGGTTGGGATCTAATGAAAGCACTTTGCAGTTTGCATGCAATGGGCAAACCCATTTTTCACAATTCCATTTCAGTCAAACCTTGCCCCTGTGTCTGCAAAAGGGGGTAGAGCTATGTACGTACAGCCCTTCGGTGTGCTCCCCAACTGGGAACATGGTCTATGTTCTTACCTGCCAAAAACCTATTTTAAACGTGTCCCTGAGACACAGGAGTAAATTGAAAAAAGAACAGATGATTGGTGAAAAAGTGACTTTTGAAGGCTTACTTACCCTGTGTCTGCAATTCTGGGCACATGACTGGCAAGATCCCATCTGCACTTGTACAAAGTTTCATGATTCTGTCTTTAAAAATACCAAAGATACAAGCTTTCCCCCCTCCAAAATCAAGTCTAAAGGGACTAAAAGGCATTCGATTCGAAAATCGGATATCCGATTTTTGGATCGGAATTGGATCTGATCCAATCTGAAATACCTCTGATCCGATCTGATCTGCAACAACAATTCTGATTTTGATTCCAAACAGATTTTTTTGGACCATGCACATCCCTAATAAAAACCATTCCAGCACATAAAACCAAATGAAAACCAGCAGCAAAATAAAGTGCTAAATACATTCAGTCGACATGTTGAGGGAATGCCTAACAAATCATATATCATCCTAGGATTTCCCTTTTGAATACACCTAGATAGATAAGATAGAGATCACCTATCCTTACTGATAGGAAAGGTGTTTAATGTGTACCATATAAGATTCAATGTAGTTGGAAGAAGTCGTATGAGGAGCTGTTATAATGTAGTGGATAAGTTGTTGGACTTGGATGGGGGAGATCTTAGTTCAATTTCCTATTCAGCAATGAAGCTAACTGGGTGACCTTGTATAAATCACTATTTCTCAGCTTAAACTACCTCACAAAGTTGTTGTGAAAATTTTTAAAAAGGGATATGATAATAAATGTAAGTGAATTAAGGCTAAACCAATGGTTCTCTGTAGAAAAAGTTCAGCTCTAAATAAAAAGTACTAGGATATCTGCTGCACATGGCTTTAGATTTGAATTGTTGATTTTGTGTATTAAACTTTGCCAAATAGCCTATCTGCCTTTTCCAAATAAAATATTAACCAATGCTCTCTCTCTCTCTCTCTATGTGTGTGTGTGTGTGTGTGTGTGTGTGTGTATTGCCCTCTACTATCATCAATGTGAGAAGCCAGAAGAAAACTGTAGTTAAAGATTTTATTAATGAATTTTTGAGTCATCCATTTTGTGAGCTTTATCATCTAGAGAAATCAGTAAACTGGCCGGCTGCAAAAGAGCCCACACTCACCGGTAATAAAGCTGGAAGATTTCCAGTGGCAGTCTTTAATCAGAATGCCTGAAGGAATCCAGGTCAAGGGGTGAGTTTACTGTTTATTGAATCTATAAATAACTAGGCCTTCACTTCACTAAACATATGCTACAACACTCCTATAATAGAATATATTAAATGAAATAAACCACATTAATGTGACATTAAGGTTGCAACATTATACAGTGAGAAATCATGAAACACGAAGTTAAAGTTGAGCATGTAATTTTATCTCCGTTTCCTTGGGAGCATAAATCACAGAGCTGCTCGTATATGAAATCTACCATTCCAGCCACACGTAGGCATGCATGCAATTTCCCAAGGAGAGGAGGGAGTGTAGAAGTGTAAAGGACCAAATTTATTCAAACAAGTTGGTTACCTGTGAACACAGTTCATAGAGAAAAATCAAATCTAACAAACCATTTAAATTAACTGTGTTTATTGAATAAATAAAAGTGTTACATCTTTTATTGTCACAAAACTTCTTTAAATATAATGTTCTTGGGCCAGATCTACACTGAGCAGCATAAAACACTTTGAAAGTGGCTTGAAAATGGTATATGGAATGTGTCATGGACCCCAACAGTTGTCAATACTATTATAAATTGTTATAAAGCAGTAGTATATATCCCGCCTTGTTGAAATCTCCAGGGCAGCCACTGTAATGTCTTTGTTCTGGTCTATTAATGACTTGAATCTTAAGGCTTGTCAATGAGTGCACATGACACATGGCAAAGTGAAGTTGTCCATAGCAAAATACAGGTGTAGGCAGATAGATGCCAACTTGGTCCACAATGGCTGAATTCAGATGACAAATTAAGCAACTGGGGGTGGGGGAACAATTGTCAGTTGTATTGACTATCATGTCGTCCGAATGCTGCCATAGTCAACTCAGCGCTGATCCTAATCCACATCACGGTTGATTATTTATTACCATGTTGTGTGGGGAGTACTCCCTAGATGAACAACTGTAAAGTTGATTATTACCCCACCATTGACTATCGTGTTGTCTGAATTCAGTCAGTCTGTCCCTTGCTCTTGTTGATGCTAATACCAGGCAAATGGGGGAACTAGCGACACTTGAATTGGAAGGAGAGAGATGAGTTGGAAGGTGCAATGCTGATCTTCGGCAGGACAATCCGCTTTCCCTTAGCCTGTCCAATGAAGGTTTCCTGATGCAGGCAGTTGTTGTATATGGCAAGCACGATGACCCTGAGTCGTGTCCAGGTTCCTTAGCAAGATGACCACAGCACCTATCTTCTGAGTCAACTTGCTTGGCATCAAACCACATGGGTTGAGAGTGTTCAGGAACTCCAAAGGGTATTGCACATCGAGTCTGGCATCATCGTCAGGGACTTCATCTATGCTCAGGTAGGCCCTGCCCTTTCCTCCCATTCTGTCCCATCTGGTTAATGTAGTCACAGTGCTTGTTCTTGGGACACAGAATGACTTTGCCTACATTAGCACATACAGCTGCCTTCCTAAAGTCAGTCATAATTTGGCCTTCGACTGTGTTTATAAAGGTGTAAAGAGACCCTTTTGTGATTATATTTTATTTTGCTCCAATTTGCAAATAATTATGTTTGTTTTTAATGATGCTTGACATGTTTTCTGATATTAAAATTTAAACTTTATAGTAGATTGTTATAGAAGATAGCCTAATTCTTTAAAAAAGGGGAAAAGAGTTCATGGACATACATAAACTCCTGACATTGAATTACAGTGAAACCTTTTGTTATTCATGGAATCTGCATGTCAAGAGCTTTCCAATGAAGATTGTTTCATGAGTGTCAGTCAACAGGAAGGCAGTAAAAAGGGATGACCAACTAACTCCTGACTATGAATTATATAGATAAGAGATTTCAATTAAGATGTGACTATGATCTACCAAGCATGGTTCCTTTTAGGTAACACACAGACTTTGATAATTCAGTGGCAATGGGTCTAAAATGGGTGAGCGTGTGGAGGCTTCTGAAGGCGTGGGGATGATCAGACTAGCTAGAACATTAGGTTTCTTCCATAGGGATTGGGGATTTTTTTTCATCTTAATACAAATTAAATTCCCAATTCACACTTCCCAAAGTAATGTGTGAACCAGACCACATTTATTGTTCACCTTTTGCATTTTCACAAACTTTGCAGGACAATTTTTCCATCAAAAATGAATGCAAATATTAATACTTTAGGAAAATTGCATAGGGTAGTATTGGTGGAAAGAACGTACAAAAAGGCATATATTTAGGGGAAGTGCTTGTAAAAATGCTTATATGAGGGAAAATTGCATAAAGAAAGAATGCTCATGCTGACTTTTCTTTTTGAAAGTGCAAACTGATGCAGAAATGAGACAGAGCAAATTTGTGCTTGAAAAAAATCAAACGTTACAGAAAGCAAAACAGACATGTTTGCCCATTGTGTTCCTTCCATCTCTAGAATAGGGGTGCATAAGAATTCAATCTTTGTGAATTTCCAATACGCTATGACCTGAACCACATCTCCTGGCTTCATGTGAAAATAGAACTTAGTTATCTACCAGCTTTCATGCTTCCTTTTATTAAGAAAAATGCAGATTAATTTGAAAATTGATGGAACAGATTTATTGGTGAACAAATGTGAAAGTGACTGAAAATACAATAATTTATCCATCCCTACTACTCTCAGATTCTACAAAAGTAGTTACAAATTGTCTGCCTACAATCAGTGTAAAATATCGCCAAGATTTTCATGGAATGATTCTCCATTCCCTTATAATTATGATTCTATTATCAACTCTATAATCAATGGCCTTTGGCCATTTCTAGTTATTGGCAGCCTTTTCACATGTTTTAATTGTAGCATAAGGTCGTAGACAAATGCATGGATCATTCTACATGCAAACTCCTTAAAGATAAGAACAACTCTAGTTCATTTTTCATATTGTTATTAGGAGAATTATATGTTCCTGGAAACTTACAATGCCTGGTAATTTGGTAAGAAAGAGCAAAGCAAATGGAAACAATCTAGGTTTGATACCCATTACTGGAAGATGTGGAGATAACATTTACAAGATGAAGCCAACTTTTTTCCAGGTACAGTCCCTGAGTTAAAGGGATTGCAGGCAGCAGGCAACATACCTTTGCCTTGGACCCTGAAGGGCTGCTGCCAGTCAGTAAAAGTAATACTAAGCTAGATGGACCAATAGTGTCATTCTGAATTGGCAACTCTATGTTATGGCAACTCAGTGATATTGCATATGATCTCTCTTCCACACAGACATTACCTGGGTTCAATCCTAGTTAAAAGATCTTAAGTAGAAGGCTTGAGAAGACTTCTACTTGAGACCATGGATAGCCGTTGACAGTCCGAGTTGTCCACATTGGCCTAGATGGATCAATAATCCTAGGCTGACCATATGAAAAGGAGGACAGGGCTCCTGTAACTTTAACAGTTGTAGAGAAAAGGGAATTTCAGCCAGTGTCATTTGTATGCAATTAGTCCCTGGTGAAATTCCTTCTTCATCACAACAGTTAAAGTTGCAGGCACTATACTAGAGTGACCATATACAAAAGAAGGCAGGGCCCCTGCAACTTTAACTGTTGTGATGAAGAAGGAATTTCACCAGGAACTAATTGCATACAAATGACACTGGCTGAAATTTCCTTTTCTCTACAACTGTTAAAGTTACAGGAGCCCTGTCCTCCTTTTCATATGGTCAGCCTAAATAATCCAAGACGGAGTCAAACGTTCATATAGCACCACTGCCAGCTTTTCTATTAAGTCCATCAGCGTTGGAACCATTGCATTGATGATAGTCCAGCTTTTCTCTCTTTTTATGTTCTCTCTCTCTCTCCCTCTCTCTTGAAAATTAATAAACAGCCTAGTCAGATTGACAATGGAGAAACTTCAGGAATCAAGATAATTTTCAAGGCTGCATTCATGACATGAATATGAACTTGGATTGGGCAATTATCATAAAAGGAGAAGAAGGTCATTGTGAGAAGATGTATGGGTTCAGCTGTCCCATCTCTCCTCATGAATAGGCAGTTGAAAAAAAGTTTATATGTCATTATTATGTTAGTGTTACAACACACACCCCAGTAGTATCCAATGTAGCAGTGTGTGTGGTGGGGGAAGAGAAATGCTACTGTGATGACACATTTTCACAAGTTTTCTCAACTATGTTATAAAGGAGACACTTGGGTGTGTATGAAAGAACAATTTAGGTTATTCCTTTCATTTTTGTAATGAAATGTTTCATTCATTCCTTTACCCATTCATTTGCTTTTCATTCAGAACTCCTTTAGAACTAATTCATCTGTTTCTGAGAAGCTCAGGCAGCTGAAAGCCAGATGATCGGCGGCTAGATAGACTAACACCAGGATTGAAGGAGGAAGAGGAAAGACATTGGCAAAACATCACCCCCCTCCCCCTTCTTCTGAGAAGCTCGAGGCAGCCGGGAGCCACCTGAGCTTTAATGTGTCAGGGAGCGGCAATATGTGTTGTGCAGGGCAGAGGGAGATATGGCGATAGGATAGCAGGGCAAAATGCCATTACAGGGGAAGGAGAGATACATATTTAACACCCATCTTACCTTCTGGCCGCCCTGCTACCCCGGGGATCTTGGAAAACAAACCAGGCCACCCACAGAACCAGGTCAGTTAAACACAAAACAAATATCATCTATGACCTCCTTACAGATGAGGAGGCCGACCTGGCATGCATCACAGAGAACAGGCTGGGAGATGACAGTGGCCCAACATGGGCCCATGTCCTCCCAGCTGGGTACTGTGTTAGTGAGCAGGTGAGATATAGTGGGCGGGGGGGCGGAGGAGGAGTAGCTGTGGTCTACAAAGACAATTTTAACATGACCAGATTTCCTGTCTGGGAATTGAATCACATTGAGTGTGTGTACCTGAGTCTGAAGGCCAGGGATAGACTAGGGATTCTGTTAGTGTACCAGCCACCTCACTGCCTATCAGACTACCTGGCCAAGCTCACAGAACTGGTCTCAGATCTGGTGTTGGAGTCGCCCAGGCTTTTGGTCCTGGGCGACTTCAACATCCCATTCGAGGCCGGCTTGTCAGGTGCAGCTTTGGAGTTCATGGCATCCATGACAAACATGGGCCTATCCCAGCTGGTCTCTGGAGCTACACATTCAGCAGATCACACCCTCAATGCTGTTTTCAGTTCCGAACAGATGGATCTGTGGGTGGAGGTGACAAATACCTCTGCATTGTCATGGACAGACCATTTTCTGGTCAAGGTTAGTATCACGGCTACCACCCACCCCTGCAGGGGTGGCGGACCTATTAAGATGGTCCACCCTCGAAGGCTGATGGAGCCTATTGGATTCCAGAAAGCCATAGAGAGTTCTATGGGTGGTATCATCGACAATCCTGTAGAAGCCTTGGTCAATAGATGGAATCATGACCTAACTAGGGCTATCAACCCTATCGCCCCCAAACATCCTCTCCGACCTGCTTCTAACCGGGCACGCTGGTATACTGAAGATATCAGGGAGTTGAAGTGGGAAGGGAGATGACTGGAGCACCGATGGTGGGAAACTCGACATACATCCGACAAGACATGACATAGAGAACATCTTCATTCCTATGGGGTGGCAATACGTGCTGCAAAGAAAGTTTTCTTCTCTGCACACATTGTGTCCATGAATTCATGTCCAGCAGAACTGTTCAATGTGGTGAGGGATCTAACTCAGGCACCTTCCCCCCTGAACTTGATCTTAGAGCCTTCGGCAGTTCGCTGTGATGCCTTTAACGATCATTTCCTAGATAAAATCATTCGGATAAGAGCCGACCTAGATGCTGTCATTATAGTAGAGGCTGACAATGGAATGTCCAGCAACTCCATGAGTAGAATTACACTGGATCAGTTTCAGTTGGCAAGTACCGAGGACACGTGGACAAGCTGCTTGGACGAGTGAGGAGGACAACTTGCCCTCTCAATCTCTGTCCTTCTTGGCTGGTCACCTAGGGAGGAGATGTAATTAGACTACAATTACAACATATTATTCATGCATCTCTCAGGGAGGGGAGTTTTCCATCCTGTTTAAAAGAAGTGGTGGTATGGCCGCTTCTAAAAAAGCCCTCCCTGGATCCCCTGGACCTTAATAACTATAGACCAGTATCAAATCTTTCGTTTTTGGCAAGGTTATAGAGAGGGCAGTTGCCTTTCAACTCCAAGCAGTTTTGGATGATACAAATTTTCTAGACCCATTTCAAACTGGCTTCAGGGCAGGATATGGAGTTGAGACTGCTATGCTCACCTTAGTGGATGATCTACAGTTGAGTATTGACAGGAGGAGTGTGTTCCTGCTGGTACTTCTGGTTCTCTCAGTGGCTTTCAATACCATCGACCATGATATCCTTCTGGAATGCCTGAGGGGATTGGGAATTGGGGGTACTGTGCTTCAGTGGTTCTGATCCTACCTCTTGGGCAGGTTCCAGATGGTGATGGCAGCCAAGTTGGTCACCGGTACACCTGGGGTGACCATATTACACCAGCTTTAAAATCGCTCCACTGGTTGCCAATTAGTTTCTGGGCGAAGTACAAAGTGTTGGTCATTACCTTTAAAGCTCTACATGGTTTGGGTCCAGGTTACCTGTGGAATCGCCTTCTCCCATACAATCCACCCCACATGCTCAGGTCCTCTCGGAAGAACTTACTACAGTCAGTCAAGACTAGGCTGACAACCATTACCCAGAGGCCCTTTTCTTCTGCCACTCCCAGACTGTGGAATGACCTGCTGGAGGAGACTCGTCAACTTAACAGTCTTTTAGAATTTAAGAAAGCTATAAAGACTGTTCTCTTCCAGCAGGCATATCCAGTGGAATTTTAGAATGTTTTTAAGATGTTTTCTATGATGTTTTATTGCAGTTTTAATAATGTGTGCCATGTTTTAATCAATTTTATGCATTTTATCATATTTTATATTTACTGTTGTTCCCTGCCTCGAACCAAATGGAGAGGCGGGTAAGAAATAAATTATTTTTATTATTATTATTATGCTTGGACATAGTTGCTTCTCAAAGACGGAGCTGTTGTGTGGCGTACCTCCAGGCGCCATCCTATCCCCAATACTGTTTAATGTCTACATGAAACCGCTGGGAGAGATCATCCGGAGGCATGGAGCTGGGTGCTATCAGTATGCTGATGACACCCAAATATATTTCTCTATGCCTTTGACAACAGTGTCAGCTAAGGATAGTGTGTCTTCTCTGAATGAATACCTGGAGGTGGTAATAGGCTGAATGAGGAAAAACAAACTGAAGCTGAATCCAGACAAGACGAAGGTGCTTACTGCCAAAGGCCCCAACCTGGGTTTGGAGTTGTGTCAACCAGTTCTGGATGGGGTGCCACTCCCCCTGAAAGGCTGTGTTCACAGCTTGGGGTGTTCTCCTGGATCCGTTGCTCCAAATGACAGCTCAGATAGACGTGATGGCCAGGAGTGCCTACTATCAGCTTTGGCCCCTTCCTAGAATTGGAAGACCTAAAAATGGTAGTGCACACGCTGGTAACTTCGAGGCTCGACTTCTGCAATGTGCTGTACATAGGCCTACCTCTGTGCCTAGTCCAGAAACTTCAGCTAGTTCAAAATATGGCAGCCAGGTTGGTCACCAGTACACTTAGTGGTGACCATATTACACCAGCTTTAAAATCACTCCACTGGCTGCCAATGAGTTTCCAGGCGAAGTACAAAGTGTTGGTCATTACCTTTAAAGCCCTACATTGTTTGGGTCCAGGTTACCTGCGGGATCACCTTCTCCTATACAATCTGCCCCGCATACTCAGGTCCTCTGGGAAGAATTTACTACAGTAGGCCAAAACTAGGCTGACAACCGTTACCCTGTAACCCAGTCTGCTGCTCCCAGACTGTAGAACAACTGGCCTGGAGAGATCTGCCAATTTACCAGTCATCAAGAATTTAAGAGAGCTATAAAGACTGATCTCTTCCGGCAGTCCTACCCAGTCAAATTTTAAGACTTTGTTGATATTTTAATAATGTATTCATTTTATATGCTTTTAATCAGTTTTATGTATTTTATATTGTTTGCATTGATGTTGTTCTCCGCCTCAATCCAGATGGAGAGGTGGGTAAGTAATAAATATTATTATTATTATTATTATTATTATTATTATTATTATTCCTGGTCATTTTTTGTTTCCTATTTATTTTAATAGGAGACCTAGCCAGCCTTCTCCTGCCTACACCATTGGAGTTTTTCATCAAATTGGCTTAATTTTTTCAAACATTCTGCTACTCTTTCAAGGGATGAGCTGCCAAATTTCAGCTAAATGTGTGAACTAACTCCATTTTAAAATGTATTTGACGTAATACTTAGTGATATGAAAGTTTTACCAATGGCAGCCTTCCCTAACTGGGTACTTACCAGATGTTTTGGACTTCAAGTTCAATCAGCCTCATCCACAATTCTGGGAGTTGTAGTTCAAAGCATCTGGAGGGTACCAGGTTGGGAAAACTGATCTATGGTGTTAGATCCTTGGTGGATTGTTTAGAAATGTGCAAGCCATAATTTGTGTTCCAGCCTTTAGGTTAGGGGTACAGAACATCTTACTGCCTAGGACTGTATTCCATTTTGAAGAAGCTCTTCAGTGGTGGGTGGGACAGAAGGTGAACAAAATACCAAAAAGACCAGCCTATAGTAGCTTAAAGCTCTTACAGCCAGTTGTTAAACCTTAGGAGGAGCATATCTGCCTTTTAGAATATGGGGGAAACCTGCACAACAGGCAGGAAACCATGAAATGATCCATGTTGGGGAAAATACATTGGTTCCAGGGGAAGGGTGTGTGGCCATCTGGGGAATTCTACTGGACTGATTGGCGCTCCAGGAAGGCTGGATTTGTCCTCTGAGCCTAAGGTTCTGCAACTCCGCATTAAGTGTGAACATACATGTATGAACTAGGCCTTGGTATCAGCAGAATAATTAAGTAAAATGGGTAAAAAAGCAGAACAGGTGAGAGCTGAGCATGATTATTAAGTATTTTAATCATTTTAACCATAGCAGGGGTGCAGTGAGTCTGATTTGCCTATGTTGCTTCTTAACACCAAGCAACTAATAATTGGTCCATGTCACACCTTACACAGAGGTAAACCCTTTGTTACCATTTGTATGTAGTGAGAACAGAAAGCTGAAGTCAATTATGACTCAATGAGTGGACCTGTATGGTATGCATAGAACATCTTAGATATTCATCAAAAAATGCAACATGTGAAATGGCCTATCAACAATTCCTAGCAGTAATCATGAATTTCTATTTGCATGTGCACATAAAGAGAGAGAGAGAGAGAGAGAGAATACTGAAGCAATTGTCCTTTTCATCTTGCACATCCTTGAAATGGTTCCTGGTAGAGTTCAAACAAATTCATATTTTCATTTGATGATGATGATGATGATGGTGTCTAAAAAAAATATAAAGAGAAGTTCCAAATATATAACATTTTGATGAGCCCCTTTTAAGTGTTATTTTTATGATAACTTACTTTTAATGCTTTCATGCATATCTTCTGACTGGCTCCTTCAGTTTGTCTGTCTGAAGCAGAACATTCTTTTATATAAAAAAGAGAGAGCCTAAGCACACAGTATTCAATGGTTGTGTCTTGCTAAAATTAATAGCTTCCTAATTACATGTTTGTTTGATCAGCTCTATATTGTGGAAACATTGCAAAAACAGTCTGATTATATGCATTTTGTTCATCGTGAACTATTACAAACTGCTTGGCAAAATGCTTAACTTCTAAACTTTTAGATTATTCCTTGTATTAATATACTGGGCATGCAGCTGCTAAGTTGATTTTACAAGACAAGAAATATAAATAAGGTTTGTCAATCGGCTTTTGTTTATAAGAATATTTTCAGAGCTTTGAAGTGGACCTTAGTCTTAAAGGTTTAGTTTATGTTTGTTCCTTTAAAAACCTAAAATGAAATTAGGTTGCACATTTTAAGCTGCAATCGTATATACATTTACTGTACATGGGAATATGTCCATTGAGCTCAGTGGGGCTTACTTCAGAGTAGACATGCATAGGATTATATTGTTAGCCTGGCAAATTGTGGACAATTCAGATATTTACCATATCACTATAGCAAAATGAGCAGAACATCACAGACCAAGCTGTGACCAAAGTATCATCATGGCTACCCTACTTAGTTGTGCCATTTTAATTGGCTGAGTGAAGTGAGACCTTTTATGTCCGTTTGTCTATTTACACATTCTTCTTTTGTGTGTTCCTAACATCATATATGTCCCTGCAACATTCTGATATTAGAATAAATGTTGATACATTTATTTAGAACATGATTCTATGTTTCAAGTTTGAATACTAGATTTGTCTCATTTATTATTACATTTTTATTGAAAGAGTTTATCCCATAGCTTCACCACAACTCTGTGGGTTCACATATAACACTAAGCCATGATAGGTTGCTAACCACCATCATAGATTGTGTCCATTCTGCACAGGGTGGGTTCTCAGAGTGGGATGTTTGGGTGGATTAACTGATCATGGGTGGTGGAAAGATCACACAGACAACAACAAGCCCATCATGAGTTTGACAGGAAATAAACCATCATAGCATGTTGTGTGAAAGGAGTTTGTTCAGTCTGTATTCCATTACACAGGCAGAAGAGAGAGAGAGCAAGCAATGTGCTCCTGCCTCCCAGCACTGGAAGAAAGTCAGAGTGGGGGAAGAAAAGGAGGAGTATAGGATATAGAGATCCTAAGGTTAGTTACACCCCAAATTCCTATGGATTAACTTAGGCCGACCATATGAAAAGGAGGACAGGGCTCATGTAACTTTAACTGTTGTAGAGTAAAGGGAATTTCACCCAGTGTCATTTGTATGCAATTAGTTCTGGGTGAAATTCCCTTTTCATCACAACAGTTAATGCTGCAGGGGCTCTGCCCTCTTTTGTATCTGGTCCCTCTAGTATAGTGCCTGCAACTTTAACTATTGTGATGAAAAGGGAATTTCACCAGGAACGAATTGCATACAAATGACACCGGCTGAAATTCCCTTTTCTGTACAACTGTTAAAGTTACATGAGCCCTGTCCTCCTTTTCATATGGTCAGCCTAATTAACTAGCTAATTGCAATACTGCCCTCCTTCCTGTAACTTGTAGATGAGGTTGCAATTTTCCCAACATAAAGTTTGCATCCTAAGTATTACATACAAATTAGATTGCCATCTTCTTCTTCAGTTATAGGCTACTTTACGTTTCTTTATATGATCACACTTGGGAGATAGTCTGGTTTTACTACCCCAAATTGAAACTTTTGGCTCCTACACAAGCTCATTGGATTCAGTAAATTAAAAAAGATACCCTCTACAAACTACTTTCCCCTTCTTCTACCTTTAACGTCTCCTAAATAGCTACAGGCAGCACCTATATAGGAGAATACATGGAGGTTTAGGGCTATGAGATGTCATGTTCCAGGAAGTGCTGAGGATGCAGAGTATAGAGGGCCTTATGTGGCATGAGTTAAAGAAGGAAAATATCTGACGCTATTTTGTCTGACAGCTGTAGTTACTCAGCAATAGAACAACCCTCTTTGGGTGAAAAAAGGAGTTAATTTGAGGAGAGAGATAAAAACTGCTCAAATGTACAATCCTATGTACCTGTGTTCGATGGGAATTACTCCCAGGAAAGTGTGCTTAGGATTGCAGTCTAAGACACTTGGAGGGTGTGTGTGTTGCAGAATGATCCTACGCATGTTTACTAAGAAGTAAGTGCTGAGTTGCGAACATGGTACTGCAAGCTTAATACATTGCCCATCCCATTCTACTAACTTGGCCTCACACTTTCAGGCCAATGCTATCCATGGTTTTGTATTTCATTTGTATTTTTCCCCTTTTGCATGGATTGTAGCTTAAATGGAGGAGGAAAGTTCTCAGAAGTACTTTCTCCATATTCTAGAATTTAGCTATAGTATTGAAAATATGCTGACCATATGAAAAGGAGGACAGGGCTCATGTAACTTTAACAGTTGTAGAGAAAAGGGAATGTCAGCCAGTGTCATTTGTATGCAATTAGTTCCTGGTGAAATTCCCTCTTCATCGCAACAGTTAAAGTTGCAGGCACTATACTAGAGTGACCATATACAAAAGAAAGCAGGACCCCTGCACCTTTAACTGTTGTGATGAAGAGGGAATTTCACCAGGAACTAATTGCCTACAAATGACACTGACTGAAATTCCCTTTTCTCTACAACTGTTAAAGTTACATGAGCCCTGTCCTCCTTTTCATATGGTCAGTCTAATTGAAAACAGACTCCTGGTGCTGCCTTATGTCATAAATAAAATTATGGGGAGAGCTTGCCCATAACAAGAAGTGGCAAGTGAGAGTTGCATAATAATTAATAATAATAATAATAATAATAATGTTTTATGAAGATTTGCTGGAGGAAGAAAACTTGTGAGATTGTTGAGTGGAGGGCAACAGATGTAGTTTGCTTGCAACAGATGTGGTCAGTGCTTATTGTAGGTGAAAGGAGGAAAGGAAATAAAGAGATGAGACACATGTATATGGGATATTTATTGAAAATCTGCAAGGGGAACTTCTTGGGCAGGCCCTTACCTATGTCAGCAACTAGCTAGGAGTATATATGTTGGGTGAAACATTTTATGATGTCAAATAAGCTACAGAGAAGACACCACAGGCTAAAAAGCCTCATGAGCTCCTCGCCTGGGCAGAGGCAATATATGGCAAATGCCAATGGTGATCACCCTCCGTCTCTTCTTCCCCTCCCACCTGCCATGTGCGCGCCTCCCTGCAGCCAGGCAAGCTGGACGTGAGGTAGGACATATCTCTAAAAAGGAATGCTGAAGCTTTAATCTGTATGGCAGATTATATATATATATATATATATATATATTCACTCTCTAGTTTTGTCTACACACTATACACTACCAAATATGAGTTAAAAATTGAACTGAAACTCTTAATGATCTTTGTACTCTCTAAACTCATCTAATTGAAAACGAACATACATGATCTGGATGCCAAAATTTAGCCCTGAGCAACTTTCCTGGCTAAATTGTATAATTAAACACACACACACACACACACACACACACACGGGATTGAGAATCGGAATGGTGAAACATGTCTCAAACAGTAGCAAAACACTGCCCACTTATAGCAAAGATTTACCACTTCAGAGGAAAAGAAATACCCTAAAAGCGAACTCATTTAAAAATGCCAGGACAGATTACTATGAACCCAAATGTATCCTTTGTGTAATTATGTGCACTTTAAAGCGCTGTTCTTAATTGTGATAATTTGGAACAAATTAGAGAGTCTCAAAGCGAGCTGCAGTCTAGTCACTTGCTGGGCTCTTAAAATGCTAAATAAAAAAAATGCAATCTGAAACCTACTGTGTTTGGCTTCCCATAATATATCATGCCATTGAGGTACTTGAGAAAGACTGAGCCTGCATACATGATCTACAGGAACTCTATAGGAAACCAGCTCAGTCCCACCCCACCCCCACCCCGATCCAAACGACCCTCTCCCAATTGACCCAATCAATCTGGTTTCACTGAAGAACAAATGGCAGAAGATGTTTAGAAATGAATACAGTGAGGCAAAGCCAGCTTAGCAATGAGTACACATAGATGTTGTATTAGTAAAGAGACTGAATGCCCTTTCATCTTAATAAATTTTATTGCTCCACAAATGTGCTTGCTGTTAACTCCTTCTCATGGAGTGAGCTGTAGTCTAGTCTTTGTAACTAGGGCAGGATCTACACTACTGCTTTAAAACGGTTTAAAATGGTTTATAACAGTAGTGACAACTGTTGGGGCCCAGGACACACTCCATATATAGTTTTCAAAACATTTTCAAAGTGTCGTATCCTGCTTGGTGTAGATCGGTCCTAATTCTTTGTAACCAGACAGGTTTTCATGCATCTAAATGTGGCCCAAGATGCAACCAACATAGGCCAATCTACAGTTCATTATCAATTTCGTGTGAATTCTGGCATAGTGGTTAGAGTGTTTGACGTGGACTCAGGGGATCCAGGCTGTGGTCTCCACTTGGCCATGAAGATCACTGGATGACTTCAGGCCAATCACTGACTCTCAGCCTAACTTCCCTCCAGGGTTGTTGTACAGATAAAATGGAAAGGTGGAGGAGTATTTAGCCTTGGTTCCTTGTAAGAGGGGGGAAAAGGTGGGGTATAAATGTAATATAGGTAAGACACCAATTTTATTAGAGGTACAATTTAGGATCTTAGCCTGTGTGTGGAGAGAGAAAGAGAGAGTGTTTGCGGAATCGGAGTGCGGTAAATAACGAGACGACACACTAAATTGGGTTTAAAATGGGCCACACTTTATTGATGAATTCGCAGAAGGGGAAACTAGCGGGCATCCTCAATACTTGGTGGCCAACGCCAATCTAAGGACAGGGCGAGTCAAACCGAGGCCAGTGTATGGCGTGCAGCTCACGCCACCCCCTGGCCCCCCCTTTTGGGTAGGGAGGCTTTCCGTGTCACCCCCAGCTCGTGCCTCTAGACTTCCGAACGGGTGAGGAAGGTCCGCCCCAAAGGTAACCCTTATCTCACCACCAGGGCCTCAAGACCACTCAGGTGATGAGCCTCAGGCATTACCAGTCACCGCTCGGTGCCTGTGAATGCTCACCTATCCCTTACCAGGTGAAGATGCCCGCGCCTAACCGCCACAGGGTGCGACAAGCCTTATGCTTTGTCGCCAACCCCCCCATCTGCGCAGGATCACATCCCGCAGACCCCTCTGCAAATCCATCAAAATTACATCATTCCCGGGTCCGATAGATGAACCCCGTCAGGCCTATAAAGCTCCCTCCGCGCTGGGTATATAGCGGGATGATTAACATACCCATCACCCCACACCCGTAAGCTGCGAAATATCTCGCCATTTGCCTTCCTACCGGCCCGATTCAAGGCTCTGGGATCGCACGGTGCCCTCCACTGGCGCCGTGGCACAATTGCGGACCACACAATCACTATCCCAGGCCACTGGCTCCGAATAATTTGAAAATCGGAGATCGCTTGCAGCACCAAGGCCTTGCCCTTCAACATCCCCAAGTCGTTACCTTCCAAATGGAGTAACAACACCTGCGGTGGGGGTTGGGCCGCACGCCGCTGCATTAACACCGGGATGAGCTGGTCCCACCTCATCCCCCGCCTGCCGGCTCACTGTATGTTGGCCACGCCGCACAGTCCCAACTGTGTGCCAACCGTGGTACAGGCTGCCCTCCGTCCGGCCCAGAACACATAGCTGTGTCCACAGATGAGAACCCGAACTGGGGCTTCCGCCGGCCGGTCATCTAGAAACAAACAGATTGTGGTCAGCCACCGGTCTCTTCCCCCCCCAGGGAGAATGCATCACTTCCCTCCCGTAGGTAGGGGCCGAACATATGAATGATACGCCTGCGATTTCTTCCATGCACCACTTCCCTCCCGTAGGTAGGGGCCGAACATATGAACGATACGCTTGCGATTTCTTCCAGGCGAGCCTGGGCTCCAACGCCATGGGGTCGCACCCTCTCTTCCAGGCAAGCCTGGGCAACAATCATGGCCACATGATCAGCATGCCGGGGCCCCCCGCCGAATGATTTCCCAATCGGCCGACACTTGTAAAAGCAGGGCCTTGCCTCAAACAAGCCCAGCTATTCCCCCCCTTAATGGAGCATAAGGATTCGAGGGGGGGATGACAGGCATGCTGCTGAATTAAGGTGGGAACCCCCACCGCATGCCGCATCTGCCCAACCAGAGAATGGATGCACGGTGACTCAACCCAAGCTGGGTTCCCCAGCTGGAGGAAGATGCTCGCCAGCCGGCCCAAAAGACCATGCTGTATCCGCATATGATCACTCTCCCTGGGGTCTGCCTCCTCCAAGTATCCAAAAGCAAACATGGGCATGTCGGTGACTTGGACAAACCGACTTCCTCCCCGTAAACTTTCTAAGGTAGGGCTGTGGAATGCCATCTCCCCACAGCTTATAACTGTGCGGAAGAGACCCCGCGCTGGCCGTTGTTGTTGCCGCGCCCATTCGGAAGGAATAAGACCCAAGTGCCCTAACGCCCGCTTTATCCCCCTAGCTTACACACGTGAAGCCTTTCCGAATGTGAGAAGTGATGTCCCCCGTCCTGACCAAAAGTGCTTCCCATTACCCCTTCAACAAATCGCTGTAGTTCGCATATGCATCCAGCAATGAACCCGTGAGATGGGGGGGGGGGGGACACTTCCCATCTGGCCTGTGCATATTGGGCATGAGCACGAATAAACTTAATATGCCCCCAGTAAACAGCTTGCACACTATTCCATGCGAAGCTGGGTGCTGTAGATGTAGGGCGGCCCCGCCTGGCAAAACTTTAAAGTGCCCCATAGTGTTAAGTTAAACCCTCCTGCAAGCATGGGGGGCATTCAAATGTCCTATTCAGGACAGACAAATTCTAATACTTATAACTAGAAAACAGTTGGCCACCAGTGGCAGTTCACAGTCATGAGGCCTTGCCCCATTCGATGGTCCCAATCCCTCAAGTGCAATAAGACTGCACCATTGGGAGACACAAAGTCTCAATCCAGAAAGGGACATGTCCAATGCACCATCCTTAGCTGATGCCTCCCAGTCGGGCACTCTAACGCCCACATAAATAGTGATAAGGCTGTGACGCAGCAGTATGAAAATTCTGACAGACAATAGAGCCTCATGGATCATGTGGCTATAGATTCAACGTCGGGATTGGGGGTGTCTGCCTGAAATCAATTTAGAAATTCAGGGCTGCCACCTTGCAACATGCCATCAATCTGGATTTTACATGACTTAAGAATACCGTTGTTCTAGGCCTAAAGCCTCGGGCTGCCAGGGATAACTAGGGCAGACAAGCCTCACTTGAGGCCTTCCCTTAACAGACACCCAGCGTTCAAATCCAGAGCTGCCCATTTCCCATGATCATTCTGGCAAAAGGCCTCTGTAGTAGGGCTGCATCTGCTAATGTACTCCCTGCTCCCAGATAATGGCCTGAGCAATCTTAGTGTAGATAGATTGGCAAATTCTCCTGTATAACTTGGTATGATCCATCACTTCCCCAGCCCATGACCAGAGAGGCCATAGCTGAATCTTACTAAAGATAGTTCCAGTTGAAAATGTCTATGGAATAAGCCACTACTACTGTACCTGTTTGTCCCCTGAAGGCAAGAGAGTCCTGCATGTTTAAGATCCAGGGTGACTAAGGATTCCATCCTGGTTTGCTCATCTTAACACAAGATTTTTCCACAGGCTCCTAGCTGGTCTATGGATATGTCCCTACCGGGGGCACGTTGCTTACAAAACCTTTACAGCATGTCAACTAAACCAGTCCTTCATATGTAATAGCCAGCTGTATAAGGGTGGGGTGTGTATGTCTGAACTGCAGCTGTTATCAGAGGCAAATTCTCAAGATTAGAGAATGGCTCTCCTGCAATTAAAAGCCGCAGCAATATGGAAAGAACTCCACATAAGTAGGTCCCTCTCTATCCCTTTGGAAATTCAAAACACCCAAGCTGAGTGCCCATAGATGCGTCTTAGCAACTAAATCCCAGACCCTTGAATGCCTGCCATGTCACATTAGTGAAGCAGGTACTCCATCTAGTGTATATTATTACAGCCCTAGATGTGCCCCCCCCCCAGTCTAGTTATAAATATATAAAGCATCCCCAATGCCCAGCAGGGGGTAGATTCGCAGGAAAAGATCCTAGAACCTAGTTGTTGCAGATCCAGACTGACTCCTGCTTTGCAAAGAGAAATGGGCCCCTCATGAGACATGGATCCACCCAGAAATCCTGGGTCAAGGTTATAATATTCACTATTCCAAATCAGTTATATGCCCCAAATGGGAATGGAGGATTGATGTAGCTATAAACCCATGACCTGAGAGTGAACGTGTTACCCTTATCCTCGCCGTCATTCGAGGAGAATTCCTGAGAGCTCCTGCCATATCCCAGCCAGCCATTAGAGCTGCACACATCGCGGTGTGAGCCAGCCATTCCCAAGGCCTTGGAGCAATCTACAAATATATGGAGAGAAACATAACTGAAATATAAATGTACACGGATGCTCAAATGACAAAGCAGACATGGGAACTGCTCCTGCCAGAACCAGAGACCCACCACTGTATAACTAAACAGAAAAGTTTTCCCCACTAAGGGAACTAAATTCCCAAAATTTTGGGTACACCACCAGGGAACCCCAGGCACTGTGCTATACTCGTCCCTTACATCCACGTCTCAAGAAATAAACTCCTAGCAGTTGGATATACTGCCAGGGCACCCAATCCATTGAGCTATGCCAACTCCTTACTGCTGGGCCCGATGGTGAGTGCAGCCTGCCACGCAGCCGGATCCAAAAGGATGAGGTGTGGTTACAAGAAGGTTGGTCGAATGACGCCTCAAAGGTATCCAATCTGGTATAAATATCCTGCTGCACGTTTGTTTGGGGGGGGGGCTTTCTTTTCCCCCACTCCTCTTTGGGAGGCGTTGTAAATCAATTCTATAAGATATGAGTAGTACTCTGCTGCCAACGTGCTAATCCAACACTGGACACTGAGACTTGTATCTATCTACCCACCCTACAGGGTAGGCAGGCCACCTATTTCTATATTAATATTACTATCATCCCACCTCTTCCAATGCTGGGCTGCAAGGTGGCATTACAAATTGAACATATAGTTCAAAGCTATAAATACGAGATATAATTTAAATTAAAAGGGGGTTCCAATATTACACATTCAAAATACAAATTAAAATTATTATAATTAAGAATTGAGCCTATTGGGCTAACCCAAACTAAAGCCAACAAACAAACAAACAAACACCCAGATAATGTGTCTCATTTTCCGAACCCCTCAAGGCCCTGACCAGGCCTGACCCTGTTTAGCTTCAATAAAATGATTTTGCAAATTGCCCTTCAACCATTCCCCCCTACTTTAAAGGGGCCCTTTCATGGGTTTCTAGCTCCAGGTGGTCACCCATCCTAATCCTAACCAGCTCCAACCCTGCTTAGCGTCAGCCAAGTGGCACAGTGAGCTGTATATCAGCCACTTCACCCTGCTTGTCAGCAGCATGGCTCAGCGAGTTGTATGCCAACCACTTCAGCCAATGTAGCTGTTGGTTTTGAGAGAGACAGAGCGAGAAGAGAAATTAAATTAATTAAATGGGGAGCAGCTCTGTTCTTGAATCTCAAAACTCCCCGCCTCGTCGGATGCAAATCCGTTGCTAATTCAAAGAAGAGGCGGAGCGATTAGGGCTAATCCCCGCACTTCAAGAAGCCTCCAACAGGGGAGCCAAAATGCCTCACAAGGCCAGAAACAAATTGCGCCCCAGCCCTTTTGCAAGGCTCCCATGCAAACCAGTCAATCCGACTTTTGCCCTGAACCCCAGTGCTGAGGATGAAAATTCTGGCTCAAAAGCAGCCTGGATTGTTTAGCCTTATCCTCAAATGACACTAACTATTTATCTTTAAAGAATGCCATTCATTTCCTAATCTGGATTTTCCTGCATTATGTAAGCCAAGGCTTTAGGAGAATTATAAACTTCAAAATCAAGAGGACAATCAACAGGAGAGAGTGGAGAATGACCTGAAGCAAGGCTCTTACTCCACTATAAATTACAGTATATAATAGGATAGAAGAAGGGGTGGGGGGAAGGCCAGCCGGCCCAGACCCGTCACTGGGCAAAGTGCCCACCAAAAAGCTTCCGCCGTCCGGCGAAGCCTCGCTGCGGCCCCACCCGCTCCGGCCGCCAGGCGTCTCAATTGAAGTGGGGGGGGAGGGGGCGGATGAGAGGGAAAGGCCAGCTGGGCCGGCCCCGTCCGCCCCAACGCAAGGCGCCCTTCCCGCTCTCGCCGTCCGGCGAGACAAACTAAATCCCCGCCCCAGCCGGCTGCGGCTTTCAGCAGCAGGCCCCTCAATTGAAGCGGGAGGGGGGGTGAGAGGGAAGGCCAGCCGCCCTGGCCGCGCCGCTGTCCCGCTCCACTCGGGAAGGACCAGCCGGCCCTTCCCCAAACCTGTGGCCTCCTGGCCTGACGACAGGACGCTCTGCGCCGTTGGAAGGTGAGGCCTCCGCCTCCGTTCCTTCCCCAACTGGCGCCCTCCGCAGAACGTTGGAAGGTGAGGCCTCCGCCTCCGTTCCTTCCCCAACTGGCGCCCTCCGCACAACGTTGGAAGGTGAGGCCTCCGCCTCCGTTCCTTCCCCAACTGGCGCCCTCCGCATAACAAGGCTTCGGGAGAGCGGGCCAGCCGGCCCAGCCTTCAAGCGCCGAGCCTCAACGCTCGCCGCGCTGCTCCCAGCCGCTGCTCCTGGACCCCTCCGACAAACGCTGCTGCTGCTGCCGAGGCTGTTGCTGCCGCTGCTCCAGCCAGCCTCGTCCTCGTCAGCCTCCTCAAGAGCCGGGAGCTCGTCCGAGCACAGCAGCCGCGCGAACAAGAGACCCAGGAGGGGAGGAGTTCCGGCCTAATATAGGCTCCCCTTCCTCCTCCCCCTCCTTGTCGCGCCCATTTCAGGAGGCCGCCAATAGCGCGCCTCCACGCCGTCACTCTCCGCGCCCGCCGCAATCGCCCCACCACCCCCAAGCTGCGCCGGGAGTGGGGTAGGGCCCTTTTAGACAGTAAATCTATCATAATCTTTTTTCTCTGATGACACATTGCCCTTGGCCAGATCCACACCAAGCAGGATACGACTGTTTGAAAACAGTTTGAAAACTGTACATGGAGTGTGTCCTGGGCCCCAACAGTTATCACTACTACTATTATAAGCCATTTTAAAACAGTGGTGTAGATCCTGCCCTAGAGTTCAAGAAAAGCTTTCTTCCTGGCTATTAACAGCTTCAGCAGGAGCAATATTCATTGGGATTGTAGCGGGGAGGGGGGCAGCTCCCATTCCCTGCATGCCATAGTCCCAATCCTTATTCTCCCTTATTCCATAGATGCTATTTAGAAGTTTTAAAAAATGAAACAAAATAATTAAAGTAATGCATAATTTGGCCTTCTGTGTGTCTCCCCCTGCCTATTTATTTATTTATTTATTTATAAAACGTATGAATTGCCTTTTGTCCCAAACAGGGCCCCCAAGGTAAGTTACAAATTAAAACATGTAAAACACACACACACACGTTTAATGTCACATTAAATACAGGAGAAAAATGACCTAGAAAAAAAGAGAGAGATGGAATTACATTTAAAATCGTTCCAATGCCAGAAGCAACAAGAACTTTTTAAGAGCCCATCTAAAACAAGGATGACAAGGAGAACATGAATGGGGGATCATGGGGAGGATTGTGTATCATTTGGTTATGGATGGTAAAGGAGATACAGGGACCCAAGCTCAGTGAGATCCACATAGAACACCTTTCATTGATTTGGAAAGGGTTCAGCTTCGTTAAGGATTTAGTGAACAAGTTACTGGTCATTCAGATTTCACCTGCATCACTTACTAATATCTGAAATAATGGAGTGGGAAAGAAAGTTTGGGCCAAAACCTTAATGTATATAATATTTTGTTGTAAATAGTAACCCACCAATGCTATTAACATCTGGGGGGGGGGATGTATCACAGAAGAAAGTGGGTCAGAGAAGAAAATAATATAGACTGCATTGCATATTCTGGGAAGCAGCTATGTTAGTGAAAGGAGGATGAAAGATCAGGTAGCAGGTGAGTCTAGGATCTCCTATCAATAACTTTACAGGGGATAATATAATACAGAAGACCCATATTGTACTTTAAACAATTCTTCCCTATGATACAAAGTACCAAAGAGTCAAGCTATCAAGTCAAAATTTAGGCTATTTTGATTAATCAGAATGGTTGACATCATGCTATTGTCCTTGTATATATTTCATGTATCCTTAAGGGGTATTTTCCGTTTTCAGCAAAAGGACTGTTCTGTGTTATGTCTCTAATAACACAAGCCTCTGGGTTGGCTGCCCAAGAAAGAAAGGAAAGTCTCCAAAAGAAAATGGTCCTTCTCACAGGAACCATTTTAGTTGGGGGGGGGGATTAAGGGGGAGGAAAGGTAAACTATTTCTTGAGATAGCTTCAGTTTTCTATGACCCTTGATTTGGCTAGAATACTTCCCTCTTTTTGGGATATGGGGGAGCAGGAAAATGGCTATTATCTCAAGAGAAACTGTTTTGCCAGTCTCAGGGTTTTCCCCAGTCTATAGTTTTCAAAGATAGCATCCTCCATGTGATGCATCTTCCTGTCAAAGCTTAGATAATTGATTTTATTATCTATATTCCCTTTCCAAAGCAGCTACAGACAGAACCAAAGAAAATGTGCAATACAGTGAATAAATTCAACTGTTTAAATATTGAATACATTTCTTTTATTATCACTTCTTCTCGGGAAGCTTTCTACCCAAAGCCACATTATAATCTCATTGTACTTAATCTTCTCTCTTCTACCTCTTTTCTCTGTCTTGCTGAACACGGCTTAAATTCTTTAAGGTACTCTTCATGCACTTTCCATCAGTGGGACACTCCCCATGTGCCTACTGAATACAGTAATGAATGCCACATCTCCAGGTATCTATACTCCATGCAAATGCATACCCACGGAGAGTCCAGATGCATTTTGTGTGTGTGGGGGGGAAATGTTTGTGAATCAGGTCTTAGTCAATAGAGAATGTGATATTAGTCTGTTGAGGCCTTCTTCTTCTTCTTCTTTGTAGCTGCTTTTCCTCATCTCTCGATTCAATCCTGAAGTCCCCGGCTGGGGACTTGTGCACATCTCGGAAGAGTTATTTAAAAAATTCCATGCCCCGTACCCACCTCTCTAGTCCCCCCCTTTTGCCAAGACACATAGGAAGTGCCACCATGGGGCGCACATCCTCCCGCAAGGGCTCTCCTTTACTTGCAGGAAAAGTCCCTCACGTGTGCCCTGTGAGCAACGATCGCGGAAGCGGGAAACCTCGCAATCGTCCCTCCTCCCTATCAACAGGACTGAAGGTGTAGTAGATGAGTCCTTGGAAAGCTTAGGTTCAGCACTTTCAATAGCTCCTTTGGAGTTCTGAAACCCAGAATGGATTCACAGCCCCACTGACATTGTAACCACCAGCCCCCACTGCTATGTTCTACTTGTTCCCACTCATCTTTCAAAACCTCAGAATGGTTCACAGAATGAATCCCCAGTGGTCTCTTCCCCATACACACACCTTCTCAGCTCAAAAAGAGGGCTTTTCCATAGACAAATCACTTTCTCATGTTAGATGTCATGCAGTGCTAATGTTCCCATATTGAAACATATTTTTGTGACATTATACATTTTCTGTGAAGTTATGGATTTTTGCAGATGCCTTTGGTGTGTGTTTTCCCCAAAGAGTTGTGCCATCATCCCAAGCAAAATGTGTCTGTCCTGCGCTGTCATCATTTCTAGAAAATGACGTTCCAGTAAATTTCCACTATAGGTATGTTAACATCAGTCATGATGAGAAACACCTGCATAAAGAATATATTTTAGGAATTGCTATAGGCTAAGAATCTCTGAATACTCTATGACAATCTCTTGAACAAAATGAATTTATCTACAGTGGTGAGATATTGCTCCTAAATTCTTCTTCTTAATATCTATCTATCATCTCTATCTATCTATCTATCTATCTATCTATCTATCTATCTATCTATATCTTTAAATTACTATCCAGAATGCCACAAGTTGTAAACTGATATGATTATTGTAGTAGTAGGTAGTAGCAATAGTAGTAGTAGTAGCAGCAGCAGCAATAGTTTCATGTATATTGATTACGGCTGTGCACAGATCCGAATCCTGAATCTGAAGTGGATTGGGGTGATTTGGACCTTGGAATTCTGAATCTGAAGCAGATTGGGGGAGGTCTAAATCAATCCGAGGTTGATTGGACCCGATTTGGAACTGACAGATCTGAATCTGAATCGAATCAGGGGGACCATGCACAGCCCTAATATTGACCATGCCATAAATGGAATAATTTAGATGCAACTAGATATTTTTAAAGCTTACTTTTTTCCTAATGAAGTTCATACAGGATCTGTTCAAGTGAAATGTTGCATTGTTTCGTCTGTGACTTATATATAATGTCCTGCCTTCAAGATACATTCAGAAGTATGAGTTTTATAGAGAAAATTCCTTATTTTAAATGAAAGTCAACATTAAAAAATCTGTAAGAGGGGGGAAATGCATCTGTTTTAGGGTCATGCTTTTCCTGTCCTGATTTTTAAGGCACTTTCAAACTAATATGTGTTTGTTTTATTTAATACATTTCTGTACTGCTTTTCTAAGGCACTCAAGTCAGTTTAAACAACAAATGTCACCACCAGTCAAAAAACAAACAAACCACACACCAGAATATAGTTATCTTGGCCAGTTGAAGGTTTCTGAAGGAGCTCATGGCATGAACACCCTGGCCTGGGCTTCTCCCATTCTGCCTTCCTTCAGGGTACACAGGTTTTAATAGTCCCAGGGAGGGAGGAAAGCTTCTGTCACAGGACAGTACCACATTGGATTTTAGATTAGATTGCTTGCTTCTGAAATATCCAAGGGATGATATCCATTCATAACCTTTTCATGGTTCTTTATATTTCAAGAGTCCATAATAGTAAGCCCGCTTCTTAACCTGTCAGAACGGCTCGGGTGGGAGGTGGCATTTGCAGACAGGAAGGGAGAAGAAGAGGTGCTTCAAGCATGTAACACAGTGGAGTTCAGGGGGCAGAGCAAGGCCTATAATGGTGGACTCTGCCCCAAACTTGGCCTCTTTCCTTCTGGGCTCCCTCCCTCCTTCCCTTAAGCCAGTGTGGGCTTAGCCAGTCTCTTCCTTTGGGTGGGCTAAGTAAGAATTTTACCTGCCACTGATGGGCTTTTGTGTACAGGGGTTTGTTTGTTTGTTTGTTTGTTTGCCTACTTAAAGCTGAGATTAGTAATTTTAGGAAAGTTGGGTAATTAGGATAGTAGGGTTCTGTGGGAATTTTAGAATAATGGGTTTGGTGAGCACTTGCTGGCACCTTTATGGTGATTGGCAAGTCTGGAGGCTTACTCCTCAGGGGTTGTGCAGCTCTTGAGCCAGGATACGGCTTGCCTTTGGGGACCAGCCTGCCTCCTGCATCACCTACTTGGAGCTGTGCGGCACCAGTCAGGGATAACATTGGATAGGATCCCCCCTTGCACTGAAGAGTAGCCTAAGAAAGGGGCCGGGGTCAACCCAACTCCTAACATAGCAGAGGGGCTCACCCATATGGCAGGCTAGTTACCTGCAGGGAAGAAATTAATAGATTCCCACACTTTCCACATGCAGATCCAGGGAGGGGTGAGTTATCCTTGGTAAATAAAGAGGCCCTAGTTTTGACCCAAGCTCTGGTGTCTGTGTTGTTATTTCCTCGGTTCCTTCTCTGTCCACAAGTAGAAAGACTTTATAGGCAGGGGACACAATATTTCTTATCATATGTGTGCAGGGCATTAAATCCAACATTCTATAAAAATGGATATGTGGAAAGATGACTACAGGAAAATATAAATTCATCCTTTTGTAACCAAATGTAAGTGTGTCTGAATCCCTGCTCCCCGATATATGTGTGTGTGCATGTGTGTGTCCCCCTCTGTTTAGCTTCTTCTCTTTCCCAGCCGTTGGGACTTGGACTGTTTCTCTCTACATGTTTCATGAATAACAGCAAAAAATGATTGGCCGGTTGTGCCGCCCCAGCACCATTTGTGTGCACTGAATCAGCTAAAATAGGAATTTTTATTTTTCCATTTGCTATATAAAATTGGATTTGTTCCAGTTTCTATTAAAAGCTGTCTGACACAGAGTACATATACTTTGAGCTTGGTATTGAACCAGAATAGAGGGCTCATCCCTTTCTCACTTTCTCTGCTTATGTGAAGTGGAATTACGGCAACAGTCCAAGTCGAGGAAGTTGATTGCTTACACAGAGTCAGAGAAATGCTATGCGGCACATAGTCTACTTTTGTTTGCAACACTGATGAGGAAGGAACTGTTCCGGTGTTGCTTCCATTGGATGGCCTGGCTTCCACTTCTTTATAAAAACTGTGTTTTATTTTGGGTGGGCCTTCCATTGTTAAGAGTACACATTGTGGCCAAGCAAAGTGAGACATCCAGTTTAACTTGTTATTGAGAGCAGATCTACAAAGAAGCTTTGAAACGTTTTGGTTGGGTTTCGAGGATGCCTTTGGGCACACGACACACGTTGTATTATGTTTTATATCAATAGTTTTTTTTTCACTGATTGGTGATGAGTTGTAACTGTTTTTCTATAAATATATCGTTTTATAACTTGTAGTGTGTTCTTACGTACCGTTTCCCTGCTGCTCAAATCAAACCACAGTAGTTGTGGGGACGTGTCTGTTCTTTCCGGCGCCCAAATGCTTCGTTACTGCATTTGCCTTCCCTCATGGTTGTTCTCCTTTCCTGCTCTACTGACCCTTCTGTAATTTTCTTTTCACAATACATGTTGATTTTTTGTTGTTGTATACTTCATTTCTCCTAGTTTTCCTTTGTAACGCATCATTGGTATGTGAGGGTACGACTAATCAAATTGGTGTAGTGTAAAGTAGTGTACAGTAACCCGCCAAAACCATTCAAAAATACGTGCATGCGTTTCAGCACTGTTTGATGACCTTGAAAACAAGGGACAATAAGGTTAAGTAGGAAGTGGGCGTAACTTATACTGAGTTAGCGAATTGGTCCATCTTGATCAATATTGTCTATATGAGGGATAGGTCAACTCCCACAATCCTGATCATTGGCCATTATGACTGGGGACTGATGGGAGTTGTAGTCCAAAACATCTAAAGGAAACCAGGTTGCCTACCTCTGACTGGCAATGATTCCCCAGAGTTTCAGGAGACCCTTTGTTGAAATACTAAGGACTGAACCTTTTGTGAACAAAGCATGTGCTTTGCTACTGAGTTACAGTGGTTAAAAGGTATGGCAAGGCATGCACTGGACAGAACTCAAATCTGGCTTGTGAGATTGGCAACTTCATCTGATGCCGCTATACTACCACAGCAACAAGTCTTGTAGATATTTTGTTTTAAATAAATTTTCAGATACAGTTCAAGAAAAAAGCTATCACTCCTGCTGTGCTTTTATCAAGTCATGATGCCATTAACACATGATGAAGCCAACAGAATACTGTAAGTAATGAATTGTGCAAGGGGATTTCATCTCATGGACTCCCCCCCCCCATCTTTCTTGGATTGATTCCCAATATTGGAACTCAGAACCCCAGAGACCTGCCCTAAGGTGCAACGTCTTGGAAATTGAGGCGTGTGGCATGAAAAGCGCACATCACAACTGTCAACCAAAATCCCAGTGATCATGTTAGGCAGTCAAAGGGGACAACATAAATTGACAGAAGGATGGAAACAACAACAAAGAATATGTTCAAACCAGATATGAAAAATTGCCTCCAAGAGTCTTTGCTGATAATGAGCAAAGTTGGACTCTTGCTGTTCATGGCTGACAGTATTCCCGGCAGTGAATGAAAGCCAGACTGGATGTTCTCTTGATACATGCAGAGCTATATATCAAATTTTTGTTTACCTGATTACAGGTGCACAAAGGGGTGATCCTTACAGGACATACAGTATGGTGGTGGTGGGATGTTCGAAAAATATGCAACCCTCCCCCCAAAGTATGTTTGTGTCAATGAGGGTATGTGTCTAATGGATCCGTTTCTTTCATGCATCCATTTGAAAAATGCACACAACAATACCTATGGATTTTTCTCTGTAAAACCAAAAACAAACACCAAAGCCTATACAGAAGTAGCAAGCAATGTGGGTGGACGTGGGTTTGAGAAAAGGAGAAGGTTCATGGGAACACACTTGACAGATATGCCCATCCCTAGCAGAGGCTTATTTCTTCCCTTCATTAGCGCAGTTAGTACTAATTTCAATTGCCCCCAATGTGGCTAGAAAGTTTAGGGGGGAATGTTTGGGGGGAATCAAATGAGCTCTGATCATGTTGGGGACAGAATAGATCAGCCTCTGTACCCCTTTGTGGCTCTAAGTGAATACATGATACATAGCTGCATGCTCCACAGGGACAGTGCCAAGGGTAGGCATGACTGGGCATCCACCAAGGGCCCACACCCCAGGAGGGGCCTATAGCCAACAGTACCTTGGAATTGCTTTTCCTCACCATTGCCACCTGATTGTTCACTTGTGTCTTGCTCTGGCAGTGAGAAAGAGGAACAGCAGATGCCACTGCCAATGTGCTCACTGGAATTCGGCCAATCAAGCAAGCAAGTGGTAGCAATGATGGGAAAGAATATGAGGAGCACTAACAGCTGGTGAGAAGGGTGGTGAGAAGGCAGACTCACTGAGGGAGGGGCCCATTCAAGGAGCCTTGTTCAAAGGCTCTCAATACTTGGAGCCGGAACTGATGCCACATATCAAGAGAACATTTAGTTTTGTCCTGAGACTTCTCTGAAGCAAGTAGCTGGAGAATGGGAACCTTCATTTTAATTGAATGTGTCTTAGGGAAAAGATTGCACTTTAGTGAAGTGATAATGGGCTTGGAACAGCCTAATTTGTCATTTCCATCCAGTTGGTAATGGTTTGTCTTGCTGTGCAATCAGCCTTACTGTGTTCGACATGGTTGTACACATACTTCCATCCCATATGGATTTTTCTGGATTGTGGCCAGTGTATGTGTACACGGATGAGTATTAATTACGCAATATACAAGTGTGGCAAAGGAACCCTCAGGCTGTCTGGTGTTGTAAAATATCAGTTTGGAACTATAAGCTTCTACTTCCTCAGTTGTTAATATGGAACTGGCTGGGTCTCCTGTGCTGACTGGTGCAAATAAGCTCTGCTCATACTTAATTCTTTAAAAGAGTCCCCTTTGGTGAACATTGGACAGTTGCCAGCTAAGCAAACTTTGGGAAATCCTAAATCTTCTGGAGAAAGTGGGCAGAGTCTCCAGCCACAACCTGCTGACAGAAGAAAATGATTCAGAAGAAACATTTGTTCCAAGAAATATTTTAAACTAATGCTGGTTCAGTGAAATTCTCTAACCAAATACAACATGTTAGTGATGTCAACCTCTTCCATATCTGGGCCCTTTCATAATTTCCTTGTATGTGTGTTCACCTGTCACCACCACCACAGACATCCAGCTGTCTCTTCCTCATTTCCTTGCAACACCATCTCTTCCTCTAAGTTTGGTGTTGGGTAAAGGTGGTAGCAGTGCTCTCTCTCTCTCTCTCTCTCTCTCTCTCTCTCTCTCTCTCTCTCTCTCTTTCTCTCTCTCTCTGGTGCCTAGAATACTGCAACATCAGTATTCCAGGTAGAAATAGCTCTGAGAAACCTAGATCTTCAGGCACCATTGTCCATAGTATATTTTGTAGATGCTTATGTAGGGAAAAGGTCTGGGCCTTGGCTCTTTGGCTTCACTTGGAGGTATCACAGAAAGGGGTTAGCTGTGGGAGGGGAAATTGCCTAAAGTGTTCATTTTCTGTGAGCTTTCCTTATAACCACTTTAAAAGACTAGGATTTTTTTTCAAGCACTCATAAGAAAGGGTAGCAAGAAATTAAGGTAAGTTTAGAGGAGTTACCCTTAGTACAAATCCCTGTCTCATAGTGTTCGAACAAAAATCTCCACGGCCTTCTTGGCTGGCATGGTTCATGCTGCTGTAGCTTTGGTCTGCCCCAAGAAAAGAATGGTTCCTTCTTGTTAGGAAAAGAGTTCAAAAGAACACGAATTCTAAGCCAATTATAGGAGTTTAGGGGTCAGCTCAGATGATAGCATATGGGCCCTAAGTACCTCCTTCCTGCCTAAGTATGTTCATATTGGGGGAGGGGGATTACATGAAAGAACCATCCATGTGCATGCATAACCATTAATTGGAAGGACCATCCATATGTCTAGAGGAGGGGATGGTGGAGGCTGGATCAGCTCACTGGATGGACAGGGAGGAACTTGTGCATCCCCGCCCTTGCACATGTTGAATTCATCTGGAAAAGGTACCAGGGTCTTTCCTGTCTCAGCTCCCAGGCATCTGCTTCTGTCTCCATTTCTTATGGTTTTCTGTCACCGTTAGGTAAGGTTAAGTTGGAATTTAAAATTTTGATCTTGGACTGCTGGCTTTACTGATAATTTCTCTTTGTATTTTTTATTGGTAATGTTTCATTAAATATGTAATTATTAATTTTTATTGTATCACTTCGTATATTTTTTTCCTTGAGAGGATTCCACCCTTAAAAGTGGCCTAAAATAATTTTAAGCAAATCAATTCATTTTATGATTGCTTATTTAATATATTCATTAGTTGGTTGGTTGGTTTATTGATGGCGCACAGTATTTTTCTAGATATTGTACAGTTTTTTTTAAAAAAAGAAGTCCCTGCAATCCCCTGTATAGTGTGTTGCACAAAGCAGATTGATCTTATGTGAAAATACCTGAGCTGACTTAGGGACAAGTCAAATGGCGAGCATTTGAAGATCTAGAAAAGGGCTTAGAGTGATAATAGCATTCATATTTCTACCTCTGGATCGGCACTGAGAAGGTATTTTTGTATTATGTTTGGCTGCCTCCAACCAAGAGAGTTCATCTAATTGCAAATTGAGCTTTTTGTGCTCTCCTAATCTTTATCATGCTAAGTGACTATGTTCAATTCTGCTCTTGGAAGTTCAAGATTTCCTTACATCAAAAGAAGTGTATGATCTTCACCAATAGTTCTTCATCAGCGCTGACTTAACTATGGCAGCATTCGGATGACACGATAGTCAAAACAACTGACAATTGTTTCCCCCACACCAGTTGTTTATTGTGTCGTCCGAATTGAGCCACTGAGTTCACCATCCCATGGACCTTTGCATTTGTTTTCCTTTTAGATAGTATATGGACATGAATTTTTGCCATGACAACTGAGATGACAATCGATCTCTGGCTGTGTGAATTGATGTCATGATTAGCCTTGCCTGTCAGTATGCCACTAAATTGCTGTTCCTAGTAGGTGATTTTTTTTATTGCAGCTTTATTGAAGAATTCTGTATTTTGCTTTTCAAGCTTTGAAATGTGTCAGCTCTGAGTAGTGTGCAGTGTAATGAGTGGCTTGTTGGGTTAGAACTTGTGAGAAGCAGATTCCAATCCCCATTCAGCTAGAAATCTCTCTGGGCTAGTCAGTCTGTCTGCCTAACCTACCTCACAGGACTGTAGTGAAAATAAAATGGATGGGGAGAGAGTAATTTATGCATTTCTAAACTCCTTCATGAACAAGAATAGGTTGAATCCCAGTCTCCGAGCAAGACGTACTACTAAAAATGAATAAATAAAATACTTCTGATTTTGTCAGAAATTATTTAGGACCTGCCATTTAAAGTTTTAACTACCAATGAGGTTACCTAGCTATAGAGATCTGAATCAAATGGTTCAGACATATGCAACAATATCTCATATTGAACTCACTGGAACCTCCTTCCAAGTCAGCACACATCAGCCCAGTGGTAAGTCTGGAGAAGTGGTTACTATATTTGGATCAAGTTTCCACAGGTGATAGGTAGCAAAGAGTCAGTTCTATAAATTACAGTCTTCTACTGCTTCTGTAATTGATTTTATCTCTTGCACAACTCACAGTTCATCAGGACACTGAAAAGCTTGAGAAAGAAGACTTGGGCAGTATCATGATAAAGTCTTCCTTTGTAATAAAACAATCGGAATCATGACATGTGATGGGATGATCCATACCTCAGGTGTAGAGAACACATGTTTGGAGTGCATATGGTTGCAGGTTGTCCCTAGCACATGCATGCTATGATGTCTGGGATTGATGGGAGTTGTAGTCAAGCACATCTGGAAGGGCACCAGAATGGGGAAGGCTGCCCTAGCAGCAGAGCTGGAATTAACCTCTGCCTGAGACATTGGAGAAGTCCCACCCAGAAGTCCCCGCAGCAGGGAGGAGCAGCGCGGAGGACTCCGGCGGCAGCTCAAGGCAGCAGCGGAGATGGAGCCAGAGGAGTCGGAGGCGGCGAGAGAGCAAGGGCTGAGGCTGCAGGGTTGTGGCGGCGGCAGTGCATCTGCGGCAGCTGCTGCGGCGCGGAAGTTCAGCTGGGGAGAGTATATGGTCTTATGCAGCTTATTGAATTTGCAGTGCACAACACAGATACAACTGAGCCTTTAGCATTTTTTTTATCACTATGCTTCAATTCAAAAAATTGATATTTGGCTTGAATCCAGTACTATATTATACTAAATAAATAAATAAATAAATATACAGTAGAGGCAAGATAAGAGGCAACAGAGGCAATATTTCAATATGAAATATAGAAATAATTAAAACATGTAGGATTATAGTCCTACCATACTATACTATATAATACTATATAAATACCATATAGTATTTTGCTTTTATCTGCCTTCAGGAGTCAGGTCATCTGACTTAGTTGGTGGGTGGTGAATGTGGTTTGAGCAGATCAATGGGGAATTTAGCAAATGGCACCATGAAGCAAATAACCAAGACAAATGCCATAGTTGTGTGAGAAAACTGTTGCAGCAATACATAGGATTAGAGTTAGAGGCCCTTTCCACACCGGGGATTTTCCCCATGACTGTCCCTGGGTGGTCCCTGTGCGTGCAAATGATGCACAGGGACTCCCGGAGGTGAGGGGGATGGGCAGGGGTTTTCCACAGGATAAGGGATCCCTGGGAAAACCCGATTCTTCCCACAGTCCCAGGAACGTTCCGAGTCCGCATGTGGTGTGGGGCCGATCCCAGCTGGTGCCCGCTTACTCATGAGTAAGCAGGCACAGAAATGGGCACAGAGCTGTGCCGCACGGCTCTGTGCCCATCAGGGGAGATGGGGGAGCAGGAGAGATGGGATAGGCGGGGTGGGGTGGGCCCCCGATATCGAGCGGTATTTTTTTTACTTACATTTTGTGGAGTGCAAGTGCGCTCATCGGGCCCATTTTTTTGGGGGGGGAAATGGCAGGCGCAACTGTGCGACCTCCCGGGAGGAACCTAGGACATCGCACTTCTTGTTTAGAAAGGAGATGATGATCCCGGAAGCAGATATGTCTGGGATCGTCCTCCCTCCCTTATGAGAAATTGTGCAAGTATTACTGATTCTCTCATAATGTTTCACTCCAGTTGAACCTCTAAATTAGCATAAAAATGGCTTCAGGTAAAAGTCTCAGGCCAATGTAGCACTCACTTTTATGAATTTTAAATATTTTGTGAAGAATTATAAAACATGGAAAATCCACTAATTGGCTTGACTCGCTGTAGACCAAGTCAGGCCGTTTAGCAGGAAACAGACCAAAGTCTGAAGGGGGGCAAGGTACAATCCCCAAACCCATTCTTTTGACGTCCCTCGATGAGCTTGGGTTTTGCTGATTCACACATCCCCACTCTGAATGCTAGTAGCTGGGGAAGATGAGGGTGGCGTCTGATTGCTCACTGTTGGAACTTGGTGATTCAGCAAGGTTCTTTTTCTGTCCTTCTGTCCATTCCTCTGTCATTAAATGCTGTGAATGACTAAAAAACCCGGTTAAAATAGAGAATGCCACTACTTAAGTAATAAATAAATAACACCCTGCAATGAGAACAGAAGAACCGCATCAGGAAATTTCAAAATCAAAATTGCATGGACTAGCATGATCCCCTTGTATTGTAATAGCCATGCTGGTAATAAAATTGGATGTAGGAACAACATGTCCCGAAACCTTATGTTTTGAGATGAGGAAGTAGCCTCTATGCACCTATAAAAAATAAAATAAAAGTTTAAGCCTAAGATGAAAAGTTTATTGCCAGAGCCCCTTAAACTTTGAAATGCAAACATTGAGCAGTATTGTCGATTTATTCCTCTTTCACTTCACAGCATTGGCAACCTGGGGAAAATAAAGATTTCTGATGACGTTCAGCATCATGGCAATAAATAAAAGGATGAATAATGTCAACCACTCACACTAGCAAATTGGCTAGAGGAAGACAAATGTTTCCAAACATCCTGCGTTACTTACTTAAGGCATGTTGCCATGTAGAAATGAGCACCTCAGGCAGTATTAGTGATTAAACATGAGCAACTACACATAGTAAGACATAACTGTGTCTATAGTTTTGGTTCAGTTATGTAGTCTTTGCTTACACGATCGCATAATAAGTGAACACAGCATCCTTGGAAAAGTGCTGCCATGCCGCTGTGTTTCAGCAGGGCTCACCACTCATACTTGTCCTGCCCCCCACTTAAACTTTTTTTTGTGCAAGGGTAGCTGCCATTTTATGTCCCATAATGCCTTGGAATGACCCTATACTAGGGTACTGTGGGACATTTAAAAGGCAGTTGTATCAGACCACAGCTGCTGTTTACCACTGCCTGGTAAGCCAGCCAAGGGGGTCCACTCATGAAAGAGATATGCCAGCAGGAGACAGTTTTCTAAAATTCCCCTCAAACCTGAAACTGCCCCCAATAGTGTGGCTTGCTTTTGAAAGCAATGGATTCATTGATTCCCATAAACTGAGACCAAACATTATTGAGATGGCATAATTGCCTCTGAAAGCAGAAGCCCCCATCCCATGTCTACTTATTTCCCTTGTCTTGTCTTGTAAAGTGATGTGATATCATTGTATTCTGAGTTTCCCAGCCGCATTCATCTTCATTGGCTTCACTTACAAAGTTGGGGAAACTCATAACATGATGATATCATTCCACACATTCCCATTTTACTAGATGTTTTGGGAGTGGGGAGAGAAGGCACAGGGGTCTTTCACCATCTTTGTGACAGCTAGTGTCAGTGGTAGGCAGATGATCTTTGTAATATCTAGTTTCAGCCTTAGCCATGGCCAACGTAGCTGTGAGGTGGATTGAGTCGACCACTGAATTGATCTAGTTCCATTATCTCTTTCTGAACAGCATGAAGGCCTTCATACTGATCCTTATAAAACTGAAAATGGTAAGAAGAGAAGTGACTTTTCCTATCTGCCATTTACAGCACTGAGGCCTCTAGAATGTTTGTTTTGTTTTCATTCAAACAATTAGATTGCTGGAGACGTACCAAAACCCCAAGACTGAACACTACTAACTTTGGGGGCTCATCGTTAAATGACCTCAAGGTGTGGAATGTTAATGTGATGGGATTTTATTCTCTTTTCCTGGGGATGTGTATGATTTGGCTACCTTTCTCCAAGCCTTGGGGAAAGGTGCACTTTAAATATTTTAACAATTTCTCAGCACGCAGCTCTCTTTTTTCTGTTTTCTCAGAGAACTGAGTCAGATGAAATCTTGATGAGCTTGTGAAATGGTTTTCTGAATGCTCTGACACTTGCTGAGACTGTGATCTATCATGCGCTGGGGGGGAAAAAACCCTTTCAAAGCAGGTTGAAACGAGATATATTTTGAGTCATGTTCTTGAGATGAAGACTTAGCACAAAGACTGTTTATTAAGAAAGGAGGGAGAACAATCCTATAAAAAGCAGCATAGAGATTCTCTCTGGGGGGTAGTCTCTCAGGGGCTTCACTGATCATTGTCATCTTTAGGGAAAGCCGTGGGGTATATAGAAACTGTAGAAAACAGTGTGTGAGAGGTATAGAGGTAAGGCCTTAATCCTAATTAACAAATACCAGTCTCCCCATTATATCTGACCATTGCTCATGCAGGCTGGGGTTGATGGGCATTGTAGTGCAAAATATATCAAGGGCACCATCTTTATTAGGCTGACATATATAAAAGATTGTATTAAGACTGCAATCTTAAACATGCTAAAATGGGAGCATGGCCCCTTGAAAACAATACAACCTCCTTCCAAGTAAAGATTTATAGGATTGGTCTACTAATTTGGTTTGCCTCTAGTTTTGTAAATGAAGCCTTAGGTTAGGGATGAATGAGGAACTCATTTCATTTTTGATCTGAATTTACTCAGTTTGCAATTACCATACCCGAATGTGGACTCAAATACAATCTGTGTTTGAAGTCCATGCAATTTATGGAATGCAATGCAATTTATGGAACAAATAAAAATGTATATTTAAAAAATGTGCATGAAAAATGCATGTGTTTGAAAAAATGTACACGGAGAGAAAAATGAGTACATTTCCAAAATTCATACGATTGATGCATACATGGGGGGGGAATACACACACACATATATATATATATATATATATATATATATATATGTTTTTTTGTGGAAAGAGGGTGGGGAAACTGTTACTGACACAAGCTGGAACAAGACCCTGACAACCTCAAGTTTTGCTGATTCGCACTTTCCTACCTTAAACCAACTAGAAAAGTGGAGAAGCAAGAAAAAGATTATACAACTCATATCCAGATCTCATAATAATAATAATAATAACGATTTATTTCTTACCCGCCTCTCCGTCTAGATCGAGGCGGGGAACAACAACTGTATGGTATGATGCCTTGATGAGGCAATGCTTAGAATGAAGTATCCTTAGATGTTTGTACCGAGACTGCAAACTTTAATTGATTTAATCATTAAATTAGTTCAATGGAAGCTTTAATTGAATAATTACTGGAGTTCAGTTTTAATCAGAAAGGACAAATTTTAATTGGAAAGGCTGCAAATTAAGAGCACATTTGTTTATTTTCTGAGGCTATTTTGGTTCTGGTGTGCTACAGTAAAAGAGGGTGGAAAAGGGAAGATTAAAGGGTTGGCTTTTTGTCTTCCAACTGTTCACAGTAACTTTTGCTTATTAAATTTCGAAGTGTATCTGTCTCATTGCCTTCAGTGTGACCCTGTAGTGGAGACGTGGAAAACTATTGTAATCTCGAGGAGTTAGTTGTGAACAAGAATGGCTTCTTTTGTTCCCAGATCTCTTTTTGAGCCTGGGTTCTTTAAATAGCTAGCTATGCTTCTTTTCCCCTCCAGAGTTAGCTATCTGTCTACGCTGTTACAACTTGGGAGTTTATTGTTTACCTTTAGATAGTCCTTGGCAGTATCTGTTAAGGGAGTATCTGTGATGGTCATGTCGGGCTCAACTACATCTATGAGCCTTCCGGGATGGGGGAAGATCTCAGGCTTTCCAGCTTCCGGGATCCTCCCCCAGCATCAAAACGCCAGTGTGACATCCTGGAAGGAGACATTCCGGCATGGTGTGTGTTTGGGTTTTTTAAAGAGAAGATTTTGCGCAATTGTGCAGGCATGTGATCCAGTGCCAAGGTAAGTTTTTTTTTAAAATGGGAAACTTGGTGCCCCAACACTCCAAGAGCCATCCAGAGGATGGTGAAAATGCTACCCCCCCACCCTGATAGACACAGAGCCTCCCCAGAGAGCTCTGTGCCCATTTCTTGAGGCCCTGCTACTCATGGGGAGGAGGTAGGACCCGGTGCCACACCACCCGCAGTCCTCAGGGCTGTCCCAGGACTGTGGGAAAAACCGGGATAAGTGTCATCCATTTTATCCCAAGGAAAGTCAGTGGTCATCCCCGGTTGACCCCGGGATCCCTTGTGCATCATTTGGATTCACAGGGACGACCTTGAGCTGTCCCCAGGATAAATGGATGGTGTAGACATGCCCGTAGTTATCTATGTTGGCTCCTTGATATTTGCTAAGACTAATCATCTAACTTTGCAAGAACATACAAACATTGTCTAAGCTGTTGGAGTATAATGAAATATAGGTCTGATTAATGTAAGCAAAATGGTACAAAGGTCCATGGAACATCCCAGTGGAGAATCTTAACATACTCCTGGACCGGGAAGGTGTTACGTATTCAGCTGCTTGCAGGTTTCCATTTGTTAAAGTGATGTAAGCATTGTAATCTTGCTCTCTTTATTCTTGATTTTTTAAAAAAATCTTTAGCCTTCAACCAAATATGTATTCATTGTCTTTAAATCCTAAAAGAACCATTGCCCCTCAGGAACACAGACTCACAGTTACCCACTGTACGGTTTTGGTACCAGTCAAAAATATTTTAATGCAGTTAAAACAGAGAAAAATTGTAATTTTGCTAAATTTTAGCTTCCTTCAAAAGTCCTCAGATGTTTACCTGCACAGGAACCACAAAATTTGCCATGGAATTCCAGGTAATGACAGATGATTAATCTATAAAAATAAATAAATCTTCTATCAGTAGACAGGCCTCATTCACACTCCTACCTCATTTGTACAGCCTGAGGAGATAAGCACCTTCCCACCTCTTTGAACTCAGTAATGGCATACAAGCTTAACACCCTTTTGAGTTTTCTGTTACATAGCACAGTATGACCATTAAACAAACTGCATGCCATAAATTAATGGTGCCCCATTGTTACTGTGCAATCCTGGCTCTATTGTCTAATGGAGAAAGATGTCTCCTCACAGTATCCCCATGGCTTTCCTTTCTTGCTCTTATCTTTGTCTGTCAAGATACAATCGATCCATCAGTCTTCATGATGGAGCAGCAGTGCAGAAACAGCCACTTTCTCCACCCACTTTTTTTTTTTTAACAGAAGGAGCCCTATAGCTAAGCAGCATAGATCTGAAAAAGAACTGAACTATTGTTTGGTAAGGTCTTCTCCTTACATGTGTATTTTAAAAAACAACACAACACACACACAGACCTTTTATTTAGGGTTCCACTTCTTCACTTCTTTTTCAGATACTGGACCATTTTGAAGCAGGGGGGAAGGGCAAAATAAAAGTAGTTGTGGTCTGTCCTTGTGGTTTCCTTTCCCTTCTAACTCTCCTTTTCATCTCAGTTCCACCTAAATCCAGGACCCTGATCTAATTCTAAATTGGAGTCTGATGTCAGTAATGGACTGGATCAGGGTAAACAAATTGAAGCTTAATCCAAACAAGAGATGTTCTGTTCTGCCTCTACTACAGGAAAGGCCCAATATGATGGACATACTGGAAAGCCATGTTTGCACCTCTCTGAGATGTTTTTTTCAGGAAAGCTAGAATTCAGTGACAATCAGAAGTGATCTACACTGCTGCATGCAATGTGTTCAAACTGAATTTACAATAGTGTAAATGACATTGTTGCATTCCGTGTTAGGGCACACTACTGTCTAGAGAAGGGTGCCTCTACAAAAGCGATTTAAAGCTCTTTCAAGGCGCATTACAAATTTTACCTCTACAAGAGCAGAGCACAAATCGGGGGTCGAGGCGCTTTTTATCTCCGATTATTCGCATTTTCGAATGCGCATTTAACAGCGAGTTTAAATTTGCCGCGGGAGTTAAAGCACCTTATGGCCATGTAAACATGTGATTCTCTGCACGTAAACAACTTTAAAGTGCGTTTCATATAGCCTATAATGTGCTTCACCGTCTCTTGTGAATTGGTATTAGGAGTAAATGCGCTTATCTGTATATGCGCATAATCGGGCAACCGGGCGTCAAACTGAAATCTTGTAGAAGGGGGCCAACGTTTAAGAGCTTACCTTTTTCCAGTCCTTGAAGCATTTGGTGTGGTCACACTGAGGGTTCCACACGTCTCTTCTTACAGCGTTGCTTTCCATCCTGTGTAAAACCCACCCACTTCCTGTAAAGCAGTTCCTCCTTCCCGTAGCTGCCAATTCAGCTCTTAAAGCCAAAGCGCATGCAGTTGGAGAGCAGAGCCAAGAACCAAGCTAAACTCGCAGGCAGTTAACAGTTAAACGAAGGATTTCTCCTCCCCCCCGTCTGCTATTGGATAATCAACAAATGATCTTTGCGACTACAAAACGGTAAGCTAGGACACATTCTTTTACCCAAAAAACGGGTTATCTAAGCTGAAGTACATTTTAAATCTGTAAAACACGATGCAAAAAGCAACGAATATAAAACAGTTCAGAATGCGCGTCATGTGCCCCAAACAGTCTTCGCAACCCTTTTGTCACGTTTTAAAGCTGCAGTGTAGGTTGCATCTCAGTGAGGATAGGTTTCTGGAACAGGGATGGATCTGCACCACAGAAACTTCCAAGTGATGCTAGCACTGGAAGCTAGACAAAGTTCTCTATATGTTGCTCCAACAAATATCTGAGCAAGACTGGAGCTTGACTAGGGATTTACTGGCCTCTGGGCTGGTTAACTCCACCTTTGCCTCTACTGAGGCTTTGATTCTTAAAGTGACCTGGTATGTTTTAGGAACCTTAGGCTGCAGCAACATGCTAGTGTCTTTATTATCCAAGTCCCCAAAGTCTGAGCACAGTAATGGATGCAAGAGTTGGGTGACCATATGAAAAGGAGGACAGGGTTCCTGTAATTTTAACAGTTGCATAGAAAAGGGAATTTCAGCAGGTTAAAGCTGCAGGACAAAGGGTTGGACACCTCTGAGCATGATATGCTCCTTATTAGTCGAAAGGCAGATCCTGGAATAGGGGCTCAGCCTGTACTGGATAGGGTTACACTGCCCATGAAGAGTCATGCACATAATTTGGGAGTATTCATGGATTCAGCCTCGAAACTGCATGTTCAGCATTTAACAGTGGCCAGGATTGCACTGCCAACCATGCCCATTCCTACAGATGTCCGATTGGCCGCAATCACAGATGCCTTAGTTACATGCTGATTGTGCTCTATGTGGGGCTGGCTTTGAAAACTGCTTGGAACCTTTGCTGGTCTAAAATGCTGTGGCCTAAAGCACCTACTTCTACATAAATTCTGGCCCTTAGTGCTTTGCAGCCACAATTTACATAGGTGTCCTGTGGCCGTAAATGGCATAAAATACAACAGTGAATAGCATACCTTACCTTTGCAGCCATAAATATCATATATTGCCCTTTTTTAAGCTTGGAAAACACCCCACAAAATCCAGAGGATGTGCCAAGATTCTGGGGTTTGCCTATCCCTAACCTCAACACTTAATATATAGCTATATTAACCAGCATTTCTGCTCCTTGTGACCAAAATTCTTCTATAATGTCTACTCATGGTTAAGTATTATTCAGCAATGGTTCTTTCTAATGGTAATTCCAAATGTCTTGTTTGCCATTTCAGTCAATTTCATTTCATTTCAATGATTTCATTTCCGGGCGGTTCACAAAAATTAGAGAACAAAAAATAATATAGAAAACTTTAGCATACAAAATCTATAAACAATTTAAAACAGCTTTAAAAAATCAATTTCCAATAAGATCATCAAACCTAGGCAGGCTTGTATGGAAGAAGGCAGTATTTCGGGTAGCCCAATCCCAAGCCGTATAGAGCTTCATGGGTCATTACCAGCACATTGAAGTGTTGTAACAAGAGAGTCATATGTTCCCTGTTAGTGGCCCTGGTCAAGACTGGGGACCCCATTTTAATTCCACTTCCTGCTAATTATGGATAAGCAGGGCCTCTGCATTGAAAGCATTGAAAGTGCCTGCCTAATGCCAGCTAGTCATTAGAGATTTGAAGCAGGGACTTCCTGATTTTGTAGCTCAGTTTCTAAGTCACCAATTCACTGTAGGGATGGGTTGAAAATCTGTTGGGGCCTGTGAGCTCGCTGGATGACTTTTTGCCCCATGTTGCCTTGCAGTGCTGGTCCTGTTGAGGATAGGGAAAAATGCAACTGCTATTAAAGTGGAAGGGGAAAACCCTTCTCCTCTCCCCCCTTTCCAACCATCGGGGCCTGAAAGGGCCTCTTCACTTTTTATTTTTGAAATTATTCCAGTTGTCCTGTAGAAACTTATGCACTGCTCTGTATTGTGGCTGATCAAGTCTTCCCTGATTCTTTGGTAAAATCCTGTTACCACCATCATCTGAATAATTTGCTCCTAATTATATTAATATAAAGAAACATTCAATTTGGTTTTCTGTGTTTAAATCAGCAGAATTATTGCTGAGAGTTGTGCTTTTCTTCTCCTTCTTTTCATTAAAATTTATCTTTGCTATAAATATGATAAATTTGGTTAAAGCTGAACAACCGGGCCATGCTACAACAATATGAGGACACACATAAAATGGAACTGTATTATATATCAGAGTAGCATAATGTGAGAACCGACTTGCCAAACACAGAGAACATTGACAGCGTCCTCATAAACACTGGCACTTCTAAACAAAAGAACAACAAATGCTCTATCCTGATTTTATTGTGAAGTTACATTAATTTATGAAAGTGGAGGAAAGAGAGAATGACGAGTTGGGAACATATCTGTTTTGTAAATTTCACCTTGACCTAAATGTTGATCCCACAGTAGTTTGTTTTAAGTCAGCAGTGCACAGTCTTTTTTATTCTAAGGGTTGCATATGATATTGGCTAATATGTCAGGGGCTACATGCACCCTACACACACACACACACACACACACACACACACACACACATCCATACACTCCCCCGCCCCCTGCAATCCTGATGAAGAGTGCACCAGCAGCAGGGAAAAAGTGGTCTGCATGAGGATTGCTGGGGGAGTGAACTCAGCATGGTGATGACGGAGAAATCAAGGCACTCATAACGACTGCAGTTAAGGTCTTTGTGTGTGTGTGTGTGTGTGTGTGTGTGTATGGATAGGTCACAGATTGTACATTCCTGGTCGAGATAGACAAATATCTCTGTGATAAAACTGTTGATTGATTGCACCTGCTTCTGAAAGCAGATGGTAGATGCATTTAATGTAACATGTACTTATGCACTTAGAGAGGATCTCAGTCAGCCTTCCCCAACATGATACACTCCAGATCTTATCAGTCCCAGTTGACATGGCCAATATTCAGACATGATGGGAGAGGCAATCGAAAACGTCTGGAAGGGACACATTAGGGAAGGCTGCTCTAAATGAAGAATGTGGCACCAGAAACACAAACATAGCAGAAAGCAGCTCAAATGAGTGGAAGAAAATCAGGTAGATGGATGGATGGATGGATGGATGGATAGATGATAGATAGATCACAACACTCTTCAATGTGTACCAATGTATTTCAAGTTAAAATAGCTCTTTGCTCGGGGAACATTATTTTGGACAAATGAAAAGTGGTATATAAAACCTTTCCCTTCAGATTATATGTCGAAATACTGTGGTGGCCTGTGCAGGGCGTTCAAAATGCCGATTCCACATGAAGCATTATTTCAGCTCAAGGTATGTTGGGAATCATTGAACAGTGTTACATTAAAGAATTTTTTTCTACATTCATTTGGATGGCTTTCTGCACTGTTGGTCTCATGAATGTCACCGTATGTAATGGTGAGTGCAGTGGTAAGTGCAGTAACTAAACAGCATATGCCTCCTCCTGCGGCTTTCAGGGAATCCATCTTTCCTCAATCACAGCTCTCTGAGGGATTTCCTTACTCAGCCCCAAGACAGTACTTCGAAGGTTGGGCACTGAGAGAATGCTGTGTGCTAGACAAGGGGGGAGAGAGAGAGAGAGAGAGAGAGAGAGAGAGCACTCTTACCATCTGAAATGTAGCCATATGCATGTGTAGTTCTATATTTTGTATACATTTTTCCCCCATCTTCAGTTTGCTCTATCTGTTTCTATGCTAGTTTGGAGCTTTATCTACACTGAGATTTATATGGATTTTGTGCACATTTTCCATTGTAATTATTTTGTATGCAAGTTTGTATAGTATACACATTTTTACAAGAACTTTCCTTAATATAATACTGTTTCTTCGGTGTTCCCCACTAATGTACACATTTTTGTGTATTTTCCCCCTTATTATATGCATTGTTGTACAAATTTCATTCACTTTCTTCTATACTCTCTCTCACTTTCTATTCCAGGGATGGTCGAAGGTTTGCCTGGTGCCTCCTTTGGACTCCTTTTGTCGCCAGGGGAAACCTTTTTATTCTTCCAGCATTTTAACAGCTAAATTAACCCAATTTTAACCCTTGCTGATTTAAATTTGTATTTTAATCTGTATTAAACTGTGCTGCTTGGTTTTATCCTGGTTGTGTTTTCTATATCATATGTTATTTTGTGTTTTTAGATTGTTATTTGTTTTAGATTTCTTAAAATTATTTCATGGTTTTAATTTTTGTGAACTGCCCAGAGAGCTTCAGCTATAGGGCGGTATAAAAATGCAATAAATAAATAAAGGAGTAGAAATGGGTAGTGGGCACTCCCAAAGTATTTCCTTCTATCCCCGTTTGTTCTCCTAGTTTTCAGTGACACTATATTTATATTTCATACTTATAGCAAAATGATTTTGCCATCTCTTTTCTCCTCCAAGCTAGAGATGTCCAGGTTTTATGAAATCCATCCTGCATGTGTTTTGTGGATTGTGTGCTGTTGTTCGTTCACAGATGGATTCAGGTTCCTTCCCCCCATTATGCAGAAAATTATTTAGTTAATTCCGTAAGAAAGTGTTAATATATCCCTACGCCGACAAATGGCTGCTGCACAAAATCTAGCAACTTTAGATGTAATTTGGTTGTCCAGATCAGCCAGAAGATAGTCCAGGTAAAATTTATCCAGTCTGCCTGAGACTTTATTAATGAGTGGGGCAATCCGTATAGTTCTAAGTTCATTATAGAAACAACAATATAAAAGAACATGATCAACTGTCTCAATATCCCCCGACCCACAAGGGCAGGTTTGCTCAGTGTGAATAATTTTTTTATATCTACCCTCCAGCAGCGCCGATGGCAAAACATTGAACTTTGCCAGCGTATAAGCTCTTCTAAGTCCAGGCACAGTCAAATTTATTAGATGTTTTGCAAGTCCAAGTGGAGCTCTATAGTCCCTACACCCATGATATAGGATTGCATGACTTGGGTTTGTAGATCCACATCATAGATACGTTGGGCAATAGCTGCTTTTGCTTTCTCGTACCCTAGATTCTGAATAGCTGTCAAGGAGAAACCAAGGTTTTGGAGCTTCATAGACAGTGTTTTTTCCCACTTTGAGTGGAATGTATATGTCAGAGTCAATGGAGCCAGACCTACAGGCACAAAAAGCATTTTTAGCCAAAACTGCATCTTACACCGCCATATTCAGGCTTCCATTGAGGATTGGCCAGCCTCTATTCTTACTAATGTATTTGGTATGCAACTTGGAAGACCCAAAATTGCTCTTATGAATTTCATCTGCACCACTTCCATTGGTACTATGTTATCAAAAGCACACACTTCTATCCCAATAGCATCTGTGCTAAAACCTTTGCATTAAAGACTTGAAGTGCGGAAGGAACGTGCTGTCCTCCTTTATTATAATAAAAGGAAAGGAGTGCCTTCATGCTCCTTTGTACATTTGCAATAGCATTTTTTAAGTGAGGCCTCTAAGTTCCAGTTGCATGGAATGTAATTCCCAAGTACCTGTAAGTAGACACTTGCTCAATCAGGTGATCACTTATTTGCCATTTGCATTTTAACTTACTTCTAGAAAACACCAGGACCTTGGTTTTGTCATAGTTAATCTGTAGTCCTTCAGTTTTACAATAAGCATCCAGAGTCTTCAGAAGTCTCCTCAATCCGTCTTTTGTTAATGACAAGATCACTGTGTCATCAGTATAAAGCAGAACTGTCAGGAATCTGTTTGACAAGCTGGGAGGTTGTGCTCGTATCTCCGCTAGGCACCTGACCATAGAGTTTATATAGAAGTTGAACAGTGTAGGGGCTAAGACACAACACTGTTTCACACCCCTAGCAGTAGGAATCAACCTGGTCAAATGTCCAGCAGAGGAACATCTCACCCGAAGACTGGTATTCGCATACAGGGTGCGTATGAGTATCAACAATTGACAATCTATATTGGTATCTTCAAATTTTTCCCATAATTTGTCTCTAGGAACCAAGTCAAAGGCTGATCTTAGATCGACGAAGGCTGCATAGAGGGCACCCCCTGGAGTGGATGTGTATTTTTTGACTAGATGTTGCATAATAAGTCCATGATCCACTGTGGAACGCTCAGCCCTAAATCCGGCCTGCTCATCGTCTCTGAGATTTTCCAGCTCTAGCCAATCCTATGAGATTTTCCAGCTCTAGCCAATCCTGCAGTTTTTCCAGTAAATGAGAAGCATACATTTTGCTAACAACATTCAACATTCAATAGGTCTATAATTTGCAGGATTTGATCTGTCACCTTTTTTATATATTGGGATGATAGTAGCAAGGCTCCAATCTTCAGGAACAAGAGCTGATTGATCAATAGTCCTAAATAGAGCCACCAACACTGGGCCCACCATTCTGTGTTGGATTTGAATACTTTGGGGGGAGGGATGTTATCGTTCCCCAGTGCCTTGCCTGTTCTAAGTTTTGATATAAGGCATTTTATTTCCGAAGCAGTAACCGGAGGCCATTCTGGGAGGTTGCCTATATTGACTTGGTTTCTCTGATGGCCCAAGCTTTTCAATCCATAGATATTGTTATAGTGGGCTTCCCACAGCTTCAGCAAAATATGAAGCTCCACTTTTGTAATAGCATTTGGCCACCCCATTTGCCACCAATTTCCAGAAAGAGGCCAAATTTTTCTCCCTAGATGCTGTTATTAAATGTCTCCACGCCTCTCTCTGTGCTTGGTTTTTTTTTCCTAATTAATTTTTTATAACTCTCCTTCAACTCAAACCATTCAGGCGGTAATGCCACCAAATTTTTCTTTCTAAACCCTCTATATTTTTCCACCAAGATATGCTTCATAGTTTTATATTCCATATCAAACCACTGTTTAGATTTAAACTGGGAGATAGATTTATTTCCTAAGCTCTTTTGGTTTAAATGGTTTTGTAGGGCCAAAATCAGATTGTGAAAACCTTCCAAAACGGACTCTGCAGTTTTCACTTGTAGCAATGCCTTACGTTGGAGAAGGGAACTATCAGTATGCAATAGGTCATTTATCTCCTTATCAACCTTTGGTGTCCATCTAATGCGGGAACTTCTTATTTCAATGTCACTGGATTGAGTAGAGTTATAGTTTGTATGTAACCTTTGGTTATCACATTTTAGTGACAACCAGGGGTAGATGATCACTTTCAATGTTGTTTCCCACCTCACATCTAGTCACCCTTGAAAATAATTAAGGGGACACAATGAAGTAGTCAACAGTAGAAGCTCCTAAACATGAAAGGAAAGTATATTCACCATTTCTATCTTCTTCCACATTGCCATTTACAATAACAAGATTTAGTCTATTTATCATTTGCATGAGACATAATCCAGCAAAATTGCATCCCCTATCTTTGGCCTGCCTCATTGGAAATGTTATCGTGTCATCTGTTGTGGGAGGGAGGACATGGAAATATGAAAACAGAGCCTCCTCATTTTGTCCCGTTCTGGCATTAAAATCACCTGCCAATAGAATTGAGACATCTGGGTGTAAAGCTGTCTGCTTTGCCACATAATCTTCTAACCTACTCCAGGTGTCCTTCAACTGTTTCTTCTGACACTGGGGAGGGAGATAGACATTTATGATCAGCACATTTATTTGCGGAAGCTTGATGATCAGAGCATTTGCAAGTCCAAGAAGGGGCTCAAGGCTAATAGTCCCAGCATAAATACTTGTTGCGACCATAAGTGAGAGTCCCCCTTTAGGGCTCCCGCCCTTTATACTTGGGTTTGCTTTTAGTGTAAGAGCTACATATCCATTCAAGGCTATATCCTCTGTGTCCCAAGTCTCCTGTACTAGTATTATGTCATGTTTTTGAATAAAATCCAAGATTTTTCTGCAAGTAAATTTGCATATATTTCAGGAAAGTTTTAAAAAATAAATCTGAAATTGGCAGACTCTAGGTGGCCTGGGGAGGCCTGTCTTCAGTGTTTGAATTCTTAGAAATACAAACACATTTTAGTTCATATTGAATTTCTCCAGCATCCATACCCCAAACTATTTTTTTTTCCTGGAGTCACTATAGCTCCTCTCCATATGTTTCTTTTGCTTGTAAAAACCTGAACAACAAAAATAAAAATGGAGGTGTTCCCATGAGGTGCTTAACCCAGTAGTGCAGGAGTAGGGAAGCTGGCATCATCCAGATGTTTGGGGCAACAACTCCCATCAATCCAAGCCAACATATAAAATTTTCAGGAATAATGGGCATTATAGTCCAAAACATCCGGAGGGTACCAGATTGCCTACCCTTGCACTAGTGGGTCCCAGCTCACCAGCTGAAGATAAGTGATCTAGAAGTCATTGGATACATTTGAACTAAAATGTGCTCAAATTACAAGGGGGGAGGCAAAGGGGTCCTAATAACAGCCCTCCTTACCTACTGCTCTTGAAGGCTACAAAAAGGGTAATGGGGGGGGGGCTAAAATTAGGTGTGGTTTAGAGGCTAGAGCTTTTGAATTTCATGAAGGGCCCACTACCTTTCCCCCATAATTTAAACACTGATACCCATGGATATTAATGTTGTCTCCACCACTTTCTTTTAAAGAAAGGAAGGACTATCAGTTTTTTCTCAGTCCTGCAGGCTATTTTTGGTAGTTTCTTCATTGTTTTGAATTTAATAAGCATTGTGCCTATGCAGTGGTTTCTTAATTACAAAATGATCCATATTGAAGCATTGGAAAACTAAGACTCTTCCTGGTATATGAGACTGGCAATATAGTCTAGTAGCATTTCAGGAACAAATTAAATTCAATAAAGAAATTGGTGCTTATTTCTTTTCCTTTCTTTTTTTTAGAAGATACATTCAGCAATTTTGGAAGGTTTTCTTATGTAACAATATCTTCCCCCTTTCCTCATAGTTATATATTTTAATAGATATGACTGTCATTAGTTGATTAGAATTGAATAACACCAATTTGTTTTAAATGTTGTATTTGTAGCACAATTTTGTTCTGTTTAGTATGCTGTAAAGATAATAAAGTGCTAATAAACATGCAAGCACCCTTAATTAGCATTTTTTAAAAAATAAACATAAAAATAAAGGAGCTTGAATTTTCAGTCCTCTTCCCTACTTTAGATAAGTACGAATGAGTCTTATCTTTACTGGATTTGCAGTATATACCTTTATGCTAATACTGAAATATCACAGAACATGAAGACCTTTAGTAAATACCTTTATGCAAATCCACTGTGAACATTTGCAAAGCATTTAATAGTTCTCAGACAGCTTGATTTCTCCATTCTTCTAGTTTGCCATGTATCCTTACAGTTTGCCATAAAATGACATTTGAAAAAGGCACTTGTTAATTGTTAATGTTGGCTGACAAATGACAGCCCTCTCTAGTAGAACACAAGTGCTTTGATCCTAAAAGGCTCATAAAGGCGTGGCACCAGATAGAAATATTCAAATGTTCAGTCAAATATTTAGAGGGTGGTTAAATGGAGCCTCAAGGGTACAGGATTTTGCCAAGTGATTTGCTTTTCAAATAGATTGCAGATTATGTCTGTTAAGATGGCCAAGCACTGAATGGAACAATTAATAGGGCATGGTTAGGGTGGTTAATTGTGCAAATAATATGGCAGGGTGGGAAAGGGTTAAGCAACTAATCCCCACCTGATGATTTCCAATTCCAAATCAACCCTTTCGAAGTTGCTTTGATGAAAGGAAACAGAAAGCTGGGCTATCCTGTATATGTTTGCATGTATTTGAACTCTCAAAGGCTAAATAAAAATAAATGACAGATCTATGTTGCAAAACGTCTAAGGCTATAATCATGTGTACACGTTCTTGAAAGTAAGACCCATTGAAGACAGTGGACCTTACTTCTGAGTAGAGGTGAATGGATCTGTCTCATTCTGTTTTGTGTCACTTTCATATGCATTAATTATTGAGTCCGTTCTCCCCCACTTCTGCATTAATGTGCAATTGCCTTTGTTCAAAATATCCACAGTTCAGTCTTATTTTCATTTTGAGATAGTCTGAGGGGCCAAATAGATAATATCTATTCTAAGTGCCTAGAAACCCTGGTGCAGCTTCAGTCACACATTACTCCCTCTTAGATCCGCCACTTTACCACCAGCAATATAGGTATAACACCACCGGGCAGCTTTGCAGAATTGATATAATTCGCACTGTCTCAACCCCTGAGCCAACCTCCCCAAACAATATTGGCATAGAAATGGTGGACTTTATGTGCACTGGGCATTAGAGAATTTGTGGGGCGGGGGGTTCACCAAGCCCTGCTCATCTGGCCCTGCTCCAAGGAGCTGGGCTTTCGGAATGCTCGAGAGGCTGCATAAGTCTCCCAAGCCCTCAGCAAAACACACTTTCCAGAGTCTTCAGAAAGTGCACAATTCCCCCGGCGTGCCATTAGCGTGGCTGGCGGAATTGTGCACTTACTGGAGGTCCTAGAAATTGTGCTTTGCCTTCCTCCCTGTGCCAATCAGTGCCTTGAATGCCCTCTTAACCTTGCATTGGGAACCAACACAACTCAAGCTCATCAGTAGGGCTGTGCATGGATCCCCCCCACACACACTCACACCTGCTTCGAAGGCCGGTTCCATCTTGGCCTGCTTCGGACTGGGGTTCCATGAGAGCTGCCATTTTTATGGAAGATGGGTTGCTTTTTTTTTTTTTTTTTTGGTGTAAATCTAATGTTACGTACAACAGCAGCTGTAAAGAGCCATTTCCAGAAACCAGTGCAAATCAGTTTGGCATTCGGATCCAGAACCAAAGTGGTGCACAGCTCTACTCATCAGGTGTCTCCAGTTTCTATTTCGGAACATGTTCTGACTTATGTCTGTATAAGACTGAAAGGTTTGATTTCCTTTCTTTTCTTTTTTGCATAAAAAATTCACACATTTTTTGCACATTTTTGGAAATCTATGCATCAAATATGCAGATTTCTGTCCACTACCATTGATTAAAGCAGCTCTGTTCATATTTTTGAAATGTGCACATTTTTTTCATGCACATTTTTCAAATATATACTTTTTAGATGCATTTTTATGTGGTACAAACCTCAGTACAAGCTCAGAAAGGTACGGACTTGAGCCATAACTTTCATTCAGGTCAGGTTAGGTACCAGGAGTTGTGAATTAGGTAAATCCTGATCAAAAACAAATGGAAATTGATTTCTCATACATCCCTTTCCCAAGGTTTCTGGGGTATCCCCCCCCCCCATTTGTGCTTGGGGGGACGGAAGAGAAAGACTATGAAGGAGCTGCCCTTCAAATAATTGGACTACTGGTTCCTATCAAATGTTAAGAAAAACAAACAAGATTTGAATGATATGTTCAAAAAGCCCAAATGGATTTGGAGGTGGTCTGGAAGATCAGACTTCAGTGTTCCTAACCTTTGTCTTCACAGATCTTTAATCTCCCAGTGCAAAAGCAGAATCATTGGCTTCTCAAATATAAGGCTGCTGCAATGCAAATATAGTCCCCAAGAGATTACACCAAGGTATTTGCTAGGCTGACCATATGAAAAGGAGGACAGGGCTCATGTAACTTTAACAGTTGTAGAGAAAAGGGAATTTCAACCAGTGTCATTTGTATGCAATTAGTTCCTGGTGAAATTCCCTCTTCATCACACCAGTTAAAGTTGCAGGGGCCCTGCCTTCTTTTGTATATGGTCACTCTAGTTTAGTGCCTGCATCTTTAACAGTTGTGATGAAGAGGGAATTTCACCAGGAACTAATTGCATACAAATGACACCTGCTGAAATTCCCTTTCCTCTACAACTGTTAAAGTTATATGAGCCCTGTCCTCCTTTTCAGATGGTCAGCCTACTTAAAACAGATCTTCCATTTGTAAACGATCCATGTTTTCCCACTGTTTCTTCCATCGTTTTTCTTGCCACAGGATAGCTGCACAATGTCTTTCGATTGGTAGGAGCTATCTGTCTGGAAGCAACCTCTGGTTGAAAGATCTGTTTTAAGTAGGCTGACCATCTGAAAAGGAGGACAGGGCTCATATAACTTTAACAGTTGTAGAGGAAAGGGAATTTCAGCAGGTGTCATTTGTATGCAATTAGTTCCTGGTGAAATTCCCTCTTCATCACAACTGTTAAAGATGCAGGCACTATACTAGAGTGACCATATACAAAAGAAGGCAGGGCCCCTGCAACTTTAACTGTTGTGATGAAGAGGGAATATCACCAGGAACTAATTGCATACAAATGACACTGGTTGAAATTCCCTTTTCTCTACAACTGTTAAAGTTACATGAGCCCTGTCCTCCTTTTCATATGGTCAGCCTATATTTGCACCAATCCTAACCATGTGCTTCTTTTTCTCTCCCCTTCCCGTTACACACCCATATCTATAGGCCAAAGTAGGCATGCCATTAATTGCATGAAGGCAACTAATGTGCAGACTTTTTTTAAAAAAAACAAAAAACCACAAATAACAGTGATGTGCAGCAGTGGGACTGCAGGGGGGTAGACAGGGAGAGTTTAACCCTTAGCCCATAATGCTGGGGTCCCAATGAAAATCATCCCACCATGCTGTTAGCATTATCAAGGGGAAACCTCCACTGGTGAGGATGCAAATAGCAAATCCAGGGGAGCAATTAACATTAAGACCATAGTAGGGGATAAAGGTTAAATCCTCCCTTCACCCATCCCCTGCTATATTTTTTTTAAAGGGCATGTCGATAGCATTCACACAAAACATCAAGTCTACTTTGTCCCTGCAAGGCTGGTCCCTAGCTAACTTTGAGCCTTATTCAGCTGGAAATCTAAATGGTTGGGAAAACCAAATTCCTTGAGATATTTGTTGGAAGAACCACTTGCACATTATCTTGGGGTGGGGTGGGGTTGCTTTTATTGCCCCCATGATCTCCTTTCCAAGAAGAGAATTGCTGTTGAATTGCCCATTAAATTTTCTCAGCTATTGAGCCTCCTTAAAAAGATTTGCTTGCTTGAGGCAGTATAAAAGGGAAAGGCTGTGGATGTGCTTTCTGCAGCTCTGTTGCATAACAGAAAGGAAAATAAAAGTCTAAGCACAGAACCACACCAGGGCCTATTGGGAAAATATATTCCCTAGGATATTGTAAAAGATGCTTCCCAAAACATATCTGGCACCTGGCAGATTTCAAAACAAAAACAAACAAACAAAAAAAGTTAAGGGGAAAATATGTAATGAATTTTAATACTTAATAAAATAATATATTTATCACCAAAAAAACACTATTTGAAATACATATGTATAATAACAAAGTAAAAACAAGGCTCTTATGATTCTGGCCAGATGCGTTTCGACAAAAGTGTCTTCTTCAGTGGCCCAATCACTAAATGGTTTGAGTACCAGGCAAAGGTTTTTTCCAACGGGGCTGATTTAGATATTTCTCAAGTGATGGGATTGTGTCACTCTCCACATTGGTGTGTATAGTACACCAAATGAAATTCACTGGCTTTGCTGCTTGCAAATGGTATTCCCCACCACCACACACACCAATAAATATGCCTTTTCACTGACATATCAGAAGTACGTCATGTTGTTTCATTTGCAAAATAGTTCACTAAGAAAGAGAAGGGGAATGAATAGAAAACTAATATTGTGGCACAGGAAATTTATTATCACTTTTCTCCTTTGCTGAAGATCAATATTATCTGGAGAGGGGGAGACAGAGAGACAGAGACAGGGAGATAATGGAGGAAATGTTGCATTCCTTTCAAATGGTAAAATATCTGGTCTTGCAGAAAATTTGGGACCATTGATAAAAGCAGTTGCAATGGAAGGGGGAGAATTTATCAATGCAGTGGAGAAGAGCTAGTAGCTGGCCCTCATGTGCTCAGCCTGAGCAATGGAATAGTAATGAAGTCAGGATTTGTTTAGAAGATTCATCAGATAAGTGTTTTATCGCATGCTCGCTACTGCCGACTTACGGATGTGCACACACCCTTTAGATGACATTGTCCGCCTCCTGCTCCTTCTGCCTGTTTTTCCGTCACAAAATAGACACCTTTTAATCCAACTTTTTTAAAAAACAGAATGTGCCACAATCTCCTGCTGTGTGCAGGAAAAGTGACATGATACAAATGCCCCTTGAATGGGAAACATGGTCTTTGTTTACTTCCTCTTTCCCCTCTGGGCAGAAGAGGAAGTAATGAGGGACAAAGGCGGGGCAGAGAAGCGATGGTAAGGAAACATGATTTTTCCCCTTGTGATGATGCTCTAGAGCACAATGCAAATGAAAAGTGATATAGAAGAATTAATAATCTTTTTTAAAAAAATAGTGCATTTGGCCCTTCCTAATAATGCAGTTTCCTTTGGCATATGATGGGAGATCATGGTGTCCATAACAGCTTGCTTACAGAAGTGGACCTTCCTAGTAAGGATTCATCCATTTTTTTCCAACTTTCAAATTTTATTACCTTGTTCTGGTGTCAAAGAATGACACTGACACATTTGCTTTTGGCCACCCCTCTGGCTTGGAATTCTGGTGTTGGTAAACATTGCTGCACATACCATTGCCAACATTTTCTATTGCTTACCCATTGTTTTGTCAAATGTTTGCTATCAATGGCCCTTTCTAAACCATAGGGGTGTAGAGAGAGGGAGGGTGATCCCGGAAATACCTAATACACACCATCGGCTACAGAGAGGAAGGGAGGACAATCCTGGAAGTACCAGCCGGGGGCCATCCCAGGCAAACAGCCTGGTGTAGAAATGGCCAATAACAAATAGAAGAGTAAATGAATCTATCTATCTATCTATCTATCTATCTATCTATCTATCTATCTAGATGATAGATAGATAGAGAGAAAGAGAGAGAGAGAGATGAAAGTCTCCCTCACTCACCCCCAAAAAGGAAACCAAACAAACCAATAAAATAAGGTGAGGATACAATCCTAAACACACTTACTTAGGAATAAGTCCCATTGAAATCAACAGGTCTTACTTCTGAGTAAACATGTTCCGGATTGCACTATAAGTGAGCAAGTAATGTGATGTTTGTGGCCTCACTTGTATATCAAAATGGTATGGAAATAAAACAAGCTATTTCCCACAAACTGGAAAACAGCTCAGCTTATTTCTGAGCCAACTCAAATACATCAGGGTGCGTACAAAAATAAATAAAAAAACCTCTCAGTTCATGCGGGGCTATGGCAATGTCCAGTTGTCCCACTGGGAAATTATCAGACATCCTAAAACACTCACTAGAATTGTCTTCATCGTTCAGGGGGACCATGGCAGTGGCACGTGAGTTCCTCAGAAGACATCTCCATGTTGACAGGGTTTTCTCAACATAGGAAGTTTGAAAATTATCAGGAAAATGCATGATGTCTCTTGTCTAGCATTTATCTTGTCCACCATGCTCCATCACCACATACATTTAAGAAAGCCTCGAAAACATATCCTTTTATCTTCTCGTGATGTAAGTACTGTTGCTGCTGCAATTGCCATTGTTGCTATTTTTATTATTGGCTTTCATTGTTTTTAATTCCTATTTTCTTGTGTTTATGTTTTTCTTGTGTTTAATTAGGCTGACCATATGAAAAGGAAGACAGGGCTCGTGTAACTTTAACAATTATAGAGAAAGGGGAATTTCAGCCAGTGTCATTTGCATGCAATTAATCCCTGTTGAAATTCCCTCTTCATCTCAACAGTTAAAGTTGCAGGCCATAGGATTTCAGCCTCAAATAGAAGCCTCAGGGTAGGAGGAGGAATGGATATAATACACTGAGAATCTCACAAAACCAAATACATTGCTTTTCTTTTCAACTTTAATTCAACATCTACCTCACAGGCTTATGTCCATCCTGCAGGGGTGAGGGAACCTCTTCAGATGGTCCATCCCAGGAGATTAATGGATATCTGAATGCTCTTGGGTATTTTCCACTTGAGAGAGTTGGTGATCCAGCCAAGACCCTAATCTCCCTGAGGAATGGTGAGATGCAGAGGCCAATGTTTCAAATGTATCTGAGTGCCCTCTCTGACACTGTAGAGCTCTATCTGCTTTTTGATATACTGGGGAACTGTGGACAATGAAACAATCTGGAAATCCGTAACAGCATAAATGGCCTAAGGCTTGAAGTGAAGACAACCAAGCATGCTCTAGAGTGCATAATTGTACCCATCACACAGCAATGCGAGCAGCATAGAAGGCCTACTTCACTGCCTCCATTGTGTCCTTGACCCCTGGACCGTTCAAGAATCTACTGTGACCTCTTTGCATCACACTTTTAGGACAAAATGGCTTGTTTCCGCAGTGAATTTGATGCTGTTGTTAGCACAGCTCCAGTTGAGGTGTCTGACGCCACCATCTGCAAGGTTTTTGGGGTTCAATTTCATTTCCTACAGGGATATGGGAGTAGTAAATCCAGCTTTGTGTTAAGTGGTGGTTCTTCCTGTCAACTCCTGAAGAAACCCACTCTGGACATTATTAGGCTGATTATATGAAAAGGAGGACAGAGCTCATGCAACTTTAACAGTTGTAGAGAAAAGTGAATTTCAGCCAGTGTCATTTGTATTCAATTAGTTCCTGGTGAAATTCCCTCTTCATCACAACAGTTAAAGCTGCAGGCACTATACTAGACTAGAGTGACCGTATACAAAAGAAGGCAGGGCCCCTGCAACTTTGACTGTTGTGGTAAAGAGAGAATTTCACCAGGAACTAATTGTATACAAATGACACTGGCTGAAATCCCCTTTTCTCTACAACTGTTAAAGTTACATGAGCCCTGTCCTCCTTTTCATATGGTCAGCCTAGTTTAATATTTTAACGGTTTTTATGTATTTTATCGTTGTAACCCACCTTACGACAGCTTCTGCCCTGAAAGGAGGCCAAGAAATGTTTAATTAATTAATTAATTAAACATTACTATCCAATTTGTAAGAAAAAATAATTAAACAGGACTGCATTTTGTATTAATTGTGTGTGAAAATTAATATTGAGAAATAGAAAACTTTCACCTTAAAATGGAGGAGGGTTTGACTCCCTTAAAATCAGAGGAGGTTTGCATTTGAGGAGAAGGGGAGAGGCAAATGTGTTCAAAGGATTTAGAGAGCTTACTATTGCAGGGCCAATGGTTCTCTTTTTCTTTACTTTTCTTAAAAAATAACTTTTTTAAAAAGCTGATTTTCAGCACGTCTGTGGGGCAAACAGCAATGGAGCTCTTCTGAAGAGATGCTGAGTGGCTGCCTCCATTTTCCCCCAGCATACTACCAATGTGTTGTTCTGTGGCATTCTGAGGGGAAAACGTGGTTAACGTTTCTTTTTTGTTCTGGGGGAACTAACGGTTCAAAAACAGAGGCCTGCTGCTACTGCCACTAGCACCAGCTTATATTGCTGAACTGCAGCAACTGTTTATTTGAAGTTTTTGTTTTGTTTTTTTGTTTTGGTATTCTAGTGAGTTTTCTAATGTAGCAGAAAATGAATTATGCATGCTGAGAGAAATGTGGGGGTGGAGACATTTATTGAAACACAGAGAAGAGAATAATGTATCTATTCTTAGTTCCTCGATGATAGCCCCACAAATGATATCGATCCCTTGCACAGATGACTCAAGCCCTGATGAATCTGGTGGGGTATTATTCCCCAGTAAGTGTGCAAAGTATAGCAGCCCCGTAAGGTAAAGGGCATGTGACTGTTTTGAACATATTTGATACTGCTGGGTGGGGGGGGGGGACATGTCCAAGGAGACAAGAAGAGGGTTTCACACAACATCCCCCACCTGTCCATGAACACGTGAGAGGTGAGTGGGTTTGCACCTGCTGGACATGCTCCCTGCACACCAACATGTGCAATGGCTACTCCACTGCCCACTTGGCACACATTCATCATCAATGAGTACAGATCTATGCATGTAAGTCTCCACCAGCAGCACACAAGGAGGACTCCTGGGACAATCATGGATTGAAAGAAACAGAAAGCCTACATCATGTGTACAGTCCTTAACACTGCTGCCAAACTGTAGTGGTGTTGGTGGGTAGTAGCAGATGACTGATGGGGGGTATTTGGCAAATGGGAATGATCCCACTCTTGCCTCATATGTTTGTGAATGGATGAGGAAAATCATGTTAACCCCCTTAAATGTCAGAGCAAAACACTTTACGTGAGCTAGCCCTCACATGATACTGGTTTACAACTTTGTTTTGTTTTTGTTTTGTTTTTCTTTAGAGTTATATTTGTCTCCTTTTCATCATTTTTAAAGAGTTATATCTAGCACTATGCTTTGTGATATTCATGTGTGCTGTCACAGCTTTCCATAGACCTTTATGTGCTTGCTCTCCATTGTGCCAGTGAATTCTTCCTTTATGCTATTTTCCCCTGTATTTTTCTTACTCCCTGCTAAATAATATTTCCCTTTGTTTAACTATTCAACAATAGTTTATTCAACGCTCAGGGGGATCATTGTGTAATATTAAATATTGTGGTAACATGCAGTCGTAGGCTGAATAACCCAGAATACAAGAGAGAAGATGAACATTGTGTTGAAAAAGTAAAAAAAAAAACAGCTATCTCCACTTGGATCCCCACACATGGCTAAGCAGGTGGAAATTTGTGTATGTCTAATGGTAGCCATACTAGACAAGAACAAATCAGTTGGGTTAACTATTCCTGACTAAGATAAGAACTCTACTTTACAAGTGGAACATCTCCCATTAAAAGTGAAGCAATGGCTGCATTTGGACATAGAACTACACCATAGTTTATTGCTATGTGAATGAGGCTTGGTCATATGTGCTCCCTTGTCCCATCCTCCAGTGAAGACAAGATTGGAAGCATGCACTTCCATTTTGAACTGAACTGGGAACTGCAGTTAATCTTAACTACACATTGTTCCCCAAAAAAGCCAAGATCAAACTGTGATTCTTTATCCTGGTTTGTTCAGATAAACTATAGTTAAAACAAACTACAGTTCCTGTTTCAGAAAAAGAACAAGAAACTGTGGTTAGTTGAAAATGGAAGTGAAGGTAAGGAGCGAACAGCCTCATTCACATAATTGTGAAGAAGGATTTAGTATTACATCCGAATGAACTCCTAGAATTGCCAACCATATTTCTCTCATAACCCTAATGTACAGACAGGAGACATCTGCTGGGGAAAACTGTAAGCTGCAAGGGGTGCTTATCCATTCCCCAACTCACTGCAGGTTCCTTGGAAAAGCATTTAATTCATTTGGATCCCCCACCCCCACCCCGCCCACCACAGTCAGGCTTGAAAATGCAAGTCAGTCTGTCCAGGGGGAAACAAAACAAAACAATAGGTGCCTTTGCAGAACAGAATGAGCTGCCACTAGAGGGCACCCATCTCTCTCACCCATCAATTTTCCCTCACAAATTCTCCTTTGTGTTTTTATTCCTGTTTATTAGCAAACAAAGCTTTGGCAACTTGATGTTTAGTGAGATTATACACCATGGTGATGATAATTACTGAGGTCATTGGAGGGCATGCTCCTGATGGTTCCACATGGACCTATGGCCCAATTGGAATCCACCGGGAGAAGAACCTTTAGTGTAGCGGCCCCTTCTCTGTGGAACTCTCTGACCCTGGAGGTCAAGCAGGTGCCAATACTAGGCTGCTTCCGGCACCTCCTGAAACTAACTCTGTTTTGAGAAGCCTTCCTCAACAGACTAGCCACTGTTTTTCTGGTTCCTTTGTATTTAAATTGAACCATTTTAATTTGCTTTTTAAATCTTTTTTTTTTTTACTGTTTATACCTATATCTGTTTTAGATAATTGAACGGTATATAAATATTGTAAATAAATAAAATAAATAAATAATGCAAAGGTAATAATGGAAACGTGCCTTCATGTATACAGGGTAGATTTTTTCTCTACTGATTGCCAGGAAAGGACCAGTGGGTTACATTTGGCCCAGATTAATAAATCTACATTAAAGGATGTGATCTCAAGAAGATCCTTATAACGTCATGGAAGATCTATGCTACATTGTTCTATTTTAGGCCCTGGATAAAGTATGCCTAACGGTCTCCTCTCGGATATATATTTTCTCTAGTGTGACTAATTAGTTAGCTTTGTATGCTTTTCCTCTGACCTTGCTATTGTTTCTTTTCCCACATAATCCTCTTTGGTGACTTTCACATCCAGATAGGGTGACCAGATAAAATCCAGGTCAGGGCTCATGTAACTTTAACAGTTGTAGAGAAAGGGGAATTTCAGCCAGTGCCATTAGTATGCAATTAGTTCCTGGTGAAATTCCCTCTTCATCACAACAGTTAAAGTTGCAGGGGCCCTGCCTTCTTTTGCATATGGTCGCTCTAGTATAGTGCATGACTAGGTTGATATAGAAGAAAACATTGCTTAGATATAATTGGTGAGGTGCAATACCCTTAGTCCCATTTTCAGATATGGAACTGAGTCAGAGGGATAATAACTTGCTCAAGAGCACTCAACAAGGTAGAGGTATGACCTTGGGGGCCTTAAAATAGGCTGACCATATGAAAAGGAGGACAGGGCTCATGTAACTTTAACAATTGTAGAGAAAAGGGAATTTCAACCAGTGTCATTTGTATGCAATTAGTTCCTGGTGATATTCCCTCTTCATCACAACAGTTAAAGTTGCAGGGGCCCTGCCTTCTTTTGTCTATGGTCACTCTAGTATAGTGCCTGCATCTTTAACAGTTGTGATGAAGAGGGAATTTCACCAGGAACTAATTGCATACAAATGACACCTGCTGAAATTCCCTTTCCTCTACAACTGTTAAAGTTATATGAGCCCTGTCCTCCTTTTGAGATGGTCAGCCTACTTAAAACAGATCTTTCAACCAGAGGTTGCTTCCAGACAGATAGCTCCTACCAATCGAAAGACATTGTGCAGCTATCCTGTGGCAAGAAAAACGATGGAAGAAACAGTGGGAAAACATGGATCGTTTACAAATGGAAGGTGCCTGACATCTGCATTCACCCCCCACACACCTGCAGAATTCCACAAATGAGGCATGGCGATTCCATAATAAAAGCCTTATCGGAAGCATCCCTGGACCTACCCATTAATCAATGGACTGCACTGGCAATTGAGGTCTTCTCTGAAGTCTTGAATGTATCTCCCACCCATAAACCAGCACCCTCCTGCATTAGGAATGCTTCGGAGTCAGGAGCAGTATCACCCTCACAATACTTCTTTCTTATGTTCAATGAACAGTTACTTATTTAGAAAGGAACCATTCCATGAAATATAAAGCAGGTGGAACGCCTAGGCCACATGATTCCTACAGAAGGAATGGCTGCAGCATCAACAATATTTAACACCGGCACATTTAACACTGTTCTCATTTAAGCTATAGGTCACAGGTAGTGTGACATGGAAGAGACAGTCAGAATGAAGTGGTGTAAGCTATTAACATTTCTGTGAATGAAATGTGCTTGAACTGAATAGAGTGGAAAACAAAAGAAGCTGAAATGACAAAGCTAAAGCTGTTGGTAGATGTTGTTGCATCACCTTATTAAAAAAAAATAAGGAAGTGCCAAATGTGGCTGCCGGTTAATTATGGCATATCGAAAAGCCAGCACAAGGTTGTTGGCATTGTGGGTATTGCAGGATATGGCAAAAGGCCAGTGGTACCATTCCTGGCTGCTAAAAGCCATTTAAAAGCATCAGAGACTGCCAGCACAAGAGATTGTGTAAAGACAGCTGTGGCCATGATTACTACAAATATCTAGTTCAATTCTTGATGCCATTCAGGTCCATCAGACAGACTATTCTGGGATGCAGCAGCCTGGCAGAGGTAGAGACATTTTTGGTTACACATTTAATTTTGAATAATGTGCACTGAAGTCAGGCATCTGCGATTATGGACATGTTTCAAACAGGCCTGTTTGACTTAATTTTCCAAATATTGCAACATTTTGATTTGACCCAAAAGATCAGGCACACTAACTTGAGACAACCTTTGAATATTTAGATAAAATATTTTTTTGCTTAGAGGTGTGTGGGTCTGGGTGTGTGGGTGTGTTAATGGGAGGGAGTAGAGCACATAGTTCAGCTTTGATGATTCTGTAACTTACACAATACAATTTTACACAATTCACATGGAGATTGTTCCCCTTTGAAATGGGGGTTCCATTTAGTGAGGGCCACATGTGATTATTCTTCAGAACCTCCAATATTTCTGGAAATATTTCTGGCTCAGCATAGTAATGGGTAAAATCCCTTCAGTTTGCCTAGGGATCCATTCAAAACTTTCCTGGGAACACTTGAAAAAAACACCCAACAACACTCAAGTCTTTTCAAGTTTTGTTTTGTTTTTCCTAAGAAAGCTATGATAGGGGAAAACTGCCAGTAAATTATATCCCCTTCCCTGACAGTACCTCTACCCCAGGTTAGGAAGACTGGTGCCCTCCAGATATTTTGGTCTGTGACCTCTATAATCCATTACCATTGGCCATACAGGCTGGACTAGGGTGACCAGATTTTGGGAACCAAAATCCAGGTCCAAAATGGCCGCCCAAAGGGAGCGTGCCCGCCAACATCTCCGGTCCCCAGGGGGCGGGTCCAGCCCCAAGGGGCGTGCCCACCCAAACATAGCCTTGGTCACATATCTGATTCCACAGCTCACAATTAAGACAAACCTGTTCTACATAATATCTTAATGTTAAAATCACTGAAATGAGGAACAAGTGAGACATTCATTGTATCTGAAATTGACATTTGATGGACTGGTTTTGGATTGCAATTCCCATTAGCCCCAGCCAACATGGCCAATGGCCAGAAATTATGGGATTGTACTTCAAAACATATGGAGGACACCAGGTTGTTATTAATTATTGTTGTTATTAATTATACTTATTAATTATTAATTATTATTACATTTATATACTGCCCCATAGCCAAAGCTCTCTGGGCGGTTTACAAAGATTTGCTGGAGGGGAGGGGAGGGGGGTGCTCAGGCCTGGCTGGGGATGGGGAAAGGGTGGCGAAGAGGCCTCAGGTGGGCATTTGGGGACGCGTGAGTGTGTGTGTGGTAAGGAGACTACTTGCTTAGCACTGCTGTGGGGTGAGGTACAGCTAGGGTGACCATCTGCCCGGATTTGTCCGGACATGCCCGGGAAATGGGGAGCAAATCCACATCCGGGTGGAAAAACTGTTTTGGGGGGCCAAAACCGGAAATTTAGCCCCCCAAAAGGGTGACCAGATGGCCCTGGGGTGATCCAGGCCAACCGGGGGGCGGCGGGGGCAGACCGGGGCGGCGGGGGTCACGCGGCGGTGGCGGGAGGCTGGCGGCGCGAGGCTCTTACCTGCTGGGGCATCCACTTCCCTCCGGTGCTCAGAATCTACTGAGAAACAGGCTCTGCGGCCTGTCCCTCAGTAGCGCGCCGGGTGATGACGTCATCACTCAGCGTGCTACTGAGAGACAGGCCAGGAAGCCTGTTTCTCAGTAGATTCCGAGCACCAGAGGGAAGCGGACGCCCCAGCTGGTAAGGAGTGCGGGGCGGGCGGCGGGGGTGGGGGGCGGCGTGGCACGGCACGGGGGGGCGGCGCGGGGGGGGGGGGGTGGCGCGGTGCGGGGGGGCGGCGTGGCATGGGGGCAGCGCGGTGCGGGGGGGCGGGAGGCCTGTGCAGGGCGGGCGGCGGCGCGAGGCACTTACCTGCTGGGGTGTCTGCTTCCCTCCGGTGCTCGGAATCTACTGAGAAACAGGCTTCGCGGCCTGTCCCTCAGTAGCGCGCCGGGTGATGATGTCATCACTCGGCGCGCTACTGAGAGACAGGCCAGGAAGCCTGTTTCTCAGTAGATTCCGAGCACCGGAGGGAAGTGGACACCCCAGCCGGTAAGGAGCGCGGGGCGGGCGGCACGGGGAGGGTCGCGGCGCGGCACGGGTGGGGGGGCGGCGCGGGCGGCAGCGCGAGGCATGCGGGCGGGGGTGGCGGCGCGAGGAGGGGAGGCGCGGGGAGGGGCGGTGCGGGCACGCGGGGGGGTTGTTTTGGGTGGGTGGGGTGGCGAGGGGGTCCGGGATTTTGATCCTCAAAATCTGGTCACCCTAGGTACAGCTGGGGCTGAGAAGAGGCCTATGAAGACCCCACCCAAATAAAAATCAAGACACAATTCGGGTGGGGTCCTACAAGACCTCTTCTTTCTTTCTTTCTTTCTTTCTCTCTCTCTCTCTCTCCCCCCCCACCCACACCTGCCCCACAGCAATGCTAAACAATCAGTCTCCCCCCACCACCCACCCCAAGGCCCACCTGAGGCATCCTGCCCCCCTTTCCTCCCTCTCACCAGCTAGGCCTGGGCACCCATTTTCCCCCAGCAAAACTGGCCCAGGTGCGAGGGGGAGAAGAGAAACAAGCCATCGGCCTGGTGGCCCTTACTCTTCTCCCTCGGAGAAAGAGGTGAAGAAGAAAACCTCCCCGAGCCCCAATCCCTTCTCTGGGCCAGCGGTGGCGCCTTTACCCACCTGCCCAGGTTCTGTCTTCCTCCTCCTGCAGCCGGGATCCCACTCGGGCCGGGTCCGGGTCTGGGGCCTTAAAATAGGCTGACCATATGAAAAGGAGGACAGGGCTCATGTAACTTTAACAATTGTAGAGAAAAGGGAATTTCAACCAGTGTCATTTGTATGCAATTAGTTCCTGGTGATATTCCCTCTTCATCACAACAGTTAAAGTTGCAGGGGCCCTGCCTTCTTTTGTCTATGGTCACTCTAGTATAGTGCCTGCATCTTTAACAGTTGTGATGAAGAGGGAATTTCACCAGGAACTAATTGCATACAAATGACACCTGCTGAAATTCCCTTTCCTCTACAACTGTTAAAGTTATATGAGCCCTGTCCTCCTTTTGAGATGGTCAGCCTACTTAAAACAGATCTTTCAACCAGAGGTTGCTTCCAGACAGATAGCTCCTACCAATCGAAAGACATTGTGCAGCTATCCTGTGGCAAGAAAAACGATGGAAGAAACAGTGGGAAAACATGGATCGTTTACAAATGGAAGGTGCCTGACATCTGCATTCACCCCCCACACACCTGCAGAATTCCACAAATGAGGCATGGCGATTCCATAATAAAAGCCTTATCGGAAGCATCCCTGGACCTACCCATTAATCAATGGACTGCACTGGCAATTGAGGTCTTCTCTGAAGTCTTGAATGTATCTCCCACCCATAAACCAGCACCCTCCTGCATTAGGAATGCTTCGGAGTCAGGAGCAGTATCACCCTCACAATACTTCTTTCTTATGTTCAATGAACAGTTACTTATTTAGAAAGGAACCATTCCATGAAATATAAAGCAGGTGGAACGCCTAGGCCACATGATTCCTACAGAAGGAATGGCTGCAGCATCAACAATATTTAACACCGGCACATTTAACACTGTTCTCATTTAAGCTATAGGTCACAGGTAGTGTGACATGGAAGAGACAGTCAGAATGAAGTGGTGTAAGCTATTAACATTTCTGTGAATGAAATGTGCTTGAACTGAATAGAGTGGAAAACAAAAGAAGCTGAAATGACAAAGCTAAAGCTGTTGGTAGATGTTGTTGCATCACCTTATTAAAAAAAAATAAGGAAGTGCCAAATGTGGCTGCCGGTTAATTATGGCATATCGAAAAGCCAGCACAAGGTTGTTGGCATTGTGGGTATTGCAGGATATGGCAAAAGGCCAGTGGTACCATTCCTGGCTGCTAAAAGCCATTTAAAAGCATCAGAGACTGCCAGCACAAGAGATTGTGTAAAGACAGCTGTGGCCATGATTACTACAAATATCTAGTTCAATTCTTGATGCCATTCAGGTCCATCAGACAGACTATTCTGGGATGCAGCAGCCTGGCAGAGGTAGAGACATTTTTGGTTACACATTTAATTTTGAATAATGTGCACTGAAGTCAGGCATCTGCGATTATGGACATGTTTCAAACAGGCCTGTTTGACTTAATTTTCCAAATATTGCAACATTTTGATTTGACCCAAAAGATCAGGCACACTAACTTGAGACAACCTTTGAATATTTAGATAAAATATTTTTTTGCTTAGAGGTGTGTGGGTCTGGGTGTGTGGGTGTGTTAATGGGAGGGAGTAGAGCACATAGTTCAGCTTTGATGATTCTGTAACTTACACAATACAATTTTACACAATTCACATGGAGATTGTTCCCCTTTGAAATGGGGGTTCCATTTAGTGAGGGCCACATGTGATTATTCTTCAGAACCTCCAATATTTCTGGAAATATTTCTGGCTCAGCATAGTAATGGGTAAAATCCCTTCAGTTTGCCTAGGGATCCATTCAAAACTTTCCTGGGAACACTTGAAAAAAACACCCAACAACACTCAAGTCTTTTCAAGTTTTGTTTTGTTTTTCCTAAGAAAGCTATGATAGGGGAAAACTGCCAGTAAATTATATCCCCTTCCCTGACAGTACCTCTACCCCAGGTTAGGAAGACTGGTGCCCTCCAGATATTTTGGTCTGTGACCTCTATAATCCATTACCATTGGCCATACAGGCTGGACTAGGGTGACCAGATTTTGGGAACCAAAATCCAGGTCCAAAATGGCCGCCCAAAGGGAGCGTGCCCGCCAACATCTCCGGTCCCCAGGGGGCGGGTCCAGCCCCAAGGGGCGTGCCCACCCAAACATAGCCTTGGTCACATATCTGATTCCACAGCTCACAATTAAGACAAACCTGTTCTACATAATATCTTAATGTTAAAATCACTGAAATGAGGAACAAGTGAGACATTCATTGTATCTGAAATTGACATTTGATGGACTGGTTTTGGATTGCAATTCCCATTAGCCCCAGCCAACATGGCCAATGGCCAGAAATTATGGGATTGTACTTCAAAACATATGGAGGACACCAGGTTGTTATTAATTATTGTTGTTATTAATTATACTTATTAATTATTAATTATTATTACATTTATATACTGCCCCATAGCCAAAGCTCTCTGGGCGGTTTACAAAGATTTGCTGGAGGGGAGGGGAGGGGGGTGCTCAGGCCTGGCTGGGGATGGGGAAAGGGTGGCGAAGAGGCCTCAGGTGGGCATTTGGGGACGCGTGAGTGTGTGTGTGGTAAGGAGACTACTTGCTTAGCACTGCTGTGGGGTGAGGTACAGCTAGGGTGACCATCTGCCCGGATTTGTCCGGACATGCCCGGGAAATGGGGAGCAAATCCACATCCGGGTGGAAAAACTGTTTTGGGGGGCCAAAACCGGAAATTTAGCCCCCCAAAAGGGTGACCAGATGGCCCTGGGGTGATCCAGGCCAACCGGGGGGCGGCGGGGGCAGACCGGGGCGGCGGGGGTCACGCGGCGGTGGCGGGAGGCTGGCGGCGCGAGGCTCTTACCTGCTGGGGCATCCACTTCCCTCCGGTGCTCAGAATCTACTGAGAAACAGGCTCTGCGGCCTGTCCCTCAGTAGCGCGCCGGGTGATGACGTCATCACTCAGCGTGCTACTGAGAGACAGGCCAGGAAGCCTGTTTCTCAGTAGATTCCGAGCACCAGAGGGAAGCGGACGCCCCAGCTGGTAAGGAGTGCGGGGCGGGCGGCGGGGGTGGGGGGCGGCGTGGCACGGCACGGGGGGGCGGCGCGGGGGGGGGGGGGTGGCGCGGTGCGGGGGGGCGGCGTGGCATGGGGGCAGCGCGGTGCGGGGGGGCGGGAGGCCTGTGCAGGGCGGGCGGCGGCGCGAGGCACTTACCTGCTGGGGTGTCTGCTTCCCTCCGGTGCTCGGAATCTACTGAGAAACAGGCTTCGCGGCCTGTCCCTCAGTAGCGCGCCGGGTGATGATGTCATCACTCGGCGCGCTACTGAGAGACAGGCCAGGAAGCCTGTTTCTCAGTAGATTCCGAGCACCGGAGGGAAGTGGACACCCCAGCCGGTAAGGAGCGCGGGGCGGGCGGCACGGGGAGGGTCGCGGCGCGGCACGGGTGGGGGGGCGGCGCGGGCGGCAGCGCGAGGCATGCGGGCGGGGGTGGCGGCGCGAGGAGGGGAGGCGCGGGGAGGGGCGGTGCGGGCACGCGGGGGGGTTGTTTTGGGTGGGTGGGGTGGCGAGGGGGTCCGGGATTTTGATCCTCAAAATCTGGTCACCCTAGGTACAGCTGGGGCTGAGAAGAGGCCTATGAAGACCCCACCCAAATAAAAATCAAGACACAATTCGGGTGGGGTCCTACAAGACCTCTTCTTTCTTTCTTTCTTTCTTTCTCTCTCTCTCTCTCTCCCCCCCCACCCACACCTGCCCCACAGCAATGCTAAACAATCAGTCTCCCCCCACCACCCACCCCAAGGCCCACCTGAGGCATCCTGCCCCCCTTTCCTCCCTCTCACCAGCTAGGCCTGGGCACCCATTTTCCCCCAGCAAAACTGGCCCAGGTGCGAGGGGGAGAAGAGAAACAAGCCATCGGCCTGGTGGCCCTTACTCTTCTCCCTCGGAGAAAGAGGTGAAGAAGAAAACCTCCCCGAGCCCCAATCCCTTCTCTGGGCCAGCGGTGGCGCCTTTACCCACCTGCCCAGGTTCTGTCTTCCTCCTCCTGCAGCCGGGATCCCACTCGGGCCGGGTCCGGGTCTGGGACCTGGTCTGCTGCTGCTCCCACTACCACCACCACCACCGGAGGGTTTGCTGCTGCTGCCTGCCGACTGGGCCACCCCCTGTTGCGGCGGCGGCTGAGGCGACGACGACGTTGCTGCTGCTGCTGCTCCTGGGGCGACGGCGGCAGCGGTGGCGATCCTTGTGGCAGCAGCACTCCTGAGGCGACGGCGGTGGCGCTCGACCTCTGCCGCCTCTTCCGCACGCGCTCTGGACTCCTTGGGGCTTGTTGTAGTTGCGCCAAACCCCAAGGAGCCTGGAGCATGCGCAGAAGAGGCGACAGGCGCCTGATTCCGGAAATGACAAAATCAGCCATCTCCCACCTCTTCCGTGCAGCCTCCAGCCTCCTCGGAGTCGTCACAATGGCGACAAGCCCTGAGGAAGCTGGAGGTCATGCGGAAAAGGTAGGAGAGGGCTGATTTTGTCACTTCCGGAATCGCCCCCCCCCCCCCCCCCCCCCGCCGGATCATCATGTCGTCCTCGATGCTCCCTCCCTGCGCCACAAGCCGCTTTGGAGTGCTGCACGTCGTCTAGTGTGGCTCAAGCCTCAGAGGCTCTGCTCGTGCTCTCGCTGCCACCGCCACCGCCCTTTCATCCTGGCTCTCCCAATCGCTGGCTTTTGTTTACAACCCTCCCCCTCCCTCCCCGGGACCGGCCTGGATGAAAGGGTGGCGGCTGTGGTGGCTGCAGCGGCGCAGGCACGGGCAGAGCCTCCGAGGCTTGAGCCACATTAGACGAAGTGCAGTGCTCCAAAGCGGCTTGTGGTGCAGGGAGGGCACATCAAGGACGAGTTGTAGATCCTGCCCCCGTCTCTCCTGCGCAGCCTCCAGCCTCCTCATGGTTTGTTACAATAGCGACGAGCCCCGAGGAGCCTGGATGTAGCATGGGCGGAGCTAGCAAGCCCACCGTTTCCCCGGAGATTGCCCCCTGGGGCCTGGTCAGCCCAGTTCACCCCAGTTTTCCCTGTTAGGGCTGGGAAACCTCAGGTGATCTGGTCACCCTGGGCTGGACTGATAGGTTTTGTAGTCCAAAATGTCTGAAGGTCACACGTGGGCCTAATCCTGTTCTATCCTATTTCCAAGCAAGCTAGAAAATAAATCTTTACTATCATTATGAACCCAGTCCCAAGTTTTGAAGGTTCTTAGAGGGGTGAAGCTTTCTGAAATGGAGGCTCTTTGACGTCACCTCAGTTCTATACACTGACTAACTGTTGCTGTTGCTGTTGTCATCGTCATTGTAGTTATTTTATTTTCAAATTACATGGGTCTATATGCTGAGCATGCATGCCAGCAGGAAACTGCAAGTATTTGGCCTTGCAAGTATTTGGCCTGACTCAATCAGACCATATGCAATCAGACCATTGATCCATGTAGCCCTGTAGTGTCTACTACTCTAACTGGCCAGAGCTCTTCAAGGTCTTAAACAAAAGCCTTCCCCAGCCTTGCTGAGATACTAGGAATCACATGCATGGACAAAGTATGTGGTCTATCACTGGGCTATGTATGGATTCCCATTGTTGTTTTGAGAAAAGAATCCACAAGTACTCTTAAAATACACTTTTTCTTTTCAATTCATTCTTGAATATATTGTAGAGCAGGCCTTTCAAAAGTCCTATGAGCCTTGCCCCCACTAGTGAAATGCCTTCCTCCCCTCCAACCCTCTTTACTGAGGTAATAACCATGAGCATATCTTGTGTAGGGGGAAATGACCCTGAGTTTTTGTGAATGTGCCCTTAGCTTCAACACAGCACATTGTAAATTCAAGCCGCACTGGCTGAGCTTCATGTACACTATTTTTGCTTAATCAAGGCCCTGTCTTACAATGAAATATGAGCCACTGTTGCCTGATAAGCTAACAGGGAGGTGGCAGAAGGCCACCACACAGAAAAGCATCCAGACCTCCAGCACAAAGATCCAAAAGCTTACTTACATTTCTGAGAACTAAAAAACGGGTTTTTAATTTAATGGAAAATTGGTGGCACTCATCTTCAGTGTTCAGAAAGCAGTGAGATCAGGTCAGATCAAAAATTGTGGAGAGAAATCTAAACATCAGGCAATTGAGAACATTGTATTATAAGATGCTAGGCTATTGTTCCCAGCAACTGATATTTAGAGGCATGCTGCTACCTCTGATCCTGGAAGCGGTATATGGGGAATATGATGAGTAGTCAGTGATAGCTTTATCCTCCATATATTTGTCCAAACCCATTTTATAGCCATCTAAGTTGGTGGTCATCACTACATCTTTTGGCACATACTATGTGCTGAGTGATGAATTACGTCTTTTCTTTTGTCCTGAATCTCACAGTACTAGAGATGGATGAGGTAACTTCCACTCATTGTTGGTGACTTCTTCACAGGCCACCACTGTTGCCCGCTTTAGCCTACAGAACCATGTGAGCTTTTCATGGCCTCCTCAAGCGACTAACGACGCTGTGCACCCACCTATGGCTCTCTTGCAAGGCACTATTTTACACACATATCCAGGAAGGTCATGTTGCATAAATGGCAGCCATAAAACAGACATTTACACAACATTTACAGACATGAATGCTCCATTCATGCCTCTAATGTGTAAATGGCTGCTTTATACATGCCATGGACTCAACATGACCTTCCCAGATATTCCCGAGCCACAATTTTGGGCTAAATGATGACTTGGCAAGGGGGCAGGTTTTCCTATTGGGTGCTCACTTTGAGCCTGTCCACATTGCCCTTTAAACGACTTATATTCTGTTTAAAAATGTGGTTTTTTTAAGTTGTTCCATTATGTGGTAGGACACACTGAGAGCAGTACTTAAGTTTCATAGTGACTGCTTCCTCTGTCCTCAAAGTGTTCACTGGTGTATTACAGGGTTAATTCCTTGACTCTTCTTCTTTCATTTTTGTTTTGCAGGCTGCTTGACCCACCCACTTCTGTCTCCTAAGTCAAGCAGCCTGCAAAACAAAAACTAAAGAGGAAGAGTTAAGGAATTAACCCTGTAATACACCAGTGAACACTTTGAGGATGGAGAAAGCAGTCACTATGAAACGTAAGTACTGCTTAGTGTGTCCTACCACGTAATGAAATGACTTAAAAAAACCAGTTAGTAAACAGAATAAAAGTCATTTTAAGGGCAATGTGAATAGGCTCTAAGCTAGGCTGACCATATGAAAAGGAGGACAGGGCTCATGTACCTTTAACAGTTGTAGAGAAAAGGGAATTTCAGCCAGTGTCATTTGTATGCAATTAGTTCCTGGTGAAATTCCCTCTTCATCACAACTGTTAAAGTTGCAGGCACTATACTAGAGTGACCATATACAAAAGAAGGCAGGGCCCCTGTAACTTTAACTGTTGTGATGAAGAGGGAATTTCACCAGGAACTAGTTGCATACAAATGATACTAGCTGAAATTCCCTTTTCTCTACAACTGTTAAAGTTACATGAGCCCTGTCCTCCTTTTCATATGGTCAGACTATCTAAGCCACAATGTGCTTTGAGGGTGCCCATGAGCATGCTGCAGCTTGGTGAGTGGAGTCTGGTGGTCCAGATGCAGGGGAGTCAGCTTCATTGGATGACCAGTGTTGTAGCAGGGACAGAGCTGAGGGGACATAATACCAGCAGGGATGCTGACATCATCTGCTATCCCTTTCATAATTCCTTATTTCCTCTGACCTGAACTGCTTACTTCCTCGTTCCTTCTGAGCTTAATTTAGCTGGTGGGGGCTATACTACCCAATAGCCAAAGTTTTCTGAGTGGTTCATAAAAATTACAACCCCCAAACACAAGAAAATAAATACATAATATAAACTCTTTAACATACAAAACAGTAATAATAAAAACCAATCCCAAAGATCTAAAAAATCCCAGTTACAATATTATTCCTTGTTGTAATGTAAGGTGTTTGGGTATGGCTTAGTCTTGAATGGGCAATTAAGATCATTAGCATTACAAAAAACTTATTCTTGATGGAGGTGAAAACTGATGCAACTGATTTGTTATTATGGATCAACACAGCTGCCTGCATTTTGAATTTCTTTGAGGGAACTGTCATGGTTAGCACTTGCAATTCAAAATTTACTGGATGGGTCCAGGTTCCAGTGCTATGAGAGAGAGAGAGAGGGAGAGAGAGTTTTCTCCACATTTCCATGCCATGCTAGAACTAGCCTTTAAAGTTTCTCAGTGCAAACATTTTCCCTGATTCAAATATTGTGTTGAATTTATTTGCCCATTGAAATCAATGTGACAAGTTGGTTATGACTAAAATCCCACTGATTTTTGGCCTAAGCTCAATTAACTTAGGCCAGAACCAACCCAATGAGTTCCATCCACACAAGCAGCCTCCCATATGAGTATCACTTGCTGGAAACTGAAGCTGGAATCCCCACTGCATTACTCCCAATGAGATAGACATTTGAACGTTCATCCCCATCACATTCTGGTGCATTTAAATACAGAGTTCCTTAGCAAATATGACTAGAGCTGCATCAGCCCATTATTTTCATATTTAGCTTAGCAAAAAAAAATCTTAAAACACAGAGAAATGTGGTGTGGGAGGCTTTTATTTATTTAATTCCACTTTATGTTGAAAAGGATACACTGACTGTCAATTCTGAATCATGATAACAAATATACTTGTTTAATTTTTTCCCTACCCCGTGTTTCAGCACAGTGTTTTCCTCTGATAACTTTTTCATTCCATTCAGAAAGCAGCTTATTTTATCTTTATATTGGTATAATTAATTAACTTGAATACCAAATTCTTAATGCAAATTGAAGATTTTACTTAGTGATTAATGCTGCAATCCTTTACCCACATTTCTGGAAATAAGTCCCATTGAACTCAGTGGGAGTTACTTATGAGTAGACGTGTAGAGGCCTGCACTGTAAGTGTTCTCCTGTTGAGAACATGAAAACTAACACGTAAGTCCAAGGTTGCCTTTCTTATCTCTAAGAGCTATAAAAAGTAAGCAGAGCTGTACATTTTATATGGTTTGTTCTAATAGATTGAATTGGCCTTTACGTTCCCAGAGAACCACCAACTTCAACTATATAGGTATTGATTTTATATATATATAAGGAGTAAGGCTTGAATATAGATGTGGAAACAGTGTAAATTGACTTCAACTTGCACCACTTGAAGATCTAAAGCCAGCTGGTAAATTTTTCACATCATCAGAATCTGACTAGCTTCATTTCCTCCTCTCTGTACAAGTATCCATCATTTTCCATCCCATCTTAATGTTTCTACTGCTCTCTTGAGGTTATTTCCACCATAGCCATTGGCATTTGGATTGTATTCGTTACACTTCTTGACTGTATTTAACATACCCTTCTCCAACCAAATGGTGGCAACTATGTTGGATATGTATGCAACCATCCTGAATTGTTTGCACGTGTTTGATATGGTCACCATTCACAACATTTGTGCTCGAATCTTCCAACCATGACAGTTGTTGGATCCTTCTGAGACAAGCCAAATTAAAAGCTCCATCACACCAGCAATTTATCGTACTCCCACCATGCCTGGTATGTCTAGGAATATATACACATTATCAATATAGCCAGAATAGGAGGGATCAACGGGATAGTAAATGTGTCCCTGTGACCCTCCCAATTCAGAACCTTACCGCAGGCTGCTCCAGAAGGTGATGTAAAAGCCAAACTGCTAGGGCTTTTCTAAACACCCTATTTACCCCAATGGCGGCTGCGCGATGGCGCTGTGTTAGTTATGCAGCCATCACAGGGCATTTCCCCGAAGCTGCGCACTGAACAAGTCATGGACATACCTTGACTTTTCCATTGATTGCGAAGTCATCATCAGCCTTCTTCTGTGTGTCAGTGGTGACCTTGCTTTGAGTTCATGCTGTGGGGTGAATCACGGCCACCAATTGGTTGCTGGAAGCACGGGGAGGCCGGGCAAGGGGCCGGGTGCAAGCTTGGCAAGCCAGATGGCCTCCAGAAAGCCCGCACTCCCTCCTGCTGTGGAGATTTCCCACCCCCACCCTGCAGCTGTGATACCATGGGTATTCACCAGGAAGAAATGGCACAACGGCTCCATGAAGCCACCCCCCTAGAGTGCATTCATCACTGATTCTAAGGGGGTTCCCAGTGACTGAGGGGATGTATGCTTTATGATCTTGCTCTGTCGTTGCTTGCTGCTATCATTTCATTACAGTGTTCTGCTTTAATCTTCTTCTCTGACAATTTGTTCCCACTTAATAAAATCTTTCCTTCACCCATTTGTGTGTTCATTGTATTTTGAATCCTAAAAAGAACAACTGCGTCTTGGTATACAGGGTCCTTGCAATGCACAAGTCTTCTGTCTATGTGCTTATACACATGCATGCATAATAATGAGCATTTTGGTAGTATTTAATCAACTCCTGGGTTTAAAAACATATTGAATTCTTTTTTAGCTGCTCTTCTGTCGTATTTACTATACTTGATCTAGGAAGCCAGCCAACTCCCTTATCTAAGAATGTCTGGGAAAAATGCCAGGCCTTACTTGTTTAAAGGGTTTTATTTGCAGTTCGAAAATCCAATTACAAATCGCCAGGGTCATGCCAATAGTTCCATCAGTCCAGTTGTCAAAGCTGAAGGTCAAACCAGGTTTCCAAATTCCAAGGTCCAAAGCAACAGTCAGCCGGGTGTTCAGTCCACAGGTTCTGATCCGAGATCACGTAGGAGGTCAAGAGCCAAAAACGTCGGTTGTTCTCAACGAATCTTAGCTTCTGCCTCCTCCCCCCTATATACTCCGTTTGAGCCTGTTCACAGCTGCGTGCAATTCCTTCGTTATCTTACTTAAGGCTTGCATCAGCTGTGCTCTGTTTTCTCAGTCTCATGCTTTGCCTTGTGGGCTTAGCTTTCTCCGCCCGTTTGAGCTGCCGCCTTTGCTGGGGAGTTACTGGACAAACTCCTTCAGGCCCCAAGTCTTCCTCATTAGAAACAGGGGGTAGGAGAGGGTGGCTTTCCTGGGGCTCTTCTGAGGACCCTCCCTGCTGTTCCTCCTCCTCCGGTAAGTCCTGGGGAATGGGTAAAGCTGCAGTTTCTGCCCCTTCTTCCTCCTCAGAGGAAGATTCTTCAGCCTGCCTCATGACATCTTCATACGAAAAGAGCCAAGATTACCTAAAAAATTGGCATTGTTTTCACCATATTCTAAGCTACAGCACACAATTTCCCAGTGAATATCACCAGACTCAAGTTCTCCCTTTGAGTCTCAAAACTCCCTAGTGCAAACCTTTGACTTTTCCAATAAATACTGGTGAAGAACACAAAAAAAGAGCGCCTTGCTTTTTGGAGAGGAGCACCTCCAATGGCACCTGGGGTGGTGGTCGGGGGGGGGGGGAGGAGGCTGAAAACCAATCTCACTGGTTCTCCCATTGGCAGTAACAGACAGAAACCCTGAAACAGTGCATTCTGTGGACATGACAGGGAGAAGCCAGCTTTGGATCTACTGGATCCAAAGCTGCTCCCTCTTGCCCATCCTGGGACTGGTATAAGTAATGTGGATTGTAAATACATCGGTCTGCCAGGCTGAACAGCCCAACAAAACTGCCATCCACCTTCCACCATGGCCAGCATGAGTCAGCAGGGCTGAGGATGAAGTGATAGATCTATCTAATTGTCCTTACCAGGCCCATACAGGATTCTTCTGCCCATCATCTAGCCAGTGTGGTGTAGTGGCTACAGTGTTGGTCCGGGAGTCGGGAGATCCGGGTTCTAGACCCCACTCGGCCACGGAAGCCCACTGGGTGACTTTGGGCCAGTCACAGACTCTCAGCCCCACCTATCTCACAGGGTTGTTGTGGTGAGGGTAAAATGGAGTGAAGGAGGATTATGTACGCCACCTTGAGTTCCTTAAGGAGGAAAAAAGGTGGGATATAAATGTAATAAATAATAAACAAATCATGGTCTTTAATCATTTCTTGTATGAATGTATGGGCAATATTTGGTTTCATTCAGCTCTTTGGGATGAAAGATCCCCCTTCCCCCCTTTCTCTCATACACTAAGAGCAGGAGTTGAGATTGTTTTCTAATTCCCTCATTTCATAACAAAGGCAATTGCAAGTCCTAATAAAAACGTCAGTGGATGGTGGTTTGAATTTATCTTCCAAGGTTTCCTAGCATTTGAGCCTAGCCATGACTATCTTCTCAAATCAAGAGAAGCACGGATGAAGCGCAGCCATACCCAGCTAAAACAAATACTTAATTTAACTTAAATTTATGCTGTGCCTTGTCATCCACTGAGCTATTACATTAGGTTTTGACAGTATTGATTCCCCACTCCCCCGGATATATGCAGACTGCTGCTATTCTTCTGGGGCTTCAGAAATATTTCTTAAGTCGATGAAATCTGATGAGCTAGTCTGGAGAATATAAAGGGAAGTCCCAATTCTGTCATTCATATGCTTTTTCTTGGGTTGAGAGTCTTTTACTCATGCACTTAAGAGAATCGGTAGTATTGTCTATCATTTTTAAAAGATTATCTTAAACAATACCTTATTAATAATCATTGTTATAGTCCCCCAAGAGCTAGAACATCTTTGATTCAGGTCTTCATCAGAGCAGCTATTTACTACTGATGAACCCTCCTTATTTTTTTTTGTTTTAATGTATCAGTCCTTCCAAGACTTCAGGCTATACAAAAATGCTGCTGCTCAAAATTAGAGTAGCACACGATTAAATCAGAGCAAGATTAAATCTCAGTGGTATGGCTTTGTCTGATCTCCATGACTACCTATCAAATGTTGTACCGACATTATTATTTCCCCACACACACACACACACTGCAAATCTGTAAAGCTCTCTGGGAACTCGGCTTTTAATATTAAAGTGGACCAAAAAAGAAGCAAGGTGTCAAGAAGACAGACTTGGTAGTCAGTCAACACGTAAGATTTCATGCCATCTCAACTTGATGAGTGTAGAATTTTACTCTCTGTGCTGTCTTATCAGAGAAAAAGCCACTAATTATTCTGCAAAATGCTGACATTTTGCATTATGCAATCCATTTTAAGTGTACCTTTCTCCCCCCCCATCTTTCTGACCACTTTTAAAACAGTGTAAGTAGATGATTTACAATGTAAGCACAGTGTAAACCAGTCAGCATAAATCAGTCAGCAACCCTTTGAAGGAATGGAGTGTCTTGCATAGCATACCATGTGCTTGGAACCTTATATTAAATATATTAATAAGGACAGCTGTGTAATGCTGAAGAGAGACTGCTACATTTTACCCACATATCACTGGCAGTTAATCTTTGCAGAAATATTACGTAGAACTGTCACCAAATTTCACCTGAAGTTAATCTTCCAGCTGAATTCTGAGGCAACTGAGAGGAGCCAAAAGTTTTCTAAATCACCCAAAAATTCTCACCAGAGGGTGCATATGTGCTTGGTATATCCAGTTTCACTGAAATTTTAAAAAACTATTTAGGGTTGAGGAAGAAATTAGTTCAGTTCACAGATTAATATGAACTTCCCTATTTTTCTACCACTTTGTGAACCAAAACTCAGTTAATCTTCAAAATTTACACTTCCCTAAATTTTGCAATGGAGTTGTCTAATTTTTTTTAAAAAATCAAATATGTAGAAAAATGCATAGATTAGGCAAAATAACATTAAAAGTACATTGTATTTGCTTACCAAAACTGTGGCTATTGGGTGAAAAGGCATACAAATGCATGTGTTAAGAGAAATGTGCATAATAATCTTATGAACTTTCATACACACTTTAAAAATTCTCAAACATCAGGATGAAGTGAATGGAAGACTGGAGATATTTTCAAAGTTCATGAAACAAATGTAATACTGCAAAAATGAGTAATTGAAATCCACAGATTTCTTTAGCCTTGATTTCGAGGCACATTTGGAGGTTGCTGCTTGGATACAACATGCAAAGAATTTTAAGGAAAGCAAGGTCTGTTGATAAAACTTGAGAAATCAGGGCTACATTAGAAATACTAGGATATATGGAGATAAGAAGAGCCATGCTGGATTAGACCAACTGCCTATCTAGCCTAGCATTCTGTTTGTACAATGGCCAACCAGATGCCAGTAGGAAGCCCAGAAAAGGGACATAAGTGCAACATCACCCTAAGATATGTGTAAACAAGATGATACTGATTTTCATCTGTGATCATAGATGTCATGAATGAATGTGCATCAAAGGAATAGGACCAACAGTGTGCAAAATGCTAGGGATATGGCCAGAAACCTAGTCCTCCTTCTGCTCCACCTAGGAGTGGAACAGGTCTGAATAGGGCTTATGTTGAATCATAAGTGATGCAAGACGTAGAAAGATTTAATAAGTAGTGGTTTATAGGGATGTGTATCGTATCGTTAAAATGTCCGATAGTGATACGATGAGGTTGTTATCGGACATCAGATTAACAATAAATATCCGATCCAAAAATTTTCAGCCTGATTATATCGGATTATTGGACTGCCATATAAATAAACCTATAACTTCTGTATTTTCAATGTTAAAGGCTTGAAACTTGGTCACGGTGCTTATGGGGTATGCCTAAGAATGTGTATGAAATTTGAGATCGATCCCACCAACCCTCAATTTTATATGAATTTTTGAAAGATTGTGCAACTTTTTGACAGGTCTGAATGAAAGCACATGGCGAGCTGTCATTCTGACCTGTCCGGTAATTATCATGAAGATGAGACGAATAACCTACGATATTATCGGAGATGATATTTTTTTTGGTCCAAAATTCCGATAATGATAAAATATGATATTTTCGGGCATGCACATCCCTAGTGGTTTCTTTACATAAAGCATAGGAGAGAAAAGGAACATGTAACTACAATAACTTTGCCCTGGCTCCTCCCATTCCCTTATAATTTGAGTTCCTTTCAAAATCTTTCAAAATTCCAGGTAAGCAGATGAGTGTTATGATGTGGATTAACTCTGAAGCCTTTCAAAGCTACATTATCACAACTATAATGGTTCCATTATGTGTTGCTCAAGGACAATACTGAGAGGTATTCAAATGAAAAAAAGGGGAAAAAATAATGACTATAGTAAAAAGTATATTTTATAACTTGTGATTTCAAAGGAGAGGTGATCTCCTAAGCTTTGAGTACCAGTCCCATGGAGATCTTTGAATTACAGGACAAAAGCATACCAGAATATGCTGAAGTTAGTGGGAGAACAATGAGGGGGAAAAGGCATTTGGGGCTTCTGAAAAGTTCAACTTGGTTGATTCACTTCTTTGCAATATACCTGAGTTGGAAACTCAAAGCAACCATTTCCCCCCCTTTTTGCTTCTGTTCTCCAAAGTATACATGTACCTGGGGATTTTCAGGGATTGCATGGAGTCACCTGCCATATTTTATCATTTGCATGCCTTGACTGCAAATGGATTTGGGGATGGTATGGAATGGAGAGTATTTGAACAAGAAGAGACACATAGCCATGTGATTCACTATCAGAGTTCACCACTGAGTTCAGACTGCCCCTTAATTTCTTTGAACCTCTTTTGAACACCAAGGGTGAACCTACACATTGTTAATTGTGTAGAATAAGCATGAGACTTATATTGTTGTCTTAACCATCTTAGCCAGACTTAACCATCTTAACCTGACCAGACATCCTGTTCGGGAATTGAATCATATTGAATGTGTGTACCTGAGTCTGAAGGCCAGGGATAGACTAGGGATTCTGTTAGTGTACCGGCCACCCCGCTGCCTGTCAGACTCCCTGGCCGAGCTCACGGAACTGGTCTCAGAGCTGGTGTTGGATTCGCCCAGGCTTTTGGTCCTGGGCGACTTCAACATCCCATTTGAGGCCGGTTTGTCAGGTGGAGCTTGGGAGTTCATGGCATCCATGACAAACATGGGCCTATCCCAATTGGCCTCTGGACCCACACATTCAGAAGGTCACACCCTCGATGCTGTTTTCAATTCCGAACAGACGGATCTGTGGGGGGAGGTATTGAATACCTCTGAATTGTCAAGGACAGACCATTTTCTGGTCAGGGTTAGTAACATGGCTACCACCTGCCCCTGCAGGGGTGGCGGACCTATTAAGATGGTCCGCCCTCGAAGGCTGATGGATCCTTCTGGATTCCAGAAAGCCTTGGAGGGTTCTATGGCTGGTATCGTCGACAATCCTGTAGAAGCCCTGGTCAATAGATGGAATCAAGACCTAACTAGGGCTATCAACATGATGGCCCTCAAACGTCCTCTCTGACCCGCTTCTAATAGGCGCCCTGGTATACAGAAGACCTCAGGGAGTTGAAGCGGAAAGGGCGACGACTGGAGCGCCGATGGCGGAAAACTCGACTTACATCCGACAAGACACGACATAGAGAACATCTTCATTCCTATGGGGTGGCAATACGTGCAGCAAAGAAAGCTTTCTTCTCTGCGCGCATTGCGTCTGCAAATTCACGTCCAGCAGAACTGTTCAGGGTGGTGAGGGGTCTAACCCAGGCACGTTCTCCCCTGAATCCAATTTTAGAGCCTTCGGTAGTTCGCTGTGATGCCTTTAATGAACATTTCTCAGATAAAATCTCTCGGATAAGAACCGACTTAGATGCCATTGTTATAGCAGAGGTTGACAGTGGAGTGTCCAGCGACTCCGCGAGTAGGATTACACTTGATCAGTTTCAGTTGGTGAGTACCAAGGATGTGGACAAGGTACTTGGATGTGTGAGGAGGACGACTTGCCCTCTCGATCCCTGTCCTTCTTGGCTGGTCGTCCAGGGAGGAGATGCAGTTAGATCACATCTACAACATATTATTAATGCATCTCTCAGGGAGGGGAGTTTTCCATCATGTTTAAATGAGGCGGTGGTAAGGCCGCTACTAAAAAAGCCCTCTCTGGATCCCCTGGACCTTAATAACTACAGGCCAGTATCATATCTTCCATTTTTGGGCAAGGTGATCGAGAGGGCGGTTGCCTTCCAACTCCAGGCAGTCTTGGATGACACTGATTTTCTAGACCCATTTCAAACCGGCTTCAGGGCAGGATACGGAGTTGAGACCGCTTTGGTCGCCTTCGTGGATGATCTACGCCTTAGTATTGACAGGGGGAGTGTGTCCCTGCTGGTACTCCTGGACCTCTCAGCGGTTTTCGATACCATCGACCATGGTATCCTTCTGGAGCGCCTGTGGGAATTGGGAATCGGGGGCACTGTGCTTCAGTGTTTCCGATCCTATCTCTCGGGCAGGTTCCAGATGGTGATGCTTGGGGATAGCTGTTCTTCAAAAAGGAGTTGCTATGTGGTGTACCACAAGGTGCCATCCTTTCCCCAATGCTGTTTAACATTTACATGAAACCGCTGGGAGAGATCATCCGGAGGCATGGGGCGGGGTGCTATCAATACGCTGATGACACCCAAATATATTTCTCTATGCCTTCGACAACATCGTCAGCTAAGGATAGTGTGTCTCCTCTGAATGAATGCTTGGAGGCAGTAATGGGCTGGATGAGAAAAAACAAATTGAAGCTGTCAAAGGCCCCAACCTGGGTTTGGAGGTGTGTCAACCAGTTCTGGATGGGGTTACACCCCCCCTGAAATATTGTGTTCGCAGCTTGGGGGTACTCCTGGATCCGTTGCTCCAAATGACAGCTCAGATTGATGCGACGGCCAGGAGTGCCTACTATCAGCTTCAGCTGATACGCCAGCTGCGCCCCTTCCTAGAGTTGGAAGACCTGAAGATGGTAGTGCACACGCTGGTAACTTTGAGGCTTGACTTCTGCAATGTGCTGTACATAGGGCTACCTTTGTGCCTAGTCCGGAAACTTCAACTTGTTCAAAATATGGCAGCCAGGTTGGTCACCGGTACATCTAGGGGTGACCACATTACACCAGTTTTAAAATCGCTTCATTGGCTGCCAATCAGTTTCTGGGCGAAGTATAAAGTGTTGGTTATTGCCTTTAAAGCCCTACATGGTTTGGGTCCAGGTTACCTGCGGGATCGCCTTCTCCCGTACAATCCGCCCCACACACTTAGGTCCTCTGGGAAGAACTTACTCAAGTCAGCCAGAACTAGGCTGGCGAGTGTTACCCAGAGGACCTTTTCTTCCATCGCTCTCAGACTATGGAATGGTCTGATGGAGGAGATTAGACAAATTAGCAGTCTTCATGAATTTAAGAGAGTCATGAAGACTGCTCTCTTCCGGCAGGCCTATCCAGATGAATTTTAAGATGTTTTTAATGATGTATTTTTTCTTGTTTTTTAAATTTTAATTATTTGTGATTCTTGTGTTTTATATTGTTTTTGTTCCCTGTCTCGATCCGGAGGGAGAGTCGGGTTATAAATAAATATTATTATTATTATTATTTGTTTTGCTTTTTGCTGTAGAGTTAGTGTGCGTAGGCCTGGTTTTCATTGGGTCCACTGTGCACCACGAAGAGAGAATTAAACCTTCCCCCCACCATTTGCTTCCTGAATTCCCCTCTCCATACACACTGGGGTTAAAAGTGAGGGAAAGCATCCATTGATGCCAACTGAAACTTTTTTTTCTTTTTTAACCCATGATCGGGGGGGGGGGGTTCAGGAAGCAAATGATATAGGCTTAATCCTCCTCTCCTGGTGTACAGTAGTCCCAATCCAAATTGGGGCTACACACACATATTCTAGTGTAAACAAAAGAAAGAGAGAAGGGGGGAACCTCAGATACATGATACACAAATCACACAATGTGTAGTTTGAGACCAAATCAGGTCAACTTAAGGGTTAAACCAACTGTGTAATGGGGAACCGGAATCCCAACCTCAAAAAGGAAAAGTTACAACTCAATGTTACTCAACACTAAAACAACAACAAGTACATCTGAGTAAATAACTTTTCCCATAATGCTCCAGGGAATTATTACTGAACCATGATAGCTCACTGCACAACTTTGACATTTTGGTAAAGGGAGATGGCCATTCTGTCCAACCTTCTAGTGAAACTGAGACCAAAACCTTTTCTGGTCATTCCAGATAAAGGCCTCAGGAGTGGAAATGGCAAACCATCTATCCCTGCACATTTTCATTCACACGGATATGCATCTGTATGTGTACAACAGACACAGGGCTAAGGGGACCTTTTATAACTAGAAGTGGGGTGTACACACAAGGGATTGATACACTGTGCTCTTATGAATGGGGAATGGCTATTTCTAAATTGGGGACCTGGCTCAAACACTCATTCCAGACCAAAAGCATCGACTATTTTTTTTTTTACCATCTTTTGTCCTCAAAACACACATTCACATTCATTAGAGAGAAGAAAAGTGGCTTGGTTAGTATACTCACACATGGCCCACTATACTAGTTTTAATGGGCCTAATTAACAGAAAGGGGAAGATGTAGATTAGGGAAATTAGCATTTGCCAAATAAGAAGGGACAATGCCACTATGGAAATGCAAAGCACATTTGCACTTTCCTTTAAAACTACACTCTGGTTCCCATACCTCTGTGGCAATCTTAATACCTTCATGACAATGCCTTAGTGACAATATTCTGGCAGCTTTTCAGGTTGTGTCATCTGGAACCAAAATGGTTCTTGAGTTAAGGTGTTAGGGGAATCCAATTAAATACATAGCACTCAATACACATGTCAGAGACAAAACAAGCATTACTTGAAATCTGTGACTAGCAGCTATATCTTCCCTCTCATTTTTACTCTAGAGTAAGTGCAGAGGCCATGTTCCAGATTGGGACCCTGGTGTGGGGTTAGGGAGCATTCAAGATCTGTATTGGACCCTCTGTGTCTACTCTAGAGTATTGGGGGGGGGGGAGAATAGGCGCAGATTTAAAATAATGTCTGCTTTTGCCCTCACAAAACCTGAAGCTCATCATAGTAGTAGTTCTGAAGACAGAATTGTGTTTACTCATGTTTTTGTTCTTTTGTGTGTGTGTGGTTCCTGCTACATTGGGGACAACCAGACTAAGTTGCTATCTGTTATATATTTGCATGCTATATTCTTCAGTTTGACCCCCCACATTTACTTCTCTGTTACAACATTTAAAGGTCCAATCCCATACATATTTAGACCCCCCAAAAAAACCTCCTACAATTCCCAGCATGCCCCAGCCAACATAGCTGGCAGGACAGATGCTGGAAGTTATAGAATTTCTCCCTAAACACACATAGGATCGTGCCTTCAAATGATGCACACAGTTCCCCTTTAATCACATAGAATGGAGACAAGGGCAGAAGCCAATTTAACTGCTGAAAGGCTTATAGCACTGTTGTATAAGACTGCCCCAAGATGCCTCATCACATGTGAGATAATCAGAAGTCAGTTGCTTTGTTGCACCATTTCTGCACTGATCATTTGGAGTGGAAATTCACAGTGAGCCATGGGTCTATAATTCCTCTTTTGCTCCAGCAAGCACATATAGTGCTGCTGCACAAAGCAGTGGCATTAAACGTCTTGGCGTACCATTTGGTGTAAGCATCTGTGTGTTTTTTCATGCATATGTGCGAAGTGTGCCTGAGGCAGCGTGCCCATGGGGTTGGTAATGAACTGCAGCATTTTTTCAGAAGTGTTGAAAAGCCTTTGCTGTGGGGTTTGCTTTCTGGGGGCAGGATTAAGTCAATTTAGCGTCTTTTTTATTGAATGCCATTTTAAGTTTTAACAAGGTTTATATTTCTACAAGTGGGCCTGGAACAAAATGTTTCTGCATGGAACACTCCTGTCCATACTCCCCTCCTCCTTGGTCTTCTGTCTCTGTGTTGTTGTTGTTTTCCATTGAACACTCCGTCATTATTGCATGGCCACTGAGCATGCTCAATCTTCATTGGGCTGTTTAATTTTCCCCCTCCCCTTAGTTTCCCCCCTTCCCTTCCCCCACTAAATAGTTTTTGGTACTGTTACCTCCCTATTCTGACTGGATGGAGCCATTCTGGATAAATAAGCTGTGGCTCATACCCACTTGGAATATTTTTGCTGGGTGACAAATGGGCTCCATACCACCACGACTGGAGATTTATTAGCAGGGATTATGTTGGATTATTTGCATGATCTCCTGAGAAAATCTGTTTTCAAATTTATATTGACTGGAACTGTACCACTTGTTTATAGGTAGGCTGACCATATGAAAAGGAGGACAGGGCTCATGTATCTTTAACAGTTGTAGAGAAAAGGGAATTTCAGCCAGTGTCATTTGTATGCAAATAGTTCCTGGTGAAATTCCCTCTTCATCACATCAGTTAAAGTTGCAGGGGCCCTGCCTTCTCTTGTATATGGTCACTCTAGTATAGTGCCTGCACCTTTAACTGTTGTGATGAAGAGGGAATTTCACCAGGGACTAATTGCATACCAATGACACCTGCTGAAATTCCCTTTTCTCTACAACTGTTAAAGTTACAGGAGCCCTGTCCTCCTTTTCATGTAGTCAGCCTATTATAGGACACTTAAACTCCTTATACCTGGAGTCTGTTCTGTAATAAAATGGCCTACAATGAGGTAATTGATTTTTATTTTAATGTATGGATGACCAACTTCTGCATTTTCAAGGTATTCCAGCAGCCAGAAGTGTATTTTGACACACTAATTGCTCCAATTAATGATCAAATTGCATAATAAAATTTGCAACATCTGACAGTAATGGTATAAGAGTGTGTACTTGGGCATAAACTGGATATGTATTCTACTATCCTTAGGGCCAAACTACATACAATTCTGTGTGGCTGAGCCAGACAGTTTTGTTTACTCTAGCATAACTGTGATTCGGATTGGGACCAGCCTACTCTGGAAGGGAAGATTAAAGCTTTCCTGCACCCATTTCCCTCCCTGAAATTGATACTTTTTTTCCCCTTTTTTTAACATCCCCATGGGAGTAGAGTCGAATTTCTGGGGAAAAATGGGTTGGTGGGAGATTTAATCCCCCTCTCCAGGAGTTCCAATCTGAATCAAAATCATGTGCACAGTTACACTAAGGAAAATTATCAGGCTCAGCTACATGCTACACAATTAGCATAACGTGTAGTTGGGTCCTTAGTTTTAAACGTTCAGTGTTCCAATTTCACCTGCTTTATCCCATCCCTCCCCTATAGTCTGGTTCCTTATCCCTCTTCGATGTGATTTATGCTTTGAAGTTAATTCCAAGAAAGCTGCATGTTCCATAATCAATACTTTCATAATAATAAACCTCACCAGCTCTTTTCTTCAGTTCCAGTAAATGGCACCTCATTCCTGCCCCTAAACCCCAGGGATAGTGTTTTACAACCTAAACGACAGCAGAGTTAAAAATAAAATAAAAAATACGTTTAAGTAGGGCTGATTTTTGTTATTTTTTTTAAAGTATAATTTTGTTTGGGAGAGGTTGAGAATGTTTGGAAGAAGGGGCCATTAAGTCTCCTTCATTTGTTTCTGTAGTGTTTGACTTTCAGAGAGGTCTGCAGGAAGAGGAACTTCAGTCAAGTGCTTAGTTCCCATGACAACTTTATTGCTTGGCTACTGACACCTTTAGAATTGCCTAGAGGCAGCTGGGGGGGGGGGGGGAAACCTCACGCAGCATGTGATAGAGGCAAGTCTTTCCTCCATGAATGGATTTTGGCTGACTGCTAGGGTAAAATTAAAACATTCATATTTATTATTATTAGCAGGATGTGTGCTTTATGGAGTCTTAAAATAAAGTACAGATGTTCTAGAGAAGATGGGGTTCCCACTTCGCAAACTAGCCCCCACAGGACACAATTCTGATCTGTTCTAATAGGGTTGTCACCTTTTCCTCCCCCCCCCTTCTCTGCAAGACGCTCCGTGACTGAATCAGCTGTATAACAGGCAGAGCATCATTCCCCATCACTGCACCTTCATATTGGAGAGATGCCGCACTTGTGCAGCAGTTGTTAAAGCCACAGGGAGTTTAATTACGAACATGAATGTCTTGCAGTACAAACCTCGATCTAGACGAGTTAACCATATTGGTTCAGAAGAAGATTTTGGGCAGGTGAACTAGTGTGGTCTGCCTGCGCTTGTTTTAATGACTCACTGGCACTGTGGCGCTCAGAGGCATCCCTTCCTCTTTAACGTTATTTCATATTATGTTCCATCAGCTGAAACCTGGCAGAAAGAGAGCCACTGTGCAAAATGGGGACCGGGGTTGAGACACCAAGCTCCTTCTCTCCTTCCTTTTCTAGTTGTGGATTGGAAGCCATTATCTCACCTCTCTATTCTCCAATCCGCACAGATATTTCCACTGACAACATCATCTAGAATCTGATATGAGTCCCAGAGGGAGGAGAGGAGTGCTTGCAGGGTGAGGAGGCTTTGTTCTTTCTCCTCTTTACAGTGGGGAGGGGAGCTTTACTTTTGCAAGTGGAGAAGAAATTACAAGAAATAATACACGGACACCAGAGCTTGGGATAAACTAGGGCCTCTTTATTTAACATGGAGATTCTTCTCTCCATGGATCTGAGCATGAACGTGCAGGAATCTCGCTTATTTATCTCAGGCAACTAGCCTGCCAATCAGGGAGAGCCACTCAGTTGAACACAGGGGTCGGGAGACCCAGCCCCTTTCCCCAACTACACTTGAGTGTTTGGTGAGACCTACCTGCGTCATCCCCACCCAGGGCTGCACAGCTCTGGGTAGATGAGACAAGCCGGTCCCCAAAGGCAAACCATATCCTGACACAAAAGCTGCACAGCCCCCGAGGAGCAGGACCTCTGACTTGCCAATCACCATAAAGGTGCCAGAGCACTCACCGTCCCAATTCTCATCCCCCAAAATTCCCGCACCATCCTGTCACTTAAATCCACCTATTTATCCTCCACTTTAAAGATTAAGAGCATCATCACACTGGAGGTTTAATGCACATCTGCCGTGACTTTGATCCACTTTTTCAGGGCTGGACTCACTCAGGGCGAGAGAACAGCACGACAGGGACAACGTCGTGCTAGTCCAGTGCTGAAAAAGTGGATCAAAGTTGTGGCAGATGTGCATTAAATCTCCAGTGTGATGACAGCTCCAAATTCAGTATGGAATAGGCGTAACGTATGCATACTAATGCCAGGGAAAATTCCTACTCAGCCTCCTCTTCAAAGAGGATGACTGGCTATTCCCACACTAGTTGATAGAGAAGGAGGGTGGGGCCATAACAAAAGAGGCCAATGGACCATGCAGGGCGAGCCTTTATAGGCTTGGCTCCGCCCCCGCACGAGGCTGTATGCGTGCTGTGCACACATACAGTCTCTTTTCTTTTCTTCTTCCCCCTCGCAAATTCCAACCCTCCCTCAAGCCATTCTGGCTGGGAGGGGATTGGGCTTCTGGGAGCACATCCCAAAGACTCTAATGAACTCTAAATAGGACTCAAAACTGTTCAGGACCTTCTGTCTGGACTAATATACAGTACTGGTGGGGACCATTTTATCTCCTGGAACTTTTGGAAGAAAAAGCTTCTCATAATCTGTCTCATCCTTAAAAGCATTTGATTTACATTAGACTCTATTTTCTACATCTCCTGGCCCTTTGTAGGTGGTGTTCCCAGAAAAAAAAAGGTCATGTATTACCTAACAGAGAATGCACCTGTACTGTCAAACTTCCTGTAGGAGATAAAAGAATTACATGCTTCCAATTTTTTATGCAGCTCATAACAATTGCTGACAGGTGACCTTGGGCAGCTGATTCTGGGCAGCACCTTTTTATATATATCATCAGAGGACATGAAGGAGCTCACCAGTCCATCCAAAGATTTTCAGTGAACCGCAAAACCTCTAGGTCACTCCATTTATGACTGTCTCAAAGAGATACGTACAAGATGTGGAGAGAATTGCTTTGAAATGTGCATGCAGGGTTGAAAGAGTTTCAGGGAGGCAACACATAAATGGGAGGAGGGAACTGAGTGCAGATGTACCCCCCCCCCCAAAAAAAAAGTTACTGGCAAATGGTGTTCTGCAACATTAAGAAGCTGAGATCATAAAAGGGGTCTGTCAATTGAGCTATAGAAAAAAAGTGTATGTGTGCCTTGAGTTTCTAGCAGTCTTTTTAGAACACCTTGACTTGTGAACAGAAAGTGCTACTGCTATAAATGGGAACTTCAAAAGGCATTTCTTTCAGCCTATTAGTGCCAATGAGAACTCTTAGAAGACCAGTTTCAGCACACATCCTTGTACATTAAATAGACCAGAGCTTCTAACAAGGGTGATTTTGTTGCAGAATGGGATGTAATAAGCCAGGCTCTCTCTAGTTGTCTGGGTTTCATTTGTCCAAAGCGTTTTGCTGCTCAGTAATTGTTGGCATATGTTAATTTATGGAGATTGTATCAGCAAACTATCTAATGTAGATATTGTTATACAAAGAATGATCGGGACAGACATACCGGATTGTTCACAACAATTTTGTTTTTCATAAGGATGTGTATGTATGTGTTTTAAATAGTTATATCAATTTTATAAATATAAAATAATATAGAAAAAAGAGTACATAAAACAAAGAACACTTGCCAACAATAAAATTTAACAGAGATGAGATATCATGGAATCAGCAAATTCAATTAGAAAATTTCATCAGGGACATTCACTACTTGGCTATAATTTGAGTGTATCTTTCCACAGCTTTCCATGAGTTGTTGTTGGATTTTTCTGGTCCTCTTGTTTGTTAATGAAGTCAATAAATTGGAACCACTGTCTTTCTGTTGTCTTTACACTCAAATCCACTTAGTTTCTCAGCTGAAACCATGTTCCATACTGAGTAAGACCATGTTTCGATTGACAAGTCTGTTAGTTCTTTCCCATTTTAGCTAACAATCATCATGCCCCAACCATCTGAAAGCTCAGCATCTCCTTATAAGGTATACGTTTGTTATCAACACTGAAAATGGACAATACTTCTAATTTAGGGCCTAACTGTAGTTCCTTTTCCATTCTGTTACTTCGTTTTCCATAAGTGCATGTTTTATATCAGCAGATGGCAATATGTTAAAATAACTTCCTGCCTCCAGTGCTTGTGTTCTAGGCTTGTAACCTAGGGCAGTCTTGGTGCCCAGGCACATAAGAGAATGGGGGCATGTAGCATTGACTCATGTGGTTGGAAGCATGAAGTCTGTGGACTGAGCATGCTTGGTATAAAATGAAGTATGAGGAACTGGAACTTCTGACCTCACCTGGTCAACAGAACAGGACCTTCTGCATCAACAACTGACTGTTGAGTTCTCCTGCGTTGAAGAACATTCCCACAAAGTGTGGATGTGGTTTCCTCTGCCCTTGATCCCAAGACCAAATCCAGCACTCCAGAGTTTCCCGGATGCCCCTCCAAATACTGTTGGACTGCAGTTCCCATCAGTCCTAGCCAGCATAGCCAATGGTGACAGATGATGGAAGTTGTAGTGCAACAACATCCAGAGGGCCACACATTCTGCATCCCTGATCTAGCCTAATGCAATCTATTCTCAATGACATCAGTTCTGCAGGGTTTTTTCCCATCCTGCTTTTTCTGGCATTTTAACTGGGAATGCTAGGGGTTGAACCCAGATCCTGCTGCTGCTCTGGCACTGAGCAATTCCCTCCCATTTTCTCAAAACACAGCCCATTTGGGTTCTAGCCACCCAGTCAGTTCTTTTCCTACCTCCTTTATCCATTAGTTGGAAGTTTGTTCTCGATGCCAGTGGCCTACAAGGTTTTTGTCCTAGCTTATTGTATTTCTGGTTTGGCTAGTCAGCCTAATCAAAGCCCTTGCAGTGCAATGACTCTCCTCAAGGCACATAAAAGTGCTTAATATTGCCTGGGTTGTGTCCTATATCTGGGCAAATGGTAGACTTCAGTGCGTTTACTCCACAAGGTCAAGTTCAAAGCTCACTACGCAAAGGACTTAGGCAGAGGATTGCCAATACTACCACCTGGCTTAGACAAAGACTGGAAAGACTACAGAGCTTGGCAGTTAAAGAAGATATGGTATTTTTTTTCCTTTTTCTAAATGATATCTTGGTATAAGAGCATGTGACAAAATGGTATTTTGTGTTATTATTTATCTTTGTATATTTAAGTATTTGTTCAGGTTTGGATTTGCTGTAAATAACTCTTTTATTACAGGCAATGGTAAGTAGAAGGGAGAGAGGGAGAAACTGTTGAAGAGAGAGGTTGTGGAAGTTAGAGGGGGAAGGAGAATGAAGTTAGTGAGGGTTGGGGTGAGATTGGGATTATTATAGGCTTGCATTGGGATAGGATTTAGGAAAGTATTTATGTGTACACTTTAGAACAAACTTAAAGTGCCTTTTAAAATCTTTTCCTATATGAATAAACTTCATTCTTATTTTGTTTTATCAACATGTCTGCTCAGTCATGGTTGTTACTTCAGTAGGACAGTACACACGCACACTCATACACAAAGGCTTAGTATTCCCTCCTTCTTTTAGAGGATAAAGAATAGTGTGGAAGCACTGAAGGAGAGGTTTAAAAATAGATATCACAGAGGCAAGTGACGCCACTGAGCACTGTCTCAATTATGAAAAACTAATGGGAGAAGCCAATAGATCTATATTAGAATTTATTTTATTTATTTATTTATTTATTTATTACATTTGTATACCGCCCCATAGCCGAAGCTCTCTGGGCGGTTTACATAGGATTAAAAAGAATTAAAAACAATATACAAAAATTAAAACAGCAAAAACATACAACATACACACAATCTGTACATTTAAAAACCACTTCAACACTTCAAAAAGCTACAAAAACAAAACAAAACAAACCCAGGCTCCTCAGATATTGCCAAATGCCTGAGAGAAGAGGAAAGTCTTGACCTGGCACTGAAAAGATAACAATGTTGGCGCCAGGCGGGCCTCGTCGGGGAGATCGTTCCACAATTGGGGAGCCACCACAGAGAAGGCCCTCTCTCTTGTTGCCGACCTCCAAGCTTCCCTCGGAGGAGGCACTCGGAGGAGGGCCTTAGATGTTGAACGTAGTGTTCGGGTAGGTTCATGTCGGGAAAGGCGTTCCATCACGTATTGTGGTCCCAAGCCGTGTAAGGCTTTATAGGTTAAAACCAGCACCTTGAACCGGGCTCGGAAACATACAGGCAGCCAATGCAAGTGGGCCAGAGTAGGTCTTATATTTTCGAACCTACTGGTTCCAGTTATCAATCTGGCCACTGCATTTTGCACAAGCTGCAGCTTTCGAACCACCTTCAAAGGCAGCCCCACGTAGAGTGCATTGCAGTAATCTAACTTGGAGGTTACCAGAGCATGGACAACTGAAGCCAGGTTATACCTGTCCAGATAGGGACGTAGCTGGGCCACCAACCGAAGTTGGTAGAAGGCACTCCATGCCACTGAGGCCACCTGCGCCTCAAGTGACAGAGATGGTTCTAGGAGAACCCCCAAGCTACGAACCCGCTCCTTCAAGGGAAGTGCAACCCGATCCAGAACAGGTTGAACACCTTCCATCCGGTCAGCGGAACCACCCACTAACAGTGTCTCAGTCTTGTCTGGATTGAGTTTCAGTTTATTAGCCCTCATCCAGTCCATTGTCGCAGCCAGGCACTGGTTCAGCACATCCACAGCCTCACCTGATGAAGATGAAAAGGAGAAATAGAGCTGTGTGTCATCAGCGTACTGATGACATTGCACTCCAAAACTCCGGATGACTGCACTCAATGGTTTCATGTAGATGTTGAACAGCATGGGGGACAAAACTGACCCCTGCGGAACCCCATACTGGAGAATCCATGGGTCCGAGCAATGTTCCCCAAGCACCACCTTCTGGAGCCGACCCCCCAAGTAGGAGCGGAACCACTGCAATGTAATGCCTCCACTCTCAACTCAGCCAGTCGTCCTAGAAGGATACCATGGTCGAAGGTATCGAAAGCCGCTGAGAGATCAAGGAGAATCAACAGAGTCACACTCCCCCTGTCTTTCTCCCGACATAGGTAATCATACAGGGCAACCAAGGCTGTTTCCGAACCAAAACCAGGCCTGAAACCCGACTGAAATGGATCCAGATAATCAGTCTCATCCAAGAGTACCTGGAGTTGGCTCGCAACCACCCGCTCCAGGACCTTGCCCAGGAATGGAACATTTGCTACTGGCCTGTAGTTATTAAGATTTTCAGGGTCCAGGGAAGATTTCTTTAGGAGTGGTCTCACTGCCGCCTCTTTCAGGAGGCCTGGGACCACTCCCTCTTGCAAAGAGGCATTAATCACTTCCCTGGCCCAGCCAGTTGTTCCATCCCTGCTAGCTTTTATTAGCCAAGAGGGGCAAGGATCCAATATGGAAGTGGTTGCACGAACTTGTCCAAGCACCTTGTCAACATCCTTGAGCTGCACCAACTGGAACTCATCCAAGAAAACAGGATAAGCCTGTGCTCTGGATAACTCACTAGATTCACCTGCTATAACACTGGAGTCTAAGTCCTGACGGATGCCAGAGATTTTATTCTGGAAGTGCCCAGCAAATGTATTACAGCGGGCCTCAGATGGTTCTACCATGTCCTTGGGGCCAGCATGTAAAAGCCCCTGGACAACTCTGAAAAACTCCGCTGGACGGCAGGTTGATGATTGAATAGGGGCAGCAAAGTATTGTTTTTTTGCTGCTCTCACTGCCCCTGAATATAGCTTACCTTGATTGCATCCATCAGGAGTTCGTCTCCATCTGCCCTCAAGCCATCTCCTGTTTTGTTTCATCACTCTCAGCTCCGGGGTATACCACGGAGCCGTTCGAGCTCTACACAGGAGAGGGCGCTCAGGAGCAATCGTGTCAACTGCCCGGGTCATTTCTGCATTCCACAGATCAACCAGGGTTTCGACAGGAGAGCCAGCCCTATCAGCTGGAAAACTCCCCAGAGCCCTCTGGAAACCATCTGGATCCATTAGCCTCTGGGGGCGGACCATCTGAATGGGTCCCCCACCCTTGCTGAGGGGAAAAGCCGCTGTAAGTCTAAACCTCAGCAGGTGGTGATCTGACCATGACAGAGGGGTTGATGTAAAGTCCCCCACTTTCAGATTTATTTATTTTCTATACCATCCAATAGCCAAAGTTCTCTCTATCTACAGGTCCTCCACCACATCACATCACATCACATCATTTGTTGGGTGCCAATGTTTCTAGTTCTCAAGGTCTGAAATCAGATTTGAACCAAAGAGTATTTATGACGGGTATCCAACTTTACTATATCTATGGTTGGCATAATGACTTGGAGATGTAACTACAGATGATCTAACATTTAGAAAGTTAACACTACTCTTGCTTTTTAGTGCAATAATGATGAAGAATGCACTCCTTTCCAGATTAAACAAATCTTTAAGCCTGGTTCTGGCAAATGCTAGAGAAGATGTGACTCTTTGGAGTCCTATTTTCATAGATAGTGGTATTGTTTTTGAAAGCTTTTTTTAAATATGAATAGTTGGAAAGATTTAGGAAATCACTTGGCATGAAGTTCTACTTCACCATCAGTTGATTATCCTTAATGGAGGTTGGAAGGTTCCCATTCTAACATCTAAAGACTTAATTAGATATCTACCTGCAGCTGCAAAATTAAATATTGTTCAACGTTGGAAATCAACTATGGTGCCAACATCAACCCACTGGCTGTATAGATTTTGGGATCTTTTAATCATGCACATGTTAACAGAGAAAACTCAAGTACAGCACAGAGAACATTTTTTATTCACCTTGTCTTTCAATTTTTTGTAATGTCTGTTATTTTGATGCTTGGTTTTGTGAGGACTACTAGTTATGTTTTAGGAAGTTTACATTCTATTGTATATTTATATTATGGCTTTAATCTTGTACACTACCTGGGTATGTTTTACCTGCTAGGTGGTCTAGAATTTTTTAAAAATAAATAAATAAAGGAGGGAATGTTGCTGAAACTTAGTTCATTTCCTCATTACATGTATTGGTGTCCCTCAGACTCACAATTCTTCAGTCACAGTTGTACGAAGATATTTAATGGATCAAGACTTAATTAGATCTGGACTTAAGCATGAACAATGGTGCAAGTAGAAGTTGATATCCCTGCCTGCTCCCCACCCTCACAGCAGCTCCTCCAAGCCCCTGAAAATTCTACATCAACCCTGTTGGATGGGGTGATTTTTTGGAGGAAGAACCCCAAAAATTGAGTGGAGGGAACTTCTGCAAGCAGAGCCCTTCTTCTCACAGAACGTAGGTACTGCTTGACCAGGGTAGGGGGACGGGAAGAGGAGAGGCCTCCCATGGCTTGGGGAAATGCCCCAAGTGGCTTCAGTGGTGGTGAGCCAAAGTGGCTCCTGATTGAAATCTTTGCTGAGGACAATACTGAGCTCTATGGACTACTGGTCTGACTTGGTAAAATGCAACTGCCTATGATTTCTTGAAGATACAGGAGCAACAATGCTAGCATTGTTAATCCCATCCCCAAAGTTTCCCCCACTTACTCCTGTAGTGGGACACTTATTCATGTGTAAGGAGGCACACCTATAGATCTTTCCCCTCCACTGAAGTGACTGAAGAATCTCAGTCATAAAGGAATTATGGTCCCAGAGTGAAAGTTCTTGATGTTCAGGGAGGAAACATTTTTTTCACTCAGTCTAATCAAACATATTCTTATTCAAATCAATCCAGCAGTGTGGCAAGTTGACCAAAGTGCCTTTTATCTGCAGTAGGCAGACAAATAACTGTTTTATATGATCCCCCCAATAACTAGCTAGCAAAACGAATGAAAGAAGCTAGATCAGAAAAGGGTTTCTTTTTTAAAAAAAAAAAAACATTGTAACATAAAAAAAATATTCCAGGACAAAGAAACCAAAAAAAAATTCACTGAACAATTATTCATGTCAGTGGTCATTATATGCCAAGTGGAACTGATGAGGGCAGTCTGGAAAGAGAATTATTGCTGTTCCTTCAAAACTAATTATTTAATACTAGGAGTGCTTACTGGAAAGGGATATAAACACAGAATTGAATCCAGAGTTAGGTGCATGCCTCTGGGTCAGTAGAGCCATTTTCCCCACTCCATCATTTGCACAGCAGCCCCTTCAGCACCCCAAAGTGCTACAAGGAAGATGAGAGACCCTGCTGACTGAGGTAAGCTGTGGTGCAAAGGTAAAGGGGGAGATCCAAAAAACTGAGTAGAAGCACAGTCCATTCCCTATTTATGGAACTGTGGGGGGTGGCTCCCTTTTCCTCCTGAATCACAGCCTTCTGCATATTGGTTTTATGGGGGGCTGGAAGAGTGAAGAGGGGCTGGGAAGATGGTTTCCACCAACCTAGTTGCATGTACCTAAATCTGGATCCAATTCATTTCAAGCAATATTAAAGGGCCTTCTGCAGTCATACAGTAGGCATATTTACAGTGATATGCAGAAAATGTGTGCTCCATCTCTGGCAGAAATAGCCCTCAATTTCTATTCCAAGAGAAAGTCTACACTTGCAGGCATAGGTGTGTGCACGGGGTGTGCCCAGGCACACCCTTATTTCCCAGGGCCACCTCCACTTTCCTGCCCCGTCCACTTGAATCAGGGCTTTTAAAGAGGATGGGAAAGCCTCCGGAAAGCTGCCATTAGCATCCCTGGGGGAACTACACACTTTCTGGAAGCCCTGGAAAGCGCACTTTCTCACCCCCTCCTCTGCTCCAATCAGGGCTTTTAAGGTGCACACCCTAATGAAATGAGCTGTGCATACCTATGCTTGCAGGCAAATTAATTGTTAGACTGAGGCTGAAATCCTTTACCCACTTCTCTGGGAGCAAGTACTTTCAAACTCAATAGGACTTCTGTATAGGTATATATGAGTGTGGAAAATGAGATGGTAAAATTCTAGATTGTGAAATAACTTAGGTTGAAAGATAGCAACTGGCATAAGGTCACCTAATAAGCTTTGCAACAGAGTGAGGGTTTGACCCTGGACCTTTATGACCAAAGCCCAGCACACTAACCACTATACTACACTGGTTCCTACCAAGTGAGATATGATATTCAAGCACATTTCACATGCATTCTCCACCAGTGCTATGAAGAAACAGATGAATATGGCATGCTAATCAGTTTCATAAGCCTTCCTGGGCAAGGTCCTTGAGCGGGTGGTTGCGAGCCAGCTCCAGGCACCCTTGGATGAGACCGATTACTGGATCCATTTCAGTCGGGTTTCAAGCCTGGCTTTGGTACGGAAACAGCCTTGGTCGCCCTGTATGATGACCTATGTCGGGAGAAAGACAGGGGGAGTGTGACTTTGTTGATTCTCCTTGATCTCTCAGCGGCTTTCGATCCCATCTACCATGGTATCCTTCTGGGACGACTGCTGAGTTGGGAGTGGGAGGCACTGCATTGCAGTGGTTCTGCTCCTACTTGGCAGGGTGGCTCCAAAGGTGGTCCTTGGGGAACCTTGCTCGGCCCCGTGGATTCTCCAGTATGGGGTTCCGCAGGGGTCAGTCTTGTCCCCCATGCTGTTTAACATATACATGTGCAGTCATCCGGAGTTTTGGAGTACGTTGTTATCAGTATGCAGATGACACACAGCTCTATTTCTCCTTTTCATCTTCATCAGGTGACGCTGTGGATGTGCTGAACCAGTGCCTGGCTGCGACAATGGACTGGATGAGGGCTAATAAACTGAAACTCAGTCCAGACAAGATTGAGACACTGTTAGTGGGTGGTTCTGCTGACCGGATGGAGGATTTTCAACAAGTTCTGGATGGGGTTGCACTCCCCTTGAAGGAGCAGGTTCGTAGCTTGGGGGTTTTCCTTGAACCATCTCTGTTTTTTTTTTTTTTTTTAGTATAATTTTTATTCATTTTTCAACAAAACAAACAAACATACACATGATGATATATAAACAAACTAACTCCCTCGACTACCCCCGTGCACCCCCCCCGAGACCTACTCCCATTCATTCATCTTCCTTCCAGAATTTTAATGATTCTTTTGAAGGCGACTGTCCCTTTCCCGATCTTAAAACATATTCCAAAAAGGGATTCCATATATCTCCAAAATCACTCTTACTGGACATTCCCCTCATTATTTTCATTTTACATGTCAACATATCATTCAATGCTATATCCCAAATTTCTTTATACCAATCTTCTATTTTATAACTTCGTTGCCCTTTCCAATTTTTAGCAATCATTATTCTAACGGGCGCCAGGAGGTTGTTTACCAATTCTCTATTAATTATATGCTTATTACTGCTATCCCATATTGCTAGTAGAGCTAGCTTCGGGTTTAATTCCAATTTACTTCCAATTATATCACTTATTTCTTTAAAAACCTTTTCCCAGAATTTTTGTATTTGTTCACAGCTCCACCACATATGAAAATAGGTCCCAACCTCCTGACATCCCCTCCAACAATTCTTAGACACTTTTTTATCAATCTGATGAAATCTTACAGGTGTTAGATACCATCTCCAAACTGTCTTATAATAATTCTCCTTAATTCTAATCGACAATAATTTCAACATTCTTACATTCCACATCCTCCCCCAATTATCTTCATTAATTTTTTCCCTAATATCTACTTCCCATACCTCTTTTATAATGTTAAGTGAGTCCTGAAATTCCCCCTCTATTAAAATTTTATATATCTCGCTAGTGAGTCCTTTTTTAGCTCTGGCTTCATCTTTTTTTTCTATTTGTTCAATTAAATCTTCAAATCTGGTATTATTTCTACATTTCTTATTTTTTTTCCTCCATTCCTCTGTCCATTTTACCAGTTGCAGTGACTTAAACCACGCTATCTTCTGTCCTTTAAACAACTCTTTAATATGCTCACTATCTTTCATCTTTCCCATCCAATTCCTTAGTTTAAGAATATCTTGTTCTTTCAGTCTCACTTCCATCTCTGATTTTAATGCTCTTGGGAAGTTTCCCACTACCACAACTGGGGCTAGCGGAGAATCTTCTGGTATCAACTTCCCCCTATACTTCTTCCATATCGATATTATATTTTCCAATAATGGGTTGTCCAGTACCTTCCATTCTTTCTTCTGCATTTTGGTAAAAAATATATTTCGCAATTTACATTCTATCTCTACTGTTTGCGATTCCAGCCAATCCATATCTTGCTCCCCTAAAATAGCATGAATAACATATCTTAACTGATTAGCAATATAATAATTCTTAATATTAGGAAGTCCTAAACCTCCTTTCTTTTGAGTCTTATACCATAACCCCTTATTTATCCTAGCTCTTTTATCCCCATTACAATATGCATTAATCATATTTTGCCAATTTTTAAGCTCAGCTGCTGAAATTCTAATAGGTAGCATTCTAAACAAAAAATTAACCTTAGGTAATATCTTCATTTTAATAACCGCTATTCTACCAAACCAAGAATGTTTTAATTTTCTATAAATCTGTAATTTCTCCCCTACCTCTTTTCTTAAGCTTACAAAATTAAGTTCCTCTATTCTTTCTAATTCTTTATCTATATTAACTCCTAAATATCGTATTATATTTTTATGTCTTAATCCTAACTTAGCTTTACATTTCTCCATCTCTTCCTTGTTATAATTATACAACATCATTTCAGACTTCCCCCAGTTAACTTGTAATCCTGTAATTTCCCCAAATTCCCTCACATGTTTCTGAATCGTCTCCCCACTTTCTAGGGGATCTTCTATTGTCAATAACGTATCATCCGCAAACATATTTACTTTAATCTTATTTTTTCCCCCTATCCCCTTTAATATTTCATCTTCCCTAATTACATTTGCTAAAATTTCTATAACTATTGCAAATAAAATCGGTGAAAGTGGACATCCTTGCCTAGTTCCTCGGGCTAGTATTATTTGTTGCGTTAACCCATCATTAACCATTATTTCCGCTTTATTATTTTTATACATCTGATTTATCACTCCCATAAATTTATGTCCAAACCCAAATGTTTTTAATATTATTTTTAACGCTGGCCATTCCACGCAATCAAAGGCTTTGAAAATATCTAAAGCTAATAATCCTGCTTTTAAGTTTCTTTTTTTATAATATTTATTATATTTATAACTCTCCCAATTAAATTCGGCATTTTCCTACCTAAAATAAATCCGCATTGATCATTTTTAATATATTTAAATATAAATGTACCCATTCTTTTAGCCATAATTGCTGAAAATATTTTTGCATCCTGATTTATTAAAGATATTGGTCTATATGACGTGAACCATCTCTGTTACTTGAGGCTCAGGTGGCTTCAGTGGCATGGAGTGCCTTCACCAACTTCGGATGGTGGCTCAGCTATGCCCCTATCTGGACAGGGATAACCTGGCTTCAGTTGTCCATGCTTGGTAACCTCCAAGTTAGATTACTGCAATGCACTGTACGTGGGGCTGTCTTTGAAGATGGTTTGGAAGCTGCAGCTTGTGCAAAATGCAGCGGCCAGGTTGATAACTGGGACCAGTAGGTTCGAGCATATAAGACCTTCTCTGGCCTGCTTGCATTGGCTGCCTGTATGTTTCCAAGCCTGATTCAGGGTGCTGGTTTTAACCTATAAAGCCTTACACGGGTTGGGATCACAATACCTGATGGAATGCCTCTCCTGACAAGAATCTACACGTACACTACGATCAACATCTAAGGTCCTTCTGTGAGTGAGGGAAGCTTGGAGGTCAGCAACAAGGGAGAGGACCTTCTCTGTGGTAGCCCCCCAATTGTGGAATGATCTTCCCAATGAAGCCCGCCTGGCACCAACATTGTTATCTTTTCGGCACAAGGTCAAGACATTCCTCTTCTCTCAGGCATTTAGCAATATCTGAGGAGCCTGGGTTTGTTTTGTTTCTGTTTTGTATTAGGCTTATAGCTTTTTACAGTTATTACAGTGGTTTTAAATGCGTGTGTATATTGAATGTTTTTGCTGTTTTAATTTTTGTATATGGTTTTTAATTGTTTTAATCTGATGTGAACCACCCAGAGAGCTTCGGCTTTGGGGCGGTACACAAATGTAATAAATAAATAAATACTACTATCCCAATGAAGTTTAAAGTAAGGTTCTTAAAGAAAAGTTACCTAAACCAACATATCTTCAGTGAACCAAGCATAGACAACTGAGGGCCCTTTCTGACTCCACAAGGGCTGCTACAACATAGCTCTGTACCTTTATTTATTTATTTATTGGAGTTATTATTCACCTTTTCCTTTAGAAAAGACTCAACTTGATTTATGACAAGATTAGAATATACAAAACAGCTACAATAATTTCAACTAAAATACCACAACCCCATAAACAACTAAAACATCAGTGTCAACCAAACACTGTAACTCATGCACTACAAAATCATCATCATCACATGCAATGAAGTGCTAGGGATAGAGGAAATTCTTAAACTGGCATCAAAAAGATGCTAATTCTGAGGCCACCACCAAAAAAGTCCTCTTCCTGCCTTGTTGCCATTGTCCAAACCTTCCTCAGAGGAAACATGCAGAGGAGGGCCTCAGATGTTGATCATAGTGTAGACGCAATGCCAGAACCTCTTGTTGACATGGGAGGAGTTCACAAGATTATTGCTTTCCATGTGACTACTGCCCCAGCTTCCAGGAAAAGCAATGCTAGCATGGGAAGAAGCCATACTGTGGACTCCTCTCATATGTCTGAGGGCTTCTCACATTTCCTGATCTGTGTGGGAATGAACAGTGGCTCCCTTTCAACCAAATTAATGTCATAAGAGTCTCTGACTTTAATGAGATTAAAGCTAAGGTCCTTACCATACTTAAAAAGAAATATAAGTCCCATTAGGCTGTGAAGTGGAAATATCCTGCATGTTACAGTCATATTTACTAAACCTTTTAAGGACTTTCTATTTATACCAGTCTCTTTGATACACATATCTCTCTGCTCATTAACAACATGCAAGCTTCCATAATCATCATCATCATCATCATCATCATCATCCCTATATGAATTTACTGTGACTTTCTCATGCATAACAACCACCCACAGGGACACGCCTAGGTGATCAATGATACAGAATATCATGACTGTTACAGGAGTAGTGCCTTTATCCCCGCAGAAAATTAAGAACAAGACTTAAGTTACTGTTCACTAACTGATACATCACCCACCCTGTTACTGTGAATAGGTTAGAAGTTGTTGCCAATAAAGTAATTAGATTTTCAACCTCCATCCTACATAAAATGCTCCAATGTCTGAGCATGGACAGCCCAACAATAGGGCAAATTATGTATATGTATCAGACAAATGACCTCTATTGTTGCGATGACAGGCAATCAAGAACTAGAGTAGTGGAGTCATGGGGTAGAAGAGTACCAAAGAGATATGGCTGAAAAGAAGGTAGAGTTGTTACTACCCTTGGATCTCTCTGGGACTGTTAGCATCTTCAGGTGGTTTGATATAAATTCAGAAGCCTTAAATCTCTCTTTTAAAAAGCATTATCCAAGGCATATTAAAGGGCTGTTCTCACAATGTTTGAACAAAGACATTTTTTTCTTTCCTTATGAGTCTAAATAATTATGGATGTATTTATGCTAACTTTGATTAAAGATCATTTTAATTGCATTGCTTCAGAAAAAAAATGAAGTCAAACATAATTTATGAACTAGCAGTCTCCAGACAATTAATCCTGCAAGGTGTGTTAAATTTTGAGAGATTTTAATAAGCATTGATATCTCAAATTAAATAATTTAGCACCTTTAATGGTGTGAAGTAAAAAAAAATATTCTGGAATGTTTCTGTTGAAGGAAAGCTAATTTCTTAGGTATTGCATTTTGGGTAGAAACAGAAATGTGCCGCAGAAACACAGTGAATGAGCTTTCATTCTACAGCTGAAGTGTATTCCTTTGCTACTCTCCACAACCTTAGGAAGGAAATCTAAGTGTACCTACTTGGAAGTAAGTCACATTGAAACACAATGGGCTGAGATTTTGCTATTGGTGCATTTTTGAGTGCTCTCTGTGTCTGGGATAGTGTCCATATGATGTACACTGGTGTCACTCTTAGATCTATTTCAATCTACTGGTGCTACTACTGCTTGTCTTCTTGTGATGTCACTTCACTTAATACTGTTCTTTTATTCTTTTGTTCTTGAATACAAGGACTCAGCACAGGTGAAGGTGACAAAGGTTTTTTTGGACTTGCTGCAACCATCCTTGTCACTCACCTCTTCTCCTTCCCTCCAACTAATTCCATCAAAATAATAAAACACACAGACCCTTCTTAGCTCTAGTCTCACTCTCCAATCAACTCCCTCTCAATCACTTTTCAACTCCACTGTCACCTGTCAGCAAAACCTATATATACACACACAGGCCTCCAACTCCTCCCGTTCTCTCACAGCCAGCCAATCCAGGCACACTACACCAACATCCAATCAGCACTCTGCTTCCATCTGTGCACTCACTACCCCCTCTAAGGCTCTGTACCTACCATCATCTTGTACATACAAACAGTGAGTACATCTTTAAACTTTTTTTACATACTTACACTAATAAACATTAATAGCAAACTTTACAACAGTTACAGTATAATGTAGTAGAACATCACAGTCCACTTCTCACCATGCTGGCATAGCTGTACCACAGGAGAACACTGGCAGACATCTGAAACCCCAGGAAAAAAAAGTGGGAAAATGAAGATAAAAAAGCAGTCCTCTCCCACATCCCCTGGGCTTCCACTCCCACCCTTTGGGCTCCCCCACCCCATTTTTCCAATTCCTGAACTGGAAATGTGTATGTGAGGGGAGACACTGGGGGGGAAGCACCTAAAATATTTTCTCATGGAATGGGTGAATTGCTTTGGAGATCAGGTTTTACTCACTTAAAATGTGTACACTGGCAATCTACACAGCATAAGTGGATGATAAATCCTGTGCATACTTGTTCAGTGTTTTCACTGGTGTTACAACATTTGATTTGATATCTAAATATGCTGCTAGTCCTTAATATTGTGATAGACTGTTTCTATCTAAATATTACACTTCCTTTTGTTTACTAGAACATTTATGGTTTCTGATTTCAAGTCATATTTTTTTCCCTTCTCAGTGGCAAAAACTAAGATGCATGTGCTTAAGTAGGGTATGGTGCAGCAGTTTACATCTCTCTTTCATATATATATATATATATATATACACACTTTAATCCACCTTTTCTTCCTCCAAGGAACCCAAGGTGTCATACGTAATCTTCCATCTCTCCCCTTTATCCTCACAACAACAACCCTGTGAGGTAGGCTGGGCTGAGAGTCTGTGACTGGCCCAAAGTCACCCAGTAAGCTTCCATGGCTGAGTGGGTACTAGAACCCAGAACTCCTGACTCCCAGTCCAACACTCTAGCCACTACAACACACTATTCAATTTTGCTTGTACAGACCTTAAGGAATTTATACTTTGAGGCTGTGATTCTATGCACACTTACCTGGCAGTAAGCTCCACGAAACAAGGGCGTGAACATGCATAGGATACTTTTACGTAAGCCAATTTACAAGGAGTTTTACCCTAAATGTCAGCATAAAAATATTTAAATAAATTAAGGGTGCAATCCTATTCATGTTTAGACAGAAAAAGTCTACAAAATGTCATACTGGCTGGGGAATGCTGGATGGCGTGGGATTCTTTTCTGTCTAAACATGCATAGAATTGTGCCCTATATCACTCTGTAAATTTCATAAATATGCCAAGTGGTACCATTTTATGTGCTCTTATAAATTAAGCACTGTATGTTGTTAAAACGACGACTGGAGCGCCGATGGCGGAAAAGTCGACTTATATCCGATAAGACACGACATAGAGAACATCTTCGTTCCTATGGGGTGGCAATACATGCAGCGAAGAAAGCTTTCTTCTCTGCACGCATTGTGTCTGCGAATTTGCATCCAGCAGAACTGTTCAGGGTGGTGAGGGGTCTAACCCGGGCACCCTCCCCCCTGAACCCGATTTTAGAGCCTTCGGTAGTTCGCTGTGATGCCTTTAAAGATCATTTCACAGATAAAATCTCTCGGATAAGAGCCGACTTAGATGCTGTCGTTATAGCAGAGGCTGACAATGGAGTGTCCAGCAACTCCGCGAATAGAATTACACTGTATCAGTTTCAGTTGGTGAGTACTGAGGACGTGGACAAGCTGCTTGGTCGAGTGAGGAGGACGACTTGCCCTCTCGATCCCTGTCCTTCTTGGCTAGTCGCCCAGGGAGGAGATGCAGTTAGATCACAATTACAATATATTATTAATTATTTAAAGGACAAAAGATAGCGTGGTTCAAGTGTTTGCAATTGATAAAATGGACACAGGAATGGAGGATAAAGAATAAGGAATGTAGAAACAATACTAGATTTGAAGATTTAATTGAACAATCAGGGAAAAAAGAAGAAGCCAGAGCTAAGAAAGGACTCACTAGTGAGATATATAAAATATTAACAGAGGAAGAATTTCAGGACTCACTTAAGGTTATAAAAGAGGTATGGGAAGAAGATGTAAGGGGAAAAATCAATGAAGATAATTGGGGGAGGATATGGAATGTAAGAATGTTAAAGCTATTGTCGATTAGAATTAAGGAGAACTACTATAAGACAGTTTGGAGATGGTATTTAACACCTGTTAGATTTCACCAGATTGATAAAAAACTGCCCAAGAATTGTTGGAGGGGGTGTCAGGAGGTTGGGACATATTTTCATATTTGGTGGAGCTGTGAACAAGTACAAAAATTTGGGGAAAGGGTTTTTAAAGAAATAAGTGATATAATTGGAAGTAATCTGGAATTAAACCCGAAGTTAGCTCTACTAGCAATATGGGATAGTAGGAATAAGCATATAATAAATAAAGAATTGGTAAACAACTTCCTGGCACCCGTTAGAATACTGATTGCTAAAAATTGGAAAGGGCAACGAAGTTATACAATAGAAGATTGGTATAAAGAAATTTGGGATTTAGCTTTGAATGATATGTTGACTTGTAAAATGAAAATAATGAGGGGAATGTCCTGGAAGAGTGATTTTGGAGAAATATGGACTCCCTTTTTGGATTATGTTTTAAGATCGGGAAAGGGACAAACGCCTTCAAAAGGATCATTAAAATTTTGGAAGGAGGATGAATGATTATGAGATGGTCTCGGAGGGGGGGTGCATGGGGGGTAGTCGAGGGGGGTAGTTGTTTCATATTATTGTTTTATATTATGTGTATGTGTATGTTGAAATCAATAAAAAATTATTATTAAAAAAAAAACACAATATATTATTAATGCATCTCTCAGGGATGGGAGTTTTCCATCATGTTTAAAAGAAGCGGTAGTACGGCCGCTTCAATAAAAGCCCTCCCTGGATCCCCTGGACTTTAATAACTATAGGCCAGTATCAAATCTTCCATTTTTGGGCAAGGTGATCGAGAGGGCGGTTGCCTTCCAACTGCAAGCAGTTTTGGATGATACAGATTTTTTAGACCCATTTCAAACCGGCTTCAGAGCAGGATATGGAGTTGAGACTGCTATGATCGCCTTAGTGGATGATCTACGCTTAAGTATTGACAGGGGGAGTGTGTCCCTGTTGGTACTCCTGGACCTCTCAGCGGCTTTCGATACCATCGACCATGGTATCCTTCTGGAACGCCTGAGGGAATTGGGACTCGGGGGCACTGTGCTTCAGTGGTTCCGGTCCTACCTCTTGGGCAGGTTCCAGATGGTGATGCTTGGGGATAGTTGCTCTTCAAAGAAAGAGCAGCTATGTGGCGTACCACAAGGTGCCATCCTATCCCCAATGCTGTTTAACATCTACATGAAACCGCTGGGAGAGATCATCCGGAGGCATGGAGCAGGGTGCTATCAATACGCTGATGACACCCAAATATATTTCTCTATGCCTTTGACAACAGCGTCAGCTAAGGATAGTGTGTCTCCTCTGAATGAATGCTTGGAGGCAGTAATGGGTTGGATGAGGAAAAACAAACTGAGGCTGAATCCAGACAAGACGGAGGTGCTTACTGTCAAGGGCCACAACCTGGGGTTGAAGGTGTGTCAACCAGTTCTGGATGGGGTTACACTCTCCCTGAAAGGCTGTGTTCGCAGCTTGGTGGTGCTCCTGGATCCATCGCTCCAAATGACAGCTCAGATAGATGCGACTGCCAGGAGTGCCTTATCAGCTTCAGCTGATACACCAGCTGCGCCCCTTCCTAGAGTTGGAATACCTAAAATCAGTAGTGCACGTGCTGGTAACTTAGAGGCTCAACTTCTGCAATGCGCTGTACATAGGGCTACCTCTGTGCCTAGTCCGGAAACTTCAACTAGTTCAAAATATGGCTGCCAGGTTGGTCACCGGTACATCTAGGGGTGACCACATTACACCAGTTTTAAAATCTCTTCACTGGCTGCCAATCAGTTTCCGGGCGAAGTACAAAGTGTTGGTTATTACCTTTAAAGCCCTACATGGTTTGGGTCCAGGTTACCTACGGGATCACCTTCTCCCATACAGTCCGCCCCGCACGCTCAGCTCCTCTGGGAAGAATTTACTACAGTCAACAAGAACTAGACTGACAACTGTTACCCAGAGGATCTTCTCTTCTGCCGCTCCCAGATTGTGGAATGACCTGCCGGGAGAGATTCGCCAACTCACTAGTCTTCAGGAATTTAAAAGATCTATAAAGACTGATCTCTTCCGGCAGGCCTACCCAGATGAATTTTAAAGTGTTTTATTGGTGTTTTATTGGTATTTTAATGATGTATTTGGTTTTATGTGCTTTTAATCAGTTTTGTATTTTGTGTTTAATGCTGTTCCCCGCCTCGATCCGTTCGGAGAGGCGAGTAATAAATAAATAAATATATTATTACTATTATTATTATTATTATTATTATTATTATTATTATAAAACAGAAAATGCATTTAGGCTTGATAAGCAATCCCCCCTCCCCCAATTTTTGCTTTTGTCCAAAGGGAGAAATTGAAAGGAGAAAAAAAAACTGTGATTCCCCTTCAAACTCTCTTGAAATTATATATTTATACATATACATATACATATATGTATACTTATCTTCTTAGGCCAGCACAAAATAACAACTTATTATCTTATTTCTGTATCCTATGAACTGCTGTTCCACTGCATATGGCCAGTTATATACAGCAATTCCCAATTTTTGAACACATTGTCAGAATATCCCATCCCATTCCCAGAACATCACATTACACTTTAGCATGGCCAAAACTCAGGACCTGGGATAAACCTATACAGATGGAGAAATTATTATTGTTATTATTTATTCCATTTATATACTGCCCCATAGCCGAAGCTCTCTGGGCGGTTTACAAAAATTAAAAACGTTGAACATTTTAAAACAACAAATATACAATATACAAAATTTAAAACCATGAAAAGCATAAAAACAGGTTATAAATACTATTCTGGGTCAAACCACCACCACAACAAACCCTCAACATACGCTGTTAAATGCCTGGGAGAAGAGGAAAGTCTTGACCTGGCGCTGAAAAGATAACAATGTTGGTGTCAGGTTTCGGCCTGCAGACAGTCCCAGAGCAGCTTGCCAGTCACAGAGTCTTCACTGGATCAGAGATGCAGAATGTAAGCCCTGGCAGGATCAAGGCTCAGACCAGCCAGCAATCCAGGTTGAGCTGATGCAGACCAGCTGAGCAGCAAGCTCAGAAGGCCTACATAAGAATTGCATTTTCCCTCCAGCCTTGGCCACAGCAACATGGTTTTCAGTAGCTCTCTCCAGTCTTAGACTATGTGCATGCTATTCCTGACCTGCTGTGCTGCCTGACTACGCTTCTGCCTCTGTCCTTGACTGAATGCTGCTTGCCTTCTGGAACTTGAACTCTGTTTGCTTTGGGACTGTGTCTTCTGCCTCTGGCCCTGACTGAATGCTGCTTGTCTGTTGGGTACATTGAAGTCTGCTTATTGTTGGACCTGCCTTGGGTGGGTTTCTGTTTGCTGTACAGGTCAGTCTCTTGAGTTACTTGGTCATGTCTAGTTGCTATCTCTGAACACCCTGCCTGTGATTAAAGCTTGGTTGCTCTAAACTAGCTAAGCTCACCATCATTATTCCTGGCCCCGGCATCCGTGTGCCTAAGGCAAGCCGCCCATGCCTCGGACCCTGACAGTTTGCTGTGGCCAAGCAGTTGTGCCTTGCCCGGGAACAACATGGACAGTGTGCAAGCCGGGGAACTCGCTGGGATCCTACATGCCTTGCAAACCCAGGTGAACACGCTCCACGTGGAACTGCAAACCTTGCAGGCGGCCTGCCTAATTGCTCGTCCAGCACTGGCCGTGCCACTACCCGAGCAATTCAGCAGGGACTGGAAAGCTCTTCGGGGGTTCATGGACCAGTGCCGGTTGCTTTTTGAAACCTGCCCTGAGGCCTACCCCACCCAGCGGAGCCGAGTGTGTCTCCTGATAAGCCTGCTTTCTGGCCCCGCCCACACTTGGGTCTCTCCCTACTTGGAGGGGAATGATCTGTTATTGGGGAACTTCGATGGCTTTACTCAGGCCCTGGAGACCATGTTTGGAAATCAGAATTGGGCCCAGTCAGCAGAGATGGTCTTAATCCATTGCCGAGTATGCAGCCGAATTCCGGTGTCTTGCAGCCAACACCCTGTGGAACGAGGCAGCCCAGAGGTTCCATTTCAGGCTGGGTCTGCACCCTTGCATCAAAGATGAGTTGGCCGAGGTCACCTTGCTGGCTACCCTACCACCCATTATCATTCTTTGCCTCAACATTGATGCCTGATTGACAGAATGCAATGCCGAACGATGGGATGGGCGTTCTCTGGGGGAGCAGGGCAGGCAGGATTTGGGGCTTGACTCGGAGCCCATGCAGGTTGAGGGCTCCCGACATCCTCTTTCAGATGCTGAGAAGCAGCGGTGGTGGCGTTCGGTGAACCTCTGCCTTTATTGTGGTCAGAGGGGCCATTATGCGGCAGGATGCCCGCCCAAGGTTCTATGACCGGAAAATGGTCAGCCCTGACGGTGCTAGGTGGAGGCCCCATGGGACAGTTAACTTCCCAACCGCAATTCCTTGTGCCCATTAACCTTCTCTTGCCCCAAGGAGGGCTTTTATTGTTGGAGGCTCTAATAGATTCTGGGGCTTCCTCCAATTTCATGGCCCTGAAATTTGCAGCAAAATATCAGGTGCCTTGTTGTGCCAAACCCTGTCTGGTTCCAATGGATGGTCTTAACGGAATGCCCCTTGCCTCGGGGCCAGTGACTCATGAGACCTGCCCCTTGGCCATGCTTATTGCTCCCAGACATCAAGAGGTGCTTGCTTTTGTCCTAGTCCAGACTTCTCATTGTCCCATTATCCTGGGGATGCCTTGGCTGGCCCAAAATGACCCTACCATCGTTTGGAGTCAAAGAATTCTCCAGTTTGCATCCTCACATTGCCAAGAGGTCTGTGCACGCCCACCGGTGTTATCAGCGATCCCCGAGAATCCATCATCCCAGCTGCGAGGCACCACGGTAGGAGAGCCCTCTGTTTCAGACCTAGTGGAACTTCCGGATCAATACCACGATCTGGACCACGTCGTCGAGAAGAAAGGGACCAAGACATTACCCCTGCATTGGCCAGATGATTGTCCCATCGGTCTCCAACCTGGGGCAGAGATTCCTTTTGGGCTCATATATGCGCTTGCAGCATCCGAGTTGGCGGTGCTCCGGGACTATTTGCAAGACAACCTGGCACGAGGATTTATCCGCCCCTCTACATCTCCTGCAGGGGCCCCATTTTCTTTATAAAGAAAAAAGATGGGGGCTCTGGCCCTGCATAGATTACCGCCAGCTGAATTGCATCACCGTTAAAAATCGGTACCCGCTCCCTCTTATCCCCGAGCTCTTCGAGCGGTTGCAAGGAGCCAAGATCTTTACCAAGCTAGACTTACGGGGGGGCATAAAACCTAGTACGCATCAGAGAATGGGATGAGTGGAAAACCACATTCCGCACCCGGTACGGACATTTTGAATATCGGGTAATGCCTTTCGGACTATGCAATGCACTCACCACATTCCAGCACTTTGTAAATGATGTTCTGTGCGATATGTTGGACCGCTTCGTAGTCACCTATTTAGATGACATTTTGATTTTCTCGGAGACCCTGGAAGAGCATCACCAGCAGGTCTGTTCTCTGTTGCAGTGCCTCCAGGAACGCAGATTGTATGCGAAATTAGAGAAATGTGCATTTCATCAAAAGTCTATGGATTTCTTGGGCTACAGGATCTTCTCCACGGTGCTCCAGATAGACCCCCAGAAAGTACAGGCAGAGGGGCCATTATGCGGTGGGACAAGATGTCAAGAGATACCTCTGCTCTTGCGAGATCTGTGCCCAAACCAAAGTGCCCCGGCAGTGACCCCAAGGGCTCTTACAACCTCTGCCGACCCCCTCCAAGCCATGGTCCACCATTTCGCTCGATTTTATTGTTGACCTGCCCGCCTCCAAGGGACATACCACGGTCCTAGTAGTAGTTGACTCCTTCACCAAGATGGCCCATTTTGCGCCACACTGGGCCATTCCCAGCACCTGCCAGACTATGCATTTAGTACTAGATCACATGTTTCGGCTCCATGGCCTCCCCGACGCAATAATCTCTGATCAGGGAACACAGTTTACTACGCGATTCTGGGCCGCTTTCTTCAAACTCCTTCGGCATACCACCCCCAGACAGATGGACAAACGGAACGAGTAAACCAGGTCTACGAGCAATACCTTCGTTGTTTTGTAAGTTATCACCAGGATGACTAGATGGACCTGTTGCTGCTGGCCGAATTTGCGTATAACAACGGCTGCCATGGTTCCACAGGGCAAAGCCCTTTTTACACCAACTTTGGATATCACCCACGGGATCAACCCGGCACCCTGTCGGACTCCTTAGTCCCAGCTGCCCTCGACAGGCTCTCCCACCTTCAGGAGACACAAGCAGAACTTGTGTGGCATCTAGAAAAAGCCAAGGTAGCCTACAAAAGACAGGCCGATCGACGGTGCCAGGCTAGACCACCGCTTCGACCCAGCGACAAAGTTTGGTTCTCTATGGAACACCACCGGTCTGGCCGTTCTTCCGCCAAACTAGACTTTAAATATCAATGGCCGTACACAACCCTCTAGCAAATTAACCCGGTTGCGTATAAATTGGAGCTTCCTCACACGCTCTGGATCCATCCAGTATTCCACGTATCCCAGTTGAAACCCTACTTGGCAAACCCATTCCCAGGGCACACCAACCCACCGCCACTGCCCGTGCAGATCGATGATCACGAAGAGTTCCAAGTAGCCCAGGTCTTAGATTCCAGACAGCTTCACAGGCAGTTGTTCTATCTGGTAGACTGGGAAGGGTATGGTCCGGAAGATCAATTGTGGGAACCGGCGGATCACATCCATGCCCCCGCCAAGCTCTGAGCATTCCACAAGTGATATCCGGACAGACCAGGGCCCTAAAACGGGGAATGGAACCCCGTTCTCCCAGGGAGGGAGGTACTGTCAGGTTTTGGCCTGCTGATGGTCCCAGAGCACCTTGCCAGTCGCAGAGTCTTCACTGGATCAGAGATGCAGAATGTAAGCCCTGGCAGGATTGAGGCTCAGACCAGCCAGCAAGCCCAGTTGAGCTGATGCAGACCAGCTGAGCAGCAAGCTCAGAAGGCCTACATAAGAACTGCATTTTCCCTCCAGCCTTGGCTACAGCAACACAGTCTTCAGTGTCTGCTGTAGCTCTCTCCAGTCTTAGACTACGGGCATGCTATTCCTGACCTGCTGTGCCGCCTGACTACGCTTCTGCCTCTGGCCCTGACTGAACGCTGCTTGCCTTCTGGAACTTTGAACTCTGTTTGCCTTGGGACTGTGTCTTCTGCCTCTGGCCCTGACTGAACACTGCTTGCCTTCAGGAACTTTGAACTCTGTTTGCTTTGGGACTGTGTCTTCTGCCTCTGGCCTTGACAGAATGCTGCTTGCCTGTTGGGTACATTGAACTCTGCTTACCATTGGACCAGCCTTGGGTGGGTTTCTGTTTGCTGTACAGGTCAGTCTCTTGAGTTACTTGGTTGTGTTTAGTTGTTATCTCTGAACACCCTGCCTGTGATTAAAGCTTGGTTGCTCTAAACTAGCTAAGCTCACTGTCATTATTCCCAGTGCCCAAGCCAAGCCAAGCTGCTCATGCCTTGGACCCTGACAGTTGGGGCCAGGCGAGCCTCGTCGGGGAGATCATTCCAGAATTGAAGGGCCACCACTGAAAAGGCCCTCTTCCTTGTTGCCACCCTCCATGCTTCCCTCAGAGTAGGCAACCAGAGGAGGACCTTAGATGTGGATCATAGTGTATGGTAGGTTCGTGTCGGGAGAGGCGTTCCATCAGGTATTGTGGTCCCAAGCCGTGTAAGGCTTTATAGGTTAGAACCAGCACCTTGAATTGGGCTCAGAAACATATAGGCAGCCAATGCAGGATTATGTGGTCAGGAGCAAGTTTGACTCTTAACAGTGGGGATCATTAGATCACAAAGTGAACTGCCCTCCAGTACTAGGGCAGTGTGTATAGGACAAAGTGTCCATTTTTTTCCTGAAATCACGGGGGGAGGGGGTACCCAGTGATATAGGGAGGAGTCATGTGTCTCATGATTCCCCCATAAAAACAAAACAAAAAAACCACAGAAGCTTGCTTTGAAACTAAGAAATGTTGTTCCTAGGTTGGTAGAGGGCAGCTACATTCTGTCCTTCCAAACCGAAATTAGAAGTACAACATTTTTGAGTTGGCAAGGGTTCTGGGAGATCATCTAGTCCATCCTCCTACTCAAGGCAGGATCAACAAGGCAGAATGCAACTGCAGCATCCCTGACAGATGGCTGCCCAGCTTCTGCTTACGTGCCTCTTGCAAATGTCATAAACGTTTATTAATTCAGTTGCAAAATTTAATGAATTGAATCATTGTCATGACTTAGTCAAATCAAGTTGACAATTAGCTTCCTCTTTGTAAATCCAAAAATACCGTGAGTTTATTTTTTACATCTCTGAATTCATTTTCCTTTGACAAATATATACCAGCAGTTTAATTAACCCAGAGTTGTTATTCCTGAAATATGTATCTCAGGTCTCCATAACTGGTTCCTCACCTTACCTTGTCATGAAGTGGCACCCCAATCCTATGCATGTTTACTCACTGAGTTCAATGAGACTTACACAATAGGAAATTTGCATAGAATTACAGTCCAATAAACCCAATAGGGCTTATTTCTGAGTAGACATTTATAGAATTTAGCCGTTAGTTATCTTATTTCTTTGGGGGGGGGGGGGGTTAGAACAACTGCCTGACTTGATTCTTTAATGTCTTTATTTGCACCAAGTCAGCACCTTTCTGTTTTATTTCCTTGAAAACAGATGTGTTTGGCTGATTAAAATATACGTTTCATGTAATTTATCTTGCCTTTGATATTGTGTTACTAACACAGCACTCTGTTTATTTTGATGTAAAAAGCAGAGATCCTTAATATTATCTGAAGAATTTGGTAATAAGCAGGTTTTGAGTCTTTCAAAATGACTGTCTATCTTTTTAGTACTACTACAACTATTTATTTATTTATTTATTTATTTCCTGCTCTTCTACTGACATGTAAACACAATGGGATGGATCCAGATTTTCACTGATTCAACTGTGCTGGCAGAAGTGGACTTCCATGAACTCTCCTGCCCATAGGAACTCCTCCAGTTTCCTGAAAAAGCTACAGAGAGATAGGAGGCTCTGCTGAATGGGGTGAGCTGTGGTATGGGGTGGAGAGCAGGATATCCCAAAAGATTAGGTGGAAGGAACTTGTGTGAGCAGAGCCTTTCCTCTCAGTGATGGCTGCTTCCTCTTATGGAAGACAGATCCTGGATCCAGCCCGTATTTTGCAATCTGTCTTGCAGTAAAGAACAGCTAACAACAGTATTTCCTTTTCCTTCACTGGTGTTCACTTAGCAGCTTCATGATGAAGACCAAACTGAAACACACGTATTCTCTTGAGCTAAAATTATAGAAAACAGCAGATTTATGAATACTTTAATCATTTTACTCAGTGTCCTTTTTCCTCATTAAGGCATTTTGGTGTTTGCAGAAGGGAATGTTGCTTGTGAAAAATTAAGCCAGTGCTCTAATTATTACCCTCTTTATTTAAAGTGTATACTTGATATTCAAATAATAAGATCAGGAAATGACATTTAGCTCTTTTTATAATGATATTATGGATGGTTTCTTAACTTTCACCATTTTATATAATCAAAGCTTAATTTGAAACAGGCTCTTTAGGACTCTAGTCCTACAACATCTTTTCAACACTGGAGCTCAGCACAAAAATATGAGAGTTAACAATAAATAATAGCATGTTTTTTTGTATGTTTCTTTCATGATGAATAACCATACATTCCTGACATGTACCTAAAATTAGGGCACATAGCTGCTAGGGCTTGGCATGTAAGGTCAGCATCCTCTAATTTTAAAAATTAAGTGATGCTTTTATTTGTTAACAGGATCCTCTCTGTCTAGATCAAGGGAGGGCAACTTGTGGCCTACAGCTCCCATCAGCCCTAACCAACATAGTCAATGGTGAGGGGTCATGGGAGTTGTAGGCCAAAACATCTGAAGGGCCACAAGTTGCCCACCCTTGATCTAGATTCATAGGGCCAAACGGCCATAGCATACATTGCTCTGTTGCAACACCTTCAGCTTTTTGCAGGGTTCATCATCTGAAACCCAGGTCTCCAAGGTGTCAGAGGGGGGATCTTTCTCACTTTGCTGCCTCAGTGTTTTGTGTGTGAAGTCCAACCCTTTTACTAGAGTAGATGCTGAAATTTAATTTGAAGTGGTTTTTGGAAGTATTAGGAAGGAAGTAAAACAAGAATTTTGATAAAACTCATGGGATTGGATTTAGATTTAATCATACTTAGAATCAACCCACTGACATCAAGGGACTCAAGTTAATAATGACTAACTTGAATCCCGCTGATTTCAATGGGTTTAAGAATGACTAAATCTGGATCCAACCCATGAACGCTCTTGGGGTGAGAGACTGTTCTGCACATGCCTATGTCACCACTGGTGAAGATATCATCTACAATGACATTAAAAGCAAAATTGCAAGCTTTTCCGTGGTCAAACATAGGAGTGTTTCGATGGAAGCAATCCCTATGAAGAGTTTTGCACATCCCCAGATTTACATGGTATCTATATTTAACATGCGTTCTTCCACTGAACTATTGCTCTTTCCCCAATACATTGCCCATTCTAATAGGGTCTATACATTGGGAGAGGGGAAGAATTTAATTACAGTCCATCAGAAACAATGTGGAAACTTAGGAGTCTATCCTTTCAAATATCTCAAGCCCTTCCCTGAATCCACAGACATATGCTTTAGTGTTTCTCAAACGTTGGTGGATCTTCCTGTTGTACCACCTTATCATTCATCAACTACTGTGGTTTGTCCTTCTGTTACATTCTAGGAATGACTTCTGGTTTGCTACCCCTTAGTGAGTAATGCTCATGCACAGGGGAAACAGATTGGAGATACCAGCAGGAATTCCTCCAGGGGGAAGCCAAGACATATTCCCTGGAGGAATCCATGATGGTTCCACAGACCAGATGGAAAACTTCCATGAGCTGGATTAAGCCTGGGGGCTGGAGGTTCCTCTGCCTTACTCATTGACCCCTTCTATCTCCACCTAAGCAATCTCCACCATTGGCAGCATATTTCACTGACACATCTAATAATCACTATTTGTCACTATTCATTTGTCAAACACTATACATTTCACAGATATCTCTGTAAATATAGTTGCCATGACAGGTTTAGCAATCACTTGTAGGAGAGTGATTTACTTAAAGAGAATATGTGGGGAATGAAAGAGTAGATGTTTGTGATAAAAGGACAAAGGCTTTCAAACACAAATCCATCTTTGTATTTATCTTCCAATGCCAAACTGAACAGCATTCTAACATATTCTATAGCTCCATTTGCTTTACCCTTTACTAATGCAACCATTGAAAAATTGGTTTCTGAAACAGCTTTTGTAGATGTTATCCTATGTCTTCCTAATTTGTAGTCTAGTGTATATTCAGAAAGCTGCTGTATTTTTCACTGGTGATTTTTGAGCCACAATGAGGTAGGGAATATGTGGAACCAGAGGTTGTCCAGAGGTTTCATAATCTTGTTTTTGGTGTGGTTGTGTCAAAATCCATCACACATGATTATGAAACCTAAGAGCCTATCTAAACTACTGCTTTAAAATGGTTTATAACAGCTTTAAACCGGTTAATTATGGTTATTAACCGGTTTAAAACTGTAATAAACCGTTTTAAAGCAGTAGTGTAGATAGGCTCTAAGTCTTTCAGATAATGAACTGCTTCAGACAATCTAGCTTTCTATAGATCCCACTGCATTACCTAGATGCCATGCACACACAAACCATGACTGTAGTATGTGAAATGCTTTCCTCTAATGCATTTTCACACCACAGAACTATGTAGAGTCATGTTGATTTCCTCCACTAATCTTCATCACCTGAGAAGAAAGATGAGGAGAAGGCTAACCAAGAATTCCACTGAGAGTACTGGAAATCTTATAGCACATCCCCACTCCCTTTTAAAAAACAACAACACTAAAATCACTGAAATTAAGCAGGTTTGATGCCCAGAGGGTGTAGAAGAATACCTGCAAATTTTATATTATTTGCATAGAAAACACTACAGGCACTGGTAGTGGAAATCCGGATGGGTCTCCATTGAAATCAATGGGAAATGAAAATGAAGATTAAAAATAAAATAAAGGGGAAATGAAGACAAAATCAAACTGAAAGACAATTTTAACATAGATCAAATTAAATGAAATAGAAAAAGGAAATGGAGATTGTTGCACTGCATACCCGTCATGTCTAGTACAATTGAATAGATAGCACAGATGTGCCCAGGAAGGCAGATGCTGTCATGAACTGCAGTAAAGAGTCCTGAATAAATATCAGATGAGCTGAGGTGCTGCTGAAGTTCTGATGGCAGCTGTGCAGCCCAGAGCTGCTGAGAATTTCTCCACACTTGACTTCATTCATCCATTCATTGATTCACTCCCTCATTCATTCAATTTGGTGGCTTCTATTCTTAGCCAAGTGCTTTATCGTTGTTAGTAGACAACCCGGACTCCATCATTAGCATTTTTAATTGAAATTATTGTGCCGCTGACACACAATGTACTGTAATTTCCGCAAAAGCTAGTTCCTGCAGCACTGAAGGAACTCTCTGCAATTGACTTATGGCAGTGCGTCACGCCTGCCTGCACCCTGCTAATAGGAATTTGCGGCTCGTGGAGGTCATAAGCCATAGTGTCAACTCATGGCATTGCTCTTTATGCATCACTTGCTCGAAAGCAAGATAAATGAGCACTTGCATCATAATCTCTCCTCCCTGTCAAGGCTGTTTTCAATCTGAGGGACCAGGAGCGTGCTACAGAGAGGGGTATCACAGGTATTGCTTACCTGTCAGCAGTGACCATGTTTGTGGCCATTTCAACCAAGTTACTCTCCTTGGTGCCACAGGCCCTATTATGGCCATTTGTCCTCAATAACCCCAAACAATTTTTCTTCCTTCCAGTGCACGAGTGGGTGGGGACAAATACATTTGAGTTAGAGCTGCGTGCAAATGGCTTCTCAAAATTATCCATCCTATTTTTTTTGCAGAGAAAATGGGGGGGGGGGGAAGAGAGACTATTTCACTGGATTTTTTCAGAGGGAGGAGAAATCCTATGACAGTTTGTCAGGGGTGAGAATCACCATCAGAAGCAGCAGTAGCTCAACTTGCTTCTTTCTTTCTTTCTGACTTTATTTTTCCAAGCTTTATTATTTTTATTATTATTATTGCTGCTGCAAGTAGCAGTAGTATGAGCTATGTTGGCAGCCTACATGATATATTCATTAAACAAAAAACCTACGGTTTACACAACAACATTAAGGCTCTACAGTTTTCAATCAAGCACCCAAAAGCAAGGAAATTGGGAGTTAAGGCTCACAAGCCTTAACGCCACATCCTCCCTAAGGAGCCAGAAAGTGCAAGTGAAATTCTCATTCTCCCAAAGCAGATAAACTATGAGGACAGGATGGAGAACATGATATGCAGAGGTGACTGTGGGGTTGTGGAAAACTGATGACGAACAACTTAGGACCGCCTACTTCTCTTTTTTTGTTTAGAGCAGCCCTTCCCCAACCTGGTGCCCTCCAAAGGTGTTGGACTACAACCCCCATCATTGCAAGTCAGTATGTCCCATGGTCAGGAATGCTGGGACTTGTCATCTCAAACATCTGGAGAGCAGCAGGAGGGGGGGGGGAACACTGTTCTACATCCTTACCAAATACAGGGTCTGCCCAGTACTTTCTCTTACACAGATCTCGCTTATAGCACCATGCCGATACCAATGTTGTAGGCCCAGAAGCACTTTGAAAGGTTTCAAAATTCACTTAAAACTTACACTAGCCCAAACTAATTAAATGAAGTATTTGAAGCTTTCAACTTTATAGCAGCATGGACCAAACTCTTAGAAAAGAGGGAAGGAGCACACTGTGTGTGTTTGGGGGGCAAGGGGTTAAAAGCAATGTATAGCTACCTATTCCAAGGGGAGATCTGAAGACCAGGTTTTCATGGATCCAGAGAAAAGATAGCCCAAAATACTCTCAAAGCCATAGGAAAACATGTTCCAAAAGAGAAAAGAGAACTCTTGGACCAATAAGATCCCAATCCGGATCCAAACCAATGCCTATAAGGGATTCCAGATCCCTTTTGTTACTTTGGCAAATTTCAGTTTGTTTGAGTTTTTCTTCTTATAACTGTATTTATTTTTAGTGAATGGTGAGGTCCTCAAAAGCTCGCCTCATGCATAGGCTGACCATATGAAAAGGAGGACAGGGCTCATGTAACTTTAACAGTTGTATTGAAAGGGGAATTTCAGCAGGTGTCATTTGTATGCAATTAGTTCCTGGTGAAATCCCCTCTTCATCACAACAGTTAAAGTTGCAGGCACTATACTAGGGTGACCGTATACAAAAGAAAGCAGGGCCCCTGCAACTTTAACTGTTGTGATGAAGAGGGAATTTCACCAGGAACTAATTGCATACAAATGACACTGGCTGAAATTCCCCTTTCAATACAACTGTTAAAGTTACATGAGCCCTGTCCTTCTTTTCATATGGTCAGCCTACTCATGCACTCACTGAGTGCTGCTTGGCCAGCCCTCTTCTGGCCAAGCCAACCAACCAGCACTCAGCATTGCACGCACCCGAGGCCTCCAGAAAGTGCACAATTCCCCCCAGCATGCATGTCAGGGGAATTGCTCACTTTCTGGAGGCCCCTCAGACATGTGCTTTCACTCCCTTCCCCCGCCCCCATCTGGGTCTGGAAGGGCCTCTTAAAGCTTGGGCGAGGAAAAGGAGAGAGGTGCTTTCCCGCCCCCATTGATGGCATCCTTCTCCCCCCCCCCACCCCCATCAGGACCTGAAAGGGCCTTTTAATACAAAACTCTTCCATTCTAGTGGCAGCCACCATTAGAGTAGAAGGGGGAAACCCTTCTCTTCCCCCCCACCGGTACCTGAAAAGGCCTCCTGATGCAAATGTTAAGAAGCCCTTTCAGGCACCGATGGGGGTGGGGGAGATGGGAAAGCCTTAGGGCCTTTAAGACTCCCATCGGAGAGAGGACTAATGCAATTTCCCCAAGGCTGTGGAAATTGTGCATTTTCTCCCATGCTCGACCGGACATGTGCCCCCATTTTCTCCAAAGGAACCATGGGGCAAAAATCTGCCAGGTGCGTTCTTCGCATGAGGGACGTCCGGCAAGCTTGCAGGCCCTTGCGGATTTTCAGCCAACCGCTATTCATTGTACAATTCTTTACAATATTTAGACAGCTCATGAGAGTGTTTCAGTAAGCTACATATGGCATTGACTACTTTATTTTACAGGCTGGTTTTTTCCTCACACACACAAACAAAAAAGTCTTCCATTTTTAGCTGAGGGCTGAGAGATACAGACAAGACTCAAAGGCAGAGACATTCTGCTTGATTCGAGAAAATATACAGGCTTATTTTTGCCTATTTTATATTAAATAAATTGATTTCGACTAGCAACAGCAAATGCTTTAAAAACAGTATTCTAAATGGAGTAGTAATTAACTTCTTTAAAACAAAATGAAGCCCTGAAGGTACTCCAGGGATAACAGATGTGCAAAACTCTCAAAAATGAAGACTTCTTTAAGAGTATGCCAATCAAGCACTTTGAGTTTTCTCTCATTCCTGACTGAGTATAGTCACGTCTGGTGTTTCACAAGGCAGAATCCCACATCATGAAATATTCTGTTTCTCAGCTGCCATTAGAGCTACTATAAACTGATGAAAGACAAAAAAAAAATCATAAGCTCCCCAGCCATAGCTGCATATGTATTCAGATGTAAACCACAGAAATGATTGGCATTTATCATTGTGGTTTCATTAAGGGTTGGTATGTAACATAATCTTGACCCCTCTCAGGATTTCCCTTTACTTGAAACATATCATATATCTGCCCATAGTCCCTCCCCATCTACTGTGAAAATTATCCCTTAGAGATGCTTGAAGAATTTGTTCTTCGTGCAGTTTGATAGTAACTGATGTGATCTTCGCCTCCTGGTCTAATGTTAGGATCAGAATGCCGTAATAAAATACACATTTTAAGGAAACATGCATTTTGAAATATAAATACAATATGCATGCTTTGAGATAACAATACATTTCTTAAATGTCGGTTTTGTCAGAAAATTAATTTAAAATGTATTTAAGTACAAATTTTCTTGTGGGCTAAAAGATATTCATACATCAGAGTGAAAATAGCATGGATGGACCTATGAATTAACACTAGGATGTGTGGACTTTGTTTAACCCATTCTGTCTTTTACAGATAGTCAAGTGTCTTTTGTTCCATTGTCTGCTTACTGATGGAATCTAATGTTACCCCCCCTTCAGAAAGGAATGCAAAAAAAAAAAAATTCTACCACAATTTACATAACTTTCACTGCACATAACATTTTGTGTTATTTTTCTTAGCTCAGCAGACAATCAATGAGCAGAGGGCACCAAAAAAAAAAAAAGAGTGCTACATATAAGAACATAAGAAGAGCCATGCTGGATCAGACCAAGGGTCCATCTAGCCCAGCACTCTGTTCACCCAGTGGCCAACCAGGGACCCACAAGCAGGACCCGAGTGTAACAACACCCTCCCACCCATCTTCCCTAACAACAAGTGTATACAGGTTACTGCCTCTGAGACTGGAGGTTGTACATAGCCATCAGTACTAGTAGCCATTGATAGCTTTCTCCTCCAGGAATGTATCCAACCCTATTTTAAAAGCATCCAAACTGGTGGCCATCACTACATCTTGTGGTAGTGAATTCCATAGTTTAACTATGCACTGTGTGAAGAAGGACTTCCTTTTATCTGTCCTGAATCTCCCACCAATCAGCTTCATGGGATGATCCCGGGTTCTAGTATTATGAGAGATGGAGAAAACTGCCTTCCGGTCCACATTCTCCACACCATGATTAATTTTCTACAGCTCTATCATGTCTCCCCTTAGCCTCTACTACACAGTGGAGATGGAAGAGAGATCAGCTTTCATGCCTTGGCATGATTAAATTTGCATACAATTCTGGAAAGGAAAAAAAAAAAACCAAGGGGAGTCTGCAAGTCCACATAGGTTATAAGGTGCCTGTCTGCTGTGGAACCTGTGGGTCGGATTATAGAAATCTGAAGTCATCTGAATCCATTTTAGATTTCCCTGACATCCCAATGCAAAACTGATGCGAATCAGAAAGAGATTGATCTGCTCATCCCCAATTGTTGTTCCAGTTGATCCACCCACCCTAATTGGCAGCAGCAGCAGCAGCAGCAGCAAGAAGCTTGGGGAATACAGTGCTCTAAGGCACAAAAGCTCCTAGTATGGAGATCAAGAGCCTTGAAAATGACATCTCCCTGAGCTCCTTGTGTCTGGGATGCTGCTGATAGGGATGAGGGGGGTGAAAGGAATTCTGGATTTGTTTTCGTCAATCCTTTTTTCAACTTTTTAACAGTTGAGAAAACACTAGTCTTATAAGCAGTATGCTAGGTCCATTTCTAGGCTCAGTTTAACTTTGGATTCAAGCTCACTTCCCGTGCCTATCCTTCTTCTTCACATTTTATGTGGTAATAGTACCTAACAGTAACAATGATCAATAGGCCAGATCATTTTCAAGCTGCATGATTGCCTCAGGCTCTGGAACACTGCAGTTAGCCATTTCATAAGAGGAAGTAACCTCCCTTAAGTCATTATTAGATGATGAATTATTAATCTTTGTTATTCAAGCATTGATCTTAAGTACACACTGAGTATGCTTAGCTACTTGGCATAAATTATCTTGGGAGGGGGGGTGAGAGAATCCATCATAGTGTATACATAGGCTTTTCTACCTGCTGTAGTTTCTCTTTGTAACTTATGTTACTGTATATCAGTCTGATTATCTGCAGACTACAGCTTGGAACAAAACGTAGAAGCGCAAGAAAGCCAAAATAGATCAGGGGGGAACAGTATAGACTTGTCTTGTGCAACTTAGCAAATCAAATGATCTTGAAACCATTCCAATAGTGATGATGTTAGAGATGTTGAAAAAGGAGGGGGGAGCATCCATCTTTAAGCAAAATGTATATCTTAATTAAATAATTCTTTGATAGGTTATGCTTTAATACCCTTTCTAATAACAGCAGTAGAATAGCTAGGAGTCCTTCTCTTTGTTAGTTGAGCTTGTTCAATGGGGAAAAAAAAGTTAAGCACTAAAATGATAATTTTACATCAAAATGTTTGCAGCCATACCACGAACACTTTTTCTTTGGTCTTTTGGTAAGCTACAACTGGTATATAGTAAAACCAACAACAGAGCTTCTCCCTTCAATCTATCTTTTACTAAACGATTTTCACACTGTGAAGGGGGCATAGGATTGTTCAGTTTCCTGGTTCCAAGCTTGTAGACAGGGTTCTGAGCTGGGAGCCAGGAAACTACGCTCCTTGCCCCCACCCCCAGTAGCTGCCATGGAGAGAACCACAGCAGCTACCTCTCTGCTCTCACAAAATAGAAGGCGGAGATGGGGGAAAGGAAGTATAAGGGGTAGAGCAGGGAGGAGACTGGGGATGTGGGGATATGAGCTGTCCCCAGCCTCCTTCCCTCCCCTTCCCCTAAGCCCCTGCTAGACAAGTGAAATTGCCCATCCAGCTAAAATGCAAGGCACCTGGAGAGCAGAGGAAAAGATCACCTCTGTGGTACAGCTGGCCTGCATTGGATACTTGGCAGCCTTTGACTTTCTTCATATGATTGTGGCCTAAGAGCATAATACTATGCATTTCTACCCAAAGGTACAGAAACTGAGTATAAGGCTTTATGCCTGGTTAGCCGATTATGCGCATATTCGCAGAAGTGCTTTAGCGTAAACGCTTGTATGCAGGAGGTAATTGAGCACTCAACGGGTGACCTTACTGGTTGTTTCAAATGCACTTTACAAGTAGTTAATGTGGAGAATCGCTTGTTCACATAGTCAAAATGCGCTTTAACCGCCGGAGCAAAATAAAACTTACTATTTAACGCGCATTCGATAATGCGCATAATTGGATGTTTAAAGCGCCTCTACGCCCGATTTGCGCTCCATTCTTGTAGAGGTAAATTTTTTAATGCACCTTGAAAGAGCTTTAAATGCCTCTTGTAGAGGCAGCCTAAGGTGGATGGTAGCCTAAGATCCATAAAAAGGGTTTGAGTAATGTTCATTATTCCAGGTTAGTTGTGCTTTTATCACATGGGTAAAAGTGTTTACCTTCTGTTTTATTGACTCAAGCTGGATATATGATTTTCCATGGATAATAAAAGAAATCTACATTATGTCACTAAGAACCTTTATATGAGCAGCATTATTGTCAGAGCCATGGGGCAATATTCTTTCTTTATTTTCATAAATGTGCATCTCACCTTTCAATGTAAAACATTTCCAAGGTAGCTTGCAAGTTAATACAATAGAAAGAATATCACAAAATCATTATGTTCAGTTAATATAGAACTATTGTCCAACTATAGTCTGGAAGACTGTGATACCAGATCCGTAGGGAGACAAATTTTGGGAAATGCTATTTTTATTTATTTACAACATTTACGAGAGTATAACAGAACCTCCACTGGTCAGTCGGGGAAGGCTTGCTGAAATAAAAATGTCTTCAGGTACTGGAAATAAAATAATGTTCATGCCTGCCAGCAACAGGGCTTCCACACAGAGAGAGAGCCACCACACTGGCCCTGTTCAGAAGACACCTTAAACCACAGCTTAAATCATGTTAAAGCTGTAGTTTAAGGTGTCTTTTGAACAGGATCACTGACTGCTCTACTCCAGGTGGATTCAAACTGAGGCATAGTTTGAATCCACTCCTGTCTGGAACCACCAGGAGTGACTCATCTGATTACCTCAGTGACTGGGCAGGTTGTTAAGGGAGAAGGCTCTCTCTCAAGTATCCTGGTCCCAAGTTTTTAGGGCTTTATACGCTAGTAGCAAAACCTTAAACCTGACTCAGTGGTGAATAGGGAGCCAGTGCAGTTCCCTCAGCAAAAGTTACATGATAAAAAGGGGCAGCTCCTAACAGCCGAGCTGCTGCATTCTACTCTAGCTGCGGCTTCTGGACCAGCCTTAAGGGCAGCCCCACATAGAGCATGTTTCAGCAATCCAGTCTTGAGACTACTTACACCAGTAGCATTGTGGTCAAGCTGCCGCTGTCCCAGAGATGCAGTAGCTCACATACCAGTCAAAGCTGGTAAAAGGCACTCTGAACCATCATGGCCACTTGAATCTCTAGGAACAGTGATGGGTAGAGGTAGGCTGACCATCTGAAAAGCAGGACAGGGCTCATGTAACTTTAACAGTTGTAGAGAAAAGGGAATTTCAGCCAGTGTCATTTGTATGCAATTAGTTCCAGGTGAAATTCCCTCTTCATCACAACAGTTAAAGTTGCAGGCACTATACTAGGGTGACCATATACAAAAGAAGACAGGGCCCCTGCATCTCACCATTCCTCAGGGAAATATTCCCACACACATAATACATCTTTTCCTATGAATTTTTTAAAATACATTTTCTGCAAAACGCCCACACAAAGTTGTAGTCATGTTATTTACCATGGCAACGTGAAATCCTCAATAGTTATCACAACCCAAAGGCGGCTACTCAAAGTACTCTTGCGGGCCTTCAGGTATTCATTAGAAAGAAAATCTAAAGAAGGAATGGCACGTTACAAAGGCACGTCATTTACTACAATCCAAAAGAGCCTCTTCCCTTAAAAAAAGGGGAGGGCAGAATCCAGAATGGTGGGTTATTTGCATTGGACATGAGGGAACATAACCCTTCTGCTACTAATCCCATGCATATCTCTCTCATCCACACCCACACAGAGAGAAACTTTGCAGGTGAAAGGGGGAAATAACAAGACAAGACAACTGTATATGGTATCAAATTTGAGCCACATTTATTGAAAATCTGCAAAGGGAAATTGGATGGGCCCTACTGTACGCTAGCCACTAGCTAGGCATTATATTAGCTGAAGCATTATATGTCTGGCGAGTGGTGTCAGATGATCGCCACACCCAGGCCATACCCCTTTTGGGGAGGGTAGACCGACCCGTGCCACTCACCCCCAGGGATGCACAACACTGGTTGGAGTGACAAGAGTCAGCCTAACAGGTGGCCTTATCCCCCCCCCACAGGGGCCGCACAACCCTCAGCGGAAGGCCTCAGGTATCACCTGTCACCAAACAACAGTGCCACAGAATGATCATCCCTTTCATCTAAGCGTGCCTGTCTTACCAGACTAAGCCAAAGGTGACCAAGGTCCCCTCTACAAGGATTCGCTTTTGCGCCTGGTTAGGCGATTATGCGCATAATCGCAGAAGCGCATTTACGCCTAATCCCTCTGCACGAGAGGCGGTGAGAGGCGGTGAAGCGCATTAAAGGATGTCCAAAATGCGGTTTACAAGTAGTTAATGCGCATAAGCGCATATGCACACAGTCAAAATGCGCTTTAACGGACGGAGCAAAATAAAACTCGCGATTTAACGCACATTCGATAATGTGCATAATCGGAGAGATAACGCGCCTCTACGCCCCATTTGCGCTCCGCTGGTGTGGAGGTAAATTTTTTAATGCGCCTTGAAAGAGCTTTAAATGCCTCTTGTAGAGGCAGCCCAAATTAAGCAAAATCAGAATATTATAATTCTCCTCTCACATACAGAGTGAAGTAAGCGAAAAGACACATAGCCCAGGCCAGTCAGACTATGTGCCCAAAATTCCTATTTGGCCCCCAAAAGGGTGACCATGTAAAACCCACACTGCATACAAGGAGTGAGTGAGCTGCGCTTCAAAGAGCCTGAAGGGCCAGGCACAGCTGCCCTATATAAGCACAGCCGCCCAGCCCCTAGCCCAGTGGTGCCAAATTTGCTGCAATGGGAAGTGAGCACGTCTCTCCCCCCCCCCCCCCGCCAGCAACCACCTCCCCACGGCCAGTGCCAGGATGCGGTGGAAGGGCATTTCTAAAGCACAGGCTCTAAATAGGGATGGACAAATAAACATTTCTAAATATATTTTCTCTCAAAACACCCTAAAACACACATTTCAAAACACATGTTGTTACTTCTACTTTGAGCCAAGAACTGCTTCATAAAATTAAGAGTAACATGAAATCTGAAAGATGGGTCTACATTCTGGCCACCACATTAATCTAGGAGATTCAGATCAGATCAGTTCACATCACAGGGATGGGGGACTTCTCTCAGCCCAAGGCCCTAATTCAATTGCAGACAAGCTCCTTGGTGCCACAATGCAGGGGTGGGCAGTGCTGAAGGCAAAGACGCAGGGCCGAAAGCAAAAGGGATGAGCCCCTCACCCCCCCCCCTTCCATACCAGCATATTGAAGTTCAAAGCTTAGTGCCAGTAACTAAGCCTTAGGGGAGGCCGTTCATCCTTTTAGAATGGGGAACAAACTGCACAAAAGCCAGGCAACACAAATGGCCAGTGGTTGGGGGAAAGACAGTTGGGCCAGGGAAAGCAGACGTGTCTATCTGGGGAGCCCCGTAGGGCCAGATTGGGATCCCAGGAGGGCTAAATTTGCCCCCCAGGCCTGAGGTTCTGCACCCCTGTCATCTGAAAATCATCCAGATTGAATTCCTCGAACATGCCTAGTTCCAGACCCACTGGAGCATTAGCTAGGGTTATAACAGTGGAAAGATGTGGATAAGAAGCTCCACAGCTTAGTGGTCAAACATGCTTTGAGTATGCCAAAGGTCTCAGGTTTAATCCCTGGCATCTCCTGTTAAGTGTAGCCAGCTGAAGGGCTGGGAGACCTACTGTCACTCAAAATACACAGTTGTTCACTTTGAGAACTACTGTCACTCAAAATACATGGGCCAATGGCCTGCCTCAAGGGAAGAATCATATACCATATATTGTATGTCCTCAAACAGTATATGGAATGGTTGCAAAGATGCCTTGACCCTTCACTTCCAGCCACACTGGAAGAGCCGAAAGGGCAAGTTGCAGTGTCAAAAAAGTAAAAGTGAAGTGGGCAGAGAGGATGGTTTTGTGCAACAGCATGTGGATTTGAAGAATTGGGAGCACACAGATTCCACTAATTTGAGACTAGACAAGCCTAGAATATATTCTCACAAACTATTGTTGTTAAGCAATAGCGCACAAAAGCTGTCCTGTTCTGTGGTTCCTTGAGGTTTACAGGGAAGCTGGTAGCATCTGATGGATGACAAACAAGGCAAGAAGAAAATAGGACATTGGATGGCCCCAAGTGGATCCTGCTGGCTTAAGGATGGCTGTTGCAATAAAATCCAAACCTTTTGGCATTCACTGGACTTCCCTGCAGCCTTGACCCAATTTGCATAAGCCAAGCCAGGAGCTTTTTTTTCCTGAAATCTGGAAACTTTCAGATTTTCTCTTGTTAAAATTGACATTTACACAAATTTTGACTGAAAGTTGCATAACTTTTGGCTGCAAATATGATTAAGTTGCACAAATTGCCCCACAATTTGTATGTTAGCCAAATATACGACTGCTATTTGTGCAACATAGGGCCAAACCGGGACATTAGGAAAAACTTCCTGACTGTTAGAGCAATACGACAATGGAACTAATTACCTAGGGAGGTTGTGGGCTCTCCCACACTAGAGGCATTCAAGAGGCAGCTGGACAGCCATCTGTCAGTTATGCTTTAAGGTGGATTCCTGCATTGAGCAGGGGGTTGGATTTGATGGCCTTATAGGCCCCTTCCAACTCTGCTATTCTATGATTCTATGAAAATATGCAGTTTGGCAACACAGTTTGTATAAATGCTAATTTTAACAGAAAAAAGAGATGCAAAAATCCACCAGCTGGCCCAACTCAATATACAGCTCAGCATACCTCCCCAGATCGATTCCTTCACTATCTGTCTCCCCTAATACAAAATAGGAGGATGTTGTTTCAGCAAGGAGCTACATCCAACTGAAGCCTTATGGGTGCTCACAACACCTGTTGCCTGATTTTTTTAGCCTTAGACTTCTGCAAGGCTGGGAAGATGGAGATTCTTAAGCCAGAGGAAAATGGCAGAGCTGTGTCCTCTCTCTAGGATGGCCTTGAATAAGGCACTGACTGTCCCAACCCTGAGGAAATCCCCTTTGTCTCATCCTCATCAAAATACCCTGTTCCTCACTGGAAGGTCTGTGGGCTGTCTTGACAAGATCTAGGCAAAGTTGAGCGCTTTAGGTTGCAATCCTATTGCCACTTCCTTGAGAATAAGCCAAACTCAGAGGGATACAATTCTAAGTATGCACATAGGATTTTGCTGTTAAGCAAGTGCTTGACTTTCCCAATAAAATCAATAGCACTACAAAACAGTTGCCTGGATAAGACGGTCTTTTTCCCCCTCAGTAAACACAGCAATTCTGTGTGTTCAATTATATTTTATTCTTTTGTTTTTAAACAGAGAAGTGGATAGGATTACATGAAATGACTACATCTTCACACTCATACAATACAAAACCTTAACTTGGAAGTAACTGTCTTTGTTAAAATCAGAATAGTAAGAATCTAACAGTGAAACAAAATATTCAGATATTTGTGTGTAGAGCTTCATTGTAGCATTCCGAGTCAGCATGTTTGTGCCTTATTTACATAATTCTTCCCCAAACAGATTGTAAGTATTTACAAAAAAACACTTTAAATTTGATAATGGCATCCTCAAAGCCTCAAATGACATATTCCAGAGGACATTCTGTGGAGTTAGCAGGGCAGGTATGTGCTTTAATCCCTGCATCCTGTTCTAGAGTTCAATCATGCACTTTCAAATGACAAAGCTACATAGAATGTTGATTGCTTCCCTCACCCCCTTCGCATAATCATAAAACCTACCAGCTTCTTTTAACACACTTCTAGGAGTTTTTGAGTGAAATGTTAAGCTTACGATATACACATGTCAGTAAACAGAAGAACTCCAAGTGAATAACTAAAGTGAATATTGTCTGTCCTATTGCAATCAAGGGGACAGTTAATAGGATGTAATGTATGAGGGAAGCAGGAAAGAAAAGACCCAAGAGTACTTACAGAACAGGAAAAATATACTGAAGAGAAAATACTTGACAATAAAAAGGGGAAAGAAATGATGAAAACAAGAAGTTGCAATCCTGAAATAAAGCCCATACAATGTCCAGGATGGTAAGTATGTTGTGATAATGCAGTATCAAAGAATAAACTCAGTAGGTGCAGAAATCACCTTCCTAAAAATCTAGCTTTCATTATTTTCCTGTATAAAAAGTAAGTTTCCCTCCCTAATGACAAAACTATAGGCTTCAAAATGTGTGGGACATCTCAAAAGCCAAACAAATGTCGAATGTTTGGGGCAGGTGTTCAATACCCGGCATAACCACAACCACCTTTTCAGGTAAGTTAGCTGGAATAAAGTGTGCAAAAATAAGAAACATGAAGAATGGATTATGAACAAATGAATATGCAAAATAAGGGTAATCATGCACATTTCCTGAATTTGATCAGTAATTTCTCAGCTAAGATCTTTTTTACTCTGTAACTGATATGGAATGATAAAATATTGATCTTTTTTTTTTTTAATGACAGTTCTTCTCCCAAACTCAGTTTCCTCTACGATGATTCCCATTTAATTACTTTTTAACCCAATGCCTTAGCAGAAGAAACTGAAATAGGGAGATCTTTGGCTAGTTATTTCAGTATTTCCCCACTGTAGGGTATAATTTCACTATGCTCTACCAGATCTTCAGGTAGGATGTGGAAATCAGGGGGAAAAACAACCTTGTTGAGGTTCTCCTACATTCTTAACCACAGTTCAATATGAATTTACCAAATTTGAATTTACCAAATCTAAACTCCATCTGGTGCAACAATCTGCTGCATTGAAGTTTGCAGTGCAGTTTGCACACACACAAAATGCAGAAAGAAGCAATCTTATGGCCCCTCAACATCATCAAAGGGGCCAAGGATTGTTTGGATCCACCCTTCTGACCTCTGAGACAGCATTCTGATCTTGGAAGGGGGGGTCAGAGACCTGCCCTCCTCCCCTCACAGCCAGTTTAGAAAGAACCACACCAGCTGCTCTCCAAGGCTAGAATAGTGACTTCAGAGGGGGGGAAGGGGGTGTTCTGGTGGATGGAGAGGGGAGGAGACTGGAGGGGCCAGGATATGAGCTATCCTCTGGCCTCTCCATCATCCTTCCCTCCCCCTCCAGAGTGCTCCAGTTAGATGGGCATAAAAGTCTGTCTAGCAAAAATGTGGGGTGGAAGGATGGGGAGGCTGTTCCTCCCACCCTGCATTGGATGATCAGAACCCTCCATTTGGGAGGGGGGTTGTTCTGATCATCAGTAGCACAAATGTTAGGATTGCATCCTAACTTTTGCAAAAAAAATGACCAATTCAAACTGTGCACAAAAGTGTATATACTTGAAAAAATGCACACAACACTTTATTCAATGGGGAAATTACATGAAAAAATGTACTATTTATTTGTTTGTTTAATTTAGATCTCTCCTCTTTGCCCCTCATGTAACACAAACACAACATTAAAAACACAAAACATACAATGAAATAAATAAACAGCCCACAGCCAATTAAAAAAAAAACCCTCTGCAACATTCCAGCTTATATTCCAAGGGCCTGCCTGAATAAACATGTCTTGGCCTGCCAGCAGCAGGACAACAGAGTGGAGACCAATTTAGCCTCACATGGTAGAGTGTTCCAGAGTCAAGGAGTGGCCACCAAGTAGGCCCTCTCTTACCTTGCTACCAGACGTGACTGATGGCATGGGATCAAGGAAAGGGCCTCAAAATTACGTTGTGTTTTTTTTAGTGAACAAAAACAGATACTCATATTGTACATACAAAACAAAACAGAAACATGCAATCCAATGTGAAATGAGGACAGAATGGGAACCAGAGTTAAATTGAGCTTGACAGTTTTGCCCAGTCAGCTGTTATACCTCTCAAAGTTGACCTTCCATCTTCTATATGAAAAGACAGAAGAAGACAAACCTCTGTACTGAACTTGCCCTTGAATATGTTCCTAGTTTTCAGAAATAGAGACCAAAACTATATATTACTAAACTGATTTACCTTTTCCTTTTTGGCACTGTACCTTTGGAGATGTTTTAAGGGGATTTGGATGCCTTCCTGGCCCTTGATAAAGCCATGCTGGGCATGCTCCCTACTTCAGCATTCTGCCATCATTTGTAACTGAGCTGCATAATAATCAGAGTGTTGTAAGCCTGGAAATGCAAGCTCTTCTTCTCACTTAGATTTCCCCTTTACTTAGGGTTGCAATCCTATGCCTGCCTGAGGGGATGCTGGGAGTTGTAGGACTTTTTTCTGTCTAAACATGCACAGGATTGTGCTCTTATTTACAGAGCAATCCTATCAGCAGGGAGGCAGGGAGATATCCAAAGGTACAGCCTCATCTAAAGCCCTGCTTGGCACATGCTGGTGGGGCAGAAGGAAGTGTGATTCTTTTTACCCCCTTTTTCTGTTGTTTTCCCCTTTACTTTCATGATTTCCTTCCTTTTAGGGTGACCAGATTATGACAATCAAAATCCCGGACCCCCCCGCCACCCCCCCGCCACCCCACCCACCCAAAACAACCCCCCACCATGCACCCGCACCCCCCCGCGCCGCGCCGTGCTGCCCCGTGCTCCTTACCTGGGCGTCCGCTTCCCTCCGGTACTCAGAATCTACTGAGAAACAGACTTCCTGGCCTGTCTCTCAGTACGCGCTGGGTGATGACGTCATCACCCGGCGTGCTACTGAGGGACAGGCCGTGAAGCCTGTTTCTCAGTAGATTCCGAGCACCGGAGGGAAGCGGACGCTCCAGCAACTAAGTGCCTCACGCTGCCCGCCTCCCGCCACCGCCGCGTAACCCCCCGCCACCCCGGTTTTCCCCCACTGCCCCCCGGTTGCCCTGGTTCGGCCTAGGTTTCCAGGTTAGGACCGGGAAACCCCGGGCCATCTGGACACCCTACTTCCTTTTATAACTGCTCTCTTACGTACTCATTTGGAATTAATACCACTTTTCAACCCAAAGTACTGAAAGCTGTTTACATAGTAAAATAGGGTGACCAAACACTTTATTCTATTTTCCCCCTCTACAGTGTCACCTGTACTCTTCCTGGCATTTTGTAGACCAGGGGTGAGCAGTACATTCATCACGATCTTCTGGTAAACTACATGGCTTCTTTCAGTCAACCATGAGGGTTGTCCTCGACCCTACTTACCTCAGCAGAATATCAGACTCCAAACAATAATCCTGTCTCACTTAGCCCCAGAGCCTGCACAGTGCATGTAGGCAGGAAAGAGGAGACAGTGGGCTCCTCTAAATGAATTATTTATTGCACATTTGTGATTGGCCACTCACAGAAATGTGTGGGTCTTTTATATGATATCGTGAACAACCAGACATCTCCCGCAGCATCCTTTGGAAATCCCGCCATGAAAAGAACCACTTTTAAAGTGGTAATGTCTGAAAAAAGTGGGATCTTCTGTCACAAGTTGGCATTGCCTCAATGGACGTGAATGGAGCACTTAGAGGGGAAGTATTCAATTCAAATCACGTGGTCGCCCTCTCTGTCCATGTAATGCACCCATAACAATAGTGCCAAAAAGCAGGAAGCACAAACGGCCTGGGTACAAAACACGATTTCTCCTTAATGGAAAGATGCCCACAGAGAGAGTAGCAGCAGCTAATGCATTTGGAGAGAAGGTGCTCCATTTGTCTCTCTCAATAAAATCCTTCCTGTACAAATATATATATGAGATCCAGGGGGTGGGGGTGGATCAGAGTGAGAGAAAAAGAAAGAAAGAAAGAAAGAAAGAAAGAAAGAAAGGAAGGGCATGGGGGGAGCTGAGAGTGTTTGCTTCTTTGAAAGTGGAGGCACAGTCCAGGGCCCAGGTTGTATGACTGGGTGCCCCAAATCTCCAGGGCTAGGCTGTTCCTGCACATAACATTACATTTACTTGCAAGATGGATTTCTGGATTTCCCCCCTTGCTCTTGCATACATGGTCCAGGTCTGCATGGCTGTGCCTCCTCCCCTCGTTTTTTTCTCCATCCCCCCCCCCCCCAATGCTGCAGAGTGTAGTGCTGGATCCTGGCCAGTAACTTTCACTATCTTACCATCAAAACAAATGCTGGCATCCTCCCACCCCACTTGCATTGGCAGCTAGAATAAGGTTTAAAGAAAATTGTCCTCACCAATATTGATTAGTGCATATGGTGTGTAAGAGTGGAGTTGTCCTGAATGCTGTTGAGGATCCTGCTATAAATACATCCTTTCACTTGGACTAAGTGTGATGAAAGTGGATTTGAGAAAAGGGGGTTGATGGGGATTTTGGACTTATACAAATTTAATGCTGTTCTACAGAACAATATTAAAATATTTCATCACTCTAACCAGGTCTTTCTATATTTATTTCTAGGGCTTGCTGTTAGAATCTCTGATCCATAGTAAATTGTGTATTAAGGCAAGCCACTCTGGTATATGACCCATCATAGGATAAAGCTGCCATTTTGTGACTGGCTGTGTCCCAAGCCACCATTTTATGATAGTTTAGGGGTGGTGGATCTTGAGGCCCTGGCTAAATAAAAAGTATATCCCACAAGCCCAAAGTCTGCCCATCCTGTTGTAGACTACATAGGCTGACCATATGAAAAGGAGGACAGGGCTCATGCAACTTTAACAGTTGTAGAGAAAAGCTTCCCGGGCTCCTCCGCCGCCACCGCCGCCGGGTCTACCACCGCTCCTCGCTTGCTGCCACCGTCGCATGACCCCCCGCCACCCCGGTTTGCCCCCACCGCCCCCCGGTTGGGCTGGTTCGCCCCAGGTTTCCCGGTTAGGACCGGGAAACCCCGAGCCATCTGGTCACCCTAGACAATATCAACAAATTTCCCCAGGGGGAGGAGAAATTCTCCAACTATTTCTCACAGGGAGGCATCACCATTGGCAAGGGTTGTAGAACACCTCATTTCTTTTCATTTTTTTCCTAAGGGTTTTAGGGTTTTTTTTCTACTGCTACTGCAAATGGCAACAGCATAATCTGTATTTGGAGCTCAGCCCTGTCCACAATGCCCCAAATACCCAGCATCTCTCTGGGGCATTGAGGGGAGGGAATGCAGCCATCACAAAAAATAATGTTGAAGAAAATATGGAGAAAATTATGAGAAGTGCCCTTTTATTTCTAGGGGGTATGAAAAGAAAAATCTCAGGAATTTCCTGAAACTTTTCTTCCCTTATGAAAGAGGCCTCCATTTTTCTGCCTCATTCTCAAAGCATTTTATAATTCATTTTGAACTTACCTAATCACTATGAGGTGGCTGAGGGTATTGCCTATATTTTTCTTTCTATCACATGTCTCACCATTGCTCTACAGTCTCCCAGGCTGCCTGCACTTCCTAATCTGAAAAGGCCCTATAAGAGGAAGACATTTATGATGTTTTCCCCTGGGTGGAAACTGCAGAAATCCAAGGAGGCTACAGGCTGTCAGAAAAATGATTGTACAGACAGGACATTCACACACACACTCCGTCATCTCATAAGTAAGGTGATCACAAGAACCCTGAACCAAACATGTGAGAATTTCTCTGAAATTTCTTCTCCTTTGAACTTCTTTTTGAAAGCAATTTATTTTCTATCAAATTGAATGTGAATGGCCAAAATTTTCATGGGAGCAATTATAGGCGCAGCATTAGCAAAAACCTGACTTGTTTGTTTTTCCATTCAAGTCAAACTAAGCCTTATATTGACTCTTGCGGTTGACGTTTGCAATGTAATCCTGTGCACAAGCCCTTACAATCCTCTTCTGTAAAACATATAGTGACGGATGAACTTTGTCACAGAGAAACAACATGGATTTTGGTGCAATTTTGTGGAAAACAGAATGTATACAGTAGGAGTGGGTGGATAAACACCATTTGGATTATCTGCTTTGAGTGGCATAATGTCTTGGGCCAGCCCTGCTATGGTTCTACTATGATTCTGCTACTATGTCTCTACTGTGGTTCTATTCTAACACTGCTCTAATCTCAGTTTAATGTTATGTTTTGTGATGTAGTCCTTGTAATTGTTCACACAGGGCACCTATGCATAACAAACTATTGACTTGCATAGCATATCTTAGTGTGATGACAAGGATGAAGATGGAATCTGCATTAAGAATGTATTTGGTTTAAGACCTCATTTTTAAAAAAAATAATAATGAAAAGGTGAAGAGGGAAGATTTATTGTTGTATGCAGGGAATAATTCATGTGTGAGCAAACAGAAACATTTATCTGCCCATTGATGACCCTCATAAAACAGCATCACTGTGATGTATTGATCTTTATGATAAAGCATCCTATGATGTAATATTGTTGGAATTCATTTTAATGAGCATGATTTATGTGAAAAACAATACTTACTTTTCCAACATTTTGAAGAGAAAGATTGTGTCTTAAATTTCTTTTTTGTTACTTTTCTCTTCTCCATATAAGCTGTTTAATTATTCTCTCTCGTTCTCTCGTGTGTGTGTGTTCTTTTGAAACAGTTTCTTTTTTAATGATATAATATGGGTTGTGCTGCAGTACATATGTATTGACTTTTGCAGGTATAGTAATGTTTTATGAGGAGAATATCCATTTAGTTCCATTTGACATAAAGAGGAAATTTGATGTGGAAGAATTTAATTGCTTCATTAAAATATTCCCATAACATTTACGCTTGTTTGGAGCTACGATTGTGATATCATTTGGAGCTATGATTGTGATATCGACATAGGCTCCAATCCAGCTAATACAACAAAGAGACTTGTGGCACCTTAAAGACTAACACGTTGATGGTTACAATGGAAAAATCCAGCCAAAGTTCCTCTTCTTTATGTGTCAAGGAAAGTAAAGGAACTTGTTAGTTGCAAGTGAGACTAACTTCTTTTATTCATTTCATTGGGGCTTAGACTAATTTGAGGGACATATAATAGTACTTCTCTGAACATGAAAAGCCAATAACTAGACAAGAACCATATAATATCGCTTCTCTGGATAGAGAAAAATCAAATCTCCAATAATAATAATAATTATTTATTTATTTATTCTCCTTCAGGATCGAGGCGGGGTACAACAACAAATACAAAAAAACATAAAATACATATAACTAATTAAAAGCATGTAAAATGAATACATTATTAAAAGGCATCTTAAAATTCAACTGCCTCTACCAGAGCGATTTACGGCTCTTTCAAAGCGCTTTACCGATTTTACCTCCACTTGAACAGAGCGCAAATCAGGGGTTGAGCTTTTTACCTCCGACTATGCGCATCTTCGCATGCACATTAAATAGCGGGTTTTAATTTACCATGGGAGTTAAAGCGCCTTAAGACCATGTAAACAAGCGATTCTCTGCATTAAACACTTTTAAAGCATGTTTCATACAACTGTTAATGCGCTTCACCGCCTCCCGTGTATAGGGATTAGGCGTAAAAGCGATTGCGAGAAGATGTGCATAATTGGACAACCGGGCATCAAACTGAATTCTTGTAGAGGGGACCTGAGTAGGTCTGCCAGAAGAGATCAGTCTTTATGACTTTCTTAAGTTCTGGAAGACTGTTAAGTTGGGGAATCTCTCCCGGCATGCCATTCCACAGTCTGGGAGCATCAGACGAGAAGGTCCTCTGGGTAACAGGTGTCAGCCTAGTTTTTGCTGACTGGAGTAAATTTTTCCCAACTGACCTGAGTGTGTAGGGTGGATTGTATGAGAGAAGGTGATCCCGCAGGTAACCTGGACCCAAACCATGTAGGGCTTTAAAGGTGATGACCAACACTTTATACTTCACCTGGAAAGTAATTGGCAGCCAGTGAAGTGATTGTAAAGCTGGTGTGACATGGTCACCCCTAGGTGTACCAGTGACGAACCTGGCTGCCATATTTTGAACTAGCTGAAGTTTCCAAACTAAGCACAAAGGTAGCCCTATGTACAGCGCATTGCAGACGTCGAGCCTCGAAGTTACCAGCGCGTGCACTACCATCTTTAGGTCTCCCAACTCCAGGAAGGGGTGCAGCTGGTGTATCAGCTGAAGCTGATAGTAGGCACTCCTGGCCGTTGCATCTATCTGAACTGTTATTTGGAGTGACGGATGCAGGATCCAATACAGCTTGTGGCCCATATAACATTAGTTCTTCTAGCTCAATATTGTCCACACTGACTGGAAGCATCTCTCCAGAGTTTCAGATATAATTATTTCCCAGCCCTATCTGGTGATGCCAGGGATTGAACCTGAAACCTCTTTGCAAGGAGAGAACAAGGGGCTGGTGAGCAGTGGGGGCAGGAGTCCTGCGCCACTCACCAACTTTCATTCTGTCCTTGCAACGAGAGAATGAGGGGTTGGCGGATGGTGAAAATAGCAGTGTGTCATTTTACATAAAGGGCGCTTTTACGCAAATACAGGGGCAGGCAGGGGTGGCGTCCAGCGAATGGCTGGAGGGTGCGTTCGGCCATCCCTATTCTCCACCCTTTTTGTGAGTGGCTGTACTACAGCTCTTTCCCGTTGTCCTTTCCCCCCCCTCCCCTTCACTGTCAATTCAAGAGGCAACAGGAAGAACTATGTTGGTAGTCTGACCTCAATTTTGCATCCTCCGTAATACCCCATACCTAGCGCCATTCTAGGGTATTGTGGAGGGTAGAGGCAGCCACCATCAAGAAACTGGAGAAATTTCTGAAAAATTGCCTTCTATTTCTAGCATGGGTGCTAAGAAAAATAAAAATCTCAGAACTGTTTCCAGAAAAACGTCTTCTGAGAAATGTTGGTTCTAGCTGACATTCTTCGGGGTCTGGCATATTCCCAAGGATCTATCAAACATTAAACTTCTGAGAAGATATTTACCTCTATTGCAGATGCTTATAAGATCACTCCTCCCCTGCAAGCCCTGTGTGAGAGGCAGTGTTGCATCCAGCTCCAGGGAAGAGGTCAAGCTAGTGTCCTGTCAAAATCTGTTTCCCCGTTTCCTAAAAGTTTTCTTCTCCCATGAAAGCTTTTGTTTTTCAGCTTCAGTCTCAGGGTGCTTAGAATTTCTTAGAATTTCTTTTGCTGATGTTGTTTTTGAGCTTTCTTAATCACCTCAACGTGGCCTAGGGTGCTGTGAGTGTGTTTTCTTGCTATTATACATCTGCCACAGTTCCTGATCTAACAAAGTCCCATGGGGGAGGAGTGACCTTATGATGTCTTCCCTTGGGCTAAGTGTGGAAAGCCAGGACGGCTGCTGGAGAGATGATTGTACAAAGAAAGACAGGACACTCATGCACATTCCTTGGCCACCTCATTAGTAAGACAGGCACAAGAACCCCAAACTCTGTGAGAATTCCTCCAAAATATTCTTCTCCTTTGAATTTATTTTTGAAAAGTAATTTCTTTTTTATCGACAGGAATGAGAATGGTTAATTAAAATTTAGAAGAAATTTTATGAACAGCACTAGGTGAAATGGGTGGATGGACTAAGAAATAAATGTGCTTCCTGGAAGATTGAATGGCCTTTCCACAATGTATAGAACACACAGTAAGGCTAATATGAAACACACACACACACACACAGATCTGAAACTGTCAGTAAAACTTTGGCCATATCTTCATTAAAACTTGGTAAGGCCATTGGGAGTCATACAAAAATGCACTGGAGACAGATCTAGCTAACAGGCTGGAATTTGACCATTTTTGCCCCATGACATGATATGAATTTAACCAATTGGCTTGTATCAGTGATAGGAAGTATGTGGGGAAATTATCTTTTTAAGACATTTTTGTATTTATTGTTTCTATATTCAGCATATTAAAATGGCCATAATTTCAGCAGACAGAAAAATATGTTGTACGCTATGTGTGAACAGGGGAAGCTGGTCTTATACTGTCAGGCCACTGGTATATCTAGACCATGATTGTTGACTGGTCTTAGCTCGCTATGACCTCAGAGCCTTGCATAGCTGAGATCTTTGATTCGGAGATGCAGTGGGATTGAACCTAGGATCTCCAGCATTTATTTATAGATTACAAATAATTTCCTGCTCAGTCCAGAGGGTCTCAGAGCAGCTGACTCTGTTAAAATAGTTTGAAACCAACACCAGCCACAATAAAGTAACAAATATTGAAAAATACCATTAGCAACACAACCAAGTAAAAACAGATACATATCCGTGATTAAGGAGACCTAAAAGATGACACTAACAGTGCCATCCTATTCGAAAGCAGCCCTACTGGGTCCAGTGAGTCTTACTTAGTGGTCTAGTGGTAAATTTTGAAGTGCAGGAACTCATCATGACAGTCCCCCTAGCCACACATCCAAGGAGAGTCAAAAAAATTCAGATCCATAACAACAAACCTGTTCTAGCCATATTTATCTCCACCAGAAGCAAATCTTTTGCAAATCTTATGGGTCTTAATTGCCCATTCAAAACCAGGCCACTCCAAAATATTTTGCATTGCAACAAGAAATAATATATTGTTGCTGGGAAAAGTCATTTCCTCCCACTCACTGTGAAGATTGCAGCTATGTTCAGAGGGAACTGGGAATTCCTAGGTGGTGGCAGGGTGGCAGATGATATCAGTACCCTGCTAATCAAACACTGTGAGCCTATCTACATTGCCCTTAAAATGACTTCTGTTTAAAAACATGGTTTTTAAGTCGTTTCATGATGTGGTAGGACACACTGAGCAGTGTGGAGGATGGAGGAAGCAGTCACTATGAAACGTAAGTACTGCTCAGTGTGTCCTACCACGTAATGAAACCACTTAAAAAACACATTTTTAAACAGAATATAAGTCATTTTAAGGGCAATGTGGATAGGCTCTGTGTCTCTGGGGCTGCCTCTACAAGAGGCATTTAAAGCTCTTTCAAGGCGCATTAAAAATTTTACCTCTACAAGAACGGAGCGCAAATCGGGCGTAGAGGTGCGTTTTCTCTCCGATTATGCACATTATCGAATGAGCGTTAAATAGCGAGTTTTATTTTGCTCCGGCCGTTAAAGCGCATTTTGACTATGTGAACAAGCGATTCTCTGCATTAACTACTTGTAAAGTGCATTTGAAACAACCAGTAAGGTCACCAGTTGAATGCTCAATTACCTCCTGCATACAAGCATTTACGATAAATCGCTTCAGCGATTATGCGCATAATCGGCTAACCAGGCATCAAACGGAATCCATCTAGAGGGGGTCTGGGAGCCCTGGTTCCACTACACCATTGGTCTTCTAGGTGTGTATTGGATTGGGACCTAAATGGCCTGGGCAAATGACTTCACCTGGCACCAAAATGACAACAGAGTTAGCACCAGGTGAAGGTGCCATCACAGAAAAGGCCCTTTCCCTGATCACCATTCAACCAATTTCTGAATGTGGGGAGCTCTGAGAAAGGCCTCCAAGGGAGATTGTAACATTCATGCATTTCCACCCTGGAAAAGGTTGGATGTGAACAATTTTTGAAGTGGGGTTGATTAGTTTGCTATTTCACTTAAGTATTTATCTAGCTAGGAGCGTTTTTTCTAGAGATTTTGGGTTTTGTTTTGTTTTTAAAGTTGAGCAAGGCATTTATTCTGTACTTACTGATTAAAGAAGCTATGATTCTCTAATTAGCCCTTTGTCCCTTCCATTTGTCACAATAATCAAATATGCAAGATAAATCTTGGCAGCACGCTGCGTTGACAAACAGCCGACTTGAATTCAAAAGGGTTGATGAGGCTGTGATGGCTTCCCAGCAGCCGTCATGGCGCATCACAAAGTGGAAGCAGTAAGTGAAAATGACGTCTTGGGGAATGTGAAGGGGAAAGCCAGGAAGGGAGCAACAGGCTGCTCCTGAGTGAAAGAAGTGTTTTGTCCTGCATGCTAAAATGAACTTCTTGTTGGTGAGAAAGCATTGCTGGAGTAAGGCCAGGGTTTTCAGACTGCCCAATTTTCTTAAAATCTCTCCTTTTGCTGCACGTTCTCTGTAGTGATTCTGAATGGTCTAAAGAGCTCTTGCCTCCATCTTGCACTGATTCATATTACTTACGTTATGAAGTAAGGATGTTCGTTGTTGTTGCTTTTCTCTCTCAACGTATTTTCCCCCAATGAACAAGGGAAAGAGCCACATATTTTAGACATACAGGTTTCTACAGTAAAAGATGGGCTGAAATATATTAGCTTTGGGCTTGCTCCAAATACTACAGATGTTTTTTTAATGCAATTAACATATCATATTCACTACCCCATTGTGAGCAATCTACAGTATCCAATAAGGCTATTGCACAACCAGGGACACGTTTGTGCCCACCACTTGTGTAACAGGTATTAAGCGCTTTCTCAAGGAACTAAAAACAACTGCAGACACTCATTTTTGGAATGGAGCAGATAATCAGAGCTCACATAAGGGAACTCCGCTGACCCATCACAATCCAGAAATGAGTGTTTCCACTTGACTTCCTGGCTTCCTAATGGAACCACAAAAACCCTGTTGCAGAAATGGTGGGTGCTGCTTGCGGAATGGATCAACAATGGGTGCCACTTGCAGAACAAAATCAGTGGTGGCCCTGTGGACTGACCCATTTGAATACTTCCCTGTATTTCTTTTTCTTTTCACATGAAAATTTGTGCAAACTTTTGTATGTGTTTCCCCTAATGTACACAACAATTATGTGCATTTTTGAAATGTATGCATTTGTGCATATTTTTTTTCAAATATACTCATTTTTTCATGCACATCCAAATGTATCCATTCCCCCGTCCCACAAGCACTTTGCCAATTCAGAAATGTGAGGACTTTAATTGCAGATTATATTTGAGCCAACATTCTATTCCAAAAGGTGCAAACTGAGTAAATTCTGGTAAAACTGCACTGAAACAAAATTTTTATCTATCCCTAGTAGTAATAGCCACAGCTATTTATTTTTTAAAAAGGATTTAGACAAAGTCATGGAAGACAGGTTCATTGGCATTAGTATTAGTTATGACACCTAAATGGAACCTTCATGTTTAGAGGAAGTGTACCTCTGAATACCAGGTGATGGAGGACACAATAAGAAAGAACTGTTGCCTTCATGACGCCTGGCCTGTGGGCTTCCCAGAGACATTTGTTGAAAATTAGATGGATTTTGCACATCATCTTAAACCATCCCTTCAGTCTCATACATGTTTTTGTTATTGAAAATTTGCAGTAGAACCCCTTATCATAAGCCTTCTCATCTTCTCAAATAATTATATACAGTACAGAAGCAATGTATGAGCTCTTTTGACTGTGCTACTGGAAGAGCCATTTCCATAACAATCTCATGATACCTGGATATCAAGGGAGACACTGTATGGGCCCACAGTCGAGATTATTGAGCGGCAGAATGTCAGAAAGCACAGAAACAAACAGTAGTCTGGTGTCACAAAATATATATATCCAGGATATAGATACCTGTTGTCATAATGTATTTTGGTCTCACTTCACACAGAGATACACATACATTGGGCTAACAGAAATAAAACATTTCAGAAACTCCAGTCACTTCCGCAACAGGATGTTATACAAATGGTGTGGTTCAATATTAAAGCTAGACTTTGGATATCACTAACATTCGCTGCAAAGTAATGGGGTTTTGTGAGACAGGAAATGCTATCAGCCTTCTTCAACACATTTTTTTCTACTTTGTTCTGTGGCTGTTGACAGATACAATGATCTTTTTTCCTGATTTAGAGTTATGGGCTGCTCTTTGGCCCAGCATTATTTCTTGATATACAGGTGGTGTCTGTAACCAGGAGTGTCTTTGCCCAGGTTGAACTGGTGGCCAGCTGTACCTATTCCTAGCAAAAATAGGTTTGGCTATATAGGCTAATGCCTTAGCCTAATATTTGGAATACTGAAAGCGAGTGTCTGCAGGGAATCCCTTGCATGTATGGAAACTTCTGCTAGTTTCTCTGGCACTGCTTTGTTTTGCTGCACCTATAATTTTTTTTAGGACTCAATCCTATGGATGTTTAGACAGAAAAAAGTCCTACAGCTCCCAACATTCCCCAGACAGCTGGGAGTTGCTGGGAGTTTTAGGACTTATGCATGCATAGGATTATGTATTTCATGTATTTATTAATTTGTGTTTTTTTACATTGTATTTTATGAATTTCTTATGTAAACCACATAGAGTTCTTATGCTATTGAGCGATATATATGTAGTTTAAATAAAGTAATACGTAAGTAAATGGTCTAAAATACTGCTGCTTGAGCTTTGACTAGAGGCAGTCTGCTGAAACATGTGACACCTCTAGTGTTCCAGTTGCACTAGCTGCTGATTCATTTTGAGGCTTACTTCAAAACCCGAAATAGTTTGGATCCAAGAAAACCAAAGGGCTATCATCCCATATAGCTGTCTTTTGAGTTGAGGAGGCTCTCTTGCGTATCTCGCTTTTCCCAGAGCTGAGCTCACCAAGATTTCTCGGACATTATCTCACTGCTCATCACTCCTCGACGTTTTTGATCACTTCGCGTGAACAGAAAAATTGTGCAAAACGAGCAGCTATTGAATGTGAAAGTTGCACAAACAATCCCCCAAATTGCACAAATTCCCCTCCATAGACTAAAGCTTGGATGATTTAAAAGTTGTGCATTTTGATAAAGCCACATCTTTTCCAAGTGCACCTTTTTGGCAAACACAAAGGCAAGTTTGGGAATTTGCGAACATTTTCAGGGAAAATGAGCTGACATTCATGTTTATGTTTGGGATTGCAAATGGGACATTTTTGAGTGATTTGCAAACTGAAATGAAATTCTTGTACAGCCTGATCCATAGGCTGGAGCATAAAATAGGGCCTTCTCTGAGGCCACACCCAGGTTGTGGAATTCTTTGCCATGAGAAATCCATTTGCCATCTTCTTTAATGACCCTTTGCTGCCCCTAAAAGATCCATTTCTTCCAGCAGGTATCTATCAACTTATTTGGTTGTTTTTGTGGATTTCATCTGCCAGCTTTTAGATGTTCAGGTGGTTTTATCATGTTTGTTTTAATTTTATTCAACTTACTTTCTAAACTATTGCAAGCTAGCATGGGCATCTTTGGATGGAAAGGATAAATTAATTAAAGGAAATTAGGAATCCTTACCACAATTCGACATAGTAAGCCAGACTTATTATCTTCAACTTACAGATGGCTGGGGGGCAACTTAGGCTGAATGAATAATAACTTTCAGCCCAATTGCCCCCAGCCATCTGTAAGTTAAAGCCACTTAGCAGGTTCATAGCTGATATGAGAGCCTATCCACATTGCCCTGTTTAAAAACATGTTTTTTTAAGTCGTTTCATTACGTGGTAGGACACACTGAGCAGTACTTACATTTCATAGTGACTGCTTCCTCCATCCTCAAAGTGTTCAATGGTGTATTACAGGGTTAATTTCTTCACTCTTCTTCTTTAGTTTTTGTTTTGCAGGCTGCTTGAGTTACAGACAGAAGTGGGCAGGTCAAGCAGCCTGCAAAACAAAAATGAAAGAAGAGTCAAGGAATTAACCCTGTAATACACCAGTGAACACTTTGAGGACAGAGAAAGCAGTCACCATGAAACGTAAGTACTGCTCAGTGTGTCCTACCATGTAATGTAACGACTTTAAAAAAAGTTTTAAAACAGAATATAAGTCATTTTAAGGGCAATGTGGATAGGCTCTGAGATTTGAACAATGGGCGTCCTCATTAAAACATTTAGCATCTACCCTTTGCTAGTTATATACAGTAACAAATGTCCAGTGTTGTGTAAAATCCATATGGGCTCTAGGAATTCTGCCCATAACAGGTTTTGAACTGGTTTTTCTTGTTCGTTATGATAGGAGCCACAATGTCACCCCCTGGGCTAACCCTTTATAGCAGAATAAAACCAACTTTTTTGGCAAGCAGACCTTGTTTTGTGCCATTGCCATCAAACATTTCTTTTCTTTTTTCCTCCTCTTTTTCCACTTCTTTTTCCTTTATTGTGAATATAAAAAAACCAGAACAATAAAAAACAAATTGTGAAAAAAGAGGGGGGGGGGATTACATATACAGCGATGACATCATTTTTCATCAATTTTGTTTTAAAAAAGAGAATTATGCATATTTTTTTTATAAAATCAGATCATATAGCCATATATTTATCCATCTGCAAGTTGCGCCTGTATAACACCCGTTCAAATGTCAATAAGGTTATTAAGTCCTCAATCCATTGTGTTCTGGGAGGTGAGCATTTATCCTTCCAATATGATAGTATAAGTCTTTTAGCTGTCATAAGGGCTCTGAAAATCCATTGCGCTGACCCTGTTACTTTCCAAGAGACCGGCAGGTAGTTTAGAGGGGCATGCATGTCCTTCCGTATTAAAGATTGATTCAGAACAAGATTTATCCTTATTTTAACCTTCTCCCAAAAGGAAGAGACTACTGAGCATTGCCAAAACATATGAATTAAAGAAGTATTAGGTGTGTTACATCTCCAACAATTATGTAAGTTAGAAAAGGTGTTGTGGGGTCCAGTAGATCCGGAATTGGATTTTTTACTGAATAAGATGTAGCTTAAGATCCATAGAAATTTCAGATACACTCTCTAAAGCAACAGTCCATTGATTGGGCAAAATAGGACACTCCAATTCTCAATTCCAATCCTGTCTTAAACTATGAGTAACGTATTTATGTACTACTACTAAATATAAATACATATGGGTTGTGGGTCGACATGTCTGCTCAGCTGTTAATAAGTGTTTGTAACAGTAATGGAGTCTCTGAGGCCATAAAAGCAGCCAGCCCAAACCTAGATTTCAGCAAGTGTTGCAATTGTATTGCCATTCAGCCGTAGAAGGTAAATTATATCGAACATGCAAATCAGAAAATGGCAAAAATTCATCATCTAAACCTATTAATTGAGCCAAAGTAAAAATTGCCTTCTCAGTCCATGCCCTCCACAAAAAACATTTTTTCCCAATTTTTAAATCTGGATTTCCCCATAAAGTCAATTTTGCGTGAGAAAATGGGTCAAACTGCAATTGACGCAATACTATACACCATACCTCTGTAGCAGCCAAGATTGTAGGAGGAGGATTATTTAATCTAACATGTCGTGAATTGAGTGCCATCCATTTAACAGTGGTTCTAACCATAAGGAATCCAAAACTGACCAGGGTAGCATATCTAAGCAAACTGGAGAAGACCAAAACTTAGTACAAGTCAATAGATAGGCCCGATGATACAAAGCGAGGTCTGGAAATCCAAACCTGCCTTCTTTAATCAGAAGTTGCATGCGTTTCAAAGATATTCAAGGTGGGGAGGACCCCAGAAAATATATATGAAACAAAGCATTAAGTTGTTCAAAATATTTCCCAGGTATAAGTAAAGGAATCCCACGTATAACATAGAGAATTCAAGGTACAATATTCATCTTCAGTGTGTTGACTTTACCCCACAAACTCAATTTTAATGGTGCCCATCTGTCTATATCATGTACAATCTCCTCAATTAACTTATTCAAATTTATTTTAATCAATTGGGATATATCTCTGGGAATAAGCATTCCCAGAGAAATAATAAAATCAGGACACCATCGAAATTGTCCATAAGCCAACAAACCAGAAGATATACTATCTCCAATTGGCATCAGCTCAGACTTTGAGCAGTTAATTGAGTAACTGGACAGATCACTGAAGGTATTTATCGGAACCATCAAAGCAGGAATAGATGCCTGGAGTTTAGAAATAAACAACAAAAGATCATCAGAATAAATAATAATTTAAAATTCTAAGTCAGCATGCACAAAACCGTGAATACTACAACTCTCTCTAATTGCACAAGCCAGGGGTTCCAAGCATAAATCAAATATCAGTGAGGAGAGAGGACATCTTTGCCTAGTTTTATTGGTGTTTTATTGGTGTTTTAATGATGTACTGGTTTTATCTGCTTTTAATCAGTTTTTGTATTTTGTGTTTGGTGTTGTTCCCCGCCTCGATCCGTTGGGATATATTATTATTATTATTATTATTACCTCGCCCAAGCAAGAAAAAAATCTGACAACCAGCCATTGGTCATGACTCTTGCTCTTGGGGTCGAATATAACATTCTAACCCACTTTAAAAATTCCAATGGAAAACCAAAATTATTCAATGTGGCAAGATAAACTTCCAATGAATTTTATTGAAGGTCTTCTCAGCATCCAAAGAGACAATGGCCGCCTGGTCAATTCTTTCTCTATTTAAAGTTATCAAATCGACAACTAATCTCAAGTTAGCCCCCCTGTCTGTTTTTAATAAATCCCACCTGTTGTAATCTATCAGCTAAAATTGCCATTAATATTTTGATATCAAGGTTTATTAGTGAAATTGGGCAGTACTTAACACAATTGGTATGGTCTTTGCCTGCTTTAGGAATGACTGTAATGTAAGCATCATTTAATGCTGAGGAAAGCAAACCCTGTCCAAATATATATTTGTAAAGTTGATGAAGTTTTGGAGTTAGAAAAGTAGAAAAGGCTTTGCACCACTCAACTGGAAACCCATCAGGGCCTGGGGATTTCCCATTGTTCATATTCAAAATTACTTTTGTGATCTCTTCAAGTCTTATGGGAGCCATAAGATGTTGTCGTTGCAAGGAATCTAAGCAATGGAGCTTAATCTGAGCAAAAAAAAAAAAGTATTCATATTCTGCTTCGATATTTCACTACCCTTACTATACAGCTCCGTATAAAATTTTAAAAATTGTAGGTTTATATCTGTAGGAGAAGTATCGTTTTATTCTCATCTTTAATGGCAGAAATAACATTTCGATGCTTTTGGTGTTTAAGACAATGTGCCAAAATTTTACCGGGTCATTCCCCACTTTCCCAATATGTCTGATGCATACAAGTTAAAGCAAATTCCACCTGCTGAGAAAAAAATATTATTTAACTCGCATTTAACTTTTTGCATCTCCTGATACAACTGTGTTGATGGGGAACTAGCAAATTGGGGTAGAAGAGATTTCAGTTTTTTATTTAAAAGCACCTGTTGCGCTGTTCTAAGCTTTTTCTTAAATGAAGCATAAGCGATAATTTGACCCCAATAAAGGCCTTGCAGGCCTCCCATTCCATAGCGCAAGAACTTGCAGTGCCCTTGTTGATATCAAAATATTCCAAAAATTCAGCCAAAATCTGAGATTTAAACATCACATTTCTAGTGTTTCTAAGATTGCTCTAAGCATTGATGTCATAAGAAAAACTGAACTTGGCCAAATTCTGTCTTAGACACAACTATGAAATGCTGAAAGCTTTGCCATCACTGCTTTATGGGCAGTACAAATGAATCAGGCTCACTAACTCTCCTTATTTACTGCTATGTTTTTATATTATTTGGTAGCCAATGACTTGACTTTGAACAAATGGGGTTAAATTCCTTTCCACTGATTGTTATAAGACATTCCTGTGTATGTTTACTCAAAAGTAAGTCTCACTGGGTTCAATTAGGCTTACTCTCAAGTAAGTGTGCATTATAGCGTTAGACTGTGAACCCTTTGGAGGTTAAAAGCATATCTATGACTTTGAAAATCACTTCTCAAGGAGTTGAGTTCTTGCAGGTCATTGCCAACTTTTTCATAGGGATATAGGGTGGGGGTTGATACTAGGCCTATAATTTTAAACAGGCTTTTGAAAGGGAGGGACTGTTTTTGGTCCCTGCTGCATCCTACCTTGTGGCTGATATTGAATTGTGGCACATTTTATAGCAGTTTTCAGTATTGATTTTAAAATAGGATTGATGGCCACTTGGCTGTTGTAGGGGTGAATGTTCAGAGAAATATATTTTATTGTGAGTTTTATTATAATCTCTCTCCAAGTTTGCAGTGTTGTTACCCACTCTGAGCCATGGGGACAAGGTGGAGTATCCATTAGAATAAACAATGGTCAAAATCTAATTGTGAATCTAGTTCCACACACCCAAAGGGGGCTGTTTTTTGAACAGTGGATTTTTATTTTTTACATCTAGATGGTAAAAAGTTCTCTTTTTTTTTTGAAGAAAATGTATCACTTACCACATCTTCAAAAGTTTACTAAGGTTCCTCTTTATCTAATAAAATGCACACAAGTTTGTTGTCTAGGAATACAATATTTAATACTGTAGATGATTTTCCTGGAAATGCACAAAGCACAAGGGAAATTTAAAGGGCCAGATCTATAGTCTATTAAATAACTAGGATAACAGGATTGCCTTAGTTGTTTTAATGGAGAAAAATGAACATTTCTCTTGGGAAAAAGATCTCATATCTTATCCAATGTTTCACCTCTCTCAAGAGTAATCTTTAGTGTGAAGATCATTTATTTAAAAGGAGTCTTCCTTTCTTAAAAACACACACATAAAATAGGAGTTATTTGTGCAGGTGCAATTCATCTGTGTACACAGTTAACTATCTGGAAATAAGATTACATTTTCTAGACACTTCATCTAATTGATTGAAACTGGGTTGGATTTGACAAAATGCATTTATATGGCACACACACACAGTTTATAAGACATAAGTTGATGATAGTAAGTGAGAAATGAGTTTACAGTTTAGAAATTCCTCCAGTAATTTAAATATACTGCTCAACTGGAAGGAACAATACCAACCCTTCATCACTGAATAACTACAAGCAGCCCCCTCATTTCTGGGATTAGAAGCAAAAGTTTGGAAGTCATAGAATGTGACATCTGCCGAGTCCAAACACATGTTCTTTTCAAACTTAAAAGACTGCATTTGCGGGAAATGTAGGGTGTGAAATAACGAGACGAGACAAGAAAATGGATTTTAAAACAGGGCCACTTTTATTATAGATCTGCAGTATGGGAAACCTATGTGGACATCCTACTCATCAATGGGCGAGCCATTCACCACCTGAGAGGTGGCGTGATTCCAAACGCCACCCCCAGGCTTGCCCCTTTTGGGGTAGGGAGACCTTCCGGTGTCGACCCCTCTTTGCGCCGTTTAGCTCCGAGTGGGTGAGAAAGGTTAGCCTCAAAGATAACCCTTATCCCTCCAGCTGCTGCCTGTGAATGCTCACCGACCCTAACAAACGCTCCGGATGTCTGCAAAACCTGCCATTAAATTGTGACCGAAACAATATTAACCAGATCAACCTAATTACCTCTCCTTACCTGTCTTACAGTGTGAAGTAGGCAAAAAGACTCATAACATAAAGCTGATTATGAGCAAAAAATTCCTACTTGGCCCTCCTAATGAGCAACCAGCGAACCCACACTGCCTACAGGGAGGGAGGGAGCCACAAAGAGGGAGAAAGAGAAGCCACTGGGAGAGGTGAGTACAATAAATACTCCCTCAATCCCCTCCCAGCCGCGGTGACACCACTGGGGAGCCAACCAATGGGTGGCTCCCCTGTCTCGCCTGTCACCACACCCCACCACAACCTCCTTTTCGCGCCCAGGCATGCCGGGTGCAAAAAGGGGCCCTTATCATATGTACTGATATCTATGTGGGGTTATATCAGCACTGAAGCCTGATAAGACTATCAAAGGCTTGACTGCTATTCTGAGACACATATAAATAAGGAAACAAAACTTACTTTCCCTTTCTGATATGAACAACGACACAAAGCCTTTATTTCAATTGAGTTTCTATATTTCTGTTCAATGTCCCTGGTTATTTACAGTAAGCCTGCATGGTGTCTTGGATATCCTTGCTCTTTCTAACAACTTCTACACATGCAGATTGTATAGTGTTTGCTTTTGTTTGTTTGTTCATCCAAAACAGCAGTTTTGCAAATTGATGTGGATTTTAGCAAAGCGCTAGTGCATCCGTGTTAGCATTTTCTACGTGTAATATTGAGGCTTGCTTTTTTTAATGTGTCTAATACATAATGCTTCGGTTATAATTGACCTGTTCAATGCTAACTGACCATTATCTAGGCCTTGCATAATGGCTGCAGACATCCATCTAGCTGGGCTGCAGGAAGTTCAGAAAAACTTCTTCACTACAATGGGGAAAGTAAGGCCGTATCTACACCAGCCAGTTATCCTGAGGTCAGCTCGAGATTTTCCCTGTGCATCCAAATGATGCACAGATGATCCCGGGGTCAACCAGGGATAAGCTTTCAATTGTCCTGCGATAACTGGGACTGGATTTTTCCTATGGTCCCGGGACAACCCCGAGTTCCATGGGTGGTATGGCGCTCACTCCCGGGGTTGTGCCTCCTCCCCGTGGGGCCACTAAACAGGCACAGAACTTTGTGGGGGGAGTCCATGCCCATTGGGGGTGAAAGGGGAGCATTTTCGCCATCCCTGGGATGGCTTTCAGTGGTTTTCGGTGCCGTGTTTCCAGGTGGTTTTTTTTAACTTACTTTGGGTGCAGGATTGCACCTGCACAATTGCACAAATGTCTCCTCCTCCCCCCCCAAAAAAACATGCTGCACTGTCATCACCTGGCGCGCTACCTAGGAGCAGACCGCAAAGCCTGCTCGCAGTAGCAGCCGGGAGCGGACAGGAGCGGACGGCCAGGAAAGGTAAGTGCGCCACGCGCCCCCTCCCCCCTCCCCCTGCCCCCTGCTTACCTTTCCTGGCTGTCCGCTCCCATCTGCTGCCGGCTGCTACTGCGAGCGGGCTTCGCGGCCTGCTCCTGAGTAGCACGCCAGGTGATGTCAGCGCGCCACACGCCCCCCTCCCCCTTCCCCCTGCTTACCTTTCCTGGCCGTCTGCTCCCGTCCGCCACCCCCTGCCACCGTTGTCCGCTTCCGTCGGTGGGCGCCCGCTGGCACCCGCCAATGGAAGCGGACAGTCTCGCTAGGGAAGGCCCCCCCCCCCAGTGCACACCCCTCCCCCCTCCCCCTGCTTACTTTTCCTGGCCATCCGCTCCCGTCCGCCACCGGCTGCTACTGCAAGCGGGCTTCGCGGCCTGCTCCTGAGTAGCGCGCTAGGTGAGGTCATCACCTGGCGCGCTACCTAGGAGCAGGCCATGAAGCCCGCTTGCAGTAGCAGCCGGCAGCAGCCGGGAGCGGACGGCCCAGAAAGGTAAGCATGCCGCGTGCGCTCCTCCCCCTGCCCCCTGCTTACCTTTCCTGGCCGTCTGCTCCCGTCCGCTGCCCCCTGCCCCCATTGTCCGCTTCCATCAGCGGGCACCCGCTGGTGCCCGCCGATGGAAGCAGAGAGCCCCGCTAGGGAAGCCCCCCCCGCTGTTCGCTTCCATCGGCGGGCACCCACTGGCGCCCACCAATGGAAGTGGCGGTGGGCGCCAGCAGGTGCCCGCCGATCCGCCAATCCATCCAACCCAGATCGGAACCTTTCTGGATCGGATCGGATTGGATCGGCTGATTCAGCGGTGAGATCGGAAATCGGATAATTTATCTGATTTCCCCCTGGATTGGATTCGGATCGTGGATCGGATCCGATCCAGTGCACATCCCTAATTAGAATTTGTGTGCCAGAGAGTGAGAGAGGTGTGTTTTTGTGCATGGGGTGGGGGGCGCAAAGTGGTATAAATGGTGTAGAAAACAGATGACTTGTCCAGTGCTGACTACTCTAAGTAGGCACATATTTTTACATTCTTGGGCATAGATCTTCCCAGTTCTTTTACTTGCAGTCTGTTTAACTAGGGATGCATCATTCTAGGGATTAAAACTGAAAAGCTGTACATTATTCTTTCTGATACTGCAGGGTCAGGGGACAGGAAGGGTTGCCCAATTGTGAGAGAAATTCACTCCACACATGTTCTGGGGTGCTTCTCTTATTATTACATCACAAAAAAAAAATGGAAATTTTTGTTTTAGTTAATGATAAATGTAAATGCTTATAGTTTACTCCCGGGGAGCAGAAGAAGTAGGTTTAAAATTAGGGGGCGGAGGGGGGGATTTTTTTTGGAGAGCCATTCATATAGATGAAGTACATCTATCACTGTTCTATGGTCCCTGCATTCCAGGTAAGATGTGCTACTTCCAATACAAACATGTATCAAGCCAGAATCATTTGCTGCCATGCCAGTGAAACTTCCAAACTGTGTAAGTGGTAATGCTTAATCTCCTGCTAATATCCCTAACTCTGAGCCTATCTACACTACTGCTTTAAGACGGTTTAAAACGGTTTAAAGCAGTTTATAACAGTTTTGAGAACTGTTGGGGCCCAGGACACAGTCCATATACAGTTTTCAAAACGTTTTCAAAGTGTTTTATCCTGCATGTGTAGATAGGCTCTTAGTAAGATGGAAGAAGCTGAATATATATCATCACTTATAGTAGTAAAAAGCTGGGGTGATGCCAGCTGTTCAAAGTTCCATGTTTATGCTGGTACTCTTTCTGATTAAATTGCTCACACAGGTGAGCTAATAAGTCTTTCACTGTGAAATATTTCAGTCTGGCTTAGACCCAGAACACAAATATATACAAAACAGCCTCCTCTATATCCTGAGCCAATTTGGCTGTTAACGTAGACGAAAAAGAAAGAGGAGGGGGGGGGAAGACTGTTGTCCTTCTGCCATCCACAAGAGCATATATCACTCCATCCACTGCAGCTTGCAGAGTGTTTGAAGGATCCAAGTAAAAATGCACAAAATAAAATGGCATAAGTTGTTAAACTGTGCAGTAGTACTGATTCAGCTAGGTGGAATGGCTGCAGATGAGCTATGCCCCAATCTTGGATCAGAGATATGGCTACTACATATTTCTTTTTAGAAATGTACACATTGAGTCAGCAGGACTTTCAGCCCGAGAGCCTAATTCCTTTTCAGAGAAGCTCTCAGGGATGCATTCCAATGTTGCACAGGGCTAAAGGCAAAAGATACAGGAAAATTCTAAAACTAAATGCATATTTTAGCACTTACTACCAGCAAATAAGTCTTATGAGAGGCCTTTCATAACCTTTTACTATCAGGGAAAACTACACAAATTCAGGAAATGACCAAACAATCGGTAGTTAGAGAAAAATGGATATGGCTATCTGGGGCAGGATCTACACTACTGCTTTGTAACGGTTTATAATGGTACTGACAACTGTTTGGGCCAGGACACACTCCATATACATTTTTAAAACTGTTTTCAAAGGATTATATCCTGTTTGGTGTAAATCTGGCCTGGAGAACCCTGGAAGGGCAGATTGGGATCCCCACATGTCCAGATTTGGCTCTCAGTCCTGAGGTTCTCCACCCTGATTTAGAGCTGCCCCCCCCCCAAGATTTGTTCTTCCTGACAGCTGTCAAATCAGATCTGTCTCCTTTGCTAGCTAATCTGCAACCCAACTGTTCCTCTTTTTGCTCTGCACGAGCCTCGGCTCCACCATGTTTGATAAACGCAGCTACCAAGTTTACGGGCTCTTTAAGAAATGTCCTCCAACCATGTCCATTGAAAGCAAGATCTGCTGATCAAGCAAACAATCAATCAGGTACAAAAGGTAGTGACTGGAATAACAATTCTACTGATTGAGAAGATCCTAAAAATCAGCTCACAAAATAGATGTACTTGAGTTGATTGATACATTATTTTTACAATAGTTGAAAAGAACAAGGGAAAGACAGTCACCTTTTTTCCTCCTCAAGCCCTGTGCCTTTAGTTTGTCTTTTGAGCCGTTCAATTTTCGATAACTTTCTCTGGCTTCCAGGAACTGTTACCAGGGCCACGAAGCCTGTAGTCCTACTGCACCACTCCTCTACTTCATGGATTGTTCTAAAACTTGGTATAGTGATGCCAGCTGCTTTTAATAAAGCAATGTTCAAGCTTTCAAAATTCAGTATCCTTTAAAAAAAAAAATGAGAGGCCATCCATACATATCAATCTGAATACCCAGAATACAGTGTTTTGCCAGATAAGCCCGAATCTGCTGCTTCAGAAGGCCTCTACCAAAAGAGTCATGTGGTACAGCCCTACCCTGAAAGCATGAATGTGGGGGTAGATCTGCTTTTTTGTTTTGAAATGCTGCCGCATATAAGAAAATTGGTGCTAAGGGGAAGATAAGTCTTGAACTCTTCTCCCTATATTTGCACACTGATCCTGTGTACATTTACTTGGAAATTTGTTTGGGAGCAAAATACTCGTCGGGAAGTGGACATCTTATGGCAAACATGCAGAGGCTAGTCCAGCCTTCCTCAACCTGGTACCTTCCAGATGTTTTGGATGACAGCTCCTGACTGTTGCCATGGTGGTTGGGGCTAAAGACCAAAACATCTGGTGGGCACCAGGTTTGGGGAGGATTGGCAAATCTATGTGGAAGCTTTCAGACTCTGTGTCAGGGCTTGCACATGAAACACAGTTCATCAGCCAGGGATGGAGGCCCATTAGGGGGTTGGTAAATGTCCTGTTGATCAACTCCATTTATCAGCTTCCTGCTTTTTCCTCCCTCCCTGGGACAACCAAAATAGAAGTGAGATGGACTTGGAGTGTCGTTGTCAAGTATATGGTGAGCCAGAATCCAGTAGGCTGCCTTCAGTTTAGTGAGTCTAAATTTCTTCAGGACTGTCCTGCCTCAGCCTCTCTCCCTCAATGGGGTTGTTTACTCCATAGCTGCTGCTTCTTTTTTCTGTACACAAGTTATTTGATCCAAAGGTAGAGATGATAGAAGCTTACAATTTTGGTTTCTCTGAGTTTATTATTTTTCCAGTCTTAAATTTGGTATATCCCAAATGTTGAGATTTTTTTAAAAAAAGAAAGAAGTTTTCATGAATATTCATACATATTTTGCATGCATTTCTCCTCATATATGCATTTTATGCAGTTTTTCTAATATATACATTTTGACACAATTTTCCTAATATAATACATTTTGGCATTTAATTTTTAATAATATATATACATTTTGTGTACATGGTTGTATATGCACAATTACACACAGATTTTTTGATCAGAGAACTCCATTGAAAAATCTGGTGAAGAGCAAATTTGGAAAAAAAAAATACTGAATTCATATTGGTTTGAGAGTGTGAAATTAGGGAAATTCTCATTAATATAGGAACCAAACAAATTTCTCTCTCATCCCTGTCCAACAGCATTTTGCAATCTTAACTCTGAGTATCACAGGGCTCCATTACACCTATTCCCCCCCCCCCCGGTTTGCCTCCGTGTTTTTTACCTCCATTTCAGAAGTTGTGCAAGCTCCTCCCTTTCATGATCATAGCTATACCATGCACTCTCTTTTTGCTCTCCCGCTGCTGTTGCACCTTCCCCATTCTGCCCCTTCTCCTTCCCCCTCCAGTTCATTGGTTCTATCATTGATGGACATTGGGATGGGCGTGGCAGCCTTCCCCTCGCTCATTGGAGCTCCTATAATAATTAATAAAAATGCTTACATCTGCATAATTTTAAAGAAAAAGAGATAAACATAGCATGGTGATAGGTCTTAAGGTAGGCTGACCAGATAAAATCCAGGTCAGGGGTCATGTAACTTTAACAGTTGTAGAGAAAAGGGAATGTCAGCCAGTGTCGTTTGTATGCAATTAGTTCCTGGTGAAATTCCCTCTTCATCACAACAGTTAAAGGTGCAGGCACTATACTAGAGTGACCATATGCAAAAGAGGGCAGGACCCCTGCAGCTTTTACTGTTGTGATGAAGAGGGAATATCACCATGAACTAATTGCATACAAATGACACTGGCTGAAATTCCCTTTTCTCTACAACTGTTAAAGTTACATGAGCCCTGTCCTCCTTTTCATATGGTCACCCTATCTTAAGGACGGCTTTAGCCCTGCCAAGTTTGAATCAGATCAGTTGATCCCCTGATTTTTAAGTATTTTTTTTAAAAAAATCCCCCTTTAAACACTTTTCCTGATAATCCACTAGTGTGATCTTCCACCTGTTTGCATTTGTGAAGGACTGATTTCCTTTACTTTGATCATGTGAAGCTGTGCATCTCCAGCTCATAAAATAGGGAAATGCTGTTCCCTTACTCAAGAGTAAATCCCATTGATTTCAACTGCATTTACATCCCAGTCATACTAAAATCCGATGCATGCTTACCTTTGAACCCCATCGAACAGACAGACACTTACTTCTGAGTAAACACATATAGAACTGACTTTTAATAGTGTGGTCAGTCAGAAGCTTTTTTTTAAAGTCTAAACAGCAAACTGGAAAGAAGTGCTCTTCAACCCTGTCCTTACTTCTGAGGTCTTCTGTTTACACAGAAGTAAGTCTCTCTCTCTGTTCAATGGGGTTTACTCAAAGATAAGCACGCATAGGATTCTAGTATGATTTGGATGTAAGCATTTTGGTTAATTTGCATTTAAAAAATCCTAAAAATCAAGGCATGGACCAAACTGATTCAAACTTAAGAGCTCTCAAAGTCCCAAGTTTCATCTCTTTACCTTTAAAAATGAGGGAGCTGTGGGCAAGGAGAGTGGGGTTGGAGCAGTAAAACGGTCTTGTTCACCAAGGAGGAGTGCTGGAGGAGAAGAACTGCCCTGCCCTCCTCTTTTAGGCTGACCATATGAAAAGGAGGACAGGGCTCATGTAACTTTAACAGTTGTAGAGAAAAGGGAATTTCAGCCAGCATCATTTGTATGCAATTCTTACTTGGTGAAATTCCCTCTTCATTACAACAGTTAAAGCTGTAGGGGCCCTGCCCTCTTTTGTATCTGGTCACTTTAGTATAGTGCATACAACTTTAATTGTTGTGATGAAGAGGGGAGTTCACCAGGTACTAATTGCATACAATGACACCGGCTGAAATTCCTTTTTCTCTGTAACTGTTAAAGTTACATGAGCCCTGTCCTCCTTTTCATATGGTCAGCCCATCCTCTTTCCCCTTTCGTCAGCAAGACTCCAAAGCACATGCCCCCAACAAAGGAAAAGCGAAAGGACAGCACTTGACAGCGACTTAAGGGCACATTAAAGTCACTTCAGGAAAATAATCCAGATTTTCCCTGCACCAAAATAATATGCAAAACAGAGGAAAAGAGGCAAAATGGATGCAGGACAGGTCATGTGAGTCCCACGCTGCAAAACCAAATACCAGGCATGGCAAGAGTACATTAAACCGCTGGTGTGATGGAGCTCACAGTTCATTGCACGCAGAAAATGCTATGAAGACTCTTAATCATGCTATTCCAACTTAGGCTTCAGTCTTTTATCTTTTACACAATTACCTGGGAGTAAATCCTGTAGAAGTTATAGGATATATACTTCTGAGTAGACCTGATTAGGATTGCATGATTAGAAAACTGAAGAAAGGAGTCATACTACTAGCCTGCTAATCTATGTAAGGCTAATATCCAGCTAACTCAGCATTAAGCAACCATTAGGCAAAATAGCCTTCATTTCCTTTTAAAAAGGGAAGTGCTTGGCTTCTTCTAATAGCAAACCAGCTCTACCTCCGAAACAATCTTGGCTTAATATTCCCTCAATGCTGCTGCTCTCAACACTGAAGCAAATGCTACCCATCTTTCTTCTTCAATTACTGATGATGCTTTGAAGTCTTCGCAACAGTCACAAACATCATGCTGCAGTTTGAAGGGGGGAAATGGATTTTGGAACCCACTGAAAGGAATTACTGGAAAAAGTAGTTAGTTTAATAACATCAGGGAGGGACCTGCCAAGTACTTTTCCTTTGCAAACCCACATGGTGTGTGTATGGAAGCAACAATAGGATATCTTGCCAGTTAACAATCAGACTGCTAAAGGAACTGGGGATGTATTATTTAAAAAGTGCATTCATGGAGAAATCCGTTTCAGTTCATTTTTGATTAGGGTTTATCCAGTTTGCACCTTCAGGACTGAACATGCATTCAGAAGCAATCTGCAGTTGAAGTCTGCACATTTCTGATCTTGCAGTGTGATTTATGGACCAAAAACAATGTGTTCAACAGCATGCATACATTTGAAAAATGGGCATGAAAAAAAGTGTACTTTTGAAAAATGCACACAAATACACTAATCAATGGGGCAAGAAGGTGTACATTTCAAAGTTGCACACAATTGTGTCCATTTGTAACAATATGCATGGAAATATGTGCAGATTTTCATGTGAAAATAATAAAATACAACTTGCAATCTGATACAGAGTTGAGTCAGAATGGGTTTCAAAATGGAATTCGGGAAACTTAGGTGAGCTCGCATCCCCCCCCCTGATTTGCACATCCCTATAACATGTGACCTCAATGGAGCTTACTCCCAGGTAAGTGGCTATAGGATTGTGGCCTCAGTATATGCTTGAGGAATTCGATCTGATTTGCACTCTCAGGCTAATGTGCAGAATGCTACTTTGCCATCCCTTGGATTTCCCTTCTCCAAATGAGGTGATGCATGTCTTTGTAATTTAACTGTATCAAAATGTGCATTTCAATGTGTATTTTAAGAGAAAGTAAAAAATTAAACAAGTATTTGAGAGGAAAGGAACATTTTAAAATGTATTAAAATATGTCTTTAAATACACATTTTGAAGGAATTTGTATTTTCTTGTATTTTTTGGCAGATAACCATGGAAATAGAATTATGGATAAAAACATGTGAAAGTGACATGGACCAGAAACAGATAGATTTGCCCATCCTTAAATCAGTGTGCTGAGCACTTTACTAATCTAATCCTAGGGTTCATGGAGAATTTTCCAGAGAGATTGAATTCTGATTGTGTAATATTTCCTTTTCTCTTAGGCATTCTTCACATGTTAGCTTGGCTCACTTTTACTAAAAATGTATCAGCCACTAGAAAATTCTGGAGAAGTCTAGAGGTTTTGATGTACAAAATGCCAGCCCCCATTTACCTTAGCATAATCCCTGCATTGTGAACTATACCACAATAATCTGCTGCATCATTTTCTTCTTCCTACGGGAGTGCAGCTCTGCTGATGACATATTAAGCCAGCCCAGACTGTTTGGTTGTTTTTTAGAATGGGGCAAAAATGCCCTCCAGAGATTGGATTCCTCTTTGGAGGTGGGCAAAATCTAAGAATTTTGGGGTGGGTTTACCTTAAAGATGAGGTGGCCAAGGGCTGTGGCTTTTTTGACAAAAAGGAGCAGCCATCTTGTTTCCATAAGAATGCCCATGAGACATTATGTCCAAGTACAAAGGAAATGCTGTCAGACTGCTAAGAGCAACCAAGCCCCACATGAAACTCCAGCAAAGCCTGTTCATTTGATTTGTTAAACAAAACAAAACTCTTAACACCTCACATCTCTGAAGTAGGCCCACCTTCACCTGAAAAGTATTTGAATTCTCCCTCCCCACCTCCAAAGTAGCCTTTATTTTCCACTATTTTTGAGGGGTTGGATAGTCCTTTGGTCCAGCCTGATAGTGTTGCCTGGTTACCTGGGCAACAGGGGGACTCATCTTGCCCTCTGAAACTATGCTGCACAACCCTCCCCCGCCCCTGCAACTTTAACAGTTGTGATGAAGAGGGAATATCACCAGGAACTAATTGCATACAAATGACACTGGCTGAAATTCCCTTTTCTGTACAACTGTTAAAGTTACAGGAGCCCTGACCTGGATTTTATCTGGTCACCCTATTGTAGGTTGTAACTATCCATTTCTTTAGGGACGATCTCAGTGTTCAGTCCCATCAAATCTTTGGAGTTCTTAAGGGGGTAGTGTTGGTGGAAACCACCTAGGATCAGGACTGGGTGATGTTAGGGTGGAGGAAAGCAATATTGGATAGATGGAAAGAAATATTGGTGGGGTCAACTTAGATGGAGGCAATCATCTTTTATTTTCATACAGTATTGCTCAGAACCATGCTACATTTTCACGTAGCAATGTTCTCAGTGCCATTCTTCAGATAATTTTAAGCAACTGGAAGGGGTTTCTGTTCATTTGATATTACAAAGGGGGAGGAGGAAATGGAAAGGGCATCATGCTGCTATGTCAAATTTTATCTCATTCACCCAAAAGCTAGATTATTTTTCAGGAACTCCCCAAGGATTCCACACCTGTACTGCAGAACAAAGGTCCAGGAAGGTGGGAGGGGTGGTCTTGTGCTAGGCTGACCATATGAAAAAGAGGACAGGGCTCATGTAACTTTAACAGTTGTAGAGAAAAGGGAATTTCAGCCAGTGTCATTTGTATGCAATTAGTTCCTGGTGAAATTCCCTCTTCATCACAACAGTTAAAGCTGCAGGGGCCCTACCTTCATTCTAGTATAGTGCCTGCACCTTTAACTGTTGTGATGAAGAGGGAATTTCACCAGGAACTAATTGCATACAAATGTCTCTGGCTGAAATTCCCTTTTCTAGGGTGCCCAGATCGCCCGGGGTTTCCCGGTCTTAACCGGGAAAACTGGGGTGATCCGGGCCGACTGGGGGGCGGCAGGGGCAAACCGGGCCTTGAGGAGCCCAGATGGCAGGTCCTCTGCTGTCGCCGCTGCTGCTGGGTCTGCCACCGCCGCCAGGTCTGCCGCCGCCACCACTGGGTCCTCTGCCACCGCCAGGTCCTCCACTGCTGACAGGTCCGCTGCTGCCAGGTCCTCCACCAGAGGCCACGCAGAAGAGGCGGGAGAGGGCTGAATCCAGAAGTTATGTAATCGGCCCTCCCCCACCTCTTCTGCGTGGCCTCTGGCCTCCTCGGGGTTTGTCGCAATGGCGATGAGCCCCGAGGAGCCCGGATGCCCGCACGGAAGAGGCGGAGGAGGCTGACATCACTTCTGGAATCAGCCCTCCTCCGCCTCTTCTGTGTGGGCATCCGGGCTCCTCGGGGCTCGTCGCCATCGTGACAAACCCCGAGGAGGCCAGAGGCCACACAGAAGAGGCGGGGGAGGGCCAATGACATAACTTCCAGATTCGGCCCTCTCCTGCCTCTTCCGTGCGGCGTCTGGTCTGATGAGCCCGGTAGCTGCGGCAGCGGACCCGGCGGGGCGGCGGCGGCGGACCCAGCGGGGCGGTGGTGGACCCGGCGGGGAGGCGGAGGCAGCAGACCCGGCAGGGCGGTGGCAGCGGCGGACCCAGCGGCGGCAGAGAACCCGGTAGGTCCGGGCTGAGTTTTTTTTGGGGGGGTGGCTTGGTGGTGGGGTTTGTTTCAGGTGGGGAGGTGCCTGCTTGTTGGCCGCATGGCGGGCGGCCTTTTTAATTTTTTTAATTTTATGTTGGGGGGGTCTGCTTTGGTGGGCACGCCCCCTTTGGGCAGCAATTTTGAACCGGGATTTTGCTTTGCAAAATCTGGTCATCCTACCCTTTTCTCTACAACTGTTAAAGTTACATGAGCCCTGTCTTCCTTTTCATATGGTCAGCCTATCTTGTGCAGCCCTGCATTACCTTATGTAGTCCTGCATTACCTGAAGGCCAAATTTCATTTCAGAGAAGCATTTGAGGGTGACATTCCAGGGGTGGGCAGGTCTGAAGGCAAAATGGTGGGGCCAAAATTCCAAAAATACCAGCATAATTTAGCTTAAAGTTCTTCCAGCTAGTAAGTAAGCCTTAGAAGAGGCATTTCAATTTTTTAGAATGCTGGGGAGTAGGAACTGCACAAAATTCAGTGAACCACCAAATGATTGGTGGATGGGGCCAGGGGGTGGCCATCTGGGGAACCCTGGAGGGCTGGATTGGCACCCTGAGAGGGCTGGTTTTGTCCCCTGGGCCTGAAGTTCTGCACCCCTGCCTTGAAGTACAATAAAGCCACCATCTCATTTACACATGGCTGACCTTGAAGCAAATTGATAGAGTGCTGGAGATTTATGATCAACTATCCTGTCTCTTTAATTTAATTAAAAAGCATACATAGGGGCCTTCCTGAATTGTATGAGGACCATGCTGATGATGTAGTTAAGCCTTTCCCTTGTTCCATTTCTTTATTTAAATCTCTTGAACCCAATACTTATTTGCTCCACTAGTAACCATTAGAGGGGGAGATATTTATATCGGGAGAAGAGGACAGGGCAACATATGTACACTTAGGTTCAACTCTTGACTCCCAATTATCCCTCTCTGCTTTATTTATTTATTTATTTTTAGTAGTAGTCATTTATATTATTAGATTTGCTGGTTGTACTTGGCATCTCAGTTGGTGTTTACCACTACCAAATGAAATTAATTTCTGCCTAAATCCATTCATTCTCTCGCTCTCTTTCAGGGTTATTCTATGTATTTTGAATGTTGTTCAGCCTTATCTCACTTCCTCAACACTTATAATTCAGAAAGCCTTTAGGTCACCCAAAGAAAATAAATTTAACATGTTTACTTCATAATACATTTGAAATATATTATTGTTGCCTTTCGCTGCTTGCTATCTTGGAGCAATAAAGTGCTTATTTATTAAGAAAAGAAAAGAAGGAATACTGGGTGACTGAAAGAAATAATGCAATGCTATTCCAAATAAGAATTAAACACAAGCAATTTATTTTTTAAGTATTGGATTCCTTTTAATTTGTATTATCTCTTGCTACCTATTCAGCCTATGATCTTGTTTGCCTTTTCTTAACTACTGCAATAAATTGGAATAATGGTTTCAATAATTTTTGACAACTCCTAAATGTATTTTTTTCCTGGAAGAGTGTACTGCAGTGCATAAAATGTTATATGTGTATATATATATTATGATCTTTCCCCTTGTTCCATATTTAATTTGTCTGTTTTCACAGTGTGCAGCACTGACTGGTACAATTACCCTTACAGTGATTAAACTATTTATTTTTCAGCTTTGCAAACCATAATATGCAGCATCCACAGTACAGATTATTACCAGCATATCTATCTTTCCTTCTCTACTATCTTCAATAAACACAGCCAATTTGTCCACCAGTTCTATGCATGCTTCCTTAACCTAGAGCATCCTTCCTTAACCTGGTGCCCTGCATATATTTTGGACCTTAATTTCCACCATCCCCAGCCACTATAGTCAATGTCAGGAACCTTGGGAGTTGTTTTCCAAGACATCTGGAGGGCATCAGGTTGTAGAAGGCTGTAGCAGGTGATAAGTGTTGAGGGGATAAGAAGGATCACATCCACAAGCTAGCATACCCATTGCCACTCAGAAACCTCATTTTGACACACTCCCTTTCACTGGCCCCATGTGTGTACAAATGTATGCATGTATGTAAGGATTCTCCAGTAGATTTGAACACATGCCTACTCAACACAGCATGCCTATTCAACTGTCAGTGAAGGAGAAACTTTCCCCAAAATACAAGGGTGAGACCCACAACATTGATCCAACAGTGGAAAGGATACTGTTGGCAGAATAATTTACAACCCGTGAAAAAGGGGCTTGGATGTTTGAATTAAACCAGGATGGTCGAAATCTGAATGATACACAGCCACAGACCACTGGAAGTTCAGGTTCCCTTTTGAATATAGGAGATCTAACAGCTTTCTTTATGGATGTTATAAACATGAGCCACTGAAGAACTATTGATTTGAAATGTTTGTGGCAATTCAATAATGTAAAGTGCTTTTAAAACGAAATTGTGTCAGAGGTTTTTCTTATTTGTATGTACACATGTTATTAAGTCACTTTTGTGACAGCTGTATGTCAACATACAGTGGATCTATAAATGCATTCTTTTACTTCTGGAATAATTGTGTTTTTTTAAAAAAAAACATACATAATTTGCTGATAGTGATGATTTTAGGGTCCATGGGCATATTTGGTCCTGGACACAACCATTAAATAGCTGTCTTGGGTGGACATGGCTAGTCATAAAGGACAAGTAGCCTGCCCTAGGACATTCATAGGAAATTAAGATGGCAGCAACTACAGGGTCCCAATTCACTTTCAAACAATCTGAGCTGCTAAGAAGAAGATAGATAGAGATAGATAGACAGACAGACAGACAGACAGACAGACAGATATAAACATGTTAACATAAAAATTGAGAGGGGTAAGTTGTCTCAGGGCTCCATCACACCAGCGTTTTATGCCTGGTTTTGCAACACGGTACTCACATGACATTGTCACTGTCCTGCACTCATGTTGCCTCTTCCCCTCACTTTTCTGTCTTATTTTGGAGTGGGGAAACTCTAATTCATTTCCTCCATGTGGGATTAAAGTGCCCTCCCACCCCTGTGTATTGCTGTCCACCCATTTTTTTCTTTTGTTGGGGGCATGTGCTTTGAACGTGTGCTTGCTGATGAAAGAGAAGAGTGGGGTGATTCTCCTCCAGCACACCATGTCAAATGAACTGAGCTGGTAGAATGGGCTTTTGCGGCTCCAACCCCACCCTCCTTGCCTCCTTGCCAGCAGAAATGGTGCCCAGCCAATTAAACATAGAATCAGTAAAATCAGTAAATGTTGAATCGGTACAAAGCCAGAATGAGTGGGGGAGGCTCCCACGTCCATCACCTGACAAGAACCAATGAAGTGGAGGGAGAAGGAGAAGGGGCAGGGTGGGGTGGGGTGGGGCAGGCGCAATAACAGGAGAGCAAACAAGTAAAAAGAGAGTCCCCTGGTATAGCTAAGATCGTGAAAGGGACCAGCACTTGCCGGCTAAAGCACCAAAGGTCAAAATTGTGGGTGCATACCAGGAAAAAAAAGTAGGTGTGATGGAGCTCTCAGTGTGGGCACCAAGGAAGGTGTCTGGGGCACATTGGTATCTGAAGGCACCACATTGCCTACCTCTGATCTAACCACATACACACATTTAAAAAGTGCAATTATTCATTACCTGAGACATCTGGTGCTCATTTCATCTGCTCACATGAGTGCTTCAAAGGCTGGGTTGAAGTCATTGATAAAATTCTATGACTAGAGATAAGGAGGTCAGGCCCTGAGCAGCGCCTGGATCAAGGACCAGGTGGGAACCATATGTGAGCTGTACTGACAAGAAGCTATAGATCTAAGAAATAAAAGAATGAATAATCATATGAGGAATGGAACATCAGAAGGAAGGAGTTAAGGAAAGCCACAGATTTGCATTTTGTGAGTAGTTTTGGAAACTCTTCTCCTACTCTTGAAGGCTGATCAGTGATCTTCTTCCTTGCTCATCTGCTACTGGGCTCATGCAAGAGGTTAGTGGCAGAGTGCTGTGAACTGCCAGGAGAGCTTCAGCTATTGGGCAGTATAGAAATGTAATAAATAAATAAATAAATAAATAAATGATAGGGGCATAGCTGAGTGGTAGAGAGCATGCTCTGCTGGCATAAGATCTCTCTCTCTCTCTCTCTCTCTCTCTCTCTCTCTCTCTCTCTCTCTCCCCCCCCCCCAGATTCAAGCCCTGGGATCCCAGTGAAGGAGAGCATTATTATGTGTGAAGAGCTAGCTATGTATGGAGATCCAGCCAACAGAGATTTCCATTTTTTTCTTTGTGGTAGGGAGTACATCCATGACACAGATGAATTTACACAATCATTCTGATAAACTTCCATGTAAGTTTACAAGTCTTTGATAGATGATTGTATTCAATATGTTCAAGTGGATCATTAATAGTATAAATATTTAAACTGTGATAAATGATTGAGGAGTCATTTAGCTTCTTCTAGTGTACCGAATTTTTGCTCAAGAACATTTTCAGGGAGAAAACGAGGAGTTCCCTAAACAACTCTGTCGCCTTCCTCTTTTCTTTCCTCTCTTTTTTCTTTTCTTTCTCTCTCTCTTTTGCATGCTGTTGTCTACTGATGAATAGCTGCTCCTGTGATGTTTTACTGTTTATAGCCAATTTATATATAATGTAAGTATTTGCAATGTGTTAAGGATATTTACTATTCAGGAAGTGCTGTGTAGACTTCAGATACCAGGTTGGTAAATGGTTAAATCTGGTGGGAGGGAGAGAGAGTGAATAGAATGTGAACTGAATGCTGATTGGCTGGTGGTTCAAAGGTCTGGATTGGCAGTTAGCCATGAGGGGGAGGAGTTAAGAGAGGCAGTAAAAATTGCATGTGGAGAAAGAGGGAGTTGTAATCTGGGTTTGTCTGTGGAAGGGGTCTAGTGAGAGTATAGGAACTCTCGTATGTTATCCTTTCTTCCCCAAAATTCCATAATGAACTCTTTGTGATCCTCAGAGCTGTTCTTCTGCTGTATGTTTGCTTCACATTTAAACCCCCTGTACTTCAATATTGATTGAAATTCTTACACAAGCAACCTATAAGCATTTATATACAATGTTCTATTATTATAAGGACTATAAGCTTAAATTGCTTTAATCATCCCGTTAATTATGTTTAGTTAAGATGTGATTAACCAGGTTTTTAATTAAAATCATTTTTGTTGATTTGTTGGTGGGGCAAGTTTTAGATGATAAATGCTTTGTTTATTCTTTTTTTAGTTTATTTTTGTTCTGCTGTTACTGTAATAAGAAATGAAAAATGCTTATAGAAATTTATATTGCACTTTTTTCAACATATCAAAAAACAGCTGCACTGAGGTTTTCATAATATGCAAATATATTTAAATTTAATCAATTACATTTCAGTTAATCTGTTCAAAGGCAGATGGTGAGCCAACCACCAATTATTTAATTGACTAACAGATGCTATTAACCATTTCATCTGATAATAAACAGCTCATACTGGAAGTGATTGTTAGGTAAATTGATTTTTAGTAAATATTTGATGCCTAATGGTTATGCCTTTGCATTCTTTTCTCTAGAATATTCTACAGTGAGGAATGTATCATAATGTTTTTAAAAAATTGCTTCTGAGAGCACACTGGTACAATAGGCTGCTGCTCACTTTTAGCTTGTTCCTATGAGCCATACCCTAGACATCAAATAATAAGATCTAGTGTGAGGATACTGGTGGTGAGACCCACAGCAGAAAAATCCTTAGACATTGCTCCCTTATCGCATGTCAAAGCTCAGCCACACAAATGCCTGTACCTGCTTGTGGTGGGGAGCGTACAGCTTCATTGTACTACATTCCTAAACCATAATAAATATTTGAGGGGTGTATGCTAGTAAGGTCTTGACAATGCAAGACAAGAAAGGGAAGGATATTGTTTGAGAGCCAGTGTGGCGTGTTGATTAGAGGGTTGGACAGGGAGTCAAGAGATTCAGGTTCTAGTCCTCACTCAGCCATGGAAGCTCACTGGGTGACTTCAGGGCAGTCAGAGGCTGAATTCGGACAACACGATAGTCAATGGTGGGGTAATAATAAACTTTACAGTTGTTCATCTAGGGGGTACTCCCCACACAACATGGTAATAAATAATCAACTGTGGTGTGGATTAGGATCAGTGCTGAGTTGACTATGGCAGCATTCGGATGACACGATAGTCAATAGAACTGATAATTGTTTCACGTCCCCCAGTTGCTTATTGTGTCGTCCGAATTCAGCCACAAACTCTCAGCGCAACCTGCCCCACAGGATTGTTGTTGTGAGGATAAAATGGAGAGGAAGAAGATTCTGTACACTGCCTTGAGTTCACTGTAGGAAAATAGGTGGGATATAAATGATGATGATAATGATAATAAGATTGTTTGAAATGTGAATTGACACTTATGGATTTGTTTGGGTTAATATATTGTTACTCAGTGTCAATAGCTCAGGGATTTGCAACTAGATTTGCAAGCTAGTCAGTTTTAATAAATCTTATTTATTATTTTTGCAACTAGTTTTGCTTCCTGCATAGAAGTGCCTCTAATCATTTTGATGTTTTGTTTTGTTTTTCTAGGAAAGTCTATAGACAGAGGCAAAATGTTCACGATGTAGCTCCCTCCCTAGTACCCTTTCAGAGTGAAGGTAAATCTTCTTGCCCTCTTATGACTTGGATAATGTGCATTGTTAAAGGATCCCTGATTGGCTTGGAGCACTTCAAAAAGGACAGGGTAGGGATGGAGGATGGCACTGGAGCAATAACAGAGTGGAAAAGCAACTGCTACAGGTAGGGAAAATGCGTAGACACAAAACTTACAGAGTAGTGTTTTTTGTGTGCGTGCATGTGTGTGTGAATATATTTTCCCAATCTTTTTTTTGTAATAAATATTCATCATCACCCTAAATCTATCAGCAGTGTTGGAGCAGTGGACTATGTTCATTGGCTCTGGGTGGATGCTTTTTAAAGTCATAAAATCACACACGTACACCCACATCCTTTCAGTCTCAGTACTCACTTGCAGCAAGAGTTCTTCTTTCTTCCCTTTTGTTCCCCAGCAATTATTGAAAGGAAAGTCTTATAAGAGCACATGTGATGGTTACCTAGCAGCCACCTCACCCATCCCCTATTATTTCCTAAAGTCTAAAGATTTTATAGAATTTTGTATGATGGATACACCATATTTCATAGATTCTAAGACACACTTTTCTCCCATGTTTAGATCTGTAAAAATGGGGTGCGTCTTAGAATCGATGGCGCCTTGCAATTGCGGGATTTCTCCCGTGTTTTGCAGAAGGCATTAGGGTTCTGCATGCCCCCCGTGACTCACCCTAGCGGGTCCCAAGGCACCCCACAAGGCCGTTCAGAAGTCCCCCCTCCCCCCTTCCCTTGATCGCTGCTGCCTCGGCCTGGGAAGGCTTCAGTACTGGGAAAGAGGCAGCTATCTCAGGAAATCTTGCGAGAACTTGGCCTCCTTCCCAGGCCGAGGCAGCAGCGATCAAGGGAAGGGGGGAGGGGGAAGGGGAGACTTGCGGGGCCCTAGCCCTAATCCTCCCACCTCCCCACTCACCTTGATCACTGCTGCCTCGGCCTGGGAAGGCTTCAGTACTGGGAAAGAGGCTGAGATCTCGCGAGATTTCCTGAGATTGCGGCCCCTTTCCCAGTACTGAAGCCTTCCCAGGCTGAGGCAGCAGCGATCAAGGTAAGTGGGGAGGGGGGACGTGCGAGGGGAAGGGGGACTTGTGAGGGAGAGGAGGGACTTGCAGGGCCCTAACCCTCCCACTCCCACTCCCCCTTCCCCACTCACCTCCATCGCTGTCGCCAGTATTCACTGCCGCTGCCGCTGCTCCGCACCGCTGGCAAAGCTCCCCTCGGCCTGGCAAGGCATTGTTACTGGGAATCCAGTAACGATGCCTTGCCAGGCTGAGGTGGCAGCAATCAAGGTAAGAGGGGAGGGGGAGAGGGGAGGGGGGACTTGCGGAGCCCTAACCCTCCCCCCTCCCTTCCATCGCCCATCCTCGCTGCCGCTGCTGCTCCACACTGCTGGCAATGCTCGCCTTGTTACTGGGAACAACACCTTGCCAAGCTGAGGTGAGCACTGGCGGCGGTGTGGAGCAGCGGTGGCAGCGGCAAGGACAGGCGATGGCGATGGAGGTGAGTGGGGAGGGGGGAAGGGGTGCTGAAATTAAGGTGCATCTTAGAATCGATGCAAAGCTTTTTCCCTGTTGGTGGCCCTGAAATTTAGGTGCATCTTACAATCGATGGTGTATAACATTCGGTGAAATACGGTAGTTACCCTTACAGGAAGAAGCCATTGGTAAATAAGAGTGGGAAGGGAAGATGGGAACCTAAGAGGTTGTGAGCCTTCAGTAGCTGACCTCTAGGAAAGGGGAAAGATTCTACTCTCCACTGGAGCCTAAGCTGGAACCATGGTTTCTGGTGAAGATGGAAGCATTAACAGAACAGAACCAAGATGTGTTGCTTTCAACAATTTCTGGGCTGATTTGGAAATACATGGAGGCCTCTGCAAGCGTGGGAAAAGAATTTCATCCACCCCTCCATGCTTTTGTGGCCTTGGAACATGTGAGATCTTTTTTTACAAAAACAAAAAAAACCCAAAAAACATCCCTTTCAGTTATGGGATTATTTGCGAGGTGTAGGGTGCAAATAACGAGTCGAGACAAGAAAGTTGGGTATAAAATGGGCCACTTTTATTAAAGATCTGCAGAAGGGAGTAAAACCTATGCGGGCATCCTCTCTTGGCCTCTTCCAGGCCAAATCTTAGGAATGGGCGAACGATTCTCTGACCTCAAGGTGGCAGCACACGTTCGCCACCCCTTGGTCTTACCCCATATGGGGTTGGGAGGCCTTCCTTTGTCACAACACCCATGCCGCAGTGCTCCGAATGTGTGAGTAGAGTTGGCCTCAAAGGTAAACCTTATTCCCATGATCTGGTGCCGCGGGGCTCCCAGATGTGGGCCTCAGGTATTACCCTTTACCTCAACGGTTCCTGAGAATGTTCACCATTTGAAAATGCCCCTAAGGATGCCCGCACCTACCACCAAATTAAAGTGACCGAATTGATACAAATCCACCTATTTACTACTCCCCAGCTGTCTTACAGTATGAAGTAGGCAAAAAAAAAACTCCTAACCAAATTAGGATAAGAGTAAAAATTCCTACTTGGCCTCCTAATGACAACCAGCTAGCCCATACTGTTTACAGGGAGGGGAGGGAGGGAGCTTCACAGAGATGAAGAGGGCGGGCAGGCCCGTTAGCTGGCTATTTAAGCCGCTCGGCCCTGCCCCGCCCCGCCCAGTGGCACCATATGGATGCTCCAATCAGCAGCATCCACCTCGGCTCTTCTCCCCCCCACCCGCAAATATCATCCCACGCCCAATTGGGCTGGGGATTTCACTTGCGAGGTGTAGGGTGCAAATAACGAGTCGAGACAAGAAAGTTGGGTATAAAATGGGCCACTTTTATTCAAGATCTGCAGAAGGGAGTAAAACCTATGCGGGCATCCTCTCTTGGCCTCTTCCAGGCCAAATCTTAGGAATGGGCGAACGATTCTCTGACCTCGAGGTGGCAGCACACGTTCGCCACCCCTTGGTCTTACCCCATATGGGGTTGGGAGGCCTTCCTTTGTCACAACACCCGTGCTGCAGTGCTCCGAATGTGTGAGTAGAGTTGGCCTCAAAGGTAAACCTTATTCCCATGATCTGGTGCCGCGGGGCTCCCAGATGTGGGCGTCAGGTATTACCCTTTACCTCAACGGTTCCTGAGAATGTTCACCATTTGAAAATGCCCCTAAGGATGCCCGCACCTACCGCCACGGGGACTGACAAGCCACTTGATTAGTCATTCCCCCCCCACCTGGCCTCTATTGCTACCCTTAAACCCTTCTGCAAATCAGCCCAAAACAAGTCATTGCTGCTGTCCGAAAGATGTACACCATCCAGACGGTATAGCTCCCTCCGGGAATGCACGACGTCAGGATGTTGAATACTGACATCCCCATATTTGGATAACTCCTTACACATTTCGGAGTTCACCTTCCAGCAGGCATGCTCCAATGCCAGAGGGTCGCTACCCTCTCTCCAGGCAAGCCTGGGCAACAAACATGACAACATGATCAGCACGCCGGGCCATCGCTGCCGAATGATTTCCAAATCGGCCATAGCTTGCAGAATCAAGGCCTTGCCTTTAAGCAAGCCCAAATCGTTCCCCCCTAGATGGATCATAAGGATTTTTTGGGGGGGACGAAAAATGACATCCCCATATTTGGATAACTCCTTAAACCTGTCGGATTTTACCATCCTGCGGGTACGCTCCAACGCCAGAGGGTCGCACCCTCTCTTCCAGGCAAGCCTGGGCTCCAATGCCAGAGGGTCGCACCCTCTCTTCCAGGCAAGCCTGGGCTCCCTCGCCAGAGGGTCACACCCTCTCTTCCAGGCAAGCCTGGGCTCCAATGCCAGAGGGTCGCACCCTCTCTTCCAGGCAAGCCTGGGCTCCTTCGCCAGAGGGTCGCACCCTCTCTTCCAGGCAAGCCTGGGCAACAAACATGACCACATGATCAGCACGCTGGGCCAACGCTGCCGAATGATTTCCATGATTTCCGAATGATCGCTTGCAGAATCAGGGCCTTGCCTCTAAGCAAGCCCAAATTGTTCCCCCCTAAATGGATCATAAGGATTCGAGGGGGGGGGGGACGACAGGCACACTGCTGGAATAAGGTGGGAAGAAGCCGCTCCCACCGCATGCCGCATCTGCCCAGCCATAGACTGGATGCACAGAGACTCAACCCAAGCTGGGTTCCAAAGCTGGAGGAGGATGCTCGCCGGCCGGCCCAAAAGACCATGCTGTGTCTGCATATGATCACTCTCACTGGGGTCTGCCTTCTCCAGGTATCTATAATCAAACATGGGCATGTCAGCAACGCAAACAATTGACTACTTCCCAGAAAACTTTCTGACTGTACGTCTTGAAGGCAGAGGAATGCCATCTCACCACGGCTGGTATCTGTGTGGGAGAGAAACCCGCACTGGCCACCGTTGATGCGGCACCTATTCGAAAGGAATGGGTCCCAAACAGATCTGCTGGGAGACCCAAGTACCTCACAGCCCACTTTGTCACCGACTAGAATTGATACTTGGTCAGTGGAGATCCGTCCAAATGACAAAAGAGGAATCTCAAGTCACTCCCCCTTTTCCCGAGGTATGTCCTCAACGCTTTTATTGGGCATAGTTGCGCCAGTGGTGCGAGAAAAATGGCAATGTCCACCCCTTTTCCCCTTTGAGCCATTTTAGAATGTCGTAACCTAATAGTGACTCCTGAATCTGAGAAGGTTACATCCCTACACTGCAGCGCTCTGCCTGTGCTATGAGTGTTTGATGCTGCTACAAGTTCAGAAATCCTAAAGGCTCCAAAGAATGCCGTCAAGGCGGCCGCATGAAAAAACAGAGCCTCATAATTTGGAGAGCATAGCTCGTCCCAGGCCATCCCTAGTCCAATCAGAATGTCAAGGATACTGGGATCCTTGCATCCGGGGCTCTTGGCGACACTCTAGACCAGCCCTTGAAGGTATGCTTAACTCACTCATCTGTGGTAGAATCCGCTACACCGCGGATTTTAGCCAAAATTGACAGAGCAGCTAGTTTGCCTCCTATGGTGCGTGCAGCTAACCCAGTCCTGCGCAACATCGCGCAGAATTGCAGTATCTGGTCAACCGGAATTGGCCTGTGCTCCCGTAAATTGTAGGTGGTCAGGAATTCCTGAAACTGCCTACCTGTCTTGCTATAGACTGCCCTGGTGCCAGGCGCCACAGACTGTCACATGGCTTGCACTATGTCAGCCCTCCAATTTCCCATAGCGTTGCTGGCATCGTTTCCGGCAGTGGCCGCGCCCCAGGAGCCAGTTCCCGGAACCTCTGAACCTGCTGACGCGATAAAGCATCAGCAATATCATTCTTGATTCCCGGCACGTGCCGTGCCTTGAACCAAATGTTATGTGCCAAACAATACAAGGTGAATGCCCTGACAAGCCCCATCACCCTGGGGCTACGCAAGGTCAGCGTGTTGATGACCTGCACCGTGGCTTGGTTGTCACACCAGAAGTGGACTACAAAGGTAACCATTTGTGCCGCCCAGGTGTGCATTGCCACAAAATGGGGGGGGGGGGAATTCTAGGAATGTTAAATCTCTGCAAATGCTTTTAGCCAACCAAACCGAGGGCCATCTCACAGCACACCATCGATCCTGGCAAATTACTCCGAATCCCAGAGTGCCAGAAGCGTCGGAATGGACCTGCATCTCAGCCTTGAGAAGTAGGTCGTGTTGCCAAAAGGACACACCATTATACTTATTTAGGAATGTAACCCACATATTCAGGTCTTGACGCATCTCGGTCGACTCACGGACCCTATGGTGTGGTGAGTGAAGGCCCTGCCTGGCTGCGCACAAGCGCCGGATGAAAGCTCTCCCTGGTGTGATGACACGGCAGGCAAAGTTTAAATGCCCCACTATCTCTTGTAATTAGGACAGTGTCGCTTTGTGTGAGCCAATCAAACTCTGGAGCTTATTGAGAAGTGTCTGCAGCTTGTTCTGAGGCAATCTGCTGCCCTGTGCCATGGAAACCAAGTCGATTCCGAGGTATCGGAGGGTAGTGGCAGGGCCCTCCGTTTTTCCATGTGCTAAAGGGGACCCCCAGCTCGTTGGCCAACTCCTGAAACTGCTGCATCAGGAAGTGGCATTGGTTAGATCGCCTCGGCCTGATGAGTAAAAAATTCATCCAAGTAGTGAGTCACATCCTCTAGTCCGGTCCTGTCTCGTAACGCCCATTCTAAGAATGACTGAACCTCACGAACATGGCACACGAAATGGAGCATCCCATGGGTAATGCCCTGGCGACGTAAAATTGGTCCTAAAACAAAATCCTAACAGATTAAAGTCTCAGGGATTGATGGGTAATATGCAAAACACGGGTTTTATGATGCATTTGCCCATCAACGCCCCCGCTCCGCTCTTGTGGACCAATGCCACTGCTGCATCGCACGAAGCATATCTTACTGAGCATAAATGCTCTGGTATGGCATCAGTTACTGACGCTCCCTTGGGGAAGGACGGGTTATGAATTAACCTGTACTCCCCAGGTGTCATCTCTGGCGCTATGCCCAGAGGAGACACTCACAGGTTGGGAATAGGTGGTTTATCGAAGGGGCCCAGTACCCTCCCCGAACTGACTTCTTTAGCAATTTTCTGACACCATGGCTTCCATTGCCTGTATAGAATTCTGATTTTTGGCTATGGAAGCAAACCTCAGTCCTCTATATGGAATCATAAAAACATCAGTAGAACCAGCGTCTAAGTACACTGCATCCTCCTTAACCGGGTATCGTGCCAGTAATTGCCTAAGGGGTTCAAGCCTAATTGGACTGGGGCACTTTGGGAGGCGGCTGTTGTCCCCCAGGGCCCGCAGGTTTCTTGAAGTTGGATCCACCTCGGAAGGTGCCCCTTCCCCTCTTATTGGACGGGCAGCTATGCGCGGGGTGGATGCCCCCACAAACAAGGCACTCATGCCTGTATCTGCAGGGGGATCTTGTGCAGAAGCCACGGGAGCTAAATTCCCAACAGGGCGGGTGGAGTTGAACCCCCTGCCCCGCCAATCCACTCAGGGTGGTGGCGGGTTGCGGCTTTTCCAGAAGGTGACCGCTGTCCGCCCAGTCTCCCAGACCCGGTTTGGCTGGCGTCATAAATTGCAGCCACAGGTCGTTATCTTTAACATCCCACTGTAGCGTACGGTCGAAGGCAACCCTTCTACGGAAGGATGCATCATAGGCCAACCAGGCCCTGCCCTCGTATTCCCTATACACCCGATAAATCATAACAAGGCATTTTGTGAGGATGTGCCCTTTGGAAGGGAAGCGTTGAACAACGCCCATATAAATTAAGAAACCTGGCAACCAATTGGTCCATGTCCTGGCTACCCGTTTCTTTCGTAGCTTCTCCGCTACCCTCTCTGCCGCTCTATCCTTGTCTAAGTTCTCTGGTTCTCGGAATAATAAGGAAAAGGCATCTATAAATTCCCCTTTTAAAATCATGTCTCCCGTAGCCGGTAGGAGGTGGTAGCCCAGAGGAGCCGACGTACTCCTGGTGGGAATGGCCGACCTCTCCGCGCCTGCCAAGAGGTCCCAGTCTGCCATGATTGATGTAGCAGCCGAACCGGCAGGACCTTGCCACACCTCTGCATAAGCCGCTACGACAGCTGGCACCTGCAAAGCTGAGCCCCCCCCCAACCGGGACAGCCCCCATTTCGGAAATTGCATTAACCTGTGTTTGAGCGGAAGGGTCTATCGGTGCCCCCAATGTCACCCTGGTGTCACTTACCGTACTACTGTGACTTACATCTGACGGTCCCAGGTTGTTCAGCTGGGATGGTGCCGTGTCCAAGCTACCCCGTCACTTCCGCCCGGCGTCGTTCCGCCCTCCCCCGTGGAGGATGGAGGCGGAACGTTCGCCTACGGTGTCCCCGATAAATGACTGCCCAAGTGTGGTGTTGAATATGTCATCCCAGGCATCCATGGGTACCAACCCCAAGGGGGAAAGGCACCCATAGCCTGCACTGGGGAATTAACAGCGTTCACTAGCTGCTCACCTGGTCCCTGCGATGGAAGACTCGGGACTGCAGAAGGAGGTAGCACCCAAGGTCGTGCTAGCTGTCCAGTCGTCGCCTGGGCGTCCTGTGAGGCCACTGCGGAATGAACCTGCCTGTCCGTCGACTGGCTGGAGGAAGCTTCGATAGCATCCAATCTAGAATTGATAGATGATAACATGCTGTCTAACATTTGGTTCCTGGTCTGCCGCTGCGGTGTAACCAAGGAAACCGTCTGAGCCTGAGTTGATACGCTTGACGGTATGCCCCTCCCCTCCTCTAGTGATTGCAGCTGTGCCAGAATCACCACCAATTGGGGGTTAACTTCCTCATCGGAGGAAGAATCGCTCTTAACACTGAGCCGTTTCGCTGGTGGCCGCGGCTTTCCCTTTGCCTTTCTTTCTCCCCAGGCCCTTCCTTGGTGACATGATACCTATTGATACGCCATGGCTGTCCCACTGTCTTAATCCTGCGCTTGACCACCAAAATAAAGGGCACAGTGCCCATGAGCCTGTATCAATGCTCACAGCCTGCTTATGACTGCATCGGTGGAGCAGTGCAATGGCACCACCCAGTGACCAAACTAGAGAATTCTTTGTAAATGCAACAATAAAGGAGTGCAATAGCACCAGCCCATCAAATGGCACCACCCAGTGACTAAAGTAATGAATTACTTGTGACTGTAGCAATGAAGCAGAATGCAAAATGGAACAGAGCACTGGCACCACCCAGTGGCTAAAGTAGGAATTACTGAAGAGGTTCCCTCCAAGGCCCGGTAAGGGGCGCTAGGCCCTAGCCAACTCCCTCCAAATCTCTGTCGCAGGGGTATGTCCTGGAGTGAAGCCGCCCAGGCCTAATCTGGAGCCCAAAGGATTGCAGTGGGCCCTTCCCAACCGCGTGGGTGCAAACCAATGCCGCCCGTCCCCCGCAGCGCAGTGAACCAGTGCCGCTTTAAAGGAAGGTTGAAGGCGCGTGAGCCCAGGAACCCGAGGTAAGCCGATGCAAGGAGAAGGATTGGATCTGAGCCCACCCGCCTCCACGAGCCACCGCCGGGCAGCAGCCCAAGAGGCAGACTCGCTGGCTCTCAGCCGCACTTATCCCTTGGGTGGGGGGTGGGTAGGGCCGGCTGGCCCGCCCCGCAAACCTGGGGGCCGAAAAGCCCCTGGATAGTCGCCGCCGGCGGGGTGGACGGGTTCGCCTCCCGCTTTCCGCCGCTGTAGATGCTCCTCGCTGCTGCCAGGCTGCCTGAAGGCCGCTCGCACGCCTCTCTCCAGCCGCGCCGCACTGGAAGGCCTGGTCTGCACGCCTCGCCCAGCCATCAGAGTTGGAGCCGAGCTTCGCAGAGATGAAGAGGGCGGGCAGGCCCATTAGCTGGCTATTTAAGCCGCTCGGCCCTGCCCCGCCCAGTGGCACCATATGGATGCTCCAATCAGCAGCATCCACCTCGGCTCTTCTCCCCCCCACCCGCAAATATCATCCCACGCCCAATTGGGCTGGGGATTTCACTTCTCTGCATGGATGTTCCTTTGACAGGATACCTTCATGGCAGAAGTAGAGAATCAACCCTACAAAGTTTATGTGGTAAAATCATCCTTTGGAAATAAACACACACACAACTGCCTTCTGAGACTGTGCCAGGAGCAGTTCTAGAATAAATACAAACACCCCTGCTTAACTCAGCATTTGGAGGAGTCCAGCAGTTCTACGTGAATGCTGTTGGAGACCATATGACCTCACCCTCTCCAGTAAGTGCACAGGAAGAACTCCTGGGCCCCTAAAAATGCCAGTGGTATTTTGCAAAAATAAATAGAAAGAAGACCCCTCAACAACTGGCTACATTTAAAAAAAGAATTTGAAAACTGTGTTGCCTCCCCAAGGAGAAAATTCTCTGAAATTCTCACCTCTGCCAGCCTCTTTCCCCTGAGTTTTCGGTCCCCCCCCCCCAATGAAATCCTGAAAATGGAATGGTCAAAATTTTCAGCCCAGCACTAGTTGTGATAGACATCTGGCAGTCTCAGATACATATAGGTGTGTGGGTGTGTGGGTGTGTTGAAGTGCTTTTCCACTGGTGTATTCTGATGAAGGAAAATATATCTCTGCCTACATTTCAGATGGTGAAGGGCAGAACCCCTATACAGTACTGGTGAATATTCACTTGCAGCAAATCCAAGGAATCCCTGTGAAACACCAGCATGTCAATTTCACTGGGGCTTTCTCCAGACCAGCTGAAGAGGCAGGAAGAAATCCTTCCCATTGATTGTTCTATTGATAACAAATATTCTTAACATAAATTGAAATAATAATAATAATAATAATAGGAGGAGCAGCAGCTATATGAATAAAATATAAGTTGCATTAAACACAATTTTTGCAGAATTCCCAAACTTAGGTCATTTCGTATTTGAACAGAAGTACAGATAGTAATCAAGATCTGAATAATTGTTAGCGGTGCTTCTGCAACTGACAAGTGCACAGCAGCTTCCACAATTAACCTGACATCGCCCCCCCCCCCCACACACACACAAGCAGGTCCAACAGGTTCACCTGATGCCTGCCCAGGACATGTATCTGAGGGCCATATGAGGCATGATATTAAACGTGTCTTTGTACTTGAGGTGCTGTTGCTGCTGCTTCAATGCACATAGCAGCTACAGGGAGGTGGGGCTGATGATTACTGAAATTGTAGCAGGTGGGCAGAGAGATTGTAGCTTTTCCCTTCCTTATGGTGGTCCTGACCAAAACAAAACAAAAAAAATGCTTCTCTGCTATTCACATGAGGGGAAAATCCCCCATTGGCACGAATGAGGAATTCCCTTCTAATGCAAATAGTAGTTTCAAAGAAATGACTTTTGCAAGGACAGGGAAGGTTTAAACTCCCTTTCCCCACCTACAATCCCAATTATGATCAGCCTCCCCTATCAGAGGCTACTATTTACATTTTAAAAATGTACATGTTAAGTGTAACAATGCCTTTAGTGTTACACTATTTGAGGCCCTCAAATAGTGACTATCCCAATTTTTACTTCAGCAGTGGACAATCATGGATTTTTATGGTAACCCCTGCAACAGTTTAGAGAGTTTTGGAGTAAAAGAGTGTCAATTCAGGCCTGTTTAAAATCTGACATTACTGTACAGAAATGGTGATTTTATTAGTTGCTATATCTGGTTACCAATAATCATCTCCTGAAAAGAATAGCAATGACATTTTTATAGACCAGATTCCCATCAACATCTTAGCTCCTTTAGTCCTCATTTCTCATTCTGAGTAGTTTTGGGTGTTATGGATAGGGATGGGGGAGCACATGGTAATACAGACTGATGTAATACATGAACTAGAACAAAATTATCCTTCAGTTTTCATACTTCTCTGAAATTCTCTATGCATAACTGTAATAAAAAAGCATACAAAATGTATAATTTAAACAACATACAAAAAGGAACATATTAGAGGAATGTGCTCATAAAAATGTGTGCATTAGGGAAAATGCACACAAAAATGCATGCAGATTTTTGTAGGTTGAAAATGCACAAAAAATCTGTGTACATTTTCATGCAGATTTTTTTTTAAAAAAACATTTCCAAATTGATGCAGAAATGGGACAGATTAAACCTGCAGTTGGAAAAAAAATGAGAACATTTCAGAAAGCAATACAGACTGATTTGTCCATTGCTAGTTATGGAGGAATATGTATAAGATCCAAATGGGAAATTTGTGCATCTCCATCATAGAGAAATCTACAGAGACTGATATGGCTTGCACCATGATATGCACATTTCCCTGCAAGAGAGTTGTGAAAGTGGTATACCCAATCTGGGAAGCAGGTAATGGAGAGGACTTGAATCACAGCATGGAAACTTTGAGAGGCAGTGTGGTCCTTAGAGGTGGTATATACATATTTTAAATAGTGATGGAATTTGCCTGATGCTCCCCCCAAAAATGAGGCCTCTATGCAGACTTAGAAGATTCAGTCCAAGGCGTTTTCAGAACTAATTAATAATAATAATAATAATATAATAATAATAACGATTTATTTCTTACCCGCCTCTCCGTCTAGATCGAGGCGGGGAACAACAACATGATAAAATACATAAAACTAATTAAAACATGACAAATATTATTAAAACTGCATTAAAACATCCTAAAACATCCTAAAAACATTCTAAAAATTACACTGGATATGCCTGCCGGAAGAGAACAGTCTTTATAGCTTTCTTAAATTCTAAAAGACTGTTAAGTTGACGAGTCTCCTCTGGCAGGTCATCTGGCAAGTCCAGTTGTGTGTTAAAAATAGGCATGGGTTTATTGGTTTTGTTAGCTATTAATCAATATTTTGAAAGGGCATTATATGTAGTCACATTCTATTTTCCATCTGCTTAGCAAACATCTTAACATTCTAACAGACTAAAGAAAAGCCATCTAATTTATCCTTTTTGTTGTGTTATTTTTCCTTTGCAACTGGACCATTATATGTTATATCCTATTGCATGCCTGTTCTTTTTGGTAAACAAAGCAGGTTTTGAAAAGGTAATGGGGCTTTGTATTAATCTGCACCCTGAACATTTATTGAAAGTTTCGTTAATTATCTGTGCATTGAATTTAGGGAACGGACATTGATCGACACTGAATTTCAGTTCACATTTTCAGGTTTACACACACGCATGCTTGCGCACACACACTATGCTCAGACCCCCACAGATTAAGTCAACAGATTTAGTGCTTTGTGGAAGCGATTTTCATAGGCTCTAAAGCATGAAATACTGCTTCTTTATACTTGCTAACTTGCGTCATTTATGAGGCACAAATTAAAGATACTGATTGCCAAGGAAAAGAAACTGCTCCATCCAATAACACTTTGCATTTATGACAGACCTCTTTGCATCTGGTATTAAAAGTCAGAAAACTGAGTGCCTCTATTTTAGGAATTTAATTTCATTGAAGCTTGTCCCTTCAATATGTAGGACCTTTCCAGAATGATGGATCTTCTACAGGGTAGGTGCTGTCAAATCTGTAGCCATGCCTGAATACACTTTGGTAATTTATTTCCTGCTTTCTTTGTGCTAATGTAATGAGCTACATCATAGCTGAGGCACAGGAAGATGTAGAAGCTGTCTTTCTTATCAGTATGGTACATATCAGTGTAACAAAAATAAACCAATTCTAAGCTCTCCATGTGGGGGGGAGAGTAATTTTTTTTTAAAAAAGAAAAGCCCAAGATCATACAATTTGTTATATTTAACAAAAACATAAAACAGGTTAAGAAGCATCACTTTATGCAAATAATCATCTGCTACTCCACTTTTCCTTGCACTAATGAGCCACAATTTTTGCTAATTTGGTTGAAAGCTGAATAGGTAATACAGTAGGGAGGTAGTGGGGTTGACACACAAATGTTGTTTAGTGTCTGCTTTTCTGGGACTGCTAATCTGCTAATCTGACCTGGGTTCATTCTCTCTCTCTCTCTCTCTCTTAACATGACATTTCACATTTAAGAAATTCATAGACTTCAAAGCAATAGCTGTAATGCAGCATTTTGACCTTCCATGCTACGGTGGAAGGGTGATTGGATTAAATGGTTTGTTAGGAAATGTTGTATGATTTCATTTCCATACGGCTTTCTAAGGCAACAGAAGACGCACACTGGGGTTTGATGAATGGAACGGAACTGACAACCTGGCAAAGTGTGCTTTGTAGCCAACAAATGAGGAAAGTTGCTCTCTCTTTAGGTTATAAGTACTCACAAATGTTCTTGTTGTGGTTTTTGGCAATGCTGAGGATTGCCAGCACCGCCACAGTCCCACGTGCCATGCAATCCATAATGCTGCAATATGCAGAAGGGGATAGTAGCTGGTGACTAGCTTGTGAACTAAACAGTGAAGCATATGGAAAGCGTGTGGATGGGAAGGGGTGGATTCAGGGATTGTGCGTGCATGAGGCTGAAAAGAACCTAAACACCTGCTGAATGACATGTACCCTGGTGGGACAACTCGCAGGGTTTATTGGGGAAAATGACATGGGAGGGGGAGGGTACCACCATCTTGTTTAATGAAGAAATTTGCAAACTTTGGAAAGTTCTTATCAAAAAACAAACTGGACAAGCTTCTCAGTCATCCCTATTCAGTCAGCACCTCTACAGACACCAAAACCAGCAATGGGAAAGAAACGGAGCTGCAGGTAGGGTCAACAGAACAGCAGGACACATCCACCACATCTTCTTCCTTCACTCCGAAAAGGCTGATTGCTACATTGAGGAGCCAATAGAGGAGGTCCTCACTCCTTAAAGGGTCATGTTCTGGTAGGTTTTCAGGGCTGAGTAACATTTGATCTCGCAAGCCAGTTGGAGTTGGTGTGATTGACAACCCTCTGGATTTGCATTCTTGGGTGGACAGTAGAAGTGGGAAGTTCATCAGAATCTTGGTGGGCTTCCATAAATGTACTGGTGACCTGCATGGGTCATAGATTGTGCAAGCCTACTCTGCATTCCCAGCAAATTAGAGCTTTATGAAAATACAAACCACAGTGATTAGTGGTGAGATGAGCATAGGGACAACTGAGAAGTTTGTTTCTGTTTAATTTCCCCAAATTCACAAATTTTCATCATGTCAAGTCAGAAAGAACTTGAGCTTAAAAAAACAGTGTGAGAAACCAAACTTGACAGGTTCGTCCACCCAGACCCAGGACTTTGAATGCTTAATTCTTAAAAGTCAGAGTCCGAATCCTCTTGTATTCAACTATGTTAGTGCTGAACTAGTGCCACCGCTTCCTTTTTTTATCCAGACAGTCCCCTCATCTTTAACAGCTAGATGGTGGGCATATGGCCCTCTCCATGCTGGGAATAGCTGTATTTATTGAAATTTGCTGATATGGTTTGTTTTTGATAAGAATTTACAAACATTTGCAAAATTTGACATATTTAGGATGGGGAGAACTTGGGATTTTTTAAAAAAATTGCAATGAGGGAGAAAGTGAAACTGGGTGATTGGTCTATCCCTAGTAGAATGCTCCTTTCCCAGGTGAGCACATCTGGATATATGGTGGCTTCGAAGTCCAATGAAGGCTGTACCCTCTGAGCCATGCTTAAGAGTGTGCTCCTGAGCTCCTGAAGTATGGGTGCGTGAAACACACCTCTGAAAGACCATTAGTGATGTGCAAACCCCACAGGCCTGCTGTCTCAATTTGGAATTGGGCTTGGCATTTCTAGCTATTTTGCAACACCTACCCTCACCCCACCCCAAAATGGTAAACAATACAAAGTGAAAATAAATTCTAGCGCTGCTTTACATGACATCTGACATCATGCAAAGGAGCAACTGCATTTCCCAGGATCCCTGGTGCTTGGGACACTGGCATAGCAGCATTCATAATTCCATAAATAAAGGCCCTCATTGAGTCCTTCCTGGCACTGAGTCCTTTCTTATACTGCCACTACCTCTGCCACCATCACCAGGCTAGGTAAGTGCGAAGGCAGGATGGAGGAGTTCTTTTTCACCTCTGATTACAATCCTAGCTGAAGAAGAACTCAAAGATGGCAGTCGTTGCCTCGTATTGAAGGTGGTGAGCCCTCTAAGTCACTCTGGTTGATATTCTGAACCAGGAAAATGTGAACTTCAATAACATCCCTGTCAGTCACGAGAAATCTCAATTAGTTACAGACATCTGAAAATGTGGCATTGAAGCAAAGCTGTCAGATAGCATTGTCATGGCAACCTTCTGGAAACTTAACTAGCACAGCAACTGGTGAAATAATGTGCAAGGCTTAATACGTAGCAAGTGGCATGGATGCAAACTGGTGGTGCATGGAGAATCAAACCTTAACACTGAGAAGGAAGGAGTTGGATCAAGTCTTCAGGTTTTGCCCAGCGATATGAATCCATGATTCTTTTTGCCAATACCTTTGCTAATGGAGAGGCACTAAACTAGGCAATGACTGGAAGTATTTGTTGTCATCCTTCCCAGAAACCTCCTGGAAGAGCAGGAAATGATGTTAAGAATAAAGGACAAGAGTGAGCACACAGACATAGCATCTAGCTTAATAAAGTCATAGTCAGAAACCATTTGTCATCCACTGTGAAGGTGAATCTCAATACATTACTGACATGACTCAGTGGGGGAATCTTCATATGTTCAGTATTGGAAGAGAATATGGCAAATGGCAGTACTTTAATGGTGGTTCCAATGAAAGGGAAATCAAGCAAAAAATGATAATGACTTCAAGAAAGATGTCACTAAATGAGAAATACCAATGATGAAACTAGTTTCTATAACAACAGATGGACCTTCGGCAATGTCTGGATCTAAGATGTCCTGGCTCATCACCATCAACAAGCTATGTAAGGAAAAGTGATAGACGTGACACATGTTAAGAGGCTGGTGGTAAAAACTGTTCACTCCATTGAAGTCAAAAGGCTTCAGTATTTACATCACTGAATGCCTCATGTGAACCTGAGGCAGCCTATGGAGAGAGGAGCTTCTGGTCTTTGCAGCAAAGCAATATGCTTGAACCAAAGCAGAGGTTTGTTGAAACTTGTTCCAGGTTTGTTTGGTTTTTAATGTGCACATTCTATTTGAATATTCTTGAGATCAATAAATTAGAAAAAATGCTGCCATATTTTTAAAGGCATATATATATATATATATATATATATATCATCTATATCTATATATAAATAAATATAGATATATATCTTCATTTTTTGACTTATGCTTCTGTGCTGATGCTGGCAGATGATAGGACTAAACTCAATCAGGAATTGATGGAAGGTGGGGAAGAAGAGTATTGCATGTGTGATAAGTGTGGTGAATTCATTACAGGTCATTGGGAATCAGTTTATGGATGACCAGGAGGAAGAATATAACTTCACAGTCCAGCCTGACAGCAAATCACATTAGACCATGAGAATGACCTTGGAGCCACATGATATGAAAACAGCAGGTGAAGTAAGAAATATCTATTGATTGGATCTGGATTTCTAGTCTACAATGTGCTTGGCTGCTTGTGAGTCTAGGGATATTTAGAGCTGGTTCATAAATGCATGTACATCATTTTTCTTCCTCCAAGTAGCTGAGGACAGTGAACATTGTTCTTCCCCAACCCACCTACCCACCCACCATTTTATCCTCACAATTACCTGGTGAAGCAGTCTAAGCTGAGAGCCCAAAGTCTCCCAGTGATCTTAATGTTTGAAAACCAAAATAGACATTACTTTGAATGTATGCCTAGCAGCTACATTTCTTTGTTTTCATTTTTACTAGAGAGCAGGCACAGGGGCCCTGATCTGGCTTGGGCTCCTAGCATGAGGGGTAAGGGGCTTTTAAGATCTGGCCTGGGGGCCCTGCTGTAAAGTAAAAATGAAAAGAAAACATAGCTGCTACAGATACATTTAAAGCAATGTCTATTTTGACCCTGAGTGGACAATGTAATCCTGATTTCCCTCTCATCTTGTTGGAAAGCTGGCAGCTGTGTGTGTGAACTGCCTCCATTGGAAAATATTGTGTTTAGACTGATAGGATTGGATCTATGATTTGTACCCATGCAAGGCAGGATCTACTCTACTGCTTTATAACGATTCATAATGGTATTGGCAACTGCTGGGGCCCAGGATACATTCCATATACTGTTTTCAAACCGCTTTCAAAGTATTATATCATGCTTGGTGTAGATCTGGCCCAAGTCATCATTTGGGCCCATTTGTCACATAACATGAAATGATGTGTTATGTGCACAAACGTGCATAAGCCTCTGTGTGAACACATGGGGAAGTTTGAAAGTGTTCTACTTTTAAACAATTTCAGTTCCCCGTTCTGTCCACACTCAAAGGGAAGTCCGATTAGTTGAAACAATGAGCAGAGGTTCCATCCAGACTATGCTGGCTTAACCTGTAGGGTCTTAAATGAGAGGGTAGCACACCTGGAGATGCAGCGGACAGGGCCAACATGCACAGCCCCACCTCAGTATACATTTTCAGCCCTCATGTGTTCAAGCAAACATCTGAACCAAGTATATGATCTCTGTGCTGTGTAACCACATCTCTGTTCCAGACCAGGAGTGATGTGGTAAAAACACATTTATATAGATACAAAACAGACACAGGGAAGCACTTCTAAAGGATTTATTGCAGTCATATGACTGAAGAACTTTCAGAAACAGCTTCTTCAACTTTGCGTATCAAATTGTGAAACATAATGCAAAGCTGAAACCTTTTTTGAAAAACAAAGGAAATATAGTCTAATAGAAAGAATTGACCAACCTCTTTTGCTTCCAGTTCTTAAACACAATTAATATATCCAATGAAGACCAATTTATTTTAATGGCTGACTTCTTCGGCTGCAGGAAGTGATCAGAGAAGATTCGCTTCAAACAAATTTAGCTGTAGTCCCACAAATATTATGTAGTAATATTACATTGTCTCAAAGCTATTTATTTGTTTCATTATATTATAAATTGGTTGCCATGGTTATATTCCAGGAGACAGAACAAAATGCCCTATGCTCCAGTTTTGCAAATATTTCCTGAACTCAGCCAAACTTTTTAGCCCATTAGCTTTAAGTTTCAAACTGAAACCCCTCAATTAAGCAATTCAAACCCCATGTTAATTCCTTTTAGTTCCTTTTTTAATAAAAATGATAGCCATAATGGTCTACCTACTTATTCTGGAATAAAGGACAGTTATCTTCATAATCTGAAAGAATGCAGGGTAGAAATGCTTTTTCCTTTAGTCCAGTGGTCCTCAAAATGTGCTATTATGGCTCTTTCCACTTGCCTTGCCACACACCCCAGAAGCCTTCGTACTGCTTCTGGAGATCGCCTTCTGCTGTTGGAGGGTGGGCTATTTGAAGTCCTTTGTGTGTTTTCAAAAACATCTTTTTTCTTTCTTCCTTTTAGCCATGAGCTTAATGTGAATGAGGGATTAAAAAGGAATAGGTGTGCCCCCTGATTAAGGTGAGTTACGATAATAACCCTCAAAATTAATCCTCCTATAAAAATGACACCTGTTGCATTAATAACTTGAAACTTGGTGCCCATGATCATCCTGAGCAGCTCTAGAACCATGTAAAATTTCACACCAATCCAGTATAAAATACTATGGGAACAACAAGTTAAAATGTGCATAAAATTGATATATTTGTCCGTTTTTACTCTGAGCTGCAGATCAAAATATCATATATTTATTTGATTCTTGTGAAAACTACTGATGTACTTCATTCCGGTTTGTTGAATAGATGTGTTTTTCATGGTTTGATGATGTTCTGAGCAGTGGTTCAAAGGTTATTAAGGTGCTTCTGCCCCATGAAAGCCTATCGTGGCATCTGCTGGCAACATTAAGCCAGACATGCTCAGTTTCACTCTGAAGCTAAAGTGTTGCCAGTACTGCAGTGGGTTCAGAAGAATTCTGTTGTGATCTATATGGGCAATGCCTATTCCTCTAGTTATGGAATGTGTATTTGCAAGGTTAGACTACATGTTACTACCCAGATCAGAGCCTTAGCTGTGGATAAGAGGACTATTGCCCCCCGCCCCTGGCTGTGGTTCCAGTCTCGGTCAGGTACCTCAGGCTCCAATTTACATTGTCAAAAAGGCATCCAGTTATAATATAAATTGCAGGATTAGACCAAAGGGTTGAAGCCTCCATCCCCCCCACTTTAGGATCCTGATTCATATTAGGTCCCAGTGCTTACTTTTGAGTTTTGTTTTTGTTATTTATTTTATTTTTTAAAAAACCTACATCTTTAAAGTAACATGTTGTCTGCCCTCAGGGAAATTGGAGGGATACACATATCAGGGAAGCAGAAGGTACCGGCGCTCACACCACCTTTCTGAAAGCAGATATGCAGGACAAGGGCCCCAATACCTGCTTTTCCTTTCCATGTGGGAAGTAAAAGAAACATGGGTCCACGTGCTGATTTTCTGAAGGCAGAAGAATACAGTTTGAGGTCCTATTCCTTCTCTGTGTTAAAAAGAAATCCTCTTCAGTTCATACAAGTATATCTGCATTCATTCAGCCCAGGTTCAGCTACAGTATGTGTATCATCTTTACCTTTGATTAAGTTGAATTGTAGTTCCTGGATACAATTCAAGTATGAATATGAGGGGGGAAAGGCACTGGCCCACAAATTCACGGTAATAGAACTACATAAGCAACCCATTCCTGCTCAACGTCAATGGCCGTGACTGCACCAGCCGTTTATTCCAGGCTAATATCAAAGTCATCCCTACCGGGCCACATGATGCACAGCTAATCCTGCTCTGATCTCGGGTCTACCTCTCAGTTATTCAGGAATATCGCTGACTGTGTATGTCATGGTTTTTCAGGCTCTCTCGCTGCAATCCCAAAGTCCCTGGCTGGTGTGCCTCCGCTTTGTGAAACTGTTGCTGTTTGGTGCAAGTTCTCAGCTCAGCGAACACACAACCCGCTGTCAGGGCATGTCCAGCTGCTTCGGAGGTGTGCGGGAGTGGACACGGTTGCCATTTTTGCCACATTTTTTATTGGTTATCAGCATGTTTTGGTGCTGACTGTGTGTATTTTTTTAACACCAACATAACTCTGTGCAGCATCGCATATTCGCTGGACTGCCTATCCACCCCATGCGTAGCTGCAATTTTGCATTCATGCACATCCCTCCCAATTCTTTAAAAAAATCCCTGTAGCCATGTCATCTGCCTAGCCCCACCCACTTCTCCCAATTTACATGCGGAAACGTGTAAGGCTTTATAGGTTAAAACCAGCACCTTGAATCGGGCTCAGAAACATATAGGCAGCCTATGCAAGTGGGCCAGAGTAGATCTTATATGTTCGAACCTTCTGGACCCTGTTATCAATCTGGATGCTGCATTTTGCAGAAGCTGCAGCTTCCGAACTGTCTTCAAAGCCAGCCCCACGCAGAGTGCAGTAATCTAACTTGGAGGTTACCAGAGCACAGACAACTGAAGCCAGGAGCATGCCAAGGCCTTAATGCGATATTTCAGGGGGAGTGCTCCCTTAGGTTTCTTTCTTCTTTTTTGTACTTCTGCAAACTTTGAGGTTCCTACAAGCTGATACCTCCTTCTTCTTTCTTAGCGACCTCATTTGGCTACATTCCTGTTGGCTCTCACCAGCTGAGATCATTGTTAGAGGGAATGGTGCCAAAATTTCTGAGAACTTTTAAAAAGTGTCCTGTAAATAAATGTATTAATTCAGGGTGAGTTTTGCAGGCCTGTCACAGAACCTGATTTCCTACTGTTCTACATAGATGTTGCTGTTATTTTATTGTACATAAATGATTTCACCATTTATATGAAATGGAATATCCTGGTCTCTCTCTTTCTCTCCCTCCCTCCCTGTTTTAATGGAAAAAAAGAAAAGATATGGTTCTACATGGCTTGCTGATATATATATTTTTTAAAAGGCAGAAAGCCAAATTCTCTTTCTCCCTGTGCCACAAATCTGAACTTGGCAGAAGCAAATACTGCAGAGACAGTGGAAAGCCAAATAATGAAGATGACAAGGAAAAGGAAGGGACTAGGAAGACAGGAAGAAGAAGGAAGGAGTTCTTGCCAGTTCTACAGAAAACTTTGCAGTCTTACAAAAGATGCTGGACCACACCTCTTTCATTTCACCTGCCTTCATTGGCACCCCATTTCCAAACTCCTTGAGTTTCTTATATGGTCAGACTGGCCTTCTCTGCCTCTTTGTGTCTGCTTCTATTTCACAAATATTTGCTCAGAACAGAAGCGACAAATATCTGGCTAGTCCAAACACAGAAAGGATGGACTGAATGTTGAAACGCACAAGGGTAGTACTCTGTTGAAGACTGGTTTGGCATAGTCAAATTGATACACGGTGGTTCAAATAATTGCTCGTGGGTTCTTGCGTCATCTAAGGACAAAAAAAGGAGGAGAAGCTGGTTCTCAGGATGCTAAAATACTTTTTTGGCCTTTGAATTAAAGTATTTTAGCATCCTGCGGACCTGCTTCTCCCCCTTTTAGTGTTCTGATTTGAATGCTTTCCTCCTTTCGGTTTTTCGCTTCTTGTATCATCTAAACTTGGTGAGGGTGGGTTGTTGGTGTGATTAATAAACTACTCACAGCCCTAAAACAGCCCATGTTTTCTGGGAAATTTGTTAATCATGCCAATAACCCACCCATACCAGATTTGAATGAACAAAAAACTATGCGTAGGGGTTGGGTTATAGAATGGGTGCCTATAGACATCTCCAAACCACAGTGGCTTTAAGCCACTGTGGGTCAATTTTCTCATGCAAACTGGACCAGATTCTCACTTGCTGTTTGTTTACAATGGAGAGCATGGGGTTAAAAAGCTTTTTAGCCATTCTCAGGTTTGTGCAGTAGCAAACAAGTGAATGGATCCAATATTCCTGGCCTTACTTAATTTATTTGTTTGCTCATTATAACAACTTTAAGATTGCCCTCCAATTTTATTCTCAGGACAGTTAACAAATGAGTAAAACAATTGCAATGTAAATACATTGGATTAAATCCAATGTTATGCAAGCAGAAGTCCCTTAGCATGATGAGACTTTCTTGCTCTCTTCTTCCACTTGTAGCCCTCCACACTACCCAAAAAAAAATCTGTTCTGGGCTGTGGGTGGGGAAGGGGAATTACCATACACCAGCAGAATGACTGACAGGTGGTAATTCATCAGTAGGTGAATTCCATCAGCAGAATGACACCATTAGATCTAATTGTGTGTGTGTGTGTGTGTGTGTGTGTGAGAGAGAGAGAGAGAGAGAGAGAGAAGCCACCAGATGATTAAAAAACAGCATTAAAACATAAGTGGACTTAGAATTGCATACAAAAATTTCAGGAGGGAAATGCATTTGCCTGGCTCCAAAATGACAATAAAGGAGACACCAAATGAACTTATCTGAGGCGAGTATTCCACATTTGGGGCCACCACCTACTCTATACTAAGAAGATCTTAGTATAGAGGTAGGTACATATGGTGACAGGTGGTCTTTCAAATAGCTTGTCCTAAGCAGTGAAGAGCTTTAAAGGTCTAACCAGCTCTTTGTATTGGAAACTCCTGTTAAAAACAGGCTCAATTCGGACGACATGATAGTCAATGGTGGGGTAATAATCAACTTTACAGTTGTTCATCTAGGGGGTACTCCCCACACAACATGGTAATAAATAATCAACTGTGGTGTGGATTAGGATCAGCACTGAGTTGACTATGGCAGCATTCGGATGACACCATAGTCAATACAACTGATGATTGTTTTCCCCTCCCCAGTTGCTTATTGTGTCGTCCGAATTCAGCCACTATATGCTAACTTGGGTTCCTAATGAAACAAACTCTACTTTAAAATAATCAAATTGGCATGAAAGAGAAGCAACAAAATAATCTTATTTTTTTTTTAAAAAAGAGTCTTGTTTGCCCCACAAAGGATATATATATATATATATATATATATATACTATGCTTTCAACCAATCTACCACTGGAGCATTTGTCCACAGTCTTTGACAGCTAGAGAACATCAAAGCAAGAGCCAAAAAGACAAATGGTTAGAATAACCCAGCTGGCCTTTGTTTGACAGTAAACATCATTTCCATTAAAAAGCAGAGCCTCCAAAGGAAATGGAATGCAATTCCTGTTGTAGAGAGGCAACTGCCAAGATAGAAAGGGCATCTTCTTACTCATAATATCCACCCTCTGGGGATGAAATCCTGGTTCAGTTGACGTCTTGGAAATGACATAATTTATTTGAATAAGGAAAGATCTACACTACTGCTTTATAACAGTTTATAACAGTTTTAACAACTGTTTGGGCCCAGGACACATTGAATATACAGTTTTCAAACTGTTTTCAAAGTGTTATATCCTGCTTGGTGTAGATCTGGCCAAAGTCCCTAATTGCATACTTACTGTTTCTGACTAATATCTATCAAGTTTTATGGTTTAATGCACTGGAGGCCTTTAAGTTGGAGTTTGCTATATTTCATACTATCTTCTTTATGAACAACCTTTGTTTCCAGGAATAACCAACATTTGCTGCAATTTAAATTAATCAAATAAGGCTGAGCCAAAAATGATGTAAAAGGAAGAGAGAATGAAATGTAGTATTATTAAAGAGCTGATAAACAAGTGCATCATGATATATTGGCTGATCCCTGGATGATCTGAAGGAGATCAGCAAAGGTCTTTGACTGCTGGATGTTTAACAATAGCAAGGAACAACTAAATGGAATGTTGCTGGGGTTAAATTGGGCTACTGAAACAAAGAAATTTGGGGAGGGGGACCTGAACTGATTTTTTCTGTGATAGGCAGGGCCAGCCCAAGATGTTTTGCTGCCTGAGGTGGAATAGCATGATCTCTCTCTCTCCCTCATACACACACACACACACACACACACACACACACATCAAGGTGCACAGTAGACAAGGCCAGTCAAACTGTTTTGGCAGAAAATCTCACCAGTGCCTCTCCCCATAATAAAATCAATTAAATGATTAACAATTTGCTGCCCTTTCATGACACCCATAATCTGCTGCTTGGGGCAGCTGCATCCCTCTGCTTAATGGTAGGGCCAGATCTGATTATAGGTCTGAGTTCTGATACTGAGGACAACTCTTTGTGCTGAGCATGTGCTAAAAGACACCCTGTTCCTTAATTATGTGTCTGCCCCATGAATCAGTTCCAGGTGATGCTAGTACAAATCAATGTAGAACCCTCCAGCCTGAAGTCTGTAATAATAGTACGCCCAGTTAAAATCTAATACACAGGGGCTAATTTTGGGAGAAAGCATCATCCCAATCTAACAATCACACTCTAGGTACAGTGTACATATGAATACCAGATACTGAGAACTAAAAATGGGGGATGAATATTGTCTGCAGCTAGTCTGTATCTGAGCTTTCAGTTAAATCTTGCTGGCTGTTATTTGTAAAATAATATTAATGCTCTACAAGTTGGGACTGTGGTCGGATCCAGGAATGCAATTCTTTGATGTTATGTACGTAGAGGTATTGGTATGCAGAATAGCCTATTTCCAGATAAGCAGGCTAACTTATGTACATGTAGGGTGATGATATCGGATGCTGTTACTCATGGAAAAAAACAAGAAATCCACATGGGCTGGGGAATATATATGAAGTTTCTATCAAAATTTGGTGAAAACTCCAGAATTTGTCATTTTGATTGATTCTTGACATACCTGTTTTACATTTTGATTGCAGTTTTGTTTTAGCCACCTTGCACACCATTACAGGTGCAATACTGTGTATGTTTAGACAGAAAAAAGTCCTATAATTCCCAGCATTTTCCAGACAGTATGGGTGACTGAGGCATGCTGGGAGTAGTGGGGGTTCTGTCTAAATATGCATAGGATTGTACCCTAAAGAAATCAATAAACGCCATCCAACAGTGAAAAGCTCTTATAACTCCATGTCCTAATTCTACTACAAAGCCTCACTACGGAGTCAGGTTTGGGTCAAAATGCATTTCTGTTCCACCATCCTCCAGAGCATTGCCTGCAGTGCCCCTTGAGCATACAAAACATGGACATACCTGATCTACATTACAATAAGGCCCAGACACAGTAGAGAAGAAGGGACCAAAGTACACGGCTTAATAGCTTTGGTGAAACACCTCTAAACAGCTCAAGAGATGTGAAGAAAAGAAGAGCCATCAGTCCAATGGATTTTGGGAAATATTATCTGAAGGGATGCCGATTCCCATATATACCTGCCCAGACCCTAAGATCATCTTCAGGAGTCCTTCTCCATGAGCCCCTGCCAAAGAAAGTTAGGCAGGTGGCTACCAGGAGGAGGGCTTTCTCTGCTGTGGCACCCAGGCTGTGGAATAAGTTATACACTTTTCGACTCCAGGTGAAGATCTTATTCTCCCAGTATTTTAACAGTTTATCATCTTTGTCTTTTAACTTTGCTGTTTTAAATCTGTATTTTAAATCTGTATAAATCTCTGCATTGCTGCTCAGTTTTATCCTGGTTGTGCTTTTATATTGTGCTTTTATATTGTGTTTTTATACTGATGTTTGTTTTAAACTTTGAATTGTATTTGATGGTTTTAACTTTTGTGAGCCGCCCAGAGAGCTTTGGCTATTGGGCAGTACAGAAATGCAATAAATAATAATAAATGAATAAAATGAATAACTGATACAGTCTTGGAGAGGTGTGAAATAAGAGATTGTAGGAAATGTATATAAATCTCAGAATTCCAGTCAGATCTCTCCCTTCACCCTAAGATGCTAAAGAGTCCTTTGGCCCTTTTAATTCAGTAGGTGATGGCAAGTATTCGTTTGTTGTGCAAGTTAGGGTTTGATCCCAATGGTAAAGCCACGGCAATGCAGAGTCCATTTAAATTGCCTTACCTAATGACCCCCTGGGATGCCAGATGAAAGGAGAGGGTTAAGGACTTTGTGAAGGATCCTGTGGTACATTACTGATATCAAATAGAGCAATCAGATAGTACTTCCCTAACTCGGTGCACTCCAGATATTTTTGTATTTCAACTTCCGTCGGCCCTAGCCCTAATCAATGATCAGGAAAGCTGGGAGTTGTAGTCCAAAACAATTCGAGATCACTCACCGGGGAAGGGTAAGATGGGGCATAAATATGAACACAAGACCAATGCTGCTTTCTTCCATTGCATGATCTGCTAACTTAGATTAAAAATGTCACTGAGGAGTTACGAACGTTGCAGACAGTGCCTGATGACTAATTGTTACTGCTCTTCCTCATAAAAACCACCAAACTCACTGCCCAGAATTCAATTACTCACTCCACAATCGACGTGAGGATATACAGAGTCATCTCTCTTGTAGGCTACATAGAACTGAATCAGCAGAGAGCAGCAGTAGTCAACCAGGTCAACATTCTGTTAACTCTTGTTTCAGTAGCACTGTGTACATCTTACATTTTTGTCCAAGTAGAGAGCTGGCAAAGCTACAGGAAATGGCATCCAATTAGGATTAAAAACAAAAAAACAAAAGGAGGAGAGCATCCAAAACAGATCAGAAAAAAAGAAAAACAGCTTCTCAGGATGCAAATTATTTATTTTCACGAAGCCTGACACATTTCGGCCTGTATTTTATTCAAAGGCCTTCCTTGGGGGGGGGGGGGGTTGTTAGAAGATAGTGTCTGCAGAATTTCCTCCAGCAAAATAATTGTCTCCTGTGATAATCTATGGCAAGTATCTTCTAACGGTATCTTCTAAAGTACAGGCCGAAACATATCAGGCTTTGTGAAAATAAATAATTTGCATCCTGAGAACCCATTTCTCTCTCTCTCTCTCTTTTTTTTTAACCAATTAGAGTGGCCACTTATGAAAATAAGGGAGAAATGAGACTGTCAATTTGCATAAAATTTACATATGTTAATTTGCATGTATTGTTTCACATTCAGAAATAATTATATAATATAAAGAAAAATACAGATCTCACCAGTGTCTGAAAGACTGTGACCAGGTGACCTGTGTGCCTTGCTTCCTGTCTAGATGCTGCTGATGGGCAGCTTCAAGACCCAACCCTTCTTTCTGATGGTTCTTTATTTTTATACCAGACTTGGACTGGACAAATAGAGGATGCCTTCAAATTAGTGGACAGTCCTCTTGCACCCCTTCAAATAGAAGACTGTCCTTTATAAAATAGAACACATGGCCACCCTATATCCAATATGACCGATGGGTTGGGGCACCTTCCGTATGAATGTATAAGCTAAAGCATTTGTGGTCTTTTTAATGTAGAAAAACATATGAATTCAGAGAGGACATGCAAGGGGATTATAAAATTATGGATGGCATTGATCTGATTTTATTTGCCATCTTTCTTAACAGCAGAACATTGGATCATCTAATAAAACTAATTGCAATAGGTTTTGGAGAGACAGAAATAAAGTACTTCATATAATTAACTTATTGAATTCACTGACATAAAATGTTGTGATAACCATGAGCTTAGGTGGCTTTAAAAAACAAAACAAAAGAAGAACCTCCATGTTCAGACACAATACATCACTAAAAACAGATGCTGGAGCAAATAACATGAAAGGGTTGTTGCCTTAATGCCCTGCTTGTGGGCTTCTGAAACTGACAATTGGCTGACCACTACTGGAAAGAGGGCACTGGGCTAGATGAAATGTTAGTCTGATACATCAAGGTTCTTCTTATGTTCTTATACTAACAGCTCATGGTCATTTTTTTAAAAAATGGGGTGATGCTATTACCATATTTAATCATTATTAAGAAAGTCCTGGCTGAAGATGAGTAACAAAGGAATTTGAATCCTGATGAATCACCCTAAAATGGTTAGCAAATGGGGCGGGGCTAACCTATGCAATGGAGAAGCACATGTTTTCAAAGAAGTATCTTACAAGGTATGCAATGGACAAACATATGTCCCTGGAGAACCTATGAAGTAGCCTTTGAAACAATCAAGGGCAGGGGAAATACCATTGGGAAAAACAAAGCAAATGGAAGTTTTACTTTCAGTCTCTTTTAGCAAAAGTTTAAGTTCTGTTGCAACAATACAATAAAATAACTGCTTTAAATTGCCATTTTAAATAGTTGGTCTGCATTCAACACACACTTTTCTTGCTATGAGCAGTATGCATGCATGGAAATCTGGATCATCTTTCTTGTTGTTGCTGTTATATGATTTTATTTAATTTGTATCCTGCAGAGGGGCTCAGGATGACTTAAGAAATTCATGCCCAAATGAAAAATCCACCATAAAAGCAATAACATCAAAGAAATAAAAGATCTAAAACCAGGAAAAGACAATTGAAATGTTAACACCAAGAGTACACAGCAAACGTTTAATCCTATTACTCTAATGGTCCTCTGAAAATATCCAGGTTTTAGCTGACTGAAATCTAAACGAGCAAGTATGATAAGCCTCCATGAGGAAGACATGCCACAAAGAGGAAGAAGCCCCCACTGAAAAGGTCCGTCATCTTACAACCATCAGCCAAGTCTCACATTACTAGAGCATCTAGATCAGGGCCTCCACAGGTTACCTAAATCTATAAGGTGGTTCATGGAGGAAGAGGAGATCCCACAGATACCTAATCCAGTACAAAGTTAGGCCTGCTTAAGCATACTACATACCTAACTGCATGCTAGGGATGTCAGAGAAATCCACAACTGATTAAAAGGAGTTTGGATTTCTATGAATCAAACCTGTGGATTCTGCAGCGGACCAGCCTTTTCTGAGTCACATGGATTCTGTGGACTTGTGGATTAGGGATTTTTTTTTTTTACATTTGGGGGAGATTTGCACAAGTAAATGGTATTCCCCTTGCTCTTGATTGTTCTATGCTACTTCATAGATTCTCAGGGAGATATGCTTGTCCATTGCATACAATATGAGATACCGGTTTGGAGACATGTGTGCTAGCGCTAATGCACACTGTGCTGATGTGAATGAGTGCAATTGTACATTTGCAAACAGGAACAAAATTCTCATACATCCCTTAAATAAAACAAATTCCATCAATGAGCGCACAATGGAACAAAAGACACCTGGCAATCCACAAAACACAGACAGAATAGATTTAACAAAACATGTACATCCCTACTGAATGCTGGATTGTGCTCATTACATTTTAAACAGTTAAGGATAATTTATTGAAAGTATACACCTTCCATGGAGGACTCAGAGGATGCTTTGGGAATAAGATATACAGTCTTAGGAAAGGAAGAAAACCTTTCTGCCTTTTAACTTTCTGCTTGCTAGGGATACGGGAAAGGGCTTTCTTCTGTATTACTCACGAATTCTTGAACATATTCCATATGGAGCTGCCAATGCCTGTTTGGCCTGGCTGCAGTAAGGCTATTATGGGTAGGGAGAGTGGGTGGGGGGAGGAAGACATGTGCCCAATTGCCATTGAGTGACTTGGTCATGCCACTGGTTGGGGGCAGGGTGGCTGAAGCTATACCAGCTGGCCACACCCCAGCTCACCAGCCTCTTCTCATTGGAGCTCCCTCCCTCACTATAAGCAGTGAGGGAGCTCCCTCCCTCACTGGTTGCCTTATTAGAGGCTGAGTAGGAATTTTTGGCACATAGTCTGATTAAACTGGGCTATGTGTCTTTCCCCCCTACCTCACACTTTAAGTGGGGAAAGAGTGTCTTTAGGAAAATGGATTAGGTTTCAGTTTTAGGTTAATTTGGTCACATTTGGTTTCAGGCTGGTAGCGGCGGGCACAATTAGTGGAAACAGGGATGTGATCATTCTGAGGCACTTGTTTTGGTGACAGGTGATGCCTGAAGCCTTCTGTTGAGGGTATCGCGGCTTTAGTGGGGGGGATAAGGGTTACCTGTGAGGCCAACTCACCTCACCTCACCTGGTCTTTTGCAGCTCAGGGGGGTGACACTGGAAGGTCTCCCCTCCCCAAAGGGGTAATCTTGGGGGTGGTGATCTTACAGATGCCACTCAGCAGGAATAGAATGTTTCACCTGAAATAATGCCTACCTAGTTGCTGGCATAGATGTGGGCCTGCGCAGTTTTCCATTCGAAGATCTTCAATAAATGTGGCCTGAATTTGATACCATACATACTTTTCTCTTTATCACACACCCCTTTTGCCCACATTGGTCTCCATTCTCTGTGCATTCAGGAATGGGGATCAAGTCCCATTCTTTTTTACTTGGTTTTTAAATTGTGGTTTTGGTTATTAAATTGTGATAGTTCTTAAGATTGTTCTTATCATTTTACTGTGTTTTAATTTGATAATGTTTTTTTATTTTCTGTTGTTGCTGTTTTTGTAAACTGTTTTGATTGGCTTTTGAAAGGTGGCATAGAAATACTAAAACAACAATAAACTATGATGACACAGCTAAATTTGTGAATGTACTCAACTGAAAAGTGTTTCATTGGAATAAGGGGTCAACTTGTTTCATAGTAAAATGTTGGGTTGGTTGGATTCAGACATAGTCAGAGCAGATTCATTGAAATCAATGGCGCTTCAGTTTGTCATTGATTTCAGTGGGTTTATTCTAAGTATGGCAGGATCTACACTATTATTATTATTATTATTATTATTATTATTATTATTATATTTCTAACCTGCCTCTCCATCCAGATCGAGGTGGGGAAACAACAATAAATATAAATATAAAAATCATAAAATAGATAAACCATTAAAATCGATAAAAACAAATACATTATTAAAAACATCTTAAAATTCAACTGGGTAGGCCTGCCGGAAGAGATCAGTCTTCACGGCTCTCTTAAATTCATGAAGACTGCTAATTTGTTGAATCTCCTCCGGCAGGCCATTCCACAGTCTGGGAGTGGCAGAAGAGAAGGTCCTCTGGGTAACACTCGTCAGCCTACTTCTGGCTGACTGGAGTAAATTCTTCCCAGAGGACCTGAGTGTGCAGGGTGGATTATACGGGAGAAGGCGATCCTGCAGGTAACCTGGGCCCAAACCATGTAGGGCTTTAAAGGTAATAACCAACATTTTATACTTCGCCCAGAAACTAATTGTCAACCAGTGGAGTGATTTAAAGATTGGTGTACAATCTTAAAGGTAATAACCAACACTTTATACTTCGCCTGGAAACTAATTATCAGCAAGTGGAGTGATTTTAAGATTGGTGTATAATGGTTTATAATGGTATTGACAACTGTTGGGCCCCAGGACACATTCCATATACTATTTTCAAATCGTTTTCAAAGTGTTAGATCCTGCTTGGTGTAGATCTGGCCTTAGTCTGGATCCAAAACATTGTCTGTGGTGGACATTCCCACATGCAAATGACCAGTTACTTCTGCAATTCTCAGGTCAACCTGCATGTGTAAACCTAGAGCTACATGACTTAGGGGCATTTTTGGTTTTTGTTTATTCTTGAGTATCTGGATCACAGCCCAATTTGCATCAGGACCTTAGCATATGGACCTTTAAGATCTAGATCAAGAATCCTGCACTTACTCTAAAGTAAAAAAAAAAATGATATGCAAACATAGCTGCTAGACACACATTTAAAGTAATATCTGTTTTGGCTCTTATTTAGCAGCATATGTAAAAAGCCTAGCTCATTAACTGTTGTAATAACAATTTCTATTCTCCTCTACATTACATTTATGTAAATATGTAGATGGGGGATGCTTTCTTCTAGGAAATATAACCTGAATGGTTTTGTTTTGTTTAAGAAATTTATCTTCTAACATGTGTTGCCATGTGTGTCCCCCATGAACTGAAAAACACTTGGCATCTCAATTTACTTCATTGCCTTAAAAGAACTAATGATTTCAAGCAAACTGCTTCTTTTTGAATCAAATACTGTTTGAGCTGCTTCTGGTTTACTGAAGTACACATTGATTTCAGCTTTGTGAAGCTTTCGTAATGGCCTTGTGAACTACATGAAGCACAAAGGAGAAGAAGAAAGAAACTGTCCACCACTTCAAAATAAGTGTTGAGTATCAAGGAATGAGAAAGTTACCTGTAGATTGAAAACTGAATCTCCATCATAGAATATATATATTAAAATGAATTTTCTTTGTATGTTAAAAATAAATCCAGTTTTCATATCTAATTCATTGATTGTCTTCAGCTTACTGTCAACCCAAGGCTAAGACTGTGACAAATGGGGAGTATTGATAATTTTTATTATTATAAATAATAAATGTATTATTTATAAATTATAAAAAAGAAGAAGCCATCAGCGCTATTCCCTTGCACTAATATTTTTTGTTCTGTGCATTGCACTAATAATTTTTGCCCTAGCTGCAGCAATTAGAAATGCAACTGAAATATGTGGGATAATATCTGGGACAGTGTTATATAAAAATGGGTTATATGCCAAGGATGTGGTTATTTTTATGACTAATCAAAACCAAAAAGGAAAGATCTTTGGCAAAGATTTTGACTCAGTTTGCATGTAACACTGGAAAATCATGGGTTAATTAACTCACAATTGAATATTAAACTCCCATTAGGGCCAATAAAGGTTGCTACATGGCATCTGAATTTGGACACTATAGATTAATTGTGGGTTAAACAACCTGCAGTTAAATTACAATTAGTAGTTATATTAATTGTCAGTTGTTTATACTGTTCAGGTTCAGACATCACTTAGCAACCCCTGATCAACCTCATTGGGGGTTGAATATTTTTTTTAAAAGCTCCATGGCAAGTCATGGGTTAATTAACCCACAATCAGAGCATGGATTACTTAATTCACGATCACCACTGTTACATGCGAACAGTCCCAATATGTTTGAGTGAGAAATATAGTGATGCATCAGGATATAAATTAATGCTCAGAAATCAGAATGGATGACACTGAATATATCAAGAGGATGAGTAGACAGACATATAATATCCCTTTTATAGTTTCTGCGGTACTAGCAGATTTATAATGGTGGCAACAGCAGCAGCAACATCAAAACAACAACAAAACATGTTATCTCAAAGTTGGTCCTTGTGACATGGCATCAATTAAAATGAATGGATTGCCAAAACTTTTGTTTCTCATTTCAATGTTGGCAATTGTTATTAGTCATATAATTTTAAGTAAGTGACAAAGTACAATTGGTTAATATATTTCTGGGGATAATTTCCAGCAAGATTATGAAGACAAGTAAAAAGGGAGATTTACAGGCAATCCCGCCTCCCATGATGGAGAGCTCTAATGTTGGAGCCGCTGATGAATCCAAAGCCCTGCCGGTGTGAACTCGGGAGGTGCAGCATTTCTGTTTCCGCCTTCCCTCCTTGGGCTTCTTTAGATTAAAAGGAAATTGTGTTTGCTTCCTGCTTCTCTTCCACAATTGTAATGAGCTGAAGTACACAAGGGGAGAGGGGTGACCATATAGTGTGTAATTGAAAACTTCCCTGCTCTTATACTTGACTGGAACAGCACCCTCTAGTGGGTGATTTATAGCACAACTTCAGCTACACATGGCAGGAAATCCCAACATATTTCAGAAGAAGCGGGATACCATAGAACCATAGAATAGTAGAGTTGGAAGGGGCCTATAAGGTTAGTGCCTATAAGCTTAGTGCATGAATCCACCTAAAGCATACTTGAAAGATGACTGTCTAGCTGCCTCTTGAGTGCCTCTAGTATAGGAGAGCCCACTACCTGCCTAGATAATTGATTCCATTGACATATTGCTCTAACAATCAAGAAGATTTTCCTGATGTCCAGCCGGAATCTGGCTTCCTGTAACTTGAGCCCATTATTCTGTGTCCTGCACTCTGGGATGATCTAGAACGGATCCTAGCCCTTCTCTGTGTGACAAACTTTCAAGTATTTGAACAGTGCTATAATGTCTCCCCTCAGTCTTCTCTTCTAAAGGCTAAACGTGCCCAGTTCTTTCACTCTCTCCTCATAGGGCTTTGTTTCCAGACTCCTGATTACCCTTGTTGTCCTCCTCTGAGCACGCTCCAGCTTATCTGCATCCTTCTTGGTGTCCAGAACTGGACGCAATACTCAAGATGAGGCCTAACCAGTGCTGAATAGTGGGGAACCAGTACCTTGTATGATTTGAAAGCTAGACTTCTATTAATAGAGCCCAAAATAGTATTTGCTTTTTTTGCAGCCACATCACAATGTTGGCTCATATTCAGCTTGTGATCTACAACTATTCCAAGATCCTTCTTGTTTGTAGTATTGCTGAGCCAACTATCGCCCATCTTGTAACAGTGCATTTAGTTTCTTTTTCCTTGGTGTACATTTATCCCTATTAAATTTCATTCTGTTTTTTTTTTAGCCCAGCACTCGAGCCTATCAAGATCACTTTGAAGTTTGTTTCTATCTTCCAGGGTATTAGCTATCCCACCCAATTTTGTGTCATCTGCAAATTTGATAAGCATTCCCTGCACCTCCTCATCCAAGTCATTAATAAAAATATTGAAAAGCACTTGGCCCAGGACGGAGCCCAGGGGTACCCCACTTGTTACCTCCCACTAGTTTGAAAAGGTACAATTGATAAGCACTCTTTGGCTCAATTCGGACGACACAATAAACAACTGGGGTGGGGAAAACAATCGTCAGTTGTATTGACTATCGTGTCGTCCGAATGCTGCCATAGTCAACTCAGCGCTGATCCTAATCCACACCACAGTTGATTATTTATTACCATGTTGTGTGAGGAGTACCCCCTAGATGAACAACTGTAAAGTTGTTTATTACCCCACCATTAACTATTGTGTCGTCTGAATTGAGCCTTTGAGTCTGATTCTGTAGCCAACTGTGGATCCACCTAACAGTTGTTCCATCTAGCCCACTTTTAGCTACCTTGCTGATCAGAATGTAATGGGATATTTTGTCAAAGGCTTTGCTGAAGTCAAGATATAGTATGTCCACAGCATTTCCACAGTCCACAAGGGAGGTTACCCAATTGAATACCTCCGAATTGTCGTGGACAGACCATTTTCTGGTCAGGGTTAGTATCACGGCTACCACCCAACCCTGCAGGGGTGATGGACCTATTAAGATGGTCCGCCCTCGAAGGCTGATGGGATTCTTCTGGATTCCAGAAAGCCTTGGAGGGTTCTATGGCTGGTATCGTCGACAATCCTGGTCAATAGATGGATCAAGACCTAACTAGGGCTATCGACACGATCGCCCCCAAACGTCCTCTCCGGCCCACTTCTAATAGGGCGCCCTGGTATACAGAAGACCTCAGGGAGTTGAAGCGGAAAGGATGATGACTGGAGCGCCGATGACGGAAAACTCGACTTATATCCGACAAGACACGACATAGAGAACATCTTCGTTTCTATGGGGTGGCAATACGTGCAGCGAAGAAAGCTTTCTTCTCTGCACGCATTGCGTCTGCGAATTCACGTCCAGCAGAACTGTTCAGGGTTGTGAGGGGTCTAACCTAGGCACCTTCTACCCTGAATCTGAGTTTAGAGCCTTCGGTAGTTTGCTGTGATGCCTTTAACGATCATTTCTCAGATAAAATCTCTCGGATAAGAGCCGATTTAGATGCCATTGTTATAGCAGAGGCTGACAGTGGAGTGTCCAGTGACTCCGCGAGTAGGATTACACTTGATCAGTTTCAGTTGGTGAGTACTGAGGATGTAGACAAGGTACTTGGATGTGTGAGGAGGATGACTTGCCCTCTCGATCCCTGTCCTTCTTGGCTGGTTGTCCAGGGAGGAGATGCAGTTAGATCACATCTACAACATATCATTAATGCATCTCTCAGGGAGGGGAGCTTTTCATCATGTTTAAAAGAGGCGGTGATAAGGCTGCTTCTAAAAAAGCCCTCCCTGGATCCCCTGGACCTTAAGAACTACAGGCCAGTATCAAATCTTCCATTTTTGGGCAAGGTGATCGAGAGAGCGGTTGCCTTTCAACTCCAGGCAGTCTTGGATGGCACTGATTCTCTAGACCCATTTCAAACTGGCTTCAGGGCAGGATACGGAGTTGAGACCACTTTGGTTGCCTTAGTGGATGATCTATGCCTTAGTATTGACAGGGGGAGTGTGTCCCTGCTGGTACTCCTGGACCTCTCAGCGGCTTTCGATACCATCGACCATGGTATCCTTCTGGAGCATCTGGGGGAATTGGGAATTGGGGGCACTGTGCTTCAGTGGTTCCGATCCTATCTCTCGGGCAGGTTCCAGATGGTGATGCTTGGGGATAGCTGCTCTTCAAAAAAGGAGTTACTATGTGGTGTACCACAAGGTGCTATCCTTTCCCCAATGCTGTTTAACATTTACATGAAACCGCTGGGAGAGATCATCCGGAGGCATGGAGCAGGGTGCTATCAATATGCTGATGACACCCAATTATATTTCTCTATGCCTTCGACAACATTGTCAGCTAAGGATAGTGTGTCTCCTCTGAATGAATGCTTGGAGGCAGTAATGGGCTGGATGAGAAAAAACAAACTGAAGCTGTCAAAGGCCCCAACCTGGGTTTGGAGGTGTGTCAACCAGTTCTGGATGGGGTTACACCCCCCCTGAAAGATTGTGTTCGCAGCTTGGGGGTACTCCTGGATCCGTTGCTCCAAATGACAGCTCAGATTGATGCGATGGCCAGGAGTGCCTACTATCAGCTTCGGCTGATACGTCAGCTGCGCCCCTTCCTAGAGTTGGAAGACCTAAAGACGGTAGTGCACGCGCTGGTAACTTTGAGGCTTGACTTCTGCAATGCGCTGTACATAGGGCTATCTTTGTGCCTAGTCCGAAACTTCAACTTGTTCAAAATATGGCAGCCAGGTTGGTCACCAGTACACCTAGGGGTGACCACATTACACCAGTTTTAAAATCACTTCATTGGCTGCCAGTCAGTTTCTGGGTGAAGTATAAAGTGTTGGTTATTACCTTTAAAGCCCTACATGGTTTGGGCCCAGGCTACCTGCGGGATCGCCTTCTCCCGTATAATCCGCCCCGCACACTTAGGTCCTCTGGGAGGAACTTACTCAAGCCAGGCAGAACTAGGCTGGCGAGTGTTACCCAGAGGACCTTCTCTTCCATCGCTCCCAGACTATGGAATGGTCTGCCTGAGGAGATTAGACAAATTAGCAGTCTTCATGAATTTAAGAGAGTCAAGAGGACTGCTCTCTTCCGGCAGGCCTATCCGGATGAATTTTAAGATGTTTTAATGATGTATTTTCTCTTGTTTTAATTTTTTTTAACTGTTTGTGATTCTTGTACTTTACATTGTGTTCCCCGCCTCGATCTGAAGGGAGAGGCGGGTTAATAATAATAATAATAATAATAATAATCAAAGAATGAGATCAGATTAGTCTGGCAGGATTTGTTCTTGACAAATCCATGCTGGCTTTTAGTAACCACTGCATTGTTTTCAAGGTGTTTACACATTGACTTCTTTATAATCTGCTCCAAAATTTTTCCTAGGGATGGATGTCAGACTAACTGGTCTGTAGTACCCTGGTTCCTCCGTCGTCCTGCATTTCACTCAACTTCTATGATTTTGCAATGATAATAGACAATGTCTAAATCCAAGTTTGTTTGTTTTTTAAAAAATAAATAAATGAATAATCAAAGGAAGGAATGGGAGATGTGCAGGAGGTTCTAGATGTTATCAAAATGACCCAAAAACTTCCTTGAGTGGCCAGTCATGAGCATGCTATAAATTGCTCATTTAAAGAAGACCCTTCTCTATTGCCCTTTAAAAAAAATGCAAAATCAATGGGAGGGAATTAATCTATGCCAGCTCCAGGGTTGGCATTGATCAGTTGCCCAGTTGGGAATGAGTCTAGGTGCCAGAAGAGCTGTAGATCCTCTGCTGAAACGTCTCATGGCCCAGCCCCTTTGTCCTTATTCTAACATTGTTTGTGGGGTGGGGATCTGAGATTGGATCTCCACATCAAAGTTCAACTTCTATGTGCTCAGGAGAGGTGATGTAATAAATCATATGGCCCCCAAGGCACCGTTCCCGAGGTTACAGCCTCAGTGTTTCATATTCATTGAATTATTATGAGGCAGTAGGAATTTTGAGAATTTAATTTATGTTTGCAAAATAGGACAGCATGTTATCCAAAAACATGCTCAAATTTATATTTGCATTCTAAAAATGTGTATTTTCAAATGAAGAAGGGGAAATGCAAATTTTTCCTGTTCACTTTTTTCCTTTTGAACAAAATGGGGTGGGGGGGAAGATGCAATTGGATACAAGAAAAAAGTGCACAATTGAATTGAACATCAAGGTGGAGAATCCCTGTGATCATAAAAAATGCTTGTTTCCCCATCCGTATGAGGCAGCAATGCTAGTAGCAGTGTGTCACACAGTAACTCTCTTGTGAGTGAACAGTACTGACTCCATTTTGAGACAGCCAAAAAGCTTGGGATAAAGGCACAGGAACAGGGTTGAGAGCAATCACGTAAGGCTAGTTCAAGCAATTCGGTTTCTAACAGACCTCCTAAAATGCATTCCTCAAAAGCAAATGTGGAGGTCAAATTGAGCAGAATAGGAATGCTGGATAGCAAGAGTGATCATTAGTAATATACCTGGTCAGCCTGGACACCTGTCTTTTAAGGTGGTCATTAACATTTAAAGTAATCTTTTGCTAAAAGAATAGAAATGGTAAGAAAGGCCCAGTAAAAGTTTAGCTTCCGACAAGTGCAGCCATCATCTTCAAGCACCCTCTTTTTTTATATAGGATGAAAAGCCAGCTCAGTTTTTCTCCCCTGGCTAGTATTAGCATCACTTCCAGTGCTTGTGATGTCACTGCTTTCCTCTAAACTGTATAAGTACCCTCCGTTTTAGAGAGTCCAGAGTACCTGTCTTCCCAGAGGCATGGGGCCGTGCTGCTTATATCACTGAGTCTCGCCTCCCAGAGGAAAGGCTCCTGCTGAAATCATTAGGCTCCTTGCTTGCCAGATCAAGGTGCCAATGGATGGTGCCTTGCCTCTGCTAGTCAAGGCTCCCTGTTTTCCTTCCTCTTCACTGAGATCAGGAACTGTGACGCACTAGTTGCTGTTTACAGGGAAAGGTATATTTCTTTTAGAGGTTCCATTCCCTCTTTCCTGTTTGTGTGTGTGTGCATATGCAGAGAACCTAGAGTAGGAGTGTTGTACCTCAGGCCCAGGGACCCAATACTGAGAGCCAATCTGGCCCTCTGGGGTTCTGCAGATAACATTGAGCCTATCTACACACTGTATATGGAGGGTGTCCTGGGCCCCAACAGTTCTCTAAAACTGTTATAAACTGTTTTACACCATTTTAAACCAATTTAAAGCAGTAGTGTAGATAGGTTCCATGGCCCTTTCCCTGGGACCATCCCTCCCTCCCTTTGATTTGTATCCCACATATATATATATATATATATATATATATATATATACCAAAAATGGCACTCAAGGCAGCTTACAATCACTAATAAACTCCCTTTTCTCCCAACTGCAAATTGCTTTAGTTCAAGAAGGTCCTGCTGGCTGGAACTCTCCCTTGCTAGGACAATAGGATTACATTGTCTCAGCAGCGAGCTAAAACCAACTGAAGCCTTTAGTAGACTGAGAAGACTTGTAGTGTGGTCAGCTCCACTCCTCCAAGAGGAGCTGACTGGGCTGTTAAAGGGCTCTTCTCTGATTTGGTAGCCTGAATCTTCTGCAAGGCAGAAAGGGTGGAAGTTCTGCCAGAGACTCTTTCTCTGAGACAGAAGATGAAGGCAGGCCTATGTCCTCTGGCTGGGAGGGCCCTGAAGAAACACTGACTATCCTTCCACTGAGGTCTGGGGTCATTACAGATACACAAACAAATGAGCTTAATTTTAGACTTGTAGCATTTATATCACATACAGATATAAAAGTCAAGGTTGCATGCCCACCTCCTTTCTCTAGTACTTACAAATAAAACATTTTAATGCTCTTTCAGAGAGATCTCCCAGTTAAATGTAATCTGACCAAAAAAACAAAAAGTTACTCTGAGGAAATCATAACGGAACCAAAGGCTTGTTGTATTCAATTTGTGATACTGTGTTATCATCACAAATGACAGAACCTCTGGGATATATAAATGAGAAGTGGGAACAAGACCTGCAGTCAACAATTACATGTGTGCAGTAGAGATTTATCTTCAATAATGGAACTAAACAATAACTAATGGAACACTATCTAACAAAAAATAAAATCAAAGCAGTTATTTTAAGATGGTATTTATCTCAAGAAACAAAACCCTTCATATAAAAACATGTCTTGTTTTGTTTTTGAAACATTCAGTTAGTAATGCAAATTATTACTCTCGTAGCTAGGCATGTGGTAAGATTAAAATGATGTGGAAATTAGTAGTCAATGTGATAAGAAATAGGACTCAGTAAGATTTGTCTGTGGATCCTTTGATATTACCATTGGAGTTATTTAAAACATGATGTTGGGGGTAGATTTGCCGTTTGTTCTGCATATACATTATATATTTATTTAACTCATTTATGCCATATTATGAATACATATCTCTGCAAAGGCTCCCAATGAAGTTTCCAATTTTTAAATGCTGAAATAAAGACATGGGACTAGATAGAAAATCACAGAATGTTCTCAAGCTGATTGATGGTCCCTCCAGGAGCTGATGTGACATGTTCCTTGGCCTCCCTGCCAGGCATCTTCATTTCTGCCTTCCCTCAGGGCACACAGGTCTTAGGCAGATCCAGGAACCCCGGTTCTCTGTGATCAGCACATGCTTGTATGGATAAAGATTTAAATTGCACATTAAATTGCATAATATTCCTACCAAACTGTGGAATGTCTAGGATTTAGCTGAGATGACAAAGTCAAATAACATGTGGAGAATCCGGAACCAGTCAATTTAGGGCAAATCTGTTTGACATTAAATAGGAACTCTTCCTTAATTGGATAGGCTTCTTGGTTTTCAACAAATTATGATGGACATATTTACTACGCTGTAGTTAGGAAGGATTTTAGTGGATTATATGGTGTTGAGTCTGCATTTCAATGTTAATTATGAGTCAACAGCTGAGTTTTATATTTTAAAAAATGGAGGGTCTACCATTGTCTGCAGCTTTCTTCTTCCCAGCGATTGCGGGCACACTGGACCCTGAAACCATCACATCACTTGACACTGACAGCAGCCAATCTGAATGTCTTCAGGCTCTCCTCCTCTATATCATCTTAAGACTTTGGCCATACACATCCTAACTGCAACATTCAATCAGCATTTCTATCACTTTAGGTCACTACACCTAAAATAAAATATATTATAGAGCTGGAAAAAGTACAGAAAAGGGCAACTAAAATTATCAAGGAGCAGGAACATCTCCCAGTGAGGAAAGGTTGCAACAGCTGGGATTGTTCAGCATGGAAAAAAAGGAAGCTAAGGGGAGACATGATAGAGGTGTACAAAATTATGCATGGTGTGGAGAATATGGATAGGGATACATTTTTCTCCCTCTCTTAAAATACTAGAATCCAAGGTCATCCCATGAAGCTGATTGGTGGAAGATTCAGGACAGATAAAAGGAATTACTTCTTCACACAGCGCATAGTTAAACTATGGCATTCACTACCACAAGATAGTGTTGTAGTGAATGTGTATATAGGCAGAATTGGATTACATTTGCAGGCATAGTTGTCCCTTCTGAGAAGATAAGCTTGCCCACTTTCAGACATATCGGTGAAGACATTACTGTTCAGGGGTTTTCAGAAAGAATCCTCCGCCCCAGAAGGACAGATGAAAGGTTAGGGACTTGTGATAAATGGAAAACCCTTCTATGGGATTTATTTTGTTTTCTGCTAACTTGACAGTACCAAAGTCACAGAAATTTTAAGAGCTTCATCCATGGATGAAATGTTGCTGAAAATATATATGCAAAAGTTCTTTATAGAGCTTGGGTACACTGTATAATCTCTCTCTCTCTCTCTCTCTCTCACACACACACACACACACACACACACACACAAACACACACACACATAGCGTCATCACATCAGAGGTTTAATGCACATCTGCCACGATTTTGATCCTCTTTTTCAGCACTGGACTGGCATGACGTCGTCCCCGTCGTGGTGTTCTCTCGCCCTGAGTGAGTCCAGCCCTGAAAAAGTGGATCAAAGTCGGGGCAAATGTGCATGAAACCTCCAGTGTGAGTTCAGATAGTGCTTGGTGCAACCAATCACTCCTCCCTGCTTGTAAAGCCATCAGAGCACACACACCAGTATTCTTTGAGACAGAGAGGAGGGGTGTCTTATTTACTCTTTGGCAGGATCTACACTACTGCTTTAGAACAGTTTATAACAGTAGTGATGACTGTTAGGGCCCAGGACACACTCCATATACAGTTTTCAAACCATTTTCAAAGTGTCATATCCTGCTTGGCTCTAGTTTCAGAGCAAAAAGCTTCGCTCATCATGGGCTTTACATTAAACTGTGAGAAAGGAGGCAGCAGAGCTTGAAAGACCCCCCCCCCCCAACTACCATTCCTCTGGCTGCCTGGGGCTTCTATGTAGTCCCCTATTAGAAGTTGGAAGGCAGGTGTTGTCTTACTCTTGGGGGAAGGACCATAGCTCCGTGGTAGAGAGCATGTTTTGCATGGGGAAAATCTCAGTTTTGATATAATCATCTCCAGGTAGGGCTGGAAAAACTCCTGCTTGAAACCCTAGAGAGCAACTGCCGGTCATCGTTGACAATACTGGGCTGGATGGACTCGTGGTCTGACTCAATATAAGGCAGCTTCCTATGTTCCCACATCCGCAGAGCTTGCAGGAACTTGGTGGAACCCCACATACCTGGTTGGTGAGTTGGTGTCAGCATCAGCCACCCACTGAACAGGCAGCTGAAGGTGCAAGATTCAGTACTGCCTCGGAAGCCATTCCTGGCCACCCAGAGCACTGCTACTGCTGCTTCTACTGCCACAGATACAGTTTCACAATGCAGTGAAAACACAAGAGATGTGTGTTCAACATGCCTCAGTTGTAGAGGTTAATGGGCTGTTTAGATGATGTCATCCTCCTTGTGCATTCCTCCCAACCACTTTCCAGTGTTTTTTGTCTGAATGGGGAAAATGCTGTATTTGGGGGAGAGCATAACCAATCCCATACCATCTGTTGGTGTAGTTGCACCATTCCACTGTGTTCCACGTTCTTGTGCTCTGTATTCTGCTCTGAAGTGGCTGTCATGTCAACAATGACAATTACAGAGGGAGTCTTACCTACCGCACCTCCTTTAGTTCCAAATGGATGAAGCCAGGCAGTAGATCGGATCTGAGGAGAACCCTCTGCCCTCCACCCTGAACAGCTCAATGGAGCCTCCCATTCACTGACGTAGCTGCTAGCAAAATAGGGGGGTACATGAAATTCAAAGTTATGCAACCCCCCCTCCCACACACACACATGAAACACTTATATTGGGTGGAGTGGAAAAGGCCGCCAGGACAGATATTGCTTTGCCTTTGTGAGGAAGGCTTAACTTTTGAATGGAGGGAGATTGAACTTTAGAAGTTGCACAAGAGTAGAAAACCAGGGGGAAAACTGATTGGTTTTTTGTTGTTGTTGTTGTTTTGTTTTAAATGTACACAGGCAAGAGCTCAGACTGAGGAAACATGCCCACAGAAGTTCACAGAGAGAAAGGGGAGGATGAAGCTATACTTGAGGTGGGTGGACAGTGTTGACATCTTGGAAGATCCTGCCAAGCTTTGCCCACCAGTGCAAAAGGTAGATAGTGCTACATAGTGATATGAAGCAAAAGGGAAGGGGAGACTGTATAAAGGACCCACCAAAATCCCACACACATTCCAGAAGCAAAAGCAGTAGCAGGTTGCATTGGCAGGTTAAAAAAGCTTGTCTAGGAAAGCTCTGGGACTCAAAAGGAGAGCCTTGGTAAAGCTATTTCCTGTTTGGAAGCTAGAGCTGTCAATAATAAAGCTACCACCCCTGTCTCCCCACCCCAATGTTTACCTGATATGGTGTCTGTGTGTCTGTGTAAGGGAGGTGAATTGTATCAGGGTCTTTTTTTTTTTTTTTTTTTAAAGATACACTGTGTGTTTCTGTATCCCTTCAAATAATTCTCAAAACTTCAGGAGTTCCCTGATTCATTTTGGTCCCTAGCTTCACTTCAAGCTTATTATGCTATCCAGACTGCTTTGCAGACTTGCTTCCACCTTGCCCCTCCATAATTATCACCTGCCCAGGAGGACCTGCTAAAACTTTCCTATGTTCAGGAATTTAAACATGTCAATAAAAGAGCATTCAATCGCATGAGATTCTACCAGCACCCTGAAATGGTACAGTCCAAAAACATTGTTTGTGAGAACTAGGCCTAAACTCACCTTTGTCAGAATTACTAGAATTAAGGACATCTCCCACCCCCAAAGTTGAGGGCACATTCTGCCAACATTGTTTTGTAAGTCTGCAACACTAGAAGTAGCAACATAGAATTCAGCTTGGCCTAGCCTCCAAGTTTCTGAGTCCAGGTTTGCTGTTACCAATTTCTGATGGGTAGTTTCTCATAAGGAATATAATCCAGTTGTTGTAGTAAGGTGTCCTCTACCCTGCCTATGCAAATTACATGCAAAACAGCACTGAACCTTTGATTTACTAAAAGGAGAGACATTTGTTGCCAAATACATTGATTCCTCCTGCTTTAGATCCTTTGGATAATCTATAACAGTAAAACATGGCTTTGATTTTATGTAGAGGCACTTAGGACTAGAAGGATCTGTGTAGCAGCTTTTACTTGTATCCTGTGTTCCTTCCTTTATAGCTTCACAAGTCATCTGGTAACCTTGGAAGTGAATCAAGTAATGCCAAAAGCAAAGCAAAGATGCTGAAATGAAAGCATAAATATAAGGAGCTGAGGAGGGATGAATTACTCTCCTCTTCCATGGCATTTGCTACCTGAAGAAGCAGGTTTTTATGTCTTCATGTATTACAACAGATTTTTATATCTCCGCATGTGCAAATCCTCAGTTATGATACACCAGTAGGGTTATGACAGCATGGATCCAGCAGTCACATAATTGTATCTGGCAACTACAATCTCAATGTAAGACTTAGGAGCATTTGGGATGTGCATCAGATTCGGATAAAGCTGAAAGCTCAAACAGAATCAGTCCACTTTGTCCAGTTGTATTGCTTCTCCAAATGAAGCAGGCTTCCTTCCAAAGCCAACAGAAGCACAACTGAAGTGGAACAAGGTTTCATTACCAATTTGTGTTCTGAAGAAATGGGAGATGTGGGGATTATACATCTCCTGCAAATAGTGTCGTTTAATTTCATTTCTCTAAACACTGATTATGAGCAGGGAGAGGGAGGTAGTGTAGCTGAGTGACTGACAGGTCCACCTTATAATCCTAGGGCATGTTTTCCCAGAGGCTCCAATCACTGTGCTTTGGGGTGGGGAAGGATGGGACTGTGAGATGGCCATTGTTCCAACACCATACGCTTCACTATGAAAAAAAGACTTAAACTGGTTTTCAATCATCATAACCCCTACCACCTGAAGTTTTCTTTCTAAAACTTTGTAGGTTTCTTGTCCCACCGGAAAAAAAACCCAGAGGACTCCCCTTCCACATGAACTTCTGCACTTCTCTTTCTGAAAGGTTTCTTACTTAGGGTGCCTCTACAAGAGGCATTTAAAGCTCTTTCAAGGCGCATTAAAAAAATACCTCTACAAGAACGGAGCGCAAATCGGGCGTAGAGGCGCGTTATCGAATGCGCGTTAAATCGCGAGTTTTATTTTGCTCTGTCCGTTAAAGCACATTTTGACTGTGTGAATAAGCGCTTATGCACATTAACTACTTGTAAAGCGCATTTTGGACATCTGTTAATGCGCTTTGCCGCCTCTCGCCACCTCTCGTGCAGAGGGATTAGGCGTAAATGCGCTTCTGCGATTATGCGCATAATCGCCTAACCAGGCGCAAAAGCGAATCCTTGTAGAGGGGACCTTAGTGACACCTCTAGGCTTTCTGTTATTTTCAAAACAATGATTTACAAGAAATATATGGGGATAAGCACTTCCTCTTTTGGAGATCCTTAAAATGTCAAGGCTGCTCTTGCACAAAATACCTATAGACATTTTTCTTCAATTTGGCAGACTTAAATATCTCAGAAGGGACAATGATCCCTGCAAATTTCATCCAATTCTTTAAAGAAATAAAGTGGTTATTGGCACTCCCCCATTTGAAAAGTCAAAATTCAAATGCACTGAGCACAAAGACTTCTGCACATTTTTGTTGACATTTCGTAGGCATAATCTCCTCCTATGGGTCTACTATGCCTGCAACTACCATCAAATTCTGGAGAAGAGAAAAGAATATATAGATTATTAGTAGTATTAGTATTAGTATTTATTAGTATTAGTATTATTTTCCTATGATAAATCAATGAGAAGCACACAGTCTTGGATTTCTGAACCCTGAGTCGGGTTTGCTACCGAAAAGGACAGACTCTGAATTGGTCTGTGATGAACCGGGCCATTTTCAGAAGCCTGCTGCACATGTGTAGGTTACCCATATGATATAGAACTCTGGCTGTGCATGGTTCTAAATCATGTGAACAGCCTACTTCACATGCCTACACCTTCAGACCTTTCCCCACCAATGCGTACAATGAGAGCTTTGGCTATTGGGCGATATAGAAATGAAATGCAATAAATATGTAAAAAAAAATGTAGCAGGGCCAAGCTGAGAAGAGGTGGGAACAAAAAGTGTGGCCCCCACATCACTCATGTAATTCCAATAGCATGAGAGTGAACACCCAAACATGGCTTCAGAGTAGGGTGCGAGCCCACTTCTATCCCTGTGTGTCACATCACTCAGATGTCATGTCGTTTTCTGGAAAACAAAAAGAGAACCATGTTGTGGTATACAAAATTTTGAATGCCCACTCAAAGGAGATCCATTGACCCTATTTCAATTGCTTTCTACAGGACAGCTAGAGCTTTCCTTTATTGTGGTGGTTCTTTTAGGATGCTGCTTCCTCAAAGAAAACTGAGATTTGGCTGCTGCTATATTGTTGTTGGTGGTGGCTGATTTTAAAATTAATTTTTAATAATAAACTGTAGTTTTTAAATGAATTTTAATTGAACTAATGTTTAACTGACTGAATGTCTGTAGTAAGTGTGGTAGAAATGTTGATGACAACAACAGGAACCACCATGTGTGAAAAAGGAGTCCCACCTGATTCACAAGTCCCACCTGATTCTATGTGACCAAAATCTGCTCAGCCTGAAAAGGAGTAAGCTATCGGAAACGTGTCAAGGATGAGGTTTAGAAAATTATTCCACAATAGTTAAAAATATGCTGACCTCATTGACATTATAGAAATACCATCGGTTAGTTGAATCTTTGGGGGAAGACAGATAAGGTTTGCAATATTGGATGGAACAGTGGATCTTAGGCTGTTAATCTTGGGGAAGATAATTTAAAATAACCACATTGGACATTAAGCAGCTTTCTTGTATTGATCGCACCTGGCTTCTAGAATGAGTTTCAGTTATTATGATGATTGTTTTCTTTCTTTCTTTCTTTTTAAAGGTAGCTTTTTAAAGGTAACTGTCTTGTTTACTTTTTCCCCATGAATATAAGTAGATCAATGCAACATGATTGACACTGCAAGCCTCAGAAGCATCTGTCATTGTTTTCAGTGGGGCTTACCCCCAGGTAACTGTCGACATGATTTCAGCTCAAATCAATCAGAACTGAAAAGGTGTAATTAGATATGAAAAACATGGACGTTGGGATATAGTCTGCCACTTAATCCTTACATATCTCCAGTGGTACAAATCCTTTTGATACTAAATGGCAACACTTTCAATCAGCTGGTATTTTAGTCCAACCAGTAAAACTGTGCTATGTCAAGTAACTAGCAATGGATGCTGAAAAGCTAGCAAAAACAAACAGATCTTCCTAATGCCTGCCCGTATCTGACGAGGTCCTCCCATGACCTGCCAAATTCAATCATGTTTTAGCCCTAATTTTCTTGTTTATTATGCCCTAGCTGTGACCCAACCTACCAGTTTCTGCTTTGTCTATGTCAGCTCTAGCATTTCACTCCTGGTCCCATTGCGGGGGGTGGGGGGCAGTGTTTATTGAAAGCAAATGTTGGCAGCCAGATCAAAGGTGCTAATCCAAATGAAGCTCTTTCAAAATCAAATCCCAAGACATTTCTAGAAGCCTTTCTTTTCCCATTCAGAATGGGATGCTAGATCAAGAGCAGGGAAATGAAACAGGGCCTCAGACCCTCTGCACTACAGTACCTCTCCCTACACAGTCAAAGGATGCACAGAAACCTGCCCTTCTCTTGGTTTTTCCACCTTCCCACATTGTATGTTTCAGAGACATTTCTACAAATGCCCTGTGTGTCACATGCATATTAGCATCTAACCAGCTCAACTGGATAAGGCTATCCATGATCACTCATCATGATGACTATATATTACTCTAATATCAGAGGAAACATGCCTCTGTATCCCAGTTGCTGGGGAGCATGAGCAGCAGGGTGCTGTTGCCCTCCTGTCATACTTGTGGGTTTCCCAGGGGCACCTGGTTGGCCACTGGGGGTGGGACAGAATGCTGAACTAGGTAGGTCTTTGGTCTGATCCAGGAGAGCTTTCTTTATGATCTTACGTTATGTAATTATCTGCACATTGAATGAGTTAATTAGAACATCTCCATTTTTCAAAATGCTAAAGGGGGCTTCACAATCACAATTCAAACTGTACATCCCTCCCAAACCCAATTTCACACGACTAAAGATCACACAGAAAACATATGGACTAGCAGCAGCATGTGCAAGGTGCATCAAACAGTGTCATAGCAGCACATTTCAGATACATGAGCCTTGTGTTCGACAAAAGCCTTTCGAAATCGGTGGGCCTTTTACAGTTACCTAACAATTGAAAGATGGGTGCATAGATTCATTTCTTGGGAGAAGTAGTGGGGCAGGATTAAAATCAATAGACATTTATAATGTCACATATAAAAAGTGAAAAGAGAATTCCTTGTTTCTTATGTTTGTGCTCAAGGCTGGTTCAAAACATTTTATTGTATGAGGCAAAGGTGTCTCCCTCCATTACAAGATGCCCCCTCCATTCTATCTACAGAAGTCAACTGGACTGCCAGTTGAAAATTCAACACCAATGATGAGATTGCATCCTCCACTTCTGCTGAAGGCACCAGGCAGGGCCGGGCCAAAATATTTTGCTGCCTGAGGCAAGAGGCAAGATGATGCCCCTCCCACTCTATATACAAAAACTGACTGGACCGGCAGTTGAATCTTTCTTCAACACTGAACAACATCCCCCACTCCTACCCTACCCCCTGAAGGCAGCAAGCTAACTTAGGAGATGCAAAACAGGTTTTATCACCAACATCTTGTGATCACCTTCCAGCATTTTCCAACTGAGGCAACTGCTTCACCCTGCCTTATGGTAGGGCTTGCCCTGGCACCAGGCTAGCTTAGGGGGTGCAGGACAGGCTGCCTGGAACACACAGGTCTGTCACCCAACAGAGAGAAATGACTATCCAGTTCACATCACCCAGCATCTGCTGCCTGAGGCAACCACCACTCTTCCTAATGGTAGAGCTGGCCCTGTCTGTAGTTATCCTGACTTCATGTCCTACCAGATTTATACTGGACTTTAAAATGTCAGTGTACAGGAGAGCAGATAGACTGCGCTGGGTGGGGGATAAGATGGGTGAAGTAGTTGGGAATTTTAGTCTCATATGTTAAGCATGAAATTTTAAATGTCAAAGAGCTCGGCCAGACCAGCTAGAGGGAGGAGGTAAGTTGATAGTGAAGGCCGTGGTGCCACGAAGAAGCACCTTATCTGTTCAAGGTTGTAAAACTCAGCCTGAGGAGTTGGAGGTGTGAAACGGGGAAACCCAGCTGGAGCCAGGGGAGGAAGGGAGAGCCAAAAGAGAAAGGGTTATAACTGGGCCCCTTGACGAAGAGGGGGCACTTTTCTCTGGACATGGCTGGATAAGAATGTGTGTGGGGAGGCGAGAGCCAGGCTCTGATTAGGAGTAAGTATTATAGTTAGAGATTTCTTGTTTTATTTACTGGGTTTTATGCATGCATGCTATTACTGTGATTTTAGTTGCTCTTAAAGTGTATATGCACAAGGGATGTGTATCATATCAATAAAATGTACGATAACAATCCAATATGCTCATTATCGTGCATGCTTTTAACGAGAACGATACGATAGAAAAACCTCCAATAAATATCTGATCTGATCATTTTCAGCCTGATTATATCGGATTATCGGACTGCCATATAAATAAACTTGTAACTTCTGTATTTTAAAAGTTAGAGGCTTGAAACTTGGTCACAGTGCTTATGGGGGATGCCTAAGTATGTGAATGAAATTTTAGATCTATCCCTCCAACCCTCCATTTTATATGAATTTATTAAAGATCATTTAAGTTCTGACAGGTCAGAATGACAGCTTGCAACGTGCACTCATTCAGACCTGTCAAAAAGTTGCAGGATCTGTAAAAAATTCAAATAAAATTTAGGGTTGGAGGGATCGATCTCAAATTTCATACACATACTTAGGCATACCCCATAAGCATTGTGACCAAGTTGCAAGCCTTTAACTTTTAAAATACAGATTATAGGCATTTTTACTTTAAAAATCAGCTCTAAAGGGTACAATGGGGCTGCAAATTAAATATTGAAATTCTGATAATTATCGTGAAGACGATACTATTAGCCTACAATATTATCGGAGATGATAATTTTTTTGGTCCAAAATTCCGATAACGATAAAATATGATATTTTCGGGCATGCACATCCATAATATCCAACCTTGATCTAATAAAAACTTCCGCCTCACAGAAGTGAGCAGTCTAAGTTTGGATTTCTGTGTTCCGTGTGAAATAAGGCGGGCAAAGTTGTTATATTTGTCCTGCATACCTTTATAGTCAGCATTATTGTTAATTTCTGTCATTCATTCATCTCCTTATGCAGCCATATCAGACTGAGGTTACATTTCGAAGTAAGTAGGTGACCCTCTGATGGCAAATACAATTTGTCATTCAACTTAATCTTGTTTTTATACCCACCACCTCCTCCTCCTCACATGCATATTTGTGACAGTTATCCCAGTTATAGGCCAAGTGTTGCTATTATTAAGTGGAGCCAAATTAAATTTCAATTAAAATGGTGCCCCATTAAACCTAGAAGATTTAAACAAGTCAGAGGAAATTAATTAAATGAAGTCAAACGAAGAGGAGCCAAAATAAAGTTGAAGCTTTTTGCAAAGTATTCAAAGATTGTAAATCTGAATATATGTTATAGTAGTTGAACATTTGATATAATTTGTGGAATGGAAAATCCTACTGAAATCCAGTTTTAGTTGATACATCCCCCCTCCCCAGCCTTAAAACTATAGATTTAACATGGTGCATTTAAGGAGTAGCCTGATTTCTCTCTCTCTCTCTCTCTCTCTCTCTCACACACACACACACACACACACACACACACACAATTGCTAATAATCCCATGAGAGTTAAGATAGTTCCTATCATCTAGATTGTACTCTTTGCTGAACCACTGTAGAGCCAGGAGTGGGTGCATGTGATGAATGCTCCTCTATGCAAAACGTGGCCTGCACATGGATGTTGGGCAGTGAACTATCAAGAATCTAAACATTACAACAGGGGCTGTTGAACTTCTGGCCCAAATCTGGCCTGCTTGGGATCCCAATCTGGCCCTCCAAGGTATGACCATACCTATTTCCCTCAACCATCAATTATTTGGTGGTTTCCTGGCTTTTACAGCTTTTCCCCCCATGCTAAAAGTTGGAAATGCCTCTCCTAAGACATAGTCACTGGAAGCTAGAGCTTTAAGCTAAAATATGCTGGTATTTCTGGTCTTGCCCCCTTTTGACTTCAGTCAGTCCCATCCACCATTGGAGTACTGTCCCTGAGAGCTTCTCCAAAATGTAATTGGGCCCATGGAAGAGGTTTGACACATCTGTGTTACAGTCATCTTCAGAGGCCCATCTCTACCAACCACCACCATACCATCACAAAGTTATGTGACCAGATAAGGGCTTTTTCAGTTGTGACATCCTATTATCTGGCACCCCAATGACATCAGTATTGGTGACAGGCAAGCCTAAGGGAGGCTTGCCTGACACCAATACTGATCTATTTGGGATGTCAGACAATTTTATTTTCCCATGTCTTCCTGTAAGTAATCTAATTCTGCTTTTACTCTTGACTTTTATTCAGGGTGTGCGTCGAAGGCAAGATTTGGTTCAGATCCTGCTTCAACACTTTGGAAAACCATTCACCTTGTACTGCTTTGGGCACAACCTGCATTGGCGGAATCTTGCATTGGAAAATCTGAGTGGTGGGAACACACTGGGGAGTTTCAATTACAAGATGATGACCCCTGTAAAATTCAATTTCGATTGGAAGCAGCCTTGGTTTCCCAATACATTGACTGTAAGCTGCTTTCAGCTGGTCTACACATGTTTGAACACCACTTGTTTTCTCTACTGGTATTCCTCTATAATTTGGGCTGATTCACAAATGCAGGTGTTTCCTATTATTTCTTCACACTCGAGTACTGTATACTTGGTGACTGACAACTAAATTCATAAACTGAATGTACTTATTTGTAGTGTGGTTTTAAGTTGCTATATTTTATATTTTATGCTGTACCTTGTGGTTTTAATTTGTGTGAACCACCCAAAGAGCTTCATCTATTGGGCTGCATAGAAGCAACATGAAGCACTGAAGCAACATGATGGAACAATGTTGTTTAATTGTTTCATTTAAGCACAGTTTTTAAACAACTGTGCGTAAAAAAGAAAATGTTTGAAGAGGGTAAAATTCCACCTAAAGTGACTTTATGATCAAGAGTGATATGAAAGGTTTAGTTGTATCCTTATATCTGTGATGGCCCATTCATACATGGGAAGTCATCACATGAAGTTCCAGCCATCAAATGACGGATGTGCATGTGTAAATCAGCTGTTGCGATCAAATAAATGTACTCAGAATTCAGGATTTCTTTTTAGAAGGGTGACGATGTTTTCATGAATCAAAGCCAAGAGGGCTTAAAGAGGAGGTTGTGTTCATACAAAACATTTTACTGGCTTATATATGGGTGAGCATCTGGTTTTCTTTTTATATGGACATAGAATATCCCTTGGTAGTGGGGTTCCTTTAAAAAAAAAAAGAAAAAAAGCAGGGGAGCCCTGGAATTAAACGAATCACTCTAAATATGACTTTGTACATTAGGTCTCATAGCGCTGCTGGTAGCTCGCACACTAATTGTGTGCAAGGGCTGAACCGGTGCCAGTTCTGGTTGCAGTCTCATTAGCATATTCATAAGTCACGGCCTCATGCAGGTGCCAGAATGCTGAGAAATGTTTTGTGACTACTCAGCTCAGCTATAGAAGAAACTCCTAAACAACCCTGTGCTGCTTTTTTTAAAAAAAAAAACACCACACCATTATGCACCATAAAACAAAACTGTTTAATGCTCTAAAGTGGATGCCAGGCTTTTTAACAATTATACTGCAAAGAAATGAAGCAATTCCATCACCCACTCCTCTGCCTCACACTTCTCCGGAGCAAGAAGGCTGAACATTCAAATTCAAGCCGAGATCAATGAACTGTTTCTTGTTATCAGGCCTATTCCAAATCAGCCTCTTGTGTGTGTGCGTGTTTTCAAAAGAGAGAGAGAGTGGGAGAGTGGGTGTGAATTTGCTAATAGGATGAGGATGATACCAAGAGTGGGGATGCTTGTCTGATTGTCACCAGATTAGGTAAATGCAGATCAGAACCCCTGGATGAGAAAGTCAAGAAGGGGAATGAGCTTCCCTTAAATAACTCCAAACAAACAAATGTCCTTAGTGATTCTAAAAAAAAAATGCAAAAATAAAAATGCATACAGTCAGCAAGCCTCTGCTTGTAGTAGTGCAAGAACCTGTCTTGAATGATCTCGGCGTTTGCTTTAGAAACGGGAATGAAGAAGCCTCCTGAAGAGGAAAGAGTGTATTGCAATATAAAGGATCTTAGTTCAAATAATGCTATAGTATAGATATAGATATAAAATGCATACACATTCTGGACGTTAATGGCTGGGCCTCTATAGCAGTTAGTTTGCCATTAAAATGGTACGATTTTAACATCAAATGGAGATAGGATGAAAGAGGATAGCAATTTGCATACAATTTGCATACGATAAATTATATGCATAGAAACAAATTTACAAATATACTTTAAGGTGGATTCCTGCACTTAGCAGAGGGTTGGACTCGATGGCCTTATAGGCCCCTTTCAACTCTACTATTCTATGATTCTATGATTCTATTTTAATTTAAATAGGAATACAGTATCTCACCATAGTGTGGAAGACTGGGATTAAGGGACCTGTGTGCCTGCCTGTTCAGTCTGCTGTCCAGGAGCTAACCGTTGATGAGCAACAGTTCTTACTGTTCTTTATCTTCAAACTAGACTTGCACCAGATCATGCTTCAAATGGAGGATGCCTTCAAATAGAGGACTCCTCTATAAAACAAGAGGACACATGGCAGCCCTAAGAGCAAATGAGGTTTCATGGTGGGAGGCCCTTAGCTCAGTGGTAGAACACACGTTTTGCATATGAATGGACCCAAGTTCAATTACTGGCATCTGCAGTACTTCAGCTAGGACTAGGGAAGATCCCTGTCCTGTGTACTGACAACCAATGTAGACTATGTTAAGGTAAATGAACTTGATATGTCAGTTTCCTGTGTTCCTCAATCCTAGAGTAATAACAGCATCCCTAGATGAACTAATATCTTGGAACTGAGAAAGTATGGAATAAGCTACAGACATCAGTTAAACCCACTGTATGGAGTGGAAACATAACTGGTTGAAAAGCCATTACGGAGTAGGGCTGATGGTTTTGGTTTTACTTTTGCCGACTTGCTTTACTTTGCCTATTTTAGTTGTAAGAAGAAGATGCCTGCTAATATTAATCAAAGGTCCAATTTAAAGCTTGCAGATGTCTTCTGTCTCCAGTGTGGTCAGACAGAACTTTCTCTGCAACAAGTACAGCAAGGAAGAGGCTAGAATATTGAATCAAAATTGCCCCAGGCCCCCCATGATTGGATATAACATTACAGGCATCAGTGGCCACCGTTTATTTGGAATTTGACCAGCTTCATGTCGTTGAAGAGGAGCTTGATAAACAGCTTAGCTAAGCTGATCTAATATATACACCACGGTTGCATCAACAATGCCTGTGGCCTTTTTAGAATCTTAGACACCAGGAGGATACACTTTTACAACCAAACCCTTCACTCGAATACTCTATCCTTCTTCCCCTCTCCACCTTCTCTTTTAGCCCCAATCTTCTTCACCTACTTCAATCTGGGTATAGCTGAGCATATTGTTGAATACTGAAACACCGTCTATTAGAATAAGTAGATGCATATTGGGCAGGGGCAGGTAGAAATATCCCTGAGCGTCGTCAGATGAACATTTTATTGCACGGTCGCCACTGCCCACTTACGGATGTTCATGAGTCCTTTAGACGATGACGTCCGCCTCCTGCATGCCTCTTGCTCCTTTCGCTTGCTTTTCCGTCACAAAATACCTTTTAATCTGTCTTAAAAAAAAATTAAAGTGGAATGTGCTGCCATTTCTTGCTGTGTGCAGGAAAAGCAGCATGATATAAATGGCCCCTGAATGGGCCACGTGGTCGTTGCTGCTTCCTCTTTCTGTCCCCACGTAAAGAGCCCAGCACTGTTGTGGGACAGCAGCAGGAGGCCATAGCGATGGTAGGGAAATGAAAAAATTCAACCGTCTGATGATGCTCCCCCACATGTGCACAGCCTTCTTCCATGCAGGTGACATTTGAAATGATTGCTGTGTCCAGTGGCAGCTCTTGTCCTAACAATGAATGGTGAAAGGGAAGAGCATATCGAATGCCTGGCTGCCTGACACAATTGTAGCATTGATACTCGTGCCAAACGATGGTGTGGTCATCAGTCATGTGGCAGTGTTACCAGTCAGCAATTGGAACAGTGCCAGGGAGCACTGGCAAGTGTGTGGTGGTGAATACCTGGAGTTGCATTCAGTGCCTACTTGCCTTCCATGATGGTGAATACAGCATGGCAATCCCCTCAGCAGCATAGGAACATAGGAAGCTACCTAATACTACGTTAGACCATTCACTTACCTACCTCAGTATTTTCACCACTGACTGGCAGTGGCTCTTCATGGTTTCAGGCAGGAGTTTTTTAATTGCCCCATGTGGAGGCTGTCTAAATGCACGGAAAGCCCCAGGGTGCTGTGTCAATTATATGATGCAGCAGCCACTGGGCACCCACTCCGGGGTTTTACAATGAAGCTGCAGAGAGAAAAAAATCAGGGACTTATCCCAACTTTTTTCTCTGGAGCGAAGTGAGTACGGAGCATCCACCGTCTCCAGAGTCACAGCAGAAGCGTGGCCGGGCAGATGGCAACCCATGATTGGTTGCCATCCACATGGGCAAAGGGCAGGGGATGGGCCCAGTGAGCCCACTGGAAAGCCCACGCTGCCTCCCTGCATGAAAACTACTTGCAGCTGCCCTGCACCGGTGATACCGTGGGGTTTGGCAGTGGAGTGGTGCCAACTCGGCGCCATGAAGATAGCCCCCTGGAGATGTTGAGGATTGAAACTGGGACATTCTGAATACAAAGCAGATGCTCTGCGATGGAGCCATTGCCCTTCCCAGCAACAACCTGCGCTGCCAGAAGTGAAACCCAGGACGTGCTGCCACCAGCACAGTGTTCACCTGCCTGCTACTTTTATTGCCTACTGCACTGTATAGTGTGGACCTGAGAAAGATGTGAAAGCAGTGGAGAAGCAAGCCACTAAGTGCAACATTGGAAAAGCCACAGGTCAGTCAAGGGAAACATGGAAGGGACACAAATTGAAGACATGGGGCATCTCTAAATGAGTGATTTATAGCATGCTTGTCCACTGTGTGGAAGAGAGGGAGAGGAGTGGGGGAAGGAAGGAGATTCTCAGTGGGTCTTGGACTCCTGGCCAGCACTGAGAGGAATGTGTAGTCTCTGCTCCAACTTGTTGGTTAACGAATAGTGCTAATATTTTACAGGATTTATATTTAAGTGTTTGCATGGACCACCCCTCCTCTTCTGTCTTCCCCAAGTCCCTCACTTCTATATTTCACTGTGTAGATGAAATTCTTGCCAACAGATGAGCCCATAGAACAGAGGGGAATTGTGTAAATAAGATCACCAGACAATCACAGATCGTAAACTCAAACCTACTAAAGCCTGCCTAATGTTTGGTGATAGGATTAAAGGATTGAGGGCACGATCCTATCACTTGTGCCCTCAACAACCAGTAGCCCCCAGTCTTGTGCGCATTCCCCCATCTCTTCCCTTTTACATGCAAAAGGAGGAGGAGGAAACTGTCCTCTTTCAGTTTGAGCACAGCGAGGGTGGGGGCTAGAGATGTGCACAAATGGCCTCTCAAAATTCTCCACCCTATTTGTAAGCAGAGAAATTGAGTGGGGATAATTTCACCACATTTCTCCAGGGGGAGGAGACATTTTCCAACAGTTCTTCCTAGGTAAGGCTTAGTTTACCATTGGCAGGGGATGTAGCACAGCTTCTTCTTTTTTTTTCTAAGGTTTTTGTTTTGTTTTGTTTTGTTTTTGGAGGGGGCTGCGCTGCCACTGCACCGGGGAAACATGGAAGGGCCACAAATTGAAAACATGAGGTATCTCTAAATGACCAATTTTGCATGCTCGTGAGTGGCTACTCACAGAATTTTGCAGGTCAATTACATGACATCATCAATGACAAGGACATCTCTCACAGTATCCGTTGGAAATTTCACCATGAAAAGAAACACTTTTACATTGGTAACCACTTTTAAAGTGGGATCCTTTGCCACTAGATGGCGGTGTCTCAATGGAACTGAATGGAAGGTAAGTATTCAAATCAAACCACATGGTTGCCACTCTCTGCCCGTGTAATGCAGCCCATAACAATCACAGCAAAAAGCAAGAACACTCCAGGTAAGCAACATGATTTCCCCTGAATGTAAAGACTTATAAAAATCTGTGCATATGGCAGTACAATTGCACAATAAATGCCTCATCTGGAAGCACCCTACATTTCCAGTCATGCAATCTGATCCTACGCAGGTTTGTTTTAAAATAAATCCCATTGAGTTCAGAGAGTTGTTCATGCTCAAATAAGTATGAGCATGAATCCAGTGGGATTGCCGCCTTCATCCTTAGTCCATTTTAAACCAATATAGAAGATATCTAGAGATACTGTGTAGAATATTTAAAGATCATCAATAGGATCCATTTCGAATGGAAAAGATGAAGTTTTCTTACAGGGGCATTCACAAGCCAGTTAAACTAAAGGATATGGACTTCATACAGACCAATCCTATGCATGTTTACTTAGAGGGAAACCTATTGGATGCAGTGGCATGTACCTCCAATTCAGTTTATATAAGATGGTTGCCTTAGCTGAAACCGGACTAAGCACATCCCTTATTTGCATATATAACCACTCACCTGCATACAAAGGGTCATTCCATCATTGTACAAGGTCACGTGGAGAACAATTCAAAGAGCATTACTTTGAGAAAAGGAACCCCCTGACTAAATGCGCAAGTGACAGCAATTCATGGTAACCCTAGGAAAATTCAGAGCGTGCACACACACACACACACACAGACAATGCAGAGAACAAATTGCACCTGGGCAGTCTTTGCTAATGTGTATGGAATATATGCAGTGCACAAGGTCACATTGACTGTATCTGCACTGGGATGAGAGAAGGATGAACAGCTCTTTGAAAATGTCATCAATGTATTATGTATAAAATGGATCTGTATTTCATTTCAGTGTCAGCCATGCATGTCTCTTTTGTTCCTGTGCTTTTCTTTCTCAACAAAGCATATTCATTATGTTTTCACTAGGCATGGAAATTCAGGTTCCATTTCTTCCCAAAAATTTTGATAGAAGGGCATACTGCTGTGGAGTCACAGGCTCCTCTTAGTAAACTGCATGTGCTGCCTGGTCCTTTAGAAATGCATGGCTATGCTATAGATACAGACCGAGTGAGCAGCCAATGTGGTACCATGATTAGAGTCATTGATTAGATGCCAAAGGTTCAAGTCCCTGTTCATCTGCTGCAGCTTCCAAGCTTGGCTCACAGCATCATTGCAAGCAGAATATGAGTAAATAAATGAGACCTGCCACAAAAGGTTGCAGTTTGGAGTGTTCCTAGTCAGGGTTCCAGCAAGCCAGCCAACCATTCCCTCTCCAATGATACTCCATCCCCTTCCCCTTCCCATTCAATCCATAACAGTGAGCCAGAATTCTGTGGCCAGCCACTAAGCATGCTTAGTCCCATAGACAGTCCTAACATTAGACAGAGTGAGGCAGTCACCTCAGGTGGGAGATGCTAGTGTCCTGCTTGTGGGTCCCTCACTGACAGCTGGTTGGCCACTGTGTGAATGAATATTGGACTCAATGGAACCGTGGTCTGATCCAGCATGGCTCTTCTTATGTAGGTGGTGTGGAGGGGGCAGCAATAGTCATTCCATGACCATTCTGTCTGCTGGAGGATAGTGCTGTGTGTGCCATGCACCCCTGCTTCCCTCGGCTGTCCTGCTGCCCTCAGGTGAAGCAGACGATACAATCTCATTACCAGTTTTAACATAAAATTCCACTGCTGGTCCAGTATGCCTTTGTAGGTGGAATGGGGGGAAGGAGAAGCCATCTTGTCCTTTCCCTCTGGCAGCAAAAATATTTTGGGACTGCCTGGCTTGGTCCTCATTGGGCTATTTTTGGGTTCCTGTCTAACAGTATTTTCTAAAGCAAAGGTGAAGAACCCCCTGCTCTATTGATCTCCTCTGACCCATCGGGCTCCCCCATCCAACCAGTGGAACCTCATGTGATTTCTCCAGGGGGTAGGGCTGGAAGAATACCCCCTGGAGGGAGCAAATGACATCAGATTATCCTACCCTGGCCATGCCCATTGACTTGAGGGGTATCTCCATGCCCACCTGATGTACATTACTTTGGGGCAGGGAGATGGTGGACTATTGAATTATTAAGCCTTTCCGAAGCACGAACTGAAGTGATGGATTCCAGCAAGAGTTAAACCACCCAGTTTTGCTGATAACAGGTCTTGGATATAAGTGGAATGCACCCATTATATCATATCCTGAATAATATGATTTCAGGCACGTGGAGTCGTTCCATGCCTAAAACAGGTCTTAGGATGACATGCAGTAGAGTTGCTTTTGTTACCATTTCTACCTCACACATTGTGACCTGACTATAGCTGTGATGGCTGCTGCATCTGGTGATTATAGTATCAGCACACACTTGTTGGGACAGCATGAGAAGGGATCATTTTATGATGTTCTGAGCAGCCACTCTTATTAGCCAGTGCAGTGGTTCATAAAATCAGCCTTAAAGCTGCAATGTTGTAGTGGCAGAATCCTCCAAGATATTGGGTATCAACAAGAAAAATGTTCAAGTAAACAAGTAATTAAAGCCCCACATTTTTGCATGATGCAGCAGCACAAACTTAATAGGGAGCTCACCATATATGAGCTCCCTATCTTCATAACTCTAGCCAATAACTTTGGCTATTGAGCAGTATAGAAATGTAATAAATGAAATGAAATGTAGGTTTGTGCAGTGACATATAGGAGTGGACAATATACTTGCTAGGCAGAAATGTAATATTTCCAATCTGTTGTGCCATTCAGTAAAATCCACATATGTGTGGGACCTCTGTAATTGTTTCTTTATATGAATCAATAGGTTTTAGAGGATATAATAATTTTATTAGCATTAAAAGCTGCCACTGAACTTTTTAAAAGATTAAGGGAAGACATTTAACTCTTTTTACTTACAATAGGATGCTGCATGTATTTACTGAATTGCACATCAGCCTGCCCTGATCCCTTGAAATAAGGTGAGCTATAAATGCAATTAAATAAATTAGCGACAAGTGACAAGAAAAAAATAAACCTCTTATAGTTATTTCTGAGAGAAAGAGAGAGAGAGAGAGAGTACAATCAAATGAGCCAAGGTTTGAAAAAGCAAAACAGAGCAAGAATGAACTGCCTTTTTACTCTTGAGAAATGATATTGCCATATTAAGGGTGAAAGCACTGCATTTTCCTGGTCTAGTAATCACCTTTCATGGGCACAGACCATGCATTAAAAACTACTTTAAGAGAGCAAATATTGAATTTTCCTGGGGATTTTATAGAACTGTGCTGTGACACCCACACAGTTCACACAGATGTTGATGCAAGAAGCAGCTGAGTTTCCTCTAGCCATGCTTCTCCACTCCCTTTTTCCTAAGGTCCATGCTGCTGATGGTACTGAAGAGTTCTCTGGTAACCCTGTTCAGCCTCTTTCAAATAGCTGGATTTCATGAAGAGGACCTCTCTGGTAAGAGGCAGAAATAATGAAGAAACCAGATGACCAGGGTTATCTGTCCATGTTTCAGGTGGTATAACTCTTGGCATATCAGCCCTGTGACTCATCCTTTGACTTCAGAGACAAGGTTCCATCCACCTCTTGCTTTTAGCTTCCCTGAAGGTGGAATATAACTAGCTGCTTAAATAGATCAGGGCTGGTGAGCCCATGATCCTCCAGGTGTTGTCAGATTATAGTTCCCATCAGCCCCAGGCTGCATGGCCAATGGTCAGGGATGATGGGAGTTGTAGTCCAACAGCATTTAGTGGGCTGCAGCCTCTCCAACCATGAACTAAATAAATTACTTATTTGTTTATAAATAAATAAATAAATAAATAAAACAAATAAATAAACTAATAGTAATATTGATATTGGATGAGTAGGAAGTAACTGTTGTTCTTTACTTCATTCCCCCTCTTAGCAGTAAGGGGGGTTATTGATATACAAAAAATAGCCTTCTCCAGTATGATGTCTGCCGTACATGATAAACAATTATAAGATGTAGCCACAAAGAGTAGCCTCCTGTATCAATAGAAATACTTCTGCACTTCCCAGCAATGTTCTTCTAGTATCCGTTTGCATCATCAAAGTAGTAGTATATTGCATACCAGGGAAAGGCAACATGGGGACCATGGGGACAAGTGTGCTCCCAGACACCTTTCTTGGTGCCTTTCCTCCTTTAACAAAACAAAACAGCATTCCCAGCAGCTGGGAACGCTGTGAATAGATTTCTGTTACTGCTGAAAACTGTGGGTTCAAAGGACTTGTTTAGTTTGTTGGCATCAAACCCCACCTCTGCCTTGAAATCAGCTTTTGAGGCAGGTTACTTTCCTTTGCTATGTCTCCCGTGGCAGCCATTTTGTGATGGTGCCCAGGACAGTTTTTCTCATATTGCCAAATGTATTGTAATAAGTAAAATTGTTCAACTATTGAAAAAGTCTGTTTACTTCAGAGTAAACTGGAGGTGATTAAATTCCATCTGAATATAGGGGTTTACATTAAACATTGAATCATTTCCATTGATATGTTTGAAACACATCAGGAAATACTACTACTAATAATAATTATTCTAGTACACTTACAAATTAAGCATCATAGAAAAGGTAAAGTGAGACAAAGGACACACAGGCTGAAATCTAAGCAGAACCGCATATTACAAGGGAAACATAGGATTCCCAATCATTTGCAGGGGAGAATTGGTGAGTGGGAATGTTTAGCTTATCCATCCTACAAAGTTTCCTTCCTGCAATAGCCTTTTCTCTGTCCATTGCAAACAAATCAAAACTGTCCCAGCTGGACTCTGACTCTGGAATAAACCAAGCTGCAGGGGGGAAAAAATTAGGGATGTGCATTAAATCAGATCTGATGCCCAAATCCAATACGATTCAAGCAAAATCGGACATCCGATTCCCAATTCCGATGCTGGTTCAAGAACTCCAATTTTATCCAATCCGATTTTTTAAATCCGATTTGCATTGGATCGCATCGAATTGGACATCAGTTTGAATGATTTTCCCCATAGCCTAGTATTGTGGTAAAAAAATGCCTATAACTTTATTTTTAAAGATAGAAGCATGAAAGTAAGGGACCTTGCAGATGGCATGTAGGTAGTCATGTGTGCCAAATTTCAGATACATATCTGCAATGTGGCCAAATTTCATGTGTGGATCTTTAAAATTAAAAAAGTTATAGGTGTTCCTGGTTCATTTTTCAAAACGTCAAAGCCACTACATGCGTGCACATATGTATCTGAAATTTGGCACACATGACTACCTACATACCATTTGCAAGGTCCCCAACTTTCATGCTTCTATCTTTAAAAATAAAAAAGTTATAGGCATTTTTTTACCACAATACTAGGCTTTGGGGAAAATCATTCAAAATGGTGTCCGATGCTTGAATCGGAGGTCCGATTTTTGCATCGGAATCGGATCAGAAGCAATTCGAAGTAAGTCCAATTTTATCCAATCCAAATCATGTCTGAATTGGAAATTACGATTCCGATTCTGATCCGATTTTGGTGGCCATGCACATCCCTAAAAATATATATATCGAGGCATTTGTAGGTGAGAATTGGCAGGCAGAGGAAGGGTTAAATACCTCTGGTGGCCACTGATTGTCCCCTGCAAATTTCCTTTACCCTGCCCAGCAGATAAACAGACATGTGTTTGGTGTGTTGCTTGGTGTTAGGGTAACCATATGAAAAGGCAGGCAGAGCTCCTATATCTTTAACAGTTGTGTAGAAAGGGGAATTTCAGCAGGTGTCAGTTGAATGTATGTAACACCTGGTGAAATTCCCTCTCCATCACAACAGTTAAAGATGCAGGAGCCCTGCCCTCTTTTGCATCTGGTCACACTAGTATAGCTAGAGTATAGCTAGCGTGACCAAATACAAAAGAGGGCAGGGCTCCTGCAGCTTTAACTGTCATGATAAAGATGGAAATTCCTTTTTTATACATCTGTTAAAGATACAGGAGCCCTGTCCTCCTTTTCATATGGTCATCCTATGTTTGGCCACCCCTAAATTCTTGGATCCAGCAAGGAGAAATCTCTATTTGCAGCTTATGTGGATGCACGCCTGACTTGAGGTGGGCATTACAGTGCACATCTATTCTTCCTCATTGCATTTAATGAGTGTATTTGATATAGATGGAGATGTGTGTCCCCACCCGAATCTGAAACCATTACTCATGTGCAATAAATGGATCAGGGCCTTTCTGTGTAAAAGCTACAATTCTGAAATGGCAAGAAGATAATACAGAAATACTTGACTACAGTTTCTAATGAATTTCTCTCTCCTCCTTTTCCCAATCCAAAACCTTTCCCTGTTATCTCTTCTACAGAGTAGTGCACTGTAAAATTCAAATTTTCATGGATTGCACAGACGCATGAAATTGGTCTCAGCTCCTGATTGACAGCTAGAGGCTGCCTCTGGCCAGTTTTTATCTTCCTTTTCCCCAGGAGCAACTCTTTCTTTGGAAAATAAAAATAAAAAATAAAGGAAGAAAGCATTCCTCATTAGTTCTTCAGGCACAATGATGCTAAAGCTACTCCATGCTTACATATTTATAGTAAATCCCTTCTATATATAACTTCTCCAGAGATATGTGGCTATGAGTGTTAAAAAGAGCATGTGAAATTCAGAACCTCATGCCACATCTCATTGGACTCTCTGACTGTGCTTACTAACAAATTATCAATTACTCAAAGCTGTTTACAACAAAATCATCTCAATGTGTTCTCATCTTCTTCACCTGCCTTCTCACACAGCTTCCTTTTTCTTCTAGGTTGTCAGTGAGTTTTCTTTTTTACCCGGTGCCCCTCTGTGCTCCTCTTTTGCATCTTGCTTTTCATCTCTCACTCCTCTTCTTTCAACTTTGTTTTTGCTTTCTACCCTCTCTCTCTGCCATTTCTTGGCATTTCACTCATATCTCCAGCTTTCAGCTTCTTTTGCCTCCGATCATCCTTTCCTCCTGCTCCTTTCCGTATGCAATCATTTCCTCACAACAGCTGCACTATTTCCTGGGTCCCCTCTACAAGATTTCGCTTTGACGCCCTGTTGCCCGATTAGGCGCATACATGGATAAGCGCATTTACTCCTAATACCTATTCATGAGAGGCGGTGAAGCGCATTATGGGCTGTGTGAAACGCACTTTAAAGTTGTTTACATGCGGAGAATCACATGTTTACATGGTCAAAAGGCGCTTTAACTCCCGAGGTAAATTTTAAGTCGCTATTTAACGCGCATTCGATAATGCGAATTATCGGAGATAAAAAGCGCCTAAGCCCCCGATTTGTGCTCCGCTCTTGTAGAGGCAAAATCTGTAATGCGCCTTGAAAGAGCTTTAAATGCTGTTGTAGAGGCACCCTTGGTCTGTTTGTGAACATTCTCTGACACCAGAACAGCTCAACCAATTGCTGGAGGGATGGCTTGCCGGTGACAGGCCAAATCCTTTTTGACCCTATTAATTATGTGTAATTATAATTTATGTCGAATTAATCTCAGAATTTAGCAAGGAGATGCCCAAATCTTGCATAAATAATTACAGTTACATATCCATGTTCGTGATCTCGTCTTCATTTTCTGCAGTTTACTCTAGATCAGGGCTTCAAGTAAAGCATGAGAGCTCTTCTCTTTTCCTGGGAGACACACACAGAGCGATTCTAGCTCCCAGAGGAAAACAAACATCAAAAGACACGGCAAAAGCATAGATATAGGAATTCAGTCACTGGATCAACATACTGCTGTGAATTTCCATTCAGAACTGTGTGAATTTCACAAGGACTTGCTAATAATGGCAATATTGATTACTTTCAAGATGCTGAGTCCTCTGAAAATAAATGAGGCAGACAGGCAAGTATTCACAGATGCATGGATGCAAGTCAGAAATAACGAAGCTCTAGCTAAACAAACAAACAAACAAACAAAAAACCACAAGAAGAGCCATCAGGAAAAACAAGTACATGAAAAGGAAGTTTCCCTGTCCAATGAGACACAGAAGAAGACATGCCTTAAGCAGTAAGCGAGATCTGTGTGAGAAGGTAAGCTTGTACAGATGGTACATCAGGCTGAGAATCCACACTCAAATCCCATTGAATTGTAGAGATGTAGAGATGTGAAAGCCTGGAAAAAACCAGAAAAAAACCAAAAAAATCAATTTCCCCCCTTTCTTTCTGAAAATTTTCATTTTCCCCATTTTTTTCAGAAAAAAAGGAAAATTTTCAGAAAAAAAAGGAAAAAAACCTTTTTTTCCTGAATTTTTCTGGTTGTTTTCCAGGCCTTCACATCTCTAGGTGGATGCATTGTATGATGGAGATGGGGATACATATCCCCATCTGGATGCACTGACTATTTCATTCAGTGCTGCCTGGTGTTAAGCGGAAGGCATTTTTAAAAGGGCCTAAGCTATCTTGAGCCTAGAGGACAGAGTGGGACTTAAAATGTAATATTTGTGCTGAGAACAGAGACACATAAACTGCAATCCTGTGCTCACTTACCTGTGAGTAATTCCTATTGAGTACAGTGGGGCTTAATTCTATATATGATGCCACAGTGGGCTTTCTCAGACAAGCGTTTTATAGCACACTCGTGACTGGCCACTCACAGCTGTCCATGGGACATTTTGACAACACAGTGATCCTCCTGCACTTCTCCCACTCATTCTGCTCTTTTTTCTGTCACAAATAAGACCATGAAAAACCAACTTTTCTGAGCTGTAGTGATATTTGTTGCTATTTCCTGCTGTGTGCAGGACAAGTTGTGCTAGAAAACCTCCACTAGAGGGTGCAGTCCCACTAAGCTAAATGAGCCAGGTGGTCGCTGCTTTCTTCCTATTACTTCCCCGTGTGATTCTGCTCATCCCTATTGTGGAAGAGAACCAGGAAGCAGAGTAATGGTAAAGAAACGTGATTTCCCGTCCATCTTAAAATCCTCAAGAGGGCTCCATTCTAATGCACAACTTAATTCCAAGTGAACACACATAACATTTTGTTATTTCATACAGAGATGGATGACAAATATACAATCCACTTGAAAACTATATGACATCAATATGTCTCTTAGCTAGATAAGGAACCACATGTGTACATCAGTGGTATATGTGTGGATCCTCACCCTGATTCATCCGTGAGGCTTCGATATTTGATGCGTTCTTCAAAAAACAGTACTTGTGCCTATCAGCTGTTTTTGTTTTTGTTTTTTCTGGACAGGGCAGGATAGTGATTATAGATTGCAATCCTGTACACACATACCTGAAACAGGTTCCATTGAACTCAATGGGATTACCTTTTGAGTAGACATGCACATTTCGTGAAGAGGAATCCATGTGTTAGAAGAATTGGATCGACGCCAATGTATTTTTCAAGGAGTCATGCAAAATATTGGAATAAATTTTTGTGTTTTAAAGATATCCATGAGTTCCAAATAAAGGCCCTGCATTTCAAATGATAAATGATAAGCAAACCAAATAAAACATTGTTTAATTAATATCCTTCCAAATCTCTAACATCTGAGAAAGAAAAGCAAAATAATTTTATTTCCTTACAAAACTTCATCTACTTTGGCACAGTAGAAACTTCTGACATCTCCATCCAACATGAAGAGAGACACATGCAAAAACGGTACTGATTATATACTTTTTTGGACTAAAATCCAGGATTCTGGACAGATTGCATTAAATACCATTAATCATCTAAGTGGGAGTGAGATTTGAATCCACCCACATCTCTGTTCAAAGAGATGATGGACAGCATTGAATTCAACCCCACTGGGACTGTGCAGTGATTTACCAGATGAAGTCTTCTTTCTCATGATGCAAACCCAAGTATTCCACGTTGCTGAACTTGAATATAAAAGTGATACACATTGAAGAAATTCTTACCAACAACAAGATAGAATATATATATATATATATATATATATAATCTCCATAATACGGTTCATCAGATGTCAGATGTAGATAGAAAGTGGGAGGTTTGTGATGCTGCCTGAGGCACACAAGCACTGAATTCTCATTAAAGTTAACGAGAACTAACTATTTAATGCTGCTTCACTGCTTAGGAATCAGTTGAGAAACCACAGTGGGAATGAATGCATTTTGGGAATGGAGAAAAGCATCTAGCAAACCAGCTAAGCAGGCATATCTGGACTCAAAGCTCTTGACACCCCTATCCTCACCTCATTTAACTCACTTCCACTTGCTTCCAAGTGGAAATGCCTGTAATCATAAGCAAAATCTGTTCTCATATAATAAAGTTTTGCCCCTTCGTTCAACCCATCCACAGTGTCTTGGGTCCTCATTCCGGAATGCGGTGGGGGGCAATCATGCATTGCTTATTACCAATTCATTATATATATATATATATAAAAAGGAACTTTTGTATGTATCCTTGGTCAGACCAGTTTATCATATGCATTGTCAAATGATAAGAATTATGTTTCTGTATGTACCAAATACACATACCAAATTAGAATTCTTGCATCAGAAGCGAAGTACTACACCAATTGGCACCTGTGTACCTACATGTCACAGAGAGCATAAAGGATTGTCAGCTTCTGAATGACTGAGCTGGGCCATCCATTTCGACACCAATCTGATATGCATCATTTTACAGAGGAATATGATAAACATTAAATAACTGACAGATAAGGGTAGATGTCAAAGTACCCCAAGTCTGATAGTATACAATAAATCACAAGTGCCTCGTTATTTTCTATAAAGCAGATAACATTAATGTGAAGCATATATGGAACAAAACTCACTGGTTTATTGCATAATCCAATTTATGGACATTTCCTACATAGTCCTTTGCTAGATTCACCCTATTTATATCCCTATTTAAGCAAGTTGATAACATTCTTAACAATTTGGGACTTGTCTAGCTAGGGAAGGACACATCAATCGGTGTTGTATTTTTTCAGTTTCATTTTTTCCAATCTCAAGTTGGAAGTTTGAAAACTTTTTCCAATGTTTGTCCCATATATATATATATATATATATGTTTCACTCATCTTGAATTTCAAGATTGTTCCCCCCCCCCAAAAAAAAAATGCATGGAAATCCAAATGCATTTTATGTGTTTTTCTAACGCATGTACTTTTTTATGCAATTTTGACTAATATGCACATTTTTGCTAGCCATTTTCCTGATATAATTCATTCCTGGACATTATTTTCATGGAGATACTCACTTTTGTATGCACTTACTCCTAATATATGTTCTTTTGTACTTTTTTTTTTTTAAAAAAAAGGGGGGAACCCCATTAATTCCGGGAAGTGCAGATTTCAAAGGATAACTGAGTTTCAGTTTGTGCATTGGTTTAAAAGTGCAGACTTAGAGATGTTCACTTTAAAATGTGAACCGAACCAATTTCTCCCCATTCCTATGTGCAACAGGCCATGTGCTCAGCAGCAAGGGCTTTGTGAGCATAGCCTTGTGGGAGATGGGGGATGAAATGAGAAGGGAAGCTGGCTGATTGGCTGTTCTGGCAAGAAACAAAGAGTGTATGGAAGGAGTTCTGATTCAAAACTTTTGTGCCCTGAATCAGTATGTCAACACACTTTTTCTGTCAATGAGTGGCTGGAAATAAAATAGAAATAGGCTCCAGTTTATATGAACAGCACCATCACTTTGCTGGGGGTATGAAGGAACCTAAGAAGCTGCCTTGTACTGAGTTGGACCATTGGTTCATCTAACCCAGTATTATCAACAGTGATTGCCAGCAGTCTTCCAGGGTTTGAAGCAGGATTATTTTCTGCCCGAGTTGGAGGTGCCAGGGATTGAACCTGGCCCTTCTGCATGTCAAACAGGGGCTGTACCACTGAGCCATGACTCCTTCTCTGAGGGGGTCACTCGCAGGCACTCATCTTCTGCATCATGAAGATGATGTTGTACTGAATTGTGTGTGTTCCATGCAAGTGCCTGTACCTGTGGACATCCTGTTCAGACATCAGGTGCCTTTAAGAGGTGGATGGAAAGTGTGCTAAGACGATGCTTCTTTGATCTGCTGTCACTGGGAACACTCAGTGCATCTGTGCAGTTGTTGGGAGGAGACTGCGTTCACCTTTCATCACATGAAGATGGGTACTATAGATCCTGGCCTAGGCTGTCTGAAGGGGTCCATCACAGCTCAAACTTCGTAAGCTTGTCTTTTGCAGCTTATCAACAATTGGTTTGTGGAACTCAGTGTGCATTTCACCTGCTCAGAGAAACCTGAGTTTCTGGCTGCAGTGTAGGAAAAAAGCAAAAATGTTGTCCTCGGTGCAAGAAAAGAATGACTTAAAATAGAGATGATTTTTTAAAATGTTCTTGAATATATATATATATATATATATATATATATATTTGAGAATAATTTTCAGATATTTAAACTCTGTCAAATTGAAGGTTTTTCATTTACTTCCCACACCTGGCAAATTATTCTTGCTCTGTTTTGGTTTATTTTCCAGAACACATTTTGTGGTGTGATTGCATCTCATAATCATTTTGGTCTATTAAAATTCACCTTTTGATGTCCTCTGCTTTTTCATTTAGTTGTATGGAGCCATTTTGTTAGATAAATGAGAGCTTGATAACTCCATCTCTTAGACTTCCCCCCGTCAACAAGAGAACTTCATATGAACATTTCTAAGAAGATGAATTAAAATTCATTGAGAATATTCCTTTAATTCCAGTAAAAAGCCAGGTACAATCTAGGGCTGGCCCTACCGTTAGACAGAGTGAGCAGCTGCCCTAGATGGGAGATACTGAAGGAGGGGCAGAAGGAGTCATGGAAAGGTACTGGAGGGCACCATGCAATCTGCCCTGTACTCCATAAGCTAACGAGATGCTCCCAGGAGTGATAGCCTGGTGGGCTTTTACAGATGTAATGGGGAAATATATTATTTTGTCCTTTGCATCCGGCAGCAAAATGACTTGGGATGGCCCTGGCATGATCCATTCCCTTCCATATACAAAAAAAAATCTTTAGTGGTCTTTGTCCTGGTGGCCTAGACAAGGGTAGACTGCTGGATATCAGGGCTGTGCCAAATGTTCTAATGCAAACATTTACCCTTCAAATTAAATTGGCAAAAAAAGGGGGGGTGCCATTTTTTTTAAGGAAAATGAGCCACACCCTAACAAATGTCACTCACAGCAGCTTACAATCACAAATAAAACTTGATAAAAGGAATAATAAAACAAATACATTAAAACAATTAAAACAGAACAATATCTGAGTATAAATGCATCCAACCCAACAGTCCTGCTTACACACCAAAGACCTGCATGAATAAAGTGGTCTTTGCCTGCTGCCTTGACAGAAGGCCAGCAGAAAGGGAGTGAATACAGTCTGACTTAGCAGGGAGTTCCAGAGCCAGGGAGCAGCCACCAAGAAGACCCATTTTCATGTCTCCACCAAACATACCCCTGAAGATAGATGCCTCCACCCCCAGATCACAATCATCCCACCCTATGCAGAAGACCAGATCTAAAGTGTGCCCTGTGAATGAGTGGGGCCAGATACTAATTGAGACAGAGCCATGGCTGCCACAAATGCCATGAAGTCCTGAGCCACTCCTGACAAGGTTGTCTCAGCGTGCATGTTCCCCAGCACAATAAGCCACAGAGACTCCAGCACCACCTCCTAGACCACCCCAGTTAGCTCCAGAAGGGAGACTGTTGAGCAGCAAGGTACATCAGTACACCAACAGAATCCTGTTCTGTTCTGAACACCCACCTTCAGGTGCACAAACTGAAAACTGGAAGACTACAGCATGGGGCACCTGAAACGAAGGAGTGAATTATGATAGGCCACTGTGACTACACCTGCCTGCCCTCCCCCAGGTCTTGCCTGCTGTAACATGGAGAACCCAGGTGGGCAAAGTTGAGAGAGGTTTACATCCAGCCAGGTCTCCATGATACAAACCAGGTCAGCACGCTCATCCAGGAGTAGTCCTGGATGGATGGCGTTTTCCCATTTACTGACCTGGCATTCAGCAGCAGTACCTTCAACCCAGAGGGACTACTTATTCAGGAGTAAGTCACATTAAACTCAATGAACCTTACTTCTGGGTTGGCATGCATAGAATTGAACTGTAATTGAAAGAATGGACAGAACAAGGACTAAGTTGTGTTGCTGTATGCACTCTATGTGGGGCTGCCCTGGAAGATGACTCGGAAGCTGCAGCTAGTGCAAACTGCAGCAGCTAGACTGCTGGCTAGAACATCTTATAGAGACCATATAACACCAGTCTTAAAGGAATTGCACTGGCTGCCAATACATTTTCAGTCAGAATTCAAGTTGTTAGTAATGACGTTTAAAGTAGGGGTGTGCATCGGATCGGATCCGATCCACGATCCGAATCCGATCCGACCCAAAATCGGGAAAATCCGATCCGATCCGATCCGATCCGGACAACCTCCGATCCGATCCGATCCGATCCGATGAGGTCCGATCCGGATCGGACGCCATTTTGAATGCTTTTTCCCATAGCCAAGTATTGTTTTACAAAAACGCCTATAACTTTTTCATTTTTAAAGATAGAAGGATGAAACTTGGGCACATTGTAGACTGGTTAGGGGTAGTTATCTGTGAGAAATTTCAGAAAGATTGGTGCATGCATTTTGTGGCAATTAATTTTTTAATAAATACCCAGGAATGCCTATAACTTTGTCATTTTTAAAGTTACACACATGAAACTTTGCCACATTGTAGGGGGTACCTTGGGACCTATGTGTGTGAAATTTCAGAAACGTAGGTGCTTGTCTTGTGTGGCAATTAATTTTTAGAAAAATGGGTAGTAGTGGGGTAAATACAGTTACGCCTCCCATTTTTTTATTTTTGAAGATACAAACAGGAAACTTGGGCACATTACAGGTACCACTTGCCTTGATATGTGTGTGAAATTTCAGAAACATTGGAGCTTTCCTTGTGTGGCAATTAATTTTTGAAACAATGAGGAAAGAAACACCTATAACTTTGTCATTTTTAAAGTTACACACATGAAACTTTGTCACATTGTAGGTGGTACCTTGGGACCCATGTGTGTGAAATTTCGGAAACGTAGGTGCTTGCCTTGTGTGGCAATTAATTTTTTAATAAATACCCAGGAATGCCTATAACTTTGTCATTTTTAAAGTTACACACATGAAACTTTGCCACATTGTAGGCGGTACCTTGGGACCTATGTGTGTGAAATTTCGGAAACGTAGGTGCTTGCCTTGTGTGGCAATTAATTTTAGAAAAATGGGTAGTGGTGGGGTAAATACAGTTACGCCTCCCACTTTTTTATTTTTGAAGATACAAACAGGAAACATGGGCACATTACAGGTACCACTTGGCTTGATATGTGTGTAAAATTTCAGACAGCTGGGTCCAGGCATGTGGTGGCAAGGTATTTTTGAAACAATGAGGAAAGAAACGCCTATAACTTTTTTATTTTAAAAGTTAGAAGTCTGAACATTGCTCACTTTGTAGATGGGTTAGGGGTAGATATGTGTCAGAAATTTCAGAATGATAGGTCCAGGCATTTGATGGCTATGGAATTTTTAAATTACATGTTTCAAAAAAATTTCTACAGAGGCCAGGTCTTCCCCTCCCGCTTCCCGCGAAGAAAAGGAAACACTCTCTCGTCTCGATCCCTTTGAAGTTGCTAGTAGTATCCATTACAGGGCTCGTGTTTCCTTTCCTCCTTTCACTTTTCAAGCAGAACGGCTGAGCCTAGCTGAGTTTTGCAGCCATGCGTGCAAGGAAGGATCACTCTGGTCTCGATCCCTTTGATCCTTGGTAGTATCCATTACAGGGCTCGTGTCTGCTTTCACTTTGTACTCAAGCAGACACGAGCCCTGTAATGGATACTACCAAGGATCAAAGGGATCGAGACGAGAGAGTGTTTCCTTTTCTTCGCGGGAAGCGGGAGGGGAAGACCTGGCCTCTGTAGAAATTTTTTTGAAACATGTAATTTAAAAATTCCATAGCCATCAAATGCCTGGACCTATCATTCTGAAATTTCTGACACATATCTACCCCTAACCCATCTACAAAGTGAGCAATGTTCAGACTTCTAACTTTTAAAATAAAAAAGTTATAGGCGTTTCTTTCCTCATTGTTTCAAAAATACCTTGCCACCACATGCCTGGACCCAGCTGTCTGAAATTTTACACACATATCAAGCCAAGTGGTACCTGTAATGTGCCCATGTTTCCTGTTTGTATCTTCAAAAATAAAAAAGTGGGAGGCGTAACTGTATTTACCCCACCACTACCCATTTTTCTAAAATTAATTGCCACACAAGGCAAGCACCTACGTTTCCGAAATTTCACACACATAGGTCCCAAGGTACCGCCTACAATGTGGCAAAGTTTCATGTGTGTAACTTTAAAAATGACAAAGTTATAGGCATTCCTGGGTATTTATTAAAAAATTAATTGCCACACAAGGCAAGCACCTACGTTTCCGAAATTTCACACACATGGGTCCCAAGGTACCACCTACAATGTGGCAAAGTTTCATGTGTGTAACTTTAAAAATGACAAAGTTATAGGTGTTTCTTTCCTCATTGTTTCAAAAATTAATTGCCACACAAGGAAAGCTCCAATGTTTCTGAAATTTCACACACATATCAAGGCAAGTGGTACCTGTAATGTGCCCAAGTTTCCTGTTTGTATCTTCAAAAATAAAAAAATGGGAGGCGTAACTGTATTTACCCCACTACTACCCATTTTTCTAAAAATTAATTGCCACACAAGACAAGCACCTACGTTTCTGAAATTTCACACACATAGGTCCCAAGGTACCCCCTACAATGTGGCAAAGTTTCATGTGTGTAACTTTAAAAATGACAAAGTTATAGGCATTCCTGGGTATTTATTAAAAAATTAATTGCCACAAAATGCATGCACCAATCTTTCTGAAATTTCTCACAGATAACTACCCCTAACCAGTCTACAATGTGCCCAAGTTTCATCCTTCTATCTTTAAAAATGAAAAAGTTATAGGCGTTTTTGTAAAACAATACTTGGCTATGGGAAAAAGCATTCAAAATGGCGTCCGATCCGGATCGGACATCTGGTCCGATCCGATCCGACCAGCCTCCGATCCGATCCGATCCGATCCGACCCCCCAGGTCCGATTCCGATCCGCTATCCGATCCGATCCGGGGGGTCAGTGCACATCCCTAGTTTAAAGCCCTAAATGGCTTGGGACCTCAATACTTGAGGGATCGCCTCTTCCTATATCTGCCTACCCGAGATCTGAGATCTGTCAGAGGAGCCCTTCTCTGTGCCCCACCAATGCGAGATATATGCTATGGTGGGACATGGGAGAGGACTTTCTCTGTTGTGGCACCCTGACTGTGGCGTGCCCTCCCCTTGGAGGCCCGACTGGTGCCAGCACTGGCTTCATTTAGGCGCCAGGTTAAGACATGGCTTTTTAATAAAGCCTTTGAGGACTAAATCCACCAGCCTGCACACTGTCTTGTTTTAACTGGATTTCGCTGTTTTAAAATTTCATATTGGTTTTAATATATTAATGGTTTAATGATGCTTGTGATATAGGGTGGGATATAAATGTTTAAATAAATAAATAAATAAACATCATGCATGGAGGCAGTGTGATGGTGTGTGTACCATTGTGCACTCAAGCTTAGAATAGCATTGAAAAAGACAAGCCCAAAGCTATCTTGGGCATGAAAAACTAGCCATACAGTTCTTTGCATCCCAGCCTTTACGTCTAACAACAATTCAATTTCATGCCATAATTGCAAGATGGCAATGTGAGGATACAAATTTTACATGTGGAAAGAGTTCCTAGTTTATTATCTTGGGATGGTATCCAACCTTCTCTCACAACTTTCTGTCAGATTACTTTGAAACCTATATCCAAAGAAGGGCTGATTTAATATATTTCCTGTAGAATACAGAAGGAAAATATATTGCACTGTGCATGATTGATTCCTCTAATTAAAATCCCACGTATGACCTAAAGACCAAATCCTATGGACCATGTCACCCATGAGCAAATAAGTTATGCTGAGTAGGTGAAGAAGTCAGGAGAAAGTAGCATTTGCACCAATGCATTATCCTAACATTTACAGAAAACAGTCAGAACCCATTGGCATGACCTTTTGGATTTGGGGCTTTTGTTGTTTACATTTTTTCTGGCTCTATCACAAACTACCTTGAAATTCTTCCTTTTCAAAAGCTTTTTGACATATAAGGTAGTGGACTTCTGGTTCAAGTCAAGCAACTACTGACAGCATCAAAGCCCCATTGTACATGTGGACCTAACTGTAAGTTTCTTTGGATTCCAGCCAGCATTTGGGGAGTGTAAGTACAATGTAGGTTACCACCGAAACACTTATGGAAGCAGTTTATTAATCAACATGTTTACTCCGAAGTAAGATTTACTGATTTTACTTACTTCTGAGTAAGCATGCATAGGATTCCAGACTGTCATCTTTTTTTTGAGGTAAAATAAAATTTGTTTACGATAAAATCCTGATCTTGTCTGAACAGAGACAAGCCTATTAAGAAAAAGATTTTGAATATGCTTATTGTAGCAGAGCCATAGTACACCTGTGTCCTTTCCTAATCTCATGCAAAATATTATGTATGCTACTGTGACTCAGAGCATTTTGCTAAAACCAAAGATGTTCTGTCTTGACTTAAAAATAAGTATCCACTGTAGTAGCAGATTCCCATATAAATCATGTGGTGAGTAAAACTATTACATTGTAGAGCTGTTTTCCACAAGAATGACATGGTTACGTATCCCTTAATTATTCAATGTTTGATGAGTCTCAGCTGATTGTCTTAACTGACTCTAAAGAAAAGCATTGTGTTAGGTTAGGGGTGGGCAGCGTTTGACCCTCCAGATGTTTTGGCCTGTCAGCCCTAACCAACATAATCAATGGGTAAGGGCTAATGGGAGCTGTAGGCCAAAACATCTGGATAGCAGCAGATTTACCACTTCTGTATAAGTGTTCAATCAGTGATGGCTCATTCACAATGCAAATTACAATGCAAATCATCATTTGATGCTGCTGCTATGAAGTGAGAGATATGCATGTGTGAGTCATCCCATAGAGTGGTTTGCTCTCTCTGTGCAAATGGTACCTTAACATCTCTGTAGCAGGTATGATGGTGATGGATGGGTAAAGCATTTGCCTGTGTAAACATTCCACAAGCACTCTGTCACATTTACATTTTATGTGAGTCTTCTTATCAAATAATCAATTTAGTTTGCTAGTGGGGTATCCCCTTTGGCCACTAATCTCTGTAAGTTAACACTACAAACCAGGTGTGGGTAACTTCTAGCAGTTGGGGGGGCACTGCCCCCAGGAACCTACTGGGAGCACCCCACCCACCCCATCAGTGAATTTAATGCTGGAATAGCTGCTGCAGTGGTTGCAGCAAACTAACAGCTATTTTGCTTGAAAAATTGTCTGGACACAGGACCATGCTGCTGAGGGGCTTTAAGGAGTACGACTATGCTTCGAACCAAGGCAATGCTTTGTTTCCAAGCAAAATTGATGCTTTTTTTTTTACTTCTTTTCTGTGCCAGAGCATATACTGTGGGGGAGGGGCACAAAAAAGACCAGGGGGCTGCATGTGACCCATGGGCCATGTATTGCCCATCCCTGTTATAGACAAATGGGCTGACTCACATGTGTATATGTTCAGGTATGCACAGACTGCTTATGCAGGCAAGGACTTTATACATCATCACTAGCCCATTTCAGGCATCTGAATCAGAATAGAGCAAACATATGAGGAGAATGAGTGCTCCAGCCTTGCTCTCATTGCATTTGTTGTCAACTGATGGAGGATGACAGTCTGAAGAGGAGAGCCTCCTGTATCCATGGAGGCTCTCCACATGTGCTGGAAGGCAGATTTTTTTGAGCTGAGAGCAACAAATGTGACAGAGGGGAATGCATGTGTTTGTCTTATTCAAGTTCAGAACTCCTGAATAAGGCTACTGTCTTGTTTGTGTCCACCCTATCTTTCATGTTATATATTACATTTTCCATTCTTAGCTGAGAATGTTCTTGGCAAAACATACCATGCCTCAGAATAAACCATTCAGGTATTGTGAACATTCTGTCCACCATGAAGGTCCTGAATGGAACTCTGGTTCAAGAAAGACGTGAGCCTTGTCCTCATCTGGATGTGGCCAGGATCAGAGAATTAGAACTCATAGTCCAATGCAGAACTAGGAGCACAAGCCCATTGTTAGCAGTGGTTTTAAGCTTGTATAATGTGGTACTGGATTGTGATTGATGCCCAAGTCAGATCACTTGTCCTAGTTTGGAAGAGCATAGAGACTGCTAGCATAATAGACATGATACTTTTACATTCCAAAAGCTTATTTTTATAGATGTTCAAATGATAAAGGGTGGGGATCACAATCCAGTCAAAGCTGAGCACCATATTTTAAGCACATATTTAATTCTCCCATAAAAACCACTTGAATGTAAATATGCTTAACTGTAGCTGGATTGCACCTGGAACATATTTTCCCTTTAAACAGCAATCACTATGAAAACAAATAAACAACAACAAAGCCATCAAATACTACATTACAGTAGCTAACATACCATCATAAATGGTGTTCCGATAGTGTTCCTAATTATATGTAACTAACATTTTTCTAATTCACAATTATAATGGAAAGCATGTTTCCATCTAGCCCGCCTTTGATGAAGGAGGGTTAATTATGGAAATGACATACTGAAAACAGTAAGATAAAAACCATACTCTGCACATTTCCTAAAAGGCTGGGGAAAAATTTGTTTACTTGCCAATAATATTCATGAGGAGCTATATAGACATTAACAGCTGTGATCCACCAGCCCCTAAAGCTGGCATGCTGGTATTCAGCCTGCTCCAGACTCTTTAACCAATGAGCTAAAGAGATGGTGCATTCCATAAACCAGGAGGTGGACAGAAGGTAGATCTCCAAATGTTTTAGACTTCAATTCCCAGAAGCCCCTTCTAGCATGGCCAATAGTCAGGAATGCTGGGAGCACTCAGGCTGTTGACTGATAGGTCCCAGAGCCCTGTGGTTCAACAGTCACGTGTGTATCCCAATGGGCTCCTGTCCTTCACTTGCTGCACATGTGCAGATCCCTTTGCCAAAGGCACATTGTGATTTGAAAGGGGGCTGGTGTTATGTTGGGGGAAAATGATCTCCCAGGTTGTGTGTGTTCAGTTCAAGCATAACTCACAAATAGTGATGTGCCGAAAATTTATCCGGCATTATTTTTTTACCATTCTCATTCAGTCTGATAGAAAAGAAATTGCTTTTGAAAAGAAATTCAAAGGAGAAGAAATTCTCATGGGTTGATTTCAGCGTTCTTGGGTTGACCTTACTTAGGAGATGGCTAAGGCATGTGTGTGAGTGAGTGTCCTGCCTTTCAATGTGCAATGACGTTTCTGGAAGCCTATAGTCTCCTCAGCTTCCTGCACTTTGATGAAAGCCCAGGGAAAGAAATCATGAGACAATTCCTCCCATATGGCTCTTTTATGTCAGGAGGCGCAGGCAGCCTGGCAGGCTGCAGAGCAATGGAGAGATGTATGGTAGAAAGATAACACACACAGCACCCATGACCACCTCACAGTGATTAGGTATGCTAAAAAAACAACACCACAAATAAATCAAAATAAAGTATAAAATGCCCATAGAGTGAGTCAGAAAATGAAAGCCTATTTCATGGGGGAAGAAAACATTCAGGAATTGGAGGACAGATTTTGGCATAGCACTAGTTCCACCTGTTTCCTGGAGCTGGACACAACACTGCCACCCTCACACCTGCATTGTGGAGAATTGGGGCGAGGCTACCAACATAGTTGATGCTGTTGCAACTTGAACTGCAAAAACCCTTAGGGAAGATGAAAGAAACTGACTTACACCCCCTTGGTAATGGTGAGCCCTACCTGTTGGAGAATTTCTCCTCTCCCTGGAGAAATTTGGTTAAATGGTTCACCAAGATCTTTTGCCCACAAATAGGGTGGAGAATTTTGAGAGGACATTTGTGCATTGCTCTACTCACGAAGCACTGTAGGTTTTGCCACTGATCCTAACAGTTAGGAGTAAGTCGCATTGACTATAGTATGACTTACTTCTGAATAATATGCTTAGGATTGCAGTGCAAATCTCAATTCCCAAAATAATATTTGAGTCCAGTAAAGCATCATGAGATAGTATGTCCCTGTTATTTTTGCATGGTAGCCGTTTTCTGAATGCCATCCCATGTGGTTAGATTTGATGAGATTTGCAACATTTGCATCTTGGAGGCCAATCGTTGCTTCAGGTCAGACTATAGTAAGAAATGCAAAGGTCTGTGTATTGAATAATGAGATCTTATTTATCTGGGTCATTGCAATGCTTTGGAATATTCCACAGGCCAGCTCTAAAGGCTGCATCGGTACAATTTCTTGGAAGAACTTTCTACTGAAATCAATGACTTACGGCTGTTTCACACTTGTTCATCACTTGATTTCCCTACAACAGATTATTGCATGTGATGAATGGTATTTCAATGTATGAACTGAATCCTTTGAAAAGTGTTTTATGGAATGGGTTATGAAAGCTCAGTATGGTTATATATTTTGGATGATATGATCCATGTGCGAGCCATGCTGCAGTCATCAATGGCTAATACAATCTTATAGGATAATGACTGCCCACCTGCCCCATCTCTGAGTCCAAAGGATGTACTCATGTGTGGGCATCTCATTTGCATAGCACTTGTGCACAAAATGTTCCATACTGGAAGGGCAGACTTGCACAGTCAATATCCGACATGTAATTTGGGAAACAACCATATGATTCAGCCAACACAAGGCAGTGTCCAGTTTTGCCATTATACTCCACTTATTCCACTGTGCTTGTGGAAGCCATTGATAGCACAACAAGAATTTATTGCTTTCTAAGGTAACACCATAAACAAGCAGAAATGCTTGTTTCCAGATTGGGGCAGGCCAGTGGAGCTCCCTTCTGGGAACTCTGCTGACCTGTCCCATTCTGGAAACGAGCATTTCCAATCATTTCTGCTTAGTTTAAGAACTGCTCACTTCCCATTGCTCTAGCAGTATGCCCTGCTGGTGCACATATATTAGATATTTTGCAGATAGTTGCTAAACAAATGAGGGGCAGAGCATACATTACTTTAAAGACCCAATTAGCACCTACTACTTTAAAGATGTAGTAGTATCTACATTTTTTTTGTTTTTACTCAACAGTAATCATTGACTTTTCTCACACTGAGACCCCAATCCAGATTAGTGCCCTATGCCTGCAATATATATTGCCAAGTAACAGCTATATCTTTAAAGTAATGTGTGCTTTGGGTCTTAGATAAGTACATCTGACACACCTGGAGGCACAATAGGCAGTGCCAGTGGTAAGGCAGTTGGATACAATCCTGGTCCCATACCAATAAATCAGTAAAATCATCTGATGTAAGCTCAAGTGATGGGCATGCATTCCAAATTTGTAGCATGTCCATCACCAGTAACAACCATTCAGCACACTTTAAGTACTGATGCAATGTGATGTATTTTGTACATGTTACGCTCACAGTATATATGTCTTTTGCTGATGACCATTTGAAGCAGGTTGTCAACAGAACCTGAGATTTGTTTATTCTGATTTAATCTTGAGACCAGGTAAAAAATAAAGGTAGGGTTGGGGGAAGGGGAAAAAATACTCTTTAGAAAACCTATTTTCTCTCAAGACAGGACATCTCATCCCAGATGGATGAGATGCAAATGTAACATGTTGCAGAATGTCAAAAACACCTGTACAGAAATAACAGAAAGATGCTGTAGCCTGATCCCTCAGTGCCTCATATTGGGGGGGGGGGCAGAATAATGTGCTGCAAGGCACATTTTGACTTCATTCACAATCCATCTTTCTAAGCAGTGCACCATTTAAAATGTTTGACATTAAAATAGCTGCTTTGTAAAGATGGTGCGTGTTTGGAAATATGAAGTTAGAACAGTCCATAGAGGGGTGAGAATTTTGTTTCAGGTCGTTTTGATCAGAATTTGCCAACATGTGCACATCTCATCACAGCAAGAACTCGAGTTTAACAACAATATGTTTGTAGAATTGGATCAGAGTTGCCATTTCTCTTTTCTTTTTTTTCTGACATGCTCCTCATATTTAACAGCTCCAAAATATGGAGGTACAATGAACATGGTACAACATGGCAGGAAGGTACAACCTCTCCGTGCTGGGGATTTCTGTATCTGTTGAATTTGGCTGATGTAGACGGGTGAGAATTTTATTTCAGTTTGCTTTTGTTTTTTAAAAGACTTACCAAAATCCACACATTTCATCATATATGGGATGAAATGAACTTGAGAATTAAACAATTTGCTTGCAGGAGAAAAACAAAACTGACAGCTTCGTCTGCCCGTAGTTTCCTGTACAGCAGTACTGGGTGGCTGTTAAGTGGGGAAAACAGTATGCATCTCTGGAAAGCCAAGCTAGCTCCCACTTGGGCACAGACATAGGAGTTAAGCAGGGATCTTTCTAACTGCTCCTGCATTCAATACAATTTGCACATTTTAAGGGTTGAATAGAGTTGTGGCCTGTTTTAATTCAATTTTTAATTCTCTTTTACCATCCACAGATTCTAAATGAAGCTCTTCAGCTAGCTGGTAAAAGAAAGCCATCCACTTATGATTGCACATCTGAAAACTGAAGTAAAATATTTTTTTTAATTTTTTTCCCCCAATTTTTGTGACACATTTTTTTTTCCTGGGGAAAAATGACTGTCAAATTATATGAATCATCTGGAGCTTATTTTATGTAGCTGTTTTCTTTTCCTCTCTCTTCATGTTGAGCAGCTATCCTAATAGGGAAAAGGTTCTCAGCTATTCTCCTTTCACAGTTTCATTCTGATATCTAGTATGTATGGAGAGAGAGAGAGAGAGAGAGAGAGAGAGAGAGAGAGATTGAATAATGTAACACACACATACACACACACATCAATCTACATTCTACAATCTGCACTGGTACAGTCCAAATATTATTATACCAAGTTTTGCATATTACAGTAAACCAGAATTGCTTAGAATTCTTGCTTACTGTGAACAAGCTGGTGCATGCTTCTCAATCATTCCTGCCAGAGGAGGTGGCTAATACAACCACGGATTGTTTGGCCTTACATCTGAACTAGTATCACTAGCTTGTTGCTCTCCTAACAAGCTAGAATCATGAACTAAGGTTCTTCGCTTATCATTTCGATTTGTTAGGAAAACAACAAACCAGAGATTGCAGTTCAGACATAACGCTAAACTGGCATTCCCTCACCTAGCGCCCTCCATATTTTGGACATCAACTCCCATCAGTCCCAGCCAATATGACCAATGGTCAGGAATGCTGGGAGTTGTTGTCCAAAACATCTGGAAGATACCAGGTTGGGAAGGCTGTGCTAAACAAAGCAAGGATGGAGATTCCTTAGTTTGTTTAGCTAGCTGGAGGAGCCAAGCGGGAGCAACCAAGCAGTGGGCACCAGCTCATTTATTGTAAGCCAGGATTCTCAGCAATTCTGGCATACTGTGATGTGCAAACCAGCTTATGTGATATGTTGTTTATGTTTATATCTGCTAACGGATATAACAGATCTGAGCGCTGGTACACATTTTGCATTCAGACCCCTTTCCCCTTGGCCATGCCCATGCCCATTGACTAGAAATTCCTAGTTGCTAGAAATCCAGCAACCACTGCCCTATGACCCATAGGAATGTTACATCTTTTCTCTCCCATCATTCATGCACGATGACAAAGGAGGAAGATAATCCACTTTCCAATCACGGGTTGTTCTTTGGCCCCTGGTTTCTTCCTCCCAGAGCTGTCTGGGCCCCTGTCTATCAGTTCACCCATATCTCCTATGTAACCCTGTGTGTAGGTTACTGTATTTAAGGTACAAAATTAGTAGGTCTGCCTATTTGTTTACCTGTACAAGGCCCAATTCTTACTTTTCTATAGATGCAGTCCATAAATTGCTAGAGTACAACTTCCACCTGTCAAATTTACGTGGTGAATATTTATTATTTCCTAGAGATCCATCAAAAGCTGAAGTTCTTCAGAATATGGTTCCATCTCAGTTTCAACATGTGGTGGTGTATTTGCAAGAAGAATGAACACTGTTAATATGATGGGTAAAAGCCACACTGCATTGTTTTTATCACATCATAGTTAAGGGAGTGCAGGTCAATGATAGAGCACATTCTTTGCATGCAGAAAATCCCAGATTCAATCCCAGGCATCTTCAATTAAAAGGATATCAGGCATAAAGGGTAGGAAACATCTCTGTCAGAGACCATGGACAGCCACTGGTAGTTCAAGTAGACAAGACTGGACTAGATGGGCCAATGGTGGGACTCAGTGGAAGACAGCTTTATCTGTAAATGCGGAAGCACAAACCATCAATGCACGCAGAAGACAAAAGATGGCGCAGAAGAAGCTTCAGAATGTGAGTTAACATATTGTCACTAACCACACGCATTAATCCAGCATGGTTTACATTGATGGAACTTAAGTCATTTTGCCATCTTTGTCCCTTTCTAAATGCGTTCTACTAGTTTGTATATGTGCATAGTGCCTGAAAAGTAAGATTGCTATTGCAGGTTGAAGCAGAAACCTATTATTTCCTACAATATACATGAAATGCATACATGAAATGTTGACCCACACTGGAGCCAAACTGAACCCCTGTCACTTAAGAGACCCTCTGCATTTCCCTTCCCTGAATGCCTTTTTCCTAGGCAACAAGCATTCTGCTTTCTCCCATCTGTATAAACACTCAGCTAGCTTCTGGCACTGAACCGCTTCTTTCCTTTGAAGAAGTTCTCCGTTCATCCCTTCTTCTCAAAGACAAAATTTGAAGTCTTTAATCAAACAAAAGTGTCATTGGAAATCAGCTGGAGTTTTGCTCAGTCAAGCTGTGCATTACTTGCTAACAAAGTTCTGAAGTTCAGAGAGGATGAGATCTGTATTTGCTCGTCACTAGTACATCAAAACTCAGAAAGTAAATTTTGACTTTCTGATGAATCATGCCAGAAGAAAAGGCTTTGTTAGCACCCCTGCAAGACAGAAAAGGCCAAAAATAAAAAATAATGTAAGCCCGTAATAACATGTTCAGGTATCTTTGGACCACTTTATACAGTTGTCAGCCTCTTAATGATCCTTAAGACTATAGGACGACCGGTCACAGAGTGGGGGGAAGGTAAGGAAGTCTTACAATCATCTGAAATCATATGAAGATAAGGATTTATGAACCAACACATTCACATGACAGTAGATATGCAGCTGTTCCAATTTGTATCTTGAAAATGGACTACCACAATTACACAGATCTGTGGTAGCTGCATGCCCACAGGAATAAGCAACAGTTCCCGACAATCCCAGCTTGGCCATGGCCTAGAGCGGGGCGGGGGGGGGGCAGGACCTCAGGCCTAGGGTTAAATCCAACTCGGATTGTCTGTTGCAGGGAAACTGACAGATCCCGACAGATCCCTACAGATCCGCACGATGTACCTGGATTGGCATGCATTTGTGAGTCGAGCCACACGATAGTTCCCCCAAACCTGGGGAATTTGGTGTGTGTGTGTGTGTGTGTGTGTGTGTGTGCGCGCAAAATTGCAAGCTGATTTTCATGAGATCACAGCCATAAATAGCAGTTTGTGCAAAATCATGGCCGTAAATGGTTTAATTTATGCATTTTTTTCTATTTATGACTGCGATTTTGTGCAAATCGTGATATTTACAGTTGCCACTTTATTTTCAGGTAGCCTTGCATAACAGGACATTTAAGGCCCCGATTGGCACGGGTGTGTGTGTGTGTAGCAAAGCGTGGTTTCCTGGGCCTCTGGAAAGTGCACAGTTTCCTTGGCCACACTAATGCTGTGGCTGGGGGAATTGCACACTTTCCAGAGGCCATGGAATGTGCACTTTGCCAAGGCCTTGAGAAGCTCATGCAGCCTCCCAAGTGTTTGGCAAAGGCTCATGCAGTCCAGTTCCTTGAAGCAGGGCCATGTGAGTAGGGTTGAGAGAATTCTCCAAACCCTACTGGCTGGACAAGGTAGGGAGAGAATGCTGGACTAGATGGCTCTTTGGTCTGATCCAGCAGGATTCTTTCAATTTCAGAGTTTACTACAGTACATTCGTTTAAGATCATTTGTATCCCAAGTGACTGCTGAAAACATAGCACACAGGCAGCTAAGTACACTTTTCATAAAAAGCAAAATCAAGAGACCAAACAGTAAAATAAAATAATGAAAATGCATAGAAGGGGCAGTGAAAGAGATTTAAAACTACCACAGAGTCAGCATACATTTGTTTGTTTCTAACAGTGTGCACGATCTGACATTGGGTGCGCACCAGCATTTCTGCCATCCATAAGTAGCATCCAACCAATTTCAAGATTGAAGAAAAAAGATGAGGAGCAATAGTAGCTGGTGACAGCGATGGTGAAAAACTGGACTCACTGAGGGAAGGGGGCCATTAACAGAGTTCTGTGGCAAGGGTTTCAATGACCTATAGCTAGTACTGCACCATTTGCAAATATAGTTAGATGCAAATGGTGATTTGAGCTAAGTGTGGTTTGAAAAACCAAAACACTGGTACACAAATACAACAGTAAACACTAAACATAGTGCTGAAAGTGGGATTGCCCATGGAAGACAGGAAAAGGAGTGACAGTCCCAAGTAGTGAATGAGGTCCCCTCTAGAAGAATTCAGTTTGGCACCTGGTTGTCCGATTATGCGCATCTTCTCACCATCGCTTTTAAGCCTAATTCCTGTAAACGACACGTGGTGAAGCGCATAATCGGCAGTATGAAACGTGCTTTAAAGTGGTTGAAATGCGGAGAATCACTTGTTTACGTGGGCATAATGCGCTTTAACGGCCACGGTAAATTAAAACTCGCTATTTAAAGTGCATTCGATAATGCGCATAATCAGAGAGAAAATGCGCCTCAACCTCCGATTTGCGCTCCGCTCTTGTAGAGGTAAAAATTTTAATGCACCTTGAAAGAGCTTTAAATGCCTCTTGTAGAGGCACCCCAGAGTCTCTGGAGCACTCAGAATGGACTGATTATGGGTAGGTAATCAAACAGCATGAAGTTGATTCACCCGCTTGAAGAAAATAATAAACAAGATATCTTATAGGAACTGCATATGCTCACCAGAATGTTCACAGGGTTCAGGAAAGAAAGCACTGCACTGAATGTGTTCTTGCAACAGGAAACCAATATGACCAGTTCTCCATAACGTTCAATGGAATAAGAATTGGAGCCATGGAGTGTCTTAAATTAGAATCTCAAAAGATTGTCTGATATTTCAAAAGTAGTGTATTTTGAAAAGTAAGGAATTTCAGCTGCTGCCCCTTGAGAGAAATGAAGAGAAGCATATAAAGGGATTTGAAGTAGATTTTGCACCAGGTAGGCCTGGAAATTAGTTTCCGAAGTTCATGTTTTCCATTTATTCTAATCCTTTTATCCCTTCAACTCAAGTCACTGAATTTTAAAAAGTACAATTCCATCTTTTGAAAAAATCTAGTAATCCTGTATAAACCAGAACCTTGGCCGGCATGGAGCTTTTTCAAAATATATTGAGTTTCATTCTTTCTTTAAAACTTTTTGAAAAAGATGTTCACACATCAATTGAGGAATAGGAACAAACCCTAAAGATGTTTAGTCTCAACAAATGCTATTCATATTTCAATCATTTGAAAGAATTAAAAGCTGGAGCTATTACATATTTAAGAGCTTTGAAACAAAAGACCTTGTTTTCTCATCAGTTATGAGAGCAGATTTAAAATAAAGAGCTATGTTCATTTCATTCATAATTTAACATGCATACTTTGCCAACCTATTTTTCTGCCCAGAGGTGGAGGTGGGATATTCTTGATCTATTCAGAAAAGCTTCCTTCCTATTGTTCCAAGATATATTACTACATCGTAGAGCTGCTGTAACTCCCGTCAGCCTCCGGTTTCTTGTAACATCACAAAAGCCTTCTGAAAATGCATTGGTTCAGTGCTAAACTTTCGATTTGCCCAAGGTAAATTGTGACACAGGATTGAAGTCATCGATTTTTGATTACAGCTACTGTCCTTCTCAGCAGGGCCATGGGATAGACTCAGAACAGGTAGACCCATAGTAGAATCTGGTAGGCAAAACTTGGGGAGCTTGTTGAGTTGTGGAAACTAATTGAATTTCTTCAATCCAAGGCCAGATCTATACCAAACAGGATATAACACTTTGAAAGTGGTTTGAAAATGGTATATGCCATGTGTCCTCGGCCCCAACAGTTGTCGGTACCATTATAAACTGTTATAAAGCAGTAGTGTAGATCCTGCCCAAGACAAAGCCTGGCAGAGGGTTGAGACTCCAGTACTGGGTTACCTGGAAAATCATGGACCTCTGCTTGAATTGCAGGAATGTCAGATGGCCCCAACCTCCTTAGCTACTGTTTTTAGAAGGTTACAGGGAAGATATGCTTTGGCTAAACTTGGGGAGCATGATAATAGGGAAGGGAGATTGTGAATTTTATTAAGAGCACCTCTTACATAATTTGAGCATTGATATAAATCAGGAAAATATGGACTAGAAGTCTATCAATGTGGAAGGAATCTTTTCTTATTTCATTATTTTTATAATCACCAAGGCCTGTTTGCAATGGATTGAAAATACCAAAAACAGAAAACTCTACCCAGATGTCCTCTCATCTTCCTGCTCCCAGTCTTTAGAATCACATAGAATTGATTTCTCCTATTTATACCGTTTAATTACAACACATGGATGAGCCTACCTGCCTTTATTCTTACAATGATCCTGTGTGGTATGTTAGACTTACAAAGAGTCTTAATACGTGGACAAGTTGACCACATGTGAACATTGGTTCATGTTCCTTGCTTACATTTACAAACCAAAGTTGAGCATTTTTAAGTCCTCACAGATTTTATGTGATCTATTATTATAAAAAGTGTTTAACCATTATCCCAGAAGTGAGTGACTTGTGGTCCCTAGATGTTTGGGCCTACAATTCCCATCATCCCTAGCCAGCATAGCCAATAGTGAGTGATCATGGGAAATGTAGGTCAAAGATCTGGAGGGTCACAGGTTGCTCACTCCTGTTAATAGGAAACACTACATTAAACAACCCTGACTGACAGTTCTCATGGTTTCATCTTACTTTTCAGGTATTCGTCTCATTTTTAGGTATTCCAATGCATGCATACACACATGCATTTTTCCAGCTGTTGTTCAGGGGCTCTCTTCACACATTATAATTAGGGATGTGCACTGACCCCCCGGATCGGATCGGATAGCGGATCGGAATCGGACCTGGGGGGTCGTATCGGATCGGATCGGATCGGAGGCTGGTCGGATCGGATCGGACCAGATGTCCGATCCGGATCGGACGCCATTTTGAATGCTTTTTCCCATAGCCAAGTATTGTTTTACAAAAACGCCTATAACTTTTTCATTTTTAAAGATAGAAGGATGAAACTTGGGCACATTGTAGACTGGTTAGGGGTAGTTATCTGTGAGAAATTTCAGAAAGATTGGTGCATGCATTTTGTGGCAATTAATTTTTTAATAAATACCCAGGAATGCCTATAACTTTGTCATTTTTAAAGTTACACACATGAAACTTTGCCACATTGTAGGGGGTACCTTGGGACCTATGTGTGTGAAATTTCAGAAACGTAGGTGCTTGTCTTGTGTGGCAATTAATTTTTAGAAAAATGGGTAGTAGTGGGGTAAATACAGTTACGCCTCCCATTTTTTTATTTTTGAAGATACAAACAGGAAACTTGGGCACATTACAGGTACCACTTGCCTTGATATGTGTGTGAAATTTCAGAAACATTGGAGCTTTCCTTGTGTGGCAATTAATTTTTGAAACAATGAGGAAAGAAACACCTATAACTTTGTCATTTTTAAAGTTACACACATGAAACTTTGCCACATTGTAGGTGGTACCTTGGGACCCATGTGTGTGAAATTTCGGAAACGTAGGTGCTTGCCTTGTGTGGCAATTAATTTTTTAATAAATACCCAGGAATGCCTATAACTTTGTCATTTTTAAAGTTACACACATGAAACTTTGCCACATTGTAGGCGGTACCTTGGGACCTATGTGTGTGAAATTTCGGAAACGTAGGTGCTTGCCTTGTGTGGCAATTAATTTTAGAAAAATGGGTAGTGGTGGGGTAAATACAGTTACGCCTCCCACTTTTTTATTTTTGAAGATACAAACAGGAAACATGGGCACATTACAGGTACCACTTGGCTTGATATGTGTGTAAAATTTCAGACAGCTGGGTCCAGGCATGTGGTGGCAAGGTATTTTTGAAACAATGAGGAAAGAAACGCCTATAACTTTTTTATTTTAAAAGTTAGAAGTCTGAACATTGCTCACTTTGTAGATGGGTTAGGGGTAGATATGTGTCAGAAATTTCAGAATGATAGGTCCAGGCATTTGATGGCTATGGAATTTTTAAATTACATGTTTCAAAAAAATTTCTACAGAGGCCAGGTCTTCCCCTCCCGCTTCCCGCGAAGAAAAGGAAACACTCTCTCGTCTCGATCCCTTTGATCCTTGGTAGTATCCATTACAGGGCTCGTGTCTGCTTGAGTACAAAGTGAAAGCAGACACGAGCCCTGTAATGGATACTACCAAGGATCAAAGGGATCGAGACCAGAGTGATCCTTCCTTGCACGCATGGCTGCAAAACTCAGCTAGGCTCAGCCGTTCTGCTTGAAAAGTGAAAGGAGGAAAGGAAACACGAGCCCTGTAATGGATACTACTAGCAACTTCAAAGGGATCGAGACGAGAGAGTGTTTCCTTTTCTTCGCGGGAAGCGGGAGGGGAAGACCTGGCCTCTGTAGAAATTTTTTTGAAACATGTAATTTAAAAATTCCATAGCCATCAAATGCCTGGACCTATCATTCTGAAATTTCTGACACATATCTACCCCTAACCCATCTACAAAGTGAGCAATGTTCAGACTTCTAACTTTTAAAATAAAAAAGTTATAGGCGTTTCTTTCCTCATTGTTTCAAAAATACCTTGCCACCACATGCCTGGACCCAGCTGTCTGAAATTTTACACACATATCAAGCCAAGTGGTACCTGTAATGTGCCCATGTTTCCTGTTTGTATCTTCAAAAATAAAAAAGTGGGAGGCGTAACTGTATTTACCCCACCACTACCCATTTTTCTAAAATTAATTGCCACACAAGGCAAGCACCTACGTTTCCGAAATTTCACACACATAGGTCCCAAGGTACCGCCTACAATGTGGCAAAGTTTCATGTGTGTAACTTTAAAAATGACAAAGTTATAGGCATTCCTGGGTATTTATTAAAAAATTAATTGCCACACAAGGCAAGCACCTACGTTTCCGAAATTTCACACACATGGGTCCCAAGGTACCACCTACAATGTGGCAAAGTTTCATGTGTGTAACTTTAAAAATGACAAAGTTATAGGTGTTTCTTTCCTCATTGTTTCAAAAATTAATTGCCACACAAGGAAAGCTCCAATGTTTCTGAAATTTCACACACATATCAAGGCAAGTGGTACCTGTAATGTGCCCAAGTTTCCTGTTTGTATCTTCAAAAATAAAAAAATGGGAGGCGTAACTGTATTTACCCCACTACTACCCATTTTTCTAAAAATTAATTGCCACACAAGACAAGCACCTACGTTTCTGAAATTTCACACACATAGGTCCCAAGGTACCCCCTACAATGTGGCAAAGTTTCATGTGTGTAACTTTAAAAATGACAAAGTTATAGGCATTCCTGGGTATTTATTAAAAAATTAATTGCCACAAAATGCATGCACCAATCTTTCTGAAATTTCTCACAGATAACTACCCCTAACCAGTCTACAATGTGCCCAAGTTTCATCCTTCTATCTTTAAAAATGAAAAAGTTATAGGCGTTTTTGTAAAACAATACTTGGCTATGGGAAAAAGCATTCAAAATGGCGTCCGATCCGGATCGGACCTCATCGGATCGGATCGGATCGGATCGGAGGTTGTCCGGATCGGATCGGATCGGATCGGATTTTCCCGATTTTGGGTCGGATCGGATTCGGATCGTGGATCGGATCCGATCCGATGCACACCCCTAATTATAATTAACCTATGTGGGTCAGGGAAGTACCTGCTGTTTAGATGCTGCTTCACCTCTCATGCATATGTTCAGAGAAGCCCTAGAGAAATTCTAAGAGGGGTCACTATTCCTTGAAATATTGCTGGACAGAATGCAAACTGCATGCGTGTGTGTGTGTGTGTGTGTGTGCATGTGTGCGTGTGTGCATGTAGTATACACACTGTATACACAAATACACACACACATATATATAATATTTCTTGTAATGATGATTTCTTATGCTTAGAAATACACACCTACACCTACATACTTCTCTGTGTGTGTGTGTGTGTGTGTGTGTGTGTGTGTGTGTGTGTGATCCCCATATATAACTTTTCATGTAATGGTTATTCTGTTATGCTCAGGAATTTTAATTGTAAATTGCCTTGGAGGCTCTATTTGGGCTGAAAGAAGACTCATGAATTTATAAATAAAATAAATAAATAATTTAAAATATTCATAATGTAATGTTCGATTGTGTTTTTTATTACTATTTAATGACTTGTAAACTATCATGACTGCCATATGGCAGGAAGAGAGAACAAAGAAAGAAAGAAAGAAAGAAAGAAAGAAAGAAAAGATCTTTGAGAGGGATATTTTCACCACTGACTGCACTGTTTATCCCACGCTTTACCATTTGCACATCATTCAGAAAAGTGATGCACAAACAGAAACCACTTTCCTTTGCTGGTTTGTGACTCTAATAAATAATTTGATTTGATCTGAGAAACCGCTTTCCGTGTAGGGATTATCACGCTTACTAGATCAGTTGATTGTGTTTGATCCATTCTTGAATGGGTGGGAAGAATCAGGTCAAATGTGTGATTCCTTTTCCATTGTCCTGGAAGACATCCAAAGGATTTAGATACTCAAGAGCGGAGCTAACTGAAGTGCTGAGCATGTGGCTAGAATGATCTAGAGCTACATGCAAACCCACTGTAAATTCAGATGGCCACACTACAAATGATTCATACAATTTCCCCATTGTACTGGAGTTCCATAAGCCTGAGGATCTCCTTTGTGAACTTTGAGAACTTAATTCCTTCCATTCCAAAAAAAGAAAAAAGGGGAAAAATGCTTTGAAGGTGAGATAGTGACTGAAAAATCCTCCAAAATATTCATTTCAGCATTCACCAATATGCAAATCCATACATTACAGAGATGTTCAAAAGTGACAGGTTAAATTTTTCTCTCAATTACATGGGCTCTTCTGTAATTAAAGAAATGAATGGAATGGTAATTACCCAGAAGAGAATCTGACTCAATAAGAAAGGGCAACCTGATCCACAGCAACTGGCAATGAAACATTACAGTGCATGCCAACTGTTGATTTAGCACTCCACCTCCCTCTCCCTGTTCCCCGGTTCTAAGACCAGCACTCAGTTCAGAAAGGGAAAAAGCAGGAGGGGCAAACAAATAAGCAGGCAGTTAGAAAAGCAGGGGTGGGCAACCTCAGACCAACAGGCTAAGTCCGGCCCTCCTGAGGTCCCAATCTGGCCCTTCAAAGTTCCCCCAGATGGCCAAGACTCCTTTTCCTTGAGAGAGAGACACACACTTTTCCTCTGATCGACAGTCATTTGGGCAGGGGGATTTCAGGCGTTGCATGGATTCCCTCCCCTAAATGAAATGCTTCTCCTAAGACTTAGGCTGCATTCAGACAACACATTAAGCAACCGGGGGGGGGGGGACAATTGTCAGTTGTGTTGCTTATTGTGTTGTGTGGAGGGTAACACGCCACTCACAAACTACTGACGGTATGCTATTCCGCCCAAATAAGCAACTGAGAGAAGCAACTGGCTTGCAACTTGTTTAGCTCGAAGCCAGTTGTTTAAAGTGTTGTGTGGAGGGGTGAGTGTGTTAATGGAGTGTGGTGAGTGGGTTAAAACACAAGCCCATAGAGGCAGGTGGCAAGAGTGACCAAAGCGGCAGCTGCCACTCTGCTACAACTGGTCCAACTTGCAGAGGCTGCTGGGATAGAACTGGGAGGACTGAGGGAGGAGGGAGGATGGGAAGAGGGGCGGGGGCTGTGTCAGTCAAATACTGGGTTGACTATTAGTCCACTCAATGCCAGCCCCAACCACCCACAGTTGTGTAGGAATATATTGTGTGGGGAGTACCCACAAAATAACCAACTGTGAGTTGGCTACTCAACCCACCATTGACTAATGTGTTGTCCGAATGCAGAGTGTCATCAGACCGGGGGGGGGGGGAAATCACATTTCTTTACTGTCGCTTTCTCCACCGCTTCTATCCCCATTCAGTGGGTGTTTTTATCATGCTGCTTTTCCTGCACATAGCAGGAAATGGAGGCATGTTTTGCTTTAAAAAAATGGATTTTCCAGGGATATTATTTTGTTGTGGAAAGAAAACAAGAAGGAGAGGGAGACACGTGAGAGGTGGGTGGCACCATCAAAAGGACTGACAAAAAACTGTGAGTGGCCAACAACGAGCTTGCCTCAAAATGCTCATTGGATGATGTTTTTAGTTACTAGCAGTAAGAGCTTTAAGCTAAAAATATGCCAGTATTTGGGGTATTTTTGTCCCTTTTGGCCCCATTTACCACTAGAATATGGCTCCTCAGGGATTATCGGAAATTGGATTTTGCTCTCGAGCAGAAAGAGGAAGGAAGGCCTTTGTTATGGACACAGATATCCAATTTACACAACTCCAGGACATCCTTACTACACAGCTTCATGTGGTAGCAATTGTTTATCCATGTTGCAAGCTGGATGTGTGCCTTGGAGCCTTGTGCAAGTTACCCTGGGAAAGCTGCACATGCTATACCAAACTGGGCTGCCTTTCAAGAGATATTCAAAACTCTCACACACACATTAGCATGTTTTAAGTATGGAAGTAATAATGGATCAGCCCCTAAATATACAATTCAAGACATCCAATAATAATAGTAATAACACACCATAATTATACATGATGCTTTATATGTACAACAATTGAACATGATGCCCTGACCAGAGAACATTACAATCTAAAATTCAACATAGGGGAGGCAATGAAATGAAGGGAGGAACAAAGAGGCAAAGGTAAAACAAATAGGTCATGAGCTCTAATTATTGCTCACTTGAACTACTACTTTATTAGCACAATAAACCAGTTAATCTCCAAGGCCCTACTGCATCATCTTTATGCTTATTCAATGAAATCAGTCCATATTCCCACTTTGCCTAATATGAACCACACGTTTTAATCCTGCCCTCCTCCCCCCCCCCAGTTCTGCACTACAGACCAAAGTTCTGCTTGAACGTGGAGCTTTTTCCTGCTATAGCCTGTTTTAGAAGGCAGAAGTTGATGCAGTCCCAATGAAATCATTTGACCTAGAGTAGCATGCATCACTCATGAAGCTTGTTCAAATTGACTTTAATGAGGGTCGACTGAGCAAAAACAGCTCATAATGTGTTTACCGTCACTGTTTATCACCATCAAGATGGACAAATTTCATGAACACCAACACAATCTTCAACTGTTGACATAAAACCTGTCACTTGAGGCTCAGGTGGCCTCGGTGACATGGAGTGCCTTCTACAAACTTCGGCTGGTGGCTCAGCTATGCCTCTATTTGGACAGGGATAACCTGGCCTTGCCTATGCTCTGGTAACCTCCAAGTTAGATTACTGCAATGCACTCTATGCGGGGCTGCCTTTGAAGACGGTTCAGAAGCTGCAGTTTATGCAAAATGCAGCGGCCAGATTGGTAACAGGGACCAGAAGGTTCGAACATATAAGACTGATTCTGGCCCGCTTGCATTGGCTACCTGTATGTTTCCGAGCCCGATTCAAGGTGCTGGTTTTAACCTATAAAGCCTTTCACGGTTTGGGACCACAATACCTGATGGAACGCCTTTCCCAACATGAACCTACCTGTACACTATGCTCAACATCAAAGGTCCTCCTCCGGGTGCCTACTCAGAGGGAAGCTCGGAGGACGTCAACAAGGGAGAGGGCCTTCTCTGTGGTGGCCCCCCAATTATGGAATGATCTCCCCGATGAGGCCCACCTGGTGCCAACACTGTTATCTTTTCGGCGCCAGGTCAGAACTTTTCTTTTCTCCCAGGCATTTTAACAGCCAGGCTTAAAAGTTTAAAATGTTTTAAATATCAGCTGTTTTATGTTTTTATGTTTTTAAATTTTGTATATTGTCGTTTTAGTGTTCAATCTTTTAATTTTTGTAAACTGCGCAGAAAGCTTTGGCTATGGGGCGGTATATAAATGTAATAAATAATGATAATAATAATAATAATGATGATGATGCTACAGAATGAAAAAATATATATCAAAGAAAGCCATCCTATAGGGAGATCAGTGCATTCTTAGGGCACACAAAGGGCTTACTGGGAAGTAGGGGATACAAGGTTACTGAGTCCCCACCCCCAGCCCTGTGGAATCAGGAACCACAGCTGAGTATTCCCAAGCACAGAAGTTCTTTCCTTAGTATTACAGAGCACACATAGCTGACGTCATGGTCAGTAATGCCAGGCACCTGCCAAGACCCACACCACAGTAGGAGGGCCCACTGCCATCCGTCTGGCCCAGCTTCTCTCCCTCCTTGTTGTCTCCATCAGTTCACTTGACCTCTCTGAGTGTCTGATCAGTATCAAGAGCAAGGAAATGGAGCAGCAGCTTCAACTGGCCTTGCCTTCTCCTTTTGGTCACTAAAATAGAGAGGGCACAATGGAAATAGGTAATTGACCAGCCAGTGATGCCAGTGGAGAGGAGGAGAGGGCCCACTCAGAGAAAGGGGGCCCACACGGCCCACAAAACCTGGAGCTAGAAATTAGAGCACAGATGGAAGGTCTGGAGTTCAGTAAGCCACCTTTGCACTATTTTTTAAAGTGAAATGGAAGTGGATGAGAAAGCAGATATGCATCTCAATCAACTAGAAAGTCCTAAAAGAGGATCATGGTGTTGAAGGATCCCATTTACCAACTATCCCCCAACTGATCACTGTACAGCAAATGTCTACTGCCTTTCTACGTGTGTTAAAGGCTACTGTTCTTTTTCAAAGGTCGTGTCACAATTGGAAACATGTTGTTTGTGTGTTTCTTGCAATTTTGATAGGCAGCCTACCCATTCAGCAGGGCAGGGCAACTTTTGGAGGTCCGGGAGCCATTTTTGCCCCCTCCCCCACAAGCCACAGTCTGCAGAGTGCCCCCACCAAAAGAAAGACATCACAATTTGGCAGCAAATCGCTTTATAGTGTAACAGAGGACTACTGTGATTAAATTGAGCTTGTTTATGAGCTAAACCTAACCCTTTTGGTACTCTGTAGTGGCTACAGAGTAGCTTGTGAATAAACTGTATTTGGCCCTTTTGTTGTTATGTGAGCCATTGCAGATGTAAAGTGCACATTTTTGCTTTCAGGAATAAGGATAGTGAAAATTTTGTTCTGTTCGCATTTTGATGCAAACTCCTTGGATGATACACAAACTGGAACACAAATGTGCTTTGAAATCTGCACATTTCTAAATGTTAGAATCAAATTGTCAATGGGAAAGAAAAAAAACAAGGAATGTATGTATAAGGAAAAAGTGCACACAACATGTGCATGTTAAGACAATCTTTCCACACAAAATTAGTATACACTATGAGAGAAGACAAATGCGTTGGGAGAAATGCACACATGCTGACTTTTTAAATCATGATAGGGTGACCAACTGTCAGGATTTCCCTGGATGTGCCTGGGTTTTTGTTCTATCCTGGATGTCAGGAGGGATTTTCTGTCACTTTCTATAGTGTCTGGGAATGACACACTTTCCCCTTTAAGGCCACCATTGGCATGGTGGTGGTGGTGGTGGTGGGTTGATGTGGAGGCATGTCATTCCCCCCCACTGCTCCAATCAGGGCCTTAAAGGAGAAAGTGTGTCATTCCCAGACATTATAGAAAAGGCCCTGACTGGAGCAGTGGGGTATGTGTGAATGATACACTTTCCCCTCCTCCTTTAAGGCCCTGAAAGGAGCGGAGGAGGGGGAAGTGCACTTTCCGGGGCCTCAGGAAAGCAGGTCATTACGTCTCGCCATACTAATGATGGCTACTCCCCCACTGGATGTCCTCTTTTTTGGTTTCCCAAATATGGCCACCCTAATCATGGAAACAGTTTGGAATGAACTTAGAGGAAATCTGATAAAGTAAATGAAAGCGAACTTGACAGATTCACTTCTCTTTATTCAGGAGGTCCTAGGTTCATTGTTAACATCTCCAGTTAAAAGATCCTCATGTACAACAGCTAGGAAAGACCCCTCACTAAGAAATTGGACAGTTGCTACCAGTCATAGACAAGATTCAGAATAAGCAAGTTTTGCATGCCCCGACCCAATCACTTTTTTTTTCCAATTGAATTTGCCTCATGATATGGAACATTATACACGCACGCACACATTGCAAGTCACCTGTGAGGTCTTATCAGGGTTAAGCAACGTGTTGCCCTCCGGATGCTTTGGACTACAACTTCCATTAGCCCCAGCCAGCATGACTAATGGTCAGGGATTGTGGAAGTTGTAGTCCAAAACTTCTGGAAGGCATAGGTTGCATATCCCTACCTAGATTATGATGTATGGCTATGTTTGCTACTTCATCCAACATAAGGAAGACAAAACCTCAACTTAGTAATTGTGAAGACTTATCTACATATGGTAATTTATTTTCCACACATCTATTTAACAATCTAGAGCAATTGCTAAAAATACTCCACAGTGGTTCTGTGCATTTTTTCCACTAGGGCCTAGGCAATCATTGACAAATGGCTTGTTTCACAAATTATATAATACAATTCAAGCTTGCAGACCCTGCTTGCTGCTGGTTGGCAAACTCAGAGAGAAGTTAATGGGCTGAAACTATTTTACCATTCAGGAGAATAGCTCCATAAGAATTTTAATAAATATACAGAAACGTGCAAGCAAGATTGCATGATGACGGAAATGATATTCATGCAGAGTGGCTGACTCATAGCGTAATAAAAACACACCATGGAAATTAATTAAAACTCACTATTTGTGAAGGAATAAGATCCATTAGGAATGGAAATTTGAATTGTTTTTGTTAGTTGGAAATCAACAACCTTCATATAATGTGATGAAAAAGGGCATATGAAATTCCCTGTTGGTGTTAATGCAATGAAAGGCCCCATGTAATTCCAGTTACATTCAGGTAAGTCATAGTGATTGGGATATGTCATATGTAAGAACCAAGACTGTTCAATGTGAATCTCCCTGTCTCTCTCATTCCCTATACTGTTCACAATTTTAAGAAGGAGAAGGGGCTTCCATTCACCATCATTCAGAACAGTCAACCAGGATAGGGGAGGTTCTGGATACTTACCAGGTATCAGCCCATCCTCATCAACTTTGACTGTCTTCCTAAAGCAGGACTGCCTTGGTTGCTTCCCTTCCACAGTCAGAGGGAAAACAGCTGCTCTCTGAGCAGAGAAGAAACTCTTGATTTCAAAGCTGAAGCTTCTGAGGAGGGGCTGGTGTAGGGATGGACTGATCTTCCAACCTTGGTCTCACCAAGACTGTTGGGGCTTTGAGGTGAAGCTCATTCCATCCCATTTTCACATGCGTTTGAAATTTAACAACAACAAAAACAATCTATTTTACATTGCTGAAATGCAGCTTTGTGCCCACTTTTCTCAAATATATGCTTTCTGTGCACATTTTCTCCTCATACACACATTTTTGTGTGCATTTTTTCCTTAGATGAGCTCTATCAAAAAGCTCATAAAAATGCAGAGTTCAGAATGAAACTCTGTCTCAGGCCCCCTCTACAAAATTTCAGTTTGACGCCCGGTTGCCCAATTATGCGCATATACAGAGAAGCGCATTTACTCCTAATACCTGGTTACAAGAGGCGATGAAGCGTATTACGGGCTATATGGAACGTGCTTTAAAGTTGTTTACATGCGGAGAATCACATGTTTACATGGCCATAAGGTGCTTTGACTCCCGTGGCAAATTAAAACTCACTATTCAACGCGCATTCAGAAATGCGAATAATTGGAGATAAAAAGCGCCTTGACCCCCCGATTTGTGCTCCGCTCTTGTAGAGGTAAAATTTGTAATGAGCCTTGAAAGAGCTTTAAATCGCTCTTGTAGAGGCACACTCACTTGCTGAAAGGCTTAGAAGGTGCAATTTGGGTGAACCCAAATAAACAAAAACAAAAACGCATCAACAGAGGCTGTTTCTACACGAGGCTGTTTGCCTGGGATGGCCTCTGGCTGGTCCCTGTGTGCCGATGGTGTGTAGAAACCCCTATGGTGTAGAAAGGGCCAGAGAGAATTTCTTATGTATCCTTATGGGGCAGCAGTAGCAGTTCCTGCTCCATTCTCTTCTCTGAGGGCCCATTTGAAGTCTCTCTAGCTTTGGCTGGCTCTGAATGTTGGTGTATGGGAGCCTCTCCCCCTTCCTCAGATTTCTAAAGAATCAGAGGAGGACTCTGCCCACTTGGTGTGCTAGCTATGTTAAAGTCTGGTTAGCATAGCACCATGTATTTAAATGTTATGTTCATACTATGAGCACTGCAAACCATTTCCACTGTAAACTGTGCATGCCACATATGTTTCCAGACAGCATTATTCCACCACCATATTGTGTGTTCCTTCAGGAGCACCTTAGCTCAGAAGGATGTATTTTGTCTGGGAAGATTAGCTAGTAAGGCTATAGAAAAAAGCGCACTTGCAAATTTACCACCAGAAGCCTCTAGCGAAATGAACCAGGGAATGTCCACATCCTCGATACACTAGCATGGGACTTCCTGACGTTAATGCCCAACCTTCCTCCAGCTCCTAACCTAATCAAAGCAACACTTGGAGGATTTTACATTTTTGTAGTTTAACATCGAAAGACACAATTGTCTCAGAAACCCTGAGCTGAAATCACTGACAGGAGTCTCCATAAATCACCTACAGATTCACCAGAGGAGTCTCCATAAAGTCCTCCAAGAACCTTCTTCCTGAAGTTTCCCAAGAGCCTTCCAAGAGAGTCACAGACAAAGAGACCCTACAAGGCCATACGACTCACACAATTTCAGAAAGCCTCACTGGCAGTCATGCTGCCTATGTTTTTGGAACTCCCAGTTGGGTGCTCACTCCCAGTTGGGTGTTATGGCTAGTACCATCGACGATCCTGTAGAAGCCCTGGTTAATAGATGGAATCAAGATCTAACTAGGGCTATCGACATGACTGCCCCAAACGTCCCTTCCAACCCGCTTCTAACCGGGCACCCTGGTATACAGAAGATCTCAGGGAGTTGAAGCAGGAAGGACGACAACTGGAGCACCGATGGTGGAAAACTCGACTTATACCCAACAAGACACGACATAGAGAACATCTTTGTTCCTATGGGTTGGCAATACATGCAGCAAAAATGCTTTCTTCTCTGCACGCATTGCGTCTGCGAATTCATATCCAGCAGAACTTTTCAGGGTGCTGAGGAGTCTAATGCAGACACCTTCCTCCCCGAACCTGCTTAGAGCCTTTGGTAGTTTGCTGTGATGCCTTTAACAATAATTTCCCAGATAAAATCTCTCGGATAAGAGTCGACTTAGATGCCATCATTATAGCAGAAGCTGACAATGGAGTGTCCAGCAACTCTGTGAGTAAAATTATACTGGATCAGTTTCAGTTGGTGAGTACTGAGGATGTGGACAAGTTGCTTGGACGAGTGAGGACGACAACTTGCCCTCTTGATCCCTGTCCTTCTTAGCTGGTCACCCAGGTTGGAGATGAAGTTAGATTACATCTACAACATATTTTAATGCTTCTCTCAAGGAGGGGAGTTTTCCAACATGTTTAAAAGAAGCAGTTGTATGGCCACTTTTAAAAAAGCCCACCCTGGACCCCCTGGACCTTAATAACTACAGACCAATATCAAACCTTCCATTTTTGAGCAAGGTGATCGAGAGGGTGGTTGCCTCCCAACTCCAAGCAGTTTTTCTAGACTGATTTCATACCAGCTTCAGAGCAGGATATGGAGTTGAGAGTGCTACTGTTGCCTTAGTGGATGATCTACACCTGAGTATTGACAGGGTGAGTGTGTCCCTGTTGGTACTTCTGGAACTCTCAGTGACTTTCGATACCATCGACCATGGCATCCTTCTGGAATGCCTGAGGGGATTGGGAATCGAGGCACTGTGCTTCAGTGGTTCCGGTCCTACCTCTCAGGCAGGTTCCAGATGGTGATGCTTGGCGATAGCTTCTCCTCAAAGATCCAAATAAGAACAATATTGCGGAAGCATATAAAAAGTTAGGGGAGTCCTGAAAAGAAAAGAAAGAAGAGATAGAGAAGAAGCTGGAAGAAAATAAGAAGAAGAGAACAGAGGCAAATTAACCAATAAAAAATAAGAAGAGGGGGGGAAGGGGGATAAATAAATAATAGTAACGATGTTAAAATGGTGGGTGAATCATGTAAGATATGTAAAAACAAAATAAAGATGTATTTACAAAAAAAAAGAGATGGAGCTGTTGTATGGCATACCACAAGATGCCATCCTATCCCCCGTGTCATTTAACATCTACATGAAACTACTCAGAGAGATCATCCGGAGGCATGGAGCTGGGTGCTATCAGTATGCTGATGACACTCAAATATATTTCTCTATGCCTTCAACAACAGCGTCAGCTAAGGATAGTGTGTCTTCTCTGAATGAATGCTTGGAGGCGGTAATGGGCTGGATGAGGAAAAACAAACTGAAGCTGAATCCAGACAAGACGGAGGTGCTTACTGTCAAAGGCCCCAACCTGGGTTTGGAAGTGTGTCAACAAGTTCTAGATGGGGTTACACTCCCCCTGAAAGACTGTGTTCACAGCTTGGGGGTGCTCTTGGATCCGTCGCTCCAAATGACAGCTCAGATAGATGCAACGGGCAGGAGTGCCTACTATCAGCTTTGGCTGATATGCCAGCTGCACCCCTTCCTAGAGTTGGAAAACCTAAAGATGGTAGTGCACACGCTGGTAACTTCAAGGTTCAACTTCTGCAATGCGCTGTACATAGGGCTACCTTTGTGCCTAGTTCAGAAACTTCAGCTAGTTCAAAATACAGCAGCCAGGTTGGTCACCAGTACACCTAGGGGTAACCATATCACACCAGCTTTAAAATCACTCCACTGGCTGCCAATTAATGTCCAGGTGAAGTATAAAGTGTTGGCTATTGCGTCTAAAGCCCTACATGGTTTGGATCTAGGTTACCTGTGGGATCGCCTTCTCCCGTACAATCCGCCCCGCACACTCAGGTCCTCTGGGAAAAATTTACTCCAGTCAGCAAAAAACTAGGCTGACAACTGTTTCCAGAGGACCTTCTCTTCTGCTGCTCCCAGACTGTGGAATGGCCTGCCGGGAGAGATTTGTCAACTTAACAGTCTCCCGGAATTTAAGAAAGCCATAAAGACTGATCTCTTCCGGCAGGCCTACTCACTTGAATTTTAAGATGCCTTTTAATAATGTATTCATTTTACATGCTCTGAATTAGTTATATGTATTTTGTGGTGTTTTGTATTTGTTATTGTACCCTGCTTCGATCCGGAGGGAGAGGTGGGTAAGAAATAAATATATATTGTTATTATTATTACACCCCTGAGCCTGAATTACAGGCAATTCCAGGAGAGGATAAACTCAGTCTGACTGATCCTGGACCTCCGACTTTGAGTGCCCCATTTTTTGCACTCCCATTTCCAGTGGACTCCGCCTGGTAAAGCCTTGATGTGACTGAGGAAAATCTTTCCCTTTCCCTTCTTCTGGGGTTTACCCTGACACTATGGATCCCTGCATCCTCCACCTGTGTTCAGACCAAGCATAAGGAAGTAAGGGATGCCTCTACAAGAGCAATTTAAAGCTCTTTCAAGGTGCATTAAAAATTTTACCTCTACAAGAGCGGAGCACAAATCGGGGGTCGAGGCGCTTTTTATCTCCGATTATTCACATTTTTGAATGCGCGATAAATAGCGAGTTTTAATTTGCTGCGGGAGTAAAAGTGCCTTATGGTCATGTAAACATGCGATTCTCCACATGTAAACAACTTTAAAACGCATTTCATATAGCCCATAATGCGCTTCACTGCCTCTCATGAATTGGTATTAGGGTTAAATGCGCTTCTGCGAAGATGCGCATAATTGGGCAACCAGGCACCAAACCGAATTCTTCCAGAGGGGACCTAAAGCTATAACTCTCCTCCTGATCAGCTTGTCAATACCTAATGCAACTTCTTCTCCTCCTTTCCCACAGAAGCCAACGTGATTAACCTGCAGCCTCAGTGGCTAATGGTTGCCTTACTCTTCATCTCACCCTCTCTCTCCATCTCTGAGACAGCCTTCATAGTTCCTCATTACAGTATCTTTTTGTTATTCAATAAAACTTGTTTTCTGGAAAAGCTCTGATCTCATCCCTATTGCTCCATGAGTACCTTCGTGAGCACTCTGCTACTTTGATTAAATGAGCCCAAGATACTCACTCTAGTAGCCAGGGTTGAAGTTCCTCTGGCATATCTGAGCTAGATATCCCCAGTCTTTTGAGTTATGGAAGGGTTTATTCTCTGAACATGTAGAATTGGTTTACAGATATGTATAGAGACACATGTCCCTAGGAAGCATGATAACACATATAAATGCATGGATTTCATAAGAGGCAGACAAATACAGTAAAAATATGGATTTCATAAAACATATGACATGCATACATATACATACATGAATACATGCACATGCATATTCCCTGAATTATATGATGCTTTATCACCTAAATGAACCTTCCATGTGCAAAAGCATTCAAGTTCCTGTTCAAAGCCCCAGGCTTTGATGTGCATGAACCAAACCTTCCCCTACTGTCCTGTCTCATTACTTCATGGGGATGCCAACGAGTGCTAGATCCTCCTGGGAAGCAACCTAGTCAGGGGTCTTCAGTGCACACAGATGCCATCATCACTGATAGCACTACAGCTTGGAGGCCTAACAGATTTGAAAAGGGAACTGAGGTAGTCTCTGGCTCTGCCAGCTTCTAGGTAAAAAATAAAGTAAAATACAAATTTACTGGACTTTTCTTAGAGCAGAAGAAGAGATTTGTCCATTACTATTGAAGATGGGGGAACTACGGCCAAAGCAAATGAATAGAAACACAGAAGGGTTAAAAACATCGTCAACATAATGATTAATCTATGACCCTATTCAAGTGTTCTATATCTGGGGAGCCTAATGAGGAGTGGGAGCTCACTAGCCCCACCACCCTCCATATTTGCTTTGGTTGCCCTCTACCCACAGAGGGTGACCTTCTGAAGAGGACAGCTTCCTGCATCTGTGGAGGCTCTCTATGTGATCCAAAATGCTAATTATTACATGCTAGAGCTACAGATTTTCAACCGGCACATGAGGTCCTAATGGAATGATAATAGAACTGGAAAAACAAGAGCCCCTGTAGTAGGGGGAAAATGCAATGCAGGCCAGAAAGTCTCAGATGTCTATTCTCCACCACAAACTTATGAGGTAGCGTTAGGCAAGCTAATTATTATTTCAGTCTCTATATGCTGTCTACAATATGGGATAATTATACTAGTCTACATAACTGTATCAAGAATATTCAGGTAATGTATATGAAGTTCTTTGAACACTCTTTTTTTTTTTTTAGGAAATCAATACTAATACTAATAAGGGACATGGCAGAGATGTATAAGAGTATCATTGCTGTGGAGAATGAATTTTCTCTCCTTGTCTTAAACTACTAGAAGTTTGGGGGTTGGACTTAGTCATAATTAGACAGAGCAAACCCATTGAAATCAATGGAATTTATGTTAGTCATAGCTAACTTAAGTCTCATTGATTTTATTGGGTCTACTATAAGTATGGCTAAGTATGGATCCAACCTTGAGTCATCCAGTAGAACTCATGGGCAGACAGTAGCTTTAGGACAAAGATAAAGAAGGTTTCCTCACACAGCTTGTATCTAAAAGATGTAATTCTCTGCCATAAGATGTCAAGATGGGCACTAACTTTGATGGCCTATAAAAAGGAATAGGTGTATTTTCTATTTGGTTTTTATTTCTATCAGCTACCAGCTAAATGGAATCCCCATGTTAAGATTAGGGTGGCCATGTATCTTACTTTACAAAGACAGTTTGCTGTTTGAAATAATGTCAGAGGACAGTCTTCTATTTGAAGGTGTGCTCTATTTGTAGGACTATCCACTCCAAGTCCACTTTAAAGATAAAGAATTCTACGAAGCATGAGCTGGGACCTTGAAGATGCCCATCAATGATTAGCACAGGGACAGCGCACTGAGCAGGTACACAAGTCACAGTCTTCCCCACTACAATGGGATGTATTGTATTTTTATTTAAATTATAATAATGATTTCAAAATATCCACCATGTCTTTAAATTAGCATACGCAAATTTGATGAAAATCTATGTTTACTTTTGGCTTCTTTTTTTGGTGATGTCTAAGTGGCCACCGCCATTAACAGACAGCATGTTCCCACATACCATTTGCTAGAGCAAGAGTAAAGGTGAACCATGTGGATTTCCTGATAGTTTCAGGCTCAATAATGCATGTAGGTAATTTTAAACTCTAAACTTAACTGTTTCACCACACCACCAGCACCACACACAAACACACACACACTTTAGAAGACAATTGCTTTACTAGCTTCGAATTGTGGCAAATTAGTCTTACTCTGGGGGCCCTCCTGCTTATTCTGTTGAGTGAGAATAGTGACTTCTGACCCAAAGACCTCCTGTGATGATACCTCTGATCTGGCTAGCTGCTGCTGGCAATTGGATGCTAGACTGCATGGATGTGTCATCCATAGAACTGTATTCTTAAAAGTTCTACTACGAAGCTAGTGGAGTTGAACCTCTTTCAGCCAAATTCCATTTTGGGGGCATCTATGTGGCACCACTTTACCTACTTATTCTTTCCCAAACCTGCAGCATAGCTGCTGCAAATGGTTACATGGTGGGAGTGAGCACAGGCTATCCAACCAGGGAAATTCACAGCACTGTTCTCACACAGTGGTAATGGGCAGCAAATGTTGAGTGACTGAAAGCCTCCAAAAGCATTTTTATTTTCCAGCAACTCTGCACAACATTGTAGCTTTGAAAGCCTGTAGCTGTGCATTTGTGCTGCTACAGTTCATTGAATTTATGTGTTCTACATAACAACAGTCCTTACTTTCATTCCAAAATGAGACTCAAATGTCGCCAAGGCTGCCATTACAAACCACTCACCTGGAACCTGCCCCCTGCTCAGTATTCTCGTGCCTACCCTGCACAGAGATCTGCCCCCTAACTTCACCCGCTTTCTTAATCCAAACTGAAGCCACCACTGACACATGCAGAAACAACTGTGATGACATCAGAGCAAAGTAAAAGCTCACAGTAAAATGACACGTCGAAAATGTGGAGCTTCCCAGCGACTAGTATGATGTGGCTGTGAGTTGGCTGCTGCATCATACAAACAACAGAGTGCAACTGCGCAGCCACAGTGAAGTATATAGAGTGTATAGACAAGCCCTTGGAGGAACTCTCAGCAGTGGTTGGTGAAACCAAACACAAACAGAGCAGGGTCGAAAGCAAAAGAGGTATGGGCAGAAATACCAAAATGCCAGCATGTTTTAGCTAAAAGCTCTTACTGCCAGTAATTATGTCTTTGGAGAGGCATTCCAACATTTTAGGATGGGAAGAAAAACTGCACAAAACTCGGGAAGCCATCCAAAGATTGGTGGTAAGGGGAAAATGGATGAGGCCAGGGGAAGGGAAGGGTCATCTGGGGACCCCAGATGGGCTGGTTTTGGCCCCTGAATCTGTATTTCTGCACCCATTATCAGGACACCTTACTGAATTATCCACGTAAACAACTTCTGCTTTAGCTCCTCAAAATGTCCACTGCCTCTTTTCACATATTCCAAGACTGATTGTTCTTGTTAAAGATGTTGGCATATCATCTCCTTCTCCTCAGTATGGCTGGACAATGTGTAAAAAGCGGTCCCTTTTGTAATACTGACAAGCCACTAATACACACGAAATGGAAACAGAATCCTTTTCATTATCGGCTATCGTCACAAATTCCTTGCTGTTGACACAACATTTCTGCAAATCAAAATCCTCACCGAAAGCAGCAAAATTATGTGCCTGTCGAGTTACGGCTTTTCATAGACACATCATTTCATGCATGGGAAAGATTCCTGATTTTACATCTTAGAGATGATGGAAACATTTCCTTAATAGGGTGGGGGGGGGGAGAGAAAAAAGAAGAGGGACTTTGCGTCTCAACTGAGAGCTGAAAAAGCAATGTAACGGAACAATAATCAACCCACGGGACAAAATCTAAAGCAGTATCTCAGTGCTTTAAGTTTCTGATAATGAAGCAAATAACCATTGCAAGTGGTTCAGCACATGAACCTGCCTACCTTATAAATGAAGTCAGAGCACTGGTCAATCAACTGTAGTAATTATCTGTAACTTGTACTGGCAGTGGCTCCCTAGTGCCTTAGGCAGATTTTTGCCAGAACTCTTATTTAAAATCCTTTAACTGGAGAAGCCAGAGACTGAACCTAGAACCTCATGAACACAAAACATATAAATGGCCCCTTCACCAAGTTCCAGACTATGGGGTTTGGTGTCAAAGGTAAGCATGGCTGGGCACCTGCCTATTGTACACACCCTAGCAAGGGCCCACTGACAAGAGCCCTCTGGAATTGCTCCTCATCATTATTGCATCCTGTTTGTTTACCTGCCTCTCATTCTGGCCCAGACAAGGATGGTGGTGAAAAGGAAGAGTAGTAGACATCATTGCTTTCTTGCTCACTGGCATCCTGACTGTCCGATAAGCAAGTGGTCACAATGAAGAAAGAGAGGAAGAACAATAGCAGCTGGTGACAAGGGTGGTAAACTCATTGAGGGAGAAGGCCCATTGAGGGTGTCTCACCTCAAAAACCTGGAACCACACTATCTGGAGAGGAGCTCCAGATAGTAGCAATTTTTATAGCCCTTTCCCAATCCTACTGGCCCTAATACCACACATGCATCTATGTGACTGACCATGCATGGTACATACCTACAAGCATCTAAAAACCCATTTATCTCCAGACCCCCATGTTTGGATTTACTCCTGATGCAACTGGTCTGGGTAAAAGAGGAAGTTGGGCTCTTGGCTATTAGTCAGGGGCAGAACTAATTAGAGTTCGTATGGACAGGAGGCAACATTATCTTATGAGGCTCCCAATTCACTTCAATACAAGTAAAACCACATTTTTTCCTCTTCATTCAATATGTCCCATACTATGGCTACTTACTCACCAATGTCTAAGTAAATTTCCCCCTCTCCATTTTCCATATTTGTAAGTTGGTTGAAAATTCTGTAATGGCTAGAATGAACATTTTGATTTTCACATGACACCATCCCGCTTACTCAACTTCATGAAGAGAATTCATGAGTAACACATCCCATACCAAAAACATCTTAATGTCATCTGATTTAGATCTATGGCAGTGCCTTATCAGACCATTCCACACATGACGCAATGACAAACCCAGCTCTTCTAGCAATTGTAAGCGTATTGTCGAGCCTTCATCACTCCAATATTCCAAATTATTCATCTTGGGAAATACAATTAGGACACTTCAAAAAACAGAGACTTACTGGCAAACGCTTTTTACGAAATACAAAGAAAAGATTTCAAAGCCTAGTTAGTCAGTTGTTAACAAAAAGAAGAACTAGAAGGACAATAACAACAACATGCTGCCCCCTTCCCAAATTATGGACACTGTACCACCAATTCCAGCACCCAAAACATTTCAAATCAAAGTCAACTTAAAGGCTGAAAGGACCACTTGCACAGGAACCTATGCGGACACACTTCTGTCATCAAAGAAAACATGTCCCCTGATTGGCAACCAACAACCAATCATGGCTCTTCTTGTCATCCCCAAAGGAATTTCAAAAAGAGGGAGCAGGAAGAGGATAGAATAATTATTCCCAAAAGCTTTTGACCAATGCAAAAGAATGAGTTGAGCTAGTGGAGCAAATAAACAGGTACAACGCGCTGTATTATACCGATTATTATTGCATGTAAGAAAATTATTCAGGGACCATTCTGAGATAACATTTTCAAAACATCGGTATCTTAATATGGATACGTAGGTAATGCCATATGCATTCCACTCTTCTATCAGTGTTGCATATTCTCTGGACCAACTTCTGGATGGATGCTTACTGAGCACATGTTGTAAGAACTTAAATGGCGCTTAAGACTTGCTTGGGCTCAGCTCCAAAGCTTGAATACAAAGAACAAACCCTGGAACATATGGGCTCTTTTGAGCATGTACAGAGTGCCCCACTTTTCCAATGGACTAACCACAATCCACTTCCTGCATGTGAGCTTGGGTATAGGTCTCAAAGTTGGGTGGAATTAGTGGAATGCCATTTAAAACTATCCCATTGCTTTTCACTGGAATCAATTGAATCTGAACACCCCACTTCCTTTTTTAAAAAGAAAAAAAATCTCTCACTTTTAGTACCAGCTTTAGGTTTGAAATGTTTTTACACTGGAGGGCATGAGTTTTAGGGAAGCTCAAGCCTTGACACCGCTCATTTAAAAAACTGAACACCCAACTTGTCTGGAAAATTAAAAAAAAATACATTTGCAACCAGCATCCACAAAAGACTATACCCAATAATTCCCAGAGGGAACTGCAATACTGGTGCAATTCCATAATGGTCAATGCCCTTAAAGCTTGATCCGTTGCTACAGCATTAATCCAAAGAAGCAAGCTAAAAGACTCTGTCCCTGTTCCTGCACACATTACTTAGCTTTTTTGTCTTGAAGCCAGTGGAATATACTTCGAAATGCATGCATTTGGCAAAATTGAGCCAGGTGTACTAGAACAAATCAAGTTTACAGTTACGTATCTAATATAAGCAGCATGCTGCACTACCTCCTTAGTAGCCCATTTTTCTCACGGGCACTTTGATTTTATCCACTTGGTAAAAGAGAAATAGTGAGTTATTTAGAAGCAGTGTTGATGCTAGCCGTAGCACAGTTCAGCTTGCCTAGAGCACTGCATTGCTCTCTCAAAGGGAGCCTATTTGAGCAGAAAAATTGCTAGAATACAGAACTGCTCTGCACCACTGAGATATGTTTTGTACCATGGACAACTGTCACCCACTCAAGACTTAGAGAGCCATCAGAGGTTTTGCAAACCTTCTTTTATGTAGAAGGAAATAGTATACATGGAGGAGAGTTTAAACAGAGATGCATTCTCTGCACCAAACAAAAAAAAAAATGGCTGAGATTTAGATATCTAGAAAAGAACATGAAAAGAAGAAGACTTTCCTAAATTATGTCTAGCCACAGCGGGTTGCATCCAATGTTAGTTTAACTTAAGCTCCTCACATTTCAATGGGTCTACTTTAATTAGAACTAACATTGGCTAAAGCTCAATGTGAACAATGCTTCATACTATGCTATACTATACTACCCTCTGGTTACATAAAATAGCTATAAGACATGACCAATTCATCTATTTGGCAGCCAATCATCTGCATCAGTATGTGAGGCTGCTGTCAAGCTCACAAACCAGCAAAGATAATATGTAGATGTCAATGTATGAACTACACCTGGAACCACCTTGATGTCCACAATCATACAAATCACAATGACTGCTTATGCAGCCCACATGTGGAGGCACCAGGCTCCAGTTCATAAAACTGGTGCCTCCATTTTACTCCAGGTTTTGAACCTTCTGTCTTCTTCCATGCTTTACAATCTAATTTCTGAGATGCCACAAGCAGAGAGCTAAAGGTATAAGATGCACTATTGATAGAGGTCTCTGTATTGACAACAGTTTTTATTTCATAAGGTTTAATTTCATAAGGTGTATCCTGAAACCTTGAGAAAATTAATCATGACACACTGCGACAAAGACTCAAATAAATAAAATAGGGAAGAGAGAGAGAGACGGAGCGGGGGGGGGGGCAACAACAACAACCATGGGTCAGCATCCAGTTTGTCCTGGGTTTAAAAAAACATCAACACTCACCTTCTCAAGACCTAGTATAATAACTTCAGCAAGTGTCAGCTTGACCTTCCTCAGTCCTTTCTCAGCACAAAACACTTTCTTTCATTCCAAACAGATCCAATTCTAATGTCAATAGAAGAGAATACAAGGAAAGCTTTTCCTGGTCATACTAATAGTCCATCAATCCCAATGCCATGTCTCAGATAGATGCCAGATAATTTTAAGAAGGTAACATGACATGCGTGGAAACTATTTAGTAGTGCTGTGCCAAAAATTTCTCCGACGAAAATGTCAATTATTCTCACTCAGTTTGATAGAAAAGAAATTGCTTTTGAAAAGAAATTCAAAGAAGAAGAAATTTCAGAGAAATTCTCATGGGTTTGGTTCAGGGTTCTTGTGATTACCTTATACAGTTGTCTCTCTGACTTCTCACACTTCCTGCCCAGGGGAGGGGTAATCAATTTATTCCTCCCACAGGGCCTTTCAGATCAGGAAATGCAGGCAGCCTGGGAGACTGTAGAGCAGTGGCAACATATATAGACAGTACCCTCAGCCACCTCACAGTGATTAGTTAAGGTCAAAACCACTAACAACACACTTTCAAAATGAATTATAAAATGGCCTGAGAAAGAGGCAGAAAACTAGAAGCCCCTTTCATGGGGGAAAGAAAACAGTCACGAAATTCCTGAGATTTTTCTTTTCTTACCTCCTAGAAATAAAAGGACACTTTTCAGAATTTTCTCCACATTTTCTTCACCGCTTTTTGGGGGGTTGATGGCTACATTCCCTTCACTCAATGTGCTGGAGTGATGCTAGGTTAGGCTGACCATATGAAAAGGAGGACAGGGCTCATGTAACTTTAACAGTTGTAGAGAAAAGGGAATTTCAGCCAGTGTCATTTGTATGCAATTAGTTCCTGGTGAAATTTCCTCTTCATCACAACAGTTAAAGTTGCAGGGGCCCTGCCTTCTTTTGTATCTGGTCACTCTAGTATAGTGCCTGCAACTTTAACTGTTGTGATAAAGAGGGGATTTCACCAGGAACTAATTGCATACAAATGACACTGGCTGAAATTCTCTTTTCTCTACAACTGTTAAAGTTACATGAGCCCTGTCCTCCTTTTCATATGGTCAGCCTATGCTACGTATATGGGGTATTGCGGAGGATGCAAAATGGGGGCCAGGCTGCCAATACAGTTGATGCTGTTGCCACTTGCAGTGGCAGTGCAAAATAATAATAATAATAATAATAATAATAATAATAATATCTGGGAGGGAGAGAAAAAAAGAAACCATTCTACACTCTTTGCCAATGCTGATGCCTCCCTGTGAGAAATTGTTGGAGAATTTCTCCTGCACCTGGAGAAATTTGGTGAAATTGTTCCCCCAATTTCTCTACTCGTAAATAGCATGGAGAATTTTGAGTGGCCACTTGTGCACATCTCTACTATTTAGTTTCTAGAGTCCATTACTAAAGCATCCTTTATCAATTAATTTGAACCCAGATAGATATGAGAACAGTCAGCCTAACAATGCCTTTACTGAGAAATTCTATGAAGGAGAACATCCTCGCAGGCGAGCAGAAGCTAAGGTTGGCTTGACTGCATTAGACTAACATTCATCATTCTTGAATCTTGCATTCAGTTTCCAGCAGCGGCCAAAGAGATCTCACAAGCAGACAAGCAGTTCATGAAGGAGACATCCATCCCCTTTTGCCAACGCATCTAAAACCTGATAGACAAATCCTTGCTTTACATGATCCCCAACCAAGCTCACACCCTAAGCCTTTTGGAAGATTTGACCTAAAGTGATATTGCACACAAGAATTCTGACAGGCCTTTTGTACAGCAGAGTTTATGGGTTCCACTGGTGCTGCAGCTGTCCCTGCAATCCCAAATCATGTGGAACTTCCTGCACAGTTCACTGCTTATATAAACAGGTGGCTAACATGGCTCAAGCTAGGTAAAACATCACCTGTGAAACCTCTCAAAAAGAAAGAGTGCCCTGGATATGGTTATAATGCGACTGAACCACAAGGATGCCTCTTCATCCAAGCAACTAACCATGTGGCATGGCACCCAAGTGGTTTGAGATTGTGGCAGGAGACACACAGCCAATACAATTTAATTGGGTGCAGTTTATTGAGCTCTTCCTAAATATTTTGGCAGAGACGGTTGAATGATGTCTGTTCGGACCAAGATTTAAAGAAAACCTTGTCTTCTTTGGGGAAAGGATTAGGCCAGATATATAGTGTATTTTTATATATATATATATACACAGACACACACTTAAGAAGTATTCACCCAAATATCTAAAACAGAATATAGGTTATTCATTATATTTTACTTCCATAGTTTATTCTTTTCTCCATTAATTCACCACTATACTCTAGCTATCATCAATGTCCCATTGCTTCCAATCAGATCCTGATGTCACCTATCACGTTGTTTCATTCCATATAGCTAAAATTTGTAGAATCAAATAATCATACCACTGCCATGAGCAAAACAGAATGTTAAAATATGAATATAGAAGACACATCAACATGAGTTTGAGCAGCAGAGATCTTCTCAAAAGGCAGCATCTAATTCATTTCTTATCCAATTCAGTGTATTACATAGTTTAGGATAAATCCCATTCAACTTTCTAATAATAAGCACGTAAGATGCTCATATACATTTAAGCATACATACTATTCTTAGCTTCTTGGCATCACAGAAAATACTCCGTCTCAAAGCCATAGAAGTAAGTAAGCAATCTCTTTTCCCCTTCGCTTTCATACCTGGTATTACGGAAATCTCTTTTAAGTTTGATGAATTGAAGACTGATTCAACTGGAAACAGCATTCTTCACAGCAGCACACACAATATTTATAGCTCCATGGTGGTTCTTAACACTTGAAACCCAGAAGAATATGTCACATATATACATATATAAATGACTAATAAGGGCCATAGCACTGATATCGTGTATGCTTCCAGATGCATAAATATTATACTTTATCAGAATGAATAAAATATGTTATGGGATTTAATAATAGATACAAGTGAGATGTATCAAGATATCTCTCTGCATTACTCACTTGGGACTATTATTACATGTAAGTATCTGTCCCCTTTTATAATTTTATAAATATTCCACAGATATGTTCAACCTATATGGCAAAATTACCTGCTTGATAAAATCTAAAATATCTATGGTAGTTTACATTTTATGCATCTATGAATTTTGGTTATTAGGTTAAAGTACTCTTCTAAAAAATGTAAGGCAATTCTAGAAAAAGTAGATCCTCTGAACCTGATAAATATAGGTGCAATTTGTACTTCTTTTACTTGAAATAATTTGTATATACTATATCATGATGAAAACAAATTATTCTTGTAGTTTCTTTCTTTCTTTTTAAAGTAACAAACATACAATTAGATATGCCAAATCATTCTTCTGAAGTTTTGTTTTATTTTAGTTGTTAAAAAGAAATAAATATAGTGTAACATGTGTTTGATAATTTAAAACTGCAAAGCAATTCATACTCTGTTCAGTTTTGTAGATGTGCTATATCCATAAACTGGAGACCCAGGTTCCAGTCCCTACTCGGCCATGAAGCCCATTGGCTGACTTTCAGCTAGTCACTGACTCTTAGCTCATCCTACCTCACAGGGTTGTTGTGAGGATAAAAATGTAGAGGAGGTAGATCATGTTATGGTGACCAGGAAAGCCACCTTGGGTTTCTTGCATGAGGAAAAAAGGTGGGATATAAATGTAATAATAATAATAATAATAATAATAATAATAATAATAATAATTATATCTAACTAGGACTTTTCACTCTAGTTGTATTTTTACTTCTGTTATGTATTTATCCTCCTGTGTATTCTTAAGCAGTTCTATTGCTAAAACAAGTCTGCTTGTTGCAAGATATCTCTGGAAACCAAGTGGTTTCTTACACAGTATTCGTTTTTTAAAAAGAAAACCATATATATATATATATATATATATATATATATATACTAATTGCACCAAACCAATTATTAATTCCCCCCCTTCCATCCACAGAATGTTTTGGCTCACAAGCCCCAAATAAGGAGGGGAGGAGTGAGTGAAAAGGAAAGGTGAAGGGACCTTTTAAATAGCCACAGCTTGTACAAAGCAGCAGGGTTTCTTTTTTATTACCAAAAAGTTATACAAACAATATGAAATAGCAAGACACAGTTTAGGAAGTTCCCAAATGCTCTAGGCATGTCATTGAGTTCCCACCTCCCCCATACACTTCAGTTTCAGCTGTTTTCAAACTTATTGGGGTGGGGGAGTTCTTTCTTTCTTTCTTTCTTTCTTTCTTTCTGCCACCTATGAACAAAGTGGATGTTGCGAATATATATATATATATATATATACACACACACATACAGCATCCCCATCTGTTCTTTCTGAAGTTGTGCTTCATCCCTGCCAGTGTTTTCCTCTTTAAAAGGATTCTCTGCCTGCAGAAAGCCAGAAGCAACGTGACTGAAATCTTTCATTTATCCACTGGGATTTCAGCTAGGAAGCTGCAATTGATTTGCAGGGGGCTTTCTGCCTCAGCGTGTATTATCTAGTTAAGAGCCAGCCTACTGTGCAAGGGAAATCAAAGGAGATGTGGTTGAAGTCGGACGGCAGGAACAAGAGGGATTTATTTCAAGTCTGAAAGGTGGCAGAACTCAGAGGGGTGGAGGGGTTAGGAAATTCCACCACCAATTAGTTTGGGGTCTCTCTCTCTCTCTCCCTCTCTCTCCATCCCTAACAGATGTTGAGGTCCAATTGCCCCCAACATCCTGGCCTGTCAATCAGGGGCTTTAAAGAATTGCTGCCCAATGAAGTATGGTCCCCATATTAATGAGACCGATCTAAGGCTGAGTCAATTAAATCAAATTCCCACCCACCTCCCTAGTCTATCTGCAATATGCAGCCACAGCAGCCACAGCCGTGCTGGCACCAATGACATTTCCAGTATTAATAGAGGATTTCAGTACTGCATTCAAGCGAAGGGAAGGGAAGGGAAGGGGGAGGGACATGACTACTGAGTGGAATTTATACGGTTTAGAACTAGAGAAAAACACACTGCAGGACTCACACTGGACTGAAAGCAAAGGACTCTTTCTCCCCAATCAACCTAAATAAATAAATAAATAAATAAAAATCCCTCTTACGATTATAAAGTGCCATTGGGGGATTAAGAAAATAGGTATGACCCAAGCTTTGAAAACATTTTCACTTTAATACTGAAAAAATATGCCATTATAAAATCCTCAAATAGAATTAGTAAGTCTCACTTGCTTTTTCCTCTGGTCGGATTTTCCTCCAGGTTTTTTTTTTTTTTTTTAGAGTGTGATTTACAAGAGCACAAAAATCTTCTTCTTCCATTCAACTTTGCAGCTTAAGCACTCGAGTGGCATTAACTGATCATGCTTAACTGCTTCCGATTTTGTTTTCTTTCTTTTTTGAAAAATAAACCCAAATATTTTAACACTTTTTTTATCATCAGAGAAAATGCCAAGGGTATTTTTGTTTTACATTCAGATGGAAAGGCATTACTGGAGATGTCGATTTCCAAAGGAAACTAAAAAAAAAATAACCAGAAGCAAACTGGCCCCTTCATCCCTCCCCCAACAGAAAGAAAATCTGCCCAACAAAGTAATTTCCCCCACCCCTCAAACGCAAAATCTGAACCCATGAGAGTATAGCCATGCAAACATGTCTTAAATAAAATCTTTACATTTTTCCTTGTTTGTTTCACAGTAAAATGACGATCTCTACTGCCTAGCAATCACACAAAAATAATGGCGAAATGGCACTTTTTTATTCTTATTATACTGTGTTTTGTATATAGAAAGTTTGATACGATGGAACTTATCAGGTAAGAGGGAGGACGAGGTGAACTGGACGCTGCTTCCATTTGGGGCTGAAGCGTCCCTGGGTGGTTTGTATCCATGCGAACCATGCAGCAACTTGGGTTTGTTTGTTTGTTTGTTTTGTTCTTTCTAGATCAGAGTTATTTATTTACAATACATTCATGCCTTCGTGCAACTGGACACTCCTGCTTTGTTCGCAATGAGGAAGGCACAAGGGGAGCCCTTGTCTTCCCACCACACATAGGGCCAATAAATCCACATGGTCATAGGTCATCCTGCAGAAGAGTGTATTCTCTCTCTCTCTCTCTCTCTCTCTCTTGCCCCCAAGTTGAGCCATCCTTGGCTCTTTTAATGGATCCTTCGTTCTTTCCCATTGACTATGCTATGCACAGTTACACTAAGCACAGCAAGTTAGGGCTAGGCAAAAAGAAAAAAAGAAGAAGAAAAAAAAATGAAAACAAAGGCAGGCCTCCACTCACAGCTTTTGGGCCCAGTTTGGTGAGTGGGTAGGTAGAAGGTAGCTTTAGATGGGCTAAGCCCCATCCTTTGTTGTGGTCCATTCACATCAGTGGATGAGACAGCAATGCACAGATCAGGGAAAAGGAGCTTTGAACCACTGGAAAGGAGTCGAGGTTGCTAGCTGCTGAAGTTGAATTGATTGCCCATATACGATTTTAATCTTTAATTTCAATGTTTGTATTTCCCCACTCTTGTGTCTTAGTCTGATAGGGAATGAGAGCCACAGTCGTACACTCTATGGGCTCCATCTGTATTGTAGGGTCCATTGTGCCAGTAGGAGGAGTCACAGACTGTCTGTAAGGAATTGATCTCAGAAGCGGAGGAGTTGGCATCCCTCCTCTTGGAGCGCTTTCGGTTCCTCAAGATGAAGACCAGCATGCCAACCACGGTGAAGGCAGATGTGACAAAGACCAACAAAAGGCCAGGCACCAGCACTGAGATGGAGACCCTGCTGGTCTCCAGGTAGGAGTTGGAGTGAGTCCCAGTCTCGGCCAACCCAGTGCTGTTCTTATGGGTGGAAGTCAAAGTGGGCAAGACTTTGAGTTGAGGGCAAATGGCCTCATTGGAGAGGGTTTCAAAGTCCTCTTTGAAGAATTCTTCTGGAGTCTCGCATCTCAGGTCGCTCATCATCACTTTGGGCCGCAACATCTCCACCCACTGTTTGAAAGGGACAATGGGACACTTACAGTCCCATGGGTTGTCATGCAGATCTATTTGAGTGATGGATGTGAGCTGGTCTAGCACACCTGCCACTGGCAGGTACAGAAAATAGTTGTTGTGGATGCTGAGTTTGGAGAGAGAGACCCCAGCAAAGACATCAACGGGGAGGGATCTCAGAAGGTTGTTATTCAAGATGAGGACCCTCAACTTAGGCATGGCATTAAATGTCCCAGACATGATGAGCTGGATGACATTAAATTCCATGTTTAGGTACTCAAGGTTTTGCAAGCCATTGAACTTCTCCCGAGACAGGATGTCCAAATAGTTATTGTCCATGTAGAGCCACACCAGCTCCAAAAGGTTCTTGAAGGTGTTGTTCTCCATTGTGGCAATGTTGTTGTTCCCCAAGTCCAACAAATTGAGCTTCCGGTAATCCACAAAATGCGATTTCCGAATGGTGTGGATCTTGTTCCCCCTCAAGAACAGCTCATGCACATTGGATGGCTTGGGTTTCAGATCCACCAGGCTGCTGACGTTGCCGTCATTGCAATTCACCTTGAATCCTCCAGGGATCTGGTGGCAAGCGCAGGTGGCAGGACAAGGTGTGCTGGTTGAGGACTTGCCTTTCACGTTGAGGGTCGAGCCGGCCACTGTAGGTCTGGTCTTGATTTGCCAGTTGACTGGGATCTTTGTACCCCCGTGAGGAGCAGAGCCAGGTGTAGCAGGATCTTCCTTGCCATGGATCTTAAAAGGGGTTGGAATGGGGCCAGGGTCACAGGTCTCCTCTTCTGCAGGTGGAGCAGCTAGGCTGGAATCCACTCGGTTTTTCCTGCACAGCTCTTGCTCGGTGGTCTCATTTAAATCCTTGCCTTGTAACCTAGTAGGGGCTTCACAAATCACCCGGCCAATCAACGCGTTCTTAGGGATGTTCTCCAGCCATTCTTTCAGGGAGAGCAGATCGCAGGTGCAGTCCCATGGGTTATCCTCCAGCAAAATCTCAGCAATGCCTGGGATCTGCTCCAAAACGTCTTCGTAAGGCAAGGTTTTCAGGCGGTTGCCCCGCAGGTCCAGGTGGGTGATGGGCACATACTGGAACACGTTGGCAGGCAAGATGCTGATGAGGTTGTCGTTTAGAATCAGCACCTCCAGTTTGTTTAAGTCCCTGAAGGCCCCAGGGTCAATATCCCTCAATAAATTAAAATCAGCCTGGAGGTACTCCAGATCGTCCAAGCCCAGGAAGGTCTGCTTGCGAAAGGATTTGATCTTGTTGTTGTTGATGTGCAGCCGCTTCACCAGCTGCAGCCCAAGGAAAGCCCCCGGCACGATTTCGTGCAAGCCGTTGTTTTCCATGTGCAAGCTGACTGCATTGTAAAAGTTAGCGAACTCATTGGGGAAAAGGCGAGTGAGGGAATTGCCGTGCAGGAACAAATGGTAGAACTGGGAAGTGGGGGCCGAGAAGCGTTGCAGGCTGGAGAAGCCCTTTTTCTCGCAGTCGACGTGCAAGTCGCCTTCGATCTCGGTGCAGGAGCAGATCTTCTCTTTGCAAACGTCCCCTGTCACATTCCCGGCAGCGAAACAAAGCGACGTCTCCAGCAACAGAATCCAAAGCAGCATTTTTAAACCGAGCGAGTCATCCCCGAACTGGAGCACACAGAGTAAACTGCAAGGCAAAATTCTCCTCTCAAGCTGGAGCCCAGTCAAGTTCCTTCCAGGCATGGAATGTCCGAACCATCGCCAAAACGGGGGGGGGGGGGAGCGGGATGGGGGGGGGGAACGGACCGGGGAAGGGGGGGAGAAAAAGGAAGAGGAGAAGCAAGAAGAAAGAGAGAGGCGTTGGCTAGGGAGGAATGAATGAAATGGGGGGGGAGGGGAGGGGGCACTGTCTGGTCTCCTTTTAGTTCTCTCTCCCCCCACAAACACTGCAACAGCCCGGACTCCGGTCAGCGATCATATCCACAAACTATCCAGGCACGTACTGCGAGGCCCAGGAAGGGGAAAAGTTGAAGACCCCCCACTTCATAACCTCCACCCCCAGGAGCAACACCCCCCTCCCTTCTCCTTCCCCACCCCCCAAAAAAGCGAAGTCGGTCTCCTGCTGCAGGCTCGGCTAAGGAACGATCTCGCTAGGAATCGGCGGCGGCGGCGGCAGCAGCAGCAGCAGCAGCCGCTGCATAGGCAGGCGAACGGCAGGGCTGGGGGAGCAGCGGCGGGAGAGGCGAGCTTCCCGTGTGCATGGCTTGGCTTCGGACTGACCTTGCTTTTGCCTCTTTTCTCTCTCTCTCTTTCGCGCAAAGTCGGTCGCCGCTGGATGCCCAGGAGACCCCCAGTGGGTGCTGTCCAGTCCCCCTTGGTGCTGAAATCACGCCCCAGTCTAACGACTGCCTGGCGAACCAATGGCGCTGCGAAAATTCTGCAATCGCTGCGGTTTTGGTCTGTCCATTTCTCTCTCCCTTACGGCGCTCCCTTGCGTTCTCTCTCTCTCTCTCCCTCTTTCCCTCCCTCCCTCTCTCTCTCTCCTGCTTTCTCCTGTCTTCCTCGGCTTGCTCGCTGTTCTCTTCTTCTCTCCTCCCTTCTTCTTCTTCTTCTTCTCCTCCTCCTCCTCGTCTTCCGAGCTGCACACTTACTCACTCATTCACGCGCAGAAGGCAGGAGTTGCTAAGAGGTGCTGCTCTTTCCAGCCTGGTGCACTCAGAAAGATCTGACACCCTCTGCTGAGCCGCAGTGGCAAAAATCCATCTGCTGAGGGAATGCTGGAGAGTGGGTGGGGGGGACACGGTGGTGGTGGGGGGAGAGAGAGAAATCAATCCAGGTCCAGAGCAAGCGTTAAAAGGGGTGGGGGGTGGGGAGCTGGCGCCCAAGCCGCCCGTCTCTTTTTAAGGGCGCTCTCCTAAATGGATTCATTCACGTCTGCCGTTTAATCGTGGAAAGTTGTACATTTCCTTGCATCCCTCTCCGAGCTCCCCGCGACCACGCAGGCGTCGCGCGCGCACCTGGATCCGAGTTCGTCCTCCGGGAAAGGCGAAGGGGAGAGAGGCAGAGGCTCGGGTGTCCCGGGGTGGCTTGACTCGAATGAGTGTCAGGGTGTCAAGCTACTAGCGATCGTAGGTAATTATACTGCACGCCATTTTTTTCCCCCCAGAGGATCGCTTCCTCCCTCCCTCCCTGCAGTGGAGAGGGGTTGTCACGCTGCATTTGGCGTCTTGTCTTTTCTTTCTTGCCTTCCCTTTCTCGCCTTTGCAGTGCCGAACTGTGGAGCAATGCTGTTCCTTTATATCGATTCGAAGGAGGCGGAGGAGTTCGCTCCTGCACGGGAGAGCCGTCTTTCCATCCGGTCTACAAGGGGCAGGAGGGGGGGAAAATGTATGTGCGTGTTGTTGTTGTTGTTGTTGTTCCCCCCCCCCTCAAAAACTGACTTCGATCGAGTCTTCCTGCCCTCCCGCTTTGCATTCAAAAAGAAAGAAACGGGAGGAAAATCCGCAAAGCGCTTCCTTACCTTTTCGATTTCTGCTCAAAGTGGCGGCTGTCTATGTGGAGACGTGAAGTGAGCGGGAGAAGGGACTTTAAAAGTGTCATCGGGAGTAGTTCAAACCGGAGGGAAACATTTGCCTCGTCCGGAGGGTTTCGGGAAATGTCCGCAAGCGAAAAACCAGTTGCATCTCCGATGGTGCAGAGAGGAATCCCAGTTCCCAGATCGTTTTGCGCTAAAGGAGACCCAGAGCTCGTGCGTTACATGCCTTCCCATCCATGTTTGGATTCTCGCCCGGGTTTGCGCATCTGCCGTCCCATAATTACGTTGGCGCCGTTGGTGAACTAAGCATCCAACTGGTAGGACGAGGAAGAAAAATGATGCAGAAAGCAAAGGATCGGGTAGGAAGATCCACAGGGCTCTTAACACGGAAAGTCGGGGAGTCGTCTGAATCCTTCGTCCCCATTGAAAATCCCCCCTTTTTTCTTTCTGTTTTAGAAGCCAACCGTTTCTGCGGTTCTTCAAGTCAGTCACCCATCACCCATAATCTTACCGAATTCATTTCAATAGGCAACTCGAATCGCAACTGCTGCCTGCCACCGTTCCAGACTACTATAGAAGTGGGAGCAACAGAAAATTGGGAATGACATCGAAATTGGCAATAGTACCTCCTTACTCTAAAAAAAAAAAAAAAGCTGGTAAATAACGCCCCACCCCCACCCCAAACAAAAAACAAACAGCAAAGGAAGAACCAAACATTGCAAATGAGAAAAAGGGAAATAACAGCCTGTTTCTATACACATCCATGCAAAAGTAAATCTCATTTAATTCAGTGGAGCTTACTCCCAAGCAAGCTGATCTAGGGTTGCAGCCTAAGGAAATAGAAAGCTGGCACTGTGGTAAGGCCGATTCACACTTGTCTGTGGCTATTATTTGATTTTATTCGAGAGTTTTAAAAGAGGTTTTCAAGAGAATGTCTGGCAGAATATGGAAAGGGAAGAGAGATGCAGAGTGGGCATGGAGAGAAAGCCTGTAATGAAGCCACTGAAGGGGGAAGAAAGGGGTATGGGATCAAAGGAGCCATAAAGAACTGGCAAAAAGAAAGGAAAAGAGAGAGGGCAGGACCCCCATTGCTCGCCTAAGCTAGACCCCTGAGCTACTTGGCTCCTATCCAAAGTTTGGGGCTTCATTGAAATTATTTCAGCATTGGAAAAAAACAGAAACTGCAATCAGGAAAAGAGCATGAGGTTAGATACACATTTATGGGAAGCTCACATCAGTGTGTGGGGGCGGGGGGTGGGGGTGTTATAGTGCCTGAAACTGGAACAAGAAAAAGAGAACGGCCTGTAGTCACTGCACTTGCTATTTCAGAAGCTGCCTGATGGTGCAAATTTTGCAGACACACACACACACACACACACACACACACACAGAGAGCTGTGGTTCCTTGCTTTCCTATGTTCCAGGTAAGATCCTTCTCTCCTCCACACACTCCTCTCACACACTGCAGGCCTAAGACGTTTTGCTGCCTGTTTGCGGCATCATTCAGACACTGAACTCCTTCCTCCACCTGTTTTCTACTGATATTGCTGCTGGAAGCCCTGGCTTTGGGTTGTGTGTTGCAGGGTGGGTGGAATGACTGGAAATGGCTGCATGTAACTGTGGCTCCAGTGATCATAGAATCATAGAATAGAAGAGTTGGAAAGGGGCTATAAGGCCATCAAGTCCACCCCGTGTTCAATGCAGGAATCCACCTTCAAGCATACCTGACAGATGGTTGTACAGATGCTTCTTGAATGCCTCTAGGGTGGGAGAGCCCAGGACCTCCCTAGGCATTTGGTTCCTTTGTTGTACTACCCTAAAAGTCAGGAAGTATTTTCCTGATATCCAGCTGGAATCTGGCTTCCTGTAACTTGAGCCCATTATTCCATGTCCTGCATTCTGGGGGGCCCTCTACAAGGATGCGCTTTTGCGCCCGGTTGTGCGATTATGCGCATTATCGCAGACGCGCATTTACTCCTAATCCCTCTGCACGGGAGGCTGCGAGAGGCGGCGAAACGCATTAATAGATGTCCAAAAAACGCTTTACAAGAAGTTAATGCGCATAATCGCTTGTTCACACGGGGGAAAATGCGCTTTAACGGCCGGAGCAAAATAAAACTCGCGATTTAACGCGCATTCGAAAATGCGCATTATCGGGGAGATAACGCGCCTCTACACCCGATTTGCGCTCTGTTCTTGTAGAGGTAAAATTTTTAATGAACCTTCAAAGCGCATTAAACCTCTCTTGTAGAGGCACCCTGGGATGATCAAGAAGAGATCCTGGTGAAGCTCTTAAGGTGTATAGGTGTGGAGGGGGGCAATCATGTGGGTCTGTATAAAAATAAAATAAATAAATCTTGGGTAGGAAGATGAGTGGCTGTCACAATGGTGACTTCTAAGTTGGGGTGGGGGAGTGGATTGAAGGGGGCTTAAACATTGCATTGTGTGGAAGGGGGCTGCGTTCACAGCACCAACTTGGTGCTTCTCCACTACCAAACCCCATGGTATCACTGCTGCAGGGTGACAGCGAATAATCCCCACTGGGGGAGACAGCACAGGCTTTCCAGCAGCCATTAGGCTCACTGGGCCCACCCCCTCCATCTCTCAGAGCTTCTGACAACTAATGGAATGCAGGGACAGAGCTGGGACAGACAGCGGAAGAGTCATGCTAACCTCACTCAGGCAGGAGGGTAAATCCCTGACTTTTCTGCTGTGCATCTCCAGCTGTTTGCCCCAGGTGGCTCCAAATTGGCAGCTGCATCATATAACCAATGCAGCATAGATTCAGAGCCATCCTGGGGCAAAGATGACATTTAGACATGTATGTGTGTGTATGGGGGGGGGGATATGAGACCTCTGGGTATTGAAGGCCCATCCATTCCCATTTTAGAAGTGAAATACAATTCTCTCTCTCCCCCATACAATGATATCCTTCAGTGGTTTTGGCCACATCCATGTTTGTCTCCTGTTCCCCACTGTTGTAAATTTGCATGGAGAAATTGTGGGGAAAGAGGGGCAGAGCTGTCAGGCTGGCTAGGAGAACATATAAGTCTGGATGCCATATGATAGTTTGGTGCATAATGGCATAGCTAAAGTAGCCATTACACACCAAACTATGCAGCCACTGGGACTGCATATAGCAGTATAAACACGTTAGGCCTGGTTTGCAGGCATGGATGCCTTTTTACACCATTACCTCCATATGGGTAAATATATGGGGCCGACATATTTGGGAGCATCCTTAAAGTAACACAATAACTGCTCAAGGAACTGCTTATAGCATTTGCTCCAAGGCAGCGGTTAAGTTTGGTAAAGGAGTAGCCCTGCTACCCTTCAATCTCTGTGCAACGCTGCTGCTGGAACAAATTTCAGGGGCTCCTTAAAATGTCCTTGTTATAACAATTCTAAACTACAGAAAATTAGGTGTTGTGATCAATATACAATACAGCTCTGGACTTTTACTAATTTGACCTTTTGGCGGTTTCAATTCCCTTCCCCGCCTTGACACATTTGAGGCTGTAAACCAGAAGGGCAATGAAGCAGCCAACAAGGTATAGAGCAGAATATTGAATTGGTCAAAGCATTTCAAGCACAGTGGCCTTCCTAGGCACATGGCTGGTTAAAATGGATGTTGCCCTTTTCTCGCACTAGTAATAATGTAATGAGAAAGGTTTTCATTTTTTTAAAAAGTCACAGTAATATGACAAAGAACTGGACACAGGCAAAGATCCAACATTTATTTCACACAGCTCCCGGTAGGAAATAAATTTAGTATACTTTTCAACTGTTATATGACACTTTTTGTGTCAAGGCCAATGATCTGGGGGCAAAGTGAGCAGGTAAGCACAGTCTGGCAAGAGTTTGAGCTTTACTCAAGCAACATACAGCTCATTTTGAGGAGCTCATAATCTGAGGCTTTATAGCAGGGGTGGGCAACTACAACCCCCATCAACCTTTGACATTGGCTATGCTAGCTAGAGTTGATGGGAGTTGTAGTTGTCCATCTTGCTTTATAGGGTAATTTAGAATCCTATTGGCCACTTATGTCATTTGACATCTTGCGAAATAGTAGCTGCAGTACTGCTTTCTGACCAGTTGCAGTGGTGGCGCCAAAGTGCAGCAATGGACTCTAATGCATGGTGGCATTGCGTCCTTCCATTCCATGGCACCATTGCATCCTTTCTGGGGAGATATCTCGTGAGATTGCCAGCTCTTGCAGGAAAGCCAGCGATCTCGCAAGATCTCTCCCCGGAAAAGACACAATGGCACCATGCATTGGGAGGACAAGCTGGCACCAGGAACATAGAGTTGCTGGTGCTGGGGAGCACGGAACGCCATGGCGGGTGGCAACAATGACAGCTCTGCACTCTGCTCCTGGGCCCCGGGATGCCGAGGCCTGAGGTTTGCACAGTCCTGGTATTTTCTACCCAAAATTAGTATTCAAAGCAGCTTGGGCCTGGTCTCTTTGCAATTATTTATAAACAGATGGATTTAAAATCTAATTATTTCCCTCAATCCACAAATCACTTGGACTGATAACTGAAATGCACTGTTAACTGTTGGGGCACAATCTACATTCCATATACCACTTCCATGGTGTTATATCCTGCTTTTTATTCCACATTTGTAATGATTTGACACAAGGTGTAGATCTGGCCACTGACTCTCCTAGGCTGCCTCTACAAGAGAGGTTTAAAGCTCTTTCAAGGCGCTTAAAAAAAAATACCTCTACAAGAACGGAGCGCAAATCGGGCGTAGAGGCGCGTTATCTCTCCGATTATGCGCATTATCGAATGCGCGTTAAACAGCGAGTTTTATTTTGCTCCGGCTGTTAAAGCGCATTTTGACTGTGTGAACAAGCGCTTATGCGCATTAACTACTTGTAAAGCGCATTTTGGTCATCCGTTAATGTGCTTCGCCGCCTCTCGCCGCCTCTCATGCAGAGGTATTAGGCGTAAATGCGCTTCAGCGATTATGCGTATAATCGCCTAACCGGGCGCAAAAGCGAATCCTTGTAGAGGGGACCCTAGCTCACATAGTTGTTGTGAGGATAAAATGGAGAGGAGAAGGATCATAGAAGCTGCCTTGGGTTCCTTGGAGAAGAAAAGGTAGGATATTAATGTAATAAATAAATAAGGATTTGTAGTCCAAAACATCTGGAGTGCACCAGGTTGCCTACCCCTATTTTAAGTAAAGATTAACAATTCCATCCTTCATGCAAAGTCTTTCCTCTTTTTTCATTGCTTGATTGAATATAGTTTGACTTGTCACACACTATGTTGCCATGTAGTGGAAAGGCAACCAATGAATATACATTAAGATTCCTATTAAATTCAAGATGATATAGTATTACATGGTGCATTTAGCACTTCATCTAGTTGGAACCTGACACTGAAGTTGAGGACACTCACTGGAGATTAATCCACACAAGGTGGAACTGCTGATGTGCTAGGAGGAGGGGCTAAACCAGACAGAGGCATTTTCAGCCTCTTAGTTGGGGTTGATTATGCTTCTGCTTAAGAAGGAGGTTTACAGTTTGGAAGTGATCCTTGACCTGCCATTGTACCTGGAGGGCCTGGGGGCAGCTGTGGCAAGGAACACTTTTACACAGCTCCAGGTGAAGTGACAGCTGTGTGGCCTTTCTGGAGAAGACAGATCTGGCCAGTTATACAGGCAGTCATTGATCCAGATTAGATTACTGTAAAATGCACTACACGAGGTTGCCATTAAAATGCAGCTGCAAACTTAAATTAATTAAAAAAGCTGCTGATAGACTGCTGACAGGTCTGTTCTTTGGATCAATGTTATATCAACTTCATTGGCTCCCAGTTTGTTTCCAGGCTCAATTCAAAGTGCTGATCTTGATATTTTAAAATCGGGTCTAAAACCATGTAGAGTATTTTAAGAACAACTGTCTCCCCTATGAAGCTTCTGGTAGTCTTTGTTTACTTTTCAGGGAAGTCCTGCCCCAGGTTTCTCCATCATGTGAAAATGTGGGACAGGGCTTTCTCAATGGTGGCACACAGGTTATGGGTTTCATGTTTCCTGGAAACCTAATTAATTTCCATATTTATTTATTTTACAATATTTGTATACTGCCCTACATTCAAGATTTTGTAGTGGTGAACAACATTCTCCCTGCCTTCTTGCATCAGGGAAGACAATGTTTTTTAAATGTGCTTTTGCTAGTGCGAGTATTTTCTCTGCAAATAACTGCTACGTGATTTTCATTTTGTTTCATTGTTAGATTGTTGTTATAAGTTGTAAAATTCATTATGGTCCTTAGGTAAGGTAGATAAGTATTTTAATAAATAGATAAATGTATTAATTGGTGAGTTCTGTGGATCTGGTTTGAATCACATACTGAATAAGGTACCCGAGTAGAAAATATGTTACGGTAAGCAGCCCACATTCAGTATTGGATTGGTGACCTTCATTTTAATTAGTTTAAATTGCAGACAAGGGAATGAAAGAAATGGCAAAACACATGACCTAGTTTACCACTTTATTAAACAAGCAGGTATATGATCTTTTTCTCTATTGTGGTTTCAGGAACTTTCCACTTTATTCTATTGGGATGGATTCAGATTACTTTTTTCTCATACTGTTGAAGTCACTGACTAAAATTGGTTCTCCAGATGGCTCCAGTGCAACGTGGGTCCCAGGCCAGATCTACAGCAAGCGGGATATGACACTTTGAAAATGGTTTGAAAACTATATCTGGAGTGTGTCCTGGGCCCCAACAGTTGTCACGACTGTTATAAACCATTTTAAAGCAGTAGTGTTGATCCTGCCCCAGTGTCACAACATCATGTATACCAAACTCACAATAAGATAGGAAAGCAAATACTTATCTGAAACCACCCTTCCCTTCAGCTGGAGAGATGACTCATGCATTGATTCTCTAGTAATCCCTATAAAATATGTTCAATATAGAAAAGTGCAGTTTCCAATAAAGAGGATCTGAAGTTCTCTATTCGTGTTTAAGCTGTGCTGATATGTGGTGAACCTCCAGATAATTACATAATTTAGCAAATTTCAATGGAAACATGTCATCCAGAAGAAAAATGAGTGGCAGTTTTTACATGTACTTAGTACTTAGATGGGCATGAGACCAACCACAGAGATGGCAGGTATTATCCTGATGCAGGAGGGTCTATGTTACTCATGATTTATTATGTGGCAAGTGGAATCATATCTAGTCCAGCAAGTATAAGTACAGAGCTTTAAATATAATTTCCTATTGCCCACATATAGTAAAAGCCAGAAGACCACAAACATTCTTTGTAAGAACAGCAAACAAAATATGTTTAGACACATTACGGACTTCCTGAAGGGCTTCAGCATACTATGAGAATGAAAGTAAGATTGATGCATCAAGATCTGGCTACATGTGATGTGCCTGGCTTGTGCAACACTTTAGACATGGTGTGGAAGAGCATGGGTGAGCACACCTTCTACCAACAAACAATAGTCTTCCTTTTCCAGGTCAGTATATGAACAGTAAGGATGGGTAAGGATGTTGTTTGGTGGTGGTGGTTCAAACAAAATAATTTCATTTGGTTTAAACTTAGCAAAATCCACAAATTTCTCTGTAAACAAAATGAAAAGAACTTGAGATTTATTCATTTTTTTTAATGAATATGGGAGAAAGCAAAACTGTCTGATTTGTCCAACTCTAACATACAGAGATTTTGCATCCATAACAATTCTGGGTTTAATGGGCATAATCAGAGGAAAGATTGAAATAAACAATGGTAAAAGGACTCCACTGTGTCCAGTTTAAACCTTTTGAATTTCAGTCGTCCACTGGGGGTGGGGTGGGGGGAATCGCTAGATGACCAATTATCATCTTGATAATTTACACTTTTTTTTCCTAAAGAAATATTTTCAAGAAACCTAAGATATGTGTTTATGAACTCAGACAAGAGAGGAGTGGCAAGAAGATAGACAAATAGAGAAATGTGATGACATGTACCTATAAAATATGGATTTTAATCATTAGGAATGTTATGTATTTTAATTACATGTAGGTGCAGATTCCATAAGGCAGAAAGATGCCATTCTCTATGTTCCTCATGCTGTTTATTGTTGAGAAAGACTTTGTTCGCTAACCATAACTCTTGTGGAGTTTTTATAAAGTAAAAAAATGTCTTTTTGTAATCTGATTTGTTGTATGAAATTAATTCTTTATTTCATTTATTCCATTCCATTCCATTCATTATTTATAGGGTTAGTTCAGAATTAGGGCTATTAAAGTGCTCCTATAAAAAGAAACATAAGAATGATATCAAGAAAAGCTTCTGCAGTTAAGTACGTGGATGTCTTTCATATCTTTCAAACCTAAGCCTGAGAGATTTATAATTTCTTAAACCTAGCTGCCACTTGAGAGTCACCAGCAAATATGGCTAAAGAGCCTTACGCTAAATATTCAATTTCAAGGGAGAATTTGCTAACTTTTTATCAGTTTACCATTGATGGTTTCCATTAGCTATGAGAACAGGGATAACCTAGATAATGGAAGAGCTGAATGGCTTTCTGTTTTAGCCCCAAATATGTATGACCTACTCATTATATTTCCTTGCTAGTCTGCTAGTCTCTTGTAGATACTTTGTAGCACTGATGTTTTAAAGAAATGTGAACTTTTCTAAAAAAATAAAGATCAATTTCTCCATGCACCCAAATACAAAGTTCAAATTTTAATGTGAAAATTACCTCCAACTGCTTGATTTAGATATAGCATACCTTGAGTATTCTGATTTTGTCAGCTATTCAGAAGTGAACTCTCATAATATGTAAAGTGTCAAATCCTACTTTCCATCACATGTGCACTGCTAACATCATGTTAACTACCAAATGCAGTCATTCCAAGTGTCAAATACCACTCATACCTAAGTTTGTAGCATACCAATTATCAATCATAAAATGCTGTTAGTGATGACCTGCCAAAACTCAGACACTGGGAGCTTCATCAGATGGGGGGAAATTACGGTTCCCTACCATGATTTCACCCCGCTTCTGTTGCACAATACTTCCTCTTTCTCACAGAGAAGAAAGAGGAAGTAAACAATGATCACGTGGCCCATTCAGTGGATGTTTTTATCATGCCGCTTCTCCTGCACATAGCAGGAGATCCCAGCAAGTACCATTTCTAAAAGTAAATCAGACTTACCAGATTTTTTTTTGGTCTTTTTGTCATGGGAAGAAGGCTAGAAAGAGTGGGAGACGCATGGGAGGCAGACGGTGTCATGAATAGGACCCACTAAAATACATGATTGTCCAGTAATGAGTGTGCTATAAGATGCCCATCTGATGATCCCCTGAAACCAATATCCAATATAGCATCAAATATCAATATTTGGTATTTTTCTTGGAGAATGCTAAAAAAATGCAGAATTTATTCAGTGGATATTTGACATCAACATTTGCAGAACAGAAGAAACTTTTCAGAGCTAATACATCTCAACTGTAGTCTTCTTCTTGATTGTCTGTTCCTTTTCTCATCTCTGTTTCTTGATTCAGTAGGATATGATCTGAAACCTGACCATCCTGACAGGGGGTGCCTCTACAAGAGGCATTTAAAGCTCTTTCAAGGCGCATTAAAAAAATTACCTCTACAAGAACGGAGCGCAAATCGGGCGTAGAGGCGTGTTATCTCCCCGATTATGCGCATTATCGAATGCGCGTTAAATCGCGAGTTTTATTTTGCTCCGTCCGTTAAAGCACATTTTGACTGTGTGAATAAGTGCTTATGCGCATTAACTACTTGTAAAGCGCATTTTGGACATCTGTTAATGCGCTCCGCCGCCTTTCGCCGCCTCTCGTGCAGAGGGATTAGGCGTAAATGCGCTTCTGCGATTATGCGCATAATCGTCTAACCAGGCGAATCCTTGTAGAGGGGACCAAGGAGGACCAATTTTGACAAAACTCAGCCCTACTTTTCCTGGGAAGAGATAGGTTTTCTCAGAAAGGCTCTAGCATTGGGATGCAACCTGTGACCTCATCCCATCTAACCCACTGCTCACTCCATTCCTGCTTTGAATGCTGCAGGCCAGCTCTTTGCTCTCAGGGTGGGCTGGCAGCGGACAGGTTGCACCCATGAACACACGTGCTTAGAGGCAGGCTCGAGGGATGGAGATGGACAGTGAGTCAGGCTAAGCCTCATGTCTTAGAGTGGGGCCGAGAGGGGGGCAGGCAGGCTCTCCTCAAATCATGAAAAGGGGAGCATTGAAAAGGCCAGGATAGGGGCAGTCTGGGTTCTGTGTGGCCTCCAAGGGTGGTAGGTCTGGCCAGGACTCATATTGTACCATGTGGAGTAGGGATCCTGGAGGCATACCAGCCAGGCAAAGAGAGAGAAAGAAACAGATGGAATAAAAATAGAGATAGAGAAAAGGTGGTTAGGGTGACACAGAGAAAGAGAATGGGATGGTTGGCATGCATGCACATGCACACATGAAGTGCCATGAAAAAGACAAGGGGATAGACCAATGGGGTGGCACAGAGAAAAAGAGAGAAGGATGGGATGGATCAATGGCCCTTCATGCCACACTTACTTGGGAATAAGATGCATTGAACTCAGCTGGATTTCTTCTGAGTTGAACAGCATAAGACCGGGGGTCCACATAAGTCTATGTTATCTTCCTAACTGGCTTATAGACCTGTGGACTGCATTAATAATCCACAGTTACTGTTTTTCAGCTGCCCTGGGCTGCCTCTACAAGAGAGGTTTAATGCTCTTTCAAGGCGCTTAAAAAAATTTACCTCTACAAGAACGGAGCGCAAATCGGGCGTAGAGGCGCGTTATCTCTCCGATTATGTGCATTATCGAATGCGCGTTAAACAGCGAGTTTTATTTTGCTCCAGCCGTTAAAGCTCATTTTGCCTATGTGAACAAGCGCTTATGCACATTAACGACTTGTAAAGCGCATTTTGGTCATCCGTTAATGCGCTTCGCCACCTCTTGCCGCCTCTCGTGAAGAGGTATTAGGCGTAAATGCGCTTCTGTGATTATGCGCATAATCGCCTAACCAGGTGCAAAAGCGAATCCTTGTAGAGGGGACCCTGGAGATTGCTGGTCCTTTTTGACTTGATTTGGGTCCTTTACACTAAGAGACAGCAATAAAAAATGTGTCACTGAAATGCAGTTTTATTTTAAATACAAGCTTTCGAAAGATGAATTTAATACTTGGTAGCTTTAAGAAAAACCCACAGGCACATCTATAGCATATGAAAGCTATGAGGGAACAACTTGTGCCATACACTAAAAAGTCAGTATGAAGTGAAGGCATTCAAAGGCAAGAAATAGCTTACAGTGCTCCTGTAGGCACAGATCAAGAGCCTACACAAAATGTTTTGAGTATCATAAATGAAGGCAGCATAAACAAGTATAAGCAGGGAGGCTAAAGATTTATACAACAGCTATATCATGCCACTGTTGAGCCAGGCTAAGAATGCTGTTGAGAATGAAAACTCGTACGATTGTTATGCCACTGATTAAATGAGCTTTATAAAAACGTCAAACAGTAGGGTAAGACTTTGGAGATGCAGTAGACATTTTCCAAAGGGGTGTTTTTAAACAATATGGCCAGATCTACACCTTGCATCAAATCATTACGAATGTGGAATAAAAAACAGGATATAACACTATGAAAGCAGTATATGGAATGTGGATTGTGCCCCAACTGTTCTCAATATACTTCAATACTGCTATAAAGCAGTAGTGTAGATCTAGCCTATGTAGCTTTCTGACTCTCAACAAGGAAACAGCAAAAGGATGTAGATCTATTATATAGGGATGAGCAGATTCCTTCATCACCCATCCTGAATTGTTTTGCCACTTCAATAACCTTTTGGATGTTAACCTTCCTTGCCCAACTGCCACACATACAAAAATCTTGTAAAGTTTAGAAGAAAAAGAGGAAGAATTAAAATAAGACAAAAGCCACAATCTCCATTTCTAAAAGCATGTTAATTTTGAAGAGAGCGCAATTCCATAATTTCACCCCCACTAAAAAGATTAAGAATTGTGTCATTTAAACACATAGATCAACACACACACACACACACACACACACACACACACACACACCACAATTTATTATTTTTTAAAAATAATGATGACCAACCTTTTTAAAAAAACAACAACCCTGCAACTGTCTGGAAATAAATGTCTTTTGGATTCCTAAGAACAGACTGTGATCACACAGGATTAGTTCTGCTAGATTGGGAAATATGGGACACTGAAATATGGTGCACAATTTGCTACAGAACGATTTTGTAAGCATCCCTATTATAAGGCTATCTTAACCAATAATGCTTCCTGAAAAAGGAATGCTAAAACAAGAACAACAGCAAAAAAAAACCCTGCCAAATTCAGAAACAATAAATGTTGGATTCTGCAACCTATATAAATTATGCAAATTAAATGCATATTACTATTTTCAGTTTTGAATAAATTATCCTGCATTTTTAAATAGTATTTTGCACAAAACATTTTACAATATTCACTATTTGGCATATTCGGCAGAGCAATCTGATGCTGCAATAATTTCCACTGGGGCTGGAATTATGCCACCACTATACTGGCAGAGCAGCCACTATATCCAATCTTGCTCTGTCCCTGTCAGAAGTCTGAAATACGAAGGAAAGAAAAAAAATGTAAAAGCATGGCAAAAATGCTAGCCAGGCTCCCAGCATCATTGGGTTAGGATATGATAGAAGGGACACCCCAACACTGCCAAGAGAGAGAGAGAGAGAGAGAGAGAGAGAGAGAGAGAGAGAGATCATCTACACCTAAAGGTGTAGAGGGAGGGAGGGGGGAGGATCGCAGACTTACCTGTGTCCATGATCCCCCCCAGCATCTAGACGGCCGTGCAACGTCCCTCTTCCCTTCCGGGACATCATGGATGCCATTTTTTTTAAAGTGGAGCCGCAGCCCCTATCTGATCTGGCAAAAAAAAATAAGAAACCCTCCTGCTGAACCACATACCCACCCCACACCCCACCATCCTGGGGATGGCAAAATTGCTCTCCCCCCCCCCCCCCCCCCATGGGCATGGAGCCACCCTGCACGGCTCTGAGCTAATTTCATGACCCAGGAGCACACGCCACACAAGCCGCAGTCTTCGGGATGGTCCCGGGATCATGGAAAACCCGGGACATCCCCAGCTTCCATAATCCCAGAGTCATCCCTAGGTCATCCACGGTTGATCCCGAGATCCCCTGTGCATCATATGGATGCACAGGAATGACCTAAGGATGACCCCAGGATCAATGGCTGGTGTAGACATGGCCAGAGTCAATTGATGCTGTGCAACCAGGGAGCAAAGCGAAAGATGCTTTTCAGTGTATAATTGCATAGTATAATTGCATAATTATAGTATAATTATAATTGCACAATAGTATAATTCAGTGTATAATTGCATATCAAATTTGTTGTCTGTTTTTGATGCAGTATTCACCGCCTTGGGACCCTGTAGATGAAAGGTGGTTTATCAATTTAAATAACAATAAATAAATTTAGTAGGTTTCTTACTATGGTTTGGCTGACACCAAAAATGAATGTCCTAACCCATGTTAATGTGAGCGTGCACCAATCCCATGGCTCTTCTTAGTTGTTGTGGTTACTTTTCAAGCCACGGCTAGCATACCTAACAGGAGGGCACTGCTGGTGGGAATGAACCATATAAATGGTGGGACTCACACAAGTTGTGTTTTCCATACATTGCAAACACTGCAAGCATACATTGCAAGTATACATTGCAGCCAGCAATGGATGCGAATTTCTTGACCATCTGGGAGAAGGAAGAAGATTTTTTTTCTTTTAGCAGCAGCAGCAGCAACAACAACAGCCCAAAGCTGTGTAAATTGGTCTGCGGCTGTGTGCCATCATACGACAAATATTATGAACTGAGACAACTCCCTACTATATACATTTTATTTGCATGTAAGTAACATAATCATATATAACTTTGATCAGCAGGCAGATGCCAAATTATACGGACTGCATAGATTTCATTTCCCCTACAATGTACATATCCTGCAAATGTTATTGCCAATTAAAACAGAGGTCAGAGACTGAAAACTCTTGAGCTGTCAATTTGCAAATCAATCTTGAAAAAAATTGAGAGTTGAAAAACTATGAAGGACACTGGTTGTTTTTTTTCTAAGTCACTTTCTTCTTTTAAAAGCTCTTACAATTTTGCCTGAAACGTATCCAAAATTATGTCTGTATTTACTAGACATTTAGCTAAGATTCTCAGGTTTATAAACATGGCTTAGGGGTTACATGCAGCTCGCAAGCTATATACTGGCCATGGTTTCACTCTCTTGATCTAAATTAAAACTACCAAGAAACTCCCTCATGCTTTTGAAAAGGAAAGAAAAATGGCACAGGAACCCATCACTAACTCAAAGAGAAAGTTGTTCAGTTGTAGTTAGAAGAAGCACATCTTTCTCTTAATCTTCATTGACCTAGAAATCTTTCTGTGGCAGTGAACGCAAAGCATTCAGGCTTTATTCTTTGGTTGCTGCCATTGAGCACCAACCAATATGTAATGACCAAGTCAGGCCTAGAATGATAGGCTCTGTTGTAGTACATGGCTTTTAAAACACTGGCCCAGCAGCAAAACCAGCGTTGATGTCAAGGATCAGCATGTTTGGCCAATTGCTGAGGGCCCATCCACCCTCCTCTTGCTCCGTCCCAGGCAATGGTAGTGGTGTGATGGAGGAGCGGTAGATGCCTTTACCTATTGCTTATTGGCTTTCTTCGTGGCAAACAAGCAGGTGTAGGAATGAGGAGGAGGAAGTGCAGCTGCTGACCATGCTGGGAAGAAGGTAGACTCACTGGAGAAGGAGGTATTGAGGGTGTCTGGCCCAAGGGACTTCCAAGGCCTGAAGATGGCACAGCATGAACCAGTAAACTAACAATGGTATATGCTTTCCCTCTACATTACCACTGAACCCCACTATAGCCCGCTACCCTCACCTCATGTGCATCACCATAGGACAGGTCAGCGCCCCAAAAAGGAAAACGTATAGTTTTACATTTTCTATGTACTGATCTTTTGTAGATAGTGGGTTGGAGCCAAAGATTCCCAACTGCCCCCCCCCCCAAATAGAAGGAGCTTCATCTGTCTCAAGGTGATGCTTTCCTCAGAACAAAATAAAAGTTGCAGTATGTAAACATCTGAAGTATACTGTTCTTTGCCTGAAATGTAAACATGCTTGAGCTTCAGTGAACTCTGTCTAGAGCTCAATCATGAAAGAAAGTTCTTACCTTGGCTAGGAGCGAAGCGACAAGGCTGAGGTACTTAACAGACATGAAAAGGTGAATTAATGGGGTAAGTAAACAGGGAGAGTTGCAGTCAGCTGGCAGTGAGGCAACACATGCACAGACACAAAACAACTGGCTTCAAAATATAAAAGCTCAGGCTTCTGTGTCTGCCAGTTCGACAGTAGGCCAGCACAGCTTTGGTGATATGTTAGCCTTCTTTTTTCAAGGCTTTCTCCACAGAGTCAGTGTACACAGCAACAACCCAGAGCTACCTTTGTTTCCAGACTGTAACAAGGATCTTTTACTTCATCCCTCAGCGTAGCCACTGGTGCTTCACCAGTAGGAGGACCTGGGAGTCATCACACGCAGGGTTTGATGCACACCTGCAGTGACTTTGACCCACTTTTTTAGCGCTGGACTCACATGACATTGTCCCCATCCTGCTGTTCTCGTACCTGGGTGAGTCCAGCGTTGAAAAAGTGGATCAAAGTCGCAGCAGGTGTGCATCAAACCCTGCATGTGATGACACCCCCTGTCACACCTGGCCAAAATAGAGGAAATGGAATGTCCCGTTCCATTTGCACAAAACATCCAATACTAATGGATATGTACAGAAGCACATTTAGAAATAATTACTGTAAACAATACATCTGATTGTAGTGGAGGAGACTGGCCAGAAGGAGGAGACTGGCCAGTCTGCCTGCTCCATCCGCTGTCCACATGCTAATTGCTGATGGGCAACTTCAGGGCTGCCGCTCTTCCTTCTTATGATTCTTTATCTTTAAACTGGACTTGGATTGGACAACCCTTCAAATAAAGGATGCCCTCAAATGGATGATTGTTCCCTGATAGCCTTTCAAATAGAGGACTATCCTTTGTAAAGTAGTTCATGCGGGCACCTTATTCACCAGCAATCACAGACCTGCTCCCAGGTTGTAGACCCTTCTCACCCTCTGTGTCTCTTTTTTACTTCTCTGTTCTGTTTCTCTCTCTCTCTCTCTCTCTCTCCCTCTCTCTCTCTCTCTCTCTCTCGTAGGACAAGTTTCCTTTCCAGGACAAAGACATAGGGCAAAGCATGAGCTGCTGGGGAATGCTGTCCCTAGTCTTCACAGTTGTAATACAACTTTCCAAAGGGAGGGGCAGAGGGGCCATAGCTCTGTGGTAGAGCATCTGCTTTGCATGCAAAAAGGTCTCATGTTCGATCCTCAGCATCTCCAGATAGCGCTGGGAAAGACTCCTGCCTGAAGCCCTGGAGAGCCATGGCTGCCAAGCAGTGGCAACAATCCTGGGCTAGAAGGACCAATGGTCTGACTCTGTATAATGCAGAGCCAAGGGAAGTTCACTCATATCTATTTTAATTGTGATACTGCAATAGCCCCCACTCCCACAATGAGTAAATGATAAAAATTATGGGAGGATATATCTGATAAAAGAATTTGAGATTTTGTTTGTTTTTTTGCAAAACATTCATTACTCAAATTTGAAAAATTCCAAGCAATATTGATGTGTCAATTTTTTGCTTGGAATTTTCCAAATTTGAGTAATGAATGTTTTGCAAAAAAAAATTCTCAAATTCTTTTATCAGATATATCCTTCCATAATTTTTATCACTTACTCGTTTTGCAAAAATAAAAAAATCCTCAAATATATATAACAGAATTCATATGGATAAAACATTACCACCTTCACAGCACATCCTGCATATCCCCCAATATGCAGAAAGCATCACTTGATTGGCAAATTTCAATCCTGGCACAGATTTTACTATGGCCAGGAACTGGGGGGGAAAAGTTTTGTCATTTCATAATTTGATGGATTGGGTTGTCCTGTTTGAAATGTCATTCTGACACTGCACAGACTGAACTGTACAGAACACTCAATACATTTCAGAAAAAGGTACAACAGTTTTCCAAAAAGTTCCTGGCAAGAAAATCAGACTAGTAACAAACTTGTCTTTCCAAAAGAAATACAATAGTATATAGAGTGACTCCAACCACAGCCTTGTTAAATCCATCCAAGCCAAGCTAACAATATTCTTTCATGTTTGGGCCCTAGGGAGAGTTCATTCAAGCTCAAATAAGTTTGCAAGAATGTTTTACATGTCAATGCAAACAACAACATAATCCAACAGGGTCAATCAGAAATTGCTAACAATGAAGTGCCTTTAGCACTATCTTCCAATCCTGGTTGCACAGGCACAGTTCTGATCTATACACTTGTTACAAATTATTTGTTTTTTTCTAAAATATTGAGATTTTTTTTTAAAAAAAAGACAAATGCCCAGGGAGTTTACTCGTAGCCCGATATGCCTGCCCTCTCTTGCAAGCAAACATACCACGTAAGAGGGGTGGAGCAAGGAGTGGTTGCTGAAGATGGAGGAAGTCCTGTAGGAGCAAGGATAAAGACAGGAGGAAATGATCAGGAGTTTCACTGTCTGTCAATGTTCATGGGATTTGTAGTTTTCTGTGCGTCTTCATCCAAATGCATTGCAGCAAGAGACAAAGAACCAAACAAACGTATTCCATGAAACCTGTAAGGAAGTGATGTTGCTGAGAATGATCAGTAGTAAGGTGACCATATGACAGGAAAATCCAAGATTTGTCAGGATTTTTGGTAACAAATCCGGGAAGGGGGGAATTATGAAATTTGTAAAAATGAATAGGATTTTCCCATCCTCCCCAGCCTACTTTAATGACAATTTAAAAAAAATGCTTACAGCTCTGACATTTTTAAAGATAAAGAGATGAAACTTGGCACCATGATAGCTTTGCAGAAGTACTTTAGCCATGTCAAATGTGACAGTATATATATTGTCATTTTTAAAGGTAAAGAGATGAAATTTGGCACCATGATAGTTCTCAGATAGAGCTTTTCTGTTCTTCTGCTGATTTCTAGGGATTTTTTTTGAAGTTTGAGGTTTTATAACATATCTGGCACCATGATAGATCTCAGGTAGGCCTTGAAAAGTTTGAAGCAGATCAGTTCATCCGTTGATTTTTAGGAATTTTGTAAAGTTTGAGATTTTAAAATTATTTTTTAAAAAAACCTCTGGAGCCATATCCTTCAAACTCAGGTTGTCAGAACTCCCCTTTAGGGCATTGCACCTGGGGAATTTTCAGCCCTTGGCATCAAGGGGATAGCTAAGAAGTGCTGGGCAACAAGGGCACCTTTCCTGCTGCAGATTTGGTGGGCAGTGGGGCACCTGGAGCTCAGCAGAGGTGAGGCAACCACAGAGCCAAAATATGGGAAAGGAGAGGTCAGTCAATGTAGCCCACAGGGCAAAACAGAACAGGTCAGAGGCCTTTTTTCAGAGTTCCACATCATGAGTGATGAAGGGTCATCCTTAGAGAAAAACTCTCATAACCCACAGTGAGGTGTCAGTCAAGAGAGAGTCTTTGCGGATGTCCTATTGATGCGGATGTTGGAACCTGGCATGTTGCTTTGCTTTGCTACCCCTTCCATTTTACTTTGTTCACTTGTGAGCTAGGCTCTGTCTGCACTGCTGGCATGGAATGCAGAACGTTTGAAGCGTGTGTCAGATAAAAATAGATAGATTTGTGGCTTGAGCTGGCTGGCATATTTCTTAGAGACTGAGTTAGACTGAAGACACAACTCAGAGATAGCCGTAGCTGAACCCTGAGAGGCTGGCATGCCACACAGAGCCTTTCAAGAGTGTCTCAGAATCAAGTGTTGGTGTAGGTGTTGGCTGGTTGGAGGCTTTGGCTGGTATCAGTTTCAGACAGGGTTACAACTCAGAGATGGTTGTAGCTTAGCCCTGAAAGGTTGGCATGCCACACAGAGCCTTTTAAGAGCATCTCAGAGTCCAGTGTTGGTGCAGACAGACGTGGCTGGTGGCAGAGTTGTTTTAAAAAACAAGAGTCACCAGATGTGACTGGCACCTTACCCCCAGCCACAGGGTACAAGTGCACAGCCTGGCTGCACTGTTGGGAGATTTTAAAGTAAGAGTCACCAGATATGACCAAACAATAAGCAGTATACCTGGCTACAAGTGTGCGGCCCGGCTGAACCATCGGGAGACTTTGGCAAAGAGAGAGAGAGAGAGAGAGAGAGAGAGAGAGAGAGAGAGATTGTTTGAGGCTGGAGGCTTTGGTTTGGCTGCAATGACTTAGAGAGACAACAGAGGCTGCACAGACAACCCAGAGACACCTGTTGTAACTTAGCCCTGTGGTACTGGAAGGCAACGCAGGGCATTAGAAAGAGGGTCTCAGAGTCACGTGTTTGTGCAGGAAGTAGACAGGAGTTCAAAATCTGTATGTGAGAAGTGGTGTTAACGTGAAAGCCTTGAGAAGCTAATGTATATAAGTGAGAAGTGTGAATGGGCGAAGTAGTGTCTGCCGTCCATAATCATACACAAGGTTAAAAAAAATGAAATTTAAAAATAAAAAAGCCAGCCAGGCAGCAGGTAGCAACCCCTGTTAAAAGCAGCAGCAGTTTGCGGCATAGTGAGGATACAGTCAGAATGTATCACACAGAGTATAGCAAAAGCTTCGAAGTACAGCAAAAGATACAAAAGTAGGAGTAAGTGAAGTTAATTTCAGATACATTGTTCTTAATTTCAGTGATTTTAACATTAATATGTTATATAGAACAGATTTGTCTTAATTGTGTGCTGTAAAATTAGACATGTGACCAAGGCTATGTTCAGGTGGGCACCCCCCCTTGGTGCTGGACATGCCCCCTGGAGCCAGACATGTTGTTGGGCAAACCCCCTTGGGAACCGAAAATGTTGTCCTCCTTTTTGGTTTCCAAATATGGTCACCCTAATCAGTAGCATCATTTTCTATTAAGCAAAGGCCTGCACATCTTCTTTACCTCCGGCATCTCCCTGAAGGCCTGCTTGGTGGGGAGATGGGTGAAGCCCATTGCAAACTAGGCCCAAATTTGGGGACCTTGGGCCTCGTTCATAGTAAGGTGTGGATTTTAAATGACAGATGTTGGTTTTAAAACAATTTGTTTAAATGACATAGGCCCTTTCCACACTAGGCGTTAGTCCCTGGGTGTAGAGGGAGGGAGGGAGGGTGATCCCGGAAGTACCTAATACACACTATTGGAGCACAAAGACCAGCCAGGGGCCTTCCCAGGCAAACAGCCTGGTGTAGAAATGGCCATAATCAGGTACAGGCTTTAAACCAGTTGGTATTTGGAATTTGTGTCCATTGCTAGAATAATGCTGCTGAAATACCTTAATAAACAATATTAAGGTTGTTGTGGAATTTATCACCATTTGAGCAGCTCATAGCATCTGCCTATGACTAATTTTAGTCATTTAGGGTGCATCGAGAGCATACTTATAGAATGGATTGCAGGAGTCAAAATCATGGGTTCCTGCTCCAAAGATGAACTTGGCTAAATTCTACAGCATTTCTACTGTCCATCACATAATATAGCACTTTTATGTCATGATAATAAGCAGAAGTACTTAGAAGGAAATCCATTCCATTGAAATCAAAGGTCTTTAGATCTGGTCTGCATGTCAAGACATGGAAGAAACCATTTCTCCACACTAAAGTGTGGGTGGGGGAAGCTTTTTTAATGAAGATTTTTTTCCAATCTTAAGCCCAGGTCAAAAATAATACATTGAGAAATCACCAGCCCCATTCATCAAGGCCCCCCAGGTGTACCCAGAGTGGGAAGGGCAGCAAGGAGATGAGGAATGATTGGTGTGATGTGACCAGGCAGCTGTCTAGCTGGACTCTTGTCTAGCCACACTAAAGCTCAGACCTCTCCATGAGAGACAATTGGCTGAGTTGGTTAGCTTCCTGGGGATGAGGCCTAGAAGCAAACAATAGCTTTCTGTAGATATCTTGGCCTGGGGTTCAGCATTGCCTTGCCTGAGTTGAATAAAATTCAATTTTCAACCAACCGGTTCATTGCCGTCCATCTTTTTTATATAGTTAAAGTCATCATCTTGCCAATTTCCATTTTTTCAGCATTCTCAGGGATCAGTGGTTTTATTATTGGTACAGTTAACTGGAATGTTAATCTTAGTGGCATATAGTAAATATATGGTAAATTCAATATAACAGTTTTCCATTTTACCTTTCAGATTAGTTAGGAGACATGTTTCTGCTCCTTGAGGATAAAAGAGACATTCTGCAAAAAGGTAAATTGGAAGAAGAAATTATGGTGCTTAACTAGTCTGAATATTATTGTACAGCCCAGCTGGTGGCTACGGTAGCATGTTTATATTGCAAAAGCAATCAAGCATGGTATTCTTTTAAGCACACTGATATAACTTTTGTTTTTTTAAATACCCTAAGGTAAGTTTAGACAGAAAAAAAAGTTCTACAACTCACAGCAAGGCTGGTGATTGCTGGGAGTTGTAGGACTTGTTTCTATCTAACCATGCAAAGGATGGTAAGATAGACATTCACTGAAGGAAAGTTTCCTATCTCATCTTCATCCCCTACCTCAGCAGGCCCCTATGTTCCATCATGCACTCTGCTTCAACATATATCATGACAGGATATAGTTTTCAGGGAGCAAGGTGGCTGCACTGGGATAGGGATGGGGGGATGATGGAAAACTTCCCTTCCATGAACTTCCTTAAAGACACAAGCCTTTGCATGTTTAGGCAGAAAAAGACCTATAACTCTGAGCATTCCCCAGCTAGCATGCTTAGAATGGCACCCTAAATTAATTTAAGGATTAAGGACTGTTTAGTATATTAAATTTGGAAAGGTTTAAAGGTAGAGTGAATCTCCTTGGAGAACATTTTCATATGATGGTAATTTAAGATCTTCAATATGGTAGGGAAATGCACTTAAAAGACTGGAAGATGTAATTATGTCAATGGCGGATCAAAATATTTCTTTATTTCTTTATTTACTGCATTTCTATACTGCCCAATAATGGGAGCTCTCTGGGTGGTTTACAAAAATTAAAACCATAAAAACCATTCAAAATATAAAACAACAGTATAAAAACATAATTTGAAATACAGTATAAAAGCACAACCAGGATAAAGACAGAGCAGCCATGCAGAAATCAATACAGATTTAAAATTAGGGGTGTGCAATGGATCGGGTCCAATCCACGATCCGGACCCGATCCAGGGGAAATCGGATAAAATTATCCAATCTGATCCCCTGCACCTGGATCAGCCGATCCAATCCGATCCGATCCGAGAAGGACCCAATCTGGGTCGTGTTGGATCGGAGGATCGGACCCCCTCCCCCCACTAGTGCCCCTCACCTGCCGGGGCCGTCCACAGACGGCCTCAGCAGGTAAGGAGCGCGAATGCGGGGAGGGGGCTTACCTGCCGGGGCGGTCTGCTACCATCCGCGGGTGCCAGCGGGCGCCTGCGGATGGCAGCAGAGGGGTCCCGGCAGGTAAGGAGGATCGCAAGGGGGAGGAGGGAGGGGGACCACTTACCTGCGGGGTCATCCGCCGCCTTCACCTGAGTAGATCTACTGAGCACTAGGCTTTGCGGCCTAGTCCTCAGTAGAGCGCCAGGTGATGATGTTATCACCTGGCGCTCTACTGAGGACTAGGCTCGAAGCCTAGTGCTCAATAGATTTACACAGGTGAAGGCGGAGGATGGCCTCGCAGGTAAGGAAGATTGCGAAGGGGAGGAGGGAGGGGGCTCCCATTTACCTTCTGGGGTCGTCTGCTGCCGCCCGCGGGTGCCAGCGGACGGGAGCAGAAGGCCCCTGCAGGTAAGAAGCACAAGGGGGGAGGGACAGGGAGGGAGGGAGTTAGGCCCCCACTCACCCCCCGCTGCCATTTTACCCCATAGACTTGCATTCTTTCTTTCCCCCAATGCAAGTCTATCGGGAAAAATGGCAGCCGATCCAAAAATCGGACATCCAATTTTCAGATTGGGATCGGCTCCGATCTGATCCGGGGGACCTCTGATTTTGTTCCGATCTGATCCGGAACAAAATTGGAGGTCCCGATCCAGTCCCGATCCGATCCGGGGGGTCCGTGCACACTCCTATTTAAAATACAAATGTAAACAGCAAGGTTAAAAATCAAACTGAAGAACTGTTTAAATGCTGTGAAAATAAAAAGGTCTTCACCTGACATCTAAAGGCATATAATGAAGGTGCCAGGCAAACCTCTCTGGGGAGCTCATTCCACAGCTGGGGAGCCACAGCAGAGAAGGCCCTCCCCCGCTTTCCTTTGGCAGGGGCTCATGGAGAAAGACCCCTGAGGATGGTTTTAGGGTCCGGGCAGGTACATATGGGAGGAGGCTTTCCTTCAGATAACCTGTCCCCAAGCTGTTTAGGGCTTTGAATGTTAATACCAGCACTTTGAATCTGGCCCGGACCTGGACAAGCAGCCAGTGAAGCTGGAAAAGGCGTAATGTAGTCTCATTGGCCAGTCTCCATTAACGGTCTGGCTGTCCTGTTTTGTACCAGTTGAAGTTTCCAGACCATTTTCAAAGGCAGCCCCATGTATAATTCATTGCAGGAATCCAGACGAGAGGTTATCAGAGTGTGGATAACTGTAGCTAGGCTATGTCTGTCCAGATAAGCTGATAAAATATTGTTGAATTGTTCTCAAAAGTGTTGGAGGTATTATTTTGAAAGAACAAATTATAAACAAGTTTGGTGGTCATGTTCACTTATTATAATACATTTTGTCTAAAAATGCTTAGATAGATTAAGAAATTGTTAGTTCTTGTCATTCCCTGACATCTAGAACTAATTATTCTGTGTGTGCTTTATCACGGTAGAAGAAAGGCTCTAAGAAGTGCACAGTCTAAAGTGATCCACAAAATGTTTCTCCACACTGTGATCTCAGAATCTAGATGTACCCCAGGTTGAAACAAATGGTTCAATCTCAGTTTCCACAGCACTCTTTGAGAAATCTGTAACCCAGGGATTCAAGGGTTTATCTGGACTACTTCTTTCACATGCACAACTAGTAAGGATACTGGTGTATGAAAACTGCAATGACATAGCCTTAGTAATCACATAATTCACATACAAACACAACTCACTGACCTTGGTTTTTGCAGATAAAGCCACAACAAATTTATGGGGAGATGGCATACAGGATTGGTAGGTTACACTAACCTTGGTGTGTCACATGTTATCCAGGGCTATAGCTGATGTTAGCCTAAATCCAGGGCACTGAAACAAGATGATGTGCGTATGGAGTCCTGGAAACTTCACCTCTATAAGGATAATGGCACTGGCAATTTGGACCTTAAGTGGAAATTGGGCCTGTTCAGACAACACACCAAGCCAAGGTTACATCAAATGGTTAGTGAGCAGATTTAAACTGTGGTTATGTAGTCACTATGGTTAGGAATGGTTTAAACGACACACTGTCATGGCTCACATGATATGCTAAGCCATAATATTTAGCTCAAAATGCTTAACCACTGTGGCTTCGCGTGTCATCTGAACAGGATCATAGGGAGATGCGTAACTGAATTGCCTGTTGTTTTAAAATTGTTTAATAGCAGCCTGGCAAGGGAGAAGGTGGTTAATTCTTCACCCCCCAGCACCATCTTCCCAATGGAAAATCACTTCCCAAAACTTCTGTTTGCTCGCTGGGGAAATATCAGCTATGGGGAAGGGCAAATTTCATTCGGAAAATGCCATGAAGGAAAGGGTTAAACCCCCTCCTTCCTCTGCCAGGGCCCAAGTGCATTCCCCCTCCACCCATACCTAGGCTGCCTATTACACTTTTAAAACCCAGTGGAATATCCAATAACATAAAACATGGTGGCAAGGTTCTCTCTTGGACTCAGAGCAATCTGTATCTTTATGTTAGAAAAAGCTTTTTGAAAGAATGCTTTTAATTAAAAGAAATGAAAACAGATGTGGGATGTCCTTCAATATGAGGGACACTTGTATTTAACCACATATGAAGATATAAATAATGGGATGTGTACCGATGAAACTTTGTTCTTAGCATGTCACAAAGCAGGGCTCCATCTGCAGAGGCTTCAACAGCTACGTAAACCTGGGGGTGTTTTCTATATATGAGAACAGTGACTGTAATCTGAAGCACAGTTCAAATTCAAGGTCAGCTTTAAAGTTAAGCTCCAAGTTGTTACCAAACATCACACTGATGCACATATAACAAATAATTACAGTTTACGTGCAGTCAGACAAGCCTCTCCTGTTCCAGAACAGCATGAAACACAGCCTTATTTTGACACTTGAAAAGAAAAAAGAAATTAAAATAAACACTCTTTCATCAGTTGCATTTCAATCACTTGCCCCTACAGAGGAGACGAGAAAATATGAAGATATAAATATCACAATATGGAGTTATTGACTCAATCAAACACTCTTAGTTTTGTGGAGGAGGATAGTCTTCTATGTAAATATATATCCTAAGCCATCTAGCCTCCGTTATACTGGCAACTGTTTTAGTTTCATGATAGTAAAGACACTAGTCTAATCCTTCTCAGTACGGTGGTAAAACTGTGTCTGGACAGTAGCACTTCATACTACAGGTGGGAGCTCACATATCTGAATGCTCCTCAATCTAAAAAAAATCCCACCCCTTATAGAAAACTGGTTTGGTAGAAAGAAAGGTAGTCTAGAACCTTTAGCCCTGATACCTGCTTTTCTGTGCAGTAGGATATTTATTTATTTTGGTATAAAGAAGCATGAAATCATATGAACTCCTGCCTTAGAATGGCCATTTATGAACTGTCAAAAAAAAAAAAAGGAAATGTGTCAGCACAAAAGACAACAGTGATTTGCATAAAATTTGCATAAACTAATTTATATGCACAGATGCAAATAATTATTATAACAGAAATAGAAATATAGTATAACTAATCATAGTGGACACATAGTGGACACTTGTGACTAGGGGACTTGTGTGCCTGCCTATTCAGTTTGCTGTTGAGAATCTTACCTTTGATGGGCAGTTAGTTAGTTCCTACGGATCTTTCTTTTTAATGTGGAATTGGACAGGATAGCCATGTTCCCCAAGATTTCACAAACACCCCTTTGGGGGAGTGGGGGGGGGTAAAAAGGGGGGAATCCCCCATTGGTGCCAACAGATACTTAAAGAAAAACTACAAGGGGAGCTGCAACTTTTGGAAAACCAGGTGAGGGTAAAGTTTAAAACACCCCTTGCAGTGCACCATAGTCCCAAACTGAATTGGAGCCACACATGCTTTCACAAAAGTATGGAAAACTATCATACATAGCTACCCTGTGCATGAGGAGGAGAACATTTAATTTGGCCATCAGTCTACAGTTTGACCTGGCTTTGGGGCAATACTCTTGACTGCTGTGCTTTTGAGAAAACACACACACACACACGTTTGGGGGGTGTTCATTGTGAACCAGCCTAATGTGCAAAAATCACTACTGTACAGTATGCATGCTGCTATTGAACCTAGATTTTAAAAGGTTTGTAAATAATTCAAATGTTCAGTTTATCACAAACAGGTTTAGGGCAGTGATATTGCTCTTATAGGTACTTTCTCTAAGTAAGTCTTTGGGGAGACATAAACTACTGATATTATGATCAAAGATTCCTTATAAACTCTTTGTATTATATAGTTCTTCATTTTCCTCCTCTTTCTCTTCCATTTTGATTTGGGTGCTGCCTGACAAATTACCTACATTTTGCTAATACTTAAAAACATATTCATTTGGAGGTACCGCCATGTGATTTCAATGGAACACAAGTCTGTGTAAGAGTGCTTTGAACTAATTTCAGGTTGCTTGGAACAAAACATGCAAGATAGTAATGAACAATGTGTGCCTGATTATATATGTGGAATGTTTTGCTGCCCTCAACAGGACACCTCAGTACATACAATTTTATATCTCACTTGTTTTTTAAAAAAACCTGCTTGAGTAAACGGGGGGGGGGGGGAGGAGAGACCACAAACCGTATAACTCTAATATATCATCGAGTGATAGATTTTTCATAGCATAGATATCATATATATATATATATATATATAGGTTGATGATCTGTCTTATGTAAGCAATAAAAACCTATCTGGCACTGCAATAAAACAGAATAATTATAAATATATGCTCTGAGTATTAACCCATTCATAATATAACCCTTCCCCCCGATATATTGTAAAAGTGATTTCTCATTTCTAGTTTGCAATTTAACAGATACGTTAGGCATAATAGAAAGCTTTAAGAAAGAGCAATAAGGAAGGTTTAACTAGCGCACAGCCTTAAATTATGACAGGTTTATATATTCTACATAATGGACTGGTAATTGCACTGGGCTGTACCATTTAAGGCTATGGATTGGGGATATGGGTGTACATAAAACTTGCATGCCAAGAATATTCACACACAAAATTTGTCACATACAAAACTGGCATGTTACCCTGGCATGCTATTTTTATCTGCTGGGCATGGAGAGGCGAGCATCCAAACCCCAGCATGAATTAATACTATGTAGAAAAAGCTTTACTGCTTGGTTCTCCTGAATGTATATATGAACTCTGATTTGAAATGCCTCCCTCATCTCAAGACCCCATTTACAGGTAGCAAACTAGGAAGGGCATCCCAGCTGTTTTTCTTTTCTTTTCTTTTTTCAGGGAGTGGTGGAACTCAGAAGGTAGGACTCAGTTCCCACTGTGAGAGGTCTTTCTAGAGAAAGCCTTTTTAAAAGCCTTTGGAGAACCATGTGATGTGCGAGGATGTAATATTTCTTTGATGAGTGGTTTTGGGAGAAAAATGAAAGCCATCAGTAGTGAGGCTACCATGAGTTTTTCTCCAAAAGCCCCCAAGAATTATGTGAATTGATGGATTATTTTTCTGATGGAGTGAAAAGCGGTAGCCACCGGCAGCACAGGCATCCCCCCCTTCCAACAGCCCTGAGAGTAATGCTATGTGATGATATAATATTTCTCTGATAGGGAGGTGGTGGTGGGTGGGAAATGTCAGTCAGTACTGGGGTAGGGATTTTTTTTTCCTAAAATGCCCCTGAGTGTGATGCAAAGTGATGACATAATATTTCTCTGATGGGGGTTTCTGGGGAATTCTAGATTTATTGAACACAATTTTTGGTGGAAAGATGGGATATTCAATAAATAATAAAAGCATAAAATGGCAGCTGTATGTGAATAAATCACAGTTTTGTTTGTGGGACATATACCAACAATGAAATGTGAAAGGATCAGGCCTGTAGTCACATATATTTGTAGGGGAAAATAAAAGTGGACAGCCTCTTGGCCTTATGAATAAAGTATGCCATACACATGTATTTTGTTCCTGGAAACCAGTTACTGAGTGCAAAATAGAAGCATCAGTAAAATAAGGCATTTAGTTGGTAGCAGGTGTATACTTGTAGTAAAAGCCCAACAAAAACATGCACAATGGACTCACTTCTTCGCTTTCCAAAATAGTTTCTCAAACTGTGAGGTACACCACCATGGGGGCAACAAACTGCTACTGTGGAACATTTAGAGGTGCAAGCCTATACATGACAACATTTCACAGACTAAAAAAAGAAGCAGCAGCACATCGTGACATTTGAGTGGGTGGGGCTAGGGGCAGCGTCTGGTAGTCGAGCGGCTTGGGGGCCAAATGGTGAGCCAACACAATCCAAACTCAGATATGCCACAAGTAGAAAGCAGGAAGTAAAAGAACATTCAAGTCAATGATTCTGGGACCAGATCTACACCAAGGATATAACACTTTGAAATCTATATATAAAGTGTGTCCTGGGCCCCAACAGTTGTCAAGACCATTTTAAAACGTTTTAAAGCAGTAGTGTCGATCCTGCCCAGAGGACATATATGTGTCCGGGGATAGGAAGCAATTGCTCAGTGGTGAGAGAATGACACTCCGTGGCATTTTCCTACTTATTATGTCACAGGAAATAAATGGTTAACTGTTCATTTAGCCTTCTTCAACCTGATGTCCTCTAGGGCTTCAACTCTCATCAACAGCAGCCAGCATGGCCAATGGCCAGGAATCCTGGGAGATGTCGTCCCAAACATCTGGAAGGCACCAGGTTGGGGAAGGCTGTATTAGTTGGTGATACACTGAAATGCTTAAACTTTACATTCAGACGAACGGCCCTGGAGGGTAGAGACACTTTAAAGGGGCAACGAAGCCAAACAGCTGGGAATCACTGTCATAGAAGACTATTTAGCATTGGATGCCTGAAAATTATCTCCTAAATTATTTCCATATCTGTCTCTGGCTTCGAGAGCTTTAGGCTTATCACACGTACCATTTCCCCTCTGGATTTCTTCTGCAGGTTCCCCCTCCGTTTCCTATGCGGATCTAGCGTTTTGAATCACACGTGGTCGGTTTTGCTTCGATACCTCAGCTCAGCCTGTTGAACTTGCCTGAACTTGCCTGAAAAGGACTTTGCCCGCTCAGGGTTAGATCAAAACAGCAACTAAAAACGGAACGCTAAAGGTGCAAGAACAGCGAGAGGGGGACGATGTCATGCGAGTCCCGTGCTGAAGAAGTGGATCAAAGTTGCAGTAAGTGTGCTCAAAACTGTGCATGTCATAACGGCCTTAGTGGCTAGTATGTTCCTGAGGCCACCACAAGGTGCATGCAAGAGCCTAGAGACCTTTGAGCCTTCTATATTCCATCAAACATGAATCAAATCCTCTCTCTATGAATCAAATCGCTGCCCTCAGTGCCCACAGCTGGCCCAAGACATTTTGCTGCCTGTGGCAGATCAGGACATGGTGCCCCCCTCCTTCATGTCAAGGTGCAGAGTACCCAAGGGCAGTCAGCCAGTTTTAGCACCTCAGCAGTACCTTTCCCCCTTCCTGGCAGTAAAGATGCAATCATAACAAATTAGATAATGAACCATTTGCTGCCTTTTCTGACCCCCCAAAATCTCCTGTCTGAGGCAACTGCCTCACACTGCCTAATAATAGGGTCGGCCCTGCCCTCACCACTCATCAGAATCACATCTGAAGGGACACCGCTGGCACAGAAGTGTCTAAAACTCAGTACTTTCAGAATATGGTTCTCCAAATTCAGCATAAAATGTGGTTGAGCCAGTTTTATTTTTGAGACATGTATCACACCTTGACCAATATGGGTCATTTGGCACTATTAACTAACCTTTAACTCAGAACAATGATAACATAAACATCAAGCATTAATCTGACTATTAGGCATCACACTGAATGAACCGTGTAGGCCAAGTGGCCCTTGCTTACAATGCAATAGGTTTAGGATGTGTCAGCAGACAAGTTGTTAAATTGGCGCTACTCTTATGACCCCCAGCTACTTCAGCTATTTCTCTTCCTGCATTAAAAGTTGTCTCAGAGCCCACAGGGGGAACAGAAGTGAACGCAGATGTGTTGGGCTGTTACTCACAGGACAGGAACAAGAGTGATTAAGCATCAGCGGCAGATCTTCCACTCTGAAACCACACACACACCACAGTGTCTCTCAGGGGAACACAAGCGACCTTTGAACTGCAGGATGGACATTGCTGTTGTAATCGGTTTAAAAATAAGCAGGGAAAACATTTGCCTCTTCCATTTTCTTTCACCTTGTCTACTTCTTTTCACTTAGCCATCACAAGATTTGCTTGTCAGCCTCTGGAGGATATTCCAGCAAAAGCACCTGGCTTCATGGAGAGCTCCACAGGAATCTGTACAGCTTTTCTTCATTCGCCTCTGGGTCTATTATCCAAGCTGCTTTGGTGTTGCTTGTCTCCTAGTCCCTCAGCCTAATTTCTCGCTCACTACAGCAATAACCGGAAAATCCATCATCACTTCCTCAGTCTCTTTTGGAACTATACAAGAATATACTGGTAAAAATTAATCCTAATCAAGTACTTTACCTATGCCACTGTTTACATATGTCCATCCTCAAATCCGCAGGTGATAGGTGCTTCCCTCCCACTCCCTGCCTTTATTTTAAAAAGAAATGTATAAAGACAACTTTCATGGCAAACTGAATACCCAGGCTTAAAATATCCATTGTTGCTTTCGACTGTAAGGTTATAGCAGATATAGCAATTTGTTGCTGCTTTTGACTGTAAGGTTATAGCAGATTAATGCACCTCAGGGAAAATGAATTCCCACAATATTGACATCATATCGTGTAACGTTTTGGATTTGAGTTTTATTTTTTAAAGAACAAAATGAAACGTATGTGAGCCTGTGTATCCGAGGGGCAATCTGAAAGCCCATTAGGCCATGTTTGGGTTGCAGGCAAGGGAAGATGGAACATAATACATAATACATAAGTATTCAATCATTAAGTTTTCCCTAACAAGGAAATAGCAGCTGAGAGGTGAGGGTGATTTTCATCAAGAAAAACATGCTATGTGCTAAAATTTGAAGATGTGGGTGATCTGATCATAGCTTTTCTCATCTCATCTAGTTAGGACTTAAGTGGCTTTTTCATGATTCCTGGTTCTCTTCTCTGTAGCTCTGTAATATCTCTTCAGATATTGGCTGCAGTACAAAGGGTTGGATAACAGTCTCAGTCATACTTAGCCACAACTAACTTCAGTCATGTTGATTTCAATGGATTTACTCTGAATATGACTAAATCAGAATCAAACCTCATGACGGTATATAGAGGGGGTAGCAGCATACTCGAATTGATCATATGTGAAGTTTTTTGTGTTGAGGGCTGTTCTCTATATGTTTGGAAAGCTGGGAAAGGAGGAAGATCATGCATGCTGCCTTGGGTTCTTTAAGGATGAAAAAAGTCAGATTATAAATGTAATAATAAATAAAATAAAAAGCAGGGTTGGTCCATGAGAAGAAAACTCCAAAATCCACAATTTGGATCCAAAATCAACCTTTATTAGGACCAAGCAAAATGTTGTCGAATAGTGTGCAAGCTTTCTAGTTTTCCAGAATGTAAAAACTTACATACTATTTTGTGACATTTTGATTGGTCTTATTAATGATATTGGATGCTTACAGATAGAGAGGCTTGTAGCACCACCGATCAAAGGCCATTTTGCAGCAATTCCATCATCATCGTCATTTTTTCTTTCTTTAATGGATTTTCTGTGAAAAGAAACGGTGGAGAAACACGAGAGAGTTGTAAGTGGAAGACATTGTCATCTGGACTTCCAACAAAATTAAGTGACTGAGGCAGGATGATGGTGCTATAAAAATCTTGCAGTTCAACTGTGGATTCTGAAAAAAAGGGTCTCCAAATGTACACAAACACTACTCCATACAGAGTTGTATGTGATCTATCCAGATAGTACAATGAATCTATATAATAATAATAATAATAATAATAATAATACAATAATAATATATTTATTTATAACCCACCTCTCTCTCTGGATCAAAGCGGGAACAACAATAAATATAAACACAAGGACCACAAAATAGATATAACATTAAAACAAATAAAAACTAATACATCATTAAAAACATCTTAAAATTCAACTGGGTAGGCCTGCCAGAAGAGATCAGTCTTCACGACTCTCTTAAATTCATGAAGACTGCTAATTTGTCGAATCTCTTCCGGCAGGCCATTCCACAGTCTGGGAGCGGTGGAAGAGAAGGTCCTCTGGGTAACACTCTTCAGCATAGTCCTGGCTGATTGGAGTAAATTCTTCCCAGAGGACCTGAGTGTGTGGGGCAGATTATACGGGAGAAGGCGATCCTGCAGATTATCTGGACTCAAACCATGTAGGGCTTTAAAGGTGATAACCAACACTTTATACTTCGCCTGGAAACTGATTGCCAGCCAATGAAGTGATTTTAAGATTGGTGTAATGTGTTAACCCCTAGGTGTACCGGTGACCAACCTGGCTGACATATTTTGAACTAGTTGAAGTTTCCGGACTAGGCACAAAGGTAACCCTATGTACAACGCATTGCAGAAGTCAAGCCTCGAAGTTACCAATGCGTGCACTACCGTCTTTAGGTCTTTCAACTCTAGGAAGGGGCACAACTGGCGTATCAGCTGAAGCTGGTAGTAGGCACTCCTGGCCGTCGTGTCTATCTGGGCTGTCATTTGGAGCGACGGATCCAGGAGTACCCCCAAGCTGCGAACACAGTCTTTCGGGGGGGGGGGTGTAACCCCATCCAGAACTGGTTGACACACCTCCAAACCCAGGTTGTGGCATTTGACAGCAAGCACCTCCGTCTTGTCTGGATTCAGCTTCAGTTTGTTTTTCCTCATCCAGCCCATTACCATCTCCAAGCATTCATTCAGAGGAGACACACTATCCTTAGCTGATGATGTTGTCGAAGGTATAGAGAAATATATTTGTGTGTCATAAGCGTGCTGATAGCACCCCACCCCATGCCTCCAGATGATCTCTCTCAGTGGTTTCATATATATGTTAAACAGCATTGGGGAAAGGATGGCACCTGGTGGTACACCACATAGCAGCTCCTTCTTTGAAGAGCAGCTATCCCCAAGCATCACCATCTGGAAACTGCCCGAGAGGTAGGACCAGAACCACTGAAGCACAGTGCCCCCAATTCCCAATTCCTCCACATATTGAAAGCCGCTGAGAGGTCCAGGAGTACCAACAGGGACACACTCCCCCTGTCAATACTCAGGCATAGATCATCCACTAAGGTGACCATAGCTGTCTCAACTCCGTATCCTGCCCTGAAGCCGGTTTGAAATGGGTCTAGAAAATCTGTATCATCCAAAACTGCTTGGAGTTGGAAGGCAATTGCCCTCTTGATCACCTTGCCCCAAAACAGAATATGTTGGAATGGAGCCTGCCAGCCCGATGCTGCCCCTTATTGCATATCCATTGTGCCCACATAAAATACCTCAAATACGCTTCCATTTATTTGTTTATTTATTTATTTATTTATTTATTTTGGATTGGTTGGGATCCACATAGGAATGAAGGGAATGCACTGAGATCGTATCTTGAGTGAAGAAAGGATCAGTTGAGATTCACATAGGAATGAAGGGAATGCACTGAGATTGTATCTTGAGTGAAGAAAGGATCAGTTGAAATAGCTTGCTAAAATGCAAATTGTCTGTTCACTTCTTTGTGGAATTATGAATTTACAGGATTATATCTGTCTGCAGTCATGATTAAATCAGAAGAATTAACACAGATCAAGCACATAAGAGGTTTTTCTTGGGATAAAAAAAAAACGCTTGAATCAAATGATGTGTGGACTTCAATTGGTCTCATTAAATAAACTCCTTTGTGCAAATAGCTCCGCCTAATGCTTTCCCCAGGAAAAAAGAAGAAATAAACAAAAGAGACTCAACACTACAGGAAACCAGCACAGCACAAATTTAAAATGTACAAAGGCAGCCAGTGATCCAGCCAGGCAGATAAACGGTGTGTTTGTTGTGGAGAAGTCATAAATGTTGGAGAGCCTGCCTTGATCCGAACCAACTTTTTTACAACTGTAATAAAGAATAAGGATACTTTCATCTCCACCCTGTGCAAGAAGGAAAAGATGAGTACCACATCATCTGAAAACATCAGACTTATGGATGCTTGTACTGAATCCCATCAGCTCTCCCACACACACACGCAACATACAGAAACAGTTGGCAATGGAATCACACCACCAGCTTAATTGGAGCTTAGGAACTGATTTGCTATCCTTAGGCCTCTGTTTCTTACAGTGAGTGACAAGTTATGATAGAAGAGAAATTTCCCGTCTCCCAAATGCTTTAAGGGCATATAGCAAGGGTGCACAACCCACACCTCCAAGGACTTAATTGCATATGTCAAGAGAGCCCTGAACATACACACACCGCAAGTTCTCTCTTCCATCAGTCCAGGTTCAGATCGCTCTGTACTCATGGATAGCAGCAACAAGAAAAGATCAGTCAGCATCAGGCTTGCTGGCAGAGGAGAATAGAGAGAAGACTTTCTACTCTCTCCCCAATCAATCCTCATTCAAATTGCTCTTTCCCCACTGCTGCTACCAGTTCCCCATCCCCTAAATTGGCATCACATGCAGCCCTTGGGGCCAAAAAGGTTGTGCACTGCTGCTATACAGTCTACTAGAGCTGATTGACTGGAATCTCCTATGTGACTCCTTGCCTGGAATCTCCTGGAAACATTGCCCTCATTCTTAATTGCTCTCATTTACCTGGCATGATTGGTTACATATAGACATGATAGCACCAAAATTGTTACATGACCCTGATAGGCAGGGATTACCCATGTGACTAATCTAGGAAGGATTAAGATGCATCAAACAGGTAGACAATACTACTGAAGCAGCAGCCTGGAATAACAATAGCACCAAATAGAATGTGGGCTGTTGGTACACGTGGATGGGTGCAACCAGATGATATCTCAACCCCTAGGCAGGTAACTAGTTCATTACCAACACACGACCCTGAGTGAAGGTAGAAGGGGGTAGTGGCACACGACTGGATTTCTCACACTGAGCAATTTTCCACTTGGAGGGGAGTTGCAGCACAGGGCCGAAAGCACTGCCACCACAATGACTAAGTCTGGATCCATCCCATTCAATACAATCAATACATTCAATATATGGTTGAAGACATGGTTATACCTAGCTTAATATATTTTTTCACAATGTGATTGATTGATTGATTGATTGATTGCATTTATATCCCACCTTTTTTATCCAAGGAACCCAAGGTGGCATACATAATCCTCCTCCTCTCTGTTTTATCCTCACAACAACAACCTTTTGAGCTAGGAAGTGCTGAGAGTCTGTGATTGGCCTGAAGTCAGCCAGTTGGTTTCCATGGCCGAGTAGGGACTAGAACCCAGATCTCCTGACTCCCAGTGCAACAGTCTAGCCACTACACCACACTGGCTCTCATCCAGTGAATATTAAATGAAATGTTGACTTGAATGTTATCTTCAGTAAAACGTGGGCCAGATCTACACCAAGCAGGATACCGTGGTATGAAAGCGGTATACAAAAGGCAGGAGCCACACTACTGCTTTATAGCAGTACTGAAGTGCACTGACAACTGTTGGGGCCCATTGATACATACATATACTGCTATATCCTGATTGGTGTGGCTCCTGCCTTTTATATACAGCTTTCATACTGCTTTCATACCACTATATCCTCCCTGGTGTAGATTTGGCCTAAGTATCAATTTTTAGTGCTGACATCAAGGAAGATTTTTGACTTTAAGGTCTTTTGGTAGTGCACCCCCTAGTCATGCTTTGAATCAACCAATATGGAGGTGCTGCACATGATACATCACTCCAATACAAAACAAATAACCACCAGTAGCACATCCAGTATATGTGTGTGTGTGTGTGTGTATATATATATAATAGATTTTAAAATGTGAAACATTTAGGTATAAAACATCACCTTCAGTCATGCTTATTATTCAGCCATCTTGTTTCCTGTCCACTGTTACCTCTAAAGTTCCAGAAGCATTTAGTGAGGAGAGAGAAGAATATTTAGAAACATCAGGGTTGTCAGGGCTGCATTATCCTGTGAAAATGAAGCTTTTGTAGGAAAAAGGGTTTCACCATTTTGATTAAGGGAAGTCTCTCATAGCAACATTAGAATGAAAGTACTTGATTATATATATATATATATATATATATATATATATATCCCCACAGGCTCCCAACAATGTAATACTAAAGTAAATATCATAGCAAAGATACTAAAACAAAGTCATGCCACTGAAATATATAGTAAGTATAATTATCAGTTGTTAAAATCTTGTGCTATAAGTGGTCTGCAAAGAGTTCTATGACACATCTGCACCAAGCAGGACATTGCACCATGAAAGTGGTAGAAAAGTGGTATATGGAATGTGTTCTATAGGCCACAACAGTTGTCAGTGCACTTCAAGACTAATCTCCTCCATATCCAGTGGAATTTTAGAATGTTTTTTAGGATGTTTTACTGCTATTTTAATTGTGTGTACCATGTTTTTAATCAGTTTTATGTATTTTATCTTATTTTATATTTGCTGTTGTTCCCCACCTCGATCCAAATGGAAAGGCAGGTAAGAAATAAATTTATTATTATGATTATTATTATTACCATAAAACAGTAGTGTAGATCTTGCCCTAGTTTCAAGTTGTTGCCAGTGAACATCAACAATGGAAGCTACCAAGTAAAAACTTAGGATGTAAACAATTATCAATACTTACTAAACTGTTAAGTGTTTTTCCTTTCACTTTATTTACTTCTTCATTTCTTACATCTTATAACTTTTTTATGTTCCTCTGCTTGAAACTGTTTTAATACTTGATGATCTAATTTGAATTGATTCCTTATTACTGCCTTCTCAGTATGTTCCTGACTTTTGAGAGGGTATGTGAACATGCTTTTTAAAACTGATTGCATACCGATTCCTTATTTACATTATTATTTCTCTCACTTAGACAATTGTATCCTATTACTTTTTTTTAAAAAAAACCCATAGGTATGGTCAAGTTTTGTTTTTGTTTTTCTCTCCCAGAATTTTTGAGCCAACCTGTTTCACCCAAATTCTCTATATAATTCTTTCTTTCAATTCATATACTTTAAGTACTCAATTGCTACATTTTTTCTGGATTGTATGTCTATAAACAATTCATCCTTATTGGATTTTTATGAGTAGTATCCAATTTTAGCCCTACTTAGAGTAGATCATTGAAATAAATTGGACTTAAATTAGTCATGACAAACTTAAGTTCCATTCATTTCAATGGCTCTACTTTAAGTTAAGGGGCAGGACAAATAGCTCTACTCTAGGTAGGATTAACATTGGATAGGACCTTATGTTTGCACTCAGATTCAATTCTCCCCCCGCCCTTATTTTGCTTCCTTTAACTCGTTATCAGTATTATTAATCACTATTCTCCTAAATTGAACCATATCTGTGGTTATTTATCTTTATCTTTTTTTTTCTTTTTTCCCCTTTTCATTTTCCCTTGGATGTAAAATGTATTCCATCTTTGTTCTTCCTACAATTTCACATCCTCTTTCTTTATTTCCCACCACTACTGTTACTATCTTCTATCATTCTGCAAATTTCTTCCTCTCCCATTTAGAAATATGTCTCTGCTTCCAGCTATAACAATCTTTCTCTCATAAAAATCTACACTGGTTTTAAATGATTAGTTGCAGTTTTCCAAATTTATATGTCTTTCAAATCAACCTGCATTTCCCAAATATTCTAATACTTTTCCTAGTATTTAACGAAATTACTGTCAATGGTTTTTAAATTTTTGTTCATGTTTCTTTTCACTATACCCAATGCTGTCAACTTCATTCATCATTCTGTTCATGTTTAGAAATATGAACATACACACTAATATTGTCTAAGATCTTCTATTTTTCTTTTTCTTTTTCGATCTGCCAATTCCTCAAGTTATAACAATAAATGACAGCCTGTCTCAAAGAGAGCATAGTCGCCTGAGTTGTTTGGGTAGAATTCTTATATTCTGATTATCTTTTTTCCTTCTACTCCTTTGTATATGGCAACTAAGCAAACTGTTTACTTGGCAAACATTCTGATCAGCCTTTTTATGTTCACTCCCATGTTTTGAGAGTGGTCAGATGCATATTTTGCTCACGTTCTGCTCAGTGGAAACCGTTCCAAAACCGGGCAAAGTCTCTGTCTTTGGAACTGCAGACAGCCATCACTGTCTTTGTTTAGCCTCAGAATCCTAGAAGTATGTATGCAGAACCCAGTAATATATTTTTCCAAATTTAGCGCTTTTTGAAAATGATGCAGGCTTTTGTTTAAAAACAACAAAAACTCCCATGAGTTTTCTACAATCAACCATGGTCTCCCCTGCCTGCTACTATCTACAAGAGTCCAAACCTCCTGACCCCTGTTTTTGTGTGATTAGTGTATTCAAATGTGAGATGTCCACTTTATTAATGTTGGAATGATAATGTTTCTGTTTTGGCCTTGAATGCAGCCTTGGTCTCTTATTTTCAAGGTTCCCAGTACACTGTGGAACTGTGTGAGAGGCATAAGTGTTTATGTGATTAAATAGTGTGTAAGATCAAGTTTCACCTATTTTCCAAAGCAAATAATTTATAAAATAGCAAAACAAGAATATATGTAAATTTCTATATCAAGATTATTTCCCCAGCATTCAATAAAGGGTCTCCATTACTCCATAAATTTGCAGATCCGTTGTCTGCCATCTCTCAATAATTTTGATTTTCAATAATTGTGCAATTTGCCAGACTTTAATAAATCATTTTTTAGGTGCAATTGGTTTTCTATTTTTGCATTTCTCTCCATACTGTAGGCTATGAGGAAGAGGGGGTGAGAAGTGCAATTTCCTGGCTCCAAGGTCAGAGCCAGGAAACCAAACTATCCTATTCCCCTGGGGGGGGGCATATGATCACTTCCTAACATAGTTAAATACACAGTGATTCAAACCCAGACTTTTAACAACAAAGCATTTAAAGCCCTCAACCTGGATGGGTGGATGTCTCAGGGTTCATCTACACCTAGAGCTCTTTTGAGATGGGGGAGGGTTGATCGCGACATTTTCTTCTTCAGCAATCATCCCTCATGGGGCACATGCCAGCGCGTTTGCCCACAATTTAAGGAGAGCCGTTCCATGGCGAATTTTTTTGTGTGACTCCTGACTCTTGTGCAAGACCAGAGTTGCAATCCTGCATGAAGGTGAGATTTTTAAACAGCAACAACACATACACACACTCAGTGCTGAAAGACCCCGAGACCCATCCAGAACATGTCGACAATGCTCTCCCCTCAACCCCAGTACTCATGGGCTCACTCCGCACAGCTGGTTGCTTGTTTGTTGAGCCCCGCTACTCGCAAGGAACAGCAACAGCTTTGCGAGGGGAGGGCACACCAGTCATGCACCTTGGGATTTTTGCGAGAACGGGGAAAAATGGGACAAAAGCTGTCATCAATTATTTTATTTATTTATTTATTTCATTTCATTTCTAACCCACCTCTCCATCTAGATCGAGGCGGGGAACAATACTAAATATAAATATAAAAACAATAAAATAGATAAACCATTAAAACAGATAAAAACAAATACATTATTTAAAACATCTTAAAATTAAACTGGATAGGCCTGCCGGAAGAGAGCAGTCTTCACGGCTTTCTTAAATTCCAGAAGACTGCTAATTTGTCGAATCTCCTCCAGCAGGCCATTCCACAGCCTGGGAGCGGCAGAAGAGAAGGTCCTCTGGGTAACACTCTTCAGCATAGTCCTGGCTGATTGGAGTAAATTCTTCCCAGAGGACCTGAGTGTGTGGGGCGGATTATACGGGAGAAGGCGATCCGGCAGGTAACCTGGACCCAAACCATGTAGGGCTTTAAAGGTAATAACCAACACTTTATACATCGCCCGGAAACTAATGGGCAGCCAGTGGAGTGATTTTAAGATCACCTAGGGGTGTTATGTGGTCACCCCTAGGTGTACCGGTGACCAACCTGGCTGCCATATTTTGAACTAATTGAAGTTTCCGGACTAGGCACAAAGGTAACCCTATGTACAGCGCATTGCAGAAGTCGAGCCTCGAAGTTACCAGTGAGTGCACTACCATCTTTAGGTCTTCCAACTCTAGGAAGGGGCGCAGCTGGCGTATCAGCCAAAGCTGATAGTAGGCACTCCTGGCCGTCGCATCTATCTGGGCTGTCATTTGGAGCGACGGATCCAGGAGTACCCCCAAGCTGCGAACACAGTCTTTCAGGGGGGGTGTAACCCCATCCAGAACTGGTTGACACACCTCCAAACCCAGGTTGTGGCCTTTGACAGCAAGCACCTCTGTCTTGTCTGGATTCAGCTTCAGTTTGTTTTTCCTCATCCAGCCCATTACCGCCTCCAAACATTCATTCAGAGGAGACACACTATCCTTAGCTGACGATGTTGTCGAAGGTACAGAGAAATATATTTGGGTGTCATCAGCGTACTGATAGCACCCCGCCCCATGCCTCCGGATGATCTCTCCTAGCGGTTTCATATAAATGTTAAACAGCATTGGGGAAAGGATGGCACCTTGTGGTACACCACATAGCAGCTCCTTCTTTGAAGAGCAGCTATCCCCAAGCATTACCATCTGGAACCTGCCCGAGAGATAGGGCCGGAACCACTGAAGCACAGTGCCCCCGATTCCCAATCCCTTCAGGCGTTCCAGAAGATTACCATGGTCTATGGTATCAAAAGCTGCTGAGAGGTCCAGGAGTACCAGCAGGGACACACTCCCCCTGTCAATACTCAGGCGTAGATCATCCACTACGGCGACCATAGCAGTCTCAACTCTGTGTCCTGCCCTGAAGCCGGTTTGAAATGGGTCTAGAATATCCTGGGAAACCTGGTTGGTCATCCCTAGATCGCCATTGGATCAGCTGTGCATCATGTGGCCCAATAGGGATGACCTCGATATTATTCCAAAATAAACAATTGGTGTGGATAAGTCCTCATTTGCAGTTTCTCCCATATTCACATTTTTCAAATCTTAAGTTCTTTCTCTCCTGACAATGAAGAACTTTGATTCCCCCCCACAAAAAAAACCTTTGTGAACCTTTCTTATCAAAATTGAACTGAAATCCTTACTCATCTCTGCTCTAAGTGAGTTACTGTAAGATGAAAGAATGGGGTTCACTTACCCTATGAATCAAAAGAGGCATCTAGATAGATCAGTAGGGCCAGATGAACGTAGTTTACACTGCACTGCATCAGCAGCACATATAGAAGGTAGCACCAATCTCCCTTGCTGGATGGGTACCAGTATGTTTTAAAGAATGCTGCTGCTTTGCTACTAAATGCCTCTTTTATGTGTGTGTTTTTAAAAGAAGATAAAACCCCAGCAGACTCAAGGTCTATCACTAGCATCTTTCTTTAAAATATAAAGAGGCACAAAGTTGATTGTTCCCATGCTGAAGCAGACGATATGTTTAGAAATACTAACATGGCCTTGCAGAACAAACTGGCTTCCATCTTCTAAGGAGCCAAAGCTGTTTTTAAGTTTTAACAAAGAACAAAAACAAGTTTCCAGTCTTGCATTAAAGATTCTACAAGCAAAATAGCACAACTTTCAACAACAGTTTAATTTTCTGTTTCTGAGGGATGAGGAAAATGTTTGCATTCTTATCCATTTTTCCCATATTATCAGAAAAGCATACTACTACATTTCTTTACAGCTGCCTATAAAGAGAATCCATTGGAAAAACGGCATGGTATAATATGGCAAATTAACCTTTACAAAGGTTTAGGAAAAGGCATTTGTTCAAATTTGGGTGATAACTCACTATCAGTTTCTTTTCCTGGCTCACATCTTGAGATGAACAGATTGCAATCTGTTGTACTTTCAAGACTTTAACAATGTTTATGTTGTTGCTTCCTTCCAAATAAGACACAAAGAACAGTCTGGTGTTGTTGTTTTTCTAATGATCCCCCTTGTTCTAATAATAATAATTATCATTATTATTATTATTATTTATTATTTATTTATTTAATTACATTTATATACCGCCCCATAGCCGAAGCTCTCTGGGCAGCTTACAAAAATTAAAAGATTGAATGTTAAAAACTCAATATACAAAATTTTAAACCATGAAATATAAAACAGCTGATATTTAAAACATTTTAAACTTTTAAGCCTGGCCAAAAAAATCAGTTAAAAACCTCAACTTAAACTGTTAAAATACCTGGGAGAAAAGAAAAGTGTTGACCTGGCGCTGAAAAGATAACAGTGTTGGTGCCAGGTGGGCCTCATTGGGGAGATAGTTCCATAATTGGGGCCACCACAGAGAAGGCCCTCTCCCTTGTTGCCATCCTCCGAGCTTCCTTCAGAGTAGGCATCCGGAGGAGGACCTTAGATGTTGAGTGTAGTGCACCAGTAGGTTCATGACGGGAGAGGCGTTCCATCAGGTATTATGGTCCCAAGCTGTGTAAGGCTTTATAGGTTAAAACCAGCACCTTGAATCGGGCTCGGAAATGTACAGGCGGCCAATGTAAGTGGGCCAGAATCGGTCTTAGATGTTCAAACCTTCTGGTCCCTGTTACCAATCTGGCTGCTGCATTTTGTATGAGCTGCAGCTTCTGAACTGTCTTCAAAGGCAGCCCCACATAGAGCGCATTGCAGTAATCTAACTTGGAGGTTACCAGAGCACAGACAACTGAAGCCAGGTTATCCTTATTCAGATAGGGCTGTAGCTGGGCCACCAACCAAAGTTGGTAGAAGGCACTCCGTGCCACTGAGGTCACCTGCCCCTCAAGTGACAGAGATGGTTCTAGGAGAACCCCCAAGCTACGAATCTGCTCCTTTAGAGGGAGTGCAACCCCATCCAGAACAGGTTGAGCACCCTCCATCTAGTCAGAAGAACCCCCCACTAACAGCATCTCAGTCTTGTCTGGATTGAGTTTCAGTTTATTAGCTCTCATCCAGTCCATTGTCATAGCCAAGCACCGGTTCAGCACATCCATCTCCACAGGCTCACCTGATGAAGATGAAAAGCAGAAATAGAGCTCCGTGTCATCAGCATACTGATGACAACACACTCCAAAACTCCGGATGACTGCACCCAACAGTTTCATGTAGATGTTGAATAACCCGGGGGACAAGACTGACTTCTGCAGAACCCCATACTGGAGAATCCACAGGGCTGAGCAATGTCCTCCAAACACCACCTTCTGGAGCTGACCCGTCAAGTAGGAGTGGAACCACTGCAATGCAGTGCCTCCCACTCCTAACACAGCCAGTCATCCCAGAAGGATACCATGTTTGATGGTATCGACAGCCGCTGAGAGATCAAGGAAGATTAACAGAGTCACATTCCCCCTATCCTTCTCATGACAGGTCATCACACAGGGCGAACAAGGCTGTTTCCATGCCAAAATCAGGCCTGAACCCCAACTGAAATGGATCCAGATAATCAGTCTCATCCAAGAGTGTCTGGAGCTGGCTCGCAACCACCTTTTCAAGAACCTTGCCCAGAAATGGAACATTTGCCACCGGCTTATAGTTATTAAGAATTTCTGGGTCCAGGGAAGCTTTCTTTAGGAGTGGTCTCACTACTGCCTCTTCAGGAGGCCTGGGACCACTCCCTCTCACAGAGAGGCATTGATCACTTCCCTGGCCCAGCCAGCTGTTCCATCCCTGCTAGCTTTCATAAGCCAAGAGGGGCAAGGATCCAATACAGAGGTGGTTGCACCAACCTGTCCAAACACCTTGTCCACGTCATCGAGCTGTGCCATCTGAAACTCATCCAAGAAAACAGGACAAGCCTGTGCTCTGGATACCTCACTTGATTAAGCCTGCTATAACACTTAAGTTTAAGTCCTGGTGGATGCCAAAGACTTTATTCTGGAAGTGCCTAGCAAATTCAGAACTGCGGGCCTTTGATGGTTCTACCATGTCCTTGGGGCCAGCATGTAGAAGCCCCCAGACAACTCTGAAAAGCTCCGCTGGGTGGCAGATTGATGATTTAATAGTGGCAGCAAAGTTTTTTTTTTCCTGCCCTCACTGCCCCTGAATACAGCTTACCATAGGCACTTATCAGTGTTTGATTGCTTCCACCATGAGTTAATCTCCATCTGCACTCAAGCCATCTCCTATTTTGTGTCATCACTCTCAGCTCTGGGGTATACCATGGATAGGCTGACCAGATAAAATCCAGGTCAGGGCTCATGTAACTTTAACAGTTGTAGAGAAAAGGGAATTTCAGCTGGTGTCATTTGTATGCAATTAGTTCCTGGTGAAATTCCCTCTTCATCACAACAGTTAAAGGTGCAGGCACTATACTAGAGTGACCATATACAAAAGAAGGCAGGGCCCCTGCAACTTTAACAGTTGTGATGAAGAGGGAATTTCACCAGGAACTAACTGCATACAAATGACACCAGCTGAAATTCCCTTTTCTCTACAACTGTTAAAGTTACATGAGCCCTGACCTGGATTTTATCTGGTCACCCTAACCATGGAGCCATACGAGCTCTACACAGGAGAGGGTGCTCAGGAGCAATCATGTCAACCACCCAGGTCATCTCTGCATTCCACAGATCAACCAGGGTTTCGACAGGAGAGCCAGCCTTATCAGCCTGAAAACTCCGCAGAGCCTTTTGGAAATCATCTGGATCCATTAGTCTCTGGGGGTGGACCATCTTAATGTAAGTCCCCCACTTTCAGATCACCATCTCCATGTCCAGTGGAAAAAAATCAGGTCTAGTGTTGGGCCAGTGGCACGTTGGGCCAGTCCCATGGTTGTCATGGAAACCATGAAATCCTGAGCTGCCCCAGATAAAATGCCCTAGGTGTGAATGTTGACATCCCCCAGAACCAACAGTCTGGGGACCTCAACAGTGCACCCCAGACACCTCTGTCAGCTCACCTAGGGAGTCTGTTGAGCAGCAGGGTTGGCGGTACACCAACAGAATCCCAGTACAAGGTGCAACACTCCAGACTAGTAGTGTAGATGTCACCCGGAGCGTCGTCGCTCTACTGAGAACTAGGCCACAAAGCCTAGTTCTCAGTAGTCTGGAAGCAGCGGATGGCAGTGGACGGCAGCAGGGAAGGCCGCAGGGAAGTGGGGACCCCTGGGGACCCCTCCCTCTCTTTCCTTCCCTTCCCTCCCCTCCCCCACTCATGCTCCTTACCTGTGGCCTTCCCCGCCGCCACCGCCACCGCCCCGTACTACTGCTAAACAGGCTTTCCAGCCTGTTCGTCAGTACAGAGCCACACCGAGTGATGGCGACATCACTCGGCGCTTCTCTGTGTGAACAGGCCAGAAAGCCTATTTAGCAGTAGCACGGGGCAGTGCGGTGGTGTGTGTGTGTGTATAAGGAGCGCGAGTGGGGGGAGGGAGCACAAGTGGGGGGAGGAAGGGCCGGCCCATTGTTTTTCCCCATAGACTTGCATTGGGGGAAAGCTTTCTTTCCCCCAATGCAAACCTATGGGGAAAACACTGTAATCGGTTTGATCGAATCCGATCAAATCCGGGTACCCCCCCCCCCCCCGATATGATCGGACCCCCCAAAAAATATATATTGGAATTTCCGATTACGAGACGATAATTTCAGCCGTGCAAATCCCTAGTTTTGGAAAGGTGATATCCTTCATCAGGAGCTACAATTTAAAAAATATGATTATTTAAAATGGATTTAACAATGTTAAAATCAAATCAAAATAAAAAAGCAAGGACAACACCCAAATTGACCTATCAGATGCTAAACCTCTTCTTTTACTATAGTATTGAAGTATTTTTTCAGAACTCTTAACATGTACTGCATGAGTCTCAAAACACATTTAATGACACATTGTATCTTAGAACCACCTGGCCATCCAAATGCTTAACAAATGAGAGGAGCAGTTACCTATTTAAATTTATTAGGTGTCCTTAAAATGCAAATAATGACTAAGTTCATAAGCAGTACTATGTCTATTGCTTTTTACTCTTTACACACATAAGGATTTCAGAGTTATAGCCTGTACTATGTAAATATCAGCTGACAATTCTTGACAGGTGGTATTTTGTACCAGACTGGTTGCACAAAGCATAATCCGAGAAAGAAGGAGATGTTTGTTTTTCTTGTGAAATGTCCATATGTCACAAAAGACGAGTAAGTTCTTGAAATGCCCCTAAAGGTTATTGGGACTTTTGTTAGAAGGAATACATATGATAAAGTCTTAACCTAAGACACAGCACATAAATATCCCTGCATTAGACAAATGAGCCATGTATGGCATATTAATGACAAGCACTGACCTGCGAAAACTGATAAGTTGCCCCCAAAGGCTAAAGAATGGGGAATTCCAAGCTTTTATTCAGCGTCCTGATAGGGAGCTGTGTTTGTAAAGTTGATTCCCGCTTGTACTTAAAAGTCAAGGTCATATGTTTTTTATGAGCAGTGATTAAATAGCTTCTATAGACCGTAGTCGCTGTGTCTCATAGAGATTCTGCTTGTACTTAGCATTATTGGTGTGCCTGATAGACACAGTGAAAAGCTATTAGGGCTGTTGCATCTTTATCGTATACACATGTTCCATTCTAATAATGAATCATTCAGTCCTGTAGGAGCTACTGATTTTAATGATAGGCTCTAAAATATGCCTTGATAACAAAGAACTTTGCGGATTTCTGAGGTCCCACATCTAAACCAGGTAGGGTGACCATATGACAGGAAAAAAACCAATTCTTCAGGAGTTTTGGTAACAAATCCAGGAAGGGGAATTATGAAATTTGACGAAAAATTTGGATTTTTCCCATCCTACCCAGCCAAAGGGCAGCTCTACTTTAATGAGAATAAACAAAAATGCTTGCAGCTCTGCCATTTTTAAAGATAAAGAAATGAAACTTGTCACCATGATAGCTTTAAGGAAAGGCTTTAGCCATGCCAAATTTTAAGTAGATCCATTCATCCGTTGATTTTTAGGATTTTTTTTTTCAAAGATTGAGGTTTTAAAATACATTTTATTTTTAAAAAAACTTGTCATTTTTAAAGGCAAAGAGATGAAATTTTGCACCATGATAGTTCTCAGATAGCACTTTAGCCTTGCCAAGTATGAAGCAAATCTGTTCATCCTCTGATTTTTAGGGATTTTTTAAAGTTTGGGGTTTTAAATAATTGTTTTTTTAAAAAACGGTCATTTCTAAAGGTAAAGAGATGAAATTTGGCACCATGATAGATCTCAGTTAGGGCTTTATCCTTGCCAAGTTTGAAGCAGATCAGTTCTTCCATCTTTTAAAATTATTTTGTTTAAAAAAACCACTAGAGTTATATCCTTCAAACTCAGGTTGTCAAACCTCCTCTTTAGGGTAATGCAGCTGGAGAATTTTCAGCTCTTGGCATCAAGAGAATCTCAAGTTTTTAGCTAAGAAGTGCTGGCCAAGCAGGGCACCTTTCCTTTTGCAGATTTGGTGGACAGTCAGGCACCTGTAGCTCAGCAGAGGTGAGAGATCCACAGATCAAAATGTGGGAAAGGAGAGGTCAGTCAAAGCAGCCCACAGGGCAAAACAGAACAGGCCAAAGGCCTTTTTCTCAGAGTTCTGCATCATGGGCGATGAAGAGTCATCCTTAGAGAAAATTTTTCATGACCAACAGTGAGGTGTCAGTTGAGAGAGAGTCTCTCACCTTTGTGGATGTCCTGTTGATGTGGATGTTGAAACCTGGCATGTTGTTGATTTGCTTTGCTACCCCTTCCCTTCCATTTCACTTTGTTCACTTGTGAGCTAGGCTTTGGCTCAATTCGGATGACACGATAGTCAATGGTGGGTTGACTAACCCTAACCCTCATGCTAACCCTAGGGGGCACTCCCCACACAATATGGTAATAAATAATCAACTGTGGTGTGAATGAGGATGAGCGCTGAGTTGACTATGGCAGCATTTGGATGACACAATAGTCAAAACAACTGACGATTGTTTCCCCCACACCAGTTGTTTATTGTGTCATCTGAATTGAGCCTCTGTCTGCACTGCTGGCATGCAATGCAGAATGTTTGAAGTGCATGTCAGAGAAAAATAGATAGATTTGTGGCTTGGGCTGGCTGGCATATCTCTTAGAGACAGAGTTAGACTGAAGACACAACTCAGAAACGGCTGTAGCTTAGCCCTGAGAGGCTGGTGTGCCACACAGAGCCTTTTAAGAGCATCTCAGAGTCCAGTATTGGTGCAGACAGAGGTGGCTGATGATGGAGTTTTTTAAAAAACAAAAGTCACCAGATGTGACCAAGCTATAAGCTGGCACCCTACCCCCAGCCACAGGGTACAAGTGCACAGCCTGGCTAGACTGTTGGGAGACTTTGGTAGAGAGAGCGGGGGGATTGTTTGAGGCAGGAAGCTGGAGATGTCGGCAGGCTGGCATAAGGCAGAGAGAGGCTGAAGGCAACCCAGATTCACCTGTAGCTGGGCCCTGAGAGGCTGGCTTGCCACCCAGAGTGTTTTAAGAGTGCATCAGAGTTGAGCAGGTTTGCAGGAGGAGAGAAGGTGGAGGCAGCTGGTGGTGGAGTTTTTCAAAGTAAGAGTCACCAGACATGACCAAACAATAAGCAATACCCCTGGCCACAAGTGTGCAGCCCGGCTGGATCATCGGGAGACTTTGGCAGAGAGAGAGAGAGAGAGAGAGAGAGAGAGAGAGAGAGATTGTTTGAAGCTGGATGCTTTGGTTTGGCTGCAATGACTTAGAGAGAGAGACAACAGAGGCTGCACAGACAACACAGAGACACCCGTTGTAACTTTGCCCTATGGTGCTGGAAGGCAACACAGGGCATTAGAAAGAGGGTCTCAGAGTCGTGTGTTTGTGCAGTAAGTAGACAGGAGTTCAAAATCTGTATGTGAGAAGTGGTGTTAACATGCAAGCCTTGAGAAGCTAATGTATATAAGTGAGAAGTTTGAATGGGCAGTGTCTGCCGCCCATAATACCCACCCTAATGTTAGAGTAGAGAAACTTCTGACAATCATACACAAGGTTAAAAAAAATTGAAATTTAAAAATAAAAAAGCCAGCCAGTTGGCAGCAAGCCCTGTATCCTCACTCAGCAGGAGAATGTATCACACAGAGTATAGCAAAAGCTACAAAAGTAGGAGTAAGTGAAGTTAATTTCAGATACGTTATTCTTTATTTCAGTGATTTTAATATTAAGATGTTATGTAGAACAGATTTGTCTTAATTGTGTACTGTAAAATCAGACATGTGACCAAGGCTATGTTCAGGTGGGCACACCCCCTTGGTGCTGGACACGTCCCCTGGGGTCAGACATGTTGGTGGGCATGCCCCCTTGAGAGCCGACCATGTTGTCCTCCTTTTTGGTTTCCAACATATGGTCACCCTAAGCAATCCCATCATGCCACTTTCAAAACTGGGAGGAACTTCAGAAGCTCTTCACATGCAGCATGAGGAGTTTGTTAGCCATATTGTCTCAAGGGCTGACAAATACTTGGAACAATCAGTAGGTTGCTCCATAGTCCTATCTTGAGAACCTTTCTCTGCAATAAAACGGGGAGCTTTATATCAGGCAATGACATGGTATTGGCTCTCTGGTATCACCTGATTCCCAGGACAAATAGGATTTGGAGCTTTTGTGGTCATGTCCTGGCTAGAACTGCTTGCAGTTCCATTTTATCAGCAGCAAATCCCAATGGCAAAGGTAACTGGGAGCCAGCGCTATTTGATCTGCAGGGCTTCCAGTTCAAGCTCCATGGCACCCAACAGAGAGAATGTTCAGATCATTCCTAATAACCTGCCAACTTAGGATAAGACTTCATGAATATGATGAAGGGAACTCTAGTCCACAAAAGCTTAAGACATATTCAATTTGTTAGACCTTAAGGTGACACAAGACACTTGTTTGTGACACTTCAAAAACATAGAGAAATTCAGTTCCCAACAGACAAAATGCATTTTATTTTTAGGAGGGTTTACAAACTGAGCTTGTTCTCTTCTACCAAACATTTCAACAAAAGCAACCTCTGAATCCTCCTCCTCCTCCTCCTCCTCCTCCTCCTCCTCCTCCTCCTCCTCCTCCTCCAGTGTACTTATATTTCCATTCCTCTCTATATAATTTCAGGACTCATTTCCATCTGCAAAAGCTTGCTCCCAGAAGCTCATCAGACCTCATCACTAAGTGGGGAGGAAATATACCCAAAGACACAGAATTTTGAATGCAAGCTATTGAAGATTTTACGTAATTATACAAAATGCACTATTCGTGTTTCACTGTCAGCTCAGAATTTTAACTTATGCTAAGGAAGCCTTGATGCCAGTCTGTACACAATTAAAAATCTTTTTTTGCTCTGCCTGGGTGTCATAAGTTGGCATTAGTGAATTCCATGATTAATTATTAACAAATACCAGAAGTCAAAGATGTGTCTGTTTTTTCCCCAATCATAATTCAGGGTTTTATCTGCCTTCTTGAATGCTTTCCCTGACTTTCATCCCTTGGTTTCTATCTGCACAACATTATCATGCACACTTTCCATGAAGGGATTGCACCGTGTCCGCAACAGCCTGCCAAACAGCTGTCAAGAGCCTCATTCTGCTGAGAATCAAGGGGTGTCATCAGACGAGTGTTTTATTGCACCCTTGTTACTGCCCACTCACAGGTTTTTGTGCATCCTTTTAACGACAATGTCCACCTCTCACATGACAAAACAGACCCTGGTAAATCCGACTTATTTTTTTAAAGTGAAACTTGCCGGCATTTCCTGCTGTGTGCAGGAAAAGCAGTGCAATAAAAACACCCACTGAATGGGCCACATGGTCATTGCTGCTTCCTCTTTCTTTCCCTGTGAAAAGAAATCATCACTATTGCGGGATAGCAGCAGGAGGCCATAGCAACTGTAGGAAAATGCAATTCCCCCCTCCCATCTGATGATGCTCAAGGTGTGTGCTTTCTGCATGTCTTGTTCCCTAGCAGAATCACTAGGACTTCAGGTGGGAGGAGTAACAGTGGCAGGGACTGTGTGAGGCACACAAATGGCCATGCTGGGCCACATTTGGCTCATGGGCAGTATGTTGCTGAGTATTCTGTTTTCCAGGCTGGAGGGATGCCCTCTGATGAGGAAATGGATACTGGGATGTAATCCAGAAACTGTGTAAGAACAGTTGTACACTCTTACTTGTGCATTCATATAGATCAGCAATCATGTACTGTACACAGATTGTACATGCACTGAACAAAAGGCATGAAAAGCCTCAAACATTCCTCCCGATGTGCAGAGGTTGAGGGGAAGGACCAGTGACTGCTGTCACATTTCCCTCCAAATGTTACTTGTATGTGTGGGCAACAGTACAAGAAGAGGGCTGAGGAATTTACAAAGGAGCATAAACTTAAAATAGCCATGTTTGTAATGTATAGACAATATCCAATTGTGTTTGATATATAGAATATAATACTCAATTCGTTATAAGATACAGAATATCAAATACTGAAAGTCAAAGAGTCAATAAATGCCATTGGCTCTCAACTACTAAATATTGTTAGAAGCATCATATATCACTTGTCAAATAGCCAATATCATGTCAACACTGATATCGAGTGTTTGGCAGATACTTGAAGTGAGATAGAATTCTTGGTTGAGCTTCCGATTAACTTCAGCTTTAGTGCAGGATCAAAAGTAGTGATAAGCTTTGAGATTTTCTGAACAAAGAATTATGTCCCTGGATCCATGTATAGGGCACGAGGCCAGAGGAGTGGTTTGGAAATGATTTGAACAAGTGGATTGAGTGGTGAATTAGGACAGACTGATCTGTGAAAGAGACCTTTTCCCTCACACAGGTGAAGAGATTTTTTTTCTGAGAAAAGGGAGGGGAAAAGTCTTATAAAGCACAGGCTTAACACTTCAGCAGAATGAACTTTCTAAAGTGCTCCCTTCTTCTTTCTCAGGAATATGTATGAGTCCTGTTCCATTTACTATCACTCTAATTTGTTGTAACTAATTCTTCAATGAATTAGTCTTAGTATGCTAATTACTATTATGTTGAGGTAGCCATTTATCCTTTCAGTTTATCTGCGAGTCGATTTGCCTTCTAAAAGCTTCTGCCACCTGTTTTTCTTTTCTTTAATAATGCAGCAAATCAAATTAACATTCCTTCAAAGAGGCCGATTTAACGGCAGAATGAAATTTCTTCAGTGCTCTAAGCACAAACCTTTTAAATGGAGGCATATAAATAGCACAACATGGTGGCACACTTTCCACCGAAAAATATGACTGAGCTAGAACTGCAGTATGTTAGCCACAAATTAATTAAAATGCTTCTCCATGATAGCTCGGAGAATTAGAAACATGATGTATAGCTGAAATGTGGGTAAAAAGCTTTCTGGAAGAGCACACATTTTCCACGTCTGAGGTTCCAAGTCTAATCCCTGGCATTTTCAGTAAAACAATCTGAAATGGCTGGGAAAAAAATACTTTGTCCAAGACCACGGAGGCTACTGCAGTAGACGGAACATAGACAGCTGCCTTACAGCAGGTCACACTAGCTGCGAGCGAAGGAGGCGAGACAATAAAGAGACAATACAACTGTATGGATTGAAAAACTGGCCACATTTATTAAATTTGATCTGCAAAGGGGGACCCCTGGGTGACTACTCCACTCTGCTGGCACTAGCTGATCAATGTAATCAGGCAAAACATTATTTCCTTGCTGGAAGTCGATTCTAGAATCTAGCTTTAGTATAGACTGGTAGTGGGTCATCAGGATCTTGGGCAGTGGTCATACTAAGTGACCCTTTTAACAGGAGACTGAATTTGGGATCTTCTGCATTCAAAGCTTGTGTCCTATCATTAAGCTAAGGTCCCTCTCAAGGACTACTGATTTGACCAAAAGCACATCCATATGGAGGTTTTATGGGATTTGACCAGGTTATTCAGTACATTAATTCAGTGGATGACAATTCCCCCTCCCTCCCCATTCCAACCACACTCAAGACAGGAACAACTTTGAAATATGCACTGGTTACATGTCACACCTTTTTCAAAAAGATCTTTGGTCAATATATGGGGAGGGCACATTTTAGGAAATACAGGCTATTTCAGACATTTCCCTACTGTGACATTTTGAATCCAATTGTGACAGTGACATATGCAAAAAAAGCTCACATGGGTTCACATACTCAGTTGTTCTTCTCCTGGGTATCTAGATTTCTACTTGCAAGAATTGTGCAGACTTCTATTTGCGGATGTGTTTGCTCTAGTATATTCTCTGCCATCCATTTCTTAATCAAAAATAAGGTGCACAGTCCAGAAACTGACTACTTCAATGAGAACTAGATTTAAGATAAACCTGACTACGCAAACTCTCCTTCCATTGGATCTTTGTGAAGCCTAGCTTAAGAAATACCCTGCACCTTTTTAACCTGATAGTACAGATTATTTTCATTATACTTTAATAAAGCTGGGATTTAAAAAAAAATGTATAGATTGTTGTCTTGTGTTTCTTTCTGTATTTGAGGCTGTCTTTCTTGTAGTCTGTGCATAGGATTCCAAGCATTTACTCGGAAGTAAACTCTGCTGGATAGAGTGGGATTTACCCTTTATTTCTAAATATACAAGCAAAGAATGTGTAAACAAGTCCCACTGAAATCAATAGAACTTACTTATAGCTGTAACTAGAGAATGTCATTTTGGGAGGTTCTTCTTAAACTTTGTTCATGAGTAAAAGGTTGATTGCATCCAATGGGTCTGACAGTGCCATCCTAGGAGTAAGCCACACTCAACAGAATGAGATTGACTTCTGAGTAAACACAGAGCTGATCTACACGCTAGGTTTTTAACATTTTATAAGGGTTACGAAAACTCTTTGGATCACATGACACACTCCCTTGGAGGATGTATACCCGAGGTTTTTTAAAACTCACTTCAGCTATATACAACAGTTTTACTTTTTTTTTTTTTTTTGGTTAATATTTTTATTAATTTTTTCAACAAACACATACACAAATAAACAATAATATAACATACAATAACATAAAACCAATTCCCCCCTCAACTACCCCCCGTGCTCCCCCCCCTTCCGAGACCGTCTCATTATCCTTCATCCTCTTTCCAAAATTTTAATGATTCTTTTGAAGGCAATTGTCCCTTCCCCGATCTTAAAACGTAATTCAAAAGGGGCGTCCATATTTCCCCAAAATCACTCTTCCTGGACATTCCCCTCTTTATTTTCATTTTACACGTCAACATATCATTCAAAGCTAAATCCCAAATTTCTTTATACCACTCTTCTATTGTATAACTTCGTTGCCCTTTCCAATTTTTAGCAATCAGTATTCTAACAGGTGCCAGGAGGTTGTTTACCAATTCTTTATTTATTATATCCTTATTCCTACTATCCCATATTGCTAGTAGAGCTAGCTTCGGGTTTAATTCCAACCTACTTCCAATTATATCACTTATTTCTTTACAAACCCTTACCCAAAATTTTTGTACTTGTTCACAGCTCCACCACATATGAAAATATGTCCCAACCTCCTGACACCCCCTCCAGCAATTCTTGGGCAATTTTTTATCAATCTGGTGAAATCTAACAGGTGTTAAATACCATCTCCAAACTGTCTTATAATAATTCTCCTTAATTCTAATCGACAATACCTTTAACATTCTTCCATTCCATATCCTCCCCCAATTATCTTCATTAATTTTCCCCCTTATATCTTCTTCCCAAACCTCTTTTATAACCTTAAGTGAGTCCTGAAATTCTTCCTCTATTAATATTTTATATATCTCACTAGTGAGTCCTTTCTTAGCTCTAGCTTCTTCTTTATCCCACGATTGTTCAATTAAATCTTCAAATCTAGTATTGTTTCTACATTCCTTATTCTTTGTGGTCCAATCCTGTGTCCATTTTAACAGCTGCAAACACTTGAACCACGCTAGCTTTTGTCCTTTAAATAAATTTTTAATATGCTCACTATCCTTCATCTTTTCCATCCAATTCCTTAATTTAATAATATCTAGTTCTTTCAGACTCCCTTCTATCTCTGATTTTAATACACTTGGGAAGTTACCCACTACTACAACTGGGGCAAGCGGAGACTCCCCTGGTATCAACTTCCCTCTATACTTCTCCCAGATCATTAATATATTTTCCAACAATGGGTTGTCCAGTACTTTCAATTCTTTCTTTTGCATTTTAGTAAAAAATATATTTCGTAATTTATACTCCACCTTAACTGTTTGCGATTCTAACCATTCCATGTCTTGTTCCCCTAAAATAGCATGAATAACATATCTTAACTGGTTCGCAATATAATAATTCTTAATATTCGGAAGTCCTAGACCTCCTTTCTTTTGAGCCTTATACCATAACCCCTTATTTATCCTAGCTCTTTTATCCCCATTACAATAAGCATTAATCATATTTTGCCAACTTTTAATCTCAGCTGCTGATATTCTAATAGGTAACATTCTAAACAAAAAATTAATCTTAGGTAATATATTCATTTTAATAACCGCTATTCTACCAAACCAAGAATGTTTTAATTTTCTATATATCTGTAACTTCTCCCCTACCTCTTTTCTTAACCTTACTAAGTTAAGTTCCTCTAGTCTATTTAATTCTCTATCTATATTAACTCCTAAATATCGTATTATGTTTTTATATCCTAATCCTAAATTAGCTTTACATTTCTCCATCTCTTCCTTGTTATAATTATACAACATCATTTCTGACTTTCCCCAATTAACTTGTAATCCTGTAATTTCCCCAAATTCTCTCAGATGTTTCTGAATCAGATCCCCGCTTTCAAGGGGATCTTCTAATGTCAGCAACGTATCATCCGCAAACATATTTACTTTAATCTTATCATTACTACCTATCCCCTTTAATCTATCATCTTCCCTAATTACATTTGCTAAAATTTCTATAACTACTGCAAATAAAATCGGCGATAGTGGACATCCTTGCCTAGTTCCTCGAGCTAGATTTATTTGTTGCGTTAACCCATCATTAACCATTATTTCCGCTTTATTATTTTTATACATCTGATTAATCACTCCCATAAATTTATTTCCAAACCCAAACGTTTTTATTATTATTTTTAACGCTGGCCATTCCACGCAATCAAAGGCTTTGAAAATATCCAAAGCTACTAATCCTGCTTTTAACTTTCTTCTTTTTATAATATTTATTGTATTTATAACCCTCCCAATTAAATTTGGCATTTTCCTACCAAGAATAAATCCACATTGATCATTTTTTATATATTTAAAAATAAATGAACCCATTCTTTTAGCCATTATTGCTGAAAATATTTTTGCATCCTGATTTATTAAAGATATTGGTCTATAAGATGCTGGATCCGTCATATCCTTGCCTGGCTTCTGTATTAAAATAACCATGGACTGATCCCAAGATGGCGGGGTCCTTCCTCCTTCTATTATATTATTATATAATTTTAATAATCTAGGTATTAAAATATCCTTAAATATTTTATAAAATTCCGGCCCCAGTCCATCAATCCCCGGAGACTTACCTCCTTTTAGTTTTGCAATAATTCCCTCAATTTCTTTCTCAGTAACCAAGGCTTCCATACTCTCTTTATCTTGATCATCCAGTCTTATTTTCCAATTTCTTTCTACATATTCCTGTATCTTATCATTTGTAACCGCCTCTGATGCATATAATTCTTTATAAAATTCCTGAAAATTTTTTAATTTATCTTTCATTAAATTACATCTATTCCCTAATTTATCTCTAATTGTCCCTATCATATTCTTAGCCTTCTCTGACCGCGTGGATCTAGCCAGCATTTTGGAATTTCTGTTATTATATTCAAAAAAATCTCTCTTTAAATACAACAAGTTCTTCTGAACCTGTTCTAATTCTTCTGTCAACAGTTTTACTTTTAATAAATCGTTTTAAGTAAAATAATGTGTCCTTCCTTACTGTTTGTGATTCATGGGAGCAGTGCTTCATTTACCGGTGCCCAAATGCTTAGCAGTTGATTGGTGGGGAAGAAAAAGGGGCTAAGGAGGAAGTGGGCGAGTCAACTACAACACCCACAATCCTTAGCCCTATATGCATTGAAATCTAGGGATTGAAAGAGGAATGAAGGATGAAGTGGGCGACTGAACTACAACACCCACAATGCTTTGCCCTAAACTCATTGTAAAAACGAAACAAAAAGAGACGGGGCAGAAGAGTGTGTGTGACCACACACACCGCTTTCAAGACTTAAGAATTTTTCTCCTGTAACGTGAGTACTCCTTAATGTGGCCTAAGACATTTTAGAATGTACCTATTTGGAACATTTTAAAATACTATTTAAAACATTCCAAGGGACTGTGTAGATAGGCTCTTGGGCTGTTACTTGCAACTGAGAATTAATTAACAATTGAACAAGACAAATACTCTCAAAATCTGGCTTACAACCATAAGAATATGAAGGAAAGGGGGAGGGAAACCCAATGTATTTGTTTATTTTGAAATGAATTAAATGCATGGTGGAAACCAGAGTGGAAACCAAAATTTCACACACATTTGAGCAGAGCAATGCTATAGAGGCAAGGAGGGTGGATTTTATGGTAAAACCACTGCCAAAGCCCTGCCAATTCACAGAGGCCAGGATAGAATGGGGCTATCCACTTCTTCTTCCCCATTCCATTCCATTCCTCCTCCTCCTCCTCCTTCCACTGCAGTCAATGGGATTAAGTACATTAGCAGCATGGCCAACCTGCCAAATGAAGGGGCTCAGGATACTGCAGATTGATGGCCTCCTCTGGCATGCCTCAAATTGCCCTGTTTTCAGGGCCACCACCTTCAGAGCACTACAGGCAGAACAGGGATGGCAGCTGAACTTTCTGCCCACTGCCATGAGAATATCTCTGCTTGTGGGACCTCCTTCTCTGCCTGGGTAGAGGGAAGGCTCCTCTAAATGAGTGATTTATTGCACGCTCGTGATTGGCCACTCATGAAAGTTTGTGGGTCTTTTAAACAACATTGTAAATGACTAGGACACCTTCCGCGGCATCCATCATGAAAAGAACCACTTTTAAATTGGCAACATCTGGTGGTGGGGGGGGGGGAAGCATGATCTCCTGCCAATAGATGGCACTGTCTCAGTGGAGCTGAATGGAACTGAACAGAGGGAAAGTATTCAATTCAAACCATGTGGTTGCTCCTCTCAATTTGTGTAATTAAGCCCATAACAATTGCACCAAAAAGCAGGAAGCACAAACGGCCAGGGTAAGCAATGTGATTTTCCCTTAATGAAAAGGTGCACAGAATCTGCAACATCCAAAAGACCCTAAGCTGCCCTCCTTGGGAGCTTCAGAGCGATCCCATATTGATAACTATTACTTTACAATGAATGCATCATTATTTAAATAATAAATACAATGTTTAATTATAATTACATTTAAATAACACTTTGACTGGGTTTGGGAGACAAAATGACACATGATGAAAACAAGCAAACAAATAAACCCTACAGACATTTTGTACATTCAGATGTTCGAGCAGGTACTGCAATTCCCAGATACTCTGTTCGTGGTGGGTGTGGGCAGGGGGAGAACCCAATCATATTGATCAAAGCAAGTCTACAATCAGAATAGAAGACTTAACGGATGAAACACAGAGTAGCTCGGAGGAGCTCTCAGCATTTATATGTCTTTAGTAGGCAACCATTAGCATCTCCCAATGCTCTGTCTGGCTTCTAGTACCAGCAATCACAGCACTCTGATTGTCAGCTGTTTTGGCACATCTCAGCCCTGCAATCAAATGTTCTTGCAGTAGCCATAGCGGTGTCCATTTGGTCTTGGAAACATAGCAAAATATACAAGCACCTGTAAGAGGCCACACCATTTTTGACTATCATGTGTTGTCTTTAAAAATCCAGGTCATTTCCCTGCGTACCAAACCTAAGCACATTTATTGGGAAGCAGTGTACATGGATTTCAATTAGGGATGGGCACATCTTTCAGTTTTGCTTTCTCCCGCATTCAGATTTTTTAAACTTCAAGTGTTTCCCATCCTAGATATAAAGAAATTTGCTAATTGTGGTAAATCCTTATAAAAACAACACCGAAACAAAATTGTCAGCCATCTGTACAGCTTTCAGAGAGAAAAAGACATGGCAAATTCAGCACTAGAAGGATGGTTTCAAACCCAGAAATTCAAGCCCAGACTTTTAAGAGCTAAGCATTCGAAGCCTGGATGGAGGAACCTTTTAGTGTCTCTCACACGTTAGAATTTTTTAAATTTCAAATCTTTTCCACCTAAATATGAAGAAATTTGCAAAATTTCATAAATTCTGATAAAAAAAATGGATTGAAATGAAATTGTCACCCTTCTCTAATTTAAATGGGTTGATCTAGGATCTGCCTTCCATAGATGGAAGGGCTATGGTCACAGAAAGTGCCTCCACTTGATTTTGGGGGCTCATTCCATTCAGCAGGATCCCCTGACCTACTGTGTAGCATTTTCAAGGAGCTGGAGGGGCTACGATAGGGAGGAGGGAGCGGAGAAGTCAACCGGTATAACCTAGTGCACAATCCTAAATCTGGAGTCAAACCAATACATATGATTCCAAAACCAAAGTAAGTACACTTAGGATCATAGCTGAAATATCAGTAGCAGGACTTTGGATGCAATCCTTTGCAGGTTAACATTAGGCTGACCATATGAAAAGGAGGACAGGGCTCATGTAACTTTAACAGTTGTAGAGAAAAGGGAATTTCAGCCAGTGTCATTTGTATGCAATTAGTTCCTGGTGAAATTCCCTCTTCATCACAACAGTTAAAGTTGCAGGCACTATACTAGAGTGACCATATACAAAAGAAGGCAGGGCCCCTGCAACTTTAACTGTTGTGGTGAAGAGGGAATTTCACCAGGAATTAATTGCATACAAATGACACTGGCTGAAATTCACTTTTCTCTACAATTGTTAAAGTTACATGAGCCCTGTCCTCCTTTTCATATGGTCAGCCTAGTTAGCATGGAAGTAAAGTTCACTGAACATATTGGTACCTATTTCTGTGTAATGTTTCATAGGATTGCACCATTCGGTATGTTCTGTTTTGATCGTATTTGCTTTCCACTGCAGTTGGACATAATTGGGATGAATTTTTTTGTAGTGTGGAGGGGGGAAACTGCCTCTATAAACATGGGGCATGCATTGCTATCAAAATCTTCATCCCTGCCCAGATTCTATAGAAAATGAGGAAAAAAATCCTGAGTTGTGTAGAGCTTTGAACTAGGGGTGTGCACGGACCCCCCAGATTGGATCGGGACCTGGATCGGGACCTCCAAGATTGTCCTGGATCGTTCAGGACAAACTCAGAGGTCCCTCGGATCAGATCGGACCCAATCCCGATCCAAAAATCAGACATACAATTTTTGGATCGGCCACCATTTTTGTTTTCCCCATAGACTTGCATTGGGGGAAAGAAAACTTTCCCCCAATGCAAGTCTATGGGGGGGAAATGGCGGTGGGTGGGTGAGGAGGACCTAACTCCCTCCTCCCCCCTTGCGGTTCTTACCTCCCAGGGCCGTCTGCTGTGGACGGCCCCAGCAGGTAAGCTCCCTCCCCCGCGCTCCTTACCACCCGGGGCCATCTGCTTCCATCCGCTGGCACCCGCGGGCGCCAGCGGATGGAAGCAGACGGCCCTGGAGGGGTAAGCCCACTCCCCGTCCCCCTGCTTACCTGCCGGTGCCGTCCACTCCCCTCTGCCACTGGCTGCTACTGCGAGCAGGCTTCGCGGCATGCCCCTAGGTAGCGTGCCAGGTGATGTCATCACCTGGCGCACTACTCAGGGGTAGGCCGCGAAGCCTGCTCACAGTAGCGGCCAGCGGTGGAGTGGAGTGGACGGCCTCAGGCAGGTAAGCGGGCCGTGGGGCCCCCTCCCCCCTGCTTACCTTCTGGGGACGTCTGCTCCCCTCTGCCGCTGGCCACTCCTGCTAGCAGGCTTCATGGCCTGCTCCTGAGTAGCACGCCAGGTGTTGACATCACCTGGCACGCTACCTAGGGGCAGGCTCTGAAGCCTGCTCACAGTAGCGGCCAGCAGCGGAGGGGAGCGGACGTCCCCGGAAGGTAAGTGCCCCCCTCCCTCCCTCCCTCCCTCCCTCTCTCCTCCCCTCCGTGATCCTCACCTGGCTGGGTTGTCTGCTTCCATCGGCGGGCGCCCGCTGGCGCCCGCCGATCCTCTGATCCATTCCAATCTGGATCGGGTCCTTTCCGGATCCGATCGGATTGGATCAAACGATCTAGCAGGGTGATCGGAAATCGGATAATTGTATCTGATTTCCCCTGGATCGGATCCGGATCATGGATCGGAGCCAATCCAGTGCACACCCCTACTTTGAATTACCTGGCATTTCTAGTTTTAGATAGAGGCTTCTAGGTATCTGTGTGGGCTGATGCTGTCATTAGTGCATGCTGGTAACAAGTGGCCTTTGTAATGTCTATAAACTCATTCTCTGTAGTTTGCAGGTTTTGCAAGGCCTCTTTAGTATTGCCAAATGCCAAAGCCATGCCCAGTCTCAAAAGTTATTTCCCCCTTTTTTTTTCTTTGCAAAAGCCTAGTGAGATCCAACATGTTTCAAAAACTAGCCAGGACTCGGAGCAGATTTCAGTGAGCAAAAATATGTTGCAACTTACACTTGATGGAAGCATCTGGAAATTCAGTCTAATCTATATTTGAAAAAAAAAATACAGCAAGAATGCTGTCATTCAACAAAGGCTGCAGAAACTGGATATCCAGACACTGGGTAGAAGAGAGCAATGTGAATACTATCTCTTGGCTGCAAAAGCCTCAGCACTGAGTAGAACAATTAAATAATTCCTCCCAAACGTGCCTGTACCAAAGATCCTTTTCAAATTTGCAAATGACACACTTGAACACTTTTCCTTTCACCCAACTTGTGGTGGCCGATCATCACATTTATATGGGACGTGTAACACGCTCATAATGAAAATCAAGTTAATAAAACCAGGTTCTTAGATAAAAGGAGATGGCAACAGATCCCTTTCATTATCCCTCCCTCTTCAACTAGCCTTGATGTTATGTCTTGTGGGTGAATTATATTCATCTGAGGATTAATTAGACCATGAAGATTTATATTGACTAATAAATGATAAAGCAATTTGGATATATTTTGCTAAGTCTATCAAAACTGCATTCTCAAGGGAGATTTAACCAAAACACAAAACACCAACCAAATCCGCAAGCAATAAAAGGCAATCTTTTAATATGATTGAGAGGTTTAGCTAGGAATTAAGTTAGAACATGACAGTATTAGATTCCTTAGTACTTCAGCAGAAAGTAGATAATGCTATTTTCTGGAGGGCATCCATATATAGGATTTAGTAATTCTTTAGAAGTGCCAAACACTTGTCACTCCTTTTCTATTACTAAATTGCAGGTATGTTAACCAGAAAATGTGTAGCGTCTGTTAATTCAATCGAAGGTTATACAGGAGTAATTGTGGCATGTCTTGCAGCCTGATCCACTGAACCTGGGGCAGTTGTAGAGAGCCAGTGTAAAAGACAGCACTGGATCAGAAAAAGTTGAGTTCCAATTCCAAATCAGCTATGGACTTCACTGGGTGACCTTGGACTAGTCATCCGGGTTCAAGAATGTAAGAAGAGCCATGCTGGATCAGACCAAAGTCCTATTTAGTCCAGCATTCTGTTCTCACAGTGGCCAAAGAGCTGCCTGTGGGTTGCCCATGACATGAATACATCAGCACCTTCCCACTCTTGTTCCCCAGCAAATCGTCTCTGATACTGGAGGATGACTAGCCTTTTTTGGGCTGAGAAGTAGGATAAAGATAAAGAAGGGATTTATTTATTAAGGGAGGCACGGCAGTGCCTCCCTTGTTAAGAGCGGTCAGTAAAAAACACGTTCCACCATGTTAAAGTGATAATTGGGGAGGGGTCATTCTAACAGCCATAAAATCAAAAATGTTTCACCAATCTCTCTGAAATTTACAGGTGCCAGAAAGAAATGTTTGTTTTACATTACCTGAAAATTTCAAGAAGATTGGTGAAAGACTGAGGGAAGGAGAGCAGTTTAAAGTAAAAAGATTAAAGAATCCCCTAAATCCAAAACTGAAAATTGAACTCAGGGCTTGCGACCATTTTTGCGCAGCTGTCCTTACCTTCAGGGAGCCTTTTTCATTAATCCAATGGCATGGTCTACTTCCTCCCATTGTAGTGTAGGTGGAACTGCTTTTCTTTTTTAAAAATTTGCTTAAGTGGATTTTATTAAATTAAAGCTGTGCCTCTTTAAGAAATCCGGTGGCCATTTTGATTATGGCACACGCTCAATAGAGTCTCCCCCCTCCCTCCTGCGTCAGCTACAATGGCTGCTTCCTCTAGCAAAGACAGTGCTGTAGTCTCTTCTCAGAAGTAAGTTCCATTGACTGAATGCAATGGTCTTACTCCCAGGTAAGTGTGTAGAAGATTGTAGCCTTTATTTAAAAAAAACAGTCTGGAACCTTAGAAGGCGGAGAGGAAGAGATGTGAGTGAGAATTCCCTCTCCTTTACAGCACTATAACTCTACAATTAAGAACTTGCTTGCATGCTTTGCATGTGTGTATGTTCATTTGATTATGGCTGCTGATCATTAATTTTCATATCAATTCAATCCAAGGCATGTCTACTCAGAAGTTAGTTCCACTGAGTGCAATGAGTCTCATTCCCATTCCACTAGCTTGAAGGGGTGTTTGGATTTGGCTGTACTTCTGTAAGATAAGAGGTTAAGCTCCCCCCTCTTTTTCTTTTTTTTAAAAAAAATCCATTTATTTGATTTTTAAAGAATTTTTATTCCTTCATTGTTATTATAATTAATAATAATAATAATTAGTAGAAGTAGTAATACGTTTATTAATGTTACATTTATATCCTGCCTTTTTTTCCTCTTGCAAGGAACCTAAGGTGGCTTACATAATCCTCCTCCATTTTATCAGCACAACAACCCTGTAGGGTAGAAGAGTCAGTGACATTCTGAATTCTCTTAGCTTTTCTAATATTTTTTGATCAGGTTGAACAAAACTATTGTATATTGTTATCTCCACTACCAACATCTTTGACAGGCTTAATATAGGATTCATTGACCACAGGCTATTTTAGAGCAAAAAAATAAAAATAAAAATAAAAATCCAAACTTGGATAGATTAAAATTAAATTGAGCAATATTTCTAAACACCCACATGGCTATTCTTGGTACTGGGTCAGATGTAGTGATATAAGAGGATGTTCAGACTCCATTTAGTTGATCAGTTGCAAAGAAGCTTCTCTAGTAAGGAGGAAGGGGAAAGCCCTAGACTGATCATTCTTTCAAGTGCCATATCTCCCCCCACAAAAACCCATGAGGTAGGTTAGGCTAAGAGTCTATGACTGGCCCAAAACCATCTAGTGAGTTTCTTCTGCTGCTCACTTTCACAGAAATGTAAAATAAATGTTTGGTAATGTTTGGGTGTATGGCATGTGCTACTTTTACCCTCACAACAAGCCTGTAAAATAGATTAGGCTGGAAATTTAGGCCTGGCCCACTATCTATGTCTATGTGCCTGCCTCTTTCATATATACACACAGAAAGGCATCCTTAGGTTTGTTCTTTACTTACTACATACCATAAACTATGTATGAATAGAGCTGTCACAAATGATGCAATACACTCACTTTTTGCACTTCCTAATACATTTGTTTCCCAACTAACTTACTGCTAATACAGTCATGAATCTGAAACTAAAATATGTTATTTTTACTATAGTAAGATTAAAGAATCCACATACATCAAGTGCAAATCAGAGAACCTACTAATTTTCATATTAGTCTTCAAGAATTAGGATTCTTTTCCTAATTACGTCTTACACGGAGGTTGCCTTTTTCACAGCGGCCGGATCAACATTTTCATCAAGCTGTCCACCTCCCCTGCTCCAAACTCTTTTTTGGTCAGTCACCGCTAATTAGCTCAGATCCTGTTAGTGTATATGTGAAATTGTGATCCCCCAATGTGCATCACTTTACACTTGCTTACATTAAACAGCATTTGCCCTTTTCATGGCCATTCTTTCAGTATGCAGAGATCTTTATGGAGCTCCTCACAATCCTCCATTGTTTTAGCAAGACTAAATAATTTGGTATCATCACCAAACGTGGCTACGTCACTGCTCATTTCCACCCTCATTCTAATATTATGAGAAAGGGAGAAACTGCCTCCCTATCCACTTTCTTCATAACATGCATATAGGAGCGAGCAGTGAGATGGCCAAATTTGCTGCTGACCTCAAAATATTTAGGGTTTTTAAAATGAAGTGAGATTACCAAGAGCTCCAAAAGAATCTCTCCATAGTGTGAAAATGTGCATCAAAATGGCAACAACAGTTCTATGTAAGCATTTGTAAAGTGATGCACACTGGAGCAAAGCATCCCAACATCACATATACACTGATGGGATCTGAGCCTGCAGTGACTAAACAAGAAAAAACAACAACTTGGGAATGTGGTTGACAGCTCAGTGAAAACGTCAACCCAGTGTGTGGCAGCTGTAAAGACAGCAAACTCCATGTTAGGCATTATAAGAAAAGTAATTGAGAATAAAACTGCCAGTCTCATACTGCCTTTATACAAATCTATGGTGTGACCACACTTAGAACACTGTGTACAGTTCTGGTTAACTATAGAATTTAGTATCACAAGATGTTGTGCTGGCCACCATTTTGGATGGCTTGTCCTCCTTTCCATGTGGTCACCCTATAACATGACACTATTCCCCCTTCTGAAAATGTCTGGACCTCAGACTACTAAAGACAAAGTGGCAGACCATAATAACACTGTTCATATGCCCATTGCTTTATGTAGCTTCTGCAGGCTACCGAACAGAACTATCAGGCCATAAAGTTGCTTCAATGGGTCTGCCAGAAACCTGACCTCACCGTTCCTGTTAGGTCCATGTCCTACAGGAAATGCTCTCAGCTGAACTTGATGGAATCCCATCCTTCATCCCTTGGTTTAATTTACTGACCTCCCCTGGCTGGGCCTTGCAGGGAACAATAGGGTAGACGGAGCAGGCATACATAGCACGCGCAGAGTGCTGAGAATGGCAAATCTAAAAGTAAATATGTTGCTTTTAAAGAACCAAGGAAATTCAATGGGTCTTTTCAGTAAATATCTATGGATGGAAATGCAGCCCATGCAGGCTTGAAACTTGACCACAAACATGATCACAATCTGCTACTTTAAGATGCAAACAAGAAGAAAAAGCATGTAGCATAAAATGAGCTAAAATAATTAATATAGTAAACTGTAACTTATTCTAATTTAGGATATTTTCCTGTATCATCTTGTGTGCTTCCAGAATTGGGGAGTTTTTAGTCCAGTATATATTTTTTTCAGGTTCTCTCCAAATACAGACATAAAACATGAAATGTTTCTTTTCATAAGTCAGTCATAGAAAGCTTTTATTTCTGGACATTGGCTATTGAAAAATTCAAATGAGACCCCTCAGTTTTCAAGTGAGAGAGCATAATTTCTGGGGTTCATTATTATTTTGAAAAGTGGGTGCAACACATATCACTAGCTTTGATTTTATATTGGATGTCAAAATGGTGTAACATCCTAGCTGATGCTGGCTGCTTGTCAACTGTATAATATCCAGTCATCCGTTACACAAAGCCATGAAATTCATTAAACAAAAAACCTACGGTTTACAAAAACAATGTTAAGGCTCCACAGTTTCCAACCAAGCACGAAAAAGCAGGGAAATTGGGAGTTAAGGCTCCCAAGCCTTAACGCCACATCCTCCCTAAGGAGGCAGAAAGTGCAAGTGAAATTCTCATTCTCCCAAAGCAGATAAACCATGAGGACAGGATGGAGAATATGATATGCAGAGGTGACTGTGGGGTTGTGGAAAACTGATCACGAACAACTTAGGGCCACCTACTTCTCTTTTTTTGTTTAGAGCAGCCCTTCCCCAACCTGGTGCCCTCCAAAGGTGTTGGACTACATCTCCCATCGTTGCAAGTCAGTATGTCCCATGGTCAGGAATGCTGGGACTTGTCATCTCAAAAATCTAGATATGCAATTTGATCTGCAGAGGTGACTGTGGGGTTGTGGGAAATGATGATGAACAACTTAGGACCAGTTACTTCTAATTTCTTAGAGCATCTCCTTATGTTGAGAGTTGCAACCCAACACATCTGACAGGCACCAGGTTGGCAAATGTTGTTCAAGAAGAAGGGAAGGCAGAATGTAGATCTCCAGATGTTTTACAATTCAACTTGTAAAAGCCCCTATCAGCATGGGCAGTTGTCAGGAATGCCGCGAGTTGATGTCCAAAACATCAGGATAGATCTATTTTCTGCCCACATATGTACTAAAGTATGATGTTTTGCAGCATCATAATCAATCAAGGAACTACAAAAGAGCTGCATCATTTTAAATAATAAACTGTATAAACCAAATGAAACAACAATGAATGGATCTTGAATACATACGGTAATCCGGATAGCCCTTCAGACGTCAACATTAGTTTTCAACACATGGCATAGGATGTCTGTTTCTTGAATATCAGATAAAGGATTTCTCTTACTTGTTCAGCAGTGTGAGATCAAAGGCAGAGCTACCACCTAATACTTTCATGTATCAGTATTATTTTAAAATTAAGTATGAAATGATTTTTGTCTTCCCCATAACACATAACATGAGGGTTAAAGTGCAACACATCTGGAGAGCACCAAGCTGGAGAAGGTTGACTCCTATACTTGTCTTCTCAGAAGCCAGTGCCACTGAATTCACGAAACCTCTTCTGCTGCTCTGTCGCTTTGATGAGATGATGTATTGTGGAGGGATTGTGGGGAATGAACAGTATATTTTGTTTAAATACATTTTAAAGAAAAAAAACATTGGTTCTTTGAAGGGCAGGATATTGCTCAAAAGTTGGAAGTGCCTGGAACATGCTCTGGTTCTAGATCTGTAATGAATAGTTCCCCTTTTGTTATCAAGCATGCTGCTATATGCGAGATGTGTGTGAGAGATGTGTTTGAGACCCTGTATTTGGAACAGCATTCCCCATCTTGTTGCCCTCCAGGTGTTTGAGATGACAAGTCCCAGCATTCCTGACCATGGAACATACTGACTTGCAATGATGGGAGTTGTAGTCCAACACCTTTGGAGGGCACCAGGTTGGGGAAGGGCTGCTCTAAACAAAAAAAGAGAAGTAGGTGGCCCTAAGTTGTTCGTTATCAGTTTTCTACAACCCCATAGTCACCTCTGCGTATCATATTCTCCATCCTGTCCTCATGGTTTATCTGCTTTGGGAGAATGAGAATTTCACTTGCACTTTCTGCCTTCTTAGGGAGCATGTGGCATTAAGGCTTGGGAGCCTTAACTCCCAATTTCCCTGCTTTTTGGTGCTTGGTTGGAAACTGTGGAGCCTTAACATTGTTTTTGTAAACCGTAGTTTTTTTGTTTAATGAATTAAATAAAGAACGAAACCCTTTCTTTCTATTTGGGAGGGAAGGATTGACATTTACAAAGGTATGTTACAGCCAAATCTCAGAGTGCCTAACTTTATTTACAAAACATAAATAAGCAAGGGATAAATGTCACATCTAGTGTGATAATGAGACTAGAAGGTATCGTTTGCTAGAGGTGTGACAGATTGAAAGTCTGAAAAATACATTGCAGGGGGGAAGTAGCAGCGAATGTCCTTCCGTTTGGCCCACAGCGGTTATTCTTGAGCAAACTAACAAGGGAAACCATACATGTGTTGTTCACATACGGCACAGCAACTGCTGCAATGATGCATGATAGGCACAAGCAATGAAAGAAATCGCCTCCACCAACTCCAAGCCTTCCTGGCCACTACTGTCTGGGGGGCCACCAGTCGCCTGCCCTCAGCATTTCTTTAAACGATGCTGAATGTGTTTGAATCACAGCCGTTATACAATAAGCCAACCAGAACTATTGTGGGATTGAACATCCTTGGAATTTAAAAGGCTTTAACACCTAAGGGGCCAGGAAAAAAAAGTGTGGTATACATTTTTTAAAAAGGGAACTGTTCCTGTCAGTTTGTTAATAAACTGGCCATAGCCATGTAAGGAATGTTTCATAACACCTTCAACTGCAAAAGCTGAAGGGTTGTCAAGCACCAGCTCAAAATGGCTAACCGTTGCCCTCTCCTTTGTTTCCCTTTGTGACGACAGGCTATGGTTAGTCAATGTGACAGGAAATTCAGTCGGCATATGTTCAGAGGCTTATTTTTTCTTACCACCACTTGACATGTTTAATTGCTGAAATGTACACAGTATTAAAAATCACATTTGTTTCATGTTAAAAATAAGCTCTGTGTGTGGTTTAAAAAAAAAAAAAAAAGATAAGATGGGGTGCATTTAAAAAACAAACGGACAGTTCTGAGGCTGTACCATAACATCTATTAGTAAAAACTCCTTCTGTGGCCAGATCTACACCAAACAGGATATAACACTTTGAAAATGGTTTGAAAACGACATATGGAAGATGTCACGGGCTCCAACAGTTGTCAGTGCACTTCAATACCATTATAAAAATGTAGTGTAGATCCTGCCTATCTGTATGTGTGTGGATGTGGGGAATAATCATTAAATAGACAATGATTCCTGAGTGGGTCTGCATGCCTGTACAGCAAATAACAGGATATTTACAGTGATACTTCTAAAAACAATGGCCATGTACTTATTTTGAACCTCTCAAAATAAGTCCATGAAACACGATGTGGCTAATTTTACTGAGAAAGCTCAGAGCGAATATTGATGATCTTTATATAAAGGTCAGTGTGGAGTGTCAGGCATGGTAAGAAGAAAAAGGGAAATATTCCCATCCATGGCTCTTTCCTCTGATAAAACACATTACACCAGACTGCAGATCTGCAGAAACCTGTGTCCCTTACCTGCCCCTCAAAGTGAAGGTAGCCCACTAGCCATTTATTTTATGTTCTTGACAACCCGTGACTTCAGGCAAGATAGATTATTATTATTATTATTATTATTAATATTATTATTACATTATTTAAATTAATGTCCTGCTTTTTCACTCAAGGTGGCTAACAATAATAAAATACAGATGAAATACAGAATTATAATCAAAAAGTAAAATGAATCCATTACCATTAAAACATTTTTTTAAAAAAAGAAATAAACAGCACCCACCAGCTAAAACTTATTTAAGCAAACAAACCAGTTTAGAAGACAAAACCCTGTCTGATTTTTTTTAAAAAATCTTTGTCTGCCAGCGGAAATACAACAGAGAATAAGCTAGCCTGTCCTGTCTTGGTAGGGAGTTCCAGAGTTTGGGAGCAGCCATCAAGAAGGTTGTCTCTCGTGTTCCCGCTAAACGTGCCTCTGATGGTAGCAGTTGCAGGGGCCCTGCCTTCTTTTGTATATGGTCACTCTAGTATAGTGCCTGCAACTTTAACTGTTGTGATGAAGAGGGAATTTCACCAGGAACTAATTGCATACAAATGACACTGGCTGAAATTCCCTTTTCTCTACAACTGTGAAAGTTACAGGAGCCCTGACCTGGATTTTATCTCATCACCCTACTCAATGACCTTTCAACGGCTTGCTCCCCTGGACTTTGTTCCATCTTCCACTAACAGGCCTGACACTTCCTGCAGCGAGTCAGGCCAGCTAGCAGATTTCAGGTGGTTTAAATTTGTGCAAACTACAACCAAGACAATAACAAAACAAAACAAAAAATTAAGATGTCCCCAGAATTTGGGGAAAACGCAAGTGCAAGCTGTATCGGGCAGACTGCAGAGGTCCAGCAACCCCAAAAGGGCTGGATTTCCTGGTGACAGATACCCCCAGTTTGTGAACATTCCTCATTCTTATACAACAGGTTTGGGAATTTGTGGCAATCCTTTTTCATTGTGACACTAATTGGGCATAACTAATGTGAGTTGATGGGACTTGAAGTCCAGCAACATCAGGAAGGCCACAGGTTCATCTTCCCTTCTATACAAATCATAAAATTGGAGCTCCCTGAGATTTAAAATATATTAAATGAGTGGGTAAGCATAATTGATTTCCTCTAAAAGTAACTAAGGGGGTGGGGTTAATGGTCTATATATGGTTGAAGTGTGTGTGTGTATTAGATGTATGAATTTTAATTTATTTATCAGTATGCCAGCAAAATATGTTTAGTTGCTACAGAAAAATGAACAATAACATCCTGGTGCGTGTGTGAATGAGTCACTGCAGGTTGTACTCAGCAGGGTATCGGATGTAAGTGACAATGATCAGTTGATGTAATAGTGAGCCTACTGTAGGTACCAGTAGATCATGGAAGCAATAATAATACCGTCAGTTCGAAACAAAATATTTCTGGGAAACTAATGAGTGCCAAAGTTTTGAATAGAGCAGTTCTTGAAATGAAAGCCATGATGCAGATATTAAAATAATTAGTTAAGGAGCCAAATTTGATGCTTCTGATCATTAAAAATGTAGGGACTATATGCTGGTGTAGTTAATACAAATAGTAACTTATTTTGCTAACATTTCTAATTATTGGATCATAAATAATGATTCATATGAACATCAGAAGACCTGTGCTCAATCAGACCAAGGGTCCATCTAGTCCAGCACTCTGTTCACACAGTGGCCAACCAGCTGTCAACCAGGAACCCAGAAGCAGGACACAGGTGAACAGCACCCTCCCACCCATGTTCCCCTGCAAGTGTTGTACATGGGCTTACTGCCTCTGATACTGGAGGTAGCACAAAGCCATCAGGATTAGTAGCGATTGATAGCTTTCTCCTCCAGGAATGTATCCAACCCCATTTTAAAGCCATCCAAACTGGTGGTCATCACTCCAGCTTGTGGTGGGGAATTCCATAGTTTAATTAACTATGTGCTGTGTGAAGAAGTACTTCCTTTCATTTGTCTTGAATCTTCCACCAATCAGCTTCATGGGATGACCCCGGGTTCTAGTATTTTGAGAGGGGGAGAAAAATCTCTCCCTATCCATATTCTCCACACTATGCATAATTTTGTACACCTCTGTCAGGTCTCCCCTTACTTGCCTTTCCTCCAAGCTAAACAATCCCACCTATTTAACCTTCCGTCATAGGGGAGATGCTCCAGCCACTTGATCATCTTAGTTACACTTTTCTGCACTTTTTCCAATTCTACATTTATATGAAACAGACTTGGGTGCATATGCTAATTTACGTTGGCTTATGAGTTAACTTTCAATTTACATCTAATATACGAGTTTGCATTTTCTGTACCCAAATTGACTGTCATGTGACAGCATTCCCCTTTTGGCAATTCTGCCTTCTCTAGTCAGAGTTGCATATCCATAAGAAGATTTCCTGAATAACAATGCCATTCTTTGCAGATCTACTCAGCAGTAAGCTCCATTGAGTCAATTAGACTAACTCCCAGGTAAGAGTGTAGGATTGCAAGATTGAGTCTGTATATGAAAACTCGGGATTTGGGTTTCAAAGACGAAGGAGGTGGGAAGGTTCTGTAAAGATTAACAGGACCAGTATTCTTCTTAGATCTGGAATCTATAAAATTTGAATTTTGCAATACCAACATTTGCTATTGAAAAGATTTTTAAATTGGATGAATAAATTTGTTAAAAATATGAAATCTAGGTTGTGATGAATACATAGGTTCTTTGTTTTCCTACTCTGTCCTTAGTTAATAAACTTAGACCATAATTTACCATCATTTGGCACCTCCACATGAATTAATTATCACCCACTTTGTTTAATTAATGTAATGCAGATTAGTTTATAGGATTGGAGAAATGAAACCCTCCTGCCACTTGGGCTAGAGTCAGAATTGGGCTCGGCAAAATGAATTACTTCCAATGTGCGGCTCTCACACATGCAGGGTAACAAATAAATTACCCAGGCCTTTCTCATAGAATTGGCATTGTCCTCTCCAATGGGCAGTTAGCCCCTGCTCATGCTGTTGGGCAACTGAAATGTTTCCCCAACTGTGGGAGACACAGCTACCACACGGCTAGGGTAATATTTAATGTGCGTCTTGGACTGGAAACTTATTTTTCCTTATGCAGACCTCATTAAAAACAACAAACAAACAAATAGAACATTTTGTGTATTGCTTCCTCTAGTCAGTCCACTAGTGCAGGTTGTATATTAGTCAATACCAGCGCCAGGTTTAGGCAAGACGTTCTCTGTGGACCAACCTCCTTGTCACAGTTATCTCTCTCCATGTGCTGCCCTTTTCCTCTGGGCCAAATCTGCTCTTCCTACCACTGGGGGAGGTCAAGGAGTGTGGAGATTACTGCTCCTCCTAACTGCTGGCTATAATTTCAACAGAAAGATAGTACATCTCAACATACTATGGAAGACTGTGACAAGGCGACTAGTGTATCCTGCCTGTTCAGTCTGCTCTCCAGGACCCAATGGTTGATGAACAACTCTTCTTATGGTTCATTATCTTGAAACTGGAATTGGACAAGACATCCCTCCAAATAAAGGACACTTTTGACTACAGAATGGTTTTCTGGCAGCCCTTCACAGGGACGATCATCCTATGCAAAAGATGACACCTAAACAGGCAGGAACAGCAAGGGGGATGAGCAGCAGAGCCTGGAGGCTTCACAGATTTTAATGGGCCCCTAAATGGAGAACAAGCTTCAGGAGATGCCTCACAATGCCTGCATCAGTCCTGACATGATTTGAAACAGCATAGGAAAGAAAAGAAAAGAAAAGAAAAGAAAGAAAGAAAGAAAGAAAGAAAGAAAGAAAGAAAGGCATTTTATACTCTCAATAGCAGTTTGGGTTATGTCCTAGGATGATTTTCCTCAAAAAATATAGCTGTAATTATTTCCCCAGCTTGCATGTAATTCAGAGAGATACTTACTAGCTCTCTCTACAGGAGTTGTAACCTAAATACATCAATGGGCAGAAATTGCGCTTTCCCACTGAGCTGATGCTTATCATGCTGTGACTCTAACCAGGAGGTTGGTGGCAAGAAAATCTAAGAAGTTTTTTTGGGTTGATTATTTTTTTTTTGCTTCCCCTATCCCATTTCCAGCTGCCACTTTGTGAAAGGCCTATAATTAACTGCAGAAAGGGAAAAGGAAAACGACATGGTTGAACTGTAGAAAAGGAAATCTAGTACAAATTACTGTTTCCCAAATTACCATGGTTTTGCTTTCTTCTCTCCCCCCCCCCCCCGTTCCAGCAATTATTGTGGTCTTGGTTAATTAAACACAAGGCTGAGATCCTGCACATGGTCTTGCATTTCATTGTGTTTGATGGCAGTCAAAATGTGTGCACGATTGCATTGCAGCCATAATGTAGAAAAATCACGCTACAAAAGACATAATACAAAAGAGGCTACACTGCATTTACTACAGCGCTGTAAGACAGAATGTACAATTGCTGTTGTCATTGCTCATGCTGCATCCAGTAGTATACAGAAAGGAATATGTTGTTTTATTTTTAATTCCACAGACCAAATATAACACACTAGAATGTGCAATTGCATCCAACTGCATTTGGCTTAATTAATGGGGTACTGTGAGCTAGATAAAGAACAGGTCAAACAAAATTACAATTGTGAAGGAGAAATGTGATAATGTTCATGGCACAAAACCAGCAACATGCATGGGACAGCACAACAACATGTTTTGGTTGTTGTTTTTGTTTTCTGAATGCTTGCTGAGAGTGCCTGTAAATACTGAGCTGATTTTGGATTGAACAAAGGACAGTTCACTCAATACTATTTCTTATATTGCAGAGAGATTTAGGTCAAGTAGGCCCACCTGCATATGAACATGTTTAAGAAAAACAGAGGAAAAGAAAGAGAGATTATAGATGTGCTCAGGAAGACTGGGTAATTCTCTGGCTCACATCCTTGTACACCCAGTGTATAACCAAGGCAACCAGGACATACGAATATACAAAGAGCCATGCTGGATCAGACCGTGGGTCCATCTAGTCCAGCACTCTGTTCACACAGTGGCCAACCAGCTGTCGACCAGAGACCAACAAAGCAGCACATGGTGCAACAGCACCCTCCCACCCATGTTTCCCAGCAACTGTTGCACACAACCTTACTGCCTCAGATACTGGAGTTAGCACATAACCATCAGGGCTAGTAGCCACTGATAGCTAGGGATGTGCACTGACCCCCCGGATCGGATCGGATAGCGGATCGGAATCGGACCTGGGGGGTCGGATCGGATCGGATCGGAGGATGGTCGGATCGGATCGGACCGGATGTCCGATCCGGATCGGACGCCATTTTGAATGCTTTTTCCCATAGCCAAGTATTGTTTTACAAAAACGCCTATAACTTTTTCATTTTTAAAGATAGAAGGATGAAACTTGGGCACATTATACACTGGTTAGGGATAGTTATCTGTGAGAAATTTCAGAAAGATTGGTGCATGCGTTTTGTGGCAATTAATTGTTTAATAAATACCCAGAAATGCCTATAACTTTGTCATTTTTAAAGTTACAAACATGAAACTTTGCCACATTGTAGGTGGTACCTTGGGACCTATCTGTGAGAAATTTCAGAAACTTAGGTGCTTGCCTTGTGTGGCAATTAATTTTAGAAAAATGGGTAGTAGTGGGGTAAATACATTTACGCCTCCCATTTTTTTATTTTTGAAGATACAAACAGGAAACTTGGGCACATTACAGGTACCACTTGCCTTGATATGTGTGTGAAATTTCAGAAACATTGGAGCTTGCCTTGTGTGGCAATTAATTTTTGAAACAATGAGGAAAGAAACACCTATAACTTTGTCATTTTTAAAGTTACACACATGAAACTTTGCCACATTGTAGGTGGTATCTTGGGACCTATGTGTGTGAAATTTCAGAAACATAGGTGCTTGCCTTGTGTGGCAATTAATTTTTTAATAAATACCCAGGAATGCCTATAACTTTGTCATTTGTAAAGTTACACACATGAAACTTTGCCACATTGTAGGCGGTACCTTGGGACCTATGTGTGTAAAATTTCAGAAACGTAGGTGCTTGTATTGTGTGGCAATTAATTTTTGAAACAATGAGGGATTCATTGGACAGCACTTGCCCATAGGGATTCATTGGACAGTACTTGCCCATAGGGATTCATTGGACAGTACTTTCCTATAGGGAATCATTGGAAAGCACTTGCCCATAGAAAATCATTGGAAAGCACTTGCCCATTGAGAAATACAGTTATGCCTCCCACTTTTTTATTTTTGAAGATACAAACAGGAAACTTGGGCACATTGTAGACTGGTTAGGGATAGTTATCTGTGAGAAATTTCAGAAAGATTGGTGCATGCGTTTTGTGGCAATTAATTTTTTAATAAATACCCAGGAATGCCTATAACTTTGTCATTTTTAAAGTTACATACATGAAACTTTGCCACATTGTAGGTGGTACCTTGGGACCTATGTGTGTAAAATTTCAAAAACGTAGGTGCTTGCCTTGTATGGCAATTAATTTTAGAAAAATGGGTAGTAGTGGGGTAAATACATTTACGCCTCCCATTTTTTTATTTTTAAAGATACAAACAGGAAACATGGGCACATTACAGGGAACACTTCACTTGATATGTGTGTAAAATTTCAGAATGATAGGTCCAGGCATTTGGTGGCTACGAATTTTTTAGATTAAAAGTTATTAACCTTTTTTACACAGAGGCTGGGGCTGTCAATTGCACCCTCCCGCCTCCCGGGAAGAAGAAGGAAACACTTTCTCTCATCTCTTTGATCCTTGCACGCTTGGCTGCAACTGAGGTAGTATCCATTACAAAAGGCGAAACAAAGTAGCACTTGGCTCGTGTCTGCTTTGATTGATACTTTCCCTTTTTACTTAAGCAGAACGGCTGAGCCTAGGATCACTCTCTCTCGCAGGGTCGTTACGGGAGAAATTTTCTACAGTCTTCAAAGTGGTGTGTGCAGACACCTTGCCACCAAATGCCTGGACCTATCATTCTGAAATTTCCAATGATTTCCTACAGGAAAGTACTGTCCAATGAATCCCTATGGGCAAGTACTGTCCAATGAATCCCTATGGGCAAGTGCTGTCCAATGAATCCCTCATTGTTTCAAAAATTAATTGCCACACAATACAAGCACCTACGTTTCTGAAATTTTACACACATAGGTCCCAAGGTACCGCCTACAATGTGGCAAAGTTTCATGTGTGTAACTTTACAAATGACAAAGTTATAGGCATTCCTGGGTATTTATTAAAAAATTAATTGCCACACAAGGCAAGCACCTATGTTTCTGAAATTTCACACACATAGGTCCCAAGGTACCACCTACAATGTGGCAAAGTTTCATGTGTGTAACTTTAAAAATGACAAAGTTATAGGTGTTTCTTTCCTCATTGTTTCAAAAATTAATTGCCACACAAGGCAAGCTCCAATGTTTCTGAAATTTCACACACATATCAAGGCAAGTGGTACCTGTAATGTGCCCAAGTTTCCTGTTTGTATCTTCAAAAATAAAAAAATGGGAGGCGTAAATGTATTTACCCCACTACTACCCATTTTTCTAAAATTAATTGCCACATAAGGCAAGCACCTAAGTTTCTGAAATTTCTCACAGATAGGTCCCAAGGTACCACCTACAATGTGGCAAAGTTTCATGTTTGTAACTTTAAAAATGACAAAGTTATAGGCATTTCTGGGTATTTATTAAACAATTAATTGCCACAAAACGCATGTACCAATCTTTCTGAAGTTTCTCACAGATAACTATCCCTAACCAGTGTATAATGTGCCCAAGTTTCATCCTTCTATCTTTAAAAATGAAAAAGTTATAGGCGTTTTTGTAAAACAATACTTGGCTATGGGAAAAAGCATTCAAAATGGCGTCCGATCCGGATCGGACCTCGTCGGATCGGATCGGATCGGATCGGAGGTTGATCGGATCGGATCGGATCGGATCGGATTTTCCCGATTTTGGAGCGGATCGGATTCGGATCGTGGATCGGATCCGATCCGATGCACACCCCTACTGATAGCCTTCTCCTCCAGGAATTTATCCAACCCCTTTTTAAAGCCATCCAAATTGGTGGCCATCATCTTGTGTCAGTGAATTCCACAGTTTAACTATGTGCTGTGAATAATTACTTCCTTTTATCTGTCTTGAAACTCCCACCAATCAGTTTCATGGGATAAGCCTGGGTTCTAGCATTTTGAGAGAAGGAGAAAAATGTCTCCCTATCCACATTCTCCACACCATGCATAATTTTGTACACCTCTGTCATGTCTTCCCATAGCCTCCTTTTTCCAAGCTAAACAATCCCAGCTATTGTAACCTTCCCTCATAGGGGAGATCCTCCAGCTCCCTGATCATTTTAGTTGCCCTTTCCTGCACTTTTTCCAGCGCTATAATATCTTTTGTGTGCCCTTAGTCATGGGGTAATGCTGGGAAATTGTGGATTTTATATACAACCCATGTTCTACTGTGTATAGTCAAATATTATCTAGTAAAGTAAAAACAAGTCAATAGAACACTCATTGTATTCACAAGTCTATGGCTAAACTTGCATTCTCCTTCAGGCATGATAGTCTAGGCTGACCAGATAAAATCCAGGTCAGGGCTCATGCAACTTTAACAGTTGTAGAGAAAAGGGAATTTCAGACAGTGTCATTTGTATGCAATTAGTTCCTGGTGATATTCCCTCTTCATCACAACAGTTAAAGGTGCATGCACTATACTAGAGTGACCATATACAAAAGAAGGCAGGGCTCCTGCAAGTTTAACAGTTGTGATGAAGAGAGAATTTCACCAGGAACTAATTGCATACAAACGACACTGGCTGAAATTCCCTTTTCTCTACAACTGTGAAAGTTACATGAGCCCTGACCTGGATTTTATCTGGTTACCCTATGATAGTCACCATATCAGTTCCACATGTGAAATTTTGTTTGTTTGTTTGTTTGAAACCACTTTCCTATGGTGATATTTGTCATGCCAAAACAAATGGTAGTCCTTGGTGTTTTGGGCTGGCATGCTATACAATAGTTGTTGCCATTCAAGGGAACATTTGAAGCCATGGAAAAGGTAGTACTTTCAAGTCTTTTGATTTCAATGGGAGAGCTAAGCACATGCCTAGCAATAATGATAGTGTATATAAATTGCTTTTCATGAATGCTTGTACATGCCCTCTCTAATCTTTAACCATGTTAGATAGCTAGGGTGGCCATAGGAAAAGGAGGACAGGGCTCCTGTATCTTTAATGGTTGTATAGAAAAGGGAATTTCAGCAGGTGTCATTTGTATGCATGCAACACCTGGTGGAATTCCCTCTTCATCACAACAGTTAAAGCTGAGGAGCCCTGGCCACTTTTGTATCTGGTCACTCTGGTATAGCTCCTGCAGCTTTAACTGGTGTGATGACGATGGAATTTCACCAGGTGTTGCATGCATACAAATGACACCTGCTGAAATTCCCTTTTCTATGCAGGTGTTAAAGATACAAAAGCACTGTCCTCCTTTTCACATGGTCACCCAAATGATGTAACTGTCTCCATATTAAAAGTGTGTGCGGTGGTGTCATATGAGGAACCTAGAAAATAGCAGTTTAACAACATCCAGTACATTAATCCAGGGGTCTCCAACTTTTTTGGACTGGTGGGCACATTTGGAATTTTGAGATATTGTTTTGGGTTTTTAACAAAATGGCTGTCATGGGGAGTAGTTTCCATTTACAAAATGGCTGTCATGGTGGGCACAGCCCATCACAAAATACCCATTTTCCAGAAGGCAAATTGGTAAGGCTAGAAGAAAAGTAACTGACCAAAGAATCTAAGTAAAAAGAAGTGGGATCTGAGCTCCTAAACACAAAACCAATATTTTGAACCCACATTTTTTGCTCCAGTATTGATTTCACAGAATGCAGTGATGACGAGGCTTAGAATACACAAAACACAACAAAATAGAAGGCAATCTGCAGGTGCTCAAGGAAACACACACACACACTGCCATCCACATCCAAAAAATTAAAACAAACCCCATGAAAAACACACACACACACTCCACTCACAAAATTTGGGCAAAATACAAACACTAGAGCTATGTGCAAATGGCCTCTCAAAATTTTTCAGTCTTTACCAATGGGTAGAGAAACCATTATTCCTAAAGGTTTTGTTTGTTTGTTTGTTTTGCACTGCCACTGCAAGTGTCAACAGCATCAACTGTGTTGAAAGGCTGACCCCCATTTTTCATCCTCCACAGTGAAAGCATGAGGAAGGGCAGTGTTGTGTCTAGCTTGAGGGAAGAGGAGGAGGTTGTGCTGTACCAAAATTTCTCCTCCAATTTCCTGAATGTCATGTCTAGTCCCATGAAAGAGGCTTCTAATTTTCTGCCTCTTTCTCAGGACATTTTATAATTTATTTTGAATTTCTTTGGGTGATTTATTTTTTTGGCTTACTTAATCACTGTGAGGTGGCTAAGAGTTCTGTATCATTGTTGTTGTTGTTGTTGTTTCTTTTCTATTACACATATCTCTATTGCTATGCAGCCTCCCAGGCTGTCAGGTCTTCCTGAACTGAAAAAGTCCTACCTCATGATGTCTTCCCCTGGGGTTTAACTTAAGTGCGGGAAGCCAAGGAGATTACAGGCTGTACAAAAACAGAACACTTGTTCACACTTCTCGGCCACCTCATTAGTAGGTAAACACAAGAAACCCAAACCCAACCAATGGGAATTTCTCAAAACTTTTCTTCACTATTGAATTTTTAAAAAATTCAATTTCTTTTCTATCAAATTGAATGGGAATGGTAGAAAAATGTAGAAGAATTTTTTGACACAGCACTACAACACACCAACTAATAATACACATACACACACAAAAAACATACACTCACACACACATCAGGCAAAAAAACTCTCCATGCTCCTTGTCAGACCATCTTCCCCACCCCAGGTTGCATCCATACCACCCCATCATACTTCCCCCTTTCTTTGTGGGCAGCTGGGCATACTTTAAAATGAATTACTGGCCTGTAGCTATTTATCATTATTTATCATTATTTATTTATTTATTTATTCATTCATTCATTCGTTCCTAAACTGCTCAATAGCCAAAGCTTTCTAGGGCCAGATCTACACCAAGCAGGATAAAACACTTTGAAAACATTTTGAAAACTGTATATGGAGCGTGTCCTGGGCCAACAGTTGTCAATACTGTTATAAACTGTTTTAAAGCAGTACTGTAGATCTTGCCAAGGTAGCTCACAAAAAAGACATCACCATATAAGAATAAAATTAAAACGTAATCTAAAATCTCTAACATACAAATCTTTAAACAGCTAAAACATTTACAATAAGGTACTGGATCTGATAGAAACAACTGTAAAAAAAATGCCCCAATATGTGCCATCAAATGCCTGGGAGTAAAGGCCAGTCCTAACCTGGTGCCCAAAAGATGACTGGCTTGCTTTTCTATCTTCTGCTTCCTTGTTCCAGGCTCCTTGAGCTGGACCTCTCCTTGCCTGGATTCATTACTACCTCTGTGCTTATCTCCACTGCTACCCTGACACAGACTTGCTTCTTGGGTCCTGGATCTTTCAGTTCATCACTTCACCTTGCAGTCTCAATCCTAGTGAGACTCAAATCTCCTTCTCTTCACCTGCTTGACTACCTATAAATTAGTTCTGACAGCATGGTATATAATTCATATTATAACACACAGGGGGGACTCTTAAGTAGTAACCTACAGACAGCCACTATTTAACTCAGAAAATACTTAAGCCTTGTCTATGCATGCAGAATGAGGAGGTAGACTGCCATTTTGGAATGTTCTTGTCTACAGAAAAAATACAATAAAAAAGCTTATTGCAAATCATCATCATCTAGCACATCAAGGAGAAAAGTTGTATTCCAACCCATTCCCTGATGTTCTAGTTTTCTGATTGCAGGGAGATTGTTTTTACATCACAGAGCATCCAAAAATGTGACACATACATATGACCAACAGTCTGAGATGATACAATCTATTCTGCTAGCCAGGATTCTGCCCTTCACTGCCACCTGGGCCTCATCTACGCCAAACAGGATATTTCACTATGAAAGTGGTATGAAAGTGGTATATGGTATGTGTCTATGGGCCCCAGCAGTTGACAGTGCACTTCAGTACCGCTATACAGCAGTAGTGTGGCTCCTGCCTTTTATATACCACTTTCATACCACTTTCATAATGCAATATCCTAGAGTGACCATATGGAAAGGAGGACAAGGCTCCTGCATCTTTAACAGTTTCATAGAAAAGGGAATTTCAGCAGGTGTGATTTCTATGTATGCAGCACCTGGTGAAATTCTCTCTGCAACACAACAGTTAAAGTTGCAGGAGCCCTCACCTCTTGACCAGATACAAAAGAGGGCAGGACTCCTGCAGCTTTAACTGCCATGATGATGAAGGAATTTCACCACATGCTGTATGCATTCAAATGACATCTGCTGAAATTCCCTTTTCTATGCAACTGTTAAAGATACAGGAGCCCTGTCCTCCTTTCCATATGGTCACCCTAAATATCCTGCTTGGTGTAGATGAGGCCCAGGTCTCTGTGTAGACGAGGCCTCTACACGAAGTCAGGAATAAAATTACATAATCCTTCTAGGTTTTCTTTCCCAGCCATGTGTTTCCATTATGGAAAACTGGGCTACACTGATACAACTATGTACATATTTAAACATTTGTAGAGATCCTTTTATGTTTCAGAGGGCAGTGACAAGCTATTTAAAGAAGCTAGTGTGATAATGGCTTGTCAGTGGCTTCACTGGGAAGTTGGGGTTGATAATCAGAACAAGCGCCATTTGCTCTCTGTATATATTGAGACACAGCCACCCAAAATGGACACTATTTAAAAATGACTTAGTGGATTCTTCAGAGAATGAAAATGGTAAACAAATGACTGAGGTTTTCCTGGCTTAAAGATGGCTATTTTGACAGGAACAGGCATAAGGGACAGAAGTTTAACATGGAACTAAGACCGCTTCTATGAACAGATGACAACACTCCTTAGTAAGGTGAAGTTAAGGTTATGGAAATATTGTGTATGCTTGAACGAGTATCCCCTGAGATAATCATTATATATAGCACAAGCACAGATTACCTTTCAAAATATTGTAAATTCTTAACGAGCCTCATGAAAAGCTGTGGAAAGTTGGCTTATTATATATATATATATATATATATATAAAATAAACTATAACATTTTCCATAGAGCTACCACCAGATTTTGTATAAAAAGTGAAACGTTTTAGGCAAACTTGGAGATTCCTGTTTGTGATGTTCTACTGTTTGTAGCTGTAAATACATTGCAAAGTTTATTGTTTGTGATATGCATTTGTTTATATCTTTAAAAAGGGTTAAGAACAATAACAGGTAAAGTAAATAACTAGGCCGAAATGTACTTACTGTTTGCAGTTATAGGTCTTAGTAAAGTTGTAGGGGAGTGCCTGGATTGGCTGGCAGTGTGCCCAAATGGAAGGTGAGTATTGATTGGCTACTTGGTTAGAGTGCCTGGATTAGCTGGTGTTGTGACTCTGGCTAACTCTCTAAAGTTCTTGCTCACGACTTCAGGTACACTGATACACAACAATAACAGTGAGATTTCTTTTATTGTAATCACACGGAATTCAAAGCATAACGGTTTCATTTCTGCAAACACACACTTGAAGCTGAAGACGGACCACACAGCTTTCAGGTAGAACGGCTTAATGAGAACAGCACTCACTCAGGGACTGACATTTAGAGATTAACTCTAGTCCTTAGAGGGCAGGAGCGGCCACGCTGCACTGGAATCCTCTGGAACATAGAGAGACTCTAGGATTAGGCCTCCTAACAGTAGTATATCGGTCAACTGGCAACTAAATCTTCACTCAGCCTGTCAGGGAACGCTGAGCTGACCACGGAAGCCAGAAGCCAGGGAATGAGCCTCTTCGACCTAGGGAGCCTTCCCAATTCACGTAGCTTTAGCTCTGAGGAAGGTCCTCTCACAGGTCTCACACACACACGAGTTTCAGAACAGCAACGATCAGCTTCTGCCTCCCTCTGCCCGTAACTTTGGCTCCATGGAGGGAGACAGCAAGCTATAGAACACGAATCCAGAACAGTAATCTCAAGTCCATATCTATGAAAAGCCACAGTGCACTTTTCATGGCAGAGTTCTTTAGAAGTAACAAGTCCAAACAGCAACAGAACATGTATAGAGTGCATCTCACAATTCCAAATCAGATAGTAACTCACAGCAGCAGCAGAGCAGCAAGAGGATAGACGAGATAATTCCTAGCAAAGGAATTACTCTCAGGACAAAGCTAATATAGTGTGGAGGCTGGGCAATTCTAAGCTACTTTGATAGACAGGGCTTCAGGCCTGTAATCTAAACTCACGTGCCAACAGGGCGGCACGGTTCAACCTCTTCTGATGATGCCACAGTGTGAGGAAGATAGCCCCCACCTTTGCAAAACATAGTTTAATTCCCAGAGAACCTTCAAGGCCTTCGGCCTACCATTTGAGATAAGCACATACCAGAGAAGCAGAGATACATTTTCTCATGACAAATTGCCAAGTCTTCAGTCTACAATTCACAGGGCCAGCCCTGTGAATTGTCTACGAAGCATCTGACACTCAACAGCTGGCTATGTAAGAGTGGGAGGAGCTAGAGAGCGAATAGAGTGTACATATGTGTCTGACAGAGAGAGCTGACAGGGTTGATTGGAGAGAGAATTGAGAGTAGAAAGAGAGAGAGAGACTGAAGCAAGATTATTATATGAGCAGAGCGTTTGATTGAGAAATTGAGATAAGATTTTAGAGCATAGATTAAATAAAGAACAGTTTGTTAAAATATAAGAGTTCTGACTGAAACCAATAAGCATTGAAACTTTGTAACCAAGTCGCAATTGAACTAAAGTAACCATTAAACTTGTTGACATGCAATTTCTTATTTAAAAACTTCTTGTTAATTCCATCTTCTGGTGTGGTCTGTGGGTGTACCTGAGAAGGTACTGATTGCTTCAGAACAAAGATGTTATCTGGAGGCCAGGTTGCTGAGCTGTAGTGCTGTAGAGCCTAAATAGTAAAAGTGAGACAGGGGCAGCAGCAGCAAGTAGTTAAAGATAATCTCACACTGTTCAGATGGAGGAATTTTTGGAAAAAACCAAACAGGCAACCACAATTTCACTGAAGAAATTTGCATATTCCATCGAGTTTGGGCTAAAGTAACAACCTTGACGGAAATTTGCAGTTTTCTCATGGACAAAACATCTGAAGAATTTCAAACAAAACAAAACAAATACCCCCCCCAAACCAAATATTTAATTAATCCTATAAATATATCTGGGAGGGTGGGGGAGGGTTGCATGTGACATATACTCCAACTCTTCCTATTTATCACTTAGTATATTGTTGTTGTTATCATTTGGTAAGTTATTGTCACTATTTTTTTCCTTATTTCTTCTTTGGGGATGCAATTTTGTGAGTGTGTCCATGCTATAGTACCAGATTCTCTTCTATGACACCAGATATAGGGTTGTATTCAGATTACATTGGATCAACTGCTCTGACGAAAGAGGACTTCCCCATCTCCTCCTTCCCATGGCAGCTGTCCACTGAAAAAGCTTCACCGGAACCCTGATGAATGGGGGTGAGGTGTGGTGGTGAAAGGAGGATCCCCCAAAAAGTCAGGCAGAGGGACTTTCCCTGAGTCTCTTCCTCTTATAGAAGGCAGATCCTGGATTCAACCCATAAAATTAATCAATCTTCCCAGGAAGATAGCACCCTGAGCACTACATCGTTAAGCAATATAAATAGCAGAGGTGCACAGTCAGTTCATAATTCCCCCATTGCAAGTAAGGTCTGTCAAGTGATGAAAGATATTGTAGTCAAGAAGCTGTGTTGCCTGGCATCAATTCACCCATTAAAATTAACTTTACAGTTATTTTTTTAAAAGTGCAACATCTTTAAAGTTTCGCTCAGCTCATTGACATGGGAGAATAGTTTTATTTATAAATCATTTCTAGAATGCTGTAAAAATAAAAATAAAATTGAAACTAGCAGAAAGCTGGAATCTCTACCAAATTTTAGACAGAGAGACATCTGACAGCCATTTAAAGGCCATATGATGTCCACTGCATACTACTATTAATCTATGTCTAGAAAAGAAAAGAAAAAACCAATAAGAACTAACTTTAATTTAGTTAATTTGAATTGCCTTTTCAAATTATGGAAGTGCCCAAAGCTACATATTTAAATCCTATGGTTGTGTGAATTGAATGTTGACCTATTTCAATTTTGGGACAAGAAGAACTGTTTTTTTGGAGGGGAGCAAAATAGTTGCCCCCTAAAGTCAGCTTTCTAAATCCATTGTTTGCTTCCAATTATTTTATGCTCTTCATGAGCATATCACATGAGTGATCCCCGTCTAAGGCCATATAGTAAAAGGAATGACATCGCATATGCCAGCTGCGCCCCTTCCTAGAGTTGGAAGACCTAAAGATGGTAGTGCTCGCGCTAGTAACTTCAAGGCTGGACTTCTGCAATGTGCTGTACATAGGGTTATCTTTGTGCCTAGTCCTGAAACTTTAACTAGTTCAAAATATAGCAGCCAGGTTGGTCACCTGTACACCTAGGGGTGACCATATTACACCAATTTTAAAATCTCTTCACTGGCTGCCAATTACTTTCCGGGTGAAGTACAAAGTGTTGGTTATTACCTTTAAAGCCCTACATGGTTTGGGTCCAGGTTACCTGTGGGATCGCCTTCTCCTATACATGCTCAGGTCGTCTGGGAAGAATCTACTTCAGTCAGCGAAAATAAGGTTGACAGGTGTTACCCAGAGCACCTTCTCTTTTGCTGCTCCCAGACTGTGGAATGGCCTGCCAGAGGAGACTCGTCAACTTAACAGACTTTTAGAATTTAAGAAAGCTATAAAGACTAATCTCTTCCGGCAGGAATATCCAGTGGAATTCTAGGATGTTTTAAGGATGTTTTATTGCTATTTTAATAATGTGTAACATGTTTTTAATCAGTTTTATGCATTTTATCATAGTTTATATTTACTGTTGTTCCCCGCCTTGTTCCAAACGGACAGGTGGGTAAGAAATACAAATTATTATTATTGTTATTATTATTATTATTATTATTATTACTATTATTATTATGTGATTATTCACTGAGGGAAACAAAGCCAGTTGAAAATGAGGGCAATGCTTCCTGTGTCTTCACTGAATGGGGGAACACTTTAACTGTGTTTCAGAGTAGTCCCTACAAGATCATGGAAAGGTGTGTGGGTGTGTTTGTGTGGATGTGATTTTTCATGCTGCTAAACATTTTTTTTTTTTAAACGACACACCTTTTAGTAAAAGCCAAAAACTAAATTTCATTCCACATACTCAAACATTAAGGGAACAATGCTATGTCCCTAAACAGTGTCTGGGATTTTTTTTTAATTTTCTGGCTCCAAACTAAGAGACAGTGCTCTGAGCTCAGAGCCAGGAAACCACATTCCCCTCCCCCTCCCCCTCACAGCCAACACAGAGTGAACCAAGGGTGGAGAGGGCAAAAAGGGACATCCCCATGGGTGGGGAAGTGAGGAGACCATGGAAGCTGTCTTAGACAGCTTCCTATGCAATGTGCAGCCTCCCCTCTCACATTCTGAAGTTCCCCAGACAAAGGCCTTGCAACCACGCCCGGCTTGCCTGGGTGTTGGGAGGCAGTTGCAGGTGGGGGCGAGAGAGTCAAAGTGTGGAGGCTCGCCATTGGCAGCCTCCACATGGTGCCACCAGAGGCTGGGATGGGACTGCAGCCTATATTATGAGCCTGCACACCTCCCAGCCAACAAGTAGGAATATTTTGTCCCTAACCATTTCCTTTTTTTTTTTTGCCTACTACACACTATAAGACAGCAAGGGAGTATTAAGTAGGTGAATTGGTACAATTCAGTTACATTTATGTGGCCATCAGGAGCAAGGATAGGGTTGGTGAGCATTCTTAGGCACTGTTGTGGTGATTGGTAACACCTGAGGCCCTCAGGTGGGAGTATTGCGGCACCAGTTGGCAGGATAAAGGTTACCTCTGAGGCCAACCTTCCTCACCCACTCAGAGTTCCGCAAACTGAGGGGGGGGGGTGACTTCGGAAGGCCTCCCTACTCCAAGAAGGGGAATTGTGATGGGTGGTGACATACAAACACCACCTATCAGGATATGAATGGCTTGCCCATCCCAAGTATGGCCTATGCACTGGCCCAGTTAGGATGCCTGCTTAGGCCTCCATCTCCCTTCACTGGACTTTAATAAATGTGGCCCTGTTTAAGCCCAACTTTATTGTGTCCTCTCATTATTTTCACTTTCCACTCCCGCAATTGAGTGGGTAAGCAACAACTGCAAGGCAAGTGGAGCATGGAAGAGAGGATCCCCTCCGTTCTCTGTGTGCCCTGCATTGAATTCTCATGAGTCCCAAGTTTGGGGGCTTACGACTACCCAGGGCGCAGCCCATAGGATTGTGCCTTAAGAGAGCAAATTCAATAACACTAAATTTAAGCCAATCTTTATGGCTAAAACTTAGAATCAGTAATTAAATAAACAGAGCCAAACATAGGCAAAGATATTAAAAAGCCAGGGATAAATACATATCCAGCTGATGCCAAGAGTTAGTCTAGCAAAGCTCACTAGGTAGAATGTTTCAGAGAGGGGGAGCCGCAAATGTCAAGGCTACTACTGTTGTGATTCCTTCATTCTCTGAAACTCCAAAGAAATATATTTTCTAAACCAAGAGAGGTTCCTTAATTGTTTGTAATCATTTCATCATGACTTGATTCACTTTCAGTGATTGCTGCTCTAATTTTAAAAATCAGATTAAACAGTTGCATATTCAGTCTGTGATAAGTAAAAGATTAGCATTTCTCTAGTCAATGAGATCAGTTGTTTTCATCCCTTAAGACTGTCCAGAATAGATTATTATTACTTCTGAATGCGTAGAGACCCATGTTGTTGTCCAAAAGGGGGGAAATACCTGCAGCACTTTAAGTAGGTATGGAAGTGAAAAGGTGTAACTAACTATACTTAGTTTCTAACAGAAAGATCTTAGGATGAAATCCTAACCAGTTAGGCACTTTTGAGTCTTATTGATTTCAGCAGAAGAGCTAAGCACGCACTCACATCTGCCCAAACAAAATCAATGGGATGTATAGTACAGTCTTTAACTTTGGCTGTATTGTGTCCTTGGGTTTTGAAAGTCAAATTCTGTTTTTTGAATCCAGCTATGGAAGAGTTAGGGTTCTAAGGGCAATGGTAACTGTCAAAAGATTGATTCTTCACACCAAATACAATATACTAGACTAATAGCTTGTTTGAAATTGCGATATTTGAGACAATTGCGTTCACAAGGACACCTAACCCATGCCTGTACTATAATTTATGGCAGTCATTCATGAACTTTCCTCATAAAGTTAGTATTCAGGAAAGGGCTGAAAAGCCTCAAGGATATTACATTTTTTTGTTGTAATTTCAATGAGCTAGCTCAAAAATACTGGTTAGTATTCTTTGGCTTTAGTGAGGGCAGAAGCTTTCCTTATCCTTCTCAAAACAAAAGAAAGGGAGAGGAAAGTAATCATTATAATTTGTTACTTTTTATAATTATATAATTATAATAGTAATTTCTAATTCAGGGTGAGTGGTTTAAATGGTACCACTAACTATGTGAACCATGTAAGATCATATAAATTGCATGCTTGAATTGCACACCTCTTTATACACATAAAGAACTAGTCAGATCAATGTGTCCAATTTTCAGCTATTCTGTGGTCCATATGTATAAAGTTTCTGAAAGCATATACATATATTGATCACTTTGCCGATACGATATACATGAAAGTGATCTGTACTGAATATGATTAATTTACAAATGAATTACATTTTTAAATTCCATTGGTTTCAATGGAATCTATGCATGCTCAATTTCATTGCTTCAAAATACAGAGTTTCCCATGAGCTTCACAAAATGCAGTACATGCCCAGGTGAGCGTTGGTCACTGGACAGAGTGCAAAGGGATGTGCGCATGGAGCTAACCCCTCATCTAAAGTTAATGGGAAAGTTCTTATTCATGTAGGAGCTCTGGACACACCTCATGGATTTACAAAGAACAGCTGCACAGATGCAAGGTTATGTGGAATGTAACAGATTACTTTGGATACAGACTAAGGGCCATTCTACTCCTATGGGTGTAGAGGGAGCGAGGGAGGGAGGGGGCATGATCCCAGACTTATCTGGAAGCAAACAGGATGTCACACTCATCACGGCTGCCTTTTTTTAAAAAACGGAGCCAAGAGCGCTCTTGCACTCCATTACAAAGATAAGTTAAAACAAAAACAAAACAAAACAAAAAAACCAAAATCACGGCCCTTACCCCCCCCCCCCCCCGCCATCCCATGGATGGTGAAAATGCAGCTCCCCTCTCCCCTGATGGGCACAGAGCCACATGGCGAGGCTTGTGCCCATTTCTGGTGCCGTGCTTACTCGTGAGTAAGTGGGCACCAGGTGGGATGGGCAACCACACTTCCCGCAGACTCGGAATGATCCCAAGACCGCTGGAAGAATTGGGTTTTCCCAGGGTTTCTTCATCCCTGGGAAAACCCATGCCCATACCCCCCCTTCCCCCAGGATGCACATCATTGGGATGCACAGGGAACAGCCAGGGACAACCCCAGGGAAAAAGGCCAGTGTAGAAATTGTCTAACTTAGCTGCAATTACTTCTCATTGAAATCAATGCATTTTAAGTTCAGTCATGACTAATGTGTTTTTAATGGGCTTAACTTAGAACACAATCCTATACATGTCTACTCTGAAGTAATGTCTATCGGACTCATTCCCAAGCAAGTATATGTAGGATTGCATCCTTACCCTGCATCCAAATGGTATCACATATAGCTGTACTTCACAGTTCCATTTTCCATGCCTAAAATATTTGATAGCAAACTTCTATAGCATTTTCAAGAAAATTAAAAGGACATAATTAACAAGGGCCACAAATGTATGGTTGACAAGACAAAGCATAAAGGAAGAGGATTCTGTTAAAGTTCACAGGACCTGTTGGTAGTTGATACAGTTCCTCCTTATTTTATTAATATTTTCCCCCTTTTCCCTTTCCAAGAAGACAAAGCCCTGTGATTTTTTTCAGACTGTTAAAATGGGCCTGTCAGGTGGCAGGGAGTGCTGACAGAAGTGGAGTCAAAATGGGAGAAACTGAGGAACAAGTGTGAGATAGGCATGTGTAAACATGCAGGAAACCTCACATTTTTCAAAAATACAAAATAAGTAAACAAAATACTTAAGGGTGACCCCTTTCAAAACAACAATAATACCCCAATAAGGACTGAGCATGCATAGTAGCCGAGGAGTGTTGAATACCATTTACTTCAGCCTCTTACACCTTGACTGAATTCGGACGACACAATAAGCAACTAGGGCGGGGGAACAATTGTCAGTTGTATTGACTATTGTGTTGTCTGAATGCTGCCATAGTCAACTCAGCGCTGATCCTAATCTACACCACAGTTGATTGTTTATTATCATGTTGTGTGGGGAGTACCCCCTAGATGAACAACTGTAAAGTTGATTATTACCCCACCATTGACTATCGTGTTGTCCGAATTAAGCCCTTATCTATATAGTGTCCTAGATGAAGGCATGGCTGACTGGAACCCTGAACAGGTGCTTCTGTTAAGAGATTGAGATATACTACACCATTCTGTTGCAGAATGTATTACATAAAAGTCAGAATCCACATTCTATTTCGGCCTACAACTCTCATGATCCCTCACCACTGGCTATGCAGGCTAAGGCCGGTGAAAGTTGTAGGCCAAAACTTTTGGAGCATCATAAGATACTTGAGGTCAAGAAAGAAACAGAACCAAGGATAGACCTGTGCAGATAGGAGGAGGCGGTGTTGACTTAGATGAGTGGAAGGCGGCTTAGCCCCATCCCAGTGGTGTCCCCAAGTGAGTGACTGCTTTCTCCCATTCGCTGAAGTGGTTGCCATTCACTTCAATGGGAAATCGTAATGCTATGCCAACCATAATGAAAGGAATTTTATTAGTAACCAAGTCAACTTAGAGTTTGATCTTAAATGCATTATATTGGAAAAAATATCATTATTTAATTCCAAGTAACAGTTAGGATTAGGGCCTTAAGAACTTCATCTCTGTTTCTTTTCTAAAAGCATCAGAAACCACAGGTCATGCTCCATTCTAAAGGCATGGCAGATTGATATTTCACCCCAGTTTCAACTGTCAAAGTAACCCTTTTTTCTTTATTTCCAGATTGTCATCTGTATAAATCTTTCACATGGCTTAGAAAGTTTTGAACCATTCTGAACAATTATTTAGTGAATGATGGAAGGGCTTTTGCAATGAATTGCTTTTATGGAGTATCTATTTTAGAAATAAGTAGTTTAAAGAACAGTTTTCAACTATTACCTAAAAGCATACACTTCTTCATGTAACCCATTTTTTTTCAATTTCTCCCAAGCCTAGTTCCTGACATTTTATTGATAAGCCCAACCTACTCAGGCACTAGAGTAAAATACAGTCTGGCCCTGAAACATGTTTTCCAAAATTGTTTAAAAGTATATATTTTACTGACATTTTCTTTTAGTCAAATTGGGCCTGCCTTGGCTTTTGTCAACAATCTTACACAGGTTTAATCAGCCTTTTCACGTGAAGATAGAACATGGGAAACATATATAAATAAAAGGATCAGAAGATTCAGAGCTTCCCACTAATGCTATAAGACATTTCTGTCTGTTGAGTACAGTACCACCTGTCTATTTTCATTATTGTGTCACTGTTCTTGATTTTACATTGCCTATCTTTTCATCTGAACAGTTTGGCATGGATGTGAGTCCTGAGCCAAAAGGGGAGAGAAATGTATTTCATGAAATGATTCTCTTTTTGGGAAGAATGATTTTTACACCCCCCAAAAGGCAGAGAAATCCAGTATGGCACTCATAATCCCAAAAGGCAAGGCTTGAGATTCTCTCTTTCCTCCCCCCCCCCTCCCGAAATACATACATCCACCACAGGCAGAATGCGGTCTCGGGTCTCGGGTCTTGGGAATAAAGATGGTTGGACACAAGGCTTGCAAGACCAGACAGACAGACTATTTGGAGTAAGCAACTAGCACCATCAAAATCTCAGCTTCAGCTGAGGCCCTGGTTACTCTCCCAGACTCCACACCCTTACTTGAGGCCTACACCTTCCAACATTGAGTGAGTACTGGGGAGTAAGAGGTGCTTGGTATGGTGGAGACTAATCCTTCAGAGGCATCTGGCTCAGGTAGAACAGTCTCTGGAAGTCTTTATTTGGGCAACTCTTGTTTCAGTGATTCTTGAAATAGCCATAAAATACAGCACACACACATACACTGAGATATACATATATGGCACAGCCGACTCTCAACTGCTCTAAACTAGGGTGACCAGACGCCCGGATTTGTCCGGACATATCCAGGAAATGGGGTGCAAATCCGCATCCGGGCGGAAATACCGTTTGGGGGGGCCAAATCCGGAAATTTAGCCCCCCAAAACGGTGACCAGATGGCCCTGGGGCGAGCTGGGCCAACCGCGGGGCGGCGGGGGCAAACCGGGGCAGCGGGGGGTCACGCGGCGGTGGAGGGAGGCTGGCGGCGCGAGGCACCTACCGGCTGGGGCGTCCATTTCCCTCCGGTGCTCGGAATCTACTGAGAAACAGGCTTTGCGGCCTATCCCTCAGTAGCGCGCCGGGTGATGACGTCATCACTCGGCGCACTGCTGAGAGACAGGCCAAGAAGCCTGTTTCTCAGTAGATTCCAAGCATGGAGGGAAACGGACGCCCCAGCAGCAGCAGGTAAGGAGCGTGGGGGGGGTGGGGGGGCGGCGCGGGTGCTCGCGGTGGGTGGGGGGCGGCGGCGCGGGTGGTCGCGGTGGGTGGGGGGCGGCGGGGCGGGTGCTCGCGGCGGGGGGGCGGCGGGGGGGGGCGGGGCGGGTGCGCGCGGCGGGGGGGGCGGCACGGGTGCGCGCAGCGGGGGGGCGGCACGGGTGCGCACGGTGGGTGTGGGGGAGGCACGGGGCGGGGGGGCGGCGCGGGGGCGCACGGCGGGGGGGGCGCGGGGGCGCGGGGCACTTACCTGCTGGGGCTTCCCACCGGTGCTCGGAATCTACTGAGAAACAGGCTTCGCGGCCTATCCCTCAGTAGCGCGCCGGGTGATGACGTCATCACTCGGCGCACTGCTGAGAGACAGGCCAAGAAGCCTGTTTCTCAGTAGATTCCAAGCACGGAGGAAAACGGACGCCCCAGCAGCAGCAGGTAAGGAGCGCGTGGGGGGTGGGGGGGCGGCGTGGGTGCTCGCGGTGAGTGGGGGGCGGCGGCGCGGGTGCTCGCGGTGGGTGGGGGGCGGCGGGGCGGGTGCTCGCGGCGGGGGGGGCGGCGCGGGTGCTCGCGGCGGGGGGGGCAGTGCGGGTGCGTGCGGTGGTGGGGCGGCGCGGGTGCGTGCGGCGGGTGTGGGGGAGGCGCGGGGGTGCGGGGCGGGTGCTCGCGGTGGGTGGGGGGCGGCGGGGCGGGTGCTCGCGGCGGGGGGGGCGGCGCGGGTGCTCGCGGCGGGGGGGCGGCGCGGGTGCTCGTGGTGGGTGGGGGGCGGCGGGGCGGGTGCTCGCGGCGGGGGGGCGGCGCGGGTGCTCGCGGTGGGGGGGCGGCGCGGGTGCTCGCGGCGGGGGGGGCGGTGCGGGTGCGTGCGGCGGGGGGGCGGCGCAGGTGCGCACGGCGGGTGTGGGGGAGGCGCGGGGGTGCGGGGCAGGTGGGGGTGCCGTGCGGGGTCTCTCTGGAAGCTGCCAAATTGGGCTACAATAGGGGGCCAAACTCCATTTCAGCAAAGCCCTTGGGGCCCACATCCCAGTGGTTGGCAGGCCGGAAAAAAGGGGCAAGGCCCAAATACCCCCAAATGCCAGCGTGTTTTAGCATCAGGTTCTTACACTTGCTGTTTCAATCTTTGGAAATGGGAGGAAAAAGTTGGGAAACAAACGGATGACTGGTGATGGGGGGGAAGGGGGAGATCAAGGGGAGGAGTGTGAACATTGGGGAACCCCAGAGAGCCAGATTGGAGCCCCGGGCCTCAGGTGCTGCATTCCTGGAGTACAACCATGGCTGGCTGACGGGCCCTGGGAGTTGTAAGGCAACATGCCTGGAGGGCACAAGGTTGGTGAAATGGATCCTCCATGCTCAGGGGCAGTGTACCTGGGAGCAAATGCCAGATGGTGGGACAAATAGGAGCAATAGGGAAGGATAGTGCTGCCCTTTGCTGTTCTTACAGCCTTTTGATCTTAGGCAATTCCAGAAATCTGCTAATTGTATTTGGAAAAACCTAATCTCCCCCACCCCCACCTTGCTTTCTGTATAGCTGCTCATTTGTGCCAATCCATTCTGCCCAACCAAGAGTTCTGCATCACTCCAAAGCCTGCACAGTCTCTTGTGAGAGCCAGTGTGGCATAGCAGTCAGAGTGCTGTATTCTAGTCCCCACTGGGCCATAGAGCTCACTGGGTGACTTTGGGCCAGTCACTGACAGTCAGCCTAGCCTACCTCACAGGGTTATTGTGAGGAGACAACAGGCTGACCATATGAAAAGGAGGACAGGGTTCCTGTAACTTTTAACAGTTGCGTAGAGAAGGGAATTTCAGCTGGTGTCCTTTGTATGCATGCAGCACCTGGCGGAAGCGGGGTGGACGGGTGCTGGGCCAGTGCAGGGTGGCACGGCCTGGCACGGCGCGCAAGTTGGCATGGCGTGCGGGCAGCACAGCTTGACACAGTGCAGCCTGACCCAGTGCAGCCTGACCCAGTGTGACCCATGGGGCGGCGCAGTGGGGGAGCATCCTCACCCGGTGTCCTGGGGCATTCCTGGCACACCGGGGCATCATGGTGAGTGTTGCAGCTGGCCCAGCGCAGAGCAACCCGGCCCAGCACAGCCTGGCCGGGTGTGGGGCAGTCTGGCCTGGCCTGGAGTGTGACACGCTGGACTTCAAGCCCATGGGGTGGCCTGGCCCAGTCGGGAGTGCAGGCGTCTTAGCCTGGCCTGGCACTCGGGGCTGGGGCTGCCTGGATGTGATTTCATTTATCGTTGGGTGCTGCTACTGTTTAGTGAACTTTTCTTTAATATTTTTGATATATTTTGATGAATTAATTGGGGTGGTGCATGTGTGTGTGTTTTAAAATTATTATTAGGTTTGCCATGGGTGAGTATGCTGGTGTGTGTGGATATTTATTGTATTTTCAGTCTTGGTGAGTGTGTGTATTTGTTCTGTTGGTTGTTTTTTGCCTTGGTGCTTGTCTGGATTTTTATTATTTTTCCTTGGGTGGGTATGTGGGTGAGTGTTGTATTTTTAATATTATTTTATTGCAATGGGTGTGTGCATGTTTTTGTTTTATTTTGCATTGTGTGGGTGGTTTATTATTAATATTGTCATTATTATTTTGCCTTTGGAGAGCGTGGGGGTGGATTTTTATCCCCCCTTCCAGTTAAGTGTGTGTGTGGAGGTTGTTGTTGTTTAAATTGCTTTCAGGAGGATGTGGAGTTTTCCCCCACTTTGGGCAAGTGTGCAGGGGTATGTAAATTTTAATTTTTATTGCCTTTAGTGAGCATGAGGTGTGCGTGGATGCTGCTACTGCTGATCTTTCCTGGGGTGTGTATGTCTGCCTTCTTTTGTATCTGGTCATGCTAGGATGGGCTCCTGCAGCTTTAACTGTTGTAATGTAGAGGGAATATCACCAGGTGCTGCATGCATACAAATGATACTTGCTGAAATTCCCTTTTCAATACAGCTATTAAAGATACAGGATCCCTGTCCTCCTTTCCATAATCACTCTAACTAATGGAATAATTGTAACTTTTTTCCTGTTACCATAGTTCTTTAACTTACATAGCCAGTGGTGTATAGTTTTCTCTTTCCCTCTTCCTTTAATGCAACGTTTGTGTCATTATGTAGTGCTATGTCAATGAAGTAGTGTGTTTTTCATTTTTGTTTATGACTGTTATGTCTGGTTGATAGCAAAGTGTTGCCTTGTCCCAGAATTGTTCTGTCCCAGCAAGATAATATATGAGTGCATAGTGTGGCTTGTCTTGTCTTGTTTGACTGTGTCTGGGACTCCTAGGCTCTGAAAGCATCGTTCTGAGAGCATCTGCTGGTTGCATGATCCACGAGGCCGGGTTCTGGTGAGTGCACAGTTTTCCTTGACAGGAGGGGCTTGCACTTGCTATATTAAGGTGAACAAATGTGAAGAAGCTGCAATCCCATATGTATCTGGGAGTACGGTTTATTGAAGTCAACAGGACTTATTCCTGAGTTGTCATAGGATAGCATTGTATGATAGGACATAGGGAGATGATAGCTTCTGAGTTATCTGCTACTCAGTTTTCTTTGGGTAAAGTATTAAACTCTCTGATTGGGATTTCTGTTCTCTGCACACTGAGGCAGTGTAAATTCAGGAGACATTTGGATAAAAGGAGGGAAAGATCTTTGTCTAGCATTGTGATAATGGGCATCTGTTCTGGCCTTTCTTTGTACCTCTACTGACCATGGGCTTGTTTACATGGCTAATGAACCAGAGATATAATGACACATTTTTAGATTAGTTTCTCACTGATAAACCAGAAGTTGAAACAAGTTAAGAGATGCTAGTGAGAAATAACTGCTACAAGCCTTTAGTCCATTTTGTTCCATGACTGTTTGTAGGGTAATAGTATTTTATACTCTTTCTGAATGCTACATTACTCATTTATTGTACTAGATTTTCCTGTACTAGATTTTTCTGCACTTGTCAACTGCTTCATTTGTTTAGTGCTGAATCTGTGAGTATGGATATGAGAAAGGTGATGAGGAAAGAGTGTTAAATGTTAGGAAAGGTGAGACTACGGTCATCCAGTGAAGGATTTGCACTGTTCAGAGTGTGTATATTAGAAATGCATATGAACCCTTATTGGAAATGTAGCAGACTCACAATAGCCTCTTCCAGCAAGCATTGTTTTAAGAAACAATCACAAAAGAATTTATTTCTTAGGGTCAGGCTTGGTGAAGCTGTCATGGTGAATTTGCTTCTGCTTAGCTACACTGTGGAGGGCTACCAGCCTTGCTTTTGCTCTTGTTTATGCAGAGAATTCATGTCAGTAGTTTTATATAAAACCATGAGGAAGCGGGTTGGGGGGAATTGCCATGGGACCAATGGTATATTTGCCACCAATCATCTGCAGAGGTTAGGGAAAGCCTACTGGAAATGCATGTACTATCTTGAAATGCATAATGCACTCGGAGTTACAGAAGTATTCACAGTCAGAAAGAGAAATGGAACGGGCTGCTGCTTTTAGTATATGCTGCACAACACATAAACAGGACAGAAATATTGAATGGGCATGCAGCGAAAATTCCCACTAGGCCCTGTAGAGAAATAATAACAGAGTGCCCCGTTTTATGTTCCAGAGGGATTATATGTGAGGTGTCAGAAGCAAGAGCAGAGAAAAGTAAGACTGCCATCTTTCTACACATGATGTAGCATCATTTTTGTGGGATTTTGACTATCTGCTATAAGCAGCAGGAAGGCTTGTTTATTAATCCCTTAGCCACCTCATCTAAACTAAAGTAAATGAACCCTTCCCCTTCTGAACATTTCCCAGGAATGTATCCACCCTGGTGAAAGCAGCTTTATATCCTCACCAATTTAGCAAGGGACTAATAGTCCCATTCATGTGTGAGAGGGAAATACTCAAACCAGCACTAGGTGGGTTGTATTCCGTTTGGAGGATCATAAGTTGTGAAGCTTGCTGTACTTGTTATTTTGATCATTGCTTACAGATTATTATTTTTAAAACAACAACAACAACAACAACAAGATACCTACAAAATGTAAAAGGGGAGATAAGAGGCCTGCCAAAACACTTCCTGTTTTAATTTGCTGCCTAAATATTTTCTGTGATATTCATTTGAAATTAAATGTATGAAAACAGGCCATTTCTCTTCACTTCTTGGTTCTATTGATTCATTCCTGCTTATAACATTTCATTCAGTTCAGACGGGAGAATAAGTTCTATATCGGAGTGAACTTTGGCTTTGGATATAAATATATAGGAACAGTCATGCTGCAAAGCAGCTTATAATTTTAGAAATGACATGAATAATTCACTCTGCAGGCTACTTTGCACAAAGCCGTATTCTTTGCTGCAGGAGAAATGTCATGTGCAACAGCAATCTCTCACACACCCTCTGCATGTGTGTGGATGTAGAGATATAGATATTGATATAAATTCATGTTTGTACAAATGTCTGAACAGGTAAATGGCTAATAAACTGTTTCCCAGGTTTTATCATCTTAATTCCACCTTTCTGGGCACCACAGAATGTGGTTTCCAGATGTATGTAAAAATTGGCAGAGTGCAGGGCCTATTCAAGACCTTTGTGAAAGCACGCAAACACTCTGAACCAGTGTTGTTCAGCTTCTCACTCCCTACTGCATTGTGGGAAATCTTCTGGGGTGGGGAACGATCAGGAACAACAGTACTGCCCGTCCTCTGCACTTAATTTATAAAATAAGTGTTGGAAGAGCTCAAACGTCTCCTCAGACTCATGTCTATGGCCTTTGGAACCTGTATATCCCAGATTTTCAGCAAAAATTGTCCTTCAGGCAACTAAGAGTGTAATCAGATGAGCATTTTATCACATGCTCAATACTGCCCACTCATTGTTTTTCATGGCTTCTTTTGATGACACCATCTGCCTCCCGCGCATCTCCTGCCCCTTCTACTTGTTTTCCCATTGCAAAAAAAGACCCAGAAAATCTGACTTTGTTCAGCTGTAGCAAAATGTGTTGCCATTTTCTGCTGTGTGCAGGAAAAGCAGCGAGATAAAAACACCCACTGAATGGGCTCACATGGTCATTTTTTACTTCCTCTTTCTTCTCCATGAAAAGAAAGAGGAATTATCGCGGGACAAAAGCAGGGGGGAATCGATGGTAAGGAAACATGATTCCTCCCCTCATCTGATGGCGCTCTAACAATAGTTAAATACAGATAAAAATAATACAGATAAAAATAATCACAATTAACATGTAAAGACAAATGTAAAATGTAAAAATGATTAATTTTTAAAAAACATAATTAAAAGACTCAACAATAACAAGAAGCAGTTAGCACTTCCCCTACACACACACACCTCCTTTAGCAGACAGACAGCTTACTTGACAAAGCCCTGCCTGCTGGCAGATGGCCAACAGAGAGGGGGCCAACTTAGTTTTTCTTGGTAGGGAGCAACTAAGAAGGCCTTTTCTTGCATCCCAACCAGACATACCTCTGATGGTGATGGGACCAAGGGAAGGGCCTAATGCAGAAATCTTACAACCTGAGCCAGGTCTGTATGGGAGAGTGCAGTTTTTCAAATAGCCTAGTCCCAGTGAACCTGCCCCACTAAGATTCACATAGAAAGCAGATGGCAAGCTGTGCTAAAATGGGCCAATGGTCCAGCATACTGTTCCCAACAGTGACCAGACATATGCCTGAAGAACCCAACATGTAGGGCAGAAAATCAGCAACCTTTCCTTCTTTGTTCGCCAAAATCTAGTATTAAGAGGTATAATGCCTTTGAACATGAAGGTTCTATCTAGCTATCATGCCAAATATAGCCATTGGTGAACCTAAAATTCATGAATCCTTCACATTTTTGTAACCCAGAACCCCTGGTCACATCCTGGAGGAAAACACTGCAGATCACCCCACCAATACCACGTTGAATCACACCAGTAGTTCAAATGACAATCCTGTGCCTAGAAAGCTGTCAGAGACACCAGTACATAATTGGGAACCTCATTATTGCAGGGACCTAACCTTTTGAGGTTCCAAGGCTCTGATTTCATGAGCCCTGATTCAGCTTAAGTCCTACATGTCCTCCCCATTCCCCCCCTCTTTGAGGAGGAAAAAAACATTTTGCAGTATTATACAAATCTACAGGTACATGAACAGAGGGATGCTGGAGAAATTCGAGGAAGACAAAAATGAGTTTGCATTTCTAAGAATCTGACCTGTTGAATCTGCTGCAGACTGTCCTGCGCTGGCCATGCAGTCTTCTGACTTTCAGATTTTTTGTTTTTACTTTCCCAAAATTTATGCAGATTTCTTCACAGGAAACTACACAAGTTTATCCTGAGACTTACGCCATGCTGAAAAATATACACAGGGAAAAGTTGAATGGAATGGGGGACAATATGCCATATGTTACATACAACTGTAAATTGTGTAAATTGTTGCAAACTTTCTTACAGAATGCAATACAAGGAATTATTTATTTTTATTTTACCTTTGGAAAGAAAAGAGTATACCCCTTAAGTTAATAAGTTTGTGCGGTTTCACTTTTGAATTTTCTCCACTCCTAATGTTGCTGGTTGTATTTTGGTTTGGGATTTTAAGTTAAAATGACTTGCTAGCTTTGGGATTTAGAATTGTCTGCAGCCTAGGTAACGCCTAGATGGTGTTAATTAGTCTGTTCTCCAGTTAAATGAAAATGGATGCCCAGCATACACTAGCCGTTTATTTCAGAATAATATCGAGAACGTCCCTATCAGGCCACATGATGTTCACCTACTCCCGCGGTTATCTTGGGACGACCCCTCAGTTATTCAGGAATATTAGTGACTGGATTTTTCACAGCTTTTCTGGCTCTCATTACATTCCTGATGTCCGCGGCTGGTGTGCCCCCTCTTCCCGAAGCTGTTGCTGTTCAGCATGAGCTCCCGATTTACCGAACAGCCAACTCACTGTCAGGGGCATGTCCAATGGTGTGGGAGTGGGCGTCCGCCATTTTCAGCTCTTTTTTTTAATTGGTTATCAGCGTGTTTTGGTGCCGACCATGTGTATTTTTTTAAAAACACAAACATATTGATGTACAGGAGTGCATTTTTGACACAGTACTGTGTGTTTGCGCTCGTGTGCACCTCGGAGGAGTTATTAAAAAAAATTCCGTACCCTGTACCCATCTGTCTAGCCCCTCCCACTTCTGCCAATGCACATTCAGAACCACCGTCATGGGGCGCATATCTTCCTTCAACATCACTCCTTTACTTGTGGGAAACTTCCTTTGCGTGTGCCCCGTGAGCAACAATAGCGGAAACAGGAAACCTCGCGATCACCTCTCTCCCCACTCCAAAAGGCTGTAGGTGTAGATGAGCCTTGGGACTTGGCTTCCCCTCCTTGCCCACAAAATATGTGGAATAGGCTAGTGTTTGCTGTACTGTAATAGCAATGCCGGAGCTGCTCCAAGCTCCAATTTATAAGATCACCATCTTTAAATATCTTCTCTGAACCATCTTAATTTCCATCACTTGCAAAAACAGTGAGAGAAGAGGGACACAGGAGGACAAATGAGGAGGACAAATGAGAGTTCAGTCCCGTGGATTTAGGAAGAGGCCAAGCACAGAAGCATTTTAGAGACACCCAATTTAGTCATCACATCAGCATATTCCTTTTTATCCTAAACACTTTGTTCTAACAGGAGCAGAGTAATATTTCCCCACCACCCTCCCTATTTCCCCTACGCTCAAGTCTTTTCAAAAGCTGCCAGAAACAGATGTTTCAAAATAAATTGTTAGCAAAAATTAAAAAAGAAAGAAAGAAAGAAAGAAAGAAGACGCAGTCAATGTTGGTACTGAGCATGAGTGCTATGGGGAGGGAGGGAAATTGCTTACTAACGTATATTTATGTCATTAACAACTTCTCAAACTAGGCTTGGCAAGGATGGCTTCACATATGGTCCAGCGCAAAGAAGAAGTTAAAAATACCTCCCACGCACATTTTATCCTCTCAATTATAATTGGAAGTAGGTTGACTATGACTGTTCAAGGTAGTTAATTACCTCCTTCGGATACCTGATGTGTCTAGGATCTAGGCTTTTTTAAAAAAAATGTTTATTCTTCTGTGGTTTGCATTTTTTAAAAACACACACACACACACTAGCTTCTTTGCGAGTGGTGAACTGTAATGAAATGCCGCAGAGCTGCTAAACACCCAGGTCTTCGAAACAAATTGACTTGCAAGATTAAACACTAGGAGATAGCTTGGAGTTGCAAATTTGCATGGTTAATGTAAACACCGCCCCATGAGTGCATCAGTATTTCTTTGAAGAGACCTGATGTGTGGGCTTTCCTTTCCCCACCAGGAAAGTTGCCAAGTGTTTCGTGGTGGGGATGGAGGAACACTGTAGGATTGTAACACAGCTGAACAAGATTTTATCACTGGCAGTGCTGTCTAGCAGGTTTTATGCTTTGTGCGTGAAACCTGCTCACAGGCTTAGAGCTGCCAACTTTTAACCTGCTTAAATTATCAAACAGTCCAGGCATCTATTACGAGATACTCTTTCAGGGTTTAGTGAAAGCATTGAGAGGGATCTTGGGATTGCACCTGCTGTCCTCACTCCAAACTTCCAGTGGTTCATCTGAAGGTCTGAATAGAGGTTGATCACCAACAATTATCCATGTGTCAGCTCTGTATACAACAGGTGTGTCAAACCCCTGTCAGCCCAAAGGCCGAATTCCATTGCAGAGAAGCTCTTGGGGGTGAAATTGCAGTGGTGGGTGAGACCAACAGGAAAGGGGGGAAGGTCCCAAAATACCAAAACCATCACCATGCTTTAGCTTAAAGCTATTACTGCCAGTGGCTAAGCCATAGGAGAGGCATTTCAGCCTTTCACAAGGAGGGGGTGAACTACACAGAAGCAGGTGAAACCAACAAACAACTGACGACTGGGGGAAAGAGGTGGGGTAGGGGAAGAGGATGTGACTGTTTGGGGAGCCCCAAGTAATGTGGATTTGGCCCTCAGGTCCAACACTTCTAGTATACATGATTGTAGATCCCACTTTTTGGCTGAGTTCTTAATCACACTGAAGCCCTATGGAGTAGCTCAGCCTGGTCACGAGATCATTAAAAGTGCAGAGCGGACATAGGCATGCAAGTAAGCCTCACTCCTGGAAATGTCCCCAGCCCTGCAGTCTTTGACCTTCTCATGTTAATGGAGAAGGTCTGAAGGGGTCTAATGCACATATTCACCTGAATGCAAGTATGCCATGGGCTTGTTTCCTCTGGCACACACTCTGGCACTCTGACACAGGACACCCAAATCAGTGAAACTGTTTATTGTAGCAAATCTCATGGCAAAAGTTTAATGGTTAACACTTCTTATCAATCAAATAGCTATAAAAAGCCATCAAAGCTGCAAGAGAGGGAGACCTGCTGCCCGGGGGAGAGGGAGGGCTGCCTGCTGCACGCTGCCGGTTCATGCTGCTGCTGCTGCTGCTGCTGCTGCTGCTGCCATCACTGCTGCTCTTCCCCGTGGACTACTGCCTGACTGCCACTCCCTGCAGGACCAGGACCAGGCCCCCAGGTACTCAGCCAGCTGCTGTGGACAATTACACCTGTCCCCTTCCCTTCCTGGGAGGGATATTTAAGCTGGCTGGCTGAGGGGGCCTGGGAAAGCCATCAGACCTGCAGGAGAGGGAGGCCTGCTGCCAGAGGAGGAGAGGAAGGGCCACCTGCTGCTTGATTGCTTTTTGTTTTTGTCTTTGTTTTTGTTTTGTTTCCCTTTCCCCAGGCTTGAGCTATGTGCCTGGGAGGGAGGATACAGGGCCAAGTGGGGGGATCTGAGGGGTGCCCAATCAGTGTAGTGACGGGTAGAGGGAGATATGGCATTGTGAGGAGGACTTGCCAGGTAAGGGGAACGAGGACCAGACAGTTAATGGCTGTGCCTTGTTCCGGTCCGCCTCACACCCACAGGCTTGTTGGTTGCCCTATCAGCCAGCCCTCAGGCCTCCGGGTGCTGCTTTTAAATGCCAGATCGGTACATAATAAGATCTCCCTCATCCACAATTTAATTGTGGATGAGGCAGCCAATCTGGCATGTATAACTGAGACCTGAGTGGGTGAGCAGGGAGGAGTCAGTCTCTCCCAGCTGTGCCCACCGGGGTACTTGGTTCAGCCTCAGGGTAGACCTGAGGGCCAGGGAGGGGGGGTTGCTGTGGTCTATAGGAACTCCATCTCCCTCTGCAGGCTCCCTGTCCATGTGACTACTGGTCTAGAGTGTTTGCACCTTGCGTTGGGCCAACGGGACAGATCAGGAATTCTGTTGGTGTACCGCTCACCCTGCTGCTCAACGGACTCCCTAGCTGAGCTGACAGAGGTGGTCTCAGGTGTACTGTTGAGGTCCCCCAGACTCTTGGTTCTGGGGGATGTCAACATTCATGCCGAGGGCACTTTATCTGGGGCAGCTCAGGATTTCATGGTCTCCATGACAACCATGGGACTGTCCCAACATGCCATCGGCCCGACGCATGTAGCAGGGCAAACTCTAGACCTGTTTTTTTCAACTGGACATGGAGATGGGGATCTGAAAGTGGGGGATTTTACATCAACCCCTCTGTCATGGTCAGATCACCACCTGCTGAGGTTCAGACTTACAGCAGCTTTTCCCCTCTGCAAGGCTGGGTGACCCGTTAAGATAGTCCGCCCCTGGAAGCTAATGGATCCAGATGGTTTCCAGAGGGCTCTGGGGAGTTTTCCAGCTGATAGGGCTGGCTCTCCTGTCGAAACCCTGGTTGATCTGTGGAATGTAGAAATGACCCAGGCAGTTGACACGATTGCTCCTGAGTGCCCTCTCCTGTGTAGAGCTCGTATGGCTCTGTGGTATATCCCGGAGCTGAGAGTGATGAAACAAAACAGGAGACGGCTTGAGGGCAGATGGAGGCGAACTCATGATGGATGCAATCAAACACTGGTAAGTGCTTATGGTAAGCTGTATTCACGGGCAGTGAGGGCAGCAAAAAACCACTACTTTGCTGCCCCTATTCAATCATCAGCCTGCCGCCCAGCGGAGCTTTTCAGAGTTGTCCGGGGGCTTTTACATGCTGGCCCCAAGGACATGCTAGAACAACTGAGGCCTGCTGTAATACATTTGCTGGGCACTTCCAGAATAAAATCTTTGGCATCCGTCAGGACTTAGACTCCAGTGTTATAGTAGGTGAATCTAGTGAGGTATCCAGAGCACAGGCTTGTCCTATTTTCTTGGATGAGTTTCAGTTGGTGCAGCTCGAGGACGTTGACAAGGTGCTTTGACAGGTTCGTGCAACCACTTCCATATTGGATCCTTGCCCCTCTTGGCTAATAAAAGCTAGCAGGGATGGAACAACTGGCTGGGCCAGGGAAGTGATTAATGCCTCTTTGCAAGAGGGAGTGGTCCCAGGCCTCCTGAAAGAGGCGGCAGTGAGACCACTCCTACAGAAATCTTCCCTGGACCCTGAAAATCTTAATAACTACAGGCCAGTAGCAAATGTTCCATTCCTGGGCAAAGTCCTGGAGTGGGTGGTTGCGAGCCAGCTCCAGGCACTCTTGGATGAGACCGATTATCTGGATCCATTTCAGTCGGGTTTCAGGCCTGGTTTTGGTACGGAAACAGCCTTGGTTGCCCTGTATGATGACCTATGTCGGGCAAAAGACAGGGGGAGTGTGACTCTGTTGATTCTCCTTGATCTCTCAGCGGCTTTTGATACCATCGACCATGGTATCCTTCTGGGACGACTGGCTGAGTTGAGAGTGGGAGGCACTGCATTGCAGTGGTTCCGCTCCTACTTGGCAGGTCGGCTCCAGAAGGTGGTGCTTGGGGAACGTTGCTCGGCCCCGTGGATTCTCCAGTATGGGGTTCCGCAGGGGTCAGTCTTGTCCCCCATGCTGTTCAACATCTACATGAAACTATTGAGTGCAGTCATCCAGAGTTTTGGAGTGCGTTATCATCAGTATGCTGATGACATGCAGCTCTATTTCTCCTTTTCATCTTCATCAAGTGAGGCTGTGGATGTGCTGAACCAGTGCCTGGCTATGACAATGGACTGGATGACGGCTAATAAACTGAAACTCAATCCAGACAAGACCGAGACGCTGTTAGTGGGTGGTTCCGCTGACCGGATGGAGGGTGTTCAACCTGTTCTGGATGGGGTTGCACTCCCCTTGAAGGAGTGGGTTCGTAGTTTGGGGGTTCTCCTAGAACCAACTCTGTCACTTGAGGCGCAGGTGGCCTCACTGGCACGGAGTGCCTTCTACCAACTTTGGTTGGTGGCCCATCTACGTACCTATCTGGACAGGGATAACCTGGCTTCAGTTGTCCATGCTCTGGTAACCTCCAAGTTAGATTACTGCAATACACTCTACGTGGGGCTGCCTTTGAAGGTGGTTCGGAAGCTGCAGCTTGTGCAAAATGCAGCGGCCAGATTGATAACCGGAACCAGTAGGTTCAAGCATATAAGACCTACTCTGGCCCGCTTGCATTGGCTGCCTGTATGTTTCCGAGCCCGATTCAAGGTGCTGGTTTTAACCTACAAAGCTTTACACGGCTTGAGACCACAACACCTGATGGAACGCCTTTCCCAACATGAACCTACCCAAACACTACGTTCAACATCTAAGGCCCTCCTCCGAGGGAAGCTCGGAGGTCGGCAACAAGAGAGAGGGCCTTTTCTCTGGTGGCCCCCTATTGTGGAACGATCTCCCTGACGAGGCCTGCTTGGCACCAACATTGTTATGTTTTCGGCGCCAGGTCAAGACTTTCCTCTTCTCTCAGGCATTTGGCAATATCTGAGGAGCCTGGGTTTGTTTTTGTTTTTTGTAGTTTTTTGGGGTGTTGTAGTGGTTTTAAATGTACAGATTGTGTGTATGTTGTATGTTTTTGCTGTTTTAATTTTTGTATATTGTTTTTAATTGTTTTTACCCTTTGTAAACTGCCCAGAGAGCTTCGGCTATGGGGCGGTATACAAATGTAATAAATAAATAACAGCAGCTATAGGCACAGTGCTTAGGATAAGAAACAGGTCAAGGCTAACAACTATCAACTGTGTCAGTCCAATGATAGTTTCCCTAGGCAGGCTTTCTGTGGTTCAAAATATGAGGCAAAGGTAAATTCAACCAAGTTCAAGACGCTTTTCAAGAACAAGTTACAAAATTAGAATTTACATGCACACACAGAGTTCAGTCCAACAATAGATTCTACTCTGGAATCTCCACAGTAAGGGTGTCTAGGAAGATCAAAGGTCATGGTAAGTCCAGACAAAGGAGCATTATGGGTTCTTAAGATGATATTTGCAACACAGGCTTGCTCCTGGTAACAGTTCCAGGGCAGACAAGAGTCTCAAGTTCATAATGCATTATACGTCCAGGCAAATCAGTATCCTGGGCAATTCAAATGAATATAAGTCCAGGCAATAGACACAGAGAGCTTTCCATGCAGGACTTCTATGATCCATGCTCCCAGGCAGACTGTGTTTAGCATTCAGTATAGTCCAGGCAACTTCTCAACAATACAAGGTTTGGATAGAGAGTCCAGGTGAGGAGTGCTTTAGGCAGCTCAGACAGTGGTAAGTCCAAGCAGGAAGGATTTCAGGAAGTAAAGATGAGTTGATCCCAGCAATAGCCTCAGAATCTTGGCCCTGGTTTAAATGCAAGATAGGGGCTATTACTGCCTCCCTCTGTGAATTAAAGCCCATAAACAATCCCTAAGCAGAACAGAGAGTGGCTGAATTCAGACAACACAATAAACAACTGGGGCGGGGGGAACAATCGTCAGTTGTATTGACTATCGTGTCATCCAAATGCTGCCATAGTCAACTCAGCGCTGATCCTAATCCACACCACAGTTGATTATTTATTACCTTGTTGTGTGGGAAGTACCCCCTAGATGAACAACTGTAAAATTGATTATTACCCCACCATTGACTATCGTGTTGTCCGAATTCAGCCAGTGTCTCTATTCCTCCCTCTTGAGTTGATGTCTTAACTGGAATGGCACCTTTCAAGCCCCCTTCCTCTGCTTGTTTCCCAAAGAAGATTTCTCAGGTTGGAAAGAGGTTTCACATAAAGCCTCATCTTGCAGCTCTGGCCAAAAGGGAGTTTCACTCTCCTTCAGTGGATAATCAGCCTGAGCACACCCAAACCAACTCCTGTCCTTCACCTGGCATCAAATGAGAAACAAAACTTCCCACCACTGGGACTGAAATGTGTTTTAACCATCCCAGTCTACTGCTGAATCTGATGATATACGGCCACAGCACCGTTGGTCTGGGCCTGACAAAGTAGAATCCTCTGTGCAATTGGGAACTCCTCTAAAGCAGGGTTCCTGATAATGCAAAGGCTTCTATTCAACTTTAAGTGAGCAAAAGCAGAAGACCCCTTCAGACTTTTCTCATCAACATTGGAAGGTTGGGGATATTGCCGCGGGGGGTAGGGGGTGGGGAGTTGCCTGCATGTTGGGGATATACGTACTTTGTAAAGTGCATTCTGTCTTCACTTCATGGATTGTTAGGTGCTTTTTGTTTCATCGTCCGCTCATTGCCAGAATGGGATTTCCCCCCAGTTCCCCGTATTTGTGCAAATTCACATTGCGCAAATTCACATTTGTGAAAATGTGCAAATCCCTGCCCCCAAATCCCCATTTTCATGCTTTAGCCCATGGAGCAAAAGCAGCTTTCCAACTGGCATTTTCAATTCTATTTTACATATTTTTCTACGGCTAAGTTTGTGTAAAATCACAGAAAGTAAGAAAAACAGCCTACAAGTCCACAGAATCCATCCATGTGACATGTGAAAAGCCAGTCGGCTGCACAATCCGCAGGTCAGATTGAAAGAAATATGAACACATTTGATAGCATTGCAGATTTCTCTAACATCCCTATTGCATGTGCCATCGCACCCTATGCTCGCTTTTAGCCCTCACAAAGCTGGTTAGACAGAGCCTACGCACATACAACTTGTACATGGCAGGATCTACACTACTGTGTTAAAATAGTTTTTACAATATGAACAACTGTTGGGGCCCAGGGCACACTCCAGATACATTTTTCAAACCGTTTTCAAACCGTTTTCAAAATGTCATATCCTGCTTGGCGTAGATCTGGCCCATGTGTGTCCTCTCTTCAGATTTTTGGATGCATGTATGAAGGTCTGGAATGGGAACTTTTGGACACAATCCCGCTGAACACATCCACTACTGTGCACATCTCTCTCTTAACTTGCTAACACAGTGCCTTCCAGTAACAGACTTTCAGCCTTTCTTTACTGAAGGTTATCCCTAAGTGTCTATACATGTCTACTCAGAATTAAGCCCAAATGAGGTCAATGGTCAAGACCCCTAGGTAAAGACTGCATCCTGACAACTCCTCTCTGACATGTTTTGGGTCTTCTATGTGCCACCTTGATATATGAATCTGGGAGGGTAAATTGATAAAAGATCCCATCTGCACAGACGTGTGTATTTTACCCCTAAATACAGCATATCTAGTTCCCAAGTTGGGAGCCCCCAACTCTTTACTAGTACATTAGAGTGACAAGCTGATGCTCACATCGCTCCAGCTATGCAACAGAACAATACTGTACTGCCACACTGATGAAGTAACAAATAGGCTATGCCCAGTGGTGGTGTGGTGGTGGTGGTGGGGGGGGGGGGGACCTGAAGGACACAGTAATAAATCAGATTTATTTTACAATGGAATCTATTTATATATGTCTAAATGCATGCAATTCTGAAGGAGAATGCTTGTTAACTCAGTGGATTACTTTATGAATGGGTGCAAGTAAAAATGTTAAAGGTTCCACATTATCAAGGAAGAATGGAATTCTAATATTCCAAAGTAGAATTGTAAAGCTCCTTAAAAACTCTGTTTCTTTTGCTGTGATCTTGGTTAAACGTTTTGCCTTTAAAAAAAAGGGGGGGAAGCTCATTCTCTATTATCAGGCCACAGTTGTGGTCTTATGTTAACAGTGAATTAATAACCAGAAATCAGGAGTGGGGAACAGTAGGTTCTATGACTTATACACATAAAATGGCTTAGCAGATTGATCTGAAACCTGGCAGTGTAGAGGAGGTCGATTTGAGGTTGAACTGTGTGATTTTGAGGCAGAAAGGTTAATAAGGGTGTTTAAACTATAAACTTTACAGGTGTTTAAAGTTTGATGACTGACATCTAGCAGTTTGACAGGTATTGTCTTTTATCTTTCTCATATACTTTGCTGGAGTTAAATTTCATTGGCGCTTCCTCCATGTGTACAGCATTTTTCAGGAAATAGTTTCTAGTGTCAGGTCAGAGGTTTTATTATTAATCAGGCCAAACAAACCAGGGCCATGTCTACACCAGGGATTTATCCCGGGGTCATTCCTAGGTCATCCCTGTGTGTCCATACGATGCACAGGGGAACCCAGGGGCAACCGGTGATGACCTAGGGGCAACCCCAGGATAACCCCAGGATAGTGGAAACCTGTGATATTCCAGTTTTTCTGGAATATCACCAGGCACGGGGCCAAACGGGGTGGCTCCATGCCCATGGGGGGCGATGACAGGGGGGTTGCTTTCATTTTGAAAAGAAATGGTGTCCGTGACATCCCTCTTTCCTTCTGGGATGTCACGTGGCAGTATAGATGTCTGGGGAGGATTGCGGAAGCAGGTAAGTCCACAGTCCTCTCCCTCCCTCTGCACCCTTAGGTGTAGGCATACTCCAGGTCTTTGACCGAGGTGAAATTACTCCTCACACACAGGCTGCACAACCTCATGGCCTCAAGCAATATGTGAGGCCTGAAATCCATGGGATGGAGGAGAAGCACCTCAGATGAAATCACTCTCCCCCTCCCCCCCATACAGGCAGTCTTCTTTCACCGTTATTGTTGTTGTTGTTCTTGTTATCCCTTCATTTTTTACTGTTGGAGGCAAATGAGACCTAAAAAGAAATGATGCTCCATTTTGTATTCTACATTTTCCACAACAAGAAAATTGTTTCATCAGAAATGATCCCACATGCAACACTGAATTAGAATACGAAATATGTGGTCCAATAGTTTTGAATGCTGGTGTGTCAAGTTCATAAATAAAAGTTCAATAAACATGTTTACATTTTCTCTGAAAAATAAATGGTTTAAACTGCAATGTAATTTCATATTTGACCCACTAATACGCCTATCATCAATGTTACAAAATCACTGCTGAAGGCCACTTTGAAGCATATGCATGTCTGTAAATCAATTCGCATACCACAATCAAAATATATTTTAAGTAGAAAGCAATTATGGATGATGCTGACTGCAAATATAGAATTATTATTATTATTATTATTATTATTATTATGTATTTATTTCTTACCCGCCTTTCCCTCTAGATTGAGGTGGGGAACAACATTAAATATAAAATACATAAAACTAATTAAAATCAAATAAAACTAATACATTATTAAAATACCAATAAAACTCTTAAAATTACAAACAAACAGCCTATCTACATTACTACTTTAATATGGTTTAAAACAGTTTATAAAAGTTTATAATAGTTTAGAGAACTGTTGGGGCCCAGGCCACACTCCATCTACAGTTTTCAAAATGTTTTCAAAGTGTTTTATCCTGTGTGTGTAGATAGGCTCACAACCAGCTGGAAATGCACAAACACACACAGTTTACAAAAATTAAAAACACTGAACATTAAAAAACCGATATACAAACATGTTAAATACAATATCATTTAAGAACTACTATTCTGGGTCAAACCACTACCACCACAATAAAACCCTCAACATATGCTGTTGAATGCCTGGGAGAAGAGGAAAATATCTTAAAGCAAAGTGATTAGTGGCTTCAGCATATAGGTCTAGAACAGAGACTCACCTAGTTGTTTATAACACTTGACCAATATGTTGCTCAAAGATATAAGGGCTCCTGATGAATAATTGTGGTGTGGTGTGAAACAGTGTGTGTGTGTGTGTGTGTGTGTAGGGGAGGGGGAAAGGTTGTTCCTTAAATGGCATCCTAGCTGCATAGGATTCTGCCTCAGGCACAAAGCACTGATTCATCAGGGCTTTACCTTTCTTCCAATGGTGTGACACATATACATACACAAACAATCAATCACAAAATGCTTTTCCAATGGATTGTAACTACTTCTCCTCTAATTGAAAATACAATTTTGATTCTTCCCCCTCTCTACCCCCAGCCCTGGCTATCCCTTGTTTGAAACACTGAACAATGTATGGCATGCAGAGCCCCTGAAGAAGGGGATGAACCCCACTTTTGTGATGCCCCCCCCCCACTGATTCTGATGGGATTTTTCTCCCCCTGCCTCTCGGTATGCTTCCCATTAAACAACAACTAATTTTGGCTCAATGGCCACTTTCTATTACTTGGTTTCTTTTGTAATAAATAATGTAGACTATTGAACGGTATCCAATTTAGAAAGTAAGTAAACTGTCTGAAAGGCTAATAAACTGAAGAAGAAACTGTGCCGTGTTATTTTATAGCAGTTTAATAATCTCAGTTTTGCTACTTCAGTCTTTTTTTTTCTTTCTCCCATTTTATTCTACTTCTTTTTCCCACCATCCACCTTTCATTGTTCCCACCTGCCATACAAGTGTGTATATATGAAGTTTCCTTGCTTCCTTAAAAAATGAAAACCTGGTTTAATAGTTTCCATTTATTATTTAGGGTTTCTCTGAAGAAGCAGTGTACCTCAGAGCTCCATCACACCAGTGGTTTATCACACTCTCCCCATGCCTGGTAGGTTGCAGCGCAGTACTCACATGATGTTGTCGCTGTCCTGTGCTTATCTTGCCTCTTCCCCTTCATTTTCCATTGTATTTTTGAGCAGGAAAGGTCTGGTTTTCCCCCCTCAGTGTGCAATAAAGTCACTCCTCCTTCCCGTATATTGCTGTCCTTGCACGATATCGGGCCATCCCAGTGTTTGTTGGGAGCATGTGTGTCGAAGGGTGGTTTTGCTGACAAAAGAGGAAGGTGGGGCAGTTCTCTGCTCAACTGTGAAGAGAGAAGGAGAGAGACCGCCTGAACACCCTGCGGAGAAGATGAGTGAGGCTGCTGCCACCCATGCCCAGGACTCAGTCCCATTCAACTTTATGGTTCTTACTCTTGAGTAGGCATGTCTAGGTTTCCTGACCAGAACAGGCAGCTTCCCCTTGCCATGCCAACATTGACCACAAACTTGTCCAAAAACTCTTCACTTATATTGTTTAATATGATCTTAGGGGAAAGCATAGTGTTGTTTTACCATAATTGTGCAGTTTCAGGCTGCCATTCTATTGTATTTTTGCACAGAAATAAATGTAATATAAAAATTAACTGCAGGGGGAAGGAGAAGGTAGGGGGCGGGGCAGGAGATTTCGCTGGCATAGTAGCGATACAGGTGAAAAGATACATGAGCTGAAATAGCACAACAATGCACAGATGTGGAAGTGCCCAGCACTCAACTCGCTAAGGAAATGGAGGGGGAAACCATGGGTACAACCCGGGGGGGGGGGGAGTAGGTGTGATGGAGCCCTCAGTTTCCTCCTGTCTGCTTTGGTTTGATCGGGTTTTGTTAGGAAGGTTTCTGCTATTGTTAGGAAGGTCTCTGCTTAATCAAACCAAAGTTCAACCTACTCCAACTTTCTGCCACAGTGACCAAGCTGATCAGCAGGACTTGAAGCCAGTTTGTTTGTTTATTTATTAAAAACATTTCTTAGCTGCCTTTCAGGGCAGAAGCCCTCACAAGGCAGCTTACAACAATGAAATATATAAAAACAGTTAAAATATTAAAAGCAATAAAAACATAAACTCAATAAAATAACAATTGAAAACGATAAAGGTCAACAACAAAAACCAGTAGGAACAACAATGGCAAACACAGCAACAACAGTTCAAGAAGGTCAAAACACTTTTGGCTGGTCCCATGCTATGACTGTCCAATGCGTTTACACATTTCATTCATTCCATTCCATTCCATTTATATACCACCTCATAGCCAAAGCTCTCTGGGCAGTTTACAAAATGCAAGTTCACAGCAATAATATCACAAAATTAAATCAGCAATATACTACAACAATATTCAACAATATACTAAACAACAATATCCCAATAATACTAAAAAATATACTAAATACAAGTTTACAGCAAAACAGAAGAGATAAGGGAGGGAAACCAACCTGGTTGGAATAACATCTCTCCCCCTGAAGCAGCATCTCCCAACCTTCACCTCCAGGCTTGCTTTTAAAGTCTCCAGGCATCTTGGGGGGTAGGGGAGCAGGTGGAATAGCTCACCCTTGATGACACATTAATACTAGCAGACCCATTAGTCAGTTTCTGCCTGTGAAGGTATGAAGCCCACTGAGTCAAGGTAATAGAGTCAGGCTTAGAGACCTGGAATTTTTCTGTTGGGAAGGGGTATCCTTGAGAGGAGTAGGTTCATTTCTCCAGTTATGTTTCATTTCTTCAAGATTGAAACTAGGCTGACCATATGAAAAGGAGGACAGGGCTTGTGTAACTTTAACAGTTGTAAAGAAGAGGGAATTTCAGCCAGTGTCATTTGTATGCAGTTAGTTCCTGGTGAAATTCCCTCTTCATCACAACAGTTAAAGTTGCAGGGGCCCTGCCTTCTTTTGTACATGGTCACGCTAGTATAGTGTCTGCAACTTTAACTGTTGTGATGAAGAGGGAATTTCTCCAGGAACTAATGGCATACAAATGACACTGGCTGAAATCCCCTTTTCTCTACAACTGTTAAAGTTACAGGAGCCTTGTCCTCCTTTTCATATGGTCAGCCTATTGAAACAGTACTTTCAGTTTTGGGTGAAGAAGGGATAAAAGGGGAGAGAGAGAACCTATCTACACTACTGCTTTAAAAAGGTTTAAAGCAGTTTTAAAAGGTTTATAACAGTTTTAAGAACTGTTGGGGCCCAGGACACACTCCATATACAGTTTTCAAAACGTTTTCACAGTGTTTTATCCTGCGTGTGTAGATAGGCTCAGAGAGAGAGAGAGAGAGAGAGAGAGAGAGAGAGAGAGAGAGAGAGCAGATCAGAAGGAAGGAGCAGATAGATGCAGCTTGAAGAAGTTTAGGGTAAAAGAATTTGCATTTTTGCGACTTTTATTTTCATTCACTGCCTCTATCACTGAACTCAATTTACTAAATATCTTTAGTTGTAAGTTGCTTGTTTTACTTTACTAGTAAACTGTTGTGCTAAACCTAAAGTGTCTGGAGTGTCACTCACCCCATGTCTACAGCCAGCCTAAACCCCACGTTATTGGGAAGAGGGAGGGTTAAAAGAAGGAAGGTGAGCCTCTTAAGGAGGCTGATATCTTTAAGGAGTTGTTCAGTGGGTCCAGGTCATACAAGGAACCCTGACACTGCCATTAGAATATAAGAAGAGCCATGCTGGATCAGACCAAGTGTCCATCTAGTCCAACATTCTCATCATACAATAGCCAACCAGCTGACTGTGGGAAACCCAAAAACAGAGAACACATCATCATCATTGCTACTTCTGCTGCTACTACTACTATTACTTCTTCTTCTTCTACTACTACTACTATTATTACTACTACTACTACATGTGGGGAGAACTGGGTAGTATTTGAATCATTCACCAGAATGTTTTCTTCGATTCTGAAAAGTCATCTTTAAATTCAGCAGTTTAATCCAATGTTATGATAACTACTGCCCAGAATGCAAAATCTGAAATGCCATGCAATATTTCCTACATGGTAGGTCTTGTCGACTGACACAGTGACCCTGTTCAGACGACACGCTAAGCCATGGTGGTTAAGCATTTTGAGCTAAACATTAAGGCTTAGCGTGTCATGTGAACCATTCCTAACCATGGTAACTACATAACCACAGTTTAAGCACACTCACTAATCATTTGCTGCAACAAGTTTAGTGTGTCGTCTGAACAGGCCCAGTGTATCCTTTTATTTTCATGTAGAGTACGTCTTTCAGCAGCAAGACCTGAATACAATATGAACTCATGGATTGCACTAAATAATTCACAAAACTAATATGTTTAATAGAAATGAGCAAATATCGATCCACTTTAAATTGTATTGTCTGATAGACAATATGTTGCTTTATGTAATCACCATGCTCTGGATCCAGTTAAATGCTGACTGTAATTTTAATGTAGAAACCTTATGTTCTATTGTTATTAGTTCTACTCCTGTAAACATTTTCAGAATCCTCAAATCCAAGGAGAAATTCATCAGAGGTAGGGATGGCCAGATCAGTCAGTTTTGACAGGCACACATGCATGCGCACACATACACACAAACACACACCTTCTGCCCTGGCCAGGATGAATAGGCAGAGCTGGGGAGGAGGAGAGGTAGATTCACCATTCCGTTCCTTCCCAACTCCACTTAGAATTGCTCTGCCTGTTATGGTGAACTTTACATGATTTGGGGGCACAGTCTACATTAAAAGAATGTGTGTTTCCTTGCCGTTTGGTTTGTTTGCTATTAAGATTTATATGGAAGGCTCAGTGCAAATAACAAACATAGCTGTTGTAATGTTGTGGCTAAAAGACTGAAGTATGTGTCAGTATGTCTCTAGGTCAGATCGTGCCACTGCCATGAACTCATTAAGTAGCCTTAGGCCATTTCTACACCAGCTTTTCCCCTCTAGGTTGTCCCTGGGTGCTCCCTGTGCAGCCAAATGACACACAGGGACTCCTGGGGGTGGGGTGACGGGCACAGGTTTTCCCAGGGATAAATAAACTTTGGGAAAACCTGAATCTTCCAGTGGTCCCGGGATGCTCCCGAGGACCACGGGAGGTATGGGTGCCCATCCCGGCTTCTTCCCTCTTCCCCATGAGTAGTGGGGGTCAGTAGAGGGAAGTTGCTGGTCCAGGGGCTACAGATCTCCACTTCCCTCCTGACTGGAAGGCAGCTGAAACAGAAAAGTTTTACAGCACTTCTAAAAAGATTTTGAAGCTGAGACCCAGGAGAGGGAATTCCACATCTGAAACATATAACATCTGTAGAACATGAATATATTTGCAATCACAGGCAAATTGTCATTGTTTATTTATTTATATAGCACTATCAATGTACATGGTGCTGTACATAGTAAAAGAATAAAACAGCAAAGCCCTGCCACATAGGCTTACATTCTGATAAAATCACAATAAAACTATAAAAGGAAGGGAATGCACCAAACAGGCACAGGGAACAATAAAACTAGCAGTATAAAAGTAAAATCAAAATCGAGTTCTAAAAGCTTTAGAAAAAAGAAAAGTTTTCAATTGAGCTTTAAAGACTGTAATTGAACTCATGGTCCACAAATGCTCTGGAAGAGAATTCCAGGCATAGGGGGCAGCGAGAGAAAATGGACAAAGCTGAGCAAGACAAGTACAGACACATGGGCGGGTAAGAAACATAACATTTGATGAGCGAAGAGCACGAATGGGGCAATAATGTGAAATAAGAGAAGAACGATAGGAAGGAGCTAGATTGTGACAAGCTTTGAAAGTCAACAGGAGAAGCTTATAGTGGATTCTGAGGTGAATTGGAAGCCAATGAAGGGATTTCAGGAATGGAGTGACATGATCAAAGCGATGAACCAAGAAGATGATCTTAGCAGCAGAATGATGAATGGAAACCAACGAACTAAGGTGAGAAGAAGAAAGGCCAGTCTGGAGAAGGTCACAATAGTCCAGCCGATAAATGACCAAAACATGAACAAGAGTCTTGGCAGAAGAGACAGCTAAAAATGATCGAATCCTGGCAATATTACATAAGAAAAAATAACAATGACAGGACTTAGCTACTGTCTCAACATGAGTAAAGGAAAGTGAGGAATTGAATATAAAACGAAGACTACTTGCTTCCTCAACTGGATAAACTGTAACATTGTTAATAGTAATAGAGAATGAAAGGTGGGGCACAGGTTTGGGAGGAAAAACAAGGTACAAACAATGCTACAAAAGGAATAATTCCATGATAGATGACATTCTCAGAAGGGAAACAAGTTGTGTTGCAGTCAGTGGGGCATGATGTGGACACTTTGTTTTGTTTCAAAGACACTAATACGGGGAAAAAGATAATTTCAGCTGGATTGGTTACCTAATTAAATTATATGTCGCAGATCTACCCATGCAATAACAACAAAGCAAAAAACACCCTTAACAATATATACAGTTAACAGGCCATACTAATAAATGCTACAGAGCTGAAAAAAGTGAATATGTCTGAAGCCACAATTTAAATTTAGTGGTTAGTCTGACTCCTAAAAATGTTAAAGATAGCTGTGGTGCAAATAATAAGGCAAGAAGCTCTCATTCAAATAAATGAATATACTATTCAAATATCTGATTTAAGAATAGGAAAGGAAGTATTCATTTCAATTTTAGAAAATCCCAAGGCTCCAGAATGCTGTAACAAATTGTCTTTAGCACTCAGAGAGACAAGAAATGTTGGAGTACAGCTACTGATGCCATTGAGGCTTCAATATTACCTTGTAATCCTTTTTGCCTTTTCAACTATGTAAAAAGGGGCAGGGGAATAAATACTAGGGATGTGCACTGGATCGGACCCGATCCACGATCCGAGTCCGGTCCAGTGGGAAATCGGATAAATTATCCGATTTCCGATCCTGCAGCTGGATCGGCTGATCCAATCCGAACCGGTCCGAAAAGGCTCCGAACCGGTTCGGCGGATCGGCGGATCGGCGGATCGGCGGGCGCCCACTGGCGCCCACCGCCGCTTCCATTGGCGGGCGCCAGCGGGCGCCCACCGATGAAAGTGGACAGCGGGGGGAGGGAGGAGGGGGCGCTTACCTTCTCAGCCCGTCCGCTCCCGTCCGGCACTAGCAGCTACTACCAGCGGGCTCCGCGGCCTGCTCTAGGGTGGCGCGCCGGGTGATGTCATCACCCGGCGCGCTACTCTAGAGCAGGCCGCGGAGCCTGCTGGTAGTAGTAGGCGCCGGCGCCGGACGGGAGCCGCCGGGCCGGGAAGGTAAGCAGGGGGTGCGTGGAGGGGAGGAGGGGGCGCGCGGAGGGGGGAGGGGGGCCCTTACCTTCCCGTCCCGGCGGCTCCCGTCCCGGCGCCGGCGCCTACTACTACCAGCAGGCTCCGCGGCCTGCTCTAGGGTGGCGCGCTGGGTGATGTCATCACCCGGCGCGCTACTCTAGAGCAGGCCGCGGAGCCTGCTGGTAGTAGTAGGCGCCGGCGCCGGACGGGAGCCGCCGGGCCGGGAAGGTAAGCAGGGGGTGCGTGGAGGGGAGGAGGGGGCACGCGGAGGGGGGAGGGGGGCCCTTACCTTCCCGGCCCGGCGGCTCCCGTCCGGCGCCGGCGCCTACTACTACCAGCAGGCTCCGCGGCCTACTCCAGGGTGGCGCGCCGGGTGATGTCATCACCCGGCGCGCTACTCGAGAGTAGGCCGCAGAGCCCGCTGGTAGTAGCCGCCGGCGCCGGACAGGAGCGGACGGGCCGAGAAGGTAAGCAGTGGCGGGGAAGGGGGCTTACCCCCCCCCCGGAGCCGTCCGCTTCTATCCGCTGGCGCCCGCGGGCGCCAGCGGATGGAAGCGGGTGGCCCCAGGGGGGGTAGGGAGCGCGGGGGAGGGGGCTTACCTGCCGGGGCCGTCCACAGCGGACGGCCCCGGGGGGAGGGAGTTAGGCCCCCCCTCACCCACCCGCCGCCATTTTTTCCTCATAGACTTGCATTGCAATGCAAGTCTATGGGGAAAAAAATGGCGGCCGATCCAAAAATTTACGATTTTTGGGTCGGGATCGGACTCGACAAAATTGGAGGTCCCGATCCGGGTCCCGATCCGATCCGGGGGGTCCGTGCACACCCCTAATAAATACTGTAAGGCATGATTCAGCCAAGGTTAAGCACTGTTAAGTCCCATTGATTTTAATGGGAGTGTTAAATGAATATTTAAATTTCAGCTAGTGGAATTATTCAAATTTAAAAGTGTTTAATAATGGCTGGATCATGTTGTCAGTCCCCAAAGGCAAATGAGACATGGTAATGAATCCGTTGGTAACTGCCAGGGTAACTCCCCCTCCCACCCAAGATATTGAAAATCATGTTAATCTAAGAAAATTTGAATTAAAATTTGAACTCTCTTTTAATGATGTAATTAATTGTACTAATCAGGCTTAATTGTCATGGGTTTTTTTTTTCATAATTTCCAGAAGAGTTCTGTGTTTCCAATGCATGTTTAGCCTGTTTATGACATAATATGTCGGTTTCCTATACTTATGCCAGATCTATACCAAGCGGGATATGAGACTTTGAGATCAGGTTGAAAACTGCATATGGACTGTGTCCTGGGCCCCAACAGTTGTCACTACTGTTATAAAATGTTTTAAAGCAGTAGTGTCGATCCTGCCTTAGGGCCATAGGATATTACGGAACTCTTATTCTACCCACAGAGAGGGCCAACCAGGGAAGCCTCCTTCGTTTGGCCAAGGGAAGGCCTACTATCATTGCTCTTCCTTTGTCAAAACTCCATCAGCATGGACTGCGGAAGGTATTCTGGAGGCAAATCAGGGGAGGCTTTAGAGCCACAGGATCCATGCCCCCAGACTGGAGAGGAAATTATGCCAACCCTGGAACTGGTATAGTTTATGACCCTCTGATTTGGAACACTTGGGGGTGGGGAGTGCAAAGGGAAAAAAAATGTCTGCAAAGGGTCAAAGAAAAGGGACTTCCAACCCCCAACCCCACCCATACCTTCTGCACATGCATGCACATACCTTTGGCATGAGCCCAACATTGCAGAGGAAGTGTCAATTCAACTTCTATGGATTCTTCCTCTCCTTGCCTTATTGGGTTGGTTTCTTCATTTGTTTTAAAATAACCAGTAAACTATAATTATAAGATTACTCGAACATGTACTTATCTATTTGGTGATTTCTCTCTCCAATCTCCCTCAGGACCTGTGCCCCTCAGCAGATGGAGGGAGCTCAGCCATTTAAAACATTTTGTTCAATTGCAGTACAATACCTGAGCAACAGCAGTAAAATTGCAGGTGTCATTGGCGTATGTTGTTGTTGCTTTTCAAATGGAGGTACTGTTCATATAATAGAGCCACCAAAGCTTGGCTTTTGGAGGGTTTATCAGAAAGAATTACTAGGATTATATTGAGGTTTGGGGCAGCCCTAGAGTCTTATAAACCAAGGATTGTGTGAGATGTGGACTGGAAACGCCTGGCCCCGTTTCAAGTCAGGTCCAGCCCCATTTGACCTAACCCATTCCCATTCAAGTGCTACAGCTCTGCCACTGCCCAGCCTCCCGTCAGCATCCCAAACCAAAAACAATAGCAAAACAGGGAGGGAGGAACAGGCAACAGAGATAGCTTACTAACACACAGGAAAAACCCCACAATGCCCTTCCAGAACAGGAAATGATGCCTGGGGTGTCCTATCTGGGATCATGGCATTTTCACCATTTGGTGGGTAACTTGGTAGTGAACATTAATTGACTGAGGTGGGTTCCTTAGGCTACATAATTTTTATTGAACTATTCCTTAAAATGTTATAATGCCAAGTGTGTCTAGTCTGGTCATTTGTAAATCTAGCCTTGAAAATACCTGCATGCAGAGAAGGCTACAGTCTGTGTTTCAAAGGGTGCCACTATTATGAATGGTTGGAAGGAGGTAAGCTCAGCACTTTTGCCTCTAGTCCCATCCACACCTGTCTCCCCCCTCACCCACGGCAGGTATGCAGCCCCCAAAGGCTTGCCTATGGTGGAGTGTGGCCCTTGGGTTCAAGATCTCCCACTCCTGACATAGAACCTTTTCTGGACTGGGGATGGGCAACTTGTGGCCTTCCACCAGATGCTGTTGGACTGCAGCTCCTATAATCCCTTGCCATGACAGCTAGGCCTGAATGGAGTTGCTGTCCAACAGCATCTGAACAGCTCACCATAAACCTTTCTTCAGATGTGTAATATTCAGTTCACTGTGACCCCGGCTTCCTATTGGGAGTGGGGAGGTCGTTTCAGCAAAATGGCAATGAGAGGGACGGTTCCATTGTTCTCATCAGTAACAAGAATTCTCCTAGCAAAAGTGAAATAGATATGTCAGTGAATGCTAATAGCAGCATGAATTGCTGACTTGAAATCAGAATCCAATTGAGAGCGGACACTTTCATTCCATTTAGGACACCAGAAAACGCTCCGTGCAGTTGACCAGTGAATGCAAAAAATGAGGGCATTTTAATGACAGGACTGGAGAGTGAGGAGTACACGGATGCCTTACAGCTATCACATCAGCCAAGTGCTCATCTGGCTCAGTGCTTCGTACCATATATCCAACAGAGGGAGAATTTGATCAAAGCTTGCGCCTTATTAACCGTGTTCTGAAATCACCATACTGTAACTCATTTATTCAGACCTGGTGTATTCAGGGTGGTAGCTGGGAAACCAAACACATATATAGCTGCTGTGTCATTGTGTGTGTATGTGTGTGTCAGTACAAAAGTATAACAAATGGCTTGCACAATTTGTGAGCCATCAACTCAAAAATAGCCCACTAGCCAAAGATTGTGGCTTGGCAGGTGGTGTTGGTGTGTCCTCCCCCCCCTTTGCAGTCACAAGCTGATGACAAAAACAGTTTATCAAGCTGTCACTGTATATGTATTGCTGGTGGGCAGCCTTTTAGCTTGTTGGGTCACAAATTGTAGAGGCCTGATGGCTATATTTATTGTGTGCACACCAGACCTAAGGTATCCAAAGGACATCTCTGAGAATAATTTTTAAAAAATCTATCAGAGTTCCAAAATTCCACTGACAATTTTCAAAATGCTCTACACTAGAGATGTATGGGGAAATTTACTCTGTCAAGTCCTTTTTATTATTATTATTATTGGATCTATTCAGTTTGCATCTTCTGGACACAAACATGGGTTCCAGCACAATTTTGCAGTCAGAAATTCATACATTTCTGAGTTTGTGATGCATTCACACACAAAAAATGTGCCTGACAACATATACTAGAAATAAATGTACATCTCCAAAATGTACAAAAACATGCTTTAGTCAATGGGTGCATGAGTCCAAACATGTGTATGTTTAAAAATATGTGCATAAAATATGTACAGTACACAGTATGTCTACTTTTTAAAGTAAGTTGCACATTTGTGCAGAAACAGCATAAAATAAGATTGACCTCAAAAACGACAATCTTGATGAGACCAAAATTGACAGATCCACCTCTACTCTACACTTCATGTTATAACTTGTCTCCTAACACCAGAATTGGCAGTGTAAATATTACTTTTGAGTACAATACTGTAGTAGCAATGCTAAATATATTGTTTGCACTATGGCATAATGAGGATTTCCACAGCCAGCATAATTTGGTAAATCAGATGAATTTGAATTTCGTCACAAACCATTTGGGGGATTGAGTAAAGTTATTCTTTCCTATTAATCACTCTAAACTACCTCTCAGACTCGGTTTAGATGACACGTCAGTCAATGGTGGACTATTTAAGCAATATGTGTCATCTGTCAGGAAAAAACCATGCCATGGTTGGTTATTTTGCTCAACCATTGATTATGGTTGATTATCTGCACAACCATTGGTCATTGTGGCATGTGGCAGGCTCTGTTGATTATCTCACATGCTTACAGAGTCGCAAGGCAAGAGTGGCAGAAACCCTTGTCGCTCTTGCCCAGCGTGGCTCTATAGGCATGGGAAATAATCCCATCCCAGGAAGCGCTTGGGTAACTACCAATCATGCTGTCCCTTGGTGGGGCCCCACACACTTCCTGGGATGGGCACATGCCATCCCTGGGTAGGGTGCCGCCAGTCGCGGCACTCCATGTGTTCCCAGGGGTGTGCACATCCCTTGCCCCCCACCCTGTGAAACATCTGGACATCGACTTGAGAGGATGGAAGGAGCTCCTTCCATCCCCTAGAGCTGATCTCCAAATGGTTCACAGGGTGGGGGCAGATGTCTCGAGTAGCTTGGCGTCTAACATCAATCCTTGGAAGATATCCTTCCCACTATGCCCTCCTCGTTTGCCACAAAGTGCTAGGGACAGGAACGCTAGGAACTTCTGCTGCTGCTCTCTTTCCCTAGCACTTTGCATCCTCCTGCATCCCGCCTTCCATTTGTGATTTGTTGCTATGCCGAGGGTAGGGGAACGCTGTCAGGAGAGACTCTTCTGACAGCATCTATCTCTGCTGTTGGTGTAGCAACAAATGGGGAAGGAGGCGTTCCACAACACCTCCTTCCTGAGCGGAACCACAGAGACAAGGAAGGGGACAGAGTTGTTATACCCCTTCCTTGTAGCTACGACCCTGCTGGGGAAGGAGGCGGCACCGCACCATGGCAAGAACCGTAGGGCAAATAGCCTCTCCTGTCAGAGAGGAAGATCCGTTCACCGGTTCTTGCTGCAGCGGCTGTCGCCAGAGCATGAAGGAGGTAGCACATTGATCTGATCCCATCTCCTGACAGACATCTAGGAAGAAAAGTTTAGCCAAACCTTCCGGGAATGCTATTTTTGATTGTACAGAGGATATTTTTTGAATGGGAACATTTAGATATGTGCAATGAAAGTGGGATAGTTCAGAGAAATCTTTACAACTTGGTTTTTGCTAAAATGATAAACTGGCCTGAAAATGAGCAGATTTAGTTAAGCCAAATTCAGGAAAAGAAATTGTTTTTCACTGCTATCCCTAACACTGCAACTCCCATGATCCTTAGACAGCACTAGGTTAGGGAAAGCTAATCTATCACAATACAAGTTTGGTTAGTATGATTAGTAGTAGTAGTAGTAGTAATACAGCTCATCAATGTACATGGTGCTTTATGAAGTATAAGAAAAAGTTCCTACATTGAGGAGTTTACAATCTATAATTTGACAAAGGGAAGACAACGGGTGGGAGGAGAATGGAGGCAGGGATCTAGAGGCATATAAGAACCTAAGAAGAGCCCTGCTGAATCAAACCAAGGATCTATTCACATAATGACTAACAAGCTGCCTGTGGAAAACCCACAAGTAGGAAATGAATGAAATATGATGAAAAGGCTTTATTTTTGCTACATGGTGCACACTGGACATTCCAAGTGACCACATTATGCTAAAAAAAGAATCATTTTATTTATGAGAATTGGATACCATCCAACAGGTAAATGACCTCAGGGCAGATTACAATCATAAAATCATTTTTTTTTAAAAAAATGTTTTGTATTTTATGGTTTTAATGGTTGTGAACCACCCAGAGAGCTTCAGCTATTGGGCAGTACAGAAACGTAATAAATTAATTAATACCCCAAAATAAAATAAAAAATAATGCAACAGGACAAGTATCAAAATTATACAAAAAGAAAAAGAAAGAAACAAGAAAAAGAAAGCAACAGCGTGGACCATGAGCTCTAGCAGAGCAGCATGGCATTCTGAAAAGGAATCATCTGGTCCAAGAGTTTATTTGCATTAGGAAGCACTGACCGAATCTAGCTCCATAAGTTTGAACATATGTTTCTTGAGCAGCAACTGCCAATGCCACACGGTAAGCTGCTGTTAGTACTGAAGGGAGTTCCAGAAGTAGTTTGTGAGATGGCATGAGGGGCTCTGCTGTTCAAAGAAAAACTCAAAAGTCCCTCTGGGAATTGGGCATGCCTGAAGCAGCTGCTTGGATCTCAACCATAGATGAAATACAGCTTTGCCCAGCAATTTAAGGTGGTGTCTGACTGAACTGCATCTTCATCTTTCCAGATAAAATTCAATTGACTCAACTAATTATCTCCTTTTTCTAATAGGGACTATTATTAGAATGAGTGGCCCCAAGTTGTAAGTTGGCCTAGAGATGCTTGTGGTAATCCCTGGCTCCAGTTTCTAGAGCCCTCCAGGGTAGGCTGACCATATGAAAAGGAGGACAGGGCTCATGTAACTTTAACAGTTGCAGAGAAAAGGGAATTTCAGCCAGCGTCATTTGTATGCAATTAGTTCCTGGTGAAATTCCCTCTTCATCACAACAGTCAAAGTTGCAGGGGCCCTGCCTTCTTTTGTATGTGGTCACTCTAGTATAGTGCATGCACCTTTAACTGTTGTGATGAAGAGGGAACATCACCAGGAACTAATTGCCTACAAATGACACTGGCTGAAATTCCCTTTTCTCTACAACTCTTAAAGTTATATGAGCCCTGTCCTCCTTTTCATCTGGTCAGCCTGATAGGCACTGAAGGAATTTCAACTTGGAGAAAGTAATGTCCCCTCTAGTGTCTGTGTGTCTGCATTTGCCTCTGTGTAATGGAAAGGGTTAAATCTACCACCTGTCAGGATTAATTAATGGCAATGCCGTGAGGAGGAGAAAGAGAAAAGTTTTAAAGCCAATGGAACGTCGAGTGTAATCCGTGTGACTTGCTAATAGCCAATCAGATGAAGCGGATTCTATAATTTATTCATATATGCATATCTTATCTTTGCACTTGAAATTTAAGCCCTTGAGCACAAACCTATAGTGGTCAGTGTTATTAGACTGTAGAGGCGTTTGACCAATGAAAGTGTTTTTTACTTCTGTGATCAAAGTTTATATAAGCGTGTGAAGTCCTTTGTTCTGGAGACTCTTGATTTGCAGATTGCCGGAGTCTCCCTGCTGCAGCAGAGCCATTAAAACGGTTAAGTTGAATTCTCCAGTCTCTGGGTCTTTATTGGACAAGAGATCTCAGAGGCCATAAACCTCCACCCGTTGAGGGACAACAAGCCTACTCCAGGGAATCTCAATGCAATAATCAGACCATTATGAGATTAAATGTCGACCCTCTGTCTTTATGACAGAAGTGGGAAAATCTTTTTCAGATCAAGGACCAAATTGACTCTGGGTACAGTATACAGGGGGGGGGGGGTGTCAGCAGTGTGTGTGTGTGTGTGGGGGGGTTACAATCAAAAGTAGGCCTCTAAGAAATTGCATCCTACAATTAGGTTTTGTTTTGTTTTAAAAGCAAGAGTAAACACTAATTGCAGCAAGAAAGAAGTGCTTCCTGAGGTGGGGGGCAAAGAATTGAGGAAGGTGTTAACCTTTACTCCCCAGCAGTGGCAACCCCCAAAATGCCCTTATACTGCAATTCGGCATTTAAAAAGCCTCCAGGAGGATCAAAGTCTAAAAGCAGCACCGTGGCAGATCAAACCTCCTATTTCCAAGCGGAGTGAAGAGATTTTCATTTCATAAATTCTCTCCTCAGCTGCTGATCAGAGATAAAATATTTCATCTGTGGGAGAGGGAGCAGAGCCAGGGGTGAGGAAGTGGGGACTGGAGAGGGGTTGGGGAAGAGGCTGATGGGCCAGATTGGGACCTCCCATGAGCTTTATCTGGCCCATAGGTTGTGGGTTCCTGGTCCCTGCTATGTGGGCTGACTTTTCTTTCAGTATTTACCAAATAAACAGCTTACTTTACCATCCTACAAATAAAATGAGTGGGAGTTCTATGAACATACAAAAGGGAATTCTTATCAAACTCAAATCTGAGATCCTGTAGCCATGACTGGAAAATGCAGATAGTAGAAAACAGTGCATGATGTGGGGGATTTGAGCTATGCATTCAGCTCTGAGAGAAGCTGGAGGGGGCTCCTGGGAACATCTTGTTAAGAATTCAGTGCTAGAAGGTCAGGATGCATTTCCTGCTTCTGATGGATTCACCCTTTCCCTTGGCACTGCAGAATCGCTCCTGTCAGATTAGTCATCCCAAAGATATTTTAGAATGGGTGAGACAACCTGAAATCAGAGACACTTACGAATGCCCTGGAAATCCTTATCTTATATACTGTATAAATTCCCTAGTTGCACAAACAGCTTCCAAAATGGTGCTAATTTGCATGATTCAATTTGGGGGTTTGGGGACAACAAAACATGGGCATCCCTGTCAGTGTCCATGTCAGTCTGTAAGATAACTCTCTCTAGTATGTTTGTCTCGGCACATTTAAAGGAACACCGTGTGCTGTTTCCTCAATACAAGGTTAAACGGATGAAAGAAGCCACTTATTTTCAAAGGTTAATGATTAGCTGGTAGGAGCTACTTGTTAAAACATTCCCTGCCCCATGCTGACTGCTCTTCTTTCCAGGCAAACTAGCTAAGAGAAAGCAGCAGCTTCTCTCAACCCTGGAAAAAAAATGCCTACATTCAGAAAATTACAGTATCTAAAAATAGGGCCGGCCCTACTAATAGGCAGAGTGAGACAGATGTCTCAGGCAGGCAATTCTGGGTTCCATGAAAGAGTTTTTCTGCCTCAGGTGCCAACATAAACTGACCAGCTTTAGTATGATGCACCTTGACTTGAAGGGGTACCATTTGCTGCTCTGCTTCAAGCAGAAAAATGTCTTGGACCATCTTTGTCTATTTTTGGGGGGCAAAACTCAATGAGGAATGCCTTTTATATAAGCTACTTTCCTGTTGCAGACTAAGAAGTAAGCTTATGAAAATAAAAAAGCTGAATCTTGCTTTAAAGTATCTGATATCTGTGTGTACGGGATTGGGCCAGGAAGCAGAAAACCTGCCTTCCCACACACGTGCACCCAAAGTGAAGAACAAAGGAAGTTGCCTTATAGCAGGTCAGGCTGTTTGTCCATTTAGTCCAGTATGGCCTACTTGGGCCTTATCTACACCAAGCAGGATATAGCCCTATGAAAGCAGTATGAAAGCAGTATATAAAAGGCAGGAGTCACACTACTGCTTCACAGTGGTATTGAAGTGCACTGACAACTGTTGGGGCCCATAACAAATACCATCTACTGCTTTCATACCACTATATCCTGCTTGGTGTGGTTCTCCCGTGTATGTATCTCTGCATGATCATGGACCTATGTACATAGCCACATGAAGAAAATACACTCACTTGGTTTGACCTAACCCTAGGAGTGCTGTGAGACCTTATCCTAGCCCCTTGCTGCTGCTGCCCCTGTCTAGCCTTTACTATTAGGCCCCACAGCTCCACAGCCCAGCAACCTGGCCTCAGACAAGCCTCTATGTTCCCGCTGCCACCAGTACCTTCCTCAGGTACACTTCAATGACCACACCAGTTGGATGAAATTAACAAGATTTATTAACATAAAGTATATTGCGAGCACAGTAAGCTTATTGGTTTCTTTAGTTCATTTGCGTAGCAGTTTCAAGTACAATGCTTATATGTTTCCAACTGTTCTCAAAGCTAAACTGTTTCTTCTCACAACATTCAATCAATCAAACACCTCAGCGGATACTCTTTCTCTCACTATCTCTATCTACCCTCAATCAACCCCCTCCCTGTCTCTCAACCCAAAACAACCCCTCGTTGTCTCAGCTCAACCCACAATCAACCCACCATCAACCCTCTCAGCTTTCCCTCTGTCTGGCACTGACACACACACACACACACACACATATTTTGTTCCCCAGCTCCTTCCACTCTCACACACTCCACCAATCCAGGCACTCCAACCAACTAACCCATCAACACTCACTTACCACTCATTCCATACTCACCCAGACCTGCAACTCCAAACAATAATAACATCCCGAAACAGTAGAACATCACAGTGCTGGGGCCCAATAAATAAATGCCTGAATACTTGCCCCACTGACCCATTTTGTGGGCTTGTATTTGAGCTGTCACAAGTGTGTGTGGTTTCCAGTCGCTAAGGCAAAAAATGTGCCTTCACTAGGGAGCATGGGAGGGAGTTAAATATATTTTTCATTGAGCTGGCTATTGGCGATGGAAATAAAATAATTGTGTCTTCACTATTGTGCATAAGTGTTTTGAAGAGGTGGTTTGCAAGTATTATTGATAAAACAATAAAATAAAGTATCCAAAGAACCCCCCCTCCTATTTGAAGAAAGGTGGATTTCTTTCTCTAAAGGATCATTATATTCCTTGTGATGTTTCCCAGAAAGGGTTAAGTGGGTTGGGAATGTGGGGAAAGGATTTGAGAAGTAAGAATCAAAAGAATGAGGCAGGAAAATTATTGTCGTTAATATCAGGTTGAGTTGTTTGTAAGGAAAGCCAATTGAACCTGAGGAACACATAATTGATGTCAACAGCAGTATGTTCTTTATACCTGGATCTTCCACAATACCACTTGGCTTCAGTTTTGTTTATTTTGTTTATTTTGGGAAGCTATTGTTCCACTGTGCTACCATAATTGGGAGTGCACTGTTTTTATTTGTTGGATTGCATTGTTTTATGATTGTATAAAAAATTTATAGCACTGGGTAAAAGGTGGGATATAAATAAAGATAATAATAATAATAATGATTGTGTGTATATATGTATGTGTGTGTGTGAGATATAACCACATTGAACATTTTACAGAAAGATAGGATACAAGTAGAGATAATAAATAATGTATACCTTATAATCCCAAATTCAGTGGAAAAGACAATATTACCTATGTCCCTCTTTTCTTTCTAAGAAAGCTTTTGTTGGTCACATTATAAGTTATCTTACGTCTAGCAGAAGCTGTCCTTCTCCTTCAGGACTCTAAAAAAAATAAAGTACCTGCAGTGGGGTTTTGCAATATGTAAATTTAATTGAATTGAGTTGATTAATTGGTTAAAAGCCAGGCAGCTAATCAATTTAAAAATCCTTAATCAGCTGACAGCTGTAGTATACTGCTCAAAGAGTTAGGCATAACAAACCTGGGTCAAACCAATGTCAATTTGCACCTGGATGGCCTTGGCAGGTTCTGACCTCATAGCAGCATGAGGGTGGCCACGTATGAATTGCAAAAAAAAAAAAAAAAAGAGGAGGAGGAGGACAAAAAAGGACACCAATATATATAAAATTGGCATAGGTATGTTATTTTTTGTGTATAGATGTAAATTTCAAAATCATAATTATAATTGAACTAGAAATAAATACACCCCACGGTAGTGTGAATGTCTGTGCCTAGGTGACCAATGTCCCGGTTAGTCTGTTGTTCAGGTACTAACTATTAATGGACAACAGTTCTTACGGTTCTTAATCTTTATACCAGAATTGGACAGAACAACCTTTCAAACAGAGAAGGTCCTCTGTAGGGATGTATGAGACTTTTGGGTTTGCTCACAAAACATGTGAGCATGCCCCGTTCAAAGCTCCCATTACAAATGGGAACACATGTCCGCCAAAAATATTCATAAATTGTTGAACTCATGGTCGCATCCGTATTGTTCCCAATTTCCAGTTCGATTTGTGCAAATTTCCTCCGTAGACTAAATAAGCTCCACTTTAGACTATGAAGGAAAGTTGCGCGAATTAGGAAATGTGGGGAAACTTGCCCAAATCTCCCATTCAATTGCTCCTTGATTTCCTGTTCGCACAGAGCAAGCAGTGTTCATAAATGCAAATGGGAATCGGGGATGAAACGGGTGGCGAGACAATGTTCGGAGAATCCCGGTGATCTCAAACATCACTTGTTCACCAATTCCTAGTCCTCTGGCAGTCCTTCAAATAGAAGACTATCCTCTGCAGCAGTACTGAGGCTGACTACAGCAGCTCCCTAGGATTTAGGCAGGAGCTTTTCCTGCCCTACCTGGAGTTATCGGGGATCAAGCCTGGGACCTTCTGCATGCAAAGCAAGTGCTCTACCACTGAGCTACAGTCCCTTTGCAGCCGAATTCCTAAAAGCAGCCTAATCAAGAAAGCAAAGACTCTGGTTCAAGACCTACAGTGAGGGCAAATGCCTGTGCTTTTAATAACACTGAGGCTGCCTCTACAAGAGAGGTTTAAAGCTCTTTCAAGGCGCTTTAAATTTTTTACCTCTACAAGAACGGAGCACAAATTGGGCGTAGAGGTGCATTATCTCTCTGCTTATGTGCATTATCGAATGCGCGTTAAATCACGAGTTTTATTTTGCTCCGGCCGTTAAAGCGCATTTTGACTATGTGAACAAGCGCTTATGCGCATTAACTACTTGTAAAGCGCATTTTGGTCATCCGTAAATGCGCTTCGCCGCCTCTCATGCAGAGGTATTAGGTGTAAATGCGCTTCAGCGATTATGCGCATAATCGCCTAACCGGGCGCAAAAGCGAATCCTTGTAGAGGGGAGACAATATGAACCTTGGCATGCTTTGCTTCTCTCATCATGCCACAGTAATGAGTGACACTGAGTGCACCTGCCAAATGTCTCCCTACCATGTTGCTATCAAAGGCACAACAGCAACCTTAATAGCCATTGCCGGGTACTGGCAGCTCAAAGGTTTAGATCTGCATGGTCAAATTAAAGCAAACTTATTTTCATCTCCTTCTGAATATGGGATATGATTACTGGGGGTATGGGTGGGAATTGCACTTTAGCAGTGACTGGAATTATTTGATGGCCTTGTACCCTGGATGTTTACATGCAGCACTGGATTTCACTTGTGATGGCTTTTCAGCACCTCAAAAGAAAAGCTGCGAATAGCAGACGATTTGTCCATGTTAATCCGTGGTGACTGGAGATTAACAGGATGTTTGAGTCTATTCCTGGGTTGCATACATACATATTGTAATACAGGAGTGGGCAACCTATGGCCCTCCAGATGATTGGACCTAGAACTTTGATGATATCTCACTGGTTAGGACTGATGAGACTTATAGAACTACAAGTTGCCCACCCTGTTGCAATGGGCCTGTGGGAGTCTTAGCAATTCTTAGAACTACATTTCCCAACAGCTCCTGTTGTGACCTGTGACTCAGAAGGTTGTTTCCTGGTGAGAAAGGAAGGTCAAGTTTGGAAGAACCACTCACAAGCTGGGTTCACACATAACATGGATTGCATTCTAGAACAACTCACAATAGGTTAGTGTATCATGGGGGATTTCCTCCTCATAATGGGTAAATTACTTACCCTGGGATCCTACCCTCTGCAGTATCACATGTACACTATTGAAAGGAAGGAAGGAAAGGAAGAAGGAAAGAAGAAAGTAGAAAGGAAATACACAAGTGGAATATTTCCATCCAGTGTTCCTTAGACCATCTGCTATTTAATCCGAGTCCATTAGTGCATCTGCTTTAAATAGAGGCTGCCAAATGCCACAAAAATAAAATATGCAACCTTCAGTGGGGCTCCAAGTTGCTGTTTGCAGTTTCCATCTTCATTATTAATTACTATTTGTTTTATAATTTTGCTTAGAAGACACAGAAGATTTCAGGCTTTGGGAAGTAAACACTACAAAAGCACACAGAGCAGTTAAGCTTCCTGGTCAGTATTTTTTTTAAAAGAAACTAGGGACTAGGAATGCTAGTGAAGTATTCCCAAACCAGGCTCAGGAAGAAGAAAAAGTCCAGGAGCATATAAAAGCCCCCCCTCATGGAATAGATAAGCGTTACAAACCCTGAAATTTGGTGTATCAACAGAAGTGTCCTGTAAATGTGCAGGTAATAGGGATATGGGCTAGTGCACATATTAATGGTAGGGGGGATGGCCAGTCAGGTGTGAGGCTTTCCCCTCATCCATGTGTGAGTGATATTTATGTATGTGATATTTACGTATGTGAACATCGCATCACTGATGTGGTGTTGGTTCTATGATGGCCCGTTCACACACAGAAGACATCACTTGGTGTTTCGGTTATAAAGTGATGAATGTGTATGTGAACTAGCTTACGGAGGATAAAAATATAGCAGGTGCTCTGGAAAAGTAATGTCGAACATAACACCGCAATACATGGCATCAAAGAAAAAGCTGCATATACAGCAATAAATGGACTCTGTTTGACTGTGATGGATACATGGACTACAAATATAGCGTGATTCAGAAGTGGATTGCATCCTTTCAGCAATGAAATTGGTACGCTTTTCCCCTTTTGCTATTTTGGTCTCTTTAAAGAAAAAGAAAGATAATGCCATTATGCATCTTCGGAAAAGATTGTACAGAGCAGTCTACAGTTTGTGATCACGGCACTCATTATGCATTAGCCATCACTACACAGATTCAAAAATTCTATTTCTGTATCTCCCACAAATAGGTTTTGCTCCTTCAATCCTTGGACTCTGCTTCATTCTTTGCAAGCACCTTGCTTTTGCTACAAAAAAGAAGGGGAGGAAAGAAGAAAGATGAGGGCAGAGACGGAAAGTAATAATGGGCTAAGAATTGTGAAAATAGTCTATGGACTGAAAAGAAAAGAACTGAAAATATATCTGACAGGTTTAAAAAATAGAGACATTTTTGAAAGAGAGAGAGGGGGCGTGGGGATAAGGGCCTAGAATTTTCCACTGAAGTTAATTTATCACACCTTCCATTGATTTCAGTAGGAGAAAGAATTAGCTGTATTTTTATATTGCAATATCAGATTATGTACTGCACATGAATCTTGAATTAACTCTTCATAGGCTTTTTTTCAAATCCTTCAAATATGATACAATTTAAAAAAGGATCACCAATGTCAGAGAAAGGTGTGTGTATAGCTGTCTGTGAACAACTGTGGGTCAGGTAACGCACTATAGGAGAACTCTAGTCCGGTTAAAAAATAGAAGAGGGAGCAAACTCACCACCAATGCCTTGAAATTGCCTGTATGCACTAGATTGAGATTTGAGTAAGCATGACCTAGGCATTAGCCACTTGAAGAAGAAAGTGGTTGTTTTTATGAGGGTAAGACAGAGGTAATCGTGTTCTACCAGCCATTCCATAAAGTCCCAGACCGAATTATTGCATCTCCGCAGGTATCAGTGAAAACAATCTACTACCCATATACATCCCGAATCCTGTAAGTGGTTCTCCACAGCCACCATTTCATCCAGCTTGTTCTGTCTAAGGCCAGAGGTACACCTTATGTCAAATCATTATGAATGTGGAGAAAAAGCAGGATATAAAACTATGAAACTGATATGTGGGTTGTGAGTTGTGCCCCAACAGTTATCAGTGTACTTCAATACCGCTATAAAGCAGTAGTAGAGATCTAGTTTAAGATTTTCCTGCTGGATGAAGATGTTTCCCCCAGTGGCATGCCCAGCATTGCCAGCCAAAATTTTCTGAGAAGGTTTTTGATGATCAGGAACTGCAAGTGGAAAGTGCTGAGTTCCTGAGTGGTTGGACTGGGTGAAGGGGTATATGCAGATGCATGACTTGAAGAGATACATGAATTGTCTTCCTTCTCTGCCCTTCTTCTTCCATCCATTCTGAGTTCTTGCATGTCTCTGTTTGTATGAGCTTTTCTACATAGCTGTTAATCTGCTGTTAATCCACAATACCTGACAGAACACCTCTCGTGGCATGAACCTACCCATACGCTATGCTCAACATCTAAGGTCCTCCTCCAGGTGCCTACTCCGAGGGAAGCTTTGAGGACAGCAACAAGGGAGAGAGGCTTCTCTGTGGTGGCCCCCCAATTGTGGAATGATCTCCCAATGAGGCCCACCTGGCGCCAACGTTGTTATTTTTTTGGTGCCACGTCAAAAGTTTTCTTTTCTCTCAGGCATTTTTAACCACTTAAGTTCAGGTTTTTAACTGAATTTTTGGCCTGGCTTAAAGATTAAAATGTTTTAAATGTTAGCTGTTTTTATGTTTTAAATTTTTTTGTATATTGACTTTTAATGTTCAATCTTTTAATTTTTGTAAATCGCCCAGAGAGCTTCAGCTATGGGGCGGTATATAAATGTAAATAATAATAATAATAATAATAATAATAACAACCTACTTTTGGTTTTGTCGCAGAACTGAGATCCAAGCTCTACACAAAGACTGTTTCCTTTCCTGCTTTTCCATGACATAACCTCTAGATGGCACTGTGTTATAGTGGAATAGCACAAATACACAGGCCCTACAGAAGCAAAAGTCAGCTGTGTTGTATTCGCTGCTCAGACTCAGTTGTAACTTTGGTTTGGATTCCTTGAAACTAGCAGTGATATGGGACACATTCCTGCACCCCTAATAATACTGGTTTGACCACTGCATTTGTAATTTAAAAAAAAAAAAACCAAAAAAACCCCCAAACACTTGCAATATACCCAGATGGCTTGGCCTCTTAATGGATGTGATCTGAATGCTTCATTTTTCAAGAATGGGGAGTCAAACGAAAAAAATCCTGACTAAATATATCAACTTTCAGTTCTAAAGGAAGATTAGTTTTAATTACGACTTTTTATCGATGATGTCAATTACTGTCGTTCTAAAACAGGGGTGCACCACATGTGATACCAGCTTAGGGGCTGGGCATGTACACACATATACATAGGAACGTAGGAAATTTCCTTATACTAAGACAGACCATTGGTCCATCAAGTCCTGTTGACACTGACTGGCAGTGGCTCTCCATGGTTTCAGCCAGGATTCTTTTCCTCACCCTACCTGGAGAAGTCGGGGATTGAACCTGGGACCTTTTACATGCAAAGCATGTGCTCTCTCACACTGAGCTATGGCCCTTCCCAGATGGGTATGCTTGCACATACACAAGTGTACCCATCATACCCCCAGTAATCATGATAGAGATTGCTCTTTCCTCACTGGCAGCAGAGGTGGGAAAAGAGTGATCTTGTATTATGATCACCGGAGGTGGAGAGAAAGTTATAGCCTTGTGGTAGCCGCATGTAAGGCCTTATTATTTATTTCATTTAATGCTATTTATGAATCACTTATATTTATCTACCTGGACAGTAAGATGAGCTCTTCTCCAGGTCCCCCCTGCCAAATGAGTTGAGGGAAGTGGCTACAAAAGAGAGAGCATTTTCAGTGGTAGCATCTCGTTTGTGGAATGCTCTCCCCAGAGAGGCTCATCTGACACCCACGTTATGGTCTTTTTGGTGCCTAGTGAGGATATTTTAATTCTCTCAGGCATTTAAAGATTTTTGTTTTAGTGCTTTTACTACTTTCATCCACTTCTTGTTTTAATCTGATTTGATATGCTGGAATGGTTTGAGGCAGGATTTATCTTGATTTTGTTCTGCACTGTTTTTATTGTTTGTTTTAATGTTTGTACTTTATGCTTTTCATGTATTGTACACCACCCAGGGAACTTTGGGTATTGGGCAAATTAAAGGCTTAGTAAATAAATAAAATTAAACATTTCCTAAGTGTAAGGCACTATCTGCACTACTACTTTAATGCCATGCAAAAAGTTTTGAAGACACTGATAGTTTAAGAAAACCAAAACCAAAGCCTGGCTGAAGGTTGTGCACCCTCTTCTCGAAGAAGCATCCTTAAAAAATAAAATACACCATTTCCTTCTCACCTTTCCCTCCATCCTCTCTGCCACAAACAATAAAAACCTCTTCCTTGTGATATCCATCAATCCTAGAAGGGGGAAAAGCCATCTAGGCAGAGATGTTCTCTTTTATTAATATTTTTATTGGGTGCCAGTAGAGAGACATCAATAATGAATGACGTACCTCATTAGAGGGAGCAAAAGGCAGCATTGCTGAGTAGGGCAGTCTCTTCTGAATTACTAGCAAGGGTTGCGATGCAAGAGAAGCTGAAGGGAAAGATGGGTGAAATCTCACAGGACCTATAGGTTTCGTGACAAAACAATACCAGCTGAGGACATGGCTACTATTGGCTACACTTTTCTTTTTGTTTCTCAAAACTGAAACAACAACAACAACCCAGCACATATACTGCCCAGAATAGAACATGTGTCAGATATGACATGTTTTAACTACAGCACTGTGGAGATTTGGGGATAAAAGAAAGAAACTGCGAACTATTATGAATAGAAGAGACACAGTAGTGCACAAATCACTTTGCATCAGCTTCTTCCCCTTTTCTAGGACAAACTTATGCCTGAAGCTGAGCTAAGCAGGGTTCTTAGAGTAGCCAATTAGAGTAGCTAGTTGTGTATAAATGAATGACTTTTTAAAGAATGGATGTACTGAATTAATGTAGAATTCCATTAAGGATAATGTGGCTTCTATGTTGAAGTTGAAACTTTTTCTTCTTCCACTTCTAGATGTTTCGCTTGGCAAAGTTGTCTTTCATTCTTCCATAACATGATCATTTTGAATTGCCAACAACATTTGTCTCAATATTTGAAGGGATTTGGGGAGTGACTTGTCAGGTGAAGTATCACCGGAACTCCTCAGGAAGCCAGAAAAGTTTTGATAAAACTAGTGAAATTCCTCAGGAAGTTTCAAAACATCTCTTGGCAGTCACTGGAAGTGTCAAATATCCAATATGTATAATTTCCGTGTGTGAACCTCCTCACAGTGAAGTACAAAGTGAATTTGGAGGTTCCTCCTCAGATGAAATATTAGACAAATTTCATGATTAAATTTCTCAGGAATGTCCCTATGCATGTTTCATGCAACCCTAACTTGTCATCACAGGATGCCCTCCTCAGATAAAATATTGAAAGAAACTTTTAAAAAGTTTTGACAATGACTTTTTGTGTGTCTTTAAAACCAGTATTCGGTCTTAACGGTTAAACCAATACAGCCAATTTCTTAATCCAGAGGAAAACTTATTTTATTTTTATTTATACATTTATGAGTTACCTTTCAGCCCAAATAAAGCCCCCAAAGTGGCTTACAAATAAAACTTTGAAAAATTAAACCTTATAAACTTTTAAAACTTTTTTAAAAATGAAACATCCCCATCCACAGAATTATTTTTTCCCCACCAAAATGATGGGTAGTACTCATTTGTGTTCACAGAGGTTCCTCTTCTGATTTTGTAACATAGTTTTGCGTAAATCCTTTTAATTACTTTTTTGTTTATTTAAATTCAAGACACAGAGACCACAAGATGGCAAAGGATGTCTGCCTGTCTGTTGTGTTCAATAGCATATCATTGTCATTACTAATAATAGATGCTCTTCAATCTTTTTCAGCAATCTGTTAGGGATACATCTCCTTGGGTTCAAATTTGCCATCACTGTCCACTCCAGTTCCCATGACATTTATCTTGTGATGTCCTCTGCCATCTATTATTACTTATCATGTATACAGTGAAATAGTAAAATATGTGAGTGGTAAGACAGTCTAATCAGATTCAGGCTATGTAGAATTATAGAAAGGGTTTTGAATATTAGCATATGTCAAATGTGATATGTTTCTTAAGAGCTGGAAATACTAGAAACTCCTAGGGGCCTAGTTAGTGGTATAGCTTTGCTGAAGCTAAGCAGCTGTGGTCAGCCACCTGAATGGGAGTCTAATGGGAGCTCCATGGAAGATCAGTATATAAAAAACAAAACCAGGGGAGAAACTGGTGGGCGGCATGCTGTTATCAGCCCATGAGTCGGAGGTTCGTCATCCCTTTTCTATGCATTCAACGTTTGCCATGGACTTATGTGGAGGCTGAATGAAATCAGTTTGCTCTTGGAGCGTATCCAGCCAAACAAACAGTAAGCAGAATCATGTGCTGAAACCCTTGGTGAGACTCCACCATATCAAACTGTAGGTGAGGGATTGCATATTTGGATGTTCCTCCCCAAACCTGATGGTATGTGGAATATAAGTATGTCAGAGCATGAAACTCAGCAAGATCCCTTCTGCCTAATATGCTAGTTTTCTCTGTGCATGAATTCTTTTTTTTCCCATGGGGGATCATTCATACATGTGATGCCCTTGCGGTCAGAAATGGTACAATCCCATCTAGAACTGCTTCACTTGATTCCACTGATTGTCTAACTCAAAATCAGCCCTTTTTTCCCATCCTCCAGACCTCCCTATGGGCCACACTCCAAGAGATGTTGCACAATCAATAGGCATCCTAAAGTGTTCATTAAAAAGAACCAGTGGTTTAGCTCTCTATAGAAGCCACAGAGCATTAAAACAGTCAAGTTTAGTTTTCAAACAAGCTGGATTTGACCCTTTTAGTGCTCCATAGCACTAAAAGTGCTATTCTCTCTCTCTGTCTCTCTTTTGATTTGCCAGTGCCAAATTCAGCCACGTGCGTCCCACCCAATTTGCCTATTGGGAAATTTGAGTGCAGTTAATCTGGTGGGAGGATTTTTATTAGAAAGCTAGATTTATTGTTATGAACCAAGGATGTGATTCATCATGCAAGTCTACATAGACAAAATGCGAGAGGGGGTGATAAATAGCAGCATAATATCTGTAAATATTCTTCCAGCACTCCTTTGTTTATGTCCTGTATGACTTTCAGTCACAGATAGTGCTTCTTCCTTGCACCTTTGATGCTTGTAACTGTTGAATACTTTGGCACTGATGTCAAGAGAAAACACAAAATACGAGGTGACAATAAATATGCTTTCACATGAAGTTATCATTTCTTCTAATGGGAAATTGCATTCAATAAGGCAACATCTCATTGTTGGTAAGCTTTGGAAAAAGGCACTGAAATGCAAAATGTAGAGAGAGTATTTTACATTTGAAGTTCATGTTCCTTTAAGATGTTGTTGCTGCTGCTGTTGGGTGTTAAGGAATGTGATGCTGCATTATATTGGGCAGATAAATCACATTCTATATTAAGATTCAATCTCTCTGCTTGGCAAGATGTCGTGGCAGATAGTAAATGTAGAAATCAGACAGGAGACTTTTGCATGTAGACATCGTTCTTTGAATATATCAGGCCCTATGCATTTATCACTTCAGCTTCCTAGCTCTTGCATTCAATTGACTTATAATAACTACAATGAATCTGACTGTTGCACTGTACATACTGGCTTGCAAGTTCATATCTAAGAAGCAAAGCACCCTAGGTGCTAGTCATTGAGGGATATTTGATCATTCTGCTAAAGTGACATCAATGTTTCCAGTGACTATCTCAAACAGGACGCTGCAGAATACTCCCATGAGGAATGTGACAGGAGAAGAAAGCCACTGTCTGGCTCTGTAACACCCACCTCAAATGCACGCGAAACGGTTTGGAATGTATGCTAGATTGGGGGGGAAGAGTCTCAAACCAGGGCAGATGGGAGCAGAGCAGAGCCTCATGTCTGCATGGAATTTTACCACCATAAAGAATCATTTAAGTCAGTTGGGAGAATATAGTGGGATCTTCAGTGTATACGAATACACGAAGCTGCCTTCAGCTAGATCAGCTTTCCCCAACCTGGTACCCTCCAGATGTTTTAGACTACAACTCCCAGCTTTCCTGATCATTGGCTATGCTGGTTGTGCTGATGGGATTTCAAGTCCAAAACATCTGAAGGGTACGAGGTTGGGAAAAGATGAACTAGGCCATTGGTCCATTGAGTTCAGCACTAACCAGCTTGCCAAGGTCTTGAGAAGAGGTCTTGCCCACTGAAGTGGTAATTAAGCCCGTAGTCCTGTTCAGACATTTTTTTCTGACAACGCTTATGAGGGAAGCAGGCTTGTGGCTGCTGGTGGCTCCCCTCCCTGCCTCTGCTCCATAGGCGTTTTCTGAAAGAGAATATATCTGAGAGAACAATGAGGCAAACTTTTTAGCTAGCACAGATCAAAGATAATGGAAGCCCCATATGGGCTAGGCAATGTGGCACCCTTGGGCACTTGTAATTTCCCAGACACCTTTGTTGGTGCCCACCAATGTGCCTTATCCCTCTTTTTTTTAAAATAATATCAACACATTTTCTTCAAAGCAAAATGAGTGCCTCCAACAAATGCCATCTTCATCTCCCATGAATGCTATAGACTGCCTAGCCTTTGTGACTAACCATGACTCCCTTGTAGCCATTTTGTGTTGGTGCCCAGGGCTGTTTCTCAAATTTCCAGATGTGCCCACAGGCTCACAAATGTTACCTACCCCTGACCTATCTGACTGTGCATTTAGACATTATCTTTTGTGTTACATACAATCATCTGGGATGATCCAAAGAGCTAAACTAGCAGTCTCATTCAGTTGCTATCTGGTGATTTTGCCAGCCATTTTTGAGGCGGGAAGACCAGCCATTTTGGGGGAGACAAGGGCAAATAAATACATTGATCTGTGGGGTCAGCCTTCTCTCATCTAACAAGTGCCTTTTACAATGCAAGCTTCCTTGCTTAATTCCAGATAAAGCACTCAGCTGAGCATGTTAACCCCAAGAATTGTTCTGAGGAAAAGTGACTGGAGTTTTTCAACCTCATTATTTATGCCCTGTGTCCAAATGGTTACTCCATGTAAGAGCTGGGTTATAATCTTGGCATGGATTATAAAGCCATATGTATTTATTGACCACCCTTTGAAAAACAGAATATTTGGAAAGCTGTTAGGCTATTACTGCCAACAAGAGTACTTATGATATTTGAAGGCTTTATTTTAAAGTATGGTGATATTTATAATAACAAACTTGAGCAAGTTTATTATTATAAATATCATCATACTTTAAAATAAAGCCTTCAAAACTGACTGTTTTCCATTGAGAGCCCAGCTATATAATTTTCTATGTTTTGTAACGGAACTTGGTTCTTGAATAATTTGTAACCAAATTATTAACGTCACAAAATGGGCAAAGGCCTTCAACAAATGATATAGTTCCACCCTTGATTCTGACAATAAGACAGCATAATTAACACATATCAACAATGATGCCCATGTGGCAGTAGTTTGGGGGCATGATAATTGATTGAATTTAATAAAGGAGTTAAGTTATTCAGAAAAAGATTGAATAAAGTGGGTGCTAATAGACAGCCTTGTCTCACACCTTCAATAGAAAAGGTAGCTTCAGTTAATACCCCATTTGGACCACATCTAACTTGCAGCATTGTTGCTGAATGTAACTGTTGAATTAGAAAAAGTAGCCTTTTATCAACTGAAGAAGTTTTTAACTTCTCCCATAACAGGTTTCTAGAGATAAGTTCAAAAGCTGGTTTAAAATCTATGAAAGCAACAAAACATTTCTCTCTTCAAGAGTACTTTTCAGATATACCATGCAGTAGCTGGGCAATAGTTAGATAGATCAGACTGTGCTCTTTTTAAAAAACATATGGGAACAACTATAGATTTCTTTCATAAATCTGGAATAATCCCAGATCAATGAATAAATGTTAATACAGTTGCAGGCATTGGTGCCCACCAGATTACATTAGAGTTTATTAACTCAGAGGGGAAGTAGTCAGGACAAGGTGTTTTCTTAACAAGAGAAACAGTTCCTCTACTTCCTTGAAAGAAATTGGCTGCAAAGTTGGTCATCTGGCGTGTCAACCACCAAAGAATTTGATGGATCATTATATATAACATAAAAATAGGTTTCCCAAACTTAAGTAGGAATGTTACATACTGGATGTTCTGCATAATTACCCAGATCTTCTGACATAATTCTCAAGAAACTTTGGCTATCATTAGAAAGGGACAACATATTCAAAAGTTGAACCCTTGTCTGTTACAGTGTTTCTCATTTTGTCCTTCAGAAGAGCGTTATCATCTTTGTTCAACTGATATATAAACTTTCTTCAAGTTTCTGGAAGGAGCCTAGCATTCTCATGTCTACAAAGCCCATAAATTGCCCTTAATTGATTTCTAAGAGAAATACACTCTACATTGAACCATCTCTTATGCCTAAATTCACTTAAATTTTGACATCAACATAGCTTAGTCCTGATTAATCATTTCTCCAAAAGTCCTCATAGGTAGATGCCACTTCAAGTTCATTCTTCACATTAAGGATTGCTGACTGAATGTTTAATCCCTCCTGAATTACCTTCTACATTCTTGGACCATTTCACCTTACAGTGAAATACAGAAATATCTTCAATAAGAACCTGAGATTTAAGACTGCTGTCACTCCCTGGCAGTGTGAAAAACAGGTGTGCATGTTATTGAACTGGGTTTTTTTAGTACATGAATCACCACCTCAGAAATGTACAGACTTTGATTGCAAATTGCATTTGTATTTGGATCTGGGAGGTGCAAATCGGGTAAATTCTGGTCCAACAGGAGCTGAAATGAATTTCTCATACATCCCTAGCTCCCTTACATCCAGTTTATATGATAGATTCCTCAAAACCACCTACAGTCAAATATAGTACAGTCTCATGTAACAGTTTTATCATATTATCTCCTGTTTGTACATTCAGAGAGCCTTACAGAGCAACATCATGCATGTATATTCAAAAGTAAGTCCCATTGTGGAGCTTACTCTCGGGTAAGCGTGCACAGGTGTTCAGCCTCATTCATGGTATATTATGATACATTTCAAGTGACTCTGAGAGGAACTATTTTCCATGTCTTTGGCCATGTTTAGGAGAGAGAGAAAAACATCTGATATCACATTTAGAATGCAAGAATAACATTCCTGTCACAGAGTATTTTACAGTGATTAGCAACAAGAGGTTATGGCCAGAAAAATCACATAAAAACATGGGTACTGTTCGAAATGTAAGGAACGTGGTGCATGGTGTATGTTGTCATGGAGACCCGCAAGCCTCTTCATACAAAAATCTTTTAATATGAAGTGCTCAAGTAGAGAAAATAACCCTCTACTGCATATAATTTATTTCCAGGAGATTTAATTCTAGATAATTGTTTACTTCCATAGAAATGTGAACAGATTTCTTTTCAAAGCTTACTGCATTGACTATCTGGAAAAGAAAGAAGACAAGTGTCTCACAAGAGAATCTTTGTGTGGTGGACTCACTAGATACAATAACAGGGTGTTGTGCTTCTCAGAGTAATATAGGATGGTAACACGATCTGTCAAAAATATCAGGCATGATCCAGCCCAAGTTAAACAGAGGCTCAATTCGGACGACATGATAGTCAATGGTGGGGTAATAATCAACTTTACAGTTGTTCAACGAGGGGGTACTCCCCACACAACATGGTAATAAATAATCAACTGTGGTGTGGATTAGGATCAGTGCTGGGTTGACTATGGCAGCATTTGGATGACACAATAGTCAAAACAACTGACGATTGTTTCCCCCACACCAGTTGTTTATTGTGTCATCCGAATTGAGCCAGTTTGAAGACCTGTTGAGATCAGCAAGAGAGAGTGAAGTGTATGCTTAACTTTCCCAATGGCACTTGAATTATTATTATTATTATTATTATTATTATTATCATTATTTAGGGAAAGTTGTCCAAGGTCAGTTCTTCAAAACAGAGTCCAAGCAGTCTGAGACCTAAGCGAGTATATAAAGGTGCAGAAGCTGAAACTGCAGTGCAGAAACCTCTTTATCAGAAGCATTTCACAAGTTGACTTACAATAAAAATGATTTTTTTCCCCACATTTCCACACCTGATCCATACACTGGATGTACATCCCTAGGCCATGCTAGGAATCACCTGGCACATTCCTAGTCTCTAGCATAGTAAGTGAATTGTGCAAATAGCTGGATCTACTAGATCCTAGTGTCTCATGCCTCAAGCCATGGGGCAGCTATAAGGAAAAGGAAATTATGAATATTCAATTAGTAGGAAACCAAATGAGGACAAGTAAGTATGGAATGTGGGGGAAGCTGCTGATGTAAAGAAATTCTTTCCAGGGTCTGATGTAGATCAACTTCAGTTACGGCGTGTAAATGGAGATGACATGGCCACAGATACACACAGTCATCCCAGTTTACTCTTTTCCATCCCTGTAGTACATTGCAAATGGTTTAACCATTCCATTTGGGGAGGACCCTAAAGTGCTATTATCTTTAGGCTGAGAGGCTGTGAACCCTTCAGCAACAAGAAGAACCTTTTTGACTTCTGAGTGTGTTCAGCTATAATGCAGTTTATATGAAATTGCTGTACAACACACACATACTCTCTCTCTCTCTCTCTCACACACACACACACACACACACACACCCAACAACATCAAGATCTTCCCCTAAAGGGTTGAATGAGAGATACTTGACAAAAACCAGCTATCACAACAATTCTGAACCAAGGGGAAGTAGAAGAAACTCAATTGGACAGGGATTCAAAAGAGGCAATCGGCAGTGGAGTGGGGAGATTCCTAGTAAATGTGAAGGCAGATGTTCTTCAGGGTAAAAAAAATGACTCCGGGATTGCTGAGAAAATAGTTAAACTCAGTGTTCAGCTGAGAAGAACATAAGGAGAGCCTTACAGGGGCAGCTTTAAAGGCCTGTTTAGTCCAGTATTCTGTTCCCTCAGTGACCAATGATATGCTCATATAATGTCCACAAATAGGACATGAATGCAACAGCACCCCCTCCCTCTAATGTTCCCCAGCAATTGGTATGAGGAGGCATACTGCCTTTGATACTGGAGGTAAAATGTAGCCACAACGGATAAGTTTATCCTGGTACAAGGAAGAAACAAATATGTATGAAAGTAATATATTGCTATTCGTTTTAAACGGCCATTGTGACACACTGAAGTATCCCCAAGAAAATGTGTGGCGTTTCCATCTAGGGAAACTGCCTTATAAAAAGCCACTGGCCTTGGTCCATCTTGCTGAGTATTTTCTAGCAGTGCCCCTTCCAGAGTTTCAAACAGGAATCTTTCTCTAGGTGAAGATGCTGGGATTCAACCCAGGGCCTTTTGCAAGAAAAGCATATGCTCTACCAATGAGCTATGGCTCTTCATTTTTAGGAACTGTCTGAAGATGCTGTGGCAGACATACTCTTTGGTACCAATCCAGCTGAAATACAACCCTATGCCTATTGATGGTTAAAGTGCAATCACCTGCCTATTAAATACACTACGCGTTCCTCTGTTGGATGTTCTGGGGTTGTCTTTTACCAGACTTCTCCCAGCCCTTAATCATGCCAAGCACCTAGCTAATGGCACTGTGGTCATGCGCGTTATTAGAATCTGATGAGGGAGAAAGCAAGGATGAACACACTGGCCCCACTGCTTCTGCTGTAGCCTCACTGGTTCTCCCAGCATCCCTCCACATGTTAGAGGCATAAAGTCTGCAATAGGATGCTTTCACTACTTTTATAGGTTCCCTTGTGTGATTTAGAACTATTATTATTATTATTATTATTATTATTATTATTATTATTATTATTGAGAGGTTAAATCATGCCGGAAGCCTACACAAGTTGAGTGGGCTTCTTGCTGTAGACATTCTACTATAGTGTCTCCCACATTTATGTAGCTTCTTCCCCGGAGAGATACACTTGGGCCAGATCTACACGAAGCAGGATATTGCACTATGAAAGCACTATGAAAGCGGTATATAAAAGGCATGAGCCATACCAAGCAGGATATTGCACTATGAAAGCGGTACCTGGTATCTGTCTATGGGCCCCAACACTTGTCAGTGCACTTCAATACCGCTATAAAGCAGTAGTGTGGCTCCTGCCTTTTATATACTGCTTTTATACCACTCCCATAATGTAATGCCCTGCTTGGTGTAGATCTGGCCATAGACTTTGAAATCAAAAAGGATATATGAGCATTTCAGTTTTGCTCACAGAAAATGCAAACATGACCTGTTTTAAGCCGAACATGTCCTCACGCTCAGTTTCTGCAACTTTCCCAGTTTGCTTCTGCACAAATTTCCTGATTTGTGCACATTTCCCCTGTAGACTGAATCAGCCTCGCTTTAGTCTATGGAAGAAATTTGCACAAATTTCGTATTCAATCACTGCTGAATTTGTGCAGTTTCCCCATTCACACAGAGCGAGCAGCTATCACAAACATGAACAGGAATCAGGTATGAAACACGCAGTGAGATGATGTTTGGTGAATCCTGGCAATTTCAGACATCACTCATTTCCCCATCCCCACTTATTAGTGCTGTCTTTGAAAACAACAACATGAAGACACATCTATTCTAGATTGCAGTAGTGCTTAAAAGTCATTAGGTGCTGCTGCTGCTGGTGCATATGTGTTTTATTGTAATTTGTATGTTCATGTTTTTGTAATACTGTAAGGGGTGGAACAGGTTAAAAGACTTTTAAATTAATTGATAAATGTATTTACTTACTTACTAAGTTCTTAACTTGAGGCACAGTCCTACAACTCCCAAGATGGATGGATGCGGAGTGCTGGGAGTTATACGACTTTTTTTTTGTCTAAACATGCAAAGTATTCTGCCCTTACTTACTGTATTTCATAGAATCATAGAATAGTAGAGTTGGAAGGGGCCTATAAGTCCATTGAGTCCAACCCCCTGATCAGTGCAGGAATCCACTTTAAAGCATGCCTGACAGATGGCTGTCCAGCTGCATCTTTAATGCCTCAATGTGGGAGAGTCCACGACTTCCCTAGGTAATTGATTCCATTGTTGTACTGCTCTAACAGTCAGGAACTTTTTCCTGATGCTCAGGTGGAATCTTGCTTTCTGTAACTTGAGCTCATTATTCCATGTCCTGCACTCTGGGGTGATTGAGAAGAGATTCTGACCATCCTCCGTGTGACAACCTTTCAAGTATTTGAAGAGTGCTATCATGTCTCCCTTTAGTTTTCTCAAGGCTAAACATGCCCTGTTCTTTCAGTCTCTCCCCATAGGGTTTTGTTTCCACACCCCTGATCATCCTCGTTGCCTTCCTCTGAACCCCCTCCAGCTTATACAGCTGCTCCGTAGCACAAGTTCTCTGGATGGATCACGAAATAGATGCACTATTAAAATATAATATAAGACAATTAAAAACCAAAATTAAATTAAATAGACATTACTGAGTGCCATAATGCAGTCAAATGCTCAACGCCCAGTGCCAATTTATAAAACAGCAGCCCTATCCTTGACCAACTGCAGCTTCCAAACTGTTTTTAAAGGCAGCTGCACATACAATGCATTACAGTGGTCTAAACTGGGGTGCAAGAAATGTGTCCTGCTAGTTGCAAGTCCCGAGACCTCCAGCATCTGCTGCCATCTCCAAAAATCCTAAACGAGTAAGGCCTATTACAAAGTCTCATTTCCCAGCAGGCTCCTGTTTTGGGGGATGCTATAAGAATGGGGTTTCTATGCCAGGAACAACTTTTGGGTCCAGGCTAGAATTTATTTATTTCCAGGAGCAGTCAGATATGTTGGAACTGCTCCTTCTCTCAGTTCAGCATCCTGGACCCAGACAAACCTCTTCTTTCTGCTAGATTTAATAAACCATAAAGGGCAAGGGCCATGAATGCAAGAAAGCAACTTGTTCAGAAATTCAGCCTTCAATAAATGAAAATCAACCAACAGAATGGACCAGACAGTGACCCAGACAACTCCACTAGGATCACTAGAGTAGTTTGCTGGGAAACGAGGTGTCCAAATTGTGCCATCTGCTTTCTTTTCACTAGCAGTACTTATACAGTAGTATAAGTGTGTGTGTGTGTGTATGCTAGGGATGCTTGAGGATTTTGTTTAGTTCACATTTGTAAGAGAGCTGACCTAATTACACTTCCTGGCCTAATATGTGTATGGGAGTGCTGTTTCAAAAATTTGGCAAAACAGTTCTTGGCTCAAGAAATGTCCAAAGAAGCATATTTTCAGTTAAAATGCATGCAGTAGTGCCCGGTTTAGAATAAAATGTGCACACACCTCCATATTTTAGGGTACAACACTTACAAAAATACATATTTGGGGATAAAATGCATACAACAGTACATATTTTGTGGAAATGCTATGCATTTTCATGTGGTTAAAATAGGCTGACCATATGAAAAGGAGGACAGGGCTCCTGTAACTTTAACAGTTGTAGAGAAAAGGGAATTTCAGCCAGTGTCGTTTGTATGCAATTAGTTCCTGGTGAAATTCCCTCTTCATCACAACAGTTAAAGTTACAAGGGCCCTGCCTTCTTTTGTATATGGTCACTCTAGTATAGTGCCTGCACCTTTAACTGTTGTGATGAAGAGGGAATTTCACCAGGAACTAATTGCATACAAATGACACTGGCTGAAATTCCCTTTGCTCTACAACTGTTAAAGTTATATGAGCCCTGTCCTCCTTTTCATATGGTCAGCCTAGTTAAAATAACTTTCACAGATTGATGAAAGTGGAAACAGGATTGATTGATTGATTGATTTATATCATTTCATTTCAATACCTCCCAATACCCAAAGCTCTCTGGGCAATTCACAAAAAATTTAAACCATAAAGTACAGCTTAAAGTATAAAATATGGAAACTTAAACCACAATATAAAACATCAATACAAAAGTACAACCAGAATAAAACTGAGCAGCAGTGCAGAGATTTAAAATACAGATTTAAAATACAAATGTAAAACAGCAGGGTTAGAAGATTAGGATGGTAAAATGCTAAAGTACTGGGAAAATAAAAAGGTCTTCATCTGGTGCTGGAAAGAAGACAACGTAGGTGCCACGTTAACCTCTCTAGGGAGCTCATTCCATAGCCAGGGTGCCACAGCAGAAAAGTCCCTCTTCCTTTGGAATGGACATGTGATTAAACAGATGTGAAATTGGCATATACTGGAAACAGACTAATCCATCCCTAGTATATGTATGTGTAAGGGGGAGGGAGCTTCCTCCCAGTTGATCCAGCTAGATTGTGGTCTGTGGCCTGCTTTCCTTCTTTGGAAGGATTGGAAAGGGCTGGAGGGTAGCAGAAAAGAGCAGAGAAGAGGGGAATCTTAAATCAATTTAAACTAGCTTATTTGTGAGGGAGAGTGCATATGTCTGGCTCACTGTTGCCCAAGTTTTGGTGCAGAAATCCATGAGACATGTGGTAGCTGTGCTACTGTCCAAGTACAAAATGGTTCCCAAACACAGGCTTTTTCTCTGCCTTCACCCTAAGGTGGTTTCTCCTTTATATTTGCTGTTTCATCACAAAGAATATACAATAATTATGACCAAATTCTTTAGATATTCTGGATATTCTTGCTCTCAGTACCTGAACTTTCCTGTTCACCTTGAATCCAAATAGATGCTTTAGGCATGCCCAGGGGCTTTAAAGTAGTGCCAAGTGATATTTTTTACTTCTATTTCCTTTGAGAAGCAGACTGCCAAGCTAAATCATATATTGCTTTTTTTTCAGGGACATACATCTGAGGCCTTCTTTGACATAGAACCATAGAATAGTAGAGTTGAAAGGGGCCTATAAGGCCATCGAGTCCAACCCCCTGCTCAGTGCAGGAATAGTTGCTTTAGTCTCCAAGATGAGATCATGTGGTCTAAATGTTGGTCAATGGCCACAAAGGACTTGTGTTCTTGTGGACAGTGCTGCTGGAGGTGTAAAGCCAGATGCTGCTGCTTTCCTGTTCTCATTCAGAGAATCAGAGAATCAGAGAAAAGTAGAGTTGGAAGGGGCCTATAAGGTCATCAACTCCAAGCCCCTGCTCAATGCAGGAATCCACCTTAACGCATACCTGACAGATGGCTGTCCAGATGCCTCTTGAATGCTTCTAGTGTGGGAGAGCCCACAAACTCCTAGGTAATTGGTTCCATTGTTGTACTGCTCTAACAGTCAGGAGATTTTTCTTGATGTCCAGCCAGAATCTGGCTTCCTGTAACTTAAGCCCATATTCTGTGTGCTGCACTCTGGGATGATTGAGAAGAAATCCTGGTCTACTCTGTGTGACAGCCTTTCAACCATTTACCTGGGAGTGAACCTGATTGAGCTCAATGGGACTATCCCAAAGCCTGAAAAAGGAAGGTAAAACCTGCTGAAAAACCTAGCTATTTGGGAAATCATTGGCTTTCAATAGGGTGAAAAAGTCTGAGGATCCACAGTCCACGAGGTGTCACATAAATAAATTGAACAGTTACAGAATCACTCCCTCAAATTGTCAGTGCAAATTTCAGAAGCTATCTGTGTATTATTATTATACAGCAAATGTAATGGAGTTCAGCTCTGTTTCAACCTGGACTACACCACCAAGGATAAGAGAACACCTTCAGAGATACTGAATGTACTTCAATATTTCTGCCTTAGCTCTTCAGACATTAGGCTATAACCTGCTATTCTTTTGATTTTCATCGGCAGTTTAATATTGTGTGGTGGCTTTCGCATTTTGTGCAAACTGATATGGATTTCCTGATGCGATGAGGGTCATACCCAGCATGAAAGAAAACTGAAGGTAAGGAAAACACAGCAGAAAAAACCACCAGCATGACAAATTTACTGAATGACCAGGGAGAGAGACAATTTAGAAGAGCTTTCCTATCATACTCTCAAATGGTGCAGTTTTGGATAATTTCTGTCTTCCTCTCAAAGATTTATAGGGAGTATATAAATCACTCAAAACCCAGACGAACTCTAGCCAGTAAATAAAGAAATGGAAATGGAAAGGCCGTATGAATGGTAGTTCCCACCCCCCTTTCTTCTTTTCTTGGGGAAGGGGAGGGGCCAAGTGCAAGAGGTCCTTTAGAAAATGGACAAATAAGTATATTGTCCTCTACCAGATTTTAATGTAATGCTGCAGTCCTGAATCGTTTTCACTGTTGCATGCAATTCTAGCAACTTATTCTTTTGAAGGGTATCACACAACTGGAACAGGTACAGGAAAAGGCAACTAAAAGTACTGTAGTTTGAGCAAGGCTAACACATTTAGACATTTTAGTTTAGGAAAATGCAAAGATTATGAAGAAGGGTACATGAGAAAGATTCATAGAATTATAAGTGGTGGGGAGATGGGGGAAACGGATCCCTCTTCTCCTAGTACCAGAACTTAGAGTCCCTCACAGATTGTTGCAGGTGGGACCTGTAACAAAAATGTTGCAGTGTGTGTTATTGGTGGTCAGGTTTCCAGCAAGCAAGCATTTCCCACTTCCTGGATATTTTGTTCACATACAAACACACACACACACACAGAGAGAGAGAGAGAGAGAGAGAGAGAGAGAGAAAAGGCAATATTCACACTTTTTGGATTTTGCAATGCAGTTTGTAAATTAAATGTGCATACAAACGAGAAATGGGTAGAAAAGTGTGTATATTAAGGAGCAGTGAAAACAAAAGGCATTCAAAAATGCATATATTTGGCACAACACGTACAAACTTATATGGGCATAAAATATGCACTATATATATATATATATATATATATAATTTTTATTTAGTTTTCAACATATAATACATAAAATAAACATAATACAAACTCTCCACATCCCCCCTGTGCTCCTCTACCCTTGAGACCTTCCATGCTCTGTCATATTATACATTTTTCCAAAATTGCAGTGATTGTTTTGAAGGTGTACAACCTCTCCCCTTTACTAAAACATATTCTATAAATGGTCCCCAAATACTTTCAAAATCATTCTTTTTGGATAATCCCATCCTAACTTTAATTTTACATGTTAATCTATAGCCGGTGTGAGGAGATAGTTTATCAATTCTCTTATATTATTATTCCCATATTCTTTATCAAACATCCCCAATAAAGCTATATTTGGACTTGCTTCCACTTTATTACCCAATATTTCACTTATTTCTTTAAAAACTCTTTTCCAAAAATTTTTTACATACTCACATGTCCACCGCATATGGAAATAAGTCCCCACTTCCTGACATCCCCTCCAGCATAGCTTTGACATTTTCTTATCTATCTGATGTAATCTTACAGGAGTGAGATACCATCTCCAAATTATTTTATAATGATTTTCTTTTATTCTTATTGATAACAACTTTAAAGTTCTTAGTTCCCATATCTTCCCCCATCTATCCTCAGTAAATTGAATTTTTAAATCTTCTTCCCAGATTGTTTTCAAAATTTCTTGCGACTCTCCCTCCTCTAACAATATATTATAGGGGTGTGCACGGACCCCCCGGATCGGATCGGGACCCGGATCGGGACCTCCAATTTTGTCCCGGACCGGTTCGGACAAAATCGGAGGCCCCCCGGACCGGATCAAGGCCGATCCCGACCCAAAAATCGTAAATTTTTGGATCGGCCGCCATTTTTTTCCCCATAGACTTGCATTGCAATGCAAGTCTATGAGGAAAAAATGGCGGCGGGTGGGTGAGGGGGGGCCTAACTCCCTCCCCCCCGGGGCCGTCCGCTGTGGACGGCCCCGGCAGGTAAGCCCCCTCCCACGCGCTCCCTACCCCCCCTGGGGCCGTCCGCTTCCATCCGCTGGCGCCCGCGGGCGCCAGCGGATAGAAGCGGACGGCTCCGGGGGGGGTAAGCCCCCTTCACCGCCACTGCTTACCTTCTCGGCCCGTCCGCTCCCGTCCGGCACCGGCGGCTACTACCAGCGGGCTCCGCGGCCTACTCTCGAGTAGCGCGCCGGGTGATGACATCACCCGGCGCGCCACCCTAGAGCAGGCCGCGGAGCCTGCTGGTAGTAGTAGTCGCCGGCGCCGGACGGGAGCGGCCGGGCCAGGAAGGTAAGGGCCCCCCTCCCCCCTCCCCCCTCCGCGCGCCCCCTCCTCCCCTCCATGCACCCCCTGCTTACCTTCTCGGCCCGTCCGCTCCCGTCCGGCGCCGGCGACTACTACTACCAGCATGCTCCGCGGCCTGCTCTAGAGTAGCACGCCGGGTGATGACATCACCCGGCGCGCCACCCTAGAGCAGGCCGCGGAGCCTGCTGGTAGTAGTAGTCGCCGGCGCCGGACGGGAGCGGCCAGGCCGGGAAGGTAAGGGCCCCCCTCCCCCCTCCGCGTGCCCCCTCCCCCCTCCGCGCGCCCCCTCCTCCCCTCCACGCACCCCCTGCTTACCTTCTCGGCCCGTCCGCTCCCGTCCGGGGCCGGCGGCTACCACCAGCAGGCTCCGCGGCCTGCTCTAGAGTAGCGCGCCGGGTGATGACATCACCCGGTGCGCCACCCTAGAGCAGGCCGCGGAGCCTGCTGGTAGTAGTAGTCGCCGGCGCCGGACGGGAGCGGCCGGGCCGGGAAGGTAAGGGCCCCCCTCCCCCCTCCGTGCGCCCCCTCCTCCCCTCCACGCACCCCCTGCTTACCTTGCCGGCCCGGCCGCTCCCGTCCGGGGCTGGCAGCTACCACCAGCAGGCTCCGCGGCCTGCTCTAGAGTAGCGCGCCGGGTGATGACATCACCCGGCGCGCCACCCTAGAGCAGGCCGCAGAGCCTGCTGGTAGTAGCTGCTAGTGCCGGACGGGAGCGGACGGGCCGAGAAGGTAAGCGCCCCCCTCCTCCCCCCCCTGCTGTCCACTTTCATCGGCGGGCGCCCGCTGGCGCCCGCCAATGCAAGCGGCGGTGGGCGCCAGTGGGCGCCCGCCGATCCGCCGATCCGCCGAACCGGTTCGGAGCCTTTTCGGACCGGTTCGGATTGGATCGGCCGATCCAGCTGCGGGATCGGAAATCGGATAATTTATCCGATTTCCCACTGGACCGGACTCGGATCGTGGATCGGGTCCGATCCAGTGCACATCCCTAATATATTATATATTTCACTTATTATACCTTTTTTACTTTTATTTTCCCCGTCCTTCCCTCTTGACTCAATTAACTTTTCAAATCTTGTTTCCTTTCTACAATCCTTATTTTTCTTTTTCCATTTCTGTGTCCATTGTTCCAGTTGTAGGCACTTAAACCATAATTTTTTTTGCCCTCTTAGAACTTCTTCTATTTGCTTTTTGTTAACCAGTTTCTTCAGCCAATCTTTCACTTTAATTATTTTTTCCCTCAATGGCCCTTCCAATTCTCTTCTCAAATTACTTGGGAAGTTCTCCAATAAAACAACTGGGGTTAGAGGAGAAATTCCTGGTATTAATTTCTTTTTATACCTTCCCCAAATTTCTATGATATTCCTTAGGATGGGATTTTCCATCTCCTTCAGTTGATTCTTTTGTATTTTACTAAAAAAAATATTTTGTAACTCTAACTCTATTTCTCCTGTCTGCGTCTTTAACCATTCTAAATCCTCTTTCCCTACTATACTATTTATAACGTATCTTAATTGGTTAGCTATATAATACATCTTTTTATTCGGGAGTCCCAACTCTCCTTTCCTTTGAATCTTATACCATTTCGTTTTATTAATTCTTGCTTTTCTATCTCTGTTACAATAACTATTTATCATGCTTTGCCAACTTCTTAATTCTACTTCTGTTATTTTAATTGGTAACATTCTAAACAAAAAATTAATCTTTGGTAATATTTTCATTTTAATAACCGCTATTCTACCAAACCATGAATGCTTTAATTTCCTATAAGCCTCTAACTTCTTCATTATCTGTTTTTTTAAAGTACTAAAATTTATTTCCTCTAACTTTTCTAAATCTTTCGTAATATAAACTCCTAAATCGCGCACTATATTTTTAACCTTCAAATCAAATTTTAAACTACACTCATCCCTTTCTTCTTTGTCATAATTAAATAACATCATTTCTGATTTCTCCCAATTAACCTGTAACCCTGTATTCTCTCCAAATTCTCTTAAATGTTGTTTTATTTCTTCTATACTTCCCCTCAGATTTTCTAGTGTCAATAAAGTATCATCCGCAAACATATTATTTTTTATTTTATCTTCCCCTCCTATTCCCTTCAACCACTCATCTTCCCTAATAACATTTGCTAATATTTCTATAATAATAGCAAATAATATTGGGGAGGGAGGACACCCTTGTCTTGTTCCTTGGGCTAAGGTAATTTGTTGTGTTAAACCGTCATTTACCATTACTTCCACCTTATTGTTTGCATAAAGCTGATTAATCACTCCCATAAACCTTTCTACAAAACCAAATATCTTTATCATAGTTTTTAGCGCCAGCCACTCCACGCAATCAAAGGCTTTAAAAATATCTAACGCTATCAACCCTGCTGAATGGGACTGAACGAACTTGACAGATACTTCCATCCCTAACACAAGCTAACTTGTTCATCCGTAGTTCAGCAGCTGACATTTTCTAATAGGTTGTAAAGTGATCAGTGTTTACAGAATCTGACTATCCCAAAGTACCATGTGGCTTTAACATTAGTAAGGTTTAATGTGATGACATCAGGATGGCCGATATGGAGGAATACCCATTGCTTTAAGACTCTCCTTGTGATTCTGGGGATATTAAACATTCAGTAAGACTTTAAGGAGAGTCTTAAAGCAATGGGTAAAGCAATGGCTAGCAAAAAAATTTTGCTAGATTTTTTATTGATTCAGCCAGTTTTGGTATCCTCTTCTGGTCATTCAAATATGGTGTTACTTCTTAGTCTCGAGGGCCATAGTGTTATCCAGAAGGTCATGATGTTTTTAAATAGTTTTTTAAATTAGTTCAAAGATGCTTGCAAATGATGATTCTTGACCTTGCTTATTCATCATTTTATGTAAGCAATTGTTCTCCTTATACTGTGATGAACATACATTTTTGTGTGCATGTGCATTTTTATATTATTTATAAAGATACATAAATAGTCCGTGTACTAATTTTATTAAACTATCTCTCCCCCTACCTATGCTACTATGGATAAGGTTGAAGGTGTGGGGTCCTTCTCATCCTACAGGAACAAGAAGAACTCTCTGAGGCTGAGGTTTCTGGTGGCAGCAGCTTTGAGGAATCAGAAGTAGTTTCTGTAGCTTCAAAAGTGAGTTTCTCCATCCTGGATCCCCCAGTCTCTTGATACCCATGCTACCCAACTATTCTATCTTTCTATTCCTGAATTGAGCATGGGGTTGGACTCAATGGCCTTATAAGTCTTCAAATTCAACTATTCTATGAGACACTGCTGACCTCTGACTTCAACAAATGGCCTTTGGACTCCTCCAGTAAGCAGGGAGGCCATGGGAATATTCCCCAACCTGTTTCTCATCACCTAGAAGAAGCCAGCAACTGTGGGAAAGGGCACTGGCCCTTTAAGAAAAAGAAAAGAAAAGCGGATGTAGTACTCGAGGAGGTGGACATCTCAGAATGACCCTCTATGCCTGGCTATAAAACCCTGGCAGTTTCTCTAAGCCAGTGCTGGGATAACCTGAATACTCTAGCTCAGCCAATCTCAACCTGGTGCCATCCAGATGTTTTGGACTACAATTCACAGCATTCCTGGCCATTGGCCATGCTGGCTGGAGCTGACAGAGGAAGAGCATCAGGTTGGAGAAGGCTGCTCTGCGTAGGACTGCTGTCTGTGGTCCTGAAATCCCACTAAGCCTCACCCATGCAGTGCTAACCATGGTACTGAAACTGCTCCTGTTTCAGTTTTTGTCCCACATCATCCCTCCTTACTTGTGCTGTTGCCCAGAGTGGATAGGGACAATGGAATCCCAATTGGAGCAGGACAAGGCCAATTAGGTGTGAAAGGCTTACATTGCTTGATGTTCGGAGTACATACATCCCATCGGCAAATGGTATCACTGCATCACAGGGAAGTAGTTTCCACATGGCTCAGTGTAGAAGAGAGGGAGCACACATCTCCCATGCCATTATAAGGAGGGATGAGTGACAATTCCATTCAGTTTGCTTCTTATAAGACTTTTGCAATTTCTTTCATAAATGAGATGTAAAGAATTTGAGATTGAAATGTGGGGAAAAGTGAAACTGACTCAATCCCTAGTTATAAGGGACAGAATAACTGGCATGTATTTCTTTGAAACATCTTCAGCTATCTTATTTCACCTTTGTGAGTCACCTTAATAATTTTGATTGCTCGTTAGTCTATCAGCCAGTGAAGCCCAGGGCCTTCTGTAGTAAAAACTAGTGCTGGGCCAAATCCTGCCCCTATTTTCAGGAACTTTCTCTCTCCCTATGAAAGAGGCATTGTTTTTTTCTGCATCTTTTGCAGGGGGGGGGGGAATTTGGATAATTTTCTCCTTGGGGATTGGGACAAAGTTTCCACATACCTGTTTTAAATGTAGCTGGTTGCTGAGGAGCCTTCTTCATATTTTTAGTTGTTTTTTTTAAAAAAAAACACCCCCTTCCTCCAGCATTTTGAAGAGACCAGCAGTTCTTAGTGAATGCCTATTGGAGACCATGTGACTTTGCCTTCTCCAATAAGCATTCAGGAAGAAATCCTGGGCATCTGAAAATGTCAGTGGTGTTTTAAAAATAAAATTAAAAGAAAGAAAGGAAACCCCTCAACAACTGACTACATTTAAAAAGGTATGTGGCAACCCTGTCTCCCTCCCCAAGGAGAAAATTCTCAAAAATTCTCACCCCTCCCATCCTCTTTGGCCTGCATTTTCATTTTTCCTCCACCTCCCATGAAATGCCAAAAATGGAATGGTTGGAATTTTTGGCACAACACTAGTGAAAACTGCAAGCACAAATATAGGGATGCTATGTCATATGGATGCCAACGTAAGGATGCTACATACAGATGCCAGTGTTGGGATGCCAATGCAGGGATACTTGAGATAATGGAACGTTTGTGAATTCTGATATGAGCTGACCTGATCCACAACTCTTAGATCAGCCTTCCCTAACCTGGCACATGATGGATGTGTTGGGACTAGAACCCCCATCAACGCAAACCAACACCTAGTTGGGGTTGATAGGAGCTGTATTCCAATACATCTGGAGGGTGCTAGGTTGGAGAAGCTTGTCCAGGACTAACATGCAGATTGTAACAGAACTTTCTATCAGATTTTCCATTTCTCCAACTGATGCCACACAGCAGTAGTCTCAAAAATGTATCAGAATGAATATTTTGAAAGAAAAGTGTTAAAAATGTGTACATAAATGTGATGCTCATGCAAATTTCATTTTTTTAATTGCAAATTAATTTGGAAACAGGAGAAAACATATGAGTGACCATGCATGGAATCATTATAGGCAGAAATCATCATCCATTCCTGCATCCTTACACAAATGCAGTCATGTTGCCAGTTCTTCTCACTTCTTATACCATTTAAAAAAGGAACTTGACACAAATTCTCATGATGAGTGGAATGGATTTAAAGTGCATAGAGGACTGGAAGCTGTTTCCCATGATGGAGGCATGCAAGTTCCCTTTGGAATGGAAAGTGGCTCAGACTCTTTTCGCACCAATAGGAATGTATAACTTTTCATTAGACAGATACTTGGAATTTCCTCTACTTTGTAGAATAATTCTAACCTTAGAGTAAATTTCAGAAATGATGGATGCCTTTTGAAGTGCACAAATCTATTTTAAAAGTAAAATATTGATGCTCTTTTCTATCAGTACTAGAAGATTATTCTTCAAAATTACAAAAAAAAGCATACATGCTGCAGCCTTGAATAATTAAAAAGCACAGGAACAGTGATGATGAATCGAGTACTATTAATTTATAATCCCAATGTCTTTTTCTTTTTGACTGTGAGTTGCACAAGGATGATGTGAAAATTGGCACTTACAGTACTTTTTCAAACAGATTAATGCACATTTTCTTTGCTTTTGTGCACATATCTCTGGGTTTTACTGTACTTAGAGCAAGCTCATACAGAGATTCAGTTTGGTCTTGTGGAGAGAGTGCTAGATTTAGATAAGAGAAATCCATCCACAAACCTCAATAGGTGACTTTGGTACAGTTGCTATCTCTGGACCTAACCTACATAAAATATTGTTGTGAGGATAAAATAGGATAACTGCATGCATGGCATGCTGAACTTTTTGGAGGCAGGATATGATGCAATATGATAAATAGAAAAATACATTTAGTGTGTCTGCCATTTGCGAGTGGAGAAGGAAGCAAGGAATAAAGACACAGACACCAGTGTTTGGGATAAACTAGGGCCTCTTTATTTAAACAACAAGGGAGTTTCAACCCCTCCCTGGATCTGCATGTGAAAAGTGCGGGAATCAATATGTCCTAATCTCAGGCAACTTACCTGGTTTTAAGGGCGAGCTACTCTCTTTAGCCAGGAGTCTGGTAAATCCAGTGTCTCTCTTATACAACACTTTTGAGAGTGTGGGGAGACCGCCCCACATCATCCCCACCCAGAGCTGTAAAACTTGGAGTAGATGAGGTAGGAAGATCTCCAAAGGAATACTATATCCTTACACGGGAGCTGTAAAACTTGCGAGGATCAGGAGCTCCGGACATGCCAATCACTTGAAAGGTGCCAGAGTGATCACCATCCCTATTCTGCCATGGCAAATTCCCACACATCCCGCTGACAAATTTATTTATTTATTAATTTATCCATCCTCCTGATAAAAACTCAAGTATGGAATAGGCAAAAACCTCCCACAATTTATGTGAAGGAAAAATTCCTACTCAGCCCTCTCCCCGAGGGGTTTTGCCCGGACATGTCCTCCTTTCTCTGGCTGTAGGGCCATCCAGATGGATTTTTAATTTTTATTTTTTAAAAAAGTCTGGAAAGTGCTTGGGTGGCTCACGCTACTAGCGTAGGCCCTATGCTAATAGCCTAAGCCAACTGCGCACTTTCCAGAGCCCCAAAGAACTTGCATCCTGCTCTGCTCTGTTCCCACCCCGCCCCCGCCCCTTTCCCAGGATGATAGGGTCTCCCAGCTACACTAATGGAGGCAGGCAATCTCCACTCTTTCTGGGGCCCTGGAGAATGCACTGCCTGCTCTCCCCCCTCATGTCCCAGGATGAAAAGGCCTCTTAATTCAAGTGCCAAACAAGAACCAGAAGAAGGTAGTGGCAGCGGCAGCACCAGCATGGGCTCAGGATGAAGGGTAAGGAGGTAGCTTGGTGCGGGCGGGCAAGCAGCAGGTGGCAGGCAGACAGTGGGCAGCGCAAGCAGGCAGTGGCAGCTGGATTAATTTTATTTTCTCCCAATGAAATAAATCCTAAAAATCCCTTCTTCTTGGCTCTCCCTCCACCCCTTCCTTGCACGTGAGTTGTAGCTGGATTACTTTTATTCTCTCCCAATGAAATAAATCCTAAAAAACCCTTCTTCTTGGCTCTCCCTCCACCCCTTCCTTGCACGTGAGTTGTAGCTGGATTACTGAGTTCTACATATTATATGCCAAATACTGTTTGTGTGCTATTACTTTCCAATATCCTGATATAAAGTTTTGATTTGAGTGCTGCAGAAATGTGAATCAGTTGAGGCTCTGTCTTGATGGAAGCCAGACAATATGCATCAAATGAGGAACAAATATGAATTTGTGGCACAGCTGTATTAATGGTGTGGAAAGACCCTCACCCTTTTAAGAAATGGCTTGATAAAACAATAACAGTATTCCACATGATAAGCTTTCTCTTGTTAACATGGAATTGGGAGAGCATGGTGGCAAAGGTGATGATTATTGAAAAGTGTGTTTGGCAGGATCTATGCTACTGCTTTAAAACATTTTATAACAGTAGTGACAACTGTTGGGGCCCAGGACACACTCCATAAACTGTTTTGAAACTGTTTTCAAAGTGTCATATCCTGCTTGGTGTAGATCTGGCCAAGTGTCTCCTTGTGTTAAAAGAAGTGTTGCTGGCACACATTCTGTTTTGTGCTATTGTATCCAGTTAGTGAGATAGTGTAAAATGGGGGGGGGGGGTTTGTTCAGTTTTTCACTTTCTCTTCATATATTTATGGATGAATTGCTGAATGAGAAGGTTATCAATGGCTACTGATGGTTATGTGCTCCCTCCAGTATCCAAGGCAGTAAGCCTGTGTACACCAGTTGTTGGGGAATATGGGTGGGAGGGTACTGTTGAACCATGTCCTGCTTTGTTGGTTCCTGGTTGACAGTTGGTCAGCCACTGTGTGACAGAGTGCAGGACTAGATGAACCAGCATGGCACTTCTTATGTTCTTATGCTTAATTCTATTTTGGCCATTTCTCCCCACCCTTACCCTATGTGTGCATGTAATTGCTCAACAATTCCAAAGGGTTCTATCCTTAAAAGCAGCCTAAAAATAATTTAAAATAAAATAAATTTTAAAAAGGAGAGGAAGGGCAGGTGGATATGGGACAGCATAGCACTACATTAACTTGTCAGGGATGGAAAACCTACAGTAGGATACCAGTAACTCCAGAATGCACTTTTTGGGGTCTGAGAATGCACCCATTGAGCTCACCATAGTGCCTTGGGGCCTTGAAGCTACAATTGTGCTTTCCAGTCCACATAATTGGCAGGGACTGCTTGGAGAAGCTCATAGCCTTTGCTGCCTGTAATTATGTGATGGGCATGGGACATAGGAAGGTTGCCAGCTTATCAAAAGAGTTGAATGTGAAATTGGGGGTGAGGGATCAATCTCCTGTTTTAGCCCTGTTTTCTTTGTTACTGTGCATGGTAAATTGATACAGTGCATGCATAGTTACTATGGCTACAATACTGTATACACTTTCCTGGGAGTAAGTCCCATTGAATTCACTGGGTTTTACTTGATAGTAGGCATGTATAGGATTGCACTGTAAGTTGCTATAAAGCTCTCTCTAACTCACTGTATGGCTGCCTCCATATGTACATGGGAGGGGCGATGGCTTCTCCCCCTACAATACAATTACCTAGAAAACAACAATACATTATGATATCCTACAGCTGCTGCCTCTTTCTGGGAATGAGAGAGAATTTTTATCTTGTGCAGCAGGTCCCACTCTTTCTAGTTTCTGTTTTGACATGCAGTCAGAAAATTTCATGTTGAAGCATGGGCAACTTTGACTTTCAGAGAATGAATGTGTACGTAGCATGGACAAAACTAGTTGTCCTTACAGTGTAAAGCAGTCACAGCTTAATGAGAATACTGGCATCTTATAATACGGCTTAACTGAATGCAAGGGTAGTATACATAGGTAGGCAACTCTTGACTGCTCCTTAAAGGGGTATGGGATAACCATAAAGGCCCCATTTGCCTTTTGTTAATACACAGGGATATCTGGTCACTCGACAAAACAGGGCAGTGCTCCTGCAGCTTTACCTGTTGTGATGAAGAGGGAATTTCACCAGATGTTCCATGCATACAAATGACACCTGCTGAATTTTCCTTTTCTATACAACTGTTAAAGATACAGGAGCCTGTCCTCCTATTCATATGATCACCCTACTTTAAAGCTGCTCGGCTTTTCAGACAAGAGAATAACTTTGGTTATTTCACTTGCATGTGATATAGTGGTCATGTAAAATGTTCTTGAGTCTTGAATCTAATCTGCTTCTGAAACAATCATGCTTAAAATCCCTGTACTAATGCAGTACTGTGTTCTGGCAGTCTTGTTGTTAGCCTCTTCAGTATAATTGTTCTTGTCTTAGATTGATGGTAAAGAACTAGGTGATGAAAATCACAATAAATCTGAAATAAGAGATTGAGAGTGTGTTTGAGATTGCACTTGAAAAGAACTTGCCAGTGAATTTTCTTCCAGGGGTCTGCTGTGGTGGGGACTAGCAACTGGACTGGGGATCTGACCTGTTTGTAATAGCCAGAAGTGCAGAATAAGATACTGCTGGACCAAACTGAGAATATGAGCTTTTCTTTTTTTAAAAAAAGTATTCTAGCCTTTATGGCTGCAAAGATGTCATTGGAAGTGTGTCACAGTGCCTGCTTGAAATCTTAGTATTTTATTTGCAGGTGAATTGGGTGGAAATAAAGAGATGACACAAAGTATGTATGGTTTCAAATCAGGGCCACATTTATAAAGATCTGCAAAGGGAACACTGGGTGGGCCCTGTCTACGGCATATAACTAATAGGCGTTTAACGGGCGAAGCATTCTAAGCCTGCGGAGTGGCAGCACATTGCTCGCCACCCCCAGGCCTACCCCTTTTGGGGAGGGGAGGCCTTCCTGTGTTGCTCCCCCCCAGGCTGTGACACCCAGGTGGAGCAAGGTGACTTGGCCTCACAGGTAAGCCCTATCCCCCCACTGGGGCCACAGAACCCTCAGCGGAAGGCCCTCAGGCATCACCTGTCACCACTTAATGGAGCCACAGAATGATCACCATCCCTGTTCTCTAGATGTGCCCGCCCCTAACGCCTGAGCCAAATGTGACCAAATCGTACTACCCAAGGTATCCTAAGACACTCTCTCCAGACTTACAGTGTGAAGTAGGCAAAAAACATGTAGCCAAAGCCAATCAGGCTACATGAAAAAAATCCTACTCAGCTCCCAAAAGGGCAACCAGAGAACCCACACTGCATACTGGGAGGGAGGGAGGGAGCCGCGATCCAAAGGGGCCAGCGGTCAGATGCGGCGCTGCCGCTCCTCCCCTGGCTAGTGGCACCACTATGCCCTACCCAATCAGGGCAGGGCACGTCTCTTCTTCCCCCACACCAGCAATAGCCTCCCCGCGGCCACGCGAGTGGGACATGGGGGAAGGGCATTTTTTTGATGGTGATGTAACCCACTTTTGTTTTTAAGAGATGTGTTTGTAAAATAAACATGGCAAGTGGTGATGTCATAGTCCTGCCACTTCTTTCCCCCTTTTTCCAAACACTGACTGCATTTCACAACAGTAAGTTGGTTTAATTGTAGGATTCAGAGATTCTCAATGATATCTTACGTTATTGTCTTTTAGATTCTGGTCTGGTCTATAATTCAATAAAAACTTTGCAGAAATACATTCAGAATGCCAAAAAGAAAGTGTAAATTACAGTTGCAATATAATTACAAGAAAATGTCTTGTAAAGATTTTTACTGTTTGTGCGTTTCCTGTTAAACACCTCACCCCTTTGAAGAAAAATAAGATGCAGTGAAAAATATTCCAATGCATATTGGAAGAAAAGTCTTAAAATTTGTACAGCAACTAAAAATAAATGTTAATTTCTGATACATTCAGTGTCTCACTTGTTCTTTATTTCAGTGATTTTAATATTAACGTATTATGTAGAACATACCGGGTGGCCCAAAAGTAGGTATACAGTTGTTTAGAATGTTGATGGGTGGAGTCAGAATAACAGTTGGGAAGAGTATACTGTATACCTACTTTTGGGCCACTTGGTTTTATATCTTAAGTGTGAGGTAGGATTAGACATGTGACCAAGGCCACGCCACCTTGGGGCTGGACATGTTGGGGTGGGCACGTCTCCTTGAGGGCGGCCATATTGTCCTCCTTTTTGGTTTCCAAAATATGATCAGCCTACCACAGGGGAATCCCTGGTTCTTGGTTTTCTGCCGACCTTCTTGAACTGAAGAGCACAATCGCATCAGCAGCAAAACACATAATGCTTATTTAAAAGGCATTAAGACAAACGTTTTTTTAAAAAGGTACCATGGTGTTTTGAGACAAGGTTTAGAACGGAAGGAAGAAATGAGACCCATAATAATTACCCATTACAGCTTTCTGTTAGCAGAGGTATGCCCTTGCTGGGAGAGATGTCCATTAATATATTTTATTCCTTTAAATACCCCATTCAATGTTTCCAACTTGGTCTTGGTGTGCCCTGAAATCTGACTGGTGCCTTTACATATGATATTGCGACCTATTTCTGTTGACCCATGCCTCCAGTTGACGTCAATTCCCTAGGGAGGTTGTAGGCTCTCTCACCCTAGAGGCCTTCAAGAGGCAGCTGGACAGCCATCTTTCAGGGATGCTTTAAGGTGGATTCCTGCATTCAGCAGGGGGTTGGGCTCGATGGCCTTATAGACCCCTTCCAACTCTACTATTCTATGATTCTATGATTTGATTGTCCCAAAGTTTCAATAACCGTCTGGACTCCAGGATATCCTTTTAGACATCTAGGCCACAACAACACCTGTTTGTCCTCTCCGTAACTATGTCTAGTAAATGTCTAGTTTGTGTCCTTTTCTAGGCTTGTCTTTCTGTGACCTTCTATGGCTTTGCCATCTTATCCCAGTTTGGCTTCTTGGCCAACCATATGCTATGGCTGTGCTACAGTACTTTATGATATGCCTTCTGACTTAATCTATGTTTATATGCTAGCATTATTATTATTATTATTATTATTTACATTTCTATACTGCTTTCTGGGCAGTTTATAAATGATTGAAACTTTAAAAATATAATATAAAATATAATAGTAAAATGTTTACATACAAACAAATGTTTACATACAAAACAAGGATGTTTTTATGATGTTTTAATGCAGTTTTAATAATGTGTGCCATGTTTTAATCAGTTTTTTGTATTTTATCATATTGTTGTTTCCCACCTCGATCCAAACGGAGAAGCGGGTAAGAAAAAATATTATTATAACACTCAACTTTAAACCTCACAGGACCAGTTAAAACCTTATCATATGCTGTCAAATGCCTGTGAGTAGAGGAAAGTCTTAACCTGGCACTGAAAGGATAACACAGTTGGTGTCAGGTGGGCCTCACTGGGGAAAGCATTCTACAATCGGGGCGGAGGCACCCTCCCCCCTTCTTGTTCTCCTCCAAACCTTCCTTGGAGGAGAGATTCTGATAATGATTGTCGCGTATGGGTAGGTTCATACCAGGAGATATTAATAGGCTGATTATTATTTATTTATTCATTTAGATTCATATCCCACTTACAATGTGTCTAAATATTGCTGCCACCTCCCAGCATCTGCTGCCTGAGACAACTGCTTCACTCTAATGGAAGGGCTGGCCCAAACAGCATCTCTACTGCCAGTAGCTTAGCCTCCCTGATGTTATAAAGAGGCTGATCTGTCTTGGGAAAGCAGGTGAGATGCGAGGGAAAAGAGCACCAAGGAACAGAAGCGTCAAGAAGAGACAAACTTTGGTGCTTTGAAGAACTGTGAAGACTTTATTGTTATAAAAAGCTCTTGGAATTTTTAAAAAACAATTTTCAAAAAGCTCAACATTTCAGCTAGGTTCTGTCCTTCGTCAGGAGCTGTGAAAACTGATAAGATGCCTCAGAAGGCTAAAGGCTAGGGAATTCAAAGCTTTTGTTCAACGTCTTGGAAGGTAGCTGCGTTTGTTACGTCAATTCCCACTCGTACTTCCAAGATAATCCGTTTTATTCAAGAGTGCCTGGAGTTGTCCTGCAACCACCCGCTCAAGCACCTTGCCACCAGCCTATAATTGTTAATGTTCTCTGGGTCCAGGTTAGGCTTTTTTAGGAGTGGTCTAGTTACTGCCTCTTTTAAAGAGGCCAGTACCACTCCCTCTGTCAGGGAGGCATTTACAACCTCCTGGACCCAGCCAGCAATTCCCTCCTTATTTGATGTAATAAGCCATGACGGGCAAGGGTTAAGCACACAGGTGGTTGACTGGACTTAGCCAAGCACCTTGTCCACATCCTTGGGCCTCAGTAACTGAAACTCATCCAATAAGACTGGACCAGATGGTGCTCTGAACTCCTCTACAAGTGGAATCTGAGTGATTTTATCTTCAAAGTGCCATGCAAACTCGTCACATTGTGCTACTGAGGTGTCCACCATCTCTTGCCTTGGCCCAGAGTGTAACAGGCCATGAACCACCTGTAAAAGCTCTGCTGGATGACACTGAGAAGATGCAATGCTGGTGGGAAAGAACTGTCTCTTTGCCACCCTCACCACCACAGAATAGGCTCGATAGTGAGCTCTAACCTGTGTCCAATCAGACTCAGCATGAGTTTTCCTCCACTTGTGTTCTATCCGTCTCCCCTCTCGCTTCATTGCCCTCAGTTCAGGTGTATACCAAGGTGCTGGCCGGGCTCTGCTCAGAGGGAAAGGGCACTTGGGCGTGATCGTGTCAACTGCCTGAGTCATCTCTGCATTAATAATAATAATAATAATAATAATAATAATAAATTTATTTATTTCCTGCCTATCCCTCTGGATCGAGGCAGGGAACAACATTATCAAAGCGGGGAACAGCATTCCACAGAGCAACCTGGGCTTCGACAGGAGCACCAGCCATACCAGCAGGAAAATACCCCAGAGCCCTCTGGAATCCATCGGAGTCCATTAGCCTCCGGGGGTGGACCATTTTAATAGGCCCCCCACCCTTACAGAGGGGAAATTCAATTCCTAGAAAAGGTTTCTCCTGAATATGAGCCTTCAAACCTGCCACAAATTTTGTATTGGGTAAACCTAGGTGCAGTGATATGTCAGACTCCTCAGAGGGGTTTTGTTTTGTTTTGAACTGTTAACATCTAAGATCTTCCTCTGGGTGCCTACTCCAAGGGAGGCTTGGAAGACAGCAACAAGGGAGAGTGCCTTCTTGGTGGTTTACCCCCCTAATTGTGGACTGATCTCCCTGATGAGGCCCTTGAGGCACCAATATTGCTATCCTTTCAGTACCATGTTATGACTTTTCACTTTTCCCAGGCATTTAGCAGCATGTGATGAGATTTTAATTGATCCCAGATCTGGTTTTTTAGGTCTGGCTGATTGATCAAAGTTGTTTTTAGATGTATGTTGCCTTCATGTGTATATTGTCTGTTGTATGTTCTTATTGCTTTGAAAATTTGTATATTGTTTTTAATGCTTCTAATCTTTTGCAAACCACCCAGGAAGTTTTGGCTATGGGGCAGTACAGAGTTGATTAATAATAATAATAATAACAACAACAAGTTCTCTCACAATTCCTAGATTATTATTATTATTATTATTATTATTATATTTTTCTCACGCATGGAAGTTTTTTTTAGAAGGACACGACGGGCTTTGCCAAGTCATGGTGTCTTTTATTGAATTAGGAATTTCATGTTTTAATTATGACTGCTTTCTGGGTGTTGGTGTGGATGTATTCTGGTAGGCCCAGTTTCTGGAGGTTTTCGGTATATTTTTTTTTTATGTGATGCCAGTGACTGATGTAATGGGATAATTTGACCTTTTCCTGTTTCCATAGTTCTTTGACTTCCATGGCCAGTGGTGCATATTTGTCTTTCTTTTCTTCTTCCTTTTCAACAACATTTTTGTCATTCGGTATTGCAGTGTTGATGAGGTATGTGTGTTTTTCTTTTTTGTCTATGAACGTTATGTCTGGTCGGTTGGAAGGTATTGTCTTGTCCATATGAATTGTTCTGTCCCAGTATATTTTATGATCTGCATTTTCCAGGATTGTTTCGGCTGAATATCTATAATATGGTATAGGTTGTTTGATAAGGCTGAACATGATGGCCAGTTGTTGGTGAATTTATTATTATTATTATTATTATTATTATTATTATTATTATTATGCCCCCAATCCTCTAACAGATGGGAAAGAAAAGTTCACTGAACCCTTCAACATAAGAGATAGGCGAATCTTGCCTTGAGGTTAATGCTCTGCCTGGGAAGTATCATGTGGGCATAATGGGGAAGCGTAGGGCAATTCTGATGTGCAGAACCAGAAGCTTTGCTCCCTTTGTCAATACAACAAATAGCAGGTATAATTGGTGTCTCGCTGATGTGCACTGAACTGATTTATTTTAAACTTTAATATCTCAGTTCAAAAAGTCTTGTGTTCATTCTGAGCTCGGACTAGGAATCTGGTATACATCTCTTCCTGCTGTCAAAAGAAACAACCCTGCTAACTCCCTGTGCACCTGATGGGGCAGGCGGGGAAGAGAAATCTCTCTCCAAAAGTCCAGTTTGGATTTTTCTGATTAAGTGAAGCCAGAAAAATAAACGTAAGCGCCAGCATTGCTTGAATGTTGGCAAGCCTCCAGGTTTTCAGTAACCTGAATTATTTAGAACTTTTCGGCACATTTCTCAGATAATTTCTCTTTTTCTCTTCATCAGGGCACGGAACAAAGCCTATATAAAACATTCATAATAGTGTTGGATTCCTATAGACATGGGTGAATGCAGTTATTCTTCTCTACATAATTTTCAAGATCAAATCAACAGTGTTAAATGGCTGGTTTTTTAAAAAAACGACAAAACTAAAAGCACCTAGGTCTTCTAAGCTTAAGAAAAAAAGTTCCACATATTTGCTGTGAGGCTAGGGAATGTAGACTGCCAACAGCATTCTTTCTTGAACGTTCAGTGTTACTAAAAAGCATCCCCACATGACTGAGCAATGCAATGGCTGCTGTTGACTTAATTCATCTAGGCTTTATACTGAGGAATTAACGGTGGCTTTCCTTCAAATGCCAGTGGAATTCGACAATTAACATCCAGCTCTGTTGAGTAGAGTCTGCATTCTTCATTTCTTATTTTTACTGCTGGGTTGTTGCAACCCACTGATCTTAAAAACAACAACACAGTAATAATTGCAAGAGTGAGCGGAAGACGGAATTCGCGCAAGACAAAGATTTCATTTTGCTGCATAATCCCACGTTTGGAAATGAGTGGAGAGGGATGGTATTATTTCCATCCATTTGGGTATCATTTGCATTTGCAAAGTGTGTAATAATAAATAGCAACTTGGTGATTGTAACATGTGTTTTTCCAAAGGGAGACAACTAGTCTACTGTGTGTGGTAGTGGTTGCTTCTTCCTGCTTCTGTTCTATGTATTTCTCATCACTGAGAATACTTTATCTTAATGATAATGATGTTACTGCATAAGAGTGAAAATCTTACATCACTCAAACTCATAATACAAATGTAGTTTGGAAGCATTGGCCCATTATTGGGATGACTATAATTTAGTGGAATAGCTCATGCTTTGCATGCAGAGACTCTCATGGTCAATCCTTGTTTATATCTAATTAAAAGGATTTCAGGTAGGAGGCCCCAAGATGAGAACCACAATAGGCAGTATTAACCTCGATGGACCAATGATACTTTCTCCACCTAAGGCAGCTTCATATATTCCTATGTCCACCTACTCCCTGCTTTTAGTCATTCTTAATTCAGAAAACACAGCAAGTGCAATTATATCTGACCTTTGAGTAGAGAAAGATTGAGGAGGCAGACATGCAAATCTTCAATATATTTCTCTTTTATTCATCAAGGCAGAAGGGCAGACTGCAATTTACCTTCACACAAAGAAATGACAAATCTTTTCTACAAGTGATGAGTTAATTGAGTACACATGACTGTGAAGAAATGCCGTGTTGTTCTGTAATGTTTTGTTTGTGGGCCTCTGAGAGGCTATAATGTATCTGTGTAGGGCCAAGTGTTGTTGCTGTGTTGAAGAACTATTTTGGTAGTGGCTGCTGGGTGATGTTCTGAAGGGAGGAGAGAGGGACAACAACTTTGAATATTTATAGATGGGGCCCAGATCAGCTAAATTCAATTTTGATTGGCTAGGGATTCGAGCAAAATGGGAGGAAAGTGGTTGGGAAATGACAGACGATGTTTAAGGAGATTACTTTTAAAACTTGATGGAATCTGTGGGTAGACGGAGAGAAAGGTCTGCTCTTTGGTTTGTGATGTTATAAAAGAACTAGGAAAAAGCTGAGGCGAAAGTGAATAGCTAAGGCCTAAATATTAAGCTATTCCTTCTCTGTGGGATAACCATGTGTGGTGGGTGAAGATGAGGAGTGGGGAGCAGGTGGCTGTGTTATGCCAGGAGGTTGCCTTAACATCTTGCCAGAAGAAGGTTACACAACCAGGCAGAAAAAAAACCAAATAAATGGCCTCAGATTAAGACCTGTCCCTGAAGCTGGACCTGGTTGTAAGTGTATTTGGATGAGGTGGAGGTTTAGGGAATTTGTCCCTAGGTAAAAGAAGTAATGAAGAGCACAGTCCTATGCATGTTCAGACAGAAAAGTCCTGGAACGCCCAGCATTCCCAACCAGCCATGCTGGGAGTTGTGGGACTTTTTTTCTGTCTGAACATGCATAGGATTTCACCCTAAGAGGGTTTCAATAGCAACAGTGACTCTTGTGTCATTAGGAAGTGTCCGAAAGCATTCTTTGGAAACCACCAAAACAAACATTAGGATTCCCTTATGTACGAAGTATCTCTTTACCAAATTACCTTGTTTAATAGTACATCTTCTCTGTAGTGTCAGTGCCCATCTCATGCCTAAGCCTGCTGTACCAGGCTACTAGGAAGTTTTAAATAGAGCTCTGCACAAGTGGCCTCTCCAAATTCTCCACCCTATTTGTGGGTAGAGAAATTGGGGCGACAATTTCACCAAATTTCTTCAGGGGAGGAGAAATTCTCCAACAATTTCTCATAGGTCAGTATCACCATTGGCAAGGGTTGTAGAATATCTTCTTTCTTTTTTTCTTTTTTCCCTAAGGGACTTTGGGTTTTTTGCACTATCTCTGCAAATGGCAAGAGCATCAACTGTGTTGGCAGCCTAGCCCCATTTTGCATCCTCCACAGTGCCCCATATACCTAACATCACTCCAGGGCATTGAGAGGAGGAAATGCAGGCAACACAAATATATATATATATATATATATATATATATATATATATATATATATATTGGTGAAGAAAGTGTGGAGACAATTCTGAAAAGTGTCCTTTAATTTCTAGAATGTAAGAACAGAACAATCTCAGGAATGTCCTGAAAGTTTTCTTTCCAGAGGACAGGAGCTTCCATATTTTTTTTTACCTCATTCTCAGGGCATTTTATAATTTCTATTCATAAATGCCTGGGTAGTGCTGTGCTGAAAATGTCTTCCATGCTATTTTTGACCATTCTCATTCAATTTCCTAGAAAAGAAATTACTTTTCTGTTCAGAAGAGGAAAAAATATGGACAGATTCTTATGGGTGGGGTTTGGGGTTCTTGTGCTTCCCTTACCTATAAGGTGATTGAGGAATGTGTGTGAATGTCCCATCTTTCATTGTACAATCATCTCCCTCAGCAGCCAGCAGCCTCCACCCCAGTTTCCCACTCTGCAATAAAAACCCAGAGGATGACATCATGAGGTGCCTCCTATAGGGATATTTCAGATTAGGAAGCACAGGTTGTCAAAGAGGCTGCAGAGCAATGGAGAGATATAGAATAGAAAGAAAACACACACATAGGCCATTTGTGCACACCTACATGCCCAGGCAAACAGACAAATCTTGGCCTAGTACCAAAATGCCAATAAAATTGGTGCCAGATGTTGCTTTTGGGAGAGGATATTCCAGAATTAGAGTGCCACCCAGAGAAGTCCCTATCTCAAATCACCATCCAATGTACTTCCTCTGATAGTAAAACAATGAAATGGGCCTGTCCCCCAGATCTAAGGGCACAGGCAGGGTGATATGGAAAATATGTTACTTTATTTTAAACCAAGAGATAACAATACTTCTAGAATTATTTACATTTAAGAGACTTTTGCTTCTTTCAGGCAGTCTTCATTTGAGAGATCCAATGTGTTTGAGAACCACTGATCAGTGTTAACCTACAGTTTACCTTCCATGGATTACAATCTGTTCCCTATTGTCAACATTGACATTCTGAGACAGTGAGGTCTCAATAGCTTCATTTCATTCTTGTATTTGCTTCTATAAAGACGACTCCACTTGGTTCCCTCTCAAGTACTTTCCCTAAAAATGTGATTACTCTTTACTCTATGCTTCAGTGAAATCTGTAACTGAATCCTGGTGATTTCTTTTAAATAGAGTTCTTGGTCTTTTGAACAGGTGCCTATAAAGGCTGTGTCCCTGACTTTCTTTAACTTACAGACAGATGGTGCACAGTTATGTGATTCCTCCCATCTTGATTTACATACATGCTAATAAGACTAATAGAATCATCAGGTCGGAGTGGGCCTTCAGGGCAATCTACTTAGTTTCAGTCCCATTTCATTCTATCAAGATCGGTTTGAATTTTATTCCTATCTCCCAAAGTGCTGTCTATTAGTTTTGTATTATCCACAAATCTGGAAAAGTTCCCTCCACTCTTCATCTATGGTCATTAATACAAGCGCTGAAGAGTACCAGGCCTAGATTAGAGCCTTGTGGAGCCCCCACTTGAAACCTCCTCCCTCCAGTATGATGAGGAACCATTATAACTACAGTTTCAGTATAGAATACCACTGTCTATGTTAGCTGAGAATGATGGACATTGTAAGCCAAAAACATCTGGGGACCCAAAATTGAAAAAAGTGATAGAAGAAAAGGCTTTGGGCATTCCAATGTTGTTGTTGCTGAAGATTTCTTTTCAGCTCTTTAGCCAATGGGATAGTGGTCTAACTTATCTGAATGCCAGATATTAGGTTTGTTTTATTATTGTGGGTTATTCTTTTTCTCTTTATTTGTAGGATTGAACCCATCTCAGCATCTGCTGTTGTCAGTACATGATCTGTACAGTACAACCATAGCTATCATGCTGCACTAGCCACCAAATAAGCAAGAATGATCCAGAGGAACTGAGAAATCCTTGGAATTAGCTCTGATTTCTTTGGCTGATGAAATCCTGATTCAGGTATTATACTCGAGACAGGAGGAATAAGTTGTAACACTGAAGACAGAGGAAGAGAATGAGAGAGAAAAAGTCCCCAAAGGCAGCTTGGTAATTGTAAAAAGAAGAACTGAGATGATGTACATATGTACCAAATTGGATGTATTTACTAACAAACAGCCTGTCATTGTGATGTTTGTGTGTGTGTAGGTAGAATTATATACTCCATGGCTGCTTTGAAAAGGAGCTTACAGTCCACCTCTGCGTCTTCTATATAGAACCCTCTGCAGAAGCCTCGTCAATTAGGGCTGGATCAACCAGTGTGGACAGTGTTTTATTGATGCTGTGTGTGTGTGTGTGTGTGTGTGTGTGTGTGTGTGTGTGTGTTGATCCTCCCAGTTTCTGATGGATCTGGTCTTGTAGGTCTACTGGCCTGGCTCAGCACTCTGGGTCTTCTTACTCAATCATTCCCTGATGGAATGATGAGATGCAAACCCTGGCTTATATTATTTCTGTAATATAAACCTGCTCAACTTGCCATTCCCTCAGCTGAATGTAACTCAGCAACCACATGTTGTCAAGTGGTTGACAAACATCTATTTTTTGAGTTCTAGGTGAGCAGAAAAAGCAGATTTATACAGCCTCTTATCAAGTCCCATACATTGGCTGGCATGGAGAGCTATGTTCAGCTTTGTGGATCACAAAGTGTGCAGTTTTGTTGTAAGACAAGGGTGCCCAATTTGTGACCCTCCAGAAGTTTTAGCCTAGCTAGCATAGCCAATGGTGAGAGATCATGGAGGGTGTAGGTCAAAACATCTGGAGGGCCACCCTGTTGTAAGGCATGGGATGTTAAGAGATAATAGAGGAAGTTACACACCTTTCACGCCACTACTCTTGTGGAAATGGCCATTTATGGCAGCCATTGTGAGTAAGTTCAGATCTGTGCACTTTCAGGAGCCCAGCTTTTACAGAAAATGATGTCTTACAGCCAGCTCGCATGGAGAAGTGGGTTGCTGTGGGTGCTCATGGACCACCTGCAAAGCAATCCAGGGCATTCAGCAAGACCATGAGTGCCTGCCACTCTGGACCCAGGTGAGTCTGTTCATCCCTAGGGCTGAACAGATGTTTTGCCAAAGAAAGAAGATAGGGCTTGTAGACTCCAAGTGGAGCCAGGAAACAATGCTCCCCTCCCCCTCATAGACAGCACAGAGAGAACTGCACCAGCTATCTCTCCACGCTTGCAAAATGCAAAATGCAGCAAGAGATGGGGAAAAGGAGGTGTTCCCAGGGGAAGGTAGGGAAGAGTCTGGAGCAGCAGCCATATAGGAAATCCTATGGCCGTCTCAGCCTCCTTCCCTTCCCCTCCCTCAAGCCTCCACTAGCCGGGGTGGGGTGTAGAAACACCCATCTAATTTAAATGCAGAGCAGGAGGTGCCTGCAAAGGATATTCATAAGCCTCCAAGTTCAGAGGCTTACGAGTACCCAGGGCACATCTCATAGGATTGTACCTTTAAAGGCTACATGCAGGGCCAAATAAATAAATACATTATTTTATATCAGCGTATTAAAAACAACATTAATCCCTGTGTAATGGATCTTGGATAAGATTAAATTTTATTCAATAGGCATTCTGATTTCAAACTCCAATCCACACATTTTATGAGAACTTTGAATCGGATGGTAAACACTGAAACTTATTTCAGATGTTCCTTTTTCAGCTCAAAGAAAATACACCATTTATTCCTTGGAGATGTGACTCAGAAATAGCAGTGGGAATAAAAAGCGAGGAAATATGAAGGGGCACCCTAGGGCTTAATTAAATGTACACCTATTACCTATGCCTGTTTAATTTCAAGGCAACCTACTACATTCAAGTTTCTCCTTAAATAGATTTCACTTGTTCCCAGCAGCGAATGTTTGCTGTCAAATGACCATAGCTTTTTTTAAAAAAATTGTTTCCTTTCTATTATTTGAACCCTCCCTATTTATATTTCTAAGCTTCTGCTATCTGCTTAATTAAAAACTGTAGTCATTCACCATTTTAGCTCCTTCTCCCCCTCCCTCCTTAGCAGTTGTTCTCCCCCCCCCCCCCGGCCGGATTCCTTTCTGTGTTCCTAGTTCACTAAGAGCATCTTCAGAGGAGCGCTTTATAGCACACTTATTACTGGCCACTCACGGACGTTCACGGGTGCTTTTCATGATGCCGTCTGCCTCCTGTGAGTCTCCCGCTCCTTCTGCTAGTTTTTCCATCACAAAGAAAGACATGGAAAATCTGATTTTGAGGGCTGAAATGAAACTTGCCGCCATTTCCTGCTGTGTGCAGGAGAAGCAGCACAATACAAATGCCCACTGAACGGGCTACAAGGCCATTGCTTCCTTCCTGTTTCTTCCCCATGTGACGAAAGAGGAAGCTGTTCATCCCTATTGTGGGACAGAAGCAGAAGGAAATGCGATTCCCCCACCCCATCTGATGGCATTCTGAGTGAGCAAGACAACAGGAGAAGGAAAATGTGGTTCGCTCCTGCTCTCTTTTATACTTTTCATATTGGCATAATGGCCCAATTAAAGAGTAGCTCAGGGGTGGTTCACAAATGCACGTTCATCATGTAATGACAGGAAAATGAAGTAACGATGATGACCTGTCTGTGCGAATAGGCCTGGTCTACACATGCAACAGAATGAAGTGGTAGATGCTGAGGTGTAGAATGGACAGCAGCCCTTGGAACAAGTACATCTCCCATGGGCCCTAATGTACTACTCAATCAGTAGGTCAAGGGGATAGAGAGATAGGTAGGGAAGAAAAAAAGAAGTACTGTGCTGAAAATTTCTTCCACTTTTTTTTTGGGGGGGGCATTCTAATTTAGATGGATTTTTTTAAAAAATCTGTTTTTGGAAATAAATTTAAAGGAGAAGAATATTTCTGAGAAATTCTCATGGGTTGGGTTTGGGATTCCTGTGCTTACCTTGCTTACGAGGTGGCCAAGGCGCAAGTGTCCTGTCTTTCATCATAAAATCATCTCTCAAGCAGCCTGTAGCCTCCACAGCTTCCTGCACTTCAGTTAAAATGCAGGGGAAAAGAATATGAGGTAATTCCTCCCATAGGGCTTCTTTCAAATAAGGGACTGCAAACAGCCTGGGAGGCTTCACAGCAATGGAGGGCTGTGTAATAGAATGATAAAACACACACAGTCCCCCCCTCCCACCTCACAGTGATTACATAAGCTCAGAAATATCCTGAAAAGCCATTTTCACGGGGGAAGCAAACTTTCAGGAAATTGGAAGAAAGATTTTTCACAGGACTAACCCCACCTATTCACTGGTACTGGACAAAATAATACTGCCCCCTCCTTACACCTACTACAGGGCTTTCAGGAATGTTGTGATATGTTGAGTGCCTGCATTACAGACAAGATGTATCCACAGCCACCTCTCAGGAATGAGAGCCTGTGTGGTGTAGTGGTTAGAGTGTTGGACTTTGGGCCAGTCACAGACTCTCAGCACAACCTTCCTCACAGGGCTGTTGATGTGAGGATAAAATGGAGAGAAGGAGGAGGATTATGTATGCCACCTTGGGTGCCTTTGAGGAAAAAGGACAGTATATATATATATATATATATATATATATATGCAATAAATCATAATCATCATATAGAAGGCCATGGGGAAGGTGCTGAACACTGAAGAATGACAACTAGAACTGAGCTACAATTTCTCAGAATACTTGTTCTCAGAAAAGTTCTGATTTTTCTTTTCTTTTCTTACCCACCTAGGAATAAAAGACCACTCTATAGAATTTTCTCCACATTTTCTTCCCCAATTTGTGGGGGAGAGGGTGACTGCCCTCGTGGAGAATGCAGAATGGGGACCAAGGTGCCAACACAGTTGGTGCTGTAGCCACTAGCAGTAACAGTGCAAAAAATACAAAAAAAAACCCCTTAGGGCAAAAAAAGAAAAAAAAGAAAGATTTGGGAAAGTGATTGCAGAGGGGATCCCTTAGATTAATCCTGTATTAAATGGACAGAGCTTTGTAGAACTAGAGTTCTAGACACATGTAGTGTGTCTATCTGCTCTTTCTAGTTTTTCCATTCTTTCTTTGTCTAAACCTGCGCACACAACATTGCATTCTTGGTCAACGGTTACTCCCACTTGTGAACAAGCATATTGTTTATTGTCTGTGCTATTTCCCATTAAATGATGGGGGTCCCCCTCCAGCTCCTCCCACAACTTTACATGAACATCTTTCATTTGTCTCAATAGAATGTGTGACATACTTCAGCAAAATCAGAGGCAGAACCAGTTTTTGTGCTTGTTTTTGTTTGAGGGGTGCCAAAATTAGGTTTTCTCTTTAAGCAACTTGCTAATTAGAAAAATGAGTCATATTCATCTTCATTTATTTCCAGGAAGTCAATGTCATGAGATATTGAAATTCACATTACTGAGAACCAGGCTAATATTATGCATGAGGAATATTTTGGACTCGTGTTAATAAGTGAAAACTGCCAAAAGCGAGCTTAATTTTTTGTTATAATGCACAGTAATTAATGATCAATGTTTTCATAACATGCTTAACGGAAATTACTGGGTTGTTTTTTTCCACCGCAGCAGGAATCCTCGAGCCCATCATCTTTGATGGGACATAAATGAGCTACTTTAGAGTAAAGGGACTTGAAGACAGCAGCCTGAAAAACTGTTTTGATTAAATATCTCCTTGTGCAAATAGCAAGCCTTGGCTTTTACTCGCTACATAAAACCAGCGCTCTGCTGTATAGCCATAAACACAAAGAGCAGATGTCTGATTTAATGCAATGCCTGTAACGCCATGCCATAGCAGAGACAGGGGAGTTTAAGGAAATGACAGCACCGCCGGTTTTGCTAGCATGCCCTAATAAGAGCTGGCAACTTCACAGTGTGTGTCATTATAGACTGTCATCATGAAAGATTATGAGAGATAGCAACTTGGCAAAAGGCTTATAGCAGGCACAAGAATGTACCGTTTAATTTATTCTTTCCGTTGGTCATGGAATATGGCACTTCAGCACTCTGACTATTAGAAGCCTTTTTGCCCCTCATCCTGTTCATCCTGTGCGGCCCTTAACTGATTAGAAGGGCAGACGCTGGAAGAGGGAGGCCATTGATCTTTATGTTTCAGTGATAGCTGGAGTCGTTATTATACCTGTGATACAGCATCCACAGTACTGGCTTTGGCATGTCAGGCCTGGAGCCTTGGGCAAGTCTCGACCTGGTAAGTCATCAGGAAGGGATTCAGCCTGTATGACACCATCCAAGGAGGAAGCCCCTGGGGCAGGCTTGCTTGCTGCAGGTTTAAGAGATCTGCTTTTACTGTAGACCAGGATGGGGAACCAGCTCGGCCCCAGGAGACAGATAGCCTCTTGGGACCTACCCGGGGCAGTTCATTTCAGTTCGCAAGTCATTCGAACTTGTCCCATTTGCAATCTCAAAAGTGAACACAAAAAAGTTCAGAAGTTCCTGAACTTGCAACCCTGTTTGGAAAATGCTTATTTTGACAAATGTGCACTCCCCCCCCCCCAAATACACATATTTACGCTTTAGTGAATGGAGAGAAATTGTGCACTTTTGAAAAAATGCCTATGGAAATGCTCTAAGAGCTCAAGCTTAAAAGCCCTCAGTTTTGGCAACATCGTGGTTGGAATGTCTGCTCTCCAGGGCCTCATCTTGACAGTGTTGGGAAGGCAGCACGGTGGTGCTCCCCTCTCGCATTGGTGCTCTTTCCGGCCATCTACAGTGGAAGGAGCGCAATGGCGGGCTTTCCTGAAGGCGCCTCCATCATCGTCATGCCTGCCCACTCGAGTACATGCGCTGCAGTCCAGGGGCACCTAGGAGCATCCGCACCCCCTTCTACTAAGGTTACGTTTATTATTATTATTATTATTATTATTATTATTATTATTATTCAGCTACTTTTTGTTGTTGTTTTTAAAAAAGCTGTAAATGTGGCCCTTCGCATTTACAGCTAAATGGGGGGACCAACGGGGGGGTGAAGAATGGGGGGACCTACAAGGGGAGGAATGGGGTGCTCCCTCTCTGAATATCCACACCCCTTTAATTTTAGATTTTTAAAAAGCTGGGGTCCACAGAGGCACGGTGGTGGTCTTGCAACCTTTTGGCTTGCTGGCCCACCCTCTTCTCTGCCCAGCTTATGGCAACCAATCAGTGGTCGCCATAGGCTATGGCATGCCTCGTAGCAGCTCCAGAGCAAGAGTGACAGATGGCAGATACCGTCATCGTCTCACTCCAAGCTAAAAAAGTCAGGGTAAGTGCCTGACTTTTTTAAAGCGGAACTTTGGGGCTTTGCCCCTGAATGGCTTCGGAGTGGCGGAGTGGCCATTCTGAAGCCACCGCAGGGAAAAGAGCCTTTAGAAACTTTGTGGCCTCTTTTCTTTTGGGGTTACCCACCCCACAGCTAATAGCCAATCCCAAACCACCTAAAGTAGATATTTGAGACCCAAAGAGTTTTAAGGCTGGTCTGGCGGACATAGCCAGGTGGTGGTGGAGGGGAGGGCAAAAAGGAGGGTGGGCACACTATTTTCCCCTCTACTCATAGAACAGGGTGTTTCTGGTTCATGACAGCACAGGATCATGGGAATTGTAGTCAAAATACCTGGAAGGCACCAGGTTGCCTATGCCTGGTGTAAAAGTGTAATCACTCAGCCTTTTTACTGTGTTGGTGAGTTGTGTTTTATTGTAATTTTGTTGAAGTTGTGTGCTGTTTTAAGGATGGGAACATCAGCTTAACAATGCTTTCAACAAATATACCATAAACAATTGAGTCTTAAATGCTTGGGTGACCAACGCTTGGGTGACCCACAGAGGCTTAGATTTCTGTCCCAGGAGCTCATTTTGGAGAGAATATAGCACAGCTCTAACAGGTAGTGAACAAAGAGGTAAATAGAATAAAATAGCAGTGGGTGTTATTCCTTTACTATTTATAAATGCAGGAGAGTTTTGAGGAGGCTCTCCAGTTCCTCCCTAGGTGTTAGAGTTAGCACACTTAAATGGACATTCAGATGCACTTATGTCCCCTAGCAGCTCTCAAAACTATTTTTCACCCCGGGGAAATGTAACTTGTTTACTTATGATGAAACCACAAAGCTTTCCCCGTGCTAGATAAATGGCACTCCGTTCTATTTTCAAAAGAGCCTTTATGAAAGGGACTTTTGGAGAGAGAGAGAGAAAAAATGTCTGTCTATAGCTTACCATGCACTTTCAAGTACCTTAGCCTCGGTGACAGATATTGATTTCAAAGGATGGAAATCTTCTGCATGTTTCAAACAAGTGAAAATATAAGTAAAAGATGGCTTGCAGCTTTCTGCGGAGTACAGAACAAAGTGGGTGACCTTGGGAAGAAGGGCCCACAGGAGGAATACGAAGCATAAGAAGGTCCCTGTTCAAGTACAAAAATGATGAAAATTGGTGTAAGACATAGACTGACGCCTGGTAGATCAGCTAAGTACTATTTCCAATTAGAGATTTACTCAAGCCTGTCTCCTGCATCCAGGGCTCATGAGCGAAAATGTTCAAAGTTCACAAATTATGTAAGTTGTCCTGTTTGTCAAAATGGCATGCTGCTCATATGACTGGAACCTTCTCACTTAGCATCATGAAAATTAAAGCTGTAATTATTTGTAGGAGCACTATTTATGCAAATTAGGATAACATAATATTATGATAATCTTTAATTAGCTTAGGGATAGTAATTAAAAATAAAACCTAAACCCAACAGATTCACATAATATTGAGAAAAAATAAATGTGCCAGTTAATATTGTTTCACACACCTTCCTTTTGCAATATGAACTGCAGAAGGTCAAGTATCAGAACAATATATTTTGGAGGAAAATAGCTTGAAGTATTAAGGGCACACACAACTCTGTGTTTACAAACATGTAGGTTGATAAGGATTTATGAAGACATAATAAAAATTCATTGGTGGTCCAACAGAAATAATTTTCATATAAACTATCATCTATCTATCTATCTATCTATCTATCATCTATCTATCTATCATCTATCTATCATCTATCTATCTATCATCTATTTATCATCTATATTGCAGAAATGGGACAAATTTAATTTAAGTTTGAAAAAAAGGAGATAATAGACTCATCGTACCTTAACTACAATCCAGGGGAAGATCCCAATGTAATTCCATTTTCCTGGATTTATTATAAACTGGCCTGGAAGGAGTTCACCCATCCCTTGCTTTTAGGATCATAGAACTATATATCTGAAAGTTATGTAATCCTAGTTGATTTATTGAAATAATGTTCTCCCCACTCCCGATTCCCATATCAACCCTCTCTCCATAGTCTAGAGTCCCTTTTAATATCTCTCTCACATTGACTTCCCTCTTCCAGCCTTACTTTCCTCCCAACTTGCTAACTTTTCCTCTGCTAACTTGTGCATAGGGGAATTTGGGGGTGGTAGAGGGAAGATAAGTGTTCTCTTTGATGTTTTGACTTTTATTTTATTGATACCCCACTTTTCAGCTAAAACCAGCTTACACAATTAATGTCCAATGCAAAGACCTAATATATTAGGTGTGTGGGTGGGTGGGTGTGTATATGTAGGGTCCACCTCTTCTGGTCCCTGGTAGTTGATAACCCAGTCCAGATTCTAGGTTCTTCCCCCTAAGAGAAAGGGCAGAAAGAACTGCAGATCAACTCAGGGGCTAACTGATGTTAAAGGTGTCAATCCAAAGATGATTGACTATATGTTGACCTGAAACACCTGTAGTGCCTGACAGTTCTTGACAGTTTCCATATTATTATTTATTTAAAATTATTTCAAGGTCACTTTTAAGTGTAGAACCTTTTCAAGGGAGCAAGTAAGATAAAAACCAAAGAGAACAGATACAACAACAATTCAATAATACTTATTCAATAAATGTTCCATAATAGCAGTGATTACCAATAAAATGCAATAACAAGCAGATATTCACACAAACACAGCAGCAGCAGCAGCAGCTACCCAAATCACTACAGAAAGGCCTGCCCAAATAGGTCAGTCTTCAGAACTTTCCAGAAGTGCTGAAAAGCAGGGGCCTTCCCTACAAAACTTGATGAACCCCTCAAAGGAAGCTGATTCCAGAGGTGCGGGGCCACTACTGAAAAGACCCCCTCTCTCTTGTCCCCATCCAGAAGGAAGGGGCAGAAGAAGCTAAGTACAAACTCATGAACAGGCTGATGGGAAAGATGCAAACCCACAGAATCAGCCCTTCTGTTGATCCACAGATTCCTTTGTCCCCGGGCAGTTTCCCCCTCCCTACTCTGGATCCTTCTGAGAGTTGCTTACTGTTCACCTGGCTCCTTTGGCTGTGCCTTTAGCAGCAACTTCCCAATTAGAACGTGTTAAGTGATGCTTTTCATTGCTTGGTGGCAAAGGTTACCACCAGTAGGGTGACCAGATAAAATCCAGGTCAGGGCTCATGTAGCTTTAACAGTTGTAGAGAAAAGGGAATTTCAGCCAGTGTCATTTGTATGCAATTAGTTCCTTGTGAAATTCCCTCTTCATCACAAATGTTAAAGTTGCAGGGACCCTGCCTTCTTTTGTATATGGTCACTCTAGTATAGTGCCTGCACCTTTAACTGTTGTGATGAAGAGGGAATATCACCAGGAACTAATTGCATACAAATGACTCTAGCTGAAATTCCCTTTTCTCTACAACTGTTAAAGTTATATGATCCCTGACCTGGATTTTATCTGGTCAGCCTACCACCAGTTAATGGCTTCATGGGACACCCAAACCCACACACCCTTCCCTATAGCACTTTAAGAGTCCCTGCCAGCACTGTGAAAGAGGAGGCATCCTAAGCTTTGATATCCCTTGTTCTATGTATTCTAGCTTAGAAGACTAAAATGGAAGGGGGCACAAGGGAGAGAAAGAGAAGTAGCAAAATGTTCTCCCCAGAAAAGCAGTTCTGATCTGAAGGTAGGTACTCTCAGTGTGAGATCAGAACATTCCTTCATGCTATTCGGCCTGAAGCCCTTACCTCCCTTTTTTAAGCTTCTTTTCTTCTGTGTTATTTATATAAACTACATAGTTAGGAAAACTCTCTCTCTCCCCCCCCCCCAGTTACTTTTGAAACTTCTCACTGCAGGGAGCCAGAGTGTTCAGGAGGTAAACCTCCTTATCATTGAGTACCAAGACATGCAACTTCTGTTTTGCTAGCTTTTGTGTTTGTGTGTGTGTGTGTGTGTGTATCCACTTTGCTACCCTTGTTAGTTCCTGCTTGCTTCACTTCTTTGTTCCAATTCTCTTTCTCTCTCTTTAGACTAGCTGCCTCTCATCCTGCAACAATGGGGTCAGCCAGAAGAAACAGAGCTTCTACTGGAGAAGGAAGGATGGCATTGGGATTCAACCTTCTAGCAACAAGTATGATGGAAGCACCTCAACATTATTGGCAGATCAACAGCAGCCACCCTACATGTACCTTAAAGATCATACTTCCAATAGTTGCTGTATGCCTCCTTCAGAATTATCTTGGTTGATCATAGCCTAGGGCATCAACTGGAGCTCCTCTACTGGCGTTAAAAACCAGCTTTGACAAGCAAGTTGAGATTGATGTAAAAGAACCGAAGGGCAAGTATCGATTCACATTAAAAGAAAAAAAAATCTTATTCTTGCTATTTCTTTGAGCAAGAGTGGCAAACTGCAGGAATGGTATTGTTGAGGCATTCTACTCAGTAACAAGCAAAAGACGAAACTCAAGATCATTTCCTCCTTCACCAAGGCTCAAACGTTACTTATCAAGGGGATCTACATAAAATCTGATACTGCTTTTGAGAAATTACTTTGCTGGAAGAGGGAGGGAAGAGAGAAGGAGGGAAGATCTGTACAGTCTACTGCAGCATTGTCAGTCCACGGAATTGCATTGCCCTGGAAGTCATAGGATGCTGTAATCAAACTCAACTGTTGAGAATGAAATAATTAGCCTAAATGATTCTAATGCATGGGATAAGTCAAGGCAGGAACACATGCTGTATGGCACATGAGTATCTAAGGAATAGCTAAATTAGGCCTCCATGTTCAGAGGCACAATATCAGTTTCATGAGGGTATAGTAGGCAGCAGGGGAGACTTACTGCATGTATGTCCTGCTTGTGGCCTTCCCAGAAGAACTAGCTGGCTGCTGTGGGGAACAGGATGCTATAGTACAGGGTAGGCAATTTAATGCCAGCCAAACATTTTGGAGTTGAATTTCCATGATCCCTGTCCAGTTGGGGCTTACTGAAGTTGTAGTTACAACATTTAGAAGCTGCCAGTTGCTTGCTCCTTCTGTAGCAGAATGGTTTTCAAGTCAGATTGCAATATAGTAGTATGAGTTTTAATACTCCTAACTCAATCTCCTGGCTAATATGCTTATGATTCCTTCTAGGGATGGATCACTCTGTTTCTGATCCATGTCACTTGTGCTCACTCATAAGTCCACTTTGTCCCATTACTGCATAGATCTGCATTTTTTTTTTAAAAAAAAAATCTGCACAAAGTTCACATTCAAATACATATGTAATTAACAATCTTCTCATAAAATATGCACAAAATATTTTATATTAAAATATGCATTTCTAACCACATTTTATCTCAAAGTAAGCATTTTAAATGCATTTGTGTGTGTGTGTGTGTGTGCACGCGCTTGTGGAGTGAATTGTGTCACAACATTTTGAGACATTTGAAATTCAATGACTAGCTATGTTCAAAACTGCACATTAGTCTAGAAGGTGCAGACCAGTTCAATTTGTATAAAAATTCTCAAAGTTTATATTTTTCAAGCATTTCAACTTCTTCTACCAAACAACCAAAATACTCATAGGAAAAGATTGAACAGATGGGTTGACTGATTGATTGATTGATTAAAGATAATACTTTTGAACTGTTAATTCCGTACAATAAAGGCTTCCTTCATGAGATGATATATCTATGGGTCAGTTCACACACGCAAATTCATAAGATGGTGTCTCATCAGTTGATTACACAACATTTGATGACTCAGACTTGAATGTGTGAACATGAGGTAAAATGAAAGTTTGATTTTTAATGCTTCTTTCACACATGGAGACCATAATTTGATGGGGCTATCATTACAGAACTTGAGTTCTTTCCTTCAGTGCCCTGACTCAGCAAGCTGCATAGTGGTCATGAGCATCTTACACAGACCTAGAGATGTATGAGGATTTGGTTTCAGCTTGTTTTAGACCAGAATGGACCAAGTTCACACCTCTGAGACTCGAATGCAATCTGCAGTCAGAGTCCATACATGAGCGGATTAAAGGAAAAGGCATTCAAAACTTTTACATTTGAAAAATGCGCATGAAAAAGTGTACTACTGAGAAATGTGCCGAAGCACACTTTAATCAATGAGAGAAAATGCAAATGTGAACATTTGATGTATACACTTGGAAGAACATGCACTGAAATATGGATGAACGTTTGTGCTTTCATATGAGTTGATGGAATTTGGAGATCCTCAACAAGCACAAATTTAGCTGATTTGCACATATACAGAACCCACAATTGTTTATGCAACAAATGCAGAGAGTTATGGGGTGCAAATAGGTTGTGTGATTATATGAGCATATGCACTGCAATATTCCTTTCCTGGAGTTCATTTCTCTTACAGGTTCAATTATATATTAAAGCATGAAGCAGGAATGCAAAAAGCTCCTATGTTTATATGTGCTCATGTCTATATCCCAGCTTTGTCGGGATTTAAGTCCAGCAATTCTGAAAAGTACTCCACAGAGTATAGCTTCTTTACATGAGAATATGATGCTCTGTTATGTGACCTCAAAAGTCATAGCAGTTATTGGCCATAATATTTGCATTACTATTTGGAAATATTATACCACAAATAACTATTTGTCTTGTGTATGGAGCTATGATTGCATAAATTTCAAGGCTGTCATAAAGCAAACTAAATTGTCCAGATATTTGTTCTGTACCTCAAAAGTCCAATATTTCCAAATACCAGAAAGAAGGCCTTTCTAATCTTAGCACAGAGTTCCTCCACCCCCACATGTGTGAGCCCAGCATTTGCTTCTATTCCTGCAGGGTTGGGAACATTGAGATATTGGACGATAAATGCTGTGGGATCTTTATATCTCAAAAAGCTATTTTAGGTCATATTCAAAGCTTTTACAGCTCCCTCTGGGTCTATATACTTGGATTCAAGCTAAGGCCATGAGGCTTTACCAGAGGAAAATTCCCAAATGGGGCCATTGTAAGAAACAAAAAATGAAAAATGCTAATCCATTTATGAAATACCCATCACACTTACTAGACCCCTTTATCTACAAACAGCTCACCTGACAATGGGGCAGGGAGGTCTCGTTTTAGGCAAGCAACAAGAAGGAAAAGAAGGAAATAAATAAAGGGCACCTTCTGGATAGTAACTCAGCAGCATATGTCCCACTTGGGTTACATCAAAGATTATGGGAAGTGTCCATGTTCCAGATATTTTCTTTCTGCTATGTTACACTACTCCTGAAATGTGTAGATTGATAAAATTACTTCAAAACTGAGATCTTGATGTGATCTTATCACTCTGATTGTGCAAGATCCTTTTTATGTAGTATTAGTGATCTACATATGCTTCTTCATATGATGATGATGATGATGATGATGATGATTTTAATAAATTTATGAAGTACCTAAAAAATGTAGTAAGCACTGTACACAGATTTAAAGCAAGATCACATACATATAGCTTTGTTGCAGTGTTTTATCAATATACACATGGGCCATTGGTGATCTAGTCTGGGGAGGACGGAACATGGATAGGGTGACCAGATTTTGAGGATCAAAATCCCGGACCCCCCCGCCGCCACCCCACCCACCCAAAACAACCCCCCCACTGTGTGCCCGTGCTGCCCCACGCCACACCGCCCCCCTGCGCCACCCCCCATGCCGCGCCGCCCCGCCCGCCCCGCGCTGCCCGCCCCCGCGCTCCTTACCGGCTGGGGCGTCCGCTTCCCTCCAGTGCTCGGAATCTACTGAGAAACAGGCTTCCTGGCCTGTCTCTCAGTAGCGCGCCGGGTGATGACATCATCACCCGGCACGCTACTGAGGGACAGGCCGCGAAGCCTGTTTCTCAGTAGATTCCGAGCACCGGAGGGAAGTGGACGCCCCAGCAGGTAAGTGCCTCGTGCAGGCCGCCCGCCCCCCCATGCCACGCCACCCCCCCATGCTGCACCGCCCCCCACCCACGCTCCCCCCGCGCCCGCCCCGCCTGCCCCCGCGCCGCCCCCCCGCACCGCGCTGCCCCCCGCCCCCGCGCTGCGCTGCCCCGTGCTCCTTATCAGCTGGGGCGTCCGCTTCCCTCCAGTGCTCGGAATCTACTGAGAAACAGGCTTCGCGGCCTGTCCCTCAGTAGCGCGCCGGGTGATGACATAATATAACTGTTTTGGCCCCCCAAAACAGTTTTTCTGCCCGGATGCGGATTTGCTCCCCATTTCCCGGGCATGTCCGGACAAATCCGGGCGTCTGGTCACCCTAAACATGGAGGAACTGAAGGAGATGGAAGCTGTAGCAAATGGCTCCTGCACAATGCTTTGATGCTTTGTACAAAATGTTAAGGGAGAAATGCAGAATGGTGGTGGTGCATAATTCCATAATCCAGAGAGAACTTTGAATGAGGAGACTTTGGGATGCCATGACACTTTAATCTCAGTTTCTATGAAGGGTGGGCTGGGAAAGAGCCAGCACACATGGGCCCACACACATCTGGAAGGCTGAAACTGGCTATAACATTTCTATAACATTTGCATTTGCCATTTCTGCATCAGTTTCCAATTTTTCCGCTCTGTATGCATTTCCATGTGCATTTTTCCATCCCTACTTTCACTTGGAGTACAGTCAGATATCCTACTTGGATATCTCATGTTACCAGAAAAACATGGGAAGGAGACACATTGTGGGTCCCAACAGCACTGAAGTAATATCAAAGGGTCTTAAGCATGATCAGAAACTTCTTTTCAGTTTATTCTAATGATTATCCTTTTTCAGGATTAAAAGAAGCAAACATGTGTTATACCTCATCTTTGAAAAGAAAGGATACCTTCAGTTGTATGTTAAAGATAAAAATAAGAAATGCATTGCCCCCCCCCCATTTAAATTGATACATAGCTGGAATTGGCTCAAAAGGACTTCCCAGAATGTTCTGAGAGCAACAATTTCTCTCCATAAAGCACTCCTGCTGACTTTCCTCTCACTGGTTAGCATGTTCTAGGCTTTGTGAAATTGGAAAATGGTTATTAAAATTGAGCACTGCACTTAAATGGGCCTATATGCATTGACTTCAATGACATCAAAGTAGTTAAGTGCAATGTAATGGTAGAGGGTGGGTGGATACAGATAGAGAATGGCATTAAGAATGGTGAATATCAATTTTCAGTTTAGATGCCTACAGCTCTAATTCAGAAACAACATGAACGGGCATTTACCTAAAGGTTTCAAGGAGGCTAAGACAGATGCCTTGACACAGAGTCCTTTATGCAGGCCTAAGCAGACATATAAGCTGCCCCAATCTTTTTAATGGAGGTCACCAATCCATAAGTCAGAGAAATGTGGGCTCTGCCCCATGAACACTGGAGCTGTGTGTGTATGCTTCAAAGTTTCTGCAGTTATTAGAAATCATCCTCTTTGGGCAATTATGTGAACATTAACATATTCTGGGAATAGCAGTAGAACTAAGATATCCCTATGCTTAACATAGGCATGAGCAAGGTGTGTGCCTGGTGTGCCCAGGCACACCCTAATATTTTCAGGAGGGCCCTCCACTTTCCTCCTCTTGCCACCCCACCCCCACTGCTCCATTGGCATGCTTTACGGGACTGGCCTTACCAGGAACAAAGCGAGCATCGCGCCTTGCCTCCTGACCCTGCCAACCAGCCGGCTTACTATATTTTCCTTAGCGGGGACACATGCGCCTGCATCACCAGCACACTGCCTCTGTAGTGTGCTGCACAGATCCTGAAGGCAAATAGACCAAGAGGGGAGCAGTGCATCACATGGCTGAGGGAAGGGAAGGGGGAAAGAGGTGCAGGAAAACACACACACACACACCCCAACCCCCCCCCCCAAACCACCCAAACCAAACACAAATAACTCTGTATCAATCCTTTCTCCATGGACTGATCCCCTCCCCCCATTTTTTTGGGGGGGCACATGTGTTTGTAGGTGCAGAGATGCTTGAGGAATTTGACTTTTATGAATTGCAATATAATCTGACCACTTAGAGCCTATCTACACACGAGTTTTTTGACGTTTTATAAGGGTTATGAAAACTCTTTGGGCCACATGACGCACTCCCTATAACATTGTATATCTGAGGTTTTTTAAAACTCACTTCAGTTATATACAACGGTTTCACTTTTAATAAATCGTTTTAAGTAAAAGAATGTGTCCTTCCTTACTGTTTGTGATTCATGGGGGCTGTGCTTCCTTTACTGGTGCCCAAATGCTTAGCAGTTGATTGGTGGGGAAGAAAAAGGAAGTGGACCAGTGAACTACAACATCCACAATTCTTAGCCCTATACTCGCTAGGGAATGACAGAGGAACTAAGAAGGAAGTGTGTAACTGAACTACAACCCCCACAATGCCTTGCCCTAAATTCATCGAAAAATGAAAGAGAAAGAGACAGGGCAGAACAGCGTGTGACCGCACACCTCGCTTTAAAGATGGAAGACTGTTCTCCTGTAACGTGAGTACTCAGTAATGTGGCCTAAGATGTTTTAGAACGCACCTATTTGGAACGTTTTAAAATACTTTTTAAAACGTTCCAAAGGACTGTGTGGATTCCCCCTTAGACTAACGTGCAGATCAGAGCATAGCTTTCCATAAGATTTTATGCTCCTCCATGTTCCAAGTGCTGCGAAACTATTGGAATAAGAAGGGAAAAAATTGGGTGCGTGCACAATACCAAAAAAGCAGGGAAGGGGGAACAGAAAGAAGATCACTAAATAATATGAACACACATTATTTTCAACCTCATTGTTACATTGCGGATGTCCAGAACAACTTAAGGTAGAATCATAATCCATGCTCCTGGCACCCATAAGTTACCATGCAGGGGTAGACAACATGGTACCCATGAGCACTAAAGTGCCCCTGGAGACCTTTCTTGCTGCCCACCAGATTGCGCTACCCTTTCACTTCTCTTTTTAATTAAAACATTTTCTTACTGGTAGCTGGGATGGCAGTGAAACAGGTCTGTTTTGTGACTGAAAACTGTGAGTTCAAAGGAATTGTTCAGTGTGTTGGGGGGGTCATACCCCATTCTACCTTGTACTCAGTATTTTGGTCAGGTTACGTATCCCATAGCAGCCATTTTTGATGGTGCCCAGGTCAGTTTCTCAAACTGCCAAATGTGCCCCAGGCCCAAAAATGTTGTCTACCCCTCTTAGAGTGGATTGCCTTTTCCACTCTGACTGTGGTAACAGTAAAAAAAGTGATGTTCCAGGAAGAGATTACGAGAGGCTTGGGATCCATTGGATCCAAGTCCTTCATCTTTAGGGTGACCAGATAAAATCCAGTTAAAGTTGCAGGGGCCCTGCCTTCTTTTGTATATGGCCACTCTAGTATAGTGCCTGCACCTTTAACTGTTGTGATGAAGAGGGAATTTCACCAGGAACTAATTGCATACAAATGACACTGGCTGAAATTCCCTTTTCTCTGCAACTGTTAAAAGTTACTTGAGCCCTGACCAGGATTTTATCTGGTCAGCCTATTCATCTTCCCACAGCATGCCCCTGGAATGGGTGAAAACATATTGGTAGCCCTGCAATGGCAAAGAAAATCTTAAGAAAATAAAAAATGGCAAAAGAAAAGAAAAATAACATAAAACATGATCATATCTCTACAAGTTAAAAAGAAACAATAAAGCCATACATAAAAATCCTTTAATCTCCTAAAGACATACCAATGAGAGCATGTCATACCAACAGTACTAACATTTAGCATTATTTCTTTATGGAAAATTCTTAATTGTCCTGTGCTGCATGTCTGTGCCATTTAGGACAGAATATTCATTATTATTATTTTATTATTTACATTTATATACCGCCCCATAGCCGAAAGTCTTTGGGCGGTTTACAAAAATTAATACACACATTGTGAAAACCATCAGTTATTTAAGAACTACATTGTCAAACCCACATATCTGCTTGTGTGGAATAATGTCCTAGCTACAAATAGCCAACATGTGGAAGGAATAAATATTTACAGAAATAAGGTAGCAGATTCTGTTCATGCCTTTTGAGCACAAAAGAAGAAGTTCTGACAGAATTATCTCTATATGTCTTGATAGATATGATAGATATGATGTCTTGCTGCAGGAGAAAGTGAATGGCAATTCTGAGTTCTGCTCTTATCAAGATTGATGGCTGTGCCCAGTTTGCTAAATTAATACCTAACGCATTACAAGCAAGATAATATCCCACTTTATGACCCTTCTGTAACTCTATTTGTGGTCAAACGTATTCTGGCATCCTGTAAACCAACAGAAAGTGTATTTTTGGCATCATTTCATTGATGGTGTCTTCCTATGCAGCCAATATTTTTGATGGAAGGGGTATAATCTGTTTAATCATGGTTTTAAATGCCACTAGAACAAACATACCCAAACAATGTCTATTATGATAGTTTATATTGCTGATACATTATTTTATTCTACCTTTTTTCCCTCTTGGGAACAATGCTGAAGTATCATGCTACCACAATTAGTAAGTGCGAAAGCATTATGAATTGGATCCAGATTTAGTCATACTTAGGGCAGACACATTGGATGGTGACCAGTACTGTTGCCCCTGTGGGATGAACCGCTCGTGCAACAGGAAGCTAGTGCTTCCTAAAGAAATCCTAGAAATGAGCAGAAACACTTGTTTCCAAAATGAGATAGGTAGGGTGACCAGATAAAATCCAGGTCAGGGCTCATGTAACTTTAACAGTTGTAGAGAAAAGGGAATTTCAGCCAGTGTCACTGTCGTGACTCTACAACTTCTGACGCCCACTGAAGACAATAAAGAGACCTTTTAGGAAAAGACAATCCTTTATTTTACGAATGATCCCTTCTCTCCCTTTGCAAGGAGGATAAAAACTTAGAAAGCTTTTTGCCCGAAGGCGTAATTAGCTAGGCAAGCAATGCAGTTGATCCATCTGAAAGAGAATAAGAGTCACATTAAGAGGAATCTGTCTCTAAACCTTTTCGAGCTAGAAGCCTTTCCGAGCGACGCCTCGTCAGTTGCTTGAAATGAGCTCTCTTGACCTTCCTGCGAAAAATAGGATATTTCAATTAGGGGTGTGCATCGGATCGGATCCGATCCACGATCCGAATCCGATCCGACCCAAAATCGGGAAAATCCGATCCGATCCGATCCGATCCGGACAACCTCCGATCCGATCCGATCTGCTCCGATGAGGTCCGATCCGGATCGGACGCCATTTTGAATGCTTTTTCCCATAGCCAAGTATTGTTTTACAAAAACGCCTATAACTTTTTCATTTTTAAAGATAGAAGGATGAAACTTGGGCACATTGTAGACTGGTTAGGGGTAGTTATCTGTGAGAAATTTCAGAAAGATTGGTGCATGCATTTTGTGGCAATTAATTTTTTAATAAATACCCAGGAATGCCTATAACTTTGTCATTTTTAAAGTTACACACATGAAACTTTGCCACATTGTAGGGGGTACCTTGGGACCTATGTGTGTGAAATTTCAGAAACGTAGGTGCTTGTCTTGTGTGGCAATTAATTTTTAGAAAAATGGGTAGTAGTGGGGTAAATACAGTTACGCCTCCCATTTTTTTATTTTTGAAGATACAAACAGGAAACTTGGGCACATTACAGGTACCACTTGCCTTGATATGTGTGTGAAATTTCAGAAACATTGGAGCTTTCCTTGTGTGGCAATTAATTTTTGAAACAATGAGGAAAGAAACACCTATAACTTTGTCATTTTTAAAGTTACACACATGAAACTTTGCCACATTGTAGGTGGTACCTTGGGACCCATGTGTGTGAAATTTCGGAAACGTAGGTGCTTGCCTTGTGTGGCAATTAATTTTAGAAAAATGGGTAGTGGTGGGGTAAATACAGTTACGCCTCCCACTTTTTTATTTTTGAAGATACAAACAGGAAACATGGGCACATTACAGGTACCACTTGGCTTGATATGTGTGTAAAATTTCAGACAGCTGGGTCCAGGCATGTGGTGGCAAGGTATTTTTGAAACAATGAGGAAAGAAACGCCTATAACTTTTTTATTTTAAAAGTTAGAAGTCTGAACATTGCTCACTTTGTAGATGGGTTAGGGGTAGATATGTGTCAGAAATTTCAGAATTATAGGTCCAGGCATTTGATGGCTATGGAATTTTTAAATTACATGTTTCAAAAAAATTTCTACAGAGGCCAGGTCTTCCCCTCCCGCTTCCCGCGAAGAAAAGGAAACACTGGCCCCCTCCACAAGGATGCGCTTTTGCGCCCGGTTCGGGGATTATGCGCATTTTCGCGGAGGCGCATTTACGCCTAATCCCTCTGCACGGGAGGCGGCGAGAAGCGGCGAAGCGCATTAAAAGATGCCCAAAAAGCACTTTACAGGTAGTTAATGCGCATAATCGCTTGTTCACACAGCGAAAATGCGCTTTAACGGCCGGAGCAAAATAAAAGTCGCTATTTAACGCGCGTTCGAAAATGCGCATTATCGGGGAGATAACGCGCCTGTACGCCCGTTTTGCACTCCGCTCGTGTGTAGGTAAAATTTAAAATGAGCCTTCAAGGCTCATTAAACGTCTCGTGTGGAGGAGGCCACTCTCTCGTCTCGATCCCTTTGATCCTTGCTAGTAGTATCCATTACAGGGCTCGTGTTTCCTGAGCCTAGCTGAGTTTTGCAGCCATGCGTGCAAGGAAGGATCACTCTGGTCTCGATCCCTTTGATCCTTGGTAGTATCCATTACAGGGCTCGTGTCTGCTTTCACTTTGTACTCAAGCAGACACGAGCCCTGTAATGGATACTACCAAGGATCAAAGGGATCGAGACCAGAGTGATCCTTCCTTGCACGCATGGCTGCAAAACTCAGCTAGGCTGAGCCGTTCTGCTTGAAAAGTGAAAGTAGGAAAGGAAACACGAGCCCTGTAATGGATACTACTAGCAAGGATCAAAGGGATCGAGACGAGAGAGTGTTTCCTTTTCTTCGCGGGAAGCGGGAGGGGAAGACCTGGCCTCTGTAGAAATTTTTTTGAAACATGTAATTTAAAAATTCCATAGCCATCAAATGCCTGGACCTATAATTCTGAAATTTCTGACACATATCTACCCCTAACCCATCTACAAAGTGAGCAATGTTCAGACTTCTAACTTTTAAAATAAAAAAGTTATAGGCGTTTCTTTCCTCATTGTTTCAAAAATACCTTGCCACCACATGCCTGGACCCAGCTGTCTGAAATTTTACACACATATCAAGCCAAGTGGTACCTGTAATGTGCCCATGTTTCCTGTTTGTATCTTCAAAAATAAAAAAGTGGGAGCCGTAACTGTATTTACCCCACCACTACCCATTTTTCTAAAAATTAATTGCCACACAAGGCAAGCACCTACGTTTCCGAAATTTCACACACATGGGTCCCAAGGTACCGCCTACAATGTGGCAAAGTTTCATGTGTGTAACTTTAAAAATGACAAAGTTATAGGCATTCCTGGGTATTTATTAAAAAATTAATTGCCACACAAGGCAAGCACCTACGTTTCCGAAATTTCACACACATGGGTCCCAAGGTACCACCTACAATGTGGCAAAGTTTCATGTGTGTAACTTTAAAAATGACAAAGTTATAGGTGTTTCTTTCCTCATTGTTTCAAAAATTAATTGCCACACAAGGAAAGCTGCAATGTTTCTGAAATTTCACACACATATCAAGGCAAGTGGTACCTGTAATGTGCCCAAGTTTCCTGTTTGTATCTTCAAAAATAAAAAAATGGGAGGCGTAACTGTATTTACCCCACTACTACCCATTTTTCTAAAAATTAATTGCCACACAAGACAAGCACCTACGTTTCTGAAATTTCACACACATAGGTCCCAAGGTACCCCCTACAATGTGGCAAAGTTTCATGTGTGTAACTTTAAAAATGACAAAGTTATAGGCATTCCTGGGTATTTATTAAAAAATTAATTGCCACAAAATGCATGCACCAATCTTTCTGAAATTTCTCACAGATAACTACCCCTAACCAGTCTACAATGTGCCCAAGTTTCATCCTTCTATCTTTAAAAATGAAAAAGTTATAGGCGTTTTTGTAAAACAATACTTGGCTATGGGAAAAAGCATTCAAAATGGCGTCCGATCCGGATCGGACATCTGGTCCGATCCGATCCGACCAGCCTCCGATCCTATCCGATCCGATCCGACCCCCCAGGTCCGATTCCGATCCGCTATCCGATCCGATCCGGGGGGTCAGTGCACATCCCTAATTTCAATTAGCTTCTGTCTAAGCTCTCAGACGAGGGACTCTTATCAGGGAGGTTACAGCCCTCTCCCAGGACATTATCTACAGAGGAAGCCATGGGAACCTGCTCCCCCCCTGGTACAAACTTGCCAGCCTCCTGCAGTTCAATCTCTGACTCAGAATCGCTGTCTGACATTCCTTCGCCCTGCGCAAGGGGGGAGGAAGTAGACACAACACCCATTTGTATGCAATTAGATCCTGGTGAAATTCCCTCCAACACAACAGTTAAAGTTGCAGGGGCCCGGCCTTCTTTTGTATATGGTCACTCTAGTATAGTGCCTGCACCTTTAACTGTTGTGATGAAGAGGGAATTTCACCAGGAACTAATTGCATACAAATGACACTGGCTGAAATTCCCTTTTCTCTACAATTGTTAAAGTTACATGGGCCCTGACCTGGATTTTATCTGGTCACCCTAGTCCACTCATTGATGGACTCAGTTTTTTCTCAATTTCCCGAACTTGTGTTTGTGTTGGAAAATGTGAACTTCCAAAAAATTTAACACTTTTCTCCATATTTTTGTATGACTAGATTTGTGTACAATTCTGAAAAGTAAATTAATAATAATAATAATAATAATAATAATAATAATAATAGGACCATGAGTCCATGGAATCTGCACAACTCAGAAAAATCCAGTCCACTGATGTATCCATGGCTTGGATGCATAAACATCCAGATTCCATTGCAGATTTCTCTGATATCCCTAGATTAAACCTATTAATGACTAATTTAAGCCCCATTGATTTCAGTACATCTACTGTCAGTATTATTATGTCTGGATCAAACTGGAGAACTATGAGAATAATACAGCAAAGCCATTTATAAAACAGCATTCTTCTTTATCTCATTGGTTAATGTTAAAGAAATTTAAATTGCCCACACATCTCAGAATAAATACTGGAGAGACAATATGTGATTAAACGAAACACACAGCTTTATTGAATAAACCATCTCTGACCCAATTCCTTACTTTTCTATTATTTAAAAGACTACTATTGGCCTTGAATTCAAAATGTCAGGGTGGCTTATAATGACTAATAAAAATTAGAGGTATGCACCATCCACATATTTGACTCGGACCATGTTTTGGCACTTTGGAAAACAGCCCATTTCAGCTTGCACTAATTTGGAGTCTGTTTCAAATTGGATAACAATCCCAAATTGAGATTAAAAAGTCTGAGGCTTAGTGCCTCCCATTGACTATCATGGAAAATCATCATCATCATCACCTCTTCCCTCCCCATCCCCATTTCCTTGTGTATCGTGTCTTTTTTTAGAATGTAAGCCTGAGGACAGGGACTGTCTTCCTTACTGATTGAATGTAAGCCACTCCAGGAGCCTTTTTTGGCTGAAGGGTGGGATAAAAATTAAATAATAAATAAATAAATAAATAAAACATGCACGATTGTCAGGAAATTCCTGAATCAATAAAAAACAGCATGAGTTGTCAAAGCCCATCATGTGCATCTAGAAAAACTGCCACAAGCGAGAAAGAGAATAATAATAATAATAATAATAATAATAATAATAATAATAATAATAATATGGCTATAGCTTTTTTCTCTTGGCCAAACTTAGTTCATATTTGCAGATTTAGTAGCCCCATAGAAAGGGTTGAAATGTGCCTAATGTCAGAAAAATAGGTACAGGAGTCCTTGTGCGACATGCCTTTATAGTTTGATTTTTTAAAAAGGGGGCTGCCAATAACTTCTTCTATTTTTCAGAATTAGATGAAAATTGCCGGGATAGTTGCCCCTCTGAGCAGTTCGAGACTGCTAGAGTTCAGAATGATAGCTGCACTGGGGTGGGAGTGGGGTGAAATAGCAGCATTGAGGAATGACAGTGCAGTGCATTCAGGATGCCGCATCCATTGGGTTCCATGGTTACTCTGAATTTTCTGGGCCACACACAGAGTTGGGCATACCATTCTTCCTCATACAATAATTTCAATGAGCCTGTTCAGACAACATGCTAAGCCATGGTTAGGCCACTAACCCCTTTGCAGCAAATGGTTTGTAAGCAAATTTAAACCATGGTTATGTAGCCTAGGCTGACCAGATTTTAAAAGTCAAAATCCCGGTCCCCCCCGCCCCCCCACCCAAAACAACCCCCCCCAAGCCACCCCCCCAAAAAAAACCCAGCCTGGACCTACCGCCGGGTTCCTCCGTCGCCCGCGCGGCCGCGCGGGGTCCTCTGTCACTGCCCGCGCGGCTGCGCCGGGTCCTCCGTCGCCCGTGCAGCCGCGCAGGGTCCTCCGCGGCCGCCCGCGCGGCCGCGCGGGGTCCTCCGTCGCCACCCGCGCGGAAGAGGCGGGAGAGGGCCGGATCCGGAAGTGACGTAACCGGCCCTCTCCCGTCTCTTCTGCGCGGCCTCTGGCCTTTCTGGGGCTCGTCGCGATGGCGACGAGCCTCGAGGAGCTCAGACGCCCGCGCGGAAGAGGCGGGCGTGGGCGTCTGGGCTCCTCAGGGCTCATCGCCATCGCGATTGAGCCCCAAGGAGGCCAGAGGCTGCGCGGAAGAGGCGGGAGAGGGCCGGTTACATCACTTCAGGATCCGGCCCTCTCCTGCCTGTTCCGCGTGGCCTCTGGCCTTACGACCCCGGCAGCGGCGGCAAAGGCGGCGGAGGAGCCCGGGAAGTGGCCGCCCCAGCAGGTAAGAGCCCCCCTTTGTGCTTACCTGCAGGGGCGTCTGCTTCCCGGGCTCCTCCACCGCCTCCGGGTCTCGCTACCACCGCCGCGTGCCCCCCCGCCACCCCGGTTTTCCCCCGGTTGGCCCGGTTGGCCCGGTTGGCCTCTGGATTCCCGGTTAGGACCGGGAAATCCCGAGCCACCTGGTCAGCCTAATGTAGCCACCATGGTTAGGAATGGCTCACACGGCACACTAGGCCATAATTTATAGCTAAAAATGCTTAACCACTGTGGCTTAGCGGGTCATCTAGACAGGGTCAATTTGAGGTAGCAGTTATTCACCTCCCTTCACTGCACAAGCTATTACAGGTCAAAGCTAGTGAGAAAACAAATTAGTTCATAAATTTTTCAAACTGCAAGAGGATTTTGGTGGAATCTTCATTGCATTTGTTTGTTACTAGTACCATGAATTGGTAGAGCTAGGGTAGGCTGACCAGATAAAATCCAGGTCAGGGCTCCTGTAACTTTAACAGTTGTAGAGAAAAGGGAATTTCAGCCGGTGTCATTTGTATGCAATTAGTTCCTGGTGAAATTCCCTCTTCATCACAACTGTTAAAGTTGCAGGGGCCCTGCCTTCTTTTGAATATGGTCACTCTAGTATAGTGCCTGCACCTTTAACTGGTGTGATGAAGAGGGAATTTCACCAGGGACTAATTGCATACAAATGACACTGGTTGAAATTCCCTTGTCTCTATAACTGTTAAAGTTACATGAGCCCTGACCTGGATTTTATCTGGTCACCCTAAGCTAGGGGAATGTCAAGGCCTGTCTTGTTAATGTTTATAGGAACGTAAGAAACTGCTTTGCACTGAGTCAGACCATAGATCCATCAAGCCAGTAGTGTTGACACTGACCTGCAGTGGTTGTCTAGATTTCAGGCAGGAGTTTTTCCAGCCATACCTGGAAATGTTGGGGATTGAACCTGGGAACTTCTGCATGCAAACAGATGTTCTATCACTGAGCTATGGCCCCTCCCTCAAGTTTGAGCACATGTCCTCCAGATCACAGTGTTCTGGGAGGGGAGTCTTTTAAAAATTGATTGGACGAGTACTTGGTGAACCATGAGCTACATATTGATTGGATAACGAAATCAATTTTTGATGAAACATGGGAGCAGAGTCAGAAGAACTTTGGTTAAGCATATGGCCTTAAAATCACTGTTTGAAGAGTTAAGTGGTGAGATCCAAAGCTTAGAGAAACTTTCAGCAGCTGGCACAGAGACACTGAATCTTATCAGAGGACAAGCTGAAATTCTTATGATTAGAGCAGAACAACATTATTAAATGTTCTGCAGGGAGGAACATACTAAATGTAACTATCCTGCATTATACAATTGACTGAACTCCATTCATTGCTGGAAGTGATGAACTCATTAAGTTAGGTCATGAATTCAGTCATTTATGTATTTATATCTATTGGGCTTTTTTACTTTGTGGCAGCTTTAAATGATAAAAACCAAAAACTCTTGAACAAGAAAAGCAAAATACCCCTCTCCCAATATTATTTTAATGCACAGGAGGGAAATATCAATACCTTTTAAAAATTGAGCTCTTGATAATCAAAGGTTCAAAGGCCCTGCTCATTTTCTTTGCCCTCTTTAATGGACCACAGAAACAAATTTGGGGAAGAGCCATAGCCCAGTAGTAGAGCACCTGCTTTGCTTGTAGAAGGTCCCAGGTTCAATTCTTGAGCCCTCCAGGCAGGGCTAGGAAAGACGTGAGTCCAATACTCTATATTGCCACTGCCAATCAATGTAGACAATATTGAGATGGGTTGACCAATGGTCGGGTTCTGTATAAGGCACTTGCCTCTAATGGGCCTGTTCACACAACACACCAAGCCATTGTTAGGCCGCTAATTCATTCGCAGCAAATGGTTAGTGAGTGTGCTTAAACCATGGTTATGTAGCCACCATAGTTAGGGATGGTTCACATGACACACTAAGTCATGGTTCACATGACATGCTAAGCCATAATATTTAGCTCAAAACACTTAACCACCATGGCTTAGTGAGTCATCTGATGAGGGTCACTGTGTATCTTTAGGAGAGCAGTCCATGAATTGGAACCACCACTGTAAAAACAACACCAACACCTGGACAGTCTCCTCCTTGACACAACCACTAATGTAAATGACATTGTGCTAGTGTAAGTGATCTCTAGCACAATGTTCTTGGTGTTACTCTAGCGGTTGCTTAGAATAGTGCAAAATAATTTACATTAGTGGTAGTGTCTAATAGGATACTGCCACTTATTTCTAGCAGTAACCATTCTTGTAGTATGCCATGTGTACACTTGCATTTTGAAATGAACTACAGTGGAGAATAGTTTTGGGGTTCTGGAGGGATAACCCCTCTCTTCCTGTCAGGAGATGTCCAACAAGCTCTCCTTATGTAAACCAAAGGCTGACATTGGAGAAGTCTTGTGTAGTCTGCTTTCTACATGTACATTGGGGGAGAGTAAAAGAACTGTAAGTGGGAGAGGTAAATGTTATTTGTACCATTTTTTGCAATAAATGTGTATTGAGTACATACACATCTGGCTCAATAGGTCAAAATCTACTGACACGTGAATTGGCCTTTAGATTGCAGAGGACATCACCTTAATCATATTTTGCTCTAGACATCATAAAAGATTTCTGCAGTGCACATACTAATTTACTGTTCTTGATGAAATGCTGTGGAAACCTACAAACCTATGTTGCCAGACAGAATTATTCTGCCAAGCATCTTGGCTCAAAGGGCCACATTTTGCTTGAGCTAGTAAGGATCTCGCAAACTAAGACAAAACACATGTCAACTACTGAAATGGATGTGAGAGTATGCACACCCTTTATGTTGAAGTGTGGGACGTGCTGAGTCAGGCAGGTGCAGTAGTTCCTGCTGGTCTATTAAGCTCCATTTTATGGGGGGGGGGAGGAAATGGTGGCTTGTCCTTTTTTTGTAAATGCTCATTTACACAAATGGGGGACTTAAAGGGGCCATCTATACAAAATTTCAGGCACAAATGGTCCATTTACACATATAATTTTGCATGGATGTCTGCTTCACAGACACCATTTGCATAAATGGGCATTTTTTTAAAAAAAGGATAAGCTGCCAATTACACAAAATGAAGGCTCAGCAGGGTCGGGCAGTGAGCAGGGTTGGGCAGCCAATGAGGGGCTGGTGAACTGCGAACAACCTGGACTATGATGACTTTGTCCATCCCTAGTTGCACGGAATATTTAAATATTACAGAGTATCAACAGTTATACATAGCATTTCTCTTGCTTCCCCGTACCTTACCTGGGCTCTCCACTATCTAGACTTCAGTCCTGCATTGCTGATAGCATGCCCTTGTGTATTTCTGGAAATGCACTAGTTTCTGGGCCAGCTATATTAGACACACAAAAGCCTGTTCTCCGGCACAACAGAATCAGGTTTTCAATGAAAAATGATTCCACTAGCATATTTGATTGAAATTCCATCCAGTAATTTGTATTCCAGAATGCTTATTCCAGAATTCATATTCCAGAGGGTCTGAACACGGACATGCCCAAGTGTGGTAACAACTACTAGAGCATGATTCCAGTGTACATATCAGTCTCTGTGTGTGAATACGAGGCATCTTTTCCTTCATAATATGAATTGCTATGGCCTTCGTTACTGTGATTCAGTTAGGACTTATGCAACTGGAAAGATTTTACACGGGCTGTAGAAATATTCTCCAGTGGTGTACCTTTGTCTCTTATCAAAGGGCATCTTCACAAAATCATACATACACACTAAAAATTCTGTAGTTCAGTGCTTAGGATAATGGCTGCCTTGGTAGCTCCTTTTCTCCCAGGAAAAAAATGTACAAGTTATGTTCTGACCTCTACCCAATCCCTTGGCATTACTCTGTGATATGAGTTGCCCTCCAAGTATCAGTGAGTAGGACTCTCATGTGAGTCACATCCTGACATTTACTTCCCCAGGCAGTCTTTATAGTTTCCAGAGGTTCTCACTTTAATGTAAACTGTCTTTTTAAGGCCTAGAAGTGCCAGTTGATACTTCTGTTTACACCTTCCTCTATTTATGGAGGGCTTTAAAAAAAGTCATTATGGATTTCGTTCTATTTCATCTTGCTGGAGTGAATCAAGCATAATATAATATGGAGGAAGCAAAGAGTATCTTTTTTAATAGAGAGGTTTCTTCCCCCTTTTTTTCTTTTAACTATGGGGAAGATTTCTCCCCTACCTCAGCATTCTGTCAGCAGTTTCCATGATCCCACCCCAACCTTTTCTGAATTTGTGAGAAGTGAGATTCTTAAGATGGTAGCTTGAATTAATAGCAGCATTGCACATTTAGCTTAGGGTGACCATATTTTGGAAACCAAAAAGGAGGACAACATGGCCACCCCAAGGGGGCATGCCCACCAACATGGCCGGCTCCCAAAGGGACATGTCCACCCAAAGATGGCCTTGGTCACATTTCTGATTTCACAGCACACAATTAAGGCAAACCTGTTCTACATAACATCTTAATGTTAAAATCACTGAGACATTCAATGTATTTGAAATTACCTTCACTCCTACTTTTGTAGCTTTTGCTGTACTTTAAAGATTTTGCTATACTTTGTGTGATACAGTCTCCCTTTCCCTCAAATATCTTTTCTGACTGCAAATCCTTCATTGGATGACCATAGTCTCACCTTTCCTAACATTTAACACTCTTTCCCCATCACCTTTCTCATATTCATACTCACAGCTTCAGCATACTGCTACCACTGAACAAATGAAGCAGTTGGCAAGTACAGAAAAAATAGTACAACAAACTAGCAACCTAGCATTAAGAAAGAGTATAAAATACTATTACCCTGCAAGCATTAGCCATGGAATAAAATGGACTAAAGGGTTGTTGTTGTTGTTGTTGTTGTCACTTCTCACTAGCACCTCTTAGCTTGTTTCAACTTCTGATTTATCAATGAGAAACTAATCTAACAATGTGTCATTATATCTCTGGTTCATTAGCCATGTAAACAAGACCATGGTCAGTAGCAATACAAAGAAAGGCCAGAACAGATGCCCATTATCACAATGCTAGACAAATATCTCCTGAATTTACACTGTTTCAGTGTGCAGAGAACAGAAAACTCAATCAGGGACCCAAAGAAAACTGCCCAAAGAAACCTCAGAAACAAGTCCCATTGATTTCAATAAAGCTTACTCCCAGATAAATGAATATAGGATTGCAGCCACTTCACATATGTTCAGCTTACTCTAGCAAGTGCAAGGCCCTCCTGTCAAGAAGAACTATGCACTCATGAGAACCTGGCCTCATGGATCATGCAACCAGCAGGTGCTCTCCAGAAAGACGCTTTTAGAGCCTAGGAGATCCAGACACACTCAGACAAGCCAAGACAAGCCACACTATGCACTCACATGTTATCTTGCTGGGACAGAACAATTTTGGGCAAAGACAATACTTTGTTATCAACCAGACATTACAGTAATAAACAAGAAAAACACACCTACCTCATTGATTTAGCAATACCTAATGGCAAAAATGTTGCAGAAAAGGAATAGGAAAAGAGAGAAAAAAATGGCTATGGAAATTAAAGAACTGTGCAGCAGGAAAAGGTTACAATTATTCAGTTAATCACATCAGTCACCAGCAACACACACACACACACACACACACACACACTACAGAAAACCTTCAGAAACTAGGCCTACCAAAATAAATCCACACCAACATCCAGAAAGCAGTCATACTTAAAACATTTTTAAGAAGGATGAATAAGTATCAGCAATTGTTACAAAATATACATCATGCCAATTATCTCAAAGCAAATTGGAGAGGAAGGTCTATGGGTCAAAATGCATTATTAAAAAAATGAATTGCTATCTTCTAGCACCAGCTAGAGACCCACCTCTTCCTTTGCACTCTGGAAGCAGGTGGGCACAAACAACTCAAGCAAAGTAGGTGTCAGCCAGACCTCTCTGTGGACAGTATTCCACAACAGGGGGCTACTACTGAAAAGTCCCACTCCCAAGTAGCCCTGCACCACACCACAGCGTATGAGGGCACTTGGAACAGGACTTCCAATAGCCACCAAAGGTAGGATGACCATATGAAAAGGAGGACAGGGCTCCTGTATCTTTAACAGTTGTATAAAAAAGGGAATTTCATTTGTATGCATGCAGCACCTGGTGAAATTCCCTCTTCATCACAACAGTTAAAGCTGCAGGAGCCCTGCCCTCTTTTGTATCTGGTCAAGAGGACAGGGCTCCTGCAGCTTTAACTGTTGTAGTGAAGAGGGAATTTCACCAGGTGCTGCATGTATACAAAGGACACCTGCTGAAATTCCTTTTCTATGCAACTGTTAAAAGTTACAGGAGCCCTGTCCTCCTTTTCATATGGTCACCCTACTCCTGGAACTTCTCCACACTTAGAAGTTGGAAACTGCATTGTGAAATTATTTATCACACGCATGCCCACACAGAGAGAACGATGCATGCAAACAGTTGCAAGTGGCAATGAGCGGAGAAAGCAAAGAGAGGAAGAGGAAGCTTTTGCTTCACCTTTCTCCTCTCTGGCTCCTTCACTCTTCCTGCTCACTGCTCACTGCTCCGTCCCTCATCACCTCCTACTCTTTCTTCTTCTATCCCCATGTACTCCTTTCCTTATTCTCTTCCTTTTCTTGCCCACTACTCACTCACTCACTCCTCCTCACCTCTATTGTGTTTCAGCTTTAGGGAAGGAAAGCCTCTGTAACGGTTAGCCCCACACCCAGCAACAAACAAGATGCTTTCCTTCTCTCAGCTTGAACAGAAAGGATATGAAGGAGAGGAGATAGCAAAGGAGCCTTGCTGTACCGGACATTTTAGGGATGGAAGCGGGAGAGGCTGTGTGGGTTCAGTCAGCCCCAGCAGGTAAGTGCCTTGTACCCGCCCCGCCCCCCACACCTGCCCCACGCACCCGCACTGCACCCGCCATCACCCGGCGTGCTACTGAGGGACAGGGCGCGAAGCCTGTTTCTCAGTAGATTCCGAGCACCGGAGGGAAGTGGACGGACGCCCCAGTAAGTGCCTCGCACCGCCAGCCTCCCGCCACCGCCGCGTGACCCCCCGCCACCACGGTTTGCCCCCGACACCCCCCGGTTGGCCCGGCTCGCCCCAGGGCCATCTGGTCACCCTTTTGGGGGGCTAAATTTCTGGATTTGGCCCCCCAAAACGGTTTTTCCGCCCGGATGCAGATTTGCTCCCCATTTCCCGGGCATGTCCGGACAAATCTGGGTGTCTGGTCACCCTAATTTAGCTTGCTTATCCAGAAATCATGATAACATTAGGGATGTGCACTGGATCAGACCCGATCCATGATCCGAGTCCAGTCCAGTGGGAAATCGGATAAATTATCCGATTTCCGATCCAACAGCTGGATTGGCCGATCCAGTCCGAACCAATCCGAAAAGGGTCCGAACCGGTTCGGCGGATCGGTGGATCGGCGGGCACCCACTGGCGCCCACCGCCGCTTCCATTGGCGGGCACCAGCAGGTGCCCACCGATGAAAGTGGACAGCGGGGGGGGAGGAGGGGGGCGCTTACCTTTGAGGGACGTCCGCTCCCGTCCGGCGCCGGCGGCTACTACCAGCGGGCTCCGCGGCCTGCTCCAGGGTGGCGTGCTGGGTGATCACCCGGCGCGCTACTCTAGAGCAAGCTGCAAAGCCGGCTGGCGGTAGCTGCCAGCGCCGGACGGGAGCGAACGGCCCGGAAAGGTGAGGAGGGGGCGCGTGGAGGGGAGGAGGGGGGCGCTTACCTTTTAGGGATGCCCATCCGGCACTGGTGGCTACTATCAGCGGGCTCCGTGGCCTGCTCCAGGGTGGCGCGCCGGGCGATCACCCGGCACGCTACTCTAGAGCAAGCCGCAAAGCCGGCTGGCGGTAGCTGCCGGCGCCGGACGGGAGCGAACGGCCCTAAAAGGTAAGCAGTGGCGGGGAAGGGGGCTTACCCCCCCCGGAGCCGTCTGCTTCTATCCGCGGGCGCCCGCGGATGGAAGCGGACGGCCCCAGGGGGGTAGGGAGCGCGGGGGAGGGGGCTTACCTGCCGGGGCCATCCACAGCAGATGGCCCCGGGGGGGGAGGGAGTTAGGTCCCCCTCACCCACCCGCTGCCATTTTTTCCTCATAGACTTGCATTGCAATGCAAGTCTATGGGGGGAAAAATGGCGGCCGATCCAAAAATTTCCGATTTTTGGATCGGGATCGGATTCAATCCGGTCCGGGGAGCCTCCGATTTTGTCCGAACCAATCCATGACAAAATTGGAGGTCCCGATCCGGGTCCCGATCCGATCCGGGGGGTCCGTGCACACCCCTAGATAACATGTTATGTTTGTCCTTAACATTTGTAGCTACAATCCAAAGTTTCTGGTCAGTGTAGCACATACAAGAATATCTACATTTATTGGCTGTGTGAATATGCGCTTATGCGCATTAACTACTTGTAAACCGCATTTTGGATATCCGTTAATGCGTTTTGCCGCCTCTTGCCGCCTCTCATGCAGAGGGATTAGGTGTAAAAGCGCTTCTGCGATTATGCGCATAATCGGCTAACCAGCCGCAAAAGCGAATCCTTGTAGAGGGGACCTATGTTAGTTGTTCTAAGGGTTTGTGTTTGAAACAACAACAAAAGCCTTTTTGGATTTTCAACCTTTTAACTTTTACAGGGAATTTTTAATTTATTTTTTAGCTTTGGAATAAAGTTAATTGAAAAGACCCACAATTTTAGAAGCGACCTGCAATTATTTTTTTATAGGCCTAAGTTTTTTTTGTTTTTGTTTTAAATAAGTTGAGGTCTCCACATAATAAAAAAAGCTTGGAGTCATAAACTGCTTAGAGAAACACAGATATCTTCTCCTCTGATTTACATTTTAAATCCCAAATATAGAAATTCACTATCATCAAAAAGAAAAAAAAGAAAAAATCTCAGTGTATTCAATCATTAATTTAGGGTGACTAGTCTATGAATTACACAACACTCTTTCAAAATTCCTTTGTTATGATGTCTCTACAGGGCCAACCAAAATACTTTGCTGCCTGAGGTAGACAGGCATGTCCCCCCTCTATTCAAGGTGCATAATACTCAAGCCCTGTCAAATTATTTTGGTAACTGAGGCAGAAAGTCCTAAGGGTAGTAAATTAAACAGCTAACCATGTGCTGCCCTTCCATGACACCCAAAACTACCTGCCTTGTGGTCGGAACAGACATTATTTTAAATGTATTTCCAGCAGCAACATCTTTTTTTTTCATTTTTACTCTAGAATAGGTGCAGGAGCCCTGATCAAGTTTGGCACACTCATGCAGGGGTAAGGGGGCTTTTAAGATCCAGATTGGGGGCCCTGTGACTACTCTAGAGTAAAAATAATGACAATAACATACAGCTGCTAGACACACATTCAAAGTAATATCTGCTTTGGCCCTTAGGCAGTTGCCTCACTCTGCCTAATGATAGGACCAGGCCTATATCAACACCTGGGTCCGGTGATACTTCATAAAACAGAGATAAGGAACTTATGGTCATTGGGGGTTTCCATCTGCTCCAGCAGCTTCTTCCCCTGGACCTGCCCACTTTGTCATAAAGGGAAAAGCTCTTATCTCCAATCAGCAGTATCATCCACAAGTATTCCTAGCCACAGTTAGCCTGGTCAAGGATTATGAGGGAGAAGGAGGAGGCAGGGCAGAAGCACAGGATAATTATAGCTGGAGCAAAGAGATTCAAGAGGAATGGCTGGAAAAGAGCAACTGAAAAGGAAGAAAGAATAGAAAGTACAAAAGAGGTAGAAGGAAGGGGAAATGAACAGCTGGCTCTTTAGAAGGTCAAAGAGCTGAAGAAAGGACTGGCTGCTAGGAAATATAAGAGAAACCTTCCAGTACAGTCAGCAGTTGTCAGGAACACACAAAGAAAGACTTGCTAAATTCCATAGCAAGCTCAGTAACAGATCATCCTGACCATATAACTAGTTATCTATTTTTAGCATCATTATGTACTCATTCTCTCTGATCCTGCAGTTCCTTACCTTTATTGTTCTATGGATATTTGCTCTACTCTGCAGTTACTTACCTTCACCATGGACCTTCATCCTGTTTCGGTCAATATTTATCCATTTTGCATAATAGGCATGTAGCCTGATCCTGCAGATACTTATGTCACTGAATAAGTATTAATCCTGATCCTGCATTTACTTGTCCATATCACTCTGTGAACATCCACCTGGGCTCTGCAGTTACTTACTACAATTCCCAAAAGGCGAGTCTGATCCTGCAGCTGCTGACCACTCATGTGGTCATGTCATTCATTTGGGCTAAAAATAGAAGGAAGGGACATGTCCCACTTGGCAGAGGAAGCACAACTGGTGTCAATGACACAGTAATTTTGGATCTCAGTCTGAGTCTGGTCAGTGCCTTGACAAATGTATGTCATTGTGAGTTCTTTTGAAGACAGTGTAACAAATAAACATTGAAATGTGTGTGCATGTCTTAACAGGGATGCTAGAGCGATTTGATATTTATGAATTCTGATATCTGGTCAAGAGGGCAGGGCTCCTGCAGCTTGAACTGTTGTGGTAAAGATGGAATTTCACCAGATGCTGCATGCTTACAAATAACACCTGCTGAAATTCCTTTTTCTATACAACGGTTAAAGGTACAAAAGCCCTGCCGTCCTTTATGTATGGTCACCCTACATAACAAATACGCAGAATTTGAAATATGAAGCTTTGTTGTAGCAGTGTGGATCTATTTTCCCAGAGAGAGAGAGAGAGAGAGAGAGAGAGATGGAATTTGCAACACTGTTGAATAGGCAGTGGTAATTTAAATCCGTGCATAATAGTAAATTAAGATAATGAGACATTGGGAATACTTGAGAGAGCAAAATGTTTCATTTATCACAATTTGTTCTCCTTACTGAAAGCCATTATTTGTCTTATCACTATATTGCAGTATTAAGGGTAAAAAATTTTGACCCACAGGCATTTAGTAAGACACATTGATCTTATTTGAAAAGGCTTTCTTGTTTTAAAGGAATGTAGGGGTCGCAGACAGAAAGAATTAACAAGGTCTGGTATAAGGAAGGTCATATCAAAGCATCCCATCACACATGCGTGCACACACACACACACACACACACACACAGTTGTAATATAATAACTGCATTCAATGGGAAAAGTGCTTCATTGAATCAGGACAGTGCATTTAGATGTGTATCCAAATACATATCACACTGAATGTAATGCAGTATGGGTGGAAATCATCCTCATTCAGATGGGCATCCAGATGCAAGTGTTGTATATGCCTTTCAGTTGTATATATATTTAAATGTGGACCTGAATAGCTGTCATTATTTACATTCTGTCCCAACTAATCAGTTATATGCAACTTCATCAGGATGAAGGATCATCTGTCTGCTTTCCTCAACAATGAACTTGTGACCTCTCTTTCTACTAACAAACACTCCCTTACAAACAGCTTAACATGCTTCTTCAAAGGGATGGAGGAAATTTCTGAAAAGAAGAGGCACATTTGATGGGGACATAAAAGATTCATCAAACATGCCCGTTTCCTTCATTTTGGCTCAACATTAAGGGAAAACTAAGTTGGTGAGAGCCTCATTAAAAGCAGTTGAGCTAGATCTACACTACTGCTTTATAGTGGTATTGAAGTGCACTGATAACTGTTGGGGCAAAATCCACATTCCATATACAATTTGTTATTTCCTGCCTTTTATTCCACATTCATAACAATTTGACACAAGGTGTAGACCTGGCCCAGAACTTTGATCAACGAATGGCCCATTCACAAATAAAAGCAACAGGTCCATTTGCTATGCCCTGTATTTATTTTCATAGCACTTGCTCAAAATACTCGTGGTGAAAAGGTGGAAGATGTAGGGCTGTTGCGGGTGTCCAAATGGGCCTGGCTGTCCAGCAAACTCCCTTGTGCTGGCCCCTTGGCCTCACCTCTCATTCTCAATCAGCCGCCCACTGAGCCGCTGCTGCTGCCCACCCCTGCTCACAACACAGTGTGAGCCTTTATACAGCCTGGAGAGTGCCCAATGAAGTTGTGGGGCTGCCCACCCTCCTCCAGAACTGCCATTGTGCGCAACAATGAGTGCTCCAGAAATTGTGTATTTCAAAGTTTTGGAAAATGGCGGGTGTCAAGGCCCCATTTATGCAACATTAAAGGCATGAATGCTCCAGACCGTGGGGTGGGGGCAGGAGGCTCTAGACAAGGGTGGGCCATCCCACAGCTTCATCGGGCATTCACCAGGCCATGAAGAATCTTGTGTTGTAATGTGAGCAGGTGTGGGTGATGGCTTGGTGGACTTCTGACTGAGAAGGATGCAGGTAAGTCTGTCCATCCATAGAAATGTAGGCAATGTAGGCAAACAGCAAGGATTTTCATTTTCTGGATGACTACATTGCTAATACACATAAGTTATTTTAAAAGATAATTTATGTAGAAATGAAATGAAATGTAGAAATGAAAAAGTGGAGAACAACCAATATGGGGTGTGTGTGTGTGTGTGTTGAACTTCAGACTATTGGACCAAATCTGGCTCTCAGCAGGTTTCCCCAAATAGGCACAACCCCTTCCCTTGGTTCCACCGCCTTTCCTCCAGCCACCAATGATTTGGTGGTTTCCTGGCCTTTGTACCTTTTCCCCCATTCTAAAAGGTTGAAATGCCTCTCTTAAGTCTTAGTTACTGGCAATAAGAGCTTAAATGAAGTTATGCTGCCATTTCTGGTATTTTGGCCCTGCCCTTTTGCTTTTGGCCCAACCCCCTTTGCCTTGATTCTGCCCATCACTGGAATGTGGCCCCAGAGAGCTTCTCCAAAAGTGAATTCAGCCTTCAGGCTGAAAGAGGTTCAACACCCCTGCAATACGTTATAGGGTCTTCTTTTACCAAAGAATCTTAATTGAAAGCTAAGTAAGTTGGCCCATAGAAAAGAGCTATGTAGAATCTCCAAGAAAGCAAGGAGAGAGAAATGAAGAGAATAATTCACATTTTCTTATTCTAAGTATTTTGTTCAGTGTGAGAGGAAGAATAATGGTGATTTGTTACATTGCCTCCTGACATCAGCGACTCAAAAATGTTAAAGGTTCTTCAAGGATACATTATGTGGTCCATTAAGGGCTTAAGTGTTAGGTATTAAGAATGCAGCACAGAGCATTTCTTCTGGAAATGCAGCCACTTCTGACCAGCCCTTCAACTTTATAATAATTTGCAATGTTCTTCCATCTGACCTTCCCTTTAAATAATCAATTGCCTTATATCTTAAAATAACCATTGGAACCTGATTAGCAGGTGGCCAGTTTCCTCATCACTACATAGGAACTGCCTTATATCAAGTCAATCCATTGGTCCAACTAACCCAGTATTTTTGACACTGACAAGCAGGAGATGCTGGGAATTGAACCTGGGACCTTCTGCATGAAAAACAGGGGCTCTACCACTGAGCTACAGCCCTTCCCACTATAACATTTGTGCATCCATTTTTTCCCCTTCAGTCAACAACAACACGGAATATTCTCAACTAATGGATCTGAAAAGTTTTAACTAGCTGAAACTGGGTATATGTGCGGTTGATTTTATTAAACAAAAAGAGTCATGAAAATTAGACGGGAGATCCGAATGAGTGATCCAATCTCCTGCAACCCAGCAAACCCAGATATTCCTCTGAAATATCTTTTCAGTGATATTTCAAATGTGTGATTATAATATTCAAAATTAGCAATAGTTGAGAAATTTGTTTTGTTGTATTTTTAGTACAAATTTACCAAATTCACAACCCGTATGTAAGCTGAGTCATGTGCCAAAATCCATGCTTTTCTGAGCTTTTCTGATGCAGTTCTATGGGAGGGGGGCTGTGTACACAAACGTGTGCATATTTGTTTGTTCTTGGGGAAATGTTTTGAAAATGCATTGAGAAAAGTGTATATTTGGGGATTATTTCCCAGAAAAGGTTGAATTTCCATACAGACTTCTTTTTTTTCTCCTTTTTTTTAAAGGCAAACTTCTGTGAAAATGGGATGGAATGTGCTTAAGCCTGAAAACCTCTCAGCAAGACTGAAATCAACAGATTTGTCTATGCCTCAATACTGAAAAACCACACCACAACCAACAAGTTGGTATCTAGGGTGTTTTTTGCTACCAGACATCTAAGTAGTAAGGAAAGGTTCAGCCTCAACATACCTCATGCTAGCACAGCCCCTGCCATTCTGGAAGGCAAACCCTAAGAGGAAAAATATGGTTGCTACTAAATATACACTCACTGGGGAGCTGCCAATCACAGCTCCAGTTGTGTGTACCTTTATGATACATAGGCTTGTCATTTCCACACTTTGCATTGTTAGGAGGGCACTTTAAAAACATGTTCCCAGTCCTATCGCCATCTTCTTGGAAGTCATAATTCATCTGCACTCACAGGAAGAATCCCCAGGAATGAACCTTCTCCAATCCTTTCCATTCACTTCCTTACAGTTTCCTTCATTTTATCACAACAAGATCAGCATCCTCCTCCCTTTACCATATCCTGTTCCACAGAGCACTTGATCCTGATGTGAAGCCTTTGATGTCACTGATATGGTCTCTTTTCCAGGTTGCACATAACAGATAGTAGAACTGCCATGCTGTCAAAAAGCAAATGTGAACAAAGTTTGAAATTATTTTTTAAAAAAATCCAGATCAAAGAATAAGTACTCTGTAATTTATTTATTTATTATTTACAACATTTGTATACATCTCCACATCTGAAACAGATTTTCAAATGGTGAACATAACAGATAAAATAGTAAAAATATAAAAGGAATGAAAAAACATCCTTCTTCTTCTTCTTGATAATCTATCAGTTTAGTTTGAAAGCCTGGGAAGCACAGATTTTTAAATGTGAATGTTGAAATATTCCTTTTTGAATTTCCTCTGTGAGTAGTATCACTACAATGTAGCACTTGCCATTCAATTACGATGAGGTTGGCATAGTGTGGCAAAATAATTGCAGACCTGTTTCTCCTGACAAATTATCTTCCCATAGGCTATAATTATGCATTTTGTTTAAATTAGAACATAGTTTTGTGCATCTTTTGTGTGCTGGTCACTCACAGATGAAAAAAGACACCATTCCCTAATGCTCATTCTAAAGTATTATACATAAATGTATATTACAACGGAAAAAAATCATAGATGTTCCAGAATCAGGATGAACACTGAAGCAGTGGAACTTGAAATTGGCATCACATTATTCAGGATGGTCCAATTCTAAGCAGACCATGAAGAACTCTAAAAAGATTGTCTCAATCTAAATTGGATGGATGGGCAGACAACTGGCAAATCAGATTGAATGTAAATAAGTGCAATATGGGACAAAAACCCCCATCACATATGAGCTGATGTGATTACATATGATTTACCCAGGGAAGAACTCTTGGGGTCATGGCAGATAGCTCATTAAAATTGTAACTCAGTGTACTGCAGCAATGTACAAAAGTAATTTTAGTTTTAAAATGGTAAAGAAAAGGGTTGGAAAAACATATACACACACACACACACATATCATAAGCCTGTTATATAAAGCTATTCTATGTCCATATTTGGGATACCCAAATTTGCTCCAAATTATGTGTTATGTCTCAACTCTAATTTGAACATAGGGGAAATGTGGCAAATTCCAGGGATCTGTGTCTTCTGTATTCCCATCTTCTTCCTTCCATTAGGGCTCTGCCTTCCCTTTTTCTTTCACCTATCACTATCATTACTATCCCCCCCTTTGCCTCATCCTCTGGGGCCCCAATACAATTTTCATTAGAATTTTATTTAGTAAACCGCCAAAACTTAAGACTGACACTTTTGCAGGACAGCCTTATTCAGCTATAAACAGCTGGCACTTGAGGCTATTTATTTTATACTTAGTCAGAAAGCTCCTCAATGCTAGACTTTTTGTAATACTATCTAACACTGAAGATTACAACTAGTTGATGATGCAACAGGTGATACAAACTGAACACTGTTGATCTACCAGGCATGAGATGACTTCCTGCTGAAAATTGTTGACATTCTCACCACGGTTTACCGAAGCATGCAAGGACAAGATTACAATATATTGACTTCACTGGACATACTCTATGGCCATTTTAAACACATACCGAGAGTATGTTTCTTAGATAGCTTTGTCAAAAAGTCAGATACAGTGTCAAATAAATTGATTGGAATGGGAGCTGATTTGTGGGTGACAGTACTAACATCCAAATTTGCCCATGGACTATTTCACATTTAGCTAGATGTAGTGTATCCACTGTAAAATGTTTTTGTTTTTGTTTAGATTTTCATATAAAGCATGATGCATTCCATATACAATTTGTTATTTCCTGCCTTTTATTCCACATTCATAACAATTTGACACAAGGTGTAGACCTGGCCCAGAACTTTGGCCAAAGAAGTCCAACAAAGTCACATTTGACTTCAAAAGAGGAAACCTCTCTAAAGGGAGACAACTGCTAAAAAGGTAGTTGAAAGGGGGAATCAAGAGGGTTAAATCCCCCCAAAATGCTTGGAAGTTACTGAAAACCTAATATCAGAAGATCAGTTAAAAGTATACCAGAGATTAAGAAGGTAGCACCAAGTCCAAGAAGTCACCAACATGGTTAACAAGCAGTGTCAAGAAAGCTATTACAGAAAAGAAAGCTCTCTTCAGATAATGGAAGTTTTGCCCAAATGAGAAAAACAAAGGGAGCACAAGCTTGCGCAAAGGAGATGCAAGCAAACAATAAGAGATGAAAAACAACATTTTGAGGAGCATATCAGTAGCAACATAAAGGCCAACAATAAATAATTATTTATATATCAGAAACAAGAAACCAGCTAGGGAGGAAGTTGGACCATTATATGACAATGGAGTTACAGGAGTAGTAAAGGAGGATAAGAAAATTGCTGAGAAGCTGAATTAATAATTTTCATCTGTCTTCATTGCAGAAGATATAGGATGGATAACTGTGCCTAAATGGATGTTTTTATGAAGGGAGTCTGAGGAACTGAGACAAACAGTGGTGACAAAAGATTAAGTTCTCAACCCTATTGACAAATTGAAAAATTAAGAAATCACCAGGCCCAAATGGTATCCATCCTAGAGTTCTTAAAGAACTTAAAATATTAAATAGTTGAATATCTAATAAAAATGTGTGACTTATCCCTAACATCAGCTTCTGTACAGCCTCTGTTCTCTGGAGAATTTTTTTTTCTTAAAGGGATCTGGGAAATTACTGGCCAGTTCGTGCAATGTCTTTTGACGGTAAATTGGTTGAAAGCATTATTAAAGGTAAGATTAGCATGCATATAGAAGTACAAAACCTGCTTGGGGGGAATCAACATGGTTACATGAAGGTAAGTCCTGTTTCACTAACCTTTTAGAATGCTTTGAGAGTGTCAATAAACATGTGGACAGGGACAATCTAGTGGACATTGTTTACTCGGACTTCCAAAGACTCCTGAACAATGTAGCAGTCATGGAAGAAGAGTATGGATCAGTTACTGATTAAAAAATAGAAAGCAGAAAGTAGGAATAAATTGTACATTCTCCAAATGGAGGTATGTAAACAGTGGGGTCCCCTAAGGGTCTGTATTGGGACCAAAGCTTTTCAACTTATTCATAAATGAACTTGAATTCAGTGTGAACAGTGAGGTGAACAACTTTGCTGATGAGACTACAAGGAGATCCATAAGGATCTCTCCAAACTGGGAGAATGGGCATCCAAATGGCAAATGTGGGTCAATGTAAGCAACTTTATGCAAAAACTCCCAACTTCAAGGATAAGCTGAGTTCACATCCACAAGGTGTAGTGATGGTCACCAATTTGGATGGTTTGTAGTAGTCAAATTCATATATAATTAGGCTAAATGGCTACTAGTCCTGATGGCTATACACCATAATATCAGAGACAGAATACCTATGTACACCAGTTGCTGGGGAACATGGGCAGGAGGTTGCCATGGCATTCATATCCTGCTTGTAGGTTTCCTGTGGGCAGCTGGCTGGCTATTGGATGCTTGGATAGATGGACTCTTAACACTATAAAAATGGTTTGAAAATGGTATATGGAATGTGTCATGGGCCTCAACAGTTGTCAGTGCACTTCAATAACGTTATAAAGCAGTATTTATTTATTTATTACATTTGTATACTGCCCCATAGCTGAAGCTCTCTGGGTGGTTTACATAGGATTAAAACAATTAAAAACAGTATACAAAAATTAAAACAGCAAAAACATACAACATACACACAATACACACATACATTTAAAACCGCTACAACAGCCCAAAAAAGCTACAAAAACAAAGAACAAACAAACCCAAGGCTCCTCTGATATTGCCAAATGCCTGAGAGAAGAGGAAAGTCTTAACCTGGCACCGAAAAGATAACAATGTTGGCGGCAGGCGGGCCTCATTAGGGAGATTGTTCCACAATTGGGGGGGGCACCACAGAAAAGGCCCTCTCTCTTGTTGCCGACCTCTGAGCTTCCAAGGGGAGGGCATTCCACAGTTGGGATGCTACAGTAGTGTAGATCCTGCCTTGGTCTGACCCAGCACAGATCTTTTAGTGGTCTTTATGTCGTATATATATGCATCTCACCACTACCCTCACCCACCCCACCCCTTATGCATGTGGTTTCTCCTTTTGGATCAGGACAGTGAACTGTTTGTTTTCCCTATTGCTTTCAGATCTGGTGCATGCCTGTTCTAGGTGCATGAAGGAAATGTTAATGTACACACGTGTATGAAATTTGAAGCAAAAAAAGTTAAGTAGCCTGGGCAAGTTTATGTAACGTACTGAGAGAAAGTTGAGAAGTGCAATTACTCATCACAGAGAAAAAGAGAGTTTCTGGGGAAATGATAAAAATGAAATAGTACTCATTCCAATATTTTACATGCATATTACCAACAAGACAAATGGCCTCTTCTGACAAATAGAATTCTGTGACACTTAAAGTAGTACTTGATTTATGCCCACAAAAATAGTTTAAAAGCGTAAGTCATGTATGTTCCTTATAAGATGAGGAAGGAAATGGAATGACTGTTCTGTAAAAAAAACATTACATTCCTTATAATGTAACACACATAGCTAGTACATTTTTAAAGAAAGAAATAAGCTCACTTAACAGAATCCTTTAACAAGAATGTATACTGAACTTAACAAAGGCGTCACTTGTATCTTGACGTGATTGAATTTTTAATACTGGGGTAGGTCCTGCCGTGGGATCTCAAAAGGGATATCAAGTAGGAAGGCTAGGTTCTCTTCCTTTATGCTTGCAGTGTGGGAGCTACTGCTGAACATCTTTTCATGCTACTGTGGTGACATCAGAAACTCCAGGGTGTGTATATATGGCAGGATATAAGTATTTTAAAATTAAACAAATAGAATCCTTTTTACTCACTTTACTGTATTTACTCACGCTTTTCTCACAGATCCAAGCTTTTTAAAAAAGACTTTTCATTTCATGCTATGGAATAGCAGAATAAAGCAATTATACAAGTGGGGAAATGTGTTTTGTTTAACAAATAATACTGCATTTTCCCTGCAGTCATCTAAAGAACTCATAAACAACTATGAGCGAGGAGCACACAATGAATGCCTTGTGTCGAAAAACTCTTAAATATGTATACCTGCCTTATCTCAAGTCAACAGTTTGCTGTCAATAATTTGTCGGAACACCCTTCTAATTTGCAATGTAAATGTAATGTAAGAAAGAGTAGTATTGTTGCAAAATTCTGCCTGGGCCCACAAGGGCAGCAGAAGTCCCCTCATTTGGCCCTCACAGGCCCAGGAGGACAAACTCATTGCTAGGACGGACCCACGCCCAACTGCTCGCGAGCCTTCAAGAGTGGTCAGTCATGGCTCTGTGCCCTTTGCCCCTTCCTCCCCCCCCCCCACATTGCATTAATGGTGGCCACCATTAATGAAGTGGGGGGAAATACACAATTTTCCAAGGCTATAAAAACAACGCCTAAAAACAATTCAATATGAAAAGTGCTCATCCACAATGTCCCCCCTCACAGCCTAGAATGAATACTGCAAAAGCAGTCCACAACAATTGGGTAATGTTTTACATGTTGATTCATCTCCTTTGGTAAGAAAGGTGTTTCCATTTCCATAGGAAAGGCCCTAGTGATTCTCCATGTCCACATATTTGGATCAGTTGCATGAAATGGATCCCGAGGAGCTGTGAATAAATCGAAAGGCGACTGAAGCATCTTTCTATCGAGTGGTAAGAAGAATGCCACACATCATGTTCACGTGCATAGTGAACATGATAATCCATGTCAAGCCAGGATGCTTTGACCATCTGGGGAGAGAGGTCAGACCTTCTGGGTCGATGCATAACAGTTTGACTTCCAGATAGGCTTTGTGCTGTATCATCCCTTTTCAGTAACTTCTAATGTATTATGAGCTAGAACAGAGGCACATCATCAGAAATGGTGTTAGATTCCAGCACGTTACAATGGAGTATTTAAAGTTGAATACCCCCTTTTATCACAAATACAGGCAAAACGCTGGAGAGAAGAGAAAAGCAAAGAGGATGGAAAAAGTTGAGTCATTGTGCACCCGCTGAGTTTTCTGAACGTGGTAATTTATTCAGTTTTTAGCCCACTGCAAGCTGAAGGGTAATTATCTTATCAGTATGTGTGTTTGCTAGTGCTTAACTATATCGCAGGGAGATTGACAGTTACCTCAAAACAATTTAAAGTTGAGCATGCGTTTGCAAGTCTCACTCCCAGAAAACATGCATACAATACTGGATTATATCAGCAAGCAAAGAAGGAATCTCGATTAGTTTAATCACGCTACTTTTCTCTCTCTTTCTTTTAATCGGAGTGCTCAATATTTCTAGCCATGCTTCCAGATGTAATTAAAAATGCTTTAAAACAGCTAAAGACAGGATTAGTGGCAGGGTAGTAAGTTAAAGTGATGGATGTGAAGCATTAATTTGGAACATAGGTTTAAACAAATTAGGAAAACCAGGCATACCTGGTGAAGATGGAATATAGCATCAGTGATCATTTTTTTATGCTTTTTTTCTCTTGGGAGAGGGCATGGCTCTGCAGTAGAGCGTGTGATTTGCAGGGAGAAGGCTCTAGGTTCAATCCCGGGCATCTCCATATTTTTTTAAAAAATGTTTTTGGGTAACAGGTGATGGGTAATAAATTGTCCTGCCTGCAACTCCAGAGTCCTGCTGCCGGTCAGATTTGATAATAATGGGATAGTTGGACAAATAATAAGGATGGGGAAATCTGCCAGTTTTGTTTTCTCCTATATTCAGGTTTTTTAAATCTCAAATTCTTTCTAGGAAGAACTTAATGAATTTTGGTAAATTATTATCAAAGATGAACTGAAATGAAATTTTCATTCACCTGCACAAGCATAATTCAGTGGGTATAGTCATTCCTAGCATGAAGAAGACCAGGTTGTAGATATGCCCACCATATAGCTGTTAAAGATGAGGAGCCTATCCCCCCCCACACAAAAAAAGAAGAGGCAACCAACCCTAATTAAGAACTAACAGGGTTTAGTACACAGAGATTCCAACCCAGGACTTTAAGAGCTAAGCGTTTAAAGCCCTGGGCCTCTCGTAGACCCAAGCTACACCATTAGAAACCACAGCCTGAAACAGTGCAGAGGGCCTTGAATCTGTCCATTTCAGTTTCTCCGACATACATTTTTTTAAACATCTCAAACATTTTTGGTCTTGAATATGGAGGAATTTAAAATTTTTGGTATAATTCTTCATGAAACCAAAACTGAAATGAAAAAATCAACCAGCCTTAATAAATACTCGTATCTAATATAAAGCAGCAGTGGGCAGACTTAAGGCTTCCGGTATCTACCCCCTACCCCTATTTTTACTAGTAGTTCCACCAACTGGAGCCAAATACAAAATACTGTCAGGGGCTCATGGCAGACATGCACCTAATAGAATTAAGGAAATCAGCCCCCATCCCCACCCCACCCCAAGTACCTAGTTTAATCCCTCACGATGGAACCAACTACCTCATCTGAAAGGAAATTTCCCTCCTCCATTTGAAAGTTTAAATGGAGAGGGAAATATTTGTTACATCTTGAATGTTACCTCAATAGAGATATGATTGTTCGATGTTCATTGTCAGATAGTAGTTAGATGTGGGAATTTTGCTGTGCAGTTTCCAGAAGACTGACTAAACCTCGGCCTTTATGAATTATTTTCTTCATAAGTAAAAATCTAAGAAAGAAGTTGTTGTTTTCTCCCCACATATGATTTTACATATTTTGCTCTGACTAGTCTTTATCTTTTCAGTGATATCCCCTCAAAATATTTCAAAACATTTATGGATTTTCTTTTTTTTTTCTTTTTGGTCAATTTGGGCCCTGATCAAGAAAAGGAGTGACATTTAAAATGGCGGCCTAAATCCAACACACTATTAGTGGAAGAAATTGCAGCTGGTCTCTGCTATCTTTTTCCTTTGGGCAAGTGGTTGCGTAAGTGTAAGTGGACTGCTGTGTAAACCCAAAATCTGCAGGTGGTTGTATGAGCAGAATTGTAGTTGGATTCTCCTCTGGCGCATACTTCAGAACTTGGTTTTCACCAGTGCAACATAATTTGCGTAAGCAGAATGCTCCTATTGGATAGAAACCTATTACATATATTTCACTTTTTATTTATGCATTTATTTATGATCATTAGTATTTATAGGAAGCATGTTCTCTAGGCATCGTAGATTTGTTGTAAAAATAGAAAAATAATACAATAAAATCCAAACAAAAACCTAAAACATGTTTTATTGCAATTAAGCTGTTATGTGTTTTTCAGTGAAAGCTATTCATTATGGACAGCTATTGCGGCTAATCCATGGGAAATTGCATCATGGCATGGGCTTTCCCTGGGCTTTAATTGAAGTATGGGAAGCTGGGAAGGCTGCAGACCACTGGAGAAATTATTGTCTAATGAAAGACAGGACACTCACACATAACACTTGGCCGCCTCTTAACTAAGGTGAGTGCAAGAACAGTGCACCCCAGCCATGAGAATTTCACTGAAACTTTCATCTCCTTTGAAAAAAAGTTTTGAACATAATTTGTTTTATATCATTGGATAAAAATTGTTAAAAAAAGCAGAAGAAAATTTTGGCACAGCATTACATAAAACCTCATAGAAGAAATGCTTTTGTACGGAGATCACGGTGGTTGAAAGTTGAAACAAAAAATGGGTCTGAAGTCATTCAAAGTATTGTTAGTGTCTGCTTCATTGAGTATTCCTTTGAAAAGCACCAGACGGAAAGAGAACAGATGGAAAAATGGCATACTAACATACTTCAATGACCCATAAACACTACCGACTGACAGAAACTGCTGTTTTAGTCAACAAAATCCAAATATGGTGCAATAAAGAGTAGAAGATTGCAATGCACATCACAGCAAAACAAACAGGCAGTTTGTTCCACATATGCATAACACTATGCCTCTCTCAAAACAGTGGAACAAGGTCTGTAAAACTCTTTAAAGGTAATGTAACAGAGCTGATCTAAGGCAAAAGGCTATATGAACCTACCATATGCTGGCTCTGGTTGGTAGCCCTTGAAGTTCTAATTAAAACCAAAGTGGAAATCACAAGCCTGAAATTGACCCACCCCTGTGTTATGTACTGATGTTTTTATGTTGCTTGTATTGAACAGAAGAACAGCGATCTTTACTCTCTACTTCCCCTCATAGTGGACTCATGTGGATAAGCTTTTAAGAATATAAGAGCATAAGAATATAAGAGCATAAGAATATAAGAGCATAAGACGTGCCATGCTGGATCAGACTGAGGGTCCATCTAGTTCAGCATTCTGTTCACACAGTGGCCAACCAACTGTCTACCAGGGACCAACAAAGCAGGACATGGTGCGACAGCACCCTCCCACCCATGTTCCTCAGCAACTAGTGCACACAGGTTTATTGACTCAGATACTGGAGGTAGTACATAACCATCAGGGCTTGTAGCCATTGATAGCCTTCTCCTCCAGGAATTTATCCAACCCCCCCATTTAAAGCCATCCAAATTGGTGGCCATAACCACATCTAGTGGTAGTGAATTCCATAGTTTAACGATGTGCTGTGTGAAGAAGTACTTCCTTTTATTTGTCCTGAATCTCCCACCAATCAGCTTCATGGGATGACCCCGGGTTCTGGTATTTTGAGAGAGGGAGAAAAATCTCTCCCTAGCCATATTCTCCACACTTTGCATAATTTTGTACACCTCTGTCAGGTGTACAATTTAACCTTCCGTCATAGGGGAGATGCTGCAGCCACTTGATCACCTTAGTTGCCCTTTTCTGCCCTTTTTCCAGCTTTATAATTTCTGTTTTAGTTGTGGTGACCAGAACTGTATATAGTATTCCAAGGGTGGTCGCACCATAGATTTGCATAAAGGTAGTATGATACTGGCGGTTTTATTCTTAATTCCTTTTTGTATAATGCCTAACATGGAGTTTGCCTTCTTTACAGCTGCTGCACACTGGGTTGACATTTTCATTGAGCTGTCCGCCACAGCCCCAAGATCTCTTCCTTTATCTTATTAAACTGATCCATCTTTGGAGACTAATTCCTAAATGCTCTGGTGGAGCAATTCCCCTGACACTAGGCTGGTGATTCTGTCAAAGACCTGGTGGATCTATGGCAGGAGTATCCTACCCTTTTTGGCCCATGAACACATTTGATATTTTGAAAACTGTCCTGGCAACCACCATAAATTGCTGTGGGGGGTATGGCTAAGCCCAATTTGTTGGAAGCACTCCCCCATCTCTGTATGTAAGTGGTGTGTGTGTGTGTGTGTGTGTGTGTGCCCCCCTCTCATTCATTGTGACTTGGTGAGCTGCAAATTGTGCAGGTTTGATCTAAATTATCTTTAACCTTTGATTTCTTGAAAGACTCATCCCTCTTTTATTCCAAGGTAAGTAATCATGTAACTAGAAAGGTTTTAAAAATAAATAAATCTCAGATTCATCATTCCATAGATGAGCATAGAGGTTGACCCTAAACAGTATGGAAGGAAGTGGTGATGAAGCATTCTAGAATTCATGATTTGTGTAGAAAGAAGCTATATATTTTCATGTTGTAATAACATCCCTTCAATAAGAAACGCTGAATAGCTCAAGTCTTGTGCTGGGAAGAGAAAACAAACACCCCACTCTTAGCAACCAATTAGTCATATGGAACTTTTTCTCATTCTAATCCTGTATATGGCAAACATTTTGACCTTTTTAACCTTTAAAAACAAACTTTCAATTGAACAACCTCAAAGGAAAACATACCGAGGGCATCTCCCCCTTTTCAATATCCTGCATCCAATTTCCCTTGCAAGAAATGAAGGGGGGATTCAGCCTAAAGCACACAACAGAAGCACCAGATTAATATGCAGTCTGCAATACCCCTTATAAATTCACTGAGTTTTGCTTTAAAAAATAAAATAAAAAAATAAACCTGAAACCTAATGAGGTTCATTGATCAACCTAACATTTCAGCGTTTCCCATCTTTCTTCATTTCTCTAAGGAAATCCTCGATGGGGTTTTAATGGATTGAGTTTTTCTTTTGTATTTTCTTAGCATATGTACACTTTGCTAAATGATTCTAGAACTAGCAAACCAAAGTTGAAAGAAGCATGGCTTGTCACTGGAATGACGAAGTGCTTTGCGGTGGTATTCACTTCCTTTAAGGCAAATTGGCTGCTCCCATTCAGAGGCTGCTGCCACCTACGGATTTGCTCTCTAGTGTTGCAGTGTGGATGGTTCCATTTATTTTCCTGCCCAGCAAAAGTCTTATCAACAGTTGTGTCTGAACTTCAGGTGATCTTCAGCAATACACTCTTTTTAACTTTTCTATACAACTGTTAAAGATACAGGAGCCCTGTCCTCCTTCTCACGTGGTCACTCTAATTTACTGCAAACTGTTTCTCCTAAAATCAGCTGAGAGATGTTGGAGGGCGGGCAGAGACACAGGCTAAACTCCCCCCATTGTTTTGCACAGTGTTGCCCAATGGTAATTCCTACAAGAGTCCTAGTTCCCTGACTTAGTAATAACATGAACTGCTCTTTGAAATCGCTGTCTCCCTCCACCAACATCTGTTTCAGAAGTATGATTGAGGGCACAAGCAGACATTACTTTAAATCTGCATCTAGCAGCTATGTCTTTAATATATTTTACTCATGAGTAGGTGCAGAAGACTGATCCAGATCTTAAAAGCCTCCCTGCCTTTCACATTGGGGTCGGAAACTGCATCAGGATCCTGCACCTACTCTGCTAGACTGAGATGTAAAGTGATGTCTGTGGAGAAGTATAGTTTAATTATGACTAAAACATGCCAATCTCCTACTTGAAGGTGCAACAGCAGAGGAGAGGAGAAGCAGACGCATGAATGCCTTTGGGAAAGAAGCAGGGTGATTTGAAAATTTGCACGGTAGTCTGGATGCAAAGATTAGGAAGCTTTTTTTCCTAAACCCATACACTTATTATTTAATATTTTCTAGCCCACATTTTAGTTTATAGAGTGCCCAGAATGGCAAATCTAAATGCCAATATGTGGCATTTGCTTTTCAAAACCCAAGGAAATTCAATCATTAAAAATACCTGTCAGTTTAAAAGACCAGAAGCTAAGTCTCTTTCACATTGGTTGAAACGCCACTAAACCAGGAGGTTGGAAGCTAAGGCTGATGCCTTATTTGACATGCCCTGTGGTCAGTCATGATGTTGTGCAATGTCTCAAATTGTACTTGCTCACAACTAGAATTGCACATGTTCCACGTTGTCTGGTCCTGTATTGCCGTATGAAGCATGAGAGACTTATTGTATTGCTAGAGGAATCATCCTGTGAGTTGACTCATGCTTGTATTCTTTAAGTTGACCCATGTTTTTACGGGATGAGTTGACAGTGAGAGATGGGAGTCTCCTTCGATGCATAGCAGGGCTATGAATGGTACTGCTGCTAATGACTTGGGATGCTTGTAGCTGTATTTCCTAGTATCATTTGATAGTTATTGTAGGGCTGTATGAGAATTTTGTTTTTGAGAACAAAACGTGCAATCATGTTCTGCTCAAAGCTTCAAATGCGACTGCGAGTGCAAGCACGTGTCCACCAAAAATGTCCGCAACTTTCCCAGTTCACTTTTGCACAGGTATCCTAACTTGCGTAAATTTCTCCTGCAGACTGAATCAGCTCACTTTAGTCTAGAGAGGAAAATTGCACAAATTAGGAAAGTGGCACAAATTTAGGGAAGCTTGCACAAATTACCTGTTAGATCGCCGCTCGATTTGTGCATTTTTTTTTCCAGTTTGCAGTGAACACAAACAGGAACTGGGCACGAGACAAGTGGCAAGGCAATATTTGGAGGATCATGGCAATCTCCAACATCACTGATTTGGCCATCCCTCATATCAGATGATGTTGCCAATAATGGCAAAAATAAAGAAGTTAAAACAAGTTTCAAGGGGGGGGGACTTAATGTGAAGAACATATTGATTCTGAGCAGGAATGGATTGCTAATGATTTATATTAAAGTACTCATGTAGGCCAGTGCCTTTTTCCTTCCTAAAAGATGCTCACAGGGTCTTACACAGAGAATGAAATTAGACAACTGAGCTCACAAACCAGAGCCTACACATCTTTTCTCATGTGAAGTTATGTTCTCTTCAAATTGCATCCTCCCAACAAGTAATATGCTGGAAGATGGTGCTTAACCATATCACTTCTTTTTAACTGCAACATTGTAACATCAAAATTGTTTTATCCTCACCAGGCACTGTTAGTTTCAAAGCAACCACAGATAGGTCCTGAAGTATGAGTATTGCGGGTAGTGGAGGGTGCAAAATAACGAGACAAGACATGAAGTATGGATTAAAAACAGGGCCACTTTATTATTGAATTGCAGTATGGGAAAACCTATGGCGGGCATCCCACTCTTTATTTGGGTGAGCCATTCACCACCCATGAGATGGCGTGATTCCCATGGGCTTGCCCCATATGGGGTAGGGAGGCCTTCCAACTCAACCCCTCCTCACGCCGTTTAGCTCCAAGTGGGTGAAGAAGGTTAGCCTCAAGAGTAAACCTTTTCCCTCCAGCTGAGGCCGTAAAGCTGACAGCTGGGAGCCTCAGGCATTACTCATCACCACAACAGTGCCTGTGAATGCTCACCGTCCCTAACAAATGCTCCGGATGCCTGCCCAAACCTGCCACAGGGAGCGACAATGCACTTGATTAGTCGCTCCCCCCCACCTAAACCTAATGACATCCCACAATACCATCTGCAAATCCTTTAAAAAGAAGTCATTACCAGGGTCAGACAAATGGACCCCATCCGGCCTAAAAAGCTCCCTCCGTGTTAACGCAATTGCAGGATGTTGAATACTATAATCTCCATGTTTAATTAATTCCTTAAAGATCTGATTATTAACCTTCTTACGGACCCTTTCCATGGCCCCTTGGTCATTGCCCTCTCTCCAGTTGAGGCGAGGCAACAAGCATGACCAAACTATCACCACACCGGGCCAACGCAGCTGGATTGTTTCAAAATTGGCAATCGCTTGCATGATAAGGGCTTTGCCTTTAAGCAAACCCAAATCGTTGCTGCCCAAGTGAATGAGTAAAACCTGTGGGGTGACACTGGCCACACGCTGCTGGAAAAAGGTGGGCAGGAGGCGCTCCCAATGCATGCCACATTTTCCAAGCCACTGGATGTTGGCGTGGCAGCTCAATCCCAGCTGTGTCCCAAAGCTGGATCTGGAAGCCCTCTGACTGGCCCAGAAGATCATGCTGTGCCCACAGATGATCACACGCACCAGGGGGAAGCCCGCACAGGAATCTAAAACCACACACGGAAATGTTAGCCCCATGCAACATCTGCTAAACTGGCTGTCTAACATACGACTGGTATGCTCTGGACTGCCATCTACCCACTGACTGTATTTGTTCTGCGGAAAACCCAATGGAAGCAGCCATGAAGGCCGCCCCTATGCGGAAGGAATGAGTGCCGAATTGGCAATTATCAAGTCCAAGGGACTGTAGGGCCTTCCTTGTAACTGACCAGAACTGGAACTTTGATAAAGGTGTTAGGTCCTGGTGGCAAAACAAATAACTGCTACTGCTGCCACGGAATGTAAGAAAAACAAGTAATGCCTTAACTGGGCACAGCTCAGCGACCGGTGCTGGAAATAGGGTAACCATTCTCCCTTTACCTTGCTGATCAGTTTTAGAATATCTAAGATGCAAGGTAATACTCTGAGATGAGACCTGTGCATCCTTCATTTGTAACGCTCGCTCCGACGAATCCCCCTTGGAGAGGGCCACTAGTTCAGATATTCTGAACACACCAAAAAAGGCTGTCAACGCAGCTGCCTGAAAAAGTGCCGCCTCATATGATGAATGACAAAGGGATGGCCACAACGCGTCCAAACCCTTACGAATGTCAGGAGACAGTGGTCGCCTAGCATCCGGCATCCTGGGTGATGTCCTAGTCCAGCCCCTTAGCACCCTACGCACTCTGAAATCGGATGTAATGTCGCCAAAACCCTGAATTTTTGACAAAAAGGAAAGGGCAGTAAGTTTGCCAGAAATGGTTCCAGCAGATAAGCCACACCACCATGAAGCCATGCAAAACTGCAAAATGTGCTCCACAGGAATGAGCCAGAGCTGCTGCAACTGCATAACCACTCTGAAAGAACGAAACTCCCTACCTGCCCTTGTGTATGCACCTCGAGTGCTAGGTGCTAAGGATAGCCAAGTCGCCCGCTGCACTTCGTCCTGCCAATCTCCCAGAGAGTGGATGGCTTTGCTTCTGGAAGTGGCCTGGCCCAAGGAGCCAGTTCCTGAAACCTCTGGACCTGCTGACATGATAAGGTGTCAGCAATGGGATTTTCTAGGCCTGGAACATGTCGCACTCTGAATAGAATATTATGGCGAAGGCAATGTAATGTGAAGGCCCTGCCTAACGCCATGACTCTAGAACTGCGAGATGACAATGAATTGATCACCTGAACTGTTGCCATGTTGTCACACCAAAAATGCACAACATAAACATGCATCTCGGCAACCCACAGATGCACAGCCATGTATATCGGAAATAATTCCAAAAACCTGAGGTCCCTGCATACATCAGAGGTGAGCCAAGAAGCAGGCCACCTCTCAGCACACCAACGGTCCTGCCAGATGATACCAAATCCCATAGCACCTGACGCATTGGAATGGATTTGCATCTCGGCTTCTAATAGCAGATCATGTCTCCAAAAGGAAATGCCATTGTATTCCTCCAAGAAACTGAGCCACACGGTGAAGTCATCTCTAATTGCCTTTGTGACCCACGCCTGATGATAGGGGCGACTGAGGCCCTCAATGGCAGCAAACAATTGCTTAATGAAAGCTCGGCCGGGAGCTACTACTCTACACGCAAAATTAAGGTGACCCACTATGGATTGCAGCTGTAGTAATGTGACCTTCCTGGCATTAATAATTTCTACTAATTTGCCGTGCAAAGCAGATAACTTATCCTTAGGCAGTCAAAAACACTGCTGGATAGAGTCCAATTCAATGCCTAGGAAATTAATGATACTAACAGGTCCCTCTGTTTTCTCATGTGCCAATGGAATGCCCAGCTCCTCATTTAATTCCTGGAACTCTCTTATCAAGCTGGCACAGCACGCGGTGTCTGGGGCCCCAGCAAACAGGAAGTCATCCAAATAATGGATGCAATCCCGTGAACCTTGATCGCAAGGCCCATTCCAAGAAAGAGCTGAATCGTTCGAACATGGCACAGGAGATGGCACATCCCATAGGAAGGGCCCGGTCAATAAAAAACTGCCCATCAAAACTGAAACCTAACAAGTCAAAATCCTGAGGGTTGATGGGCAAAATGCAAAATGCAGACTTGATGTCACATTTTCCCATCAAAGCTCCCTGGCCGCATCTACGAACCATTGCCACTGCTGCATCAAAAGAGGCATACCGCACAGAACAAAGATGATTCAGAATGGAATCATTAACTGAACTACCTTTTGGGAAAGACAGGTTATGTATTAACCTGTATTCCCCAGGCGCCTTCTTGGGCACAATGACCAATGGAGACACCCAAAGGTTGGGAATAGGAGGAGCATCAAAAGGGCCCAAAACCCTTCCAACCTTTACCTCATTGACAATCTTTTCCCGGACCAAAGGTTCCAAGAAAGAGATTGATTTTTGGTTCTTTGCAAACATTGATTCTCTGGGACCCTGAAAAGGAATGTGGAAACCCACAGTAAAACCTTGTTCTAATAATAATAATAATAATAATAATAATAATAATAATATATTTATTTATTTATCACCCGCCTCTCCCAACGGATCGAGGCGGGGAACAACACCAAACACAAAATACAAAAACTGATTAAAAGCAGATAAAACCAGTACATCATTAAAACACCAATAAAACACCAATAAAACACTTTAAAATTCATCTGTGTAGGCCTGCCGGAAGAGATCAGTCTTTATAGATCTTTTAAATTCCTGAAGACTAGTATCGCGTCCAAGTGCTTTGGATACAGTGCCAGAAGATGCCTCAAAGACCCAATCTTAATTGGGCTGGGACCATTTGGGAGGAGACTGCTGCCCCCCAGGCTTCCTACCTCCTTGTGTGTCCCTGCCTCTACCTCTTCCCCCTCTAGTCCTAGGACAATTGGAGGCTGGGTGTTGACCGGTACATATCGGGCATTCGTGCCGATACTGGCATAGTGGCCAAGTACAGTTGCCCCTAGCACTGTACTCCTAGCAAGGCAGGCGGGGTTGAACCCCCTGCCCCCCACTCTCCCCATACGAGGATGCGGGTTGATGTTTGGCCAATATATGTCCACTATCAGCCCTTTCCCCAAAACCTGGCCTAGCTGGCATCATAAATTGAAGCCACAAATCATGGTCTTTGACATCCCATCGAAGGAAATGATCAAAGGTGGCCCTTTGGTGGAATGACTCATCATACACGAGCCAAGCTCCACCCTCATATTCAGAGAACACTCGATAAATCATATCGAGGTATTTGGTGAGGATGCAACTGCGCTCGGGAAAGCGCTGCTGCACAACACCCATGTATCTAAAGAAACTGGGGAGCCAATTGGACCAAGTCCTGGCTACCCTTCTTGCCAAATCCTTTTCCGCTGCTTTTTCCTTTTCTTTATCCTTGGGTTCCTGAAAAAGCAAAGAAAAAACATCAACAAAGTCTCCCTTCAATATCTTTTCCCTAGTTGCCAGTAGAAGGTGATAGCCCAATGGGGCTGATGTGCTACCGGTGGGAATGGCCTTTGGAAAAAAAACGGCTGTACAAGGCAGGAATGCAAAATTTAAAACTAACAACTCAGTTGAACCCTCCTTCCAGTGGAGATTGTCCGGTCCTCCACAGAATCCGGCCTATATGGCCTGTATTCACAGGTGCCTTTGCAGCACCTAGAAGCTGTATTGCAAAATATCACAGGTGCCCAGTAGAGCCCTGCCACAGCACTCCCAGCAAGCCTAGCCAGGCTCTATCCTGCTGGGACCATCAGTCCTCCGCAATTGGAGGCCTAACGGCCAAAGAATACAGGTGCCCCACTGGCGCCCAGCCTGAGCCTCATCCCACCACAAGCCTTGAAGCCCAGCTGGGCTTTACTCCCATGGAGACCGTCCGGTCATCCGCAAAGTCGTAGGCTTAACTGCCAAAGAGCCTCAGCACCCCAGTATCCCCCTGCTACCACTTTTCTCAGCTGCAAAACCCAGCCGGGCTCTACTCCTGCAGGGACCGTCTGGTCCTCCGTGAAACCTGAGGCCAAACAGCTGAAGCTAGGGGCCTCTTCAGTGCCGCAGGGCACCCCGTTGCAGCCTCTCCCCGCTGCAGCTGTCCCCAGCTGAGCCCAGCTGGGCTCAACCCCCGCGGGGACCATCCGGTCCTCCGCAAAACCTGAGACCAAACGGTCGAAGATTGGGATCCTTCTTGTGCTGAAGACGCCTCCTCTCCACTCACTGCCTCAGCCAGCCGCCTCCTCCTCTTCAGCGCCTGTACACATCCTCAGAACTCGTTGAAGAGCTCGTGGCGCAGGAGCCAGCCGAGCAAGCCGCAAACAAAAAGAATAGGCCAGGGGGGAGGGGGGAGTACAATATATACTCACTCAGTACAATATATACTCACCACCAGGGAACTGACCAATGGGTGGCTCCCGGAGCGCGTCCCGTCTCCCCACCCCCACCCGCAATGTCTTTCGCACACCCAGGCGAGCCGGGTGCGAAGAAAATGCCCTTGGTGGAAATCTCAATGTGGTGGAGAATGAATACTTTTTTCTTTCAGACTCCCAACATATTCTATCCCAAAAAAAGTGTCTCGGATTTCAAAGCAACACCCAATATCTTGCAGCATAGTTGCTGGTGGAAATCTCAGGTGGTCTTGAGTTATTTTCCTTTTGGCTTATTCATCATGGTGCAATTCAAAATCCAGAATAAAAGACTCGAACTCTCATGTAATTCAGTCTTACCACAGAGCAACAATAACAAAACAGAATGAGGATGTTGAGGATGTGCTAGAAGAGGCAGGATTGTTCAACCAATCCTGGCAGTTATTGATGTAAGCAAGGAACAGGCATGGATCAACTCACATTGTTTTTGTCAATGTTGTATGGTTTTATTGTGTTTAGTTTGTTGTGCCCCCCACTTTGGGATTATTTTATCATGAAAAGAGGGTAATACATCTCATCAAAATATGTGAGTCAATATTTGCATATTAGCAGAGGAAATATTTTCACCAGGATAACAGAAAAGCTATATTGTTAGGAGGAAACAGGTGACGTTCTGCTACATTGATTTCTTATTCACTGGGCTAAGTCTTTCTCCATGTTCCCACATGGTTCTAGTCACCATAATGCCATGTCCCCAGGCAGTTCCAGTTGCTGAATCTCCCATTGGAAACAACATTTTTACTACTACTTCTAAATTTGAACGTTGGGATTCCTGGTAGGGATGTGCACTGACCCCCCGGATCGGATCGGATAGCGGATCGGAATCGGACCGGGGGGGTCGGATCGGATCGGATCGGAGCCACTTTATTGCAACATTCACTTCCACTTTTTCAAAATTAATTCAAATGAAATCCTCTCCCACTGTTTCCCTGTTGACCCAACAAACTTGCAAAATAATTGTTTGGTGTCTCACACCAATTATGCTTGTCAATTGCTGTACTTACGCATTGTGGGGAAAGTAAGGGAGCCCACGTAGGGAGCCTTTTTCTCATCTGTATAGACTTCAGTTCAAGAAAAATGGTTAGGGTTGAAATGCCCTTGTTACTGACTCTATTTATAATCTGTTCCACCCCCACCCCAGGAGAGTAGTCTTGCTCATGAACTATTATTTAGCATTACAATCTGATCACTTAAGAATAATAAGAATAGAACAAAATCTTTGAACATTGGCTACCATTCAGCGAAGCTGCTGCACACATGGAAGAAGATGTAGGAAACACCAAAGTAGTCACGTAGTACATCCTCCGTAGGCTTAATCTGAATAATCAGAAATCCTGTCTTTTCTTCCATACATAGAAGAATTCATTGATATGGCATTGAATATATATAATCTCATACAACTTTGTACCATTCTTGGGCAGCACATTTATGAATTTGGAATGTAGCAATGTCCTCAACTTAGCACTCAAAGTACATTGACGGTGCAATCCTACACATAACTCTCCAGAAGTAAGTCTCATTGAACTCTGGCGATTACTTCTGAATATACATGTGTAGGATGATTGCACTCCTAAGGTCCATTTATTTATCTGGTATTTAATTATTTAACTGTGAGCTCATTTCTGGCACATGCAAATTTCATGCTGACCAACATTAAATACATTTTCTTTCTGATGCCCCTCTGTAACAACTGAGAACGAACCTGCTTTGTTTATTCCTATTAGATCTATGAAAGTGACAGAATCCCACGAACCAATAAATGAAAAAGTAAATTTCAAATATTGCATTTAAGAAGGTAGATGCATTTATTTTCCATGGCCAGCCTGGGATTAAAACATGGAGAAACTAGTAACATAAGCCCAAGGGGACTTTAGACTTTTCATTATCAAATAACAGTGCCTAGCAGGCTTTAGTTTTTAGTAGCGACACCACACCTGTCATCTAGCTGAAGCTTCAGTTCCCATATGGCTTCTATGAGTATGTTAAGGGCTGCAATGTACCTGCCCTTCAAAAGATATTTCCGCAAGTGTCCTTGTTTATCATTGATAAATGCTGATTATCAGGATGGGTCACAATATGTTTAAAATCAAGCAAGCTTCATAGATGTGCATTTTTGGAATCCCAACTTTTTGGACCAATGTACCACTGTCAGTCCTTGCCATTTCTTATGTGTCACCATCTGCTACATCCTATTGACTTTCCAATTCATCCGGCTGGGAATTCATAATGGAGGCTGGGTCAGTCTGCTTCCTCTGGCCAGCTGCTACCATTTTGGATCCCCCTGTAGTGCAGGAATTCCTTTGCTATCACAGAGACGAACTCTGTTGTAGGAGTTGCAGCAGAAAATGTTTCACTTTGTTCTTACAACTTCGTTCTTACATGGCATCCTAGAAGACAGAGGAGCCCCATGGCTGATGGTATAGGATCCATAAATCTCTAGAAATTTCTGACAATATTGCATTCTGTCAGAAGCCGACTTTGTCAGAGGCAAAAGGTCTGGTTCTAACCACTACTGGCAGAAGTGCATATATTAAATGCTATAATCATCTGAAGATAAACAGATGGCTCCTATTCAAGCAGGGCAAAGGAGTGATTATACACATCTGCACAATACCAATAAACACTAATATATCCAGAAGCAATTGGCTGCTCTTTCAGAGCAAAGCCAAAGCTTGTTCATCATTATATTTTTGTTGTTTCTGCATTTGATTAATTTTACATAATAGCATGCAGAAAGGATATGGCTATCTCTGATGGCTGAAACTATCCAGTGTGGTTCATCATTTAACCAACAGATTTTATTCCCCTCAGATTTTGTGTTAACATTCATCTGCCTTTTCATAAGATGCTTGTCATATTAGTAGTTCCTGTTTCTTGAAGAGACTGACCAACACCTGCCACGAAGGGTAGGCTAGGATCACACCTCATCTGGCTAGCCAGAAGTACAGCTCACAGATTAAAAATGGAATGACATTCCCTAGAGTCTTATGCTCACCTCCAAAAGTACATGCACTGGCATCTATTTACACTCCAAAATATGGCATTCACACTTCTTCAATGCACAGACATCTGAACCAGATAGACAGTGGCATTGATGAGTTTTAGTGGATTCCACTGCTCTTTTCCAAAACAGAAACAAAGAAAACTCACTCCCCAAAACTTTGGTCACTCACACTTTCACTCCAAAGGGATATAATGAAGAAAGTTTCTGTTGATAACTAACAAAGTCTGTTATTCTATATGTACCTGCCAGACACTGAGGTCATATTATCTACAGTACAGTCCGCATCCTTACTAAACTGCCATTCACAGGATTTGGGGACAGGAGACAAGATACTTAAAATGGTAGTATAAATATCAGTATTAAAAAACCCAGATTTGCAGAGGCCCCCTACTGCAAAGGCCCCCTACTTTTCATCCATAATACAAGCACTGCAAAGAACCATATGTGCCAGTCATTCCACAGACTACAATGGGAAAGTCCTGGCTGAAATTTTAAGCCTTAGCTCTTGGGTCATGTCCTTTAGGCCTTCACACCAATTAATATGGAAATAATATTTGTCCAAATCCAAGAAGCTTGATGAATTCCAGTTTCTGTATGGATTATTTCTTTAAAGCCAAAGTTGTACAGAACCGGAATGAGTTTGACCTAAAAAAACCAACAATCTTGGTGAGAATGACAGTGACAAAAATGTATACAATTATTCTTCTTCAAAAATGGGGGAACAATATTGCAAATTAGTCCATTGAATATAAAAACTCTCTATGTCAGAGGTGGGAAACTGAAGGAGGTCTGCAGGCCATTTTCAGCCCTATCCCCAGGCTACACTCCAAGGGGTTACAGAGTGCTAGAAGGGATGAATTTAGCTTGCAAACAAGCTAAGTTTGGCCCTTCTAGTGTTCTGTAGTGAAAAAAGCACCATTTCCCCCCCCCCCAAAAAAAAAACCTTTTCCCTGGAACCACATTTGGCAGAGAGCAGCAGGGACCACACCTGGGAACAATGGAGCCACATGAAGCTGTTCGATTTGTATTTGATGATATCTGTGTGGTGGAGAGAAGGGGTTCATTCCCACAAACTGTGTCCCAACTTTCCAGAATCCCTCACTCTAAAAAAAAGTCCTGTAGTTGTGCTAGTAGTACTATGGTCTGATATCCAGAATGAGAACCCACAGAGGCTGAGAAATACGATGAATGCAACATGGAAGCCTAGCAAGAAATTATTACTGTACATTGTTTACAATCACTGCTATCCTGATGGCTGTATGAGATTAACTGCGAGTGATGTGAGAAATGCTTTTCACTAGACTTACTGATCCAAAATCTAATTAATAAGATATACTTTCCCTTCTAGCACTGACAAGGTTGAGAGGGTTGACTTCTCCAATCCAAAACAAAAAATAATGCCAGGCAAGGCTGGGTTGGGGGCATGCAGGCAATTTCTCTGTGCTAGAAAGAGTCATTCATGTGTGTGTGTATGTGTGGTGTTTGGACCAGGATTAATATCATTTTGCCATATTAATTAAAAGCCAAGGATAGCATATTTGAAAGGGTTGATATAACTGAAGACCTCCCAATGGGCCCTAAACATTTATTTACTCCTCTTCAGCAAAATTAGCTATTACACTCATAGAAGACTAAGAGTGTTTTCAGAGATGAAATATTTTAATTGAAATGGTGTCATGATGAAATTGTCTCAATTCAATTTCCTGGAGAAGGACAACAGGGCCCCCACCCAACTCCATATACAGAAGCCAATTGGACTGGTAGATGAATTTTTCACTGGCCGTGGGACAGCTTCCTCTACCATTCCTGAGAGCAGTGGGTTAACGTTTGAGCTGTAAGTAGAGATGTTGAAGGCATCTGCCTGGGGGAAGAAGCTCACTAACCTTTAATCAGATAACCCCCACCCGACTTTGGCTCGCTTTTCCATGAGCTGGCCTGACTCAATCTGCAACAAGTTGGGCCAGTTTGTGGATTACTGGTTTATTACTATATTATTATTATTATTATTATTAATAATAATAATAATAATAATGTTACAACTTTTAAATGCCTCCTGAAGACATACCTTATTACACAAGCTTTCCCTGGTTTTTAATGTAGCTTGTTTTATACTGCCTTTTTAACTTTTTGGTGTTTACATTTATATCCGTGTTCTTATCATTTTTAACTGTGCACTGCCCAGAGAGCTTTGGCTGATGGGCAGTATAAAGATATAATAAATAAATAAATAAATATTATTTTAAAAGCAATTGATGTGAATTGCAGCTGCAGTTTGCACAAATTGCTTTTTATGCAAATAAAAAGAAAACTGAAAAATGTCCTAGATTTTGGGAATAACCCATGGCTCAGCTTGTAAATGTAAGCTGAGTAGGCAATGACGCAGAAATCCAGTGAGCCCCAAAAGGGCTATATTTCACAGCAATGGACACCCCTAGGTGCAGGGCCACATAGGTTCGTCCTACAACACCTACAACACTATCACCACCAGTATAAGCCTGAGGGACCCACTTCATTCTGCCTAATGGTAGGTATGTGAACACACATATTTCAGTATATCACAGGGTAGGCTGTTAAAGTTGCAGGCACTATACTGGAGTGACCATATACAAAAAAAGGCAGGGCCCCTGCAACTTTAACTGTTGTGATGAAGAGGGAATTTCACCAGGAACTAATTGCATACAAATGACACTGGCTGAAATTCCCTTTTCTCTACAACTGTTAAAGTTACATGAGCCCTGACCTGGATTTTATCTGGTCACCCTATCACAGGGTGCACACACAATTCTCTGAAACACTGACCTCTTGGAATGGTGGTTTCCTGTTGTCCTAAAAGGAGGAACTTTTATGAAGAATGAATGCCTGAGAGGTAGTATTTCTTGCTGACACATGCTGCTGCTAACATGAGGTATGTAGAACAAGGGTGGCTCACCATGGAGAATAAATACATTCAGTTTTTAAATATAATTTCTATCCTACAGTTCCACTACTTCAGTTGTCAATGTCAACTCATACCGATAAGCTCTTTTTTCCTATGGAAAAAGCACCCATGCTTGCTGACTCCCCCCTCCCCTCTCTCTTTCTCTCTGGGCCAAACTAAATGTTCTACAAGCATAGCGTTTTTAGAAGGAGCCTTTCCTCCACTTTTTTTTAACCCCCCATGAGTTGTGTGTGTGGAATACTGGGATGAAAATAGGAAGGGGGAAATGTAACACCCACCTCCCAGAATGCCATGGTCCAAATCTGAATTTGGGCTATGTGCACTTACTCTGAAGTCAATCAATCAAATATGCGCCATAACCCCTATATCAGGCATGTTACATAAACCGTTCTCACTCAGGCCAAGCGCCACCACTTGAAAAACCTGAGGGAGGGTTAAATAAAACCTTCCCCCTAGCTATGAGGGAAAAAGGTTTAATTTAGGATCTTCCTGTAAAATAAACTGTGGGTATAATCTGGTGTGTGTGTGTTGAATAAAGGTAGGGCAGGCAAATAAGGCCAAGCAGACACTTGGTATTTGGTAGCTAACAAATCAATAATAAGTTTATTTTAGTTAACAAAGTTTTAATTCAGAATATAATATCTTCAAAACTGCCTAAACTAAACTCTCCACACTAATCCCAAGTCCCTAGAAAACTAAACTCCTCTCACTCCACAAACAAACACCAAACAGCCTCCAAACTCTTATCACACACTCTACAGTCAATCAATCAATCATGCTTAGCTCTGCCATGTGTAGTTAGAAGAATGTTTTCTTTGACCCCAATTCTCTTTGTTTCTGTAAAAGTTGAACCCTAAGTAGCTTGGTATGTTGCTTCAACCCCTTAGAAAGGTTAACCACCAATGCAGATGCCTGCATACAGCCTCATGCAGAAGCATGATCCTATGCATGTTTACTCAGAAGTACTTATTCCCAAGTTATGGCGCATAGGATTACAGTTTTATTCACAACTAAGTTTTTAATAGATATTTTTTCAACTACTTTCTAAGTGTCATTGCATTAGGGGTTTTTGTCTCCCTCTCTCTAAAATTCCTAAGGCTGTATTCTATTTTGTATGTTTCTTTAATAAGACATGAGATTTTTTTCCCTATTTCTGCTGTTGCTATTGCCAATCACACTCTAGTCTGTGAAGATTTCTTATAACAAAATTGTAAGAAGTGGCAACCCAGGTCATATTTTCAATTTTTTATTTTATTTTATTTTACTCAGACTTAAAAGTTAGAAATATGTTCCACATCTAGGTTTCAGTTCCTGCTTCAGTTGCGAAGGTCTAATATTTGTTGCACAGGCAGAGTCCTAAAGAGATCATTCCTGTTCCTTCTGTTCTTTTTCTTCTTCTTTTCCCGCATGTAAGAAAGTTCCAGTAAATAACTTGTTCAAGGGTGAGCTCACACAATCATTTCCCGCAGCTTGCAGTGACTTTACTGCCACCTTGTAGTGGAGATCTATGTGTTTTTGTGAATATGTTAATCTTAGCTTCAACTATCCCACCACCATGCCCCAATCGGATACAAAGTTTGTATGTGTTGTGGGGGGCCTTGATTTACAGTGCAAAAGGGGCACATGGGCAAGGGAGGTTCAGTACTACCCAATCCCCCACCACCTTTTTATTTTAAATTGCCTTCCCACTCACAGGCTGCTTTGGATGTGATTGGGGCAGACCTGTGTCACTTGCTTGGCCCAGAGAATGATATATTATGCCCTCTAGTGTAATATTGTCTTATGGGATTTATGTCCTGCTTGTGGGGAGGGGAGAAAGAGTCTATTATTACCTCTTTTACTTCAAGCTTCCTATAATTGTCATATATATGAGATCCAGTGTGGTGTAATGGTTAAACTGGGTTCTAGTCCCCATTCAGCCATGGAAGCTCACTGGATGATGTTGGGCCAGTCACATTGAGACTATCTACACTACTGCTTTAAAACAGTTTAATACGGTTTATAACTGTTTTGAGAATTGTTGGGACCCACGTCTTCAAAGTGGGCCCCAACACGTCTTCAAAGTGTTCTATCCTGCATGTGTAGATAGGCTCACTGACTCTCAGTGAGCCTATCTCTCACAGACTTGTTGTGAAGATAAAATGGAGAGGAGGGGAGGCTTACGGGTTCCTTGCAAGAGGAAAAAGGGTGGCATATAAATGTCATAATAAATACATATGCCTTCAGTTAGTTATGGAAGAGAAAACTGTTTGTCCATCAGCGAAGTTGATCCCCAAACCCAATCCCTGAGATAATGGAAAGGAATGGACAAGAGGGAGAGTGTCTTTTAATCCATTTAATGACCCATTAAAGGTATGGCTATGGACATATATGTGTGTGTATGTGTGTAAGCTGACTCAACAATCCATACTGGAATGCACAATGGAACTATTCCTCTCCAAAAAAATTCAGACTTGTAGCAATGGATTCCACTCTTCCTTGATGAAGACACTATACTGACACATGCTATTTTTAAAGTCATTCTTGTCTGCTTCATGTCACCATCTTTCACTTTATCTCATGTCAGGAAGGATCCTTTGGTGTCTGGAGTTCTTTCAGACTTGAAGAGCTGGGAGGCTGCAGGGAATTCTTGCACTGTTCATTTCAGGCAGCATATCCAAGTCAGTGGAATTGTCACCTGTACTCATTCATTCATATTGTACAGGGTGCCTGAATTAATCATACAACCATGAGGCCAGAAAGAACATAGAGTCCCACCATAAAATCAGGATTTGCTCCAATTAAATATGAATGTTTATCCAGCCTGCTCTTAGTGACTTGATGTACTGCCTCAAATATTATAGCAGGATCAGCCTTTCAATGAAACTAATTAAATTGTTGCCAATATCAGTGGTTCTGCAGGGGCAAACTAATGTTCCTTCCTATCTAGCATTTATTCCAGGAAATTTCTGCATGTCAAGCTCAGACTAGCAACTCCTTTTAGATTTTATTCCTTCATACTGGTAGGGTTGTATAAGAAATTAATTTCAGTTCATTTTTTACCAGGATTTACCCAGTTCACACCTCTCGGAACCAATTGCGAACTCATACATAATCTCCAGTCAAAGTTCATATATCTCTGACCTTGCTTTTAGACTAGACTAGATTAGACTACTGTAATGTGCTCTATATGGGGCTACTCATGTGTGTGGTTTGGATGCTGCAGCTTGTGCAGAACAAAACTGCTAGGGTGCTCACTGGAATGCCTAGCTCTGCCCACAGAAAACAGGTGTTAAAAGAACTGCACTAGCTGCCTGTTAGCTACCGAGCCAAATACAAGGTTATGCTATTATCCTAGAAAGCCCTAAACAACTTGGGACCAGAATACCTAGCAGACCACTTTCCCTTATATACACCTGGACGACAACTATGATCCTCAGAGGAGGTCCTACTGGCCATTCCAAAATGAACATAATGTCGCCATGAAGAACCTCGACAGCGGGCCTTCTCTGTAGCAGCACCCACCCTCTGGAAAACCCTCCCTCATGCAGTTCAGGAGAGGGAAAATGTAATATCCTTCAAGCACCTCCTGAAAACATATCTTTTTAGATAAGCTTTCCCTAGACTGTAACTTGTTCTGGTTTCATATCACATTTTTTTAAAGTTTAAAATTTTAAATCTTGATTTTTGTATACTATTGCTGTTGGGCAGTATAAATATGTCATAAAATAAATACATAAAAGCATATTTTGGGGTACAAAAATAATTAAAAATGCATACATTTGGAAAATGTGCATAACGAATTCAAATTTTTGAAAAATGTGCAGAACCATGCTTTGATCAATGGGGGGAGAAATGTGGACATTTTAAAAATGTACACAATCAATGCATACATTTGGGGAAATGAGCATAAAATACACTCAAAATGTTAGTGTGAAAAAATAGTCAGAGCTTGCAGTCTATATCGATAGCTGTTAGAATGAGCTTGAGGTGGAGTTTGGAGGACTTTGGTGAGCTCATGTTTTGCTGATTTGCACATCTTTAGGTACAGGCACCAAAGAAACCCATAGTGCTCTAACGCATTAGTGTTGGCATGAAAATCTGCCTAGGCACGTACTACAGTTTTGCCCCAACATTACAGTTCTGCCCCCCCCCCCCACCCGCTGTATTAATGGCGGCCACCATTAACACAGCAGGGGAAATGCACGATTTCCCCAGCCTTGGGGAAATCACATCCCCCCCACCAATTGTGGCCTTAAAAGCCTCTTAAAACCCTGCATTAAGAGGGGCTTTAGGGCCCCGACTGGTGTGGGGGGAAGGCAAATCACACTTTCTGGGCCTCTGGAAAATGTGTAATTCCCCTGCACACTTTCAGTGGGGTTTTGCCATGGTGCATCTGAAAGGAGGGAGTGCATCTGAAGGAAGGAACCTGACACCAGGAGCCAGCCTGGCAGAGCACTCGATGAAGCACACTTTCCGGGCCCCCGGAAAGTGTGCTATTACCCCAGAACGCCATTAGTGTTGCTGGGGAAATTGCACTTTCTGGAGGCCCCAGAAAGTGTGCTTGGCTTCCTACTACCCCTGCTAATTGTGACCTTAAAGGCTCTCTAATGACATGGTGGGGGAATTGCGCAGTTTCTGGAGGCCCCAGAAAGTGTGATTTGCCTTCCTCTCCCACACACCAATCGTGGCCTTAATTTAACAGGGCCTTTAAGGCCATAATTGGTGTGTGTGGAGACATGATTTCCAATAGGCTTTCCCCCTCCACTCTAATGTTGGCCAATTTCCCCAGCCTTGGGGAAATTGTGTGTCTCTCCACCCGGTGAACTGATGGGTGCCTTAAAGGAGTGGGCGGTGGAGAAACACGATTTCCCCAATGCTGAGGAAAATGTGTATTTTGCACAGCAGTGGGGGGAAAGGACAAAGGGTGCTTGAAGGTCAGGGCAGAACTGAGTTCTACCCAGACTTGCACCCCCTTTGTCCTTTGGCAGCGATGGGCAAAAATCCATGGGGGCCTCTTCTACCCTCCTGGGCCTATGTGGATTTCCCCCCCATCGTTATAAGTGAAGGTTACATCACCACCACCACCTGCCAATCCAGCTATCAGTTTTGGCTACAAATCATAGTGTTCAGCCTAACCTTGGAGATCAACACCGCCTTTGCTTTTTTCTTATACTTGGATATCTTAAGTCTCTCTCCCTCCAGGGGATCATTTTGGGACCAGATTTCATCCAGGAATTCTGCCCAAGGTCTTTCTACCATTGTCTCAGGTACATCCTCAATTGAAAGTGCTTCAGGATGCAATCTGTTCTGCCTCTTCTGCAAGAGTTTCCAAGGTGATGTGGTTCTGAGAAGCTGTTGGGACAGACTGAGTGGGCAAAGGTCCCTTGTGTGTGCGGAACCCTTTAAGTACAAGCAATATACTCACTAAAATGGGCCATTGTGTTTTGGATTCAGGTGTAAATCAAGTCAAGAGCTTGATAGAAATGGGATAGAAATGAAGTAAATAAATAAAATAAAATCTTTCTCCTTCCTTCAATAAAATGCCTAAAGGGATAAAAAGTACACTTAAATCTCATGCTGGGTATTGTCAGTGAAATCAATGCATTGTTGACAGACCAAAGCGAGCCTGTACTTTATGAAAATACAATAAAAATGCATACATTGGGTGGACACTTGGTTTACTCAGGTGTTCTATCCCTCTTTGTGGTACAATTCATCATGATGATTAATTAGCTGTAGTTACTTTACACCACGTATAAGAGACAAGTTTTTTTTTTCCTCTCCAAAAGCCCTGCATAAATATAGAATGTAAGTGATTGTGTTAACATTATTTTCTGTAATGCTAGTGAGACCTTTTTTCTGCACCCGTAAATGTTTTTTTCCCCGTCTAAATGGAAATACAAGAGCAAAACCAAATAAGTGTTCCCTGAGAACTGGAAAATAATATGTAAATGCCTTTAAATGCATTTTCCCATTCCCTTCCTTGCTGAAAACACTTTTATGACAGCCATGGTAAAACACGTGAACAGCTTCCAGCTCCTTTAACTATCAGTCATTTCTCTCTTTCTCTTTCTCTTATTCCTCTTCCTTTTCATTATCCTTTGGTTTCCTGCAGATGGACTTGCTGCTTCTCCTGTGCCCTGAGAAAAGCAGAAGTCCCTGTTCTGTTTGATCATCTGTAAAGGTCTTTTCCTTTTTTCTCTGAAGGCATGCTTCTTTCTTTCCCCCTCCTAGTGGGTAGGAATCCAAGTGGCTCTGTTATGGGGTGACCATATGAAAAGGAGGACAGGGCTCCTGTATCTTGAACAGTTGCACAGAAAAGGGAACTTCAGCAGGTGTCATTTGTATGCATGCAGCACCTGGTGAAATTCCCTCTACATCACAACAGTTAAAGCTGCAGGAGCCCTGCCCTCTTTTGTATCTGGTCACTCTAGTATAGCTCCTGCAGCTCTAACTGTTGTGACGAAGTGGGAATTTCACCAGGTGCTGCATGCTTACAAATGACACCTGCTGAAATTCTCTTTTCTATTTAACTGTTAAAGATACAGGAGCCCACTCCTCCTTTTCACATGGTCACTCTACCCTGTCACACACTCCCATTCTCCAATGATGAGGCACAAAATACTGCATAAACTGGCCACCCGAGCTAGCATCAAGGGTAGGCCTAATCAGGCAGCAGCTAAGGACTCACACCCAAGTAGGGTCCCGCTGATAAGAATCCCCTGGGAATGTTCCACCATTTCACCATTGCAATGTTCTTGTTCCCCTGACCCTTGCTCTGGCCCAGACAATGGTGATGGAGTGAAGGAGGAGCAATGGATGCCATTGCCTACTTTCTCACTGGCTTTTTGTCTATCAAGCAAGCCAGTTGTACCAATGTTGAGAAAGAGGAGAAGTAGGAATAGCAGCTGCTGACAATGGGAGTGAGAAGGTAGACACACTGGCTGAATTCAGATGACACAATAAGCAACTGGGGAGGGGTGGAAACAATCGTCAGTTGTATTGACTATCGTGTTGTCTGAATGCTGCCATAGTCAACTTAGCGCTGATCCTAATCCACACCACAGTTGATTATTTATTACCATGTTGTGTGGGGAGTACCCCCTAGATGAACAACTGTAAAGTTAATTATTACCCCACCATTGACTGTTGTCCGAATTCAGCCACTGAGGGAGGGGGCACTGAGGATGTCTTGCCCATGGGACCTCAAAAACATGGAGTAAGCACTACTGGCCAGTGTTGTGGTGGGATTGTTTTATATTGGAAAGTGGGTAACGCTTTTCTAATAAATAAATAAATAGGTAACCAAACATCAACACTTGTGCCCTTAATTAGCAGGAAGACACATTAAAATTGGCCTTCAACAGGCAAAATCTCTGTAAGATATGACGACATTAAAAACAACACATTTCCTGTAAAATATATTCTTTGTAAAACTTTTAAACTTCTTTCCCAAAGCTGTATTCTTTAAATACCTTTCCCCCCGTCAGTTTGGCTGCCTCAGTCCTGAATTAATCTATTCATGAAGAAATACAAAGTGCAAGATATTTAACTTCAAATGGTCTGTTTCAATTAGCATTTTAGTGGGAGGAGAAGTGGCACGATACCTTTTCTAGAAAGAATATTTAGCAAATTATAAACTAAGACATTTCAGCTGAAGTGTTTTGTGATAAGATTTTTTTTTCTGTTCACTTTACAATATGGAACAAAATAACATTTATCCATACATGTTCAAACCTCCAACATCTTAGTCATCCGGAGTTTTGGAGTGCGTTGTCATCAGTACGCTGATGACACGCAGCTCTATTTCTCCTTTTCATCTTCATCAGGTGAGGCTGTGGATGTGCTGAACCAGTGCCTGGCTGCGACAATGGACTGGATGAGGGCTAATAAACTGAAACTCAATCCAGACAAGACTGAGACGCTGTTAGTGGGTGGTTCCGCTGACCGGATGGAGGGTGTTCAACCTGTTCTGGATGGGGTTGCACTCCCCTTGAAGGAGCGGGTCCGTAGCTTGGGGGTTCTCCTAGAACCATCTCTGTCACTTGAGGCGCAGGTGGCCTCAGTGGCACGGAGTGCCTTCTACCAACTTCGGTTGGTGGCCCAGCTACGTCCCTATCTGGACAGGGATAACCTGGCTTCAGTTGTCCATGCTCTGGTAACCTCCAAGTTAGATTACTGCAATGCACTCTACGTGGGGCTGCCTTTGAAGGTGGTTCGGAAGCTGTAGCTTGTGCAAAATGCAGCGGCCAGATTGATAACTGGAACCAGTAGGTTCGAACATATAAGACCTACTCTGGCTGGCTTGAATTGGCTGCCTGTATGTTTCCGAGCCCGGTTTAAGGTGCTGGTTTTAACTTGGGACCACAATACCTGATGAACCACAATACCTGAGGGAACGCCTTTCCCGACATGAACCTACTCGAACACTACGTTCAACATCTAAGGCCCTCCTCCGAGTGCCTCCTCCGAGGGAAGCTCGGAGGTCGGCAACAAGAGAGAGGGCCTTCTCTGTGGTGGCTCCCCAATTGTGGAACGATCTCCCCGATGAGGCCCGCCTGGCGCCAACATTGTTATCTTTTCAGCGCCAGGTCAAGACTTTCCTCTTCTCTCAGGCATTTGGCAATATCTGAGGAGCCTGGGTTTGTTTTGTTTTGTTTTTGTAGTCTTTTGAAGTGTTGAAGTGGTTTTTAAATGTACAGATTTTGTGTATGTTGTATGTTTTTGCTGTTTTAATTTTTGTATATTGTTTTTAATTGTTTTTAATCCTATGTAAACCGCCCAGAGAGCTTCGGCTATGGGGCGGTATACAAATGTAATAAATAAATAAATAAATAATATGGTCAAAACTGCAGCCTGATTTATTGTCCTTCAAAATGTGTGAATAGTAAATCATTGTGAATCAACAAATTGTTTGGATAATTGCTGCTCTCCATTTTCTTCTCAGATTGTGAACTTGCTTCTAGTATATGATACCATCCTGCTGCTTCTGATTTGGCACACATCCCCTAACCAATGGGGGAAAAAAAGATTCAAAAATGAGGTCTGACAAGTTAACAAACAGGTAAGTATTCGTGTTGAAATCAGTGGCTTTTATTTCCACTTTATGGGTATCTGGAATCATAGTATAAGGCAGCTATGTGAATATTGAATCTTTTAAGTTCGAGTTAAAATTGCCTCACTTCCAGATATGAAGTAATCAACTATGAACAGAGAAATTGATTTTTATATTTATATTTTAAATTGATTTTTTATTTATGTTCTATAGCAGATTGAAGTTCGCCTATAATAGGATACAACAGGCTGCTGGCTTCACCCGATGGAGTTGTTAATATATTTCCTTATAGGGGTGTACATGAATTGTATTTATGTTTACAGATCACACAACATGTCCCATTTGCAACTCTGAATACAAATGTGAGCGAGAGCAAATATTCTCCAAAAAATGGTTGCAATTTCCTAAACTTGCATTTGAACTTCACATGCAGAATATGTACACTTTAAAAAATATATGCACTTTAAAAAGTGCAAATTCTTTGAAAAAATGCCCAGTTTCGTGCTTTACTTTATGGGCGAATGTGCATGTTTGGCTGTGCCCTTCTAAAAATGTGAATTTCCCCAGCTGAAATGCACTTTTCCCATTTGAACAAAATGAAAGAAGACTGCAGTAGAACACAGGAAATAAGGCAAGCTGAGCTTCAAGATAGTGCATGTTCAGAGAATCTCAGCAATCACAAAAAAAACCCTTGTTCACCTATCACTATTCCTATATAACTCTAGATTTTTTCAGTACCAGGTTACAGATGAAATGTAAATCTTCCATGAGCTCCATCACAATTGTTCCTTTTCATTATTAATAAAGAATGTTATGAATGTTCATAGATCTCTGGAGGCATTATTGCTTCATAGATAAAAGATGTAAATGTTAGATGAGCTGTCACACCTTCAAACAGTTAGCAAAATTATTTTGTCTTTGATTCGGAATCATAATCACTAATGTAAAAAGAAGAGAGAGAGAAACATAATTTGCAGATGCTGCCTTGTTCTTATTTGTTCTTATTTGTTGCTTTATTAATAATAAATTTCTGAAGGAATATGTGTAATTAATAAACATTCATTGTATCCCTTTGGCACTGTTGATATACAGAGGACAATATTTAAACAGATGTTGAAACTTCAAGTGTTTTGCTTATATGCAATTTTTTTAATCTTAAAAGGTGAGCTTTAATATGTAAATTACAACACAAAGGCTTTGATCCAACTCAACTAAGCCATGACTCAGTCCCATTGAAACCAATGGAACAAGTTAATCATAATTAAAGTGCCATTGATTTTACTGAGTCATGGAGCCGATTTACACACTAGCTTTATAACATTTTATAAGGGTTACGAAAACACTTTGGGCCACATGACGCACTCCCTTGAACGTTGTATACCCGAGGTTTTTTAAAACTTACTTCAGCTATATACAACGGTTTTTACTTTTAATAAATTGTTTTAAGTAAAATAATGTGTCCTTCCTTACCGTTTGTGATTTGTGGGGGCAGTGCTTCGTTTACCAGTGCCCAAATGCTTAGCCGTTGATTGGTGGGGAAGAAAGAGGGGCTAAGGAGGAAGTGGGTGAGTGAACTACCACAGCCACAATGCTTAGCCCTATACTCATTGAAAGCTAGGGAATGAAAGGGGAACTAAGGAGGAAGTGGGTGAGTGAACTACAGTGCCCACAATGGCTTGCCCTAAAATCATTGTAAAAACGAAACAGAAAGAGACCGGCAGAAAGGTGTGAGACCACACACACCACTTTGAAGGCTTAAGAATTTTCTCCTGTAATGTGAGTACTCCTTAATGTGGCCTAAGACGTTTTGGAACGCACCTATTTGGAACATTTTAAATTACTATTTAAAATGTTCCAAGGTACTGTGTAGATAGGCTCATAGACTGCAATCACGTACTTACTTACCTGGGGAGAATGAAGATAGTTACATGAGCCTTCCCCCAGTATTCTGGACTACAGCTCCTATCAGCCTTTCCCAGCATGGCCAATGGTTAAAGATGATAGGAATGGAAGTTCCAAACATCAGGAGGATACCAGGTTACACCAACAGTGAGGTCAAATACCTTTTTATTTGGAAGTAATTCCCACCACCTTCAACTGGACTTCTTAATATTGTGTACCTTAAGACCTCCATTTCATTCATGATCTTAAAAGTGAAAACTGCAGTACCAAGTTATTTCACAAACCAAGCACTCCCAAATTTGCACCGATTATCAAATGTAAATGTTGGCAAGAAACTCCATTATTGGGTATTCTAAAACAGCATGGTGGGTGATGAATGTTAAAATATGCAGTTCAGATTCTCAGTTAATACATATTTCAGAATATTGTAGAGCTGTTTTACTTCATATACATCTCTCTCACTCTCTCTCTCTCTGTATATATAATGCTGTAACTTACAACTACAGTGGCACAATGCTACATAGTTCCTTAGCTATGCAATTGTAGTACTGATGGCTGAAAGAATATGCGTGCCTAATTTTAATCCTCAATAACTTTTGTTCTTTTTCTTTTCAAAATAAAGGATAAACTTGTCTTTGTCTAGAGGAATGTCTCAAGTAGGAAGCTTTCAAATACATGTTCGGGAAAATAAGGCACTCATGGCCATAAGAAGGGTTCTTCGATCAGCAACAATGCCAGTTGCTAAATATTCACTTAGTATCGACATGCTAATGTGGGCAAGTCAAGTTCAGAATGCTAAAGTGTGCCAACAACTGCCTTTTTCTCACCCTGTTAAAAACCCCTTGCATTTCCTTCTGTTAATTTTTATAGCATTTATTTCTGATCCAACTCACATGTCCTCTTTGCTGAGGCACACCTCACATGCTACTTGGTATGGTAATTCAGTGAAAGAGCAAAATAGTTCATAGCAAGCCTTGTAAACTAATGTGTTTATAAAAAGGATTCAGAGGCTGTGGTATTCTTAACCCAGTGAAAAATGAGACAGCAGGCCTTGTTTAAATTGACAAAAAATACAAGATTTCTCAGCTTCTTGCTAACTACTGAAGGCTGATTCAACCTCTACAGCTTCCATGTGAGGGCCAGTGCACTTATAATGTTGCTCCCCCTCCCCACACACAGAGATGATAAAATGGCTGCCTGACAAAGCATGCATGAAGGTGCTGTTTGTAAGAACTAGCAGCTCCACATGGATGGTTATATATACATAGCCACCATGATTCCATCACTGGCTGTCATTCTAACTAAACACACACACACATTTCAAAGCCACCTTTTGGCCCGGGAAGGCCTCTCAAGTTGACTTCCAATTTAAAAGTACAGTTTACAAATTCACTGTGGAATATGAGCCATGCAATACAATGGAACTTTCAGAATTAACATGCACAGGATTGCACTGTTAGTCTTTGAAATACAGAACTTTGCATTTCATAGTTAGCTTGTATTTTTAACCTTATTTAAGTTTTTAAGAACATAAGACTGTAAGAAGAGCCATGCTAAATCAAACTAAGGGTTCATATATAGTCCAGCATTGTGTTCACATGGTGGCTATCCAGCTGCCTGTTGGAAATCCATAAGTAGGATATTAATCCAATAGCACTGTGTTTGCAAGCAACTGGTATATAGAGGCATACTGCCTCTAATACTGCATGTGTCATACAGATATAATGGCTAGTAACCCTCAATACCCTTTTCGTCCATGTGTGACATGGAAGCATACCCTATAAATGTGTTATGTTATATTACACTGTGATTCTCCCTCAGTCAAATCATTAATACCAAAGGGCTTTTCTACATGTGGCTGCCACTTTACTGAGGTTTCTCCTTCCGGATTCTTTGTGGGATTAAGACCTGCTCCTTTACACATGTTTTCCCCTCTGGTTCCCCTCCCCCATTTCCTGCCTTTCTATATATTCCATTGCACAATCACTAGGTGGTGCTGTGGTATAGTGCAAATACGCCACAGTTTCATACCGCCATTCATAGACATACTAGATTTTCCTCATTAGAAAAGAAAATGCTAAAATTGTTGCAAAGTACAGGAGAGGCCCTGGAAAATAAAGCACCCACAAACTACCTTGGGTGAGGATCATGAGCGCACAGTAAATGTCTCTAGGCAATGTGTGTAGGCAGATGAGAGGAAATGACATCTGTATTTAAATTGTTGTACTTTTGTTTTAATTCTGTGCTTTTCATTAAATAAAGGCACTTAAGTAGACTTCAGTTGTGGTAATTTTCAGCTGCACGCTCAAAAGGATTGAAGACTTGTTTTCTTTGTTCATTCACTGCAGTAAATAGAAAAGGCCTGAGCTGTGTGCAAATATGGAGAGGGAAAAATAATATGAGCAGCATCCTTTTTCTAGTACTGAAAAAGAAAGGCACAGCCAGCTGCATCCGATGTAAAACACATACCCAATTAAGATATCACATTATATTTAGCAATCAGGATAATAGGACACAGCCTTCCAGAATCCAAGGTTTCTATCTGCAGTGTGCTTGTATGTTCTGTGCTTATACTTTCACCCCAGATTCTTCTCCCTCTCTCTCATTTGGGTGAGCAAAACAAGACTGTAATGTTGTCAGTTGTGTTTGGGGTCCTTTGCTTATGGAACAACTGAAAGGTCTGGTGTGAAACTCCTTCTTGACATTTCACAGCAACCTGTCACTGTGGACAAACAGCTGACAGCCCTCCATCTCGCCAAGCATCCTAGTTGCTTTTATTGTAATTGGATACTTATAAATTTAATCTGGCCTCCCTCTTCCAGGAGAAGTTACTATCTGCATTTCAGGTTACACCTAAAAATAATGTGTTACTTGGATGGCAAGTTATTACTAAATATGTTCTGTTACGTGCACTCCTCTTAAATCAGGGGACGCTTGAGGAATTTGATCGTGTGGATTCTGATAAGAACAGGCTGGAACCACACATCCTGGACTAACATGAGGAATAGAACTTAATGATACACTTCTCAAATATTCTGAAACATTCTCAGCTAATAATAATAATAATAATAATAATAATAATATCAAAATGTATCTAGAAATTCATAACCCAACATGTGTGAACATGTATAGAAGTGACTTGGATTGGAAATAGGCTGATTCATTCATCCCTTCTTACATTTGTATAGTAAGACTAATGAAATTTAAAGCACTAGCTCATGATTTGCACCAGTGGACTGTTCTGTGATTTCACGAAGCTCACAATAATAATAATAATAATAATAATAATATACTGTTACATTCTCCCCTGTGAGACGTCAAGACAGTATTAGCACATTTCTTTTCTTTTAGGTAAGTAGAGCATAGTGCAAGCAAACAAGCTCCTACAGCAGACAGCAAAATCACTAATCCTGCATCAGGTCCCAAAGAACTTTGCATCCTCTCAAAGCTGCATCATAGTTTCTAACTAACTCCATCTCAAAACTCTCTTTCTCTGTCGGTATTTAAACTCTCCGTTGTCTCTCTGTCTCTTCCCCAAATTTGAACAGCTACAGACTGCTCCTCTGTCATTTCTACTAGCAAAAGGGTATCATTTCACCAAAGATAGGAGTGAGATTTTTAACCAGTAAGGAACCTTCAGACCTTTGGTTAAGCCACCAATCACCCAAAGTTGTTTCATGATCAGGTGCCATTCATAGGAATCATGATAGCCAAACACATAACAATACTTGGGATTTTAAAAGCTTTAGAGTGCTCAGTGTGCCTTATGTTTCATTATCCCCATAGAGTGACTACAGTTGAGAGAAAGTAGTGTCTCTAAAGCCCTTCTGGCTAGTTGTGGTTCACAGTCCAGCCTCTTACTCATTCAGCTACAAAGGTGTTCACATGAAAGATATTCCATCTTCTGAATTTATATCCATCAAAAAGTTTTAACTTTAACTTGGGCAGCATAACTTTTTCCAAAAGTGCTTTGAAAGCCACTGGGGAACTTTTGGTCCTATGAACAGTCTACTGTTCCCAGCAAGCATTTGTTGGAGATGGAAACAATGGAAGACAGGAGTAAGTTTTCTTCTTACTGAGCAAGTGGGAAGAATGCTGCATGTATGCTTTTTCCTATAACTCCATAAGCAAAAGTTCTCAGTGAGGCCCACAGCGGATCTTCTGTCACTTCCAAAGCCCTGAAAGCTTGCACCAGTCAAGCTGGGAGGTGTGTGGAGTGGCTTTGCCTTGCTTTTCAGTCCAGAACTTCTTATTTTCTTTTTTTGGTCTCCCCTGTTGAAAGCAGGGCAGAAGGGGGGATTTAACCACATCAGCTCCAGTCTGCCATACCTGAAGGCCATAATCTGAGCTCTTCTAACGGAAATGCAAGGGCTTTGGATCAAGAGCATCCAAAGCTGACTCCGAGTCACTCCTGCCTCACTCCAGCTGCCTGGCTACACACAGGGAAAGCCCTACAGTGACTGTGGATCTGCATCCCATCAGTTAAATGATGCAAGCACAGTTTCATATCCATGGGGCTTCCCTGCAATGCTCCAATTAGAAAAAGTTGGGGATTTACCCTGACTTTTTCAAAGAGAGCAACGTCAACACGGTGCTTCTGCCAGTTAACGCCCCTTGGCAGTGAATCCAGGGCCAACCCGGAAGCAGAGCCTGTTGGAAAGTGATCAGCAATTGGTCGCCTTCCACCAGGAAGTGGACAGGGGCAGCTTTAGGACCCGGATGGCCATCCAGAAACCCTGTGCCCCCTCCTAAGCATTGGGAGTACCTGACACTGCCCCCAGGAGAGGGGTTGAGGAGGGAGGTGGCAGAAACCCAGTGTCATGAAGACAGCCTCCAAGAATGTCCCATTTGGGCCCTACCATTGCGGGAACACCACCAGGGATAGATATATGCCTGTGGAGCTTTCTGAAGATATAAATAGGGCTTCCAGGATGGACAGGCACCCCCCCCCCAGGCACCATAAAGCTGCACCCCACTGGTGGAGATGTGAATTTGCTGCTTCCTGACCTCTCCTGAGTACCCATCTGAGGGGGTTAGGATTGCTCTTCCCCCTTTTAAATGATAGCCAAGCATTCAGCAAACATAAGACTATAAGAAGAGTCATGCTGGATCAGTCCAAGGTCCATCTAGTCCAACGTTCTGTTCACACAGTGGCCAAACAGCTGCCCATGGAAAATGCACAAGCAGGACATGAGTACAACAGCATGCTTCCACCCATGTTCAATAGCAACTGGTATGTATAGGTATACTGCCTCTGATCCTAGAGGTAGCATATAGCCATCAGGACTAGTAGCTATCAATAGGCTTACCCTCCATGAATTTGTCCAATCCTCTTTTCAAGCCATCCAAATTAGTGACCATCACTACATTTTGTGGCAGTGAATCCTGTCGTTTAAATATGCACTGTGTGAAAAAGTATTTCCTTTTATCTGTCCTGAATCACCCACCAATCAGCTTCATGGGATGACCCTGGATTCCAATATTACAAGAAAGGGAGAAAAACAATTCCCTATCCACTTTCTCTACACCATGCATAATTTTGTGCATCTCTCTTTCCCCTTACCTCTTTCTATGCTAAAGAGTCTCAGATGCTTTCATCCTTTCATCATCAGGGAGTGCCCCAGCCCCTTGATCATTTTAGTTGCATTTTTTTCTGCACTTTTCCCAACTCTATATTATCCATTTTTAGGTGTGGTGACCAGAACTGAAAACAGTATTCCAAGTATGCTTGTAACACAGGCCATGTCTACACCAGCCATTTATCCTGGGGTTCTCTCTAGGTAATCCCTGTGCATCCAAATGATGCACAGGAGATCCTGGGGTCAACCAGGGACAACCTAGAATAACTGAAACAGGGGATGTCCTGGTTTTTCCACAGTCCTGGAACAACCACGAGGACTGTGTTTGGTGTGGTGCAAGCTCCCGGGTCCTCAAACGGGCACGGACCTGCATGGGGTGGCTCCTGGCCCATGGGTGGGTGGTGGGGCAGCAATTTCCTCATCCCTGGGATGGCGGGGTGGGTGGGTTTGGGTGCAGGGTTTTTTTTTTTTTTTTTACACCTTCTTTTTCTGTAGATCAGGGCCGCGCTACTGGCTCCTCTTCAAAAAAATGGCACCTGTGATGTCCCTCTTCCTTTCTGGGACATCGCGCAGCTGGAGAGACGCTGGGAGAGGATCGCAGAAGCAGGTAAGTCCCCAATCCTCCCCCTCCCTCCCACTGCACCCTTAGGTGTAGATGAGCCCACAGATTAGTACAAGGGCAGTATGATATTGGCAGGTTTATTCTCAATTTCTTTCTTAATTATACCTAACATGGAATTTGTCTTTTTACAGCAGCTGCACACTGAGTTTACTTACATTTTCATTGCGTTCTCTGCCACAACACCAACAGATCTTTCTTGATTAGTCACTGCTAGCTGAGATACTATCAGCATATACATGAAGTTGATATATATATATATATATATATATATATATAACCTCACAGTTAGATAATATAAACCAGACATCCATTTCAACAGAGTTGTCCTTCAGGGTAGTGGAACACTGACAGCAAACTGACAGTACGTGTTCAGAGCCAAAAGCTTTGCACTACCTGTTCTTTCAACAGGGAACTGCAGCCTTCAGGGCATCCAAACCTCATTCTTTCTATTATCTCTAATTTGACATAATACAATTAAAGGAGCAATCAGTGAAAGGCACGCATTTGCACCGTTTACCACATACTTACTGAGAGAACATAAAAAGCTCATATCATGCTGCTCTCTTATTGCTTGGATATCGACATAAAGGGGAAATGGTTAACAAGGCATAGGGTGTTCAGAGTAGTACAGCAAACAACCTGATGTGTCATATCCATTTTACCGTGAAGTCTTAATTGGACTAGGAAAACTTTGGGCATGCCTTTTGCCCTAAGGTAGCTTCATCCCTCTGTGTGTGCACCTATGTATATGCATCTTCGTCTTTGTGTATATTTCAGAGATTAATTCTGAGAAATAATTCTCCAACATTCAGAGGGGGTGGAGAATAAGTCGTTCCCACTAACACCATGTTTTAGGTCACACAGGAGCACATATATCCCTAATTATTTTGAAGCATAAAAGTAAACAAAACAGATGTTCCTAAAATGCACTGGGTTAAGAACCTTTTTGGCATTGTTGGGGATCTTATTCTTAACCATACTGGAATATCTTTCATTTGTCCTTTTTTTGAGAGACCACCTGGACATCCTACATGCACTGTTCAGAATATTAATATAACAAAGATTTAAAATAGCCAGATTCCATCTATCTGTCTGTCTATCTATCTATCTATCTATCTATCTATCTATCTATCTATCTATCATCTATCTATCATCCACCCACCCATCTACCCACCCATCTCTCTCTCTCTCTCTCTCTCTCTCTCTCTATATATATATATATATTTAAAAAAATATTAAGGGAAAAAAATCACATAACACAGCCAGGATTCCCAGACACAGCCAACATGTACTCAGTTTACAGGATCACATGAACTGGCCCTTTACTCAATCAGTGCTAGCTTTTTATAGCCTTTCTAGTAGGGGACAATGGCCAGCTATGGTGGGCAGAGCCAGTCTAAAACTTTGGGAAAAAATTTATATTATTTTCAAATAGATGTATTTCCAGTTAGGCATTTTTTGCCACTTCGCTCTTCTGCTCCACTCCACTCCACTCCACCCCTCCCCTTCTCTTTCTCTCTGCAGCCAGGTCCTGTCAGATGAGTACTTCAATCAGACCGCCTTTCTGCCAGGCAAAAATAGAATGACTCTTTAGTCTGGCTCTTTGAGAGCATCGAGGGAGTACAATCCTGCCCCTGCAGAGATTCAGGCATTGTATGATTTTAAAACATGCTTTCGAGCCTGGGATGCAAGGATTGGGGTTTATATTGAGGCTTGGAGCTGGCTGCTGGGAGAGATCACTTTTCCCTGCCAGGACCTGATGTAATCCATTCAAGCCCCCAGTTCCTTTAAAACTACACGGAGACTTAGGGCACATTAAATGCACTTAGGGAAAATAATCTAGACTTTTAGCATTCTAGGAAAGGCTGGGGAAGAGGTGGGGTGTCAGCAGGACAGTCACAGTGTCATGTGAGTACTGTGCTGCAAATCTGCACACCAGGCATGGTGAGAGTGCATTAAATCACTGGTGTGATGGAGCTCTCTGTCACATATTGTATTTCTTGTCATTTGGGCTATTTATGCATGTGCATTGCAAATATTTAAGAATAACAGAGGAACACAGGCCAGATCTACACCAAGCAGGATATAGCAGTATGAAAGTGGTATATAAAAGGCAGGAGCCACACTGCCGCTTTATAGTGGTATTGAAGTACACTGACAACTGTTGGGGCCCATTGATGATAATAATAATAATTATTATTATTATTATTATTATTATTATTTATAACCCACCTCTCCCTCTGGATCGAGGCGGGGAACAACAACAATATAAAAACAAGAATCACAAAACAGTTAAAATGTTAAAAACAAGAAAAAATACATCATTAAAAACATCTTAAAATTCATCTGGATAGGCCTGCCGGAAGAGAGCAGTCTTCATGACTCACTTAAATTCATGAAGAGTGCTAATTTGTCTAATCTCCTCCGTCAGACCATTCCACAGTCTGGGAGCGGTGGAAGAGAAGGTCCTCTGGGTAACACTCGTCAGCCTAGTTCTGGCTGACTTAAGTTCTTCCCAGAGGACCTAAGTGTGTGGGGTGGATTGTATGGGAGAAGGCGATCCCGTAGGTAATCTGGACCCAAACCATGTAGGGCTTTAAAGGTAATAACCAACACTTTATACTTCGCCCGGAAACGAATTGGCAGCCAATGAAGCGATTTTAAAACTGGTGTAATGTGGTCACCCCTAGATGTACCGGTGACCAACCTTGCTGCCATATTTTGAACAAGTTGAAGTTTCTGGACTAGGCACAAAGGTAGCCCTATGTACAGTGCATTGCAGAAGTCAAGCCTCGAAGTTACCAGCATGTGCACTACCGACTTTAGGTCTTCCAACTCTAGGAAGGGGCACAGCTGGCATATCAGCCGACTCCTGGCAGTCGCATCTATCTGAGCTATCATTTGGAGCAATGGATCCAGGAGTACCCCCAAGCTGCGAACACAGTCTTTCAGGGGGGGTGTAACCCCATCCAGAACTGGTTGACACACCTCCAAACCCAGGTTGGGGCTTTTGACAGCAAGCACCTTTGTCTTGTCTGGATTCAGCTTCAGTTTGTTTTTCCTCATCCAGCCCATTACCGCCTCCAAGCAATCATTCAGAGGAGACACACTATCCTTAGCTGACTCTGTTGTCGAAGGCATAGAGAAATATATTTGGGTGTCACCTGCGTATTGATAGCACCCCGCCCCATGCCTCTGGATGATCTCTCCCAGCGGTTTCATGTAAATGTTAAACAGCATTGGGGAAAGGATGGCACCTTGTGGTACACCACATAGCAACTCCTTTTTTGAAGAGCAGCTATCCCCAAACATCACCATCTGGAACCTGCCCAAGAGATAGGATCGGAACCACTGAAGCACAGTGCCCCCGATTCCCAATTCCCCCAGGCACTCCTGAAGGATTCCATGGTCGATGGTATCGAAAGCCGCTGAGAGGTCCAGGAGTACCAGCAGGGACAAACTCCCCCTGTCACTACTGAGGCGTAGATCATCCACTAAGGTGACCAAAGCGGTCTCAACTCCATATCCCGCCCTGAAGCCGGTTTGAAATGGGTCTAGAAAATCAGTGTCATCCAAGACTGCCTGGAGTTGGAAGGCAACCGCCCTCTCGATCACCTTGCCCAAAAATGGAAGGTTTGATATTGGCCTGTAGTTATTAAGGTCCAGGGGATCCAGGGAGGGCTTTTTTAGAAGCGGCCGTACCACCGCCTCGTTTAAACATGATGGAAAAAACCCCTCCCTGAGAGATGCATTAATGATATGTTGTAGATGTGATCTAATTGCATCTTCTCCCTGGATGACCAGCCAAGAAGGACAGGGATCGAGAGGGCAAGTCGTCCTCCTCACACATCCAAGTACCTTGTCCATGTCCTCGGTACTCACCAACTGAAACTGATCAAGTGTAATCCTACCCATGGATTCACTGGATGCTCCACTGTCAGCCTCTGCTATAACAATGGCATCTAAGTTGGCTCTTATCCGAGAGTTTTTATCTGTGAAATGATCGTTACAGGCTTCACAGCGAACTACCGAAGGCTCTAAAATTGGATTCAGGGCAGAAGGTGCCTGGGTTAGACCCCTCACCACCCTGAACAGTTCTGCTGGACGTGAATTCACAGACGCAGTGCGCGCAGAGAAGAAAGCTTTCTTCACTGCACGTATTGCCACCCCATAGGAACGAAGATGTTCTCTATGTCGTGTCTTGTCGAATATAAGTCAAGTTTTCCTCCATCGGTGCTCCAGTCATCGTCCTTTCCGCTTCAACTCCCTGAGGTCTTCTGTATATCAGGGCGCCCTATTAGAAGCGGGTCAGAGAGGACGTTTAGGGGCGATCGTGTTGATAGCCCTAGTTAGGTCTTGATTCCATCTATTGACCAGGGCTTCTACAGGGTCATCGACGATACCAGCCATAGAACCCTCCAAGGCTTTCTGGAATCCAGAAGGATCCATCAGCCTTCAAGGGCGGACCATCTTAATAGGTCCGCCACCCCTCCAGGGGCAAGTGGTAGCCGTGATACTAACCCTGACCAGAAAATGGTCTGTCCATGACAATTCAGAGGTATTCATTACCTCCGCCCACAGATCCGTCTGTTCAGAACTGAAAACAGCATCGAGGGTGTGACCTGGTGAATGTGTGGGTCCAGAGACCAATTGGGATAGGCCCATGTTTGTCATGGATGCCATGAACTCCCGAGCTCCACCTGACAAACCGGCCCCGAATGGGATGTTGAAATCGCCCAGGACCAAAAGCTTGGGCGAATCCAACACCAGCTCCGAGACCAGTTCCATGAGCTCGGCCAGGGAGTCTGATAGGCAGTGGGGTGGCCAATACACTAACAGAATCCCTAGTCTATCCCTGGCCTTCAGACTCAGGTACACATATTCGATATGATTCAATTCCCGATACATACCATATACCGCTGTATCCTGCTTGGTGTGGCTCCTGCCTTTTATATACGGTTTCATACTGGTTTCATACTGCTATATCCTGCTTGGTGCAGATCTGGCCACAGAGATAGAAATGAGAATCAACGGGGGACAGAGTAAAAAAAAGGAAATGAAATGCCGTCAAGGACAATGGTGTTGCCATAATTGAAGCACTGCAGGTAGGGATGCAAATGGTTTCCTTATAGTCTGGAAGGTGGTAGTGCTTAGTGAGGAAGAGTACCTAGGATTCACTTATTTTCATTTTTAAATCTGTCTATCCCTTCAGTAAGGCAATGTAATCTGATGGGTATGGAAGGATCCTAGTAGCTTTGGGAATGATAACCAGGCCAAAACATCTTGGATCAAAACAAACAAACAAACATACATTTAGAAGCCAGGTTAAGAACTTCCTCTCCCAGCAGGCATTTAAACGTTTAATTTGTTGCTCTGATTATTAATTTTAGTGTTGGCATTCTAATGTTTTAAATATTTTTGGGACCATCCTAACCCTTTGAAGGAGTGATCCGATGTCAAAGCACTCCAAATATGCCGACAGAGTGATGGAGGCAATTTTTGCCTCTCCATCATTGTTGTTGTGGTTTTTTTCTCTAGAGTAGTCATAAACTGGATCAGAGCTGGACATGCTGTGGATCCTGACCTCTCCTCTTGCCCCTCTGCTCCCTGGTATCCCCCTTTTCACCTCCCCAAAGTCACTTTTCCAATCTTGAGAAGCTGCCACTGTAGTCCTTTCCATGGTGTCTAGGAGAGGGATGGGGAAAGGGAGGGAGGGAGGGAGGGAAAGATTGTAACTCAGGGTCCCCCTCCCAAAGTCATAGGAGCAGCTACAACAATGGAAGGGGGGGTAATAAAAAAAACCCTATGGTCCCTGGGACTCTCTCCCAGAGACCATAGGATTGCTCTCTTAATATTGAATGTTTAAAATTGTTTCATTTTGATATTTTTCTTGTATTTGTTGTATCATCATCATCATCATCATTGTTTTTTTTTTATTATTGAAAACTGCCCAAAGGCATTTGCCAGCTGGGCAGTATACAAATCCAACAAATAAAGAAATGAATGTAAACATCTTCACTGCACCTGTTTTGAAGTTCATTGCTGCTGTTTCTGGTTGTGTTTTTTTTTAAAAAAAGATGGCTACTGGCTTTCCTGCCATCTTGGTCATACAGGTACAATAATGCTTCAAATAATTTCTAATCGAAAGAGGGATTTTGAAAGATACCAGATAAGACAGAGAAGGTAAGCAGGAATTTTGATGGCTGCAGATTTCTAATAAGGAAAGGGCTATTTATTCAATTCCTTTCAAGCACTCTGCAAACAATCACACAGTCAGATCGTTGTATTCCCAGTGGATCGATTGCGTGGGAGTGTGTTGTTATTCTTCTCATTTCAATATCCCACTGCATTAACAAGATGAGAATATGGTGGGAATTTTTCTTCTTGCTTATTAGGGTAACATGGGCACCAGCTTATGCACAGTGTATACATAGAGCCATCTGTTCAGGAGTAAACAAGTGCCCAGGACAACAGGCTTTGCGTCTCCAGAAACTTTGCTATGTCATTACTGCAATAATGGTCCCCAAAGCAAAAAATGCACTCAGCTCGGAATGTCTGAAACCCTAATTGTTTTGTCACATTATAATATGGCTCACTTTCCCAGGCAAATTACTTCACAGTTAGCCTATGGCCATGCAATTTATCGTACCCAAAATAAATTATGTGTTAGCACTCTAGCTCCATCAGGGTTAGAGGTTGTTGTTGATGATGTTTTGTTTGTTTGGTTTTTTAAGTCAACTGAAATGTCACTTTATTTCTTTTGGTAACTCTTGGCAACAGGCAAAACCATAGACAGGAGCAGCAAACTCACCTGTGCTATCCTCAGTGTTGAAGAAGCTGCGATTCCATTTCAGAAAAAAAACAATATTCTCTCTGAAGAAATGTAAGCCTGCAAATGTTTAAGAAAGAAAAAAGAAGTTGGGCTTTAAGGAGCATCAGAGTCTTATTTTAAATGCATACTACTTATCAAAAGCAATGGAACATTTGTTTCCAAATTCTTCCAAACACATTGAACTATAGTGTATGTCATAACTCCTCAGCCATATTTACATGTTGATACCTAAGATTTTACTCAACCAATCCAGCTCTAATTGGGAAATCACATTCATTTTTTTATATATACTAAAAGGAGCTCCAGGACATGAATGTGGCATTCCTACCTTTCTAGGGTGTCCATATGAAAAGAAGGACAGGGCTCCTGTCTCTTTAACAGTTGTATAGAGAAGGGAATTTCAGTGGGTGTCATTTGTATGTATGCATGCAGCACCTGGTGAAATTCCCTCTTCATCACAACAGTTAAAGCTGCAGGAGATATACTAGAGTGACCGGATAAACAAGAGAGCAGGGCTCCTGTATCTTTAACTGTTGTGATGAAGAGGGAGTTTCACCAGGTGCTGCATGCATACAAACGACACCTGCTGAATTTCCGTTTTCTACACAATTGTTAAAGTTATAGGAGCCCCATCCTCCTTTCCATATGGTCACCCTATACCTTTCTCAGTGAGAATTCCTTGTCTCTAAGTCCTCCCCCACCCCAAAGCAGGAACAACCTTCACATATACTGGGTTTCCTTGCCACCAGGACCTTTGAGGCTCAGGCCCAACCCTTACTCAGTTTTCTCTCTATGAGGACACACAGACTTTATGCTTTAACCTTATGGTCTCAATTTATTACCTCCCATCTTACACAGCCATGAGCAGGAGGTGTAGGGTTTCATAAACAAGCACAGATTTATGACTGAGAATAACAAATTGTTGAATAATAAACAAATTTTAATGGTTATCTATTTTATGATTTTTATATTTATATTTATTGTTGTTTCCCGCCTCGATCTGGATGGGGAGGTGGGTTAGAAATAAAATAAAATAAATAAATAAAATAATTCCAAAATGGCTGTATCATCAATATAGATTCTTTCATCCAGAATACTTAAAAATAGGGTGACCAAATGAAAAGGAGGACAGGGCTCCTGTATCTTTTAACAGTTGCATTGAAAAGGGAATTTCAACAGGTGTCATTTGTATGCATGCAGCCCCTGGTGAAATTCCCTCTCCATCACAACAGTTACAGCTGCAGGAGCTATACTAGAGTGACCAGATACAAAAGAGGGCAGGGCTCCTGCAGCTTTAACTGTTGTTATAAAGAGGGAATTTCACCAGGTACTGCACGCACACAAATACACCTGCTGAAACCCTCTTTTCAATACAACTGTTAAAGATACAGGAGCCCTGTACTCCTGTTCATATAGTCAACCTACTTCAAAATCAATCTCTCAAACAATCCTTGCACAATCACCACGGACCTCTCTCTCTCTCTCTCTCTCTCTCTCTCTCTCTCACACACACACACACACACACACACACTCCTAAAATCCTAACCCTTATCTCCACCGTATCACAACTCATCTCATCCCTGTCTCTGGCAGGATCTATACTACTGCTTTATAATGGTTTATAATGGTCTTGATAACTGATGGGGCCCAGAACACATTCTATATAGCGTTTTCGAAATGTTATATCCTGCTTGGAGTAGATCTGGCCTCTGTCTCACACAGGCATGCCACACAGTTTATATAGCACACACATACTTTACCATTCCTCACTCTCTCAGACAATCAACTCACACATGCAAATCCAACATACTGACTCTAGGCCATAGATCTATCACAAGAATACATAGTTATAAACATAAAGTCAGTATGTACAAGCGTGTAATATTACAGTGTATAACTCAATTTGTGTTTGCAAGATGAACTGTGGACTTTCCTCCAAACTCTGGGAACTTTTTGTGCACATTTTTTTGCGGATTCTGCAGTTTGCATAAATTGCCAAGCAATTTGCACACATTATGGTCAAGTTTGTGCACATTCAGCCATACTTTGTAAAACGCCCAGAGAGCTTTGGCTATGGGGTGGTATATAAATGTAATAAATAATAATAATAATAATTCCACAAATTGCTCGGAACTTTGTGCAAATGGCAGAACTTGTGGAGAGGGGGGAATGTGCAAACTGCCCAGAAAAATCTGCAAACTGGCTCGATTCACTGAAGACTGAATCGGACACTGCAACGGAAACCAGAACAAAGTCTTGTGGGGGGGGGACCTTGGAAAACTCATCAAATTCAAGCTCCCCCCCCCCAATGGATTTCTCTGACATCCCTAGGTCCACTCCACTCCATTCAGTATATGGCGCCCTATCTCCAGAAATCATATATCATCATCATCAGCAGCAGCAGCAGCACAATAAATACTATTTATTCTGCTGCTGCTGCTGCTAATAATAATAATAATAATAATAATAAACAATGATATAATTATTAGCAACACAATAAAAAGTTAAAAAGTTAATATTTATTATTACTATTAGCATGTTGCTAATAGTAATAATAAATATTAACTTTTTAATTTTTACCTCAGAGTCTGACGAAATCCATACATGGAGGAAAGACTTGCCTGTGTCACAAACTGAGTGAGTTTCAACTGCTCAAGCCTACATGGAAACAGAGGGAGTGGATGCTGCTCTGAGGCAATTTCTGGATTTGACAAAAGGTGATAAACATTGTCATGGGAGCCAAATACTTTAATTAAGGTATTCTTCCTGCAGACAACAGACCTTGAAATTGAGAAAATCAAATGCTCCAGAAGAAAGAAAGGGGACTACATGGCCATTTTTACCAAACCTTTCTCAACCTCATCAAAACGAATGAAGGTGTCAAAAATGACATTTGGATCAGGTTTAGCTGATTTGCTGGAACAATGTCATACAGAAAATCCAGAATTCTGTGTTGGAAATTCCCACCTTGTGAACACATGACACTAGCAGCATGGACTTCAAACATGAAAACTGAACATGTAAAGGAAAATTCACTCCATATGCATCTGTGAAATGAAAAATAAGCAACTAATGGTGCAATCCTACATAAGAAGATAAGAACGTAAGAAGAGCCATGTTGGATCAGATCAAGGGTCCATTTAGTGCAGCACACTGTTCACCCAGCGGCCAATCAGCTGTCAACCAGGAACCCACAAGCAGGACATGAATGCAACAGCACTTTCCCACCTATGTTCCCCAGCAACTGGCGAACATAAGCTTACTGCCTTCTATTAATGCCTACTTGGAAATAGGGATGGATGAACCTACCTTTGTTCCATTTTGCCAGGTGCCCAACAAGCCATTGCTGCTGCTAATACCAACCTGCCAGGCCATGCGAGCCCCTGGATGTGAGCTGGCATTTTTGCAGAAGATTGGAGCTCTGACTTTTTCATATATTTATGTTGCACAAAATGGTGGCTGCAAAAGGGCAATTTCTGCAACGTTAAAGACACATTAGGCCCAGCGAGCAAGGTCCGGAAGTCTGAATGGAGGGGAATCCAGTGGACTCCCATGCCCAGATGGATGCTTGTAGTATCCCTCTTCAAAAGTAAGATCAATTGGTTCTTACTCCCAGGTAACTCTCAAGTGTTGGTCTCTGCAGACTATGTTCTTTTCTACAGCTGCCTGTATAATTTGCTTGACATTAAATAAAAATAAATGGACTATATGCACCAAATTTGCAATTCTTGCAAACCAGATAGAACAAAAGGTTTTGAAAGAGATTAATCTAAATTGAAATGTGTGAATTCAATGCAGGAAGTGGAAATGCTTTGACATTTCTCCCTTTCTGAGCTAGCTGGAGTAGTCTCAGGGTTGGTGTTGGAGTCCCCCCAGCTTGTTTTGCTGGGGGATTTCAACATTCATGCTGAGGCTGCCCTGTTGGGAGCAGCTCAGGACTTCATGTCTGCCATGACAACCATAGTTCTGTCCCAAATGGTATCTGGCCCCACTCATGCTGCTGGACATACTCTGGACCTTGTTTTCTGTGTTGGATGGGGTGATGGTGATCTGAGAGTGGAGGAACTTTGTATAGTTCCGTTGTCGTGGACAGATCACTACCTGGTGGGGTGTAGACTTGCTGGTACTCAGAACCTCTGCAGGGGCGGAGGACCAATTAAGATGGTCCACCCCAGGAGGCTGATGGATCCGAACGGTTTCCTGACGGCTCTTGGGGATTTTCCAGTTGCCTCAGCTGGTGATTCTGTCAAAGCTCTGGTTGATTTCTGGAATGGAGAAATGACCAGGGTGGTGGACATGATCACTCCTAAGCATCCCCTCTCACAAGGTGGAGCCACACCAGCCCCCTGGTTTTCTAGGGAGCTAGTGGCAATGAAATGAGTAAGACGGCTACTAGAGTGATGTTGGCGGAAAACTCGGAGCGAATCTGATCGAACATGGGCTAGAGCCTATTTGAAGGCCTACTCCATGGCAATATGGGCAGAAAAAAAACTATTTTTTCTGCCACTATTACGTCTGCACAGAGCCGTCCAGCAGAGCTGTTTCAGGTGGTCAGGTTTTTTTTACATACTGGTCCACGAGAAGAGAATTCAGATCTGTCAGCAGCCCACTGTGACCAGTTTGCCCAGCACTTTGCAGACAAAATCGCTCGGATCTGCTCTGACTTGGATGCTATAGTTAATACAGACCCAGTGGACCTGCTTGTCCAGTGTTATTGAATACTTTCCAATTTGTACAGCCTGATGATGTGGACAGGATCCTTGGAGAGGTAAGAGCCACTACATGTATGCAAGATCCTTGCCCTTCCTGGCTCTTGAAAGCAGCCAGAGGGGGACTGGCCGAGTGGGTGAGCAGAGTGGTTAATGCCTCCCTCTGTCAAGGCAGGGTTCCACCCTGCCTGAAGGAGTCAGTAGTACGACCTATGTTGAAAAAGTCCTCCTTGAACCCCAATGTATTAGACAATTACTGGCCAGCCTCCAATATCCCATTACTGGGCAAGGTATTGCAGCGCGTGGTGGCTTCCCAACTCCAATGACTCCTGGATGAGATGGATTATCTAGATCCATTTCAATCTGGCTTCAGACCTGGTTATGGGACAGAAACAACTTTGATCGCCTTGGTGGATGACCTACGCCAGGAACTGGACAGGGGGAGTGTGTCCCTGTTAGTTCTGCTGGACCTCTCAGTGGCATTAAATACCATCAACCATGGTATCCTCTTGGGCCACCTCGCTGGGATGGGACTTAGAGGCACTGTTTTACAGTGGCTGCATTCCTTCCTGGAGGGGTGGACCCAGAAGGTGGTGCAGGGGGACTTCTGTTCGACTCCTTGGCCGTTGACCTGTGGAGACCCTCAGGGTTCCGTTATGTCCCCCAGGCTATTTAACACATACATGAAACCATTAGGAGAGGTTATCCGGAGTATTGGGGTGCGGTGCCACCAGTACGCTGATGACACCCAACTCTACTTCTCCTTTCCACCCAATTCCAAGGAAGCTGTTTTGGTCCTAAACCAGTGTCTGTCAGCAGCAATGGACTGGATGAGGGCAAACAAATTGAAGCTTAATCCAGACAAGACAGAGGTGCTCCTGGTTAGTCAAAAGGCAAATCAGGGAATAGGGATTCAGCTTATGTTGGATGGGGTTACACTCCCCCTGAAGACACAGGTACACAGCTTGGGTGTACTCCTGGATTCAGCCCTGAGCCTGGATGCCCAGTTTTCAGCGGTGGCCAGGAGTGCATTTGCACAGTTAAAGCTTGTGTGCCAGCTGCGCCTGTTCCTTAAGATGTCGGACCTGGCCACGGTGACACACGCCTTACTTACATCCTGTTTGGATTACTGTAATGAACTCTACGTGGAGCTGCCTTTTAAGAGTGTTTGAAAATTTCAGCTGATTCAAAAAGCTGCAGCCAGATTGTGGATCGGGGCTGGCTTCAGGGAGCATACAACTCCCCTGTTAAAACAGCTCCACTGGCTTCCAGTCTGTTTCTGTGTACAATTCAAAGTGCTGGTTATGACCTACAAAGCCTTATACAGCTCGGGTCCAGGATACCTGAAAGACCGTATTCTCCCTTATGAACCTGCTCTTCCCCTGAGGTCTTCAGGGGAGGCCCTTCTATCCGTCCCACTACCATCACAGGCCCACCTGGTGGGAACGAGGGAGAGGGCCTTCTTGGTGGCTGCCCCAGGGCTCTGGAACTCCCTTCCCAGGAAAGTTAGACTGGTTCCCTCCTTGGTGTGCTTTCAGAGGCAGGCTAAAACGTTTCTGTTTCAGCAGGCCTTTGGGGAGTAGTTCAGACCTTTGTGGTTATAGTTTGGATTTTTTTAATTATGTGTATTTAAAATGTTTTTTAATGTTTTAAATATTTTAAAATTGTACTATGTTTAATTGTAGTTTTAATGTTTGTATATCACAATTTGTTTTAACTGTACATGTTTTAATTTGTAAGCCGCCTTGAGTCCTATTATTGGGAAAAAGGCGGAATATAAATTATTATTATTATTATTATTATTATTATTATTATTATTTCTGGAACTTCCAGTCATAACTACAGCTACAAATTCACTGTTCCAAGTAGTGGGCCAGCACATAAAATATAGAAACCCGGTTTTAAAGGCAAATAAGATTTAGCACCCAGATTCTACTGGAATCTCATTGTGCTAGTCACCATATCATATTAGGTTTTCAAAAATCTATAGCAGAATTTGTAGCACCATGTAGCATTAAAAATGTATAGGTTTCAGAGAGAATGAAATGAAAGAAACACAGAAGAAGGAATGTAAGGATCTAGGTTGTCAAGTGGTTTTTTTTTGGGGGGGGGTATTTTTAAGCTACTCAAATATTTCCACTACCCATCTAGTCCTGGTGTTGAACACATGAAAGAGGCAGCTTTCATTCCTGTAACAGAGAACTAAAGAAACCACTTGATAGTTTAAATTCTAGAACTGTAAACATTCCATGACAATGGCAGTGTGCTAAGAGAAACAACAAACCAAATGCATCCTTGTACAAAACAGCATTTTATAACCTCCTGAGAACAATTTCCATTTCATGCCCAGATCTAAAATGTTTACAGCAAGTTATTATCATCAGAATGGTGTAACATAAAGTGCATATCCTCCAGCTCTTCCAACTGGCCTTTTACCAAAGGGCTATAAGAGAGAATTGTTGGATAGACTGAATAATAAGAACATTCCCATTCCAGAAGACTAGGTTAAAGTATCATCCAAAGATAGGTCTGGTTGTGTGAGCTGCCATTTCAGTGCGCTGACCACTGCATGGTGTAGGAATTAACATTTATAAGGTAAGCTAGATAACACCCATCTCTACTTTGGAATTTAGGCACTGAGTGATATGAATATTTTGCATACATGCTCAGGGGTGAAGCTCCCACATCACATGTTTATTGAATCAACTAGCATGATTGGAGCCAAGTGAGTTTATGAACTGGTCCATAGTCAACTTCAAAGGGGATAATTAGGTCCATAATATTCTCAGGGCAGTTTATTTAAATGCAGTCCATAAGGTCCAGAATTCACAAGCATCCTTATCTCAAGCCTAGTATAGCCATTTAGCCCAACTCAGGTTTTTCTTGTAGACTATACACCATTCTGGTGTCAACATCCTTATTAGTTTGCCATTTTGCAATAAATAAAAGCAGACCAGGAAAGCTGAGATACCCGAATGGAAACTTTGGGTTTCAATTCCTGAGATACTGGAATGGAATGCATATCAACTTCCAGGGGTAAGCGTACTGGAGCAAAGTTCACAATACTCATAACGTGGCCGCTTATAAGATCTATGTGACCAATTTTTAAGGGACAATTGGGAGTGACTACATCTGACAATGTAGGTATATATTTTTAATCTATTGGGAATTGGTAAAACACATGGTTTATTTAGCAGAGGCATGTGGAGTCCCTTATTATGATTCATAACATGTCCCCTCTATTCCTAGTCCATCTCACATGTTACAAGAGCAGTGTGAGAGCTGCTTTCAGCTGGTTGGATCACAGATCTTACTTTGGTTTGGTAATGCTTGCTAAGAGATAGTATCTGCCTCAGCGTACTGGTGTTGTCCTTCCATGAAGTGTTACAAGCAACTGGACAAAGGAACTTGAAAGGGAGCTGTTGTCTCAGCAAGGGTCCAAAAGAAACTGAAAGACTTATATATAAAGTGCCAATCCTTCCCCTTCATGATAATCTGCTGGGTTATTGTTCACAGTGGAGTCTTTGCTGACTTTTCACTCTTCCATAAGCAGATCCTTCATCCTGAGGAGACACCTGGTGGTTCAGTCTCTTGGCAGTCAAAGGAGTGCTCCTCCACCAACTCTGGGCTTCTACTGGGTCTCCTATTGCATTTGCTCTTGGGGTCTGGAAGGATGTAGGGGGAGAATCAGGGGTCAAGACAGAGCAAGAGATGTGGTCAAAATTATTATCAGGGGATAATATGAAATGCCCATGTGTGATGTTTTACTGTTTATTGCCAGTTATTTATATGATGTAAGTATTTGTGATGTTTTAATGATGTTCACCTTGAAGATGTATGTGCTGTGTGATTTCAAATACAAGGTTGGCAAGTATGTAAATCTAGTGAGAGAGTGGAGAGAATGTGAAGTGAATGCTGATTGGCTGGTGGTTCAAAAGTCTGGATTCGTTGTTGGTAGTGAGGGGGAGGAGTTAAAGGAAGCAGGAGAGATTGTATGTGTGAGAGTTAGGCCATTTCTACATCGGCCTTTTGACCCGGGGTTGTCCCTGGGTGCTCTCTGTGCATCCAAATGATGCACAGGGACTTCCGGTGGCAGGGGGGATGGGCACAGGTTTTCCCAGGGTTTCTTCATCCCTGGCAAAATCCAATTCTTCAAGCAGTCTTGGGGCCGTCCCAAGATCATGGGAGGTGTGGGTGCCCATCCCGCCCAGTGCCCGCTTACTTGTGAGTAAATGCAGCATCAGAAATGGGCACACAGCCATGCATGGGATGGTGCCCCCACCCCCCACGATTCTGTTTTTTTCCCCAACTTACTTTTTTGATGGAGTGCAAGTGCACTCCTGGCTCTATCTCACCTCCCCCAAAAATGAGACATCCCTGCTTCCTCCCGGGACATTGTGTGCCGAGTGTGCATGCAGGGGAGGCTCTCGTAATCAGGATATTGTGAGAGCCTCCCCCTCCCTCCCAGAACACCAGGAGGTGTAGAAAGGAGTTTGTCTGTGGAGGGCCTACATTTAGCATAGGAATAACACGTTTTGTTATTTTGGGGAACAGAGTCAAGGGAGGTGAGATAGTGTAGTGCAGAGGGTAGAGTAGGCAGGGTTGTATATGGAACTGTACTGAAACAAATAAGTTTGAACCTGATGAAACCATTACATTCTTTAACATTCTTACTTGTTCACAAACATTCTTGTATCACACTGGAGTGTTTTGTGAGGTACCTGAGGTATGGTACAGGATTCAATAGTGGCAGCGGAAGGGTAGGTGCGAGTACAGCATTTTGGGCTGGGCTGCTGTGAGGCCAGACAAGGGTAAGTCACAGACTCAGTGGGCAGCATTCTGATAGCCATACCCTTGGTCAGGAGCCTTTGATTTAATAAGAGAAATAAAGGAAGATCATGGGGGTGGCATCATACCATGTAACTGGGTACCTAGGCCCTGGGACTATAGAGGATTTTCAAGGTCCTCAGTTGTATTGGGGTTCTCCATAGAATTACATGTCTCTTCATCAGAGAAGAGCTCCCCGGTGTCTTAGTCAGTCAGGATCCAGACATCCCGCTACCGTGAAATTCAACTGCTCAAGCAATGGGAAATAGAAGAGGTTATGATACTGGTGCAGTAAGGAAACATATAATTGATGCCTCCTCACAAAGAGCCCATTCTTACATTTCCATAATGTAGAGATGTGAAGGCCTGGAAAAAAACCAGATTATTTTTTTTTAAAACCCAGTTTCCCCCATTTTTTTTCCTGAAGCCTTTTTGGTCCCCCCCCCCCCGAAAAATTGAAAAAAAATGAAGAAAAAATGGATTATGGAATGTTTTATTTTAGCATGATGAATAAAATATTTAAGACAAGGTGTTTATATATTACTTCTGCAAATGATTTCTAGAAACTACTTACAGTATCAGATTATTACAATTTCTGTGCACCAAGGACAAGCAAGTCCTAGATTACAAACAGCGAGACTACAACTCTGAAATGCAAGAGCAAGATGCATTTCTGCCTCTATCATTGTCACAAGAGCAGGAAAAAGGTTTCAGTTTCTTTTTGGCTTGTGGGTGGTTCTGTCCCCTTGACTAGGCCTTAAAGGACTGGAAGAAAGTACAGAGCAACAAAAGGGAGCTGAAAGTATACTTAATTGAAAGGTAAGAGTTTAAATTTATCTGATTCCAGAAAATTAAACCATATTTTAGCTACATTAGTTTATTTTCATAACCCTTATGTAAATCATAATTTAATTCCTACGAATCTTATTCTTTATTGCCCCCCCAAAAAACATAGCTTAATGTTTACTTTCAAGCTAGCCACTAAATTATTTTTCTCACCACCCCCCTCAGGAAAATGGTGAGACCAACTTCTAGCACAGTACAAGTTGTTCTGGGGAAAAAAATGTGATTTGCAAATACTGTCAAATGAAATATGCATTTCCGAATGCTACTAGGATGACAAAACACATTCTTGTATGTAACAAGTGTCTGGTAGATATTAAAAAATCCTTCGTTGATCTAAGTGAGGAGGACCATAATGATGAAAGTACACATAGCTTTCCTCAAGGTTCTCGTTCAAGAAGTCCTCTTTTTGCTCCATCTGTAACATCAGCGTCATCACAGAGTGTTGTCCCATCAGCAGCATCTTCAAGTTAACAAATACTGAAAACAACTGCATCCAAAAATACTAAATAGCTTCATTTGTAGACAAGATGACATCTGAAGATCAGGAAAAATTTGATCAAGCTCTTGCAAGAACAATATATTCTTCTGGAACCCCATTGTCAATAACTGGCAGGAAGTTTTTAAATTACTATGACCATCATACCATTTGCCCAGCAGACATTCTTTGAGCAAGCCCCTTTTAGAGTCAAAATATGAACGTGTAATGGAATCTATGCACGGAAAAATCAACGAAGCACTGTGTCTTGCACTACTTACAGATGGATGGACAAATGTGAAAGGAGAAGGAATTATAAATTTTGTGATAACAGCACCTCGACCAGATTTTTTACAGAAGCATTGAAACAGGAGAGAACAGACATACTGCAGAGTATATCTGTTGTAAAATATGTGAAGTCTTACAGAAAATTGGGAGTGGTAAAGTATTTGCTTTGCTGACTGACAATGCAAGTAATAAGAAAGCAGCATGGGAGATCATAATGAATAAGTATCCACATATTACTGCAATAGGATGTGCATCTCATGGACTAAACTTGCTTCTTAATGATACTGGACACCCTTCAAAGGATCTATAGAAGAGCAAAAGAAGTTATAAACCATGTAAAAGCTACTCATATTCTAGCTGCTGTTTTCAAGAAGAAGCAAGTAGAAAAAATGCAAAGAATAAAACAGTGACACTGAAGCTTTTTAGTAAAAATTGGTGGTGGGGGGGGTGATCTTCTTTGAAAGTTTACTAAAAAGCAAAGAAGCTCATCAAGAAACAGTAATAGTTGTGGAACAAAGTACCCAGGAGTGGAAGGAACATTGTACTTGATGAGGATGTCTTTTGGGTTCAGCTGCAGAATTCCTTGAAGATTCTAAAGCCAATTTCTTCAGCAATCACTGCATCTGAATCAGACAGTGCACTTTTATCAAAAATTCCTTACCAAATGGCCAAGATAAAACCAACTGTTTTTGAGAATCTCAGTGTATCTCCACTTACAACTACAGAAGAAAACAAAGTGAAAGATTTTATTTTAAAAAGGGAATTGTTGCCATCCATGCTGCTGCAAATCCGTTGGATCCAAGGTTCAAAGGTGGAAATATCAGTGACGATAGCACTGCTACTGCATTTGACTGGATTACAAAGCAAGCATCGCACTTAGAACTTGATGCTGGAAAGGTACTTTCAAATGTTGCAGAATACAGATCATCTTCAGGGAGTTGGTCCAGGAATGCAGTCTGGGACTCTGCCAAACATATCCCTCCTGCAACATGGTGGCAAGGTCTTTGCACAACACAGCCTCTGACTCCTCTTGCTTCTCATCTTCTTCAGATTCCTCCATCTTCTGCAGCATTTGAAAGAATCTGGTCTATATTTGGAAACACTCACACCAAATCAAGAAATAAACTGACATGTGAAAGGATAGAGAAGCTTGTTTCAATCCGGGCAAACCTTCAGTTTTTGAAAGTCCATGATAACTATGATGATGACAAACACAATGAAGCAAAAGCAGATACTGAAACTGATATTGATAGCTATAGCCCAGAAAAGGAGTCTGATTAAATTTCATGTCTATTCATTGAATCTTGTCCCCCCACCTTTTTTTTCTCAGTTCTTTTATGGGAGTGGGTGCTTTATATCTGCTTGACACTGTGGAGGACTAGCAGAGACATAAATAATTTTCTCTGTTACTAATGTTGATGGTTTCGTCTGTTTTTTTTTTTAAAAAAAGCATGTTTGCTTGTTCCCCATAAATTGACAAAACCAAAGAGGTTCTTTACAGTTCAGGTGTTTCTTACAGTTCAGGAGCTTGTAGCTCCATTTGTTACCAAAAAAAGTAGAAATGTAATAAAGTAAATTCAATTCGTAATAATTGTTTGAATACACTGTACTTTGAATATACCAAATGTGATAATTTTATGCCAAACCAACTTGTACATAATTACATTTTATGTTCCAAAAGTAACAAAGTGACTTTCAGTCTTCAAAAAGTGCTAATATCGCATCTTTTTCAATTTTTTCAAAAAATTCTGTATTTTCCTGAAAAAAATGTTTTTTTCCCAATTCTTCAAAATTTTCAGAAATTTTACATCTCTAACATAGTGGCATAGTTAAGTCTGTTCCTCATGTGAGGAAATGTTCTCATATGCAATGCAGACATCCTGTGCCAGGAAGAGATGATGTGATTATTTTCATATATCCTTCCCATGTGGCCACTCAGGAAATTACCTTATACTGAATCAGACCATTGGTCCATCAAATGCAGTATTGTCCATGACTCTCCAGGATTTCAGGCAGGATTTTTTCCTAGCCCAACCAGAAGATGCTGGGGATTGAACTTGAGACCTCCATGTAAAGCAGGTGCTCTACATCTGAACTAGGGACTCTCCTCATGTAAAACTTGTGAAACTGGCAGCTGTGGTTACTCAGTTGCCCAGTTGCCTATGGTTACCCATTTTCTTATGTTACTAGGAAGTGACTGCCATGGCATTCAGATAAGTGATTCTGAGATTCTGGCTAAAGCAAAATTCTGAAGCAAATGTGGAGGTTCTTGCTTGTCCGAGGAATTTCATGGAAACAGCAGCAACAGTGGTTTGATAAGACTAAAGAAATGTCTCAGTAGGGTCCTGCGTATGCACACATTGCTACTAAATTCCTCAAGGAAGGGTTGGAAGCAAATCTGGAATTTTGTGCTCTGGTAAAACATTTAAGGAATTTTGCAAAAAATCGAAAGATTTCAGTAAGGCAAATGAAATTTCAGATGTATGGGGATGGGGTGGGGAGGGCTCTGTGAATTCCTCCCCCCATCTTTTTAATCTGGCTATAACACACACACACCAGTACTCATTCTTACCTCACAGGCTGCCTGGGGGATTGCCTAAAGCAGATTGTTTGAAGGGAAGTTGAATATTTACCATACCTGGGAATTAGTGCATGACCTAATTGTAGGCATTGGCCACCAGGCTGGAACAAAAATAATAATAACAACAGTGTGTTCCATATTTTTTATTACATATTCATGCTGCCTGACAAACATATTGCTTGCTTTCATTGAGAAATCCCTGCCTTTTGAGCAGTTTTAGAAATACAACTCACCAGTGCGTCACAAAATAAAAGGAGGTGTGCAGACCATGTGCTGCTTTCTGCTGCTGCCTGCTACTTTCATACTCATAAGCGGTGCCTAGATTCCGAGGGTGCAAATTACAAAGTGAAGAACACTCAGCCAACCTCTAATTGTTAATCTAACCAGAGGCAGACCAACTTCAAAACACCTACTGCCTGCCCACGAACAACGGGATGTACACATCAATGGCATTTAGGATCTGAAAAGCCACTCTGATCTCATCTGTCCTTTGTTTTGGAGGGAAGACTTTTAAAAAGGATTTCAAACAGGTGAAATCTAACCTGTTTGGATTCTTTGATGAATTGTAAAGCAAGAAATCAAGTCAATAATATTTTTTAAAAGTCCATGGTCACTTATGGCCTTCCTGTATTACATTCTGCCTTCTCTCCCTGTAATATGTAGTTTCACATGCCCAATGAATGATATCATGTCAGGTATTTTTCTGTCCCCAATCCACATTATTGCTGCACTGGCAGAGCAGATGGGAAAATGTGCATTACAAATGTACAATGAGCCAAAGCCCTATCTAGTCCAGCAGAAGCCGTATCTACTCCAGCATTCTGTTTGCACAGTGGACAACCAAATGCCCACGGGAAGCTGTTGGTCTGTTGCATCTCACCAGGCTAGATTGCAGCCCCAGACTTTGAGCTTCTCAGTTCAAGCATTGAAGTCCATGCCACTGCCACTGAAAACCAGAAATGATTGTAATAGTTGGTGATACAAAGACATAATACAACAGTGACTGGGCATCATTCAACTCCAAGTGCAGCAGCTAGACACTATTTTAAATGGCACCTTAGGAGGGGAGGGTGGCCCATGAGACCAGTTAGTTAGCCCTCTTCAGGTGTTTAAAACAGGAGGGCAATAAACATGCAAGAAGGGGAGTGTGCTAGCCCTGCCCCCTCCATTTTTGCTCTCCTTGTGCTGTATGTATGGAGGGTGACTTAGGCCCTTTCTACACCAGAGAGTAATCCCAGGGTCGTCCCTAGGTTGTCCCTGTGCATCTAAATTATGCACAGAGGATCCTGGGGGCAACCGGGGATGACCCCGGGAAAACCCGGGGATAGCAGAAACTGGGGATATCCCCATTTTCCCACCATCCCTGGATGTGAAATGGGCGTGGAGCCGTGTGGGGTGACTCCGTGCCCATGAGGGGGAAGCAATCCTGCCATCCCCAGAAAGCAAGGGAAAGGGGTGGGCACGCAGGGAATTCCCGATCTTTTCCGCTGCACTCCCACTGCTCCCTGTGCCTTTAAAATAAACAAACAAACAAAATGGCATCCGTGATGGGTATGACGTTCGGGGACATCACACTTTCTGTTTGGATGCCCGGGGAGGATTGTGGAAGCCTATAAGTCTGTGATCCTCCCCCTCCCTCTCGCTACACCCTTATATTTAGAAAGCTCCTTAGTTAAGAAGAGTGCCTCCTCTATTCATGCAGGGGGGATCCATGTGATCCAGAATGTTGATTTTTCTGAGGCACTCCCACTTCTCACATGTTGATTGTCCTCCTATTTCAAACACCGGCTGTTCCCATTCCAGTATTTCTTTATTATTTTTTCATAACATTTCTTGGCTGCCTTTCAGGGCAGAAGCCCTCGCAAGGCATCTTACAATGACAAAATACATAAATACAGTTAAAATATTAAAAACAATAAGAAAACATATACACAATAAATCAGAAATGAGAAACAATAAAAGCCAACAATAAAACTAGAAGGTATGAGAACAGCAGGCTTTGGAGAACTCATGCAGGGCTCGTGCTACGTAAGTCTTTGCTGAGCCCTCAGGAAAACACATTTTCCGTGGCCTCTGGCCATGCCATTAGCACACTTTGCCCCCCCCCATGCCAATTAGACTAATTCTGAACAGTGTTCATATAAATTTTGCAGTAAGTCGTCTTTTAAATGATGGAAGAATGACTGTTCCTCAAAATACATCAGGATTTCTTGCTGACCTTTAAATAAACGTTTTCTCCACCTATTCATGCCCTTTCCTGTCACATTTAGTTTTCACATGGAGTACATTGGTGTTTGGTGCAAACATCTTGAAAAAAAAAACCTACTTGAAATTTCTAGTCCTTGTGATTATCAACAATTATGACAGTGTGGGCAAACTCGGAATCCAAAGGGCTTTTGCTTGTCAGAGAGCAGTTGTATTTTCTCTATACATTTTTACAGTATTTTTGCCCTTCCTCCTCCTCCTATTCACAGGGCAGAATGTGAATTCTTGTGAATTCAGTTTGCTTGCAGATCTCTTTCCATGTGTCAAGTCCACTATCAATTTCAGCTCACACCATGCGCACACTCTTCCAAGGGTCAAATTCCAAATCATGACAAAATTAAATTTAAAAAGCTAATGATAATATTCTCTCACTGCGTCCTTCTTTAACATTCAAGTGTGAAGGGTCCCATTTACCTCTATTAGTAATCCTCAGCTTTGTCTATGCATTCTTTTTCAAGATAAATGTTCTCTTTTTAAGTTTTAAAAGCCAGTGCAATCTTTATGTATCCAAGCACTTAGTGATTGGCAAATAAATACTATCTTCTGAGAAATTATTTTGAATCAAGTAAGATGAAAGTGAAAAAGGATTTGAGTTCATACTTCTCTACTACCCCTGCTTTTCTATATATTTTTTAAAGCTCAAGAAGAAAACATTGTACGATTTCAGACTGGAAACAGACCCAGCAACCATATATAAACAACTTTTGTTAACTCACAGAAAATAATGCCAGTTTCCTTCCTCCCTTTCCTGCCAAAAAACTGAGACATTATGTACCCTTTTTGAAGTGTTTATCCATAATACTGGAGGTTCACCTTATCATAATGTGATGTGTCTTCCATACAAGGGGGGGGGGGAGAACCCACCACATTATGTATTGATGCCACTTTATGGGGTATTATCTCCAACCTGTCAGGAAAACTGATAAAACAGCTAATACTGGGTGCTTTCTGAAATTATTAGCTTTTAGAGGAAATGCTAAGGACTCTTCAGCTTAGCAAACAAACAAATTATCTTGTCACTAAAATAAGCAGTTCAAGGAAATAATCATCCATTCGCAGTGGCAATTGCATGCCGCTAACTATTTACATTGAACCACAACAAATTTTCTCCCAGAGTTCAGAGAAGGTGAAATTTACCAAAGAAAGTAGCTGATCATTTGAATAGCTTGCCAATACTCTAGAAGCCTTAGTGCTTTTAACATTCCTCATCTAGATCCCCCAACCCTTTACAATTTCAGTTCTCCACATGAAAGGCTTAAAAGTGTTTGTGGTAATCTGAGGAATATTATCACATACAAAGGGGCTAGTGTTATGATGTGTTCAATGCAATATTAATATTTCCCACTGAAGTCAGTGAGGGCTGGCCATCAAAAGTATCTTAAAGAATGAATTCTAAAACAACTCCATCCATGTTCTGAAAAAGTGTTCCTCAATATTTTTATTTTTCGTTTTTTTAGCCTTTCCTAAATTACTTCACATATAAGAACCTCCAAAGCCCATCTTTCATGATTAATTGTGCATCCCATTGCTATGCATGAGCTCCTGTGCATTAGGGTGAATGGATATGAAAGCCTAGTGGTTTAATAACCACCACATAGTGGAAATGTGCTCTCAACCATGGCCATAGCTAGACACATCTCTTCCCAGCTGTCCTTGTTCTGTCTTTCTTGTTTACCTCTGAGGTCTCCCTTTCTCTGTCCCTTAAGAGCCTCATTTTTTTCCAATTCAGTTTTTTTTATTATTTTCAGACAAAGATAAAACTTACAAAGACACACATTTAAAATGGATCCCCTACCTTCCCCACAGCAATGATGTAAATGCCACATTTTCTCTTGCAGAAATTTTCATTCACAAAAAAGAAAATTTTCTCCCTCTTGCTAAAAGTAAAATAATTAAATCTTATTTTCTCTCTTTCTTATGCTTTTTCCCTCTCTTCTTTCTTTTAAACAATTTTTTTACCTGAATCCCCATATGTTCCACTCCTTTTATAGAAAATTACAAATGCAAATTACTTTTTATTTCATTATTTAGCATACCTAATTTCTTACTCTCACGTCTCCTCTTCCCATATCCCAGTTTTTTTATTTTCTACTCTTTTTTTAACAACATCAAGCTTATTATTTTACCATTCTTATCCCACTTTAAAAAAACCCAAACTTATTTCTTTCCTTAACTAACTTTTTTGCTTACATCCGCTAAAAAATCTCCAAGTTTTTTTTATTTTCTACTCTTTTTTTTCCTCACAACAACATTAAGCTTTTTCTTATTCTTATTATAAATGTATATTAAAGTTTCCACAATTTTTATCCCACTTAAAAAACAACAACAAGAAGAAATAGAAAGCCCCAACTTCACTCACAGGTCGCAACTCCGAGTCCTACACAAATGCTTTTTTTTTCCAGCCGACTTCAAAGTGTTTTTCAACCCATTTCAAAAGAGAAATCTTTTTTAAATTTTTCTGCCAATCCTTTTGGATTTCGCCCTGTAGACACCTTACATCTCTTGACCAATGGAGTAATCCATCGAGACATTGTTCTCTGCTTTGATTTTGCACTCACAGCTTTCCGTCTAAAAATAGACTTCCTTTGTTCTCTGTTTATCACTGCTGCAACCTTTTCAAGCCTTAATCCATCACAGAATTCTTTCGAGGTCACCCTCATTAGATCACCCTCTTTAGCCTCATTAAATCTTTGTTTTAGGGTAAAGTCCAAGTTTTTCCTTTCTTGAACCTTCTCTCGTTCAAATTCTATGTCTTCATCCACCATCTTTGTTCCTCATAGTTCTGTCTTCTTTTTACACTCCCATTTCTCTGCAATGTCATCCATTTTGTCACATAATCATTGAAAACAATTTTGCACACATAATTGTAATTCCTGGATTACTCTCACCCACTCCTTCGATTTTCTTCTGATGTTTCCCATTACGAAAGTCTTTTTTCTCCTGGTGCTTTCACAGGAGTTCCTCTCAAAAGGGAAGCAGCACTTGGTTATGTATTTCCCCTTCTTTCTTTCTTTCTTTCTTTCTTATTACTTTTTTTGCCTTTTACGTTCATATGTAAATTACACAACTGTGATTCCCTTCATAATTTCAAAGGTTTTTTTTTTTTTAAGAAAGTCTTTTTTACACAAAAGGTAAGATGACTCACCCACAAGATGACGCAAGAGATCGTTTTCTTTTATCACTGCAAATCAGTTGTTATTCTAATTGATTTTGCTGCAGTAGAAGTACCCCTTTTCAACTAGATGTTATCCTTCTTGGGGAATGAAAGCCTGGCCGATCTTATGCCTTATCAGGCCTGGAATGGCTCATGAGCGATGGACACCTGAATCTCGTCCCTCTTCTGCTGAAGTTCCAACAAAATTTCCATTTTGACTTTGTTACCGCATCAAAGGATTTCCAAGATATTTAATGGCATGCTCTTTGTACTCCCCTTTAATCTGGGGGAATTAACTCCATCTGGGAGCCCCCAGACAGCAGCCAAGCCATCCAGTTCCGCAAAGCTCAGAGCTCACGGCACCGACCGACCATTGCCTTCACCGGAAGTCTGAGCCTCATTTTTGCCCATTGCTTTATCTATACAATTACTTCAGAATTTTGTCTGCATTGCCCCTGTCACTCCATTCTCAACTCCTAGAGCCTTTCTACATGAGACGTGTATTGTGTGTTCATTATTCCTCACTCTTTGTCGTTTGAGGGTGCTTTACATGATGTCGTCATCCTCTAGGGCCTCTCCTGTGATTTGCAACCATTATACTGCTGTTATCTTTTAATGAGGAAAGTCTGGTACTTCTGTGAATGGTGGCTTGAAACCCTTGTATATTTGCGCAATTCTGCTATACCACAGCATCACTTAGTGATTGTGAAATGGAAAATATAGAAGAACAGAGAAAGAAAACCCTTGGAGGGGGAAACCACATGTAAAGGAGCAGATCTTAATCCCATGAAGAATCTGGAAGCAGAAGCCATTGTAAAGAGGCAGGTTAAAAGTAGGGGTATGCATCGGATTGGGTCCAATCCATGACCTGGAGCCAATCTGACCGAAATTTGATAAAATTATCTGATTCCGATCTCGGCTTCTGGATCGTCCGATCTCATCCAAACCGGTCCGAAAAGGCCCGATCCAGTTCAGATAATATTGGAGGATCGGACCTCCCCCTCCCCCTCCCCCTCGTGCTCCTCAACTGCCGGGGCTGTCCGCTACCGTCTGCTGGCACCCGCGGGCACCAGTGGACAGCAGTGGACGGCCCTGGCAGGTAAGCCCCCTCCTCCCCCTCACGTTCCTTACCTGCCAGGGCCATCCACTGCTGTCTGCTGCCCCCTTCTACTGAGAAACAGGCTTTGCGGCCTGCCTCTCAGTAGCGCGCCAGGTGATAACATTATCACCTGATGCTCTACTGAGAACTAGGCCACAAAGCCTGTTTCTCAGTAGATCACAGCACCGGAGGGAAGCGGCTGCCCCAGCAGGTAAGGAGCATGAGGGGGGAGGCGGGAGGGCCCCCCCCACTTACCTGCCTGAGCAGCCGCTTCCTTACAGTGCTGCGCTCTACTGAGCAATAGGCTTCGTGGTCTGCCTCTCAGTAGCATGCCGGGTGATGACATCATCACCTGATGCTCTACTGAGAACTAGGCCATGAAGCCTGTTTCACAGTAGATCGCAGCACCGGAGGGAAGCGGCCGCCCCGGCAGGTAAAGAGCATGAGGGGGAGGCAGGAGGGCCCCTCACTTACCTGCCGGAGCGGCCGCTTCCCTCCGGTGCTGCGATCTACTGAGTAACAGGCTTCGTGGTCTGCCTCTCAGTAGCATGCCGGATGATGACATCATCACCTGGCATGCTACTGAGAGGCAGGCCACAAAGCCTGTTTCTCAGTAGATCGCAGCACCGGAGGGAAGCGGCCGCCCTGGCAGGTAAGGAGCACGAGGGGTGAGGCGGGGGCTTACCTGCTGGGTCCATCCACTGCCGTCCGCTGGCACCTGTGGGTGCCAGCGAATGGCAGCAGACGGCCCGGAGGTAAGGAGCATGAGTAGGAGGGACAGGGAGGGAGGAGTTAGGCCCCTACTTACCCACCTACCACCATGTTTTCCCCATAGGCTTGCATTGTGAGAAAGCTTTCTTTCCCCCAATGCAAGCCTATGGTGAAAACACCCAGAATGGCGGCCGACCCGAAAATCGGATGTCCGATTTTTGGATCAGGATTGGGTCCGATCCAATCTGAGGGACCTCCAATTTTGTCCGAACTGATCCAGGACAACATCGGAGGTCCCGATCCAGGTCCCGATCTGATTCGGGTGGTCCGTGCACATCCCTAGTTAAAAGCCTCATGAAGAAAAACCCCTGGAAAAGTGGGGTGGCTTAATAAAATGCACAAGTCACACCCCATGACACCTCCCATTTTGGTATATCATGTCTCCCATGGTCTTCTAGAATCAGTAACTAAGGGGTTCTCATAAAAAGTAAGAGGGCCAGCCAGGTTCCCTCTGCTCCCCCTGCCCCTTGAAATTCTTGCACTAAATATGTATGGCTCTGGATAGCCTGAGTAAATAATTTGCTGATAACACCAGATTATACAGGGTGGTAAAAAACAAAATGAGATTGCAAAGAGCTCCAAAAGGACCTCTTTAAATTGAGGAAATTGACATGAACATGGCAAGTAAGGTTCACTGTAAGTAATAATAATAATAATACATTATTAAAATACCAATAAGTGGGGTAATAATAATAATAATAATACAACACACCCAACTAAAGAAGAAATAACCACATTCTGGAAAAATATCTGGTCAGAACCAGTACAACAGAAAGAAAGCACAAGTTGGATAAGACAAGAAGAAGAAAGACAGAGACAACTACCACAGCAAACAGAGTATACAATAACCCTGGAGGAACTGAAGGAAACAATAAAAAAGACACACAACTGGAAAGCACCCAGCCCAGACCAAATTCGAAATTTCTGGTACAAACAACTCACATCAACACAGAAATACCTCGCTCAACAGATCAATAAAACACCCACACCTATTCACCCTATTCCTTACCGAAGGCAAAACTTACATTAAACCAAAAACTCCACATACCCAAAACCCAGCTAACTACAGGCCCATAACATGCCTTCCAACAATCTACAAAATTATAACTGCCACAATCACACAGAAAATTGAAGCACTTCTCGCCCAACGTAACATACTTACAGAAGAACAAAAAGGATATAAAAAGAACAGCAGAGGATACAAAGAACAGTTAATAATAGACAGTATCATCATGAAGCAAATAGAAAAACAGAAAATAAACCTCCACACATGCTGCATAGATTAAAAAGGCTTTCAACTCCATCCCCCACAGTTGGCTGAAAAAGGTACTGGAAATATACAAAATACATCCCTTAATCCAAAACTTTCTGACAAGAATCACAGAGACATGGAGAACGACAATACACCTAACAACAGACAAGGACCATATACAGACAGAAAAAATAAATATCAAATGTGGTATATTTCAAGGTGATGCATTCAGCGCCCTATGGTTTTGCCTGTGTCTGAATCCACTATCCAACATACTTAACAACACCAAATACAGCATCAACATAAAACACCAAAAACAAGTAAAGCACAGAATCAATCACCTCCTGTACATGGATGACATCAAAATCTATGCATCATCATCATCATCATCATCATCCTTTGTTTGCAGTCAATAGACCAAAGGAAAATATACAAACATATAAACTGTTTAAAATTAATAAAATAGAATAAAATACTTAATATACTTAATAAAATATAATATACTTATAGTAGCCGAAACGGGAAACATGCTACAATGAAAACCACAAGGAATATTCTTAACTACCCACATATGATCTGGTAAGTATGGCTAGGTTCAGGACCTTGGCCACCTGTATCGTTATGGTTTTGTTTGTACCCTGAAGCAAAATATTTAAAAGGTAATCAAAAGGGCAACCTGGGAAGGACTGTGTAATTGGCCAGATTAAGTCTACTCTCGCCTTTTGGTAAAAATTACAAAAAAATAAGACATGTGCTATAGTCTCTACTTCTGTGTCATTGCAAGGGTAGCATCTGTTATGCCATGATGTTCTCTTGTAACGACCCTCTAAAAGCTTAGAGGGAAGGGCATTGAACCTGGCCAAAGCTATGCTTCATCTTCAACACAGATAAAAGGCCTCTTGCGAATCACTGAAGAACTGACGGCAGACATGAAAATGGAATTTGGGATAGGAAAATGCAAGATGCTGCACATAGAAAGAGGAAAATGGAAAGAAGAAGCAACATCAGAAACACTAAATAACGAAATATTAGATAACATGGAAGAAAATGAAACATACGAATACCTAGGATTCCAACAAAACACAAAAATCAATCATTCCACAGTAAAAACTCAACTAAGAATGCAATATAAAACTCGCCTATCGCAAATCCTAAAATCTAAACTCAACTCGAAAAACATTTTCAAAGTCATCAACACCTACACAATACCCATCCTCACATACTCATTTGGAATCATACACTGGTCACACACTGAACTTGAAGAAATAAACAGACTCAGTCGTACCAAACTCACAAAACACCGCATGCTGCACCCCAACTCATGCATTGAAAGAATAACAATCAGCAGGAAAGAAGGAGGTAGAGGTGTGCTCGACATTAACAGAATTCATGCTAAACAGATAAAATCACTCAGAGAATTCTTCCACACCAAAAACAGATAAAAACTACACCCACTCAACCTAACACTACAAAACGGAGGTCAAACACAACCACCTACATTCGCAGAGAAAAAAGAAAAATGAGCACAAAAAGCACTCCATGGTAAGCACTACAACATAATACAGAACCCATGAATAAACAAAGAACAATTGTACGAATGGCTCAGGAAGTGTGAGCTATTTCCAGAAACTGAAGGATTCCTAATAACTATAAAGGATCAAGTTATAGCAACCAAGAAGAACTACCAAAAGTACATCATAAAAGATAACAGTATAACAACAGACCTATGCAGGAAATACCATCAATTCCAAGAAACAATAGACCATATAACAGGAGGATGTAAAATTCTGGCAGGAATGGACTATACAGACACAATACAGCTGCAAAAATAATTCACCAACAACTGGCCATCAAATTCAACCTTATCAAACAACCTACACCATACTATACATATTCACCCAAAGCAATCTTGGAAAGTGCAGATCATAAAATATACTGGGACAGAACAATTCATACAGACAAGACAATACCTTGCAACCAACCAGACATAACGTTCATAGACAAAAAAGAAAAACACACATACCTCATTGACGTGACAATACCAAATGACAAAAATGTTGTTGGAAAGGAAGAAGAAAAGAGAGACAAATATACACCACTGGCCAGGATGTCAAAGAACTATGGCAACAGGAAAAGGTCACAATTATCCCATTAGTCACATCAGTCACCAGCATCACATCAAAACAATATACAGAAAACCTTCAGAAACTGGGCCTACCAGAATACATCCACACCAACATCTAGAAAGCAATCATAATTAAAACATGCTCAATCATCAGGAAATTCCTGAATCAATAAAAGACAGCATGACTTTGCAAAGCCTGTCCTGTCCATCTAGAAAAACCGCCACGAGCGAGAAAAAGATGAATAATAATATCTTAACTTTACATATACACTGGTGGGGTCCAGGCTGGCAGAAACTGACCAGGAAAGGGATGAGAATTGTGGTTGATAGCTTAGTGAATACAACACAGCATGTGACAGCTATGAAAAAGGCAAATTCTGTGCTAGCTATTGGAAAGGAATCAATAATAAAACTATCAAGATTATACAAATCCATCCAGTTTTATTTTTGTTCAGCTGATGGGTTGCATGATCAGGGACAGGGTGCACTCATGTATGGCTGTATATATATGGGTGATGGGTCATATAATACACCCTTTTCATGTTGTATAAAGTGATAGCCAAAATCCATGGCCATATCCCACTGTGTGTAGAATCTACACGCTAGGCCACTGAGTAAGCCAGTCTATAGTAACATTTGGAACCATTCTTAATGCCAGATATTTTCACTTGTTTAAGGTGTTTTTTGTTATTTTTGAAAGAACAAATCCGCTGCATACATTAGCGTTGTTATTTTTTTTTAACAAAAATGTTTTTGCTTATTACATTTGGCAACTGTTTGTTACATTTGGCAATACCTACACAGCACTTCACTCTGTGGGTCTTTAAGTCTTGGCTGCCTAACAAATTTCTGGATGGCTGTCGACAAATCAAAACAGTTGTAGGCTGTTTCTACATCAGGCTGTTTGCTTGGGATCGCCCTCCTTCCCTCCCTCCCTCCCTCCCTGTGCGCCAATGGTGTGTATTAGGTACTTCCGGGATCACCCTCCCTGGGATCGCCCTCCCTCTACACCCCTATGGTGTAGAAAGGGCCATAGTAATTAGGGGTGTGCACGCCAAAAAAATCGTCGTTTATCATTATCATCATTTCGGATCAAAAAAATTATTGTCTTCATTCATATCGTAGGTGAAGCATATCGTCTTCATGATAATTATCATGAAAAAACGATATTTTTTGCAGCCCTATTTTTAAAGAAAAAATGCCTATAACTTCTGTATTTTAAAAGTTAGAGGCTTGAAACTTGGTTACAGTGATTAAGGGGTATGCCTAAGTATGTGTATGAAATTTGAATTCGATCCCTCCAACTCTCGATTTTATATGAATTTATTAAAGATCGTTTCAGTTCTGACAGGTCAGAATGATAGCTCGCCATGTGTGTTCATTCAGACCTGTCAGAACGGAAATGATATTTAAAAAATCATATAAAATTGAGGGTTGGAGGGATTGATCTCAAATTTCTTAAACATACTTAGGCATACCCCATAAGCACTGTGACCAAGTTTCAAGCCTCTAACTTTTAAAATACGTACGTTATAGGTATATTTATATGGCAGTCCGATAAAATGATAAAATCGCTCGAAAATTATCGTCTCCGATGATTATCGTAGGTTTTTCTACCGTATTGTCATAGTTAAACACAGGCACGATGACAACCTTATCATATCGTTATCATACATTTTAACGATATGATACACACATCCCTAATAGTAATCAACATTGGGATTTCTTGGTTTTGATTTTTTCTCTGCCACTGGTACCTAGTGCTTTTCTTTATTATACTTCTTATGCATTCCAAATGTCAAACTGGATTTTAAACCAATTCTCTTGTGGGTCTGCACTCACAGTGAACAGCTCTAATTACTGTCAATTTTAAGAGCATCTTTGGTCTCTCGCTTTCAAAAATAAAATATAAAGTGCTGGAGTGCTCCTTGCTTTCCTGCTCTTGTTTTGTGTGTGTGGTCCCCACCCTCAAGGAAAACAGTCTTTGATGATAATCTCCAACAGTATATAAGATAAGTTTGTAGCACCTTAAAGACTATCAGTGTTTTATTATAAAACCCACTTCATCAGATGCAGGAACGGATGGAAACCATTGTTCATGGGAACACATTGACTTTGTTCAGACAACACGCTAAGCCACAGTAGTTAAGCATTTTGTATGAAACATTATGGTATCATGTGAACCGTGACTTAGCATTTCGTGTGAACCATTCCTAACCATGGTGGCTACTTAAACACAGTTTAATCACAATCACTAACCATTTGATGAAAAAGGGATCGTGGCCTAACCATAGCTTAGTGTGTTATCTGAACAGGCCCACTCTTAAAATACTATTTTTTAAAATAAAAAATAAGCAAATACCTAGCTCAAGGATGATTAATTTGTGCCCTAATTTTGGAACTGGCCTGAGAGTCTCCCATAGGTCTAGCAAATGTTAAGCAAAGTGTGGCTCAAGTGTTTGGTTATAGTTTCACATGTAAAGAATTATGATTGGATCCAGACTTCTACTTAGAACAGACACACTGAAATCAAAGGTGCTTAAATTAGGCATCATGACTAGCTGAAGTCCCATTGATTTCCATCTCATCTATCTATAGCTATAGGTATACCTATCTAAATGCATAAAGTTATGCAAACAAGAAAGATGTTCATATTGTGTATAATATAAAAGACACTTTCCAATACTGACAAAGCCTGACACGGGAGAGATATTTAAAATTATTGAAAATCTTTGATGGTTAGCATTAGTATTCCACTGAGAAAGAGAATTTCTAAAAGATTATTACAATTGCTAATTTTTTAAAAGCTATATAAAACTCACTAGTAAATGTTAAAATTAAAGACAATAAGACAATGGGCAAGGGATCAGTGTCAAGCTAGAAACTGGGTTCAGAAAAGAGGTGCCCCCTCCTTATATAACAAGGGAAGGCAGATATTCCAAAGGAAATTGATATATCAATTTTATTCCTACTCCTTCTTGAATATTGTTTCTTTGGGAGTTGAAATTTCAGTGTTCTTCGTAGAGAGGACACTGTCAGGATGGGGACCAGGCTTCCTGGTTTGGTTTCAGATGCTGAGTCAGACTTGGAGGCTGACCTATAAGAAGCCCAGCAAAGACAGAGAGCAGGGGAATAAATTCCCCAAGACTCTCCAGTAGTCTTCCCAGGAGCTTATCGAACAGGAGGCCCAGGCTCAGAGATTGTCTTCCCCCTCCCCCCATCCTTGGGAACTCAGCCTTTGTCGGAGGGGAGGGAGCACCAAAACTGACAGATCCCAGAGTCCGTCACAGGGTCAAGTGGATCGAGTTGATAGGCCATCCATCAGATTAGCTGCACATCAGAAGTTGGGCCAAGAGGACTGTTCCTGAAGAATGAGTCCAGTAAAGGCTTGGCGGGCATGGTGAGAAACCATTCACTTTGTTGCTAAGCAACTGCCTTGCTTATGTTTGGGTTATTAGGCTTAAAAGAACAGCGCCTAGCCTGCATAGTTCCTACAGGTGTGAAGAGGTCTCTCTTTTTCTTTTCTTTTTACTGAATAAAGGCTTTGTGGATTCAACAGTGAATCTTTGTCACCACATATTTCAGTGGGAGGGCTTGGAATCCTGATAAACAGTTGGAGGAAGAAGAGGATGATGAGAGGAAGAAACAGAGGAAAACTACTTAATTGGAACAGACTACAGTGAGAATCCATTACAGAAGTTCAGAAAAATAATACCAGATTTCATCTGACTCTGCTGCCCCAAAAAACCTAACAACAACTAGTGCTGCGACTTACCCTGACTTTTCCTGCCAGTGTGAGCTCAACTTGGCTCTTCTGCCACCTGTCCTTGCTACAGTGCAGCACCAGGAGTGGAGGCGTTCCTGGTGGAAGTTGACTTCCCATTAGTTGTCAGAAGCCAGACAAGGGGGTGGGTGGGCCCAGCGAGCCGAATGGTTGCTAGAAACCCCGCAGTGCCTCCCTTTATTTAGATAACTCGCCACCACCCTGCAGCAGCGATAACCACTGGGTTTGGCCACAAAGCAGCACAAACTCGGTGCTATGGAGACCGGGCCCTGGTCTTCCTACTTCCTAAATGCTGATCACAAGGGGGTGGGGGTGAGTGGTGCAGACAACAGGGGTCTGGTGGGCATATTCAGGGCACCTGCAGGTTCCAGGCTGCCAATTCCTACAATAGACTGTGCATCAACATCAGCCTCTGCAATTGGCAGACAGTACAGAGCCTGTGGATTGGCTAGGCTTAGTATAATTACTGGAAACCTACCTTTCTACTTTGCCTGCTCAACAGTAGCGTATTATGTTCTGTTTACTGCACTGCAGCTTCAGCTTCCATTTCTCCAGCACATGCCAATGCTCTCCAGGTGTCAGGGAGCCTGGCACTAAAAGGCAGCCAACTTTAACCCACTGAGCATGTGTGCATTAGGGTGACCATATGAAAAGGAGGACAGGGCTCCTGTATCTTTAACAGTTGCCTAGCAAAGGGAATTTCAGCAGGAGCTATACTAGAGTGACCAAATACAAAAGAGGGCAGGGCTCCTGCAGCTTTAACTGTTGTGATGAAAAGAGAGTTTCACCAGGTGCTGCATGCATACAAATGAAACCTGCTGAAGTTCCCTTTTCTATGCAACTGTTAAAGATACAGGAGCCCTGTCCTCCTTTTCATATGGCCACCCTAGTGTGCATGCATACACAATATAACCAATTAACATCACAGCTGGGAAAGGACAGCTGATAGCCAACGGAGGGGTACAGAAAGTGCACGGATACTAGCAAAGACATAGCAGGTGAGACAGCAGGGCATGAATGTCTCTGCATCACCTACTGGGTGGGGCATTACAGACAGCATTCATTTGAAAATCTTTTCCCCCTATCTATTTGAGCAGGGGAGCAGGGAGGCAGTCTGAACTAAAAAAAAACAGTCTCCCAAAAAGGATCTGGTTGTCTTTGACTGAGAGAGAAAAATGATTTTTACAAAGGATAATGGGTATGCGATATATTTAAAAAAATCTTAACAAACTTTGCTTTTATAAGCTTTTAAAGAATATGAGAAACAATAGAGGGAAATAAGCCTCTTTCTTAAGTATAGCTTAAAGGGGGGGAAACATTCCCCCCCCCCAGTTACTCATAAGTCCACTGCCTTTTCCTTTTAAGAAAATTATGCACATTTTTAGACATGCCCAAGAAACAAGAGCAGCTACAACCAAAATGTCAATTAAAAATTCATTACTCCAAGCACACTACAGGCAGAAGGGAGGGCTTAAGGACATGCAAGGGCCAGAGGAATGAATACTGAGTGAAAATCCTGGGGAAAACAACCCTCTATTTCAAAAATGCACGCTTCATTCTGATGGCACTTTTCAGCACAAATCTAATATGTATTCATACCATGTTTCCCTAATATATGTAAGATTAACCCAATGGGCTTCTAATGTCAACAAGGCTCCACAGAGAAGCATCTAAGAACAGATTTGGAACCGACTAATAACACCATTAAAGAGAGAAACTAAAGAGTGGTCATCTGGAGTACTTGGAATATTTCTTACATTACTTCAACAAGTGTTGCGTATTTTGTATTCCTTGAGGAAGGCTTACCTTTAAAAAATACAGACATTACAATTTTTTCTATCTTTCTTGAAAGTTTTGGTTAAGACATTAAGAAGCAAATAAAACAAAACAAAACAAAAATACTGTAGTGGCAAAAGACCAGTTAGGATCTCATACTGGGCCTTGTGGTAACTTTTGACCAGCCCTTTGGCAGTGCCCATCTTCATCTTAATTTATTTAATCCCATTGGAGATGAGCTCTTTATACAGGTCTGTGTTCAAATGCCAGTTGCAACTTCTAATTATATTGAACCATTGGGTGGGTGGGGGAAGCCCTTGTTATGAACAATAGGATTTGAGCTGGACAAGGGATACATAAATCTTTGTTGTGTGGTTCTTAGAACATCCTCCCCAATGCTACCATGGATAAGCATTTTTGACTCCTAAGGGCACTGAGAAGCAATTGCATCGACCCCTTTACACTCCTGCCTCCTGAATTATAGCAGACCTTAGTCCCTATAGTTTACCATGGGACCATTCTGATCGTATTCCACACAAGTACCTGAAGCAGATAGAGAGACCATTTGGATTCCAGTTCTGGGTATCAAACACATAGAATGTATCTGCAATAGTGAGATCTCAGTCAGACATACGTGTTTTGATTAATCCACATAGGAATCCTTTTATGCATTGACAGATGTGTATATCTAAGCACACACCTTGTTTTGAAAAATAAAGAAAACACAGGTGTAAAATCAAGTGCTACTCATAGTTGGAAGAGACTATGGATTCAAGCAACCACAGCTCCGTCTATTCAGCTTCAAAAAGATCTCCTCATGGGCAATCCCACAGAGAAGTCTAGAGACTTACTAAACATGCCTGTAGCAGAATCTACAAGCTCTGTCTACAATGGAAGGGGTAAGTTTAGCTACTCAGCTCTACTGCTGGAATCAAGGCAGGAGTAATTTCATTTGCCCAGTCATTTGGGAAACAAAATTCTAACACTGTGGAAGGATGTAGTTCTGTTATATGTCTCCTATTATACTGTACATGAAGCAATTTATTTAAAGACATTGTTTATTTAGGTTAGTATTTTTTCTACCTATGACTTTTTATATGAAATGGAGTAGCAGGAGAAACATAAACAAAGAAAGGTGATTATTTTCATCCCCCCCCCCACACACACACACACACACTTTGTGGTCAGTTAAAAGCATGGTTGATTATTCTTTTGTTCTCTATTTCTTTCATTTTCTAATTTCAATTCCATTTTCCACTGGCTGCGTGCATAGTTTAGCTCAGTTATAAATATCATGCATTATTAAACCCATTAAAACACATCGAACTATTTCCCCTCCCCAAAATAAATACTGTTAAGATGTTTGCATAGAAAACATATCTTCAGGGTAGTTCTCATAATACATATTTGTCCACAATAGCAGTTTCAGCTATCCCTAGACACACATTCACATGGTCAGATGTAACAAGTGAACCAGGCAATCATGAATACATCTGCAATAGTTTGCACAATGCCTGGAGATAGGGTTGCCATGATTATCAGAATTGCTGCTAGTCACATCTGCCTATATTTATGTATTTGTTTACTTTATAATAGTTGTCAGATGACTTTACAAATAGAACAAGGTACAAGAGCTGAAATAAAATATATATTTCAAAAACCTTCCAAAATTAAATGTTGATCTAAAAATCAGCAGTGATAAAAAATAATAAAAAATTCATGCTACTCTAATACTTTATCCATTACATTTCTTTATAACTCAGTGCAAATATAATGTTTAACCATGATTATCAATCGTTGGTTTATTGAGATTGTTGCTTTAACCCAGATTAAGAGTCCAAATACATGTTCATATAGTAGGTCAAATTACATCCAGTTCTTGGAGGGTGGGTTTAATGCAAGGGTGAGGAAATTGAAGCCCAGGGGCCAAATCTGGCTCTTTGGGATTTCCCCTGGCTCCACCCCTTTCCCCCAAAGCATTGATTGTTTCATGTTTTTCTTCCTTTTGTACAATTTTCCTTCCCATTCTAAAAGATTTGAATGACTCTCTAAAGACTTAGTTACAGACGATAAGAGCTTTAAGCTACAATATGTTGCTATTTTTGCCCCTACTCCTTGGCCTTTGGCCTCACCCACCACTGGAATGTGGCCCCTGAGAGCTCCTCCAAAATTAAATATGTCCGTCAAGCTGGAAGAAGTTCCCCATGCCTGGTTTAGTGAGAACAGAGATCTGTATGGGATAACCTAGGCAGGATCTACACTCCTGCTTTATAGTGGTTGAAGTGCACTGACAACTGTTGGGGCCCATGACACATTCCATATACCACATTCATGCCACGTTCATAGTGTTATATCCTGCTTGGAGTAGATGTATCACGGGCCCCAACAGTTATCAGTACACTTCAATACCACTATAAAACAGCAGTGTAGGCATCTCTAGGGAAGGGGGGGGGGAAGAGAATTGTCCCTTTAAAATTAAAAGCATATCTGAAAAATATGGGGAGGCTAGAACAGGAGGCAAAGGATTCTAATTAGAATTGCCTCCAGAGTTCTTCTAAAGCAGGTGTGGTCAACTTGAGGCCCTCTGGATATTTTGGCTTACAACTCCTGTCAGCCCTGGCCATCATAAATTGTGAGGGATCATGGGAGCTGCAGATCAAAACATCTTGAGGACCAGAAGTTGTGCCCCTCCTCCCCAATTCTGAAGCAAATTCTGAGGTGAATTTTGAGGCGAAACAGCTGTAGAAACTTCAAAAAAGGTTAAGTGAACTTAAATTAAGCAGCTCATCACCACTTCAGACTGAAGGTTGAGGGCTCACATGACTGACTGTGTGATAAAAATCAATTTAGATATGTGATTTTCACCCCAGAAGTGTCCATTTCCCCTTGATATGCAACAGTACACACATCTATACATGTGTCCGCAGACACGCCCGCATCTGCACCCACACACGCCCGTGTACGCACACCCCAGCCCCGCTTAGAGTACACCAAATATAGTTAGTATAGATATGGGAAAAAAACATCTCTCTGTTGCCTCTTGGCTCCATGTAGTCACAGTAATTCAAAAAGCCTTAGTCACTTTGATACTAGTTCAGAGCACAGGCACCAGGTGACTCATCTAAGGGTGACCAGATGTTAGTACACCTGGATAAAGACAAAATGACCATATAAGGAAATGGTAGAAGTGCAGAGAGGTTGCAATGCACCTCTGGGTACAGGTAATTTCACACATGGCAATGGCGGCGACCAAAGGTTCTTGACTGCAATGCCACATCTGGCCACTACTCGAGAGTAAAATGTAGTTGTCCAAATGATGTCACTGGAGCTACGGACCAAAGAAATGAGGGCAAATGACGTGTAACACTGGAATATAAAAGCTGCTGCTTTGAATCTGGTGCTCTGTGACACTGGTATTTAGTCAACAGGTTCAGTCGTCACCTTATTCTGCAGAATAAACTTATTCCCAATGCCTTCCAACTCATTTTTGGACTTATGGTACACTTGGAATTACCATAATTTATGCAACAACTGCTCATTAATGCACAAAGAACCCAGCACCAACCCAGGTCTTAAGGTTGAAACCTATGCAGCTGCTGAAGCCTTCTTCACCACCACCCCGCCCACTCAAAACATCCCCTACCGCACGCATGCCCCGTCCCCCCCCGCCCCCATGCCTCGTGCCGCCGCCCGCCCCGCGCTCCTTAACCGGCTGGGGCGTCCGCTTCCCTCCGGTGCTCGGAATCTACTGAGAAACAGGCTTCCTGGCTTGTCTCTCAGTAGCGCGCCGAGTGATGACGTCATCACCTGGCGCGCTACTGAGGGACAGGCCGCGAAGCCTGTTTCTCAGTAGATTCCGAGCACTGGAGGGAAGCGGACGCCCCAGCAGGTAAGTGCCTCGCGCTGCCAGCCTCCCGCCACCGCCGCGTGACCCCCCGCCACCCCGGTTTGCCCCTGCCGCTCCCTGGTTGGCCCAGATCGCCCCAGGGCCATCTGGTCACCCTTTGGGGGGGCTAAATTTCCGGATTTGGCCCCCCCAAAAGTTTTTCTGCCCGGATGCAGATTTGCTCCCCATTTCCCAGGCATGTCCGGACAAATCCGGGCGGATGGTCACCCTATTCACCAGTTGTCCATGCCACCAGTCCATGCAGGGTAGATTTTGGAGAAAGGGGACAGGACCAGGGAGGGATGTGGTGGCAGAAAGTGCTGGATCTGGACTGAACCATTACGAGCTGTGTCTGAATTTGGGGAGGACAGGGAAATTTCTTGTCTTGCTGTATTCTGAGCCTGGGAAAGCTTCTTTCCAACCCTCAATTCTGAATATTGATGCTGAAACCACTATTTTGTAAGTATAAAACCAAGCTAGAATGCCTACACACACCCTCTCAATGACAGAAATGACTGTGAGGATAATCAGTCTTCTAAGGATGAAGGTAGAGCAGTTGTGTCTATTACACCCCAGGAAAACTGCTGCCCTGATTTCAGATATGGAATGAAGAAAACTGCTGTGCAGATTCGCAAGGAAGGGTTGAGAGTGGGACTCACAAATTGAGAAATAGGTCACAACTGGACCACCAACACTGTGAATTTTCTCAGTTTCTCTAGTCCATGGCTGCTCTCAGAGGGTGGCAAGACTGACAAGTGTTCCACATCTATAACAGTGCCAGTATTTTTAAAGAGTGTAAACAGATGAGTGTTTTATTGCAGGCTTGTTACTGCCCACTCTTGGTTTTTCACTATATGAAATAATGCTTTTGATCAAACCCGGCAACCTACAAAGCAGATTTTTAAATGGGAGAAAGAGGGGGGAGAGAACTAAAGTATATGTTCTATTACAGCACTATTCTAAGGGGAGGGAGAAATAAGATTTTGTTGACATAATTATTTGCCCTTTTAATGTTCTTTTAAATATTGGAATCAGTACTAATGTTTAAAATGTGCACTTGAGAATGTTTCCACCGCAGTCTTAAAATGTCAAGCATGCACTGTGAGTCTAAATAAAAATGGATAAAGAACAAGCACTATATGCGTGTTAATCACCGAAAGAAAACTGATCACATTCCTCATGCAACCCCTTATTTGAGGAGGGTGTTTTTCAAATCATGTTCTGTCCTTCAATTGAAGATTATATGTGTGTGTGTGTGTGTGTGTACACACACACATATACACCAGGCTATTTCTTCCAATTGCAGAGCCTAGTTCCTGAACGGGGATACACCTTTTTCTTCTCTCTAGTACCTTGTGTCTGACACACTCATTTTTGTGTCATCAAATGTTCTACTTTTTCAAAAGCCTGCTTTGGGTCATTAGCATAGCCCGTGTCACCCTTCTGTGTCAATATTACAGGTGTGTGGTGTTATTACTACCTGAATACCAAGAGCTTCATCAGACAAGAGTCTTATTGCACACTTGTTACTGGGCACTCATGGATTTTTGCAAGTCCCTCTCATGACGTTGTCTGCCCTTTATTGCCACAAAAACAACAACACTCCAGTAAATCCAACTTATTTTTAAAGACAGAAGTTGCCACTATCTCCTGCTGTGTGCAGCAGAAGCAGCACAATCAAAATGGCCCACTGAATGGGCCATGTGCACATTGTTTACTTCCTCTTTCAAAAGAGGAAGTAATGAGGGACAAATGCGTGGGCAGAGAAGCGACGGTAAGCAAACATGATTTTCCCCTTTGTGATGACGCTCCAAGTGACACCAGAGACACACCAATCCTTCACCTCTTCACTCACCAGGACTCTAAGCACAGAATTAATTGTTCAGTTTACTCTCTCCACACCTCTGTTCCTTGCATGGTGGGCTATCTGGAGCTGTTGGTGTATTTCTTGAATCAGCCATGATTAAATCTCTTTCCTCAAGGATTGATAACACTTTAATTTTATTAAACCACATCTAATGTTATTGAAACTCAAAGAATCCTTTATCACTGGCAAAGCCCTGTGTAAATCACTTTAGTTAAAAGTCCTGTGTAAATCACACTGTCGTATATAATAAACAAATCTAAACAGACATAAAACCCAGAATGAACAAACCCATTAACTGCAGAAATAACAGCAGCAGCAGCAGCATGCAACAAACAGCTATTAACTGCAGAGGACAAGTGTGTGGGAAGAGTCAGAGAATGGTGGATTAAGAACCATCTTCTCTGAAGTAACTTACAGCTTTTGTGTTTCATAATAAATTAATCAGAATTTATAAAATGGCTGCCATGAGATGTCATTAGATATAAACTATGAAAGTGTCAACCCAGCGTGCAGCTGCCATGAAAAAGGCAAATTCCATGTTGGGGGCCAATGGCAAAGGAATACAAATTAAAACTGTGTCATGAGGCAGGCTGAAGAATCTTCCTCTGAGGAGGAAGAAGGGGCAGAAACTGCAGCTCCACCCCTTCCCCAGGACTTACCGGAGGAGGAGGAACAGCAGGCAGGGTCCTCTGAAGAGCCCCAGGAAAGCCACCCTCCCCCACCCCCTGTTTCTAATGAGGAAGACTCGGGGCCTGAAGGAGTTTGTCCGGTAACTCCCCAGCAAAGGCAGCAGCTCAAACGGGCAGAGAAAGCTAAGCCCACGAGGCGAAGTATGAGACTGAGAAAACAGAGCACAGCTGACGCAAGCCTTAAGTAAGATAACGAGGGAATTGCAGGCAGCTGGGAGCAGGCTCAAACAGAGTATAAAGGGCGAGGCAGGCAGAAGCTAAGGTTTGTTGAGAACAACTGACGTTTTTGGCTCTTGACCTCCTCCGTGATCTTGGATCAGAATCTGTGGACAGGACACCCGGCTGACTGTTGCTTTAGGACCCTGGAATTTGGAAACCTGGTTTGACCTTCGGCTTAGACGACTGGACTGATGGAACTAATGGCATGATTCTGGCAATGTATAATTGGATTCACGAACCATAAATAAACCTCTTCAAATAAGTAAGGCCTGGCATTTTTCCCGGACATTTGTAGATAAGGAAATTGGCTGGCTTTCTGGATTCTGTATAGTAAACATGTCAAACTGTCAATGTCATAATACCTTTATGCAAGTATATGGAACATCCACATTTGAATGCTTGGAATTTATTTAAACTTTAAGATCAACATCTGAGGCCCTTGTCGATATGCCCCTGCCAAATGAGGTGAAGTAGCTGGATACAAAAGAGAGGGCCTTTTCAGTGATGGGCCCCCCATTTTTGGAATGTCCTTCCCAGGGAGGCTTGCCAAGCACTTACATTGTGGTCTTTTTAGGCACCAGGTAAAGAATTTTTTTTAGTTTCCCAGGCATTTTTAGGAACTGTTTGTAATGTGTTTAGATCTTCACACTGTATTATGTGTGGTAACTTCGAGGCTCGACTTCTGCAATGCGCTGTACATAGGGCTACCTTTGTGCCTAGTCCGGAAACTTCAACTAGTTCAAAATATGGCAGCCAGGTTGGTCACCGGTACATCTAGGAGTGACCATATTATGCCAGCTTTAAAATCGCTCCACTGGCTGCCAATTAGTTTCTGGGCGAAGTATAAAGTGTTGGTCATTACCTTTAAAGCCCTACATGGTTTGGGTCCAGGTTACCTGCGGGATCGCCTTCTCCCGTACAATCCGCCCCGCACGCTCAGGTCCTCTGGGAAGAACTTACTGCGGTCGGCCAAGACTAGGCTGACAACTGTTACCCAGAGGACCTTCTCTTCTGCCGCTCCCAGACTGTGGAATGACCTGCCGGAGGAGACTCGTCAACTTAACAGTCTTTTAGAATTTAAGAAAGCTATAAAGACTGTTCTCTTCTGGCAGGCATATCCAGTGTAATTTTTAGAATGTTTTTAGGATGTTTTAGGATGTTTTAATGCAGTTTTAATAATATTTGTCATGTTTTAATTAGTTTTATGTATTTTATCATGTTGTTGTTCCCCGCCTCGATCTAGACCGAGAGGCGGGTAAGAAATAAATCATTATTATTATTATTATTATTATTATTATTATTATTATTATTATCCTGTTGCTAGTTTTACTTCTAGATTTACTATAAGCTGCTGCTAATTTTATTTTTTTTTCTATTCTGATTTGTTTTATTGTTGTTGTTGTTTTATTGCCATTTTGTATTTTGTACCTTGTAGACCAGGACAAGGAAAGGGCAGTGAAAATGTTCAAGGTGCTGGAGCAACTCCCCTATAAAGAAAGGTGACAGCATAAGGGACTGTTTCGCTTAGAAAAAGGGTGTGTAAGGGAGGACATGATAGAAGTATAATCATGCATAGTGTGTAAGGAGTGAATAGGAAGACATTTTTCTCCCATTGGGGTCATCAAATGAAGCTGAATGGTGTGAGATTCAGGAAAGATAGAAGGGTGTTCTTCTTCCATCATTACGTAGTTGAACTATGGAATTCTCTACCACAGGATGCAGTGATGGCCACTCTAATGGAGAGGAGAAGCAGCTCCTTCTTCCCCTATAACCCAGCCCTGGGAACTTACCTGGGCCTAATCCACACCAAGCAGGATATAGCAGTATGAAAGTGGTATGAAAGTGGTACATAAAAAGCAGGAGCCACACCAAGCAGGATATAGCATTATGAAAATAGTATGAAAGCAGTATATGGTATGTGTCCAGGGACCAAACACTTGTCAGTGCACTTCAATACCACTATAAAGCAGTAGTGTGGCTCCTGCCTTTTATAAATTGTGCTTTCATACCACTTTCATAGTGCTATATTCTGCTTGGTGTAGATATGGTCCTGGTCTACTGAGGAAATTGACTGTAAAATGCTCCTGGGAACACAGGCAGGAGTCTAATTGGGATGTGGTGTGAGAAAGCCTGGGCAGTCCACTTGGTGGACACAACATTGGCATCTGGAAATGGCTGCCATCCTGAAACTCCCAGCTTTGTGAAAACCTAATTATTTCTTCTCAGTTCCGAAGGCTCCTACTGGGTGGGTAGAGAGATCCATGGCATTGGATTGAAAAGGACCCAAGAGAGAAATACTTCTAGTACTTTGATTTGTAAAGCACTGTGCTTTTACCAATGTTTTCATCTGGACTTCATCTTTATTGACTGGGGGACTGTCATACATGGGGAAAGCTCTGGGGTGGCTCTGCAGTGGCACTGTGGCGCTTATGCGACGCGGCAGCCACTGTAGAACCATCCTGGGGCTTTCCCCCAAAGCTTTGAAGTAAAAAATGTCAGGGACTTACCCTGACTTTTTTCTCCAGAGCAAGGTGAGAATGGCACATCCACCATTTATTGCTGCTCTGCAATGATGCGGAGGTGTGGCCGGGCGAATGGCAACCCCTGGACAGAGGGGAAGGGGCAGGCCGGTGAGCCAAATGGCTGCCAGAATGCCCCCATGCTGCCTCCGGTGTGGAGAGGAGAGTTTTCCTTTTGCTGAGGGGAAAGTTCTCCATTCCCTTCATTTCAATCCTTGCAAAGTAAGGAGGGGAACAACAGGGATGGATGGGCAACAGGGCAGAAGGAGCAACAGCGGCGGTGATCCATATAAATCCAATGCTTGCTCCTTGACATGGGAATAATGTGGCACAACCCCACAGGAGCGAAACTGCAGGGTTTTCAAGCCTTGAGGCACCAAGAGAGGCCCAAGGATCACATTGTGGATTCTCCACCTGCCCCTGCACATGCCATGCAAGCCCCGGTTGTTTACATAATTACCTGTGCTGCAGCGTGGGTTGGTGTATCATCTGAATCTGGCATGCCGCACAGCTGAGGTGGCTTCGTACCCACTCTACAAGCCATGATGTGCAGTAGGGGTTGTAGGGTGGGTGTCGGGTGTCAAGTGTTTCATAGACAATTCACAAGGCAGGCCTTGTGAATTGTGAGTTGAAAGATTGGGAATTGTTGTGAGAATGTCTATGTCTCTGTAAGCTTATCTGTTGCTGTTTCTCATGGGAAGCTTGCTAGCTGAGGCCTTGAGTTTCTCTGAGAACAAGAGATTGTTTAGAAAAGGTGGGGGCTATCTTGCAAGCTGTCTCTCACATATGTCGTCATCAAGAGGAGGTTGGACTGTGCCACCCTGTTGGCACATGTGTTTGGGTTACAGGCCTGAGGTTCTGTCTGTCAAGTGGCTTGACAGTGTAAATTCCATATGGAATGGAATGTCAGAAATTAATCTTAGGAAATGTCTTAATCTTCACAAAGTAAATAACAACTCTGATTGGAGAGAAGCCAGAACCCTGGAGGATTCTACCAGGGAAAAATATAGATTAGTTGGGGAAAACAGTTTACCAAACATGCATTTCTGAAATCATTTCTAATATTCTTCAAGTCCTTTGCTTATTTGAGATAATTGATTTACATCTCTAACAATTAATCCAAAACCAGCCTGATCCACAGCTCCGCAGAAGCTCTGATGCAGAACACCTAATGAACATGGGCAAATTCAGACTTCCCATTGGCCTGAATATGGGTGGTAGAAAGGAGAAGGCATGCATGAATTTGTTTCAGTATTGGTGACTGGAAAAGCTCCTGCTCAAAGTTATGAATATTATTGTAATCTAATCCTAAACATGTTTACTCAGAGGTATATCCCACTGAGTTCAATGGGGCTTACTCTCACTGGGTATCAATATACTTCGAGGGATGTCACTGGCACTTTTTTTTTTTAAGAGGAGCCCTGTTGCACGGTGAAACAGTAAGGAACCCCCACCAAACTCCACAGCCATCCCCCTCCCCAGCAACCCAGGGATGGGGAAATTGCTGCTCCCCCCATCCCCATGGACACTGAGCCACCTTGTGCAGCTCCATGCCCGTTTGAGGACCCAGGAGGCTGCACCACACCAGCTGCAGTCCTTGAAGTTGTCCTGGGATCATGGAAAAACCGGGACATCCCCAGTTTCAGTTATCCCAGGGTCGTCTCTAGGTCATCCCCGGTTGACCCCGGGATCCCCTGTGCGTCACTTAGATGCACAGGGACATCCTCGAGACAACCCCAGGAAAAGAAGGCTGGTGTAGACATGACCTAATTTATTTGAATCTTGAACAAAATCATAAGAGGAGCTAGGAGTTTTTTTGTTTTGTTTTTTGTTATTGGCAACGTGGGCCCTTTCTACGCCATAGGGATCGTTATCTCAATACAGCTCATGGGTGCGACATCCCGGGTTCCTCCTGGGTCATTGCACATCGCGCCTGCTATTTTGTTGTTGTTGTTTTTTATCCGGGAAGAGCACAGGAGCACTCCTCCACACAACGTACATCTTTTTTTTAAAATAAAACGTGCGTGATCAGGCCCCCACCCCCTCTTTGCCCTCCTGGGGGTGGCAAAACTGGTGCCACCCCCTTCCCTGATGGGTACAGAGCCGCACAGTGCAGTTCCATGCCCATTTGTGCTGCTGTGCTTACTCGCGAGTAAGCGCAGCAGCACACGGGATGGGCGGCCACATCTCCCGCAGTCTCGGGAAGTTCCTGGGACCACGGAAGATTTGGGATTTTCCAGGGATCCCTTATCCCTGGCAAATCCCGTGGCTGCCCGCCTCCAGGAGTCCCTGGTGTCATTTGGACTCACAGGGACCGGCCTGGGGCTATCCCAGGCCACAAGCCTGCTGTAGAAACGGCCCTGGTTTATTGTTCCTATTTATTCTACAGCAGATGACAGAGTGAAGAAGTCTGGTCAGTTGTCTGTATCCATTTAGTTTATGTTCAGGTGTAAAAATCAATGAACAATTTATCATATAAATTGCCTAAGCACAGCACATTTTCTGTGTTGAGCTGCTGAGAAAAGAATTCATACCAAAAAGTGATTTTGAGCTATTGACACTGCTAATCAGAGAAGACAACCAGTTATAATATGCTATGGCTTGCTGGGTGGAACAATGTTATGAAGTCTTTTATAAGTCATTATTAAATGCTGACATTCTTCTCCATGCATGAGATTTATGGGTGTTTTTTTTTTTAAAACAAAGTTCAAATCTATATTACATGAGAGTAAACAAAAGCCTGAGGGAGCTTAAACTAATCTCTGCATAACTGAATAGGTCCTCTCCTTTCCTGGGTCTGAAAGAAATCATTAGGGGAATAATGGCAGTAATAATAATATATTGCCAATAAGGTTTTTTAATGACATGTTTTGAGCATCACTGAATAATGTTAAGACTCACAGCAAATCCCTCAGGATCTAACTGTTCCCATTAAAACTAGCAATTATTTACCACCAGTTTAGATTTAAACAAGACCAGGCCTCAGGCTGTACAGTTTCCCTGCAGGGAAGGCCCTTGAAGAGTGGAATAAGGGATGAAAAACAAGGTGCTTATTCAACACAATTTAAGTCAAGATGCTTTTTAGATGTTCTCGAAACTCTGGAATAACTTATCTTCAAAAGAAAAGTGGAAAATTGAAGCAGGAAAAGGTTGGGCATGGTTTTCTCCATTGTTAGGATGTGTTCCACCAGGTTCCACAAGTCCCACTACCTCAGGTAGATTGGGGTATTATTTTCTGGGCTTGATATGAGGTGTAAGATGGGTCGTGGTTATTGTTGGCTGGTTGTTCTTTTGTTTTGGACTTGACTAGGATATAGATTTGGACTGATATTCCAGCATTAGAGGTAAGTCATGGGTAAAATATTTGCAACCAATTAGGAGACATTAGAAAGTTATGTAAAGTTTAAAAAGTAAACAAGCCTTGTCGGTCTCCTATACTCTCTGTGCTGCTCCCTCAGTCTGTGTTCTCACTTTGTATCACTGATTTATTCCTCCTTTCTGCTGTCCTACTTGTTGCCCTTAGTTCCACCAAGTAGGTTTGCCAACCAGTGAGGGGGGGAAAATGCCTGGTTGGATTATGGGCCTCTGGGCCAGTTGCCAGATGTTTTTGTGTAAACATCTGCAGTGTCATATTCACTTAGTGTGTATGCTTGAACGGTGGAACTTAGTGCACTAAGAAGTTTGGTGCTTGGTCTCCATGCTAGCCAGCTCACCATTCGTCATGCAGATGTGCACTTCTGTAGCCACCGCCATTGGCTCTGTTGAGCTAACTCAGATATGGTGGTTGAGGACAGAGCAACATGACAAGTTGAAAGCAACAGCTATGAGATTGCTCTTACATCCACTGTCTTATGCAGCTCCTTCATCCCATACTACAATGAAAGCACAGGCTTCGTCCGCCATGTCTGCCACCATCATCAGCCACAAAGTTTTTGTTATTAGTGTCCCATTGGAGTCTGCCCCCCTCCCCCGTCCCCTAGCTACTCAGGCACTAGAATTTTATCAATCAAAGCCTGTTAACTGTAATTGGCGGACACATTTCAAAGAAGAAGAAGAAGAAGAAGAAGAAGGTGGTTTACTGAGAAAACAATGTAGAACCCTTTTTTTTACCCCAATAAAATAAGCAAGAGGTGAAGAACATAGTAGAACAAAATGTACCATTTCTGCAAAGTCACAGAGGTTCATATTTCAAGTTAGTCATAAGGAAATAACCACCATACACATTCTGAAAATAAATCTTGTGAGAAGTAACTCAGCTAACTAAAATCAGCTCACACACACTAAAAAGAAAATGCATACATTTAAAATGTTGGCATAATATTAGGGTTTTTTTTTTTAAAAAAAAAATGCTTTTCAACATCGTATATCACCAAAACAAATCTGCTCATTAAAAATAAGAATAGCAATCCTAAAATAATAATAATAAGCAGTACATCACAGTTCTGTAATATCTTCTCTGTCTAGAATACTGATCTGGCATTTTAAATATCTACACATCACATTAAAATTAAGGGCATCAAGTTCGCAGAGCATCAGCAAATTATGCACATTGACTAAAACTGCTAAAGAAATAAAGATCCATGGAAGTAAAATAAGCATATCTGAACAAGCTTTCTCTCTATTTTGCTTATATAAGATGCTGATTTCTTTAGGGAAGTGGGAAGTATTGGTTGAGGAAAGAAATGCAAAAATCTAAAAAATTACAGAATTCTAAAAGTTTGTTACTTATACAATATCAGTAACCTTGACTTTCTGGGTGAGATGAGATTAGAACTGGCAACTTATGGTCCCTAGAGCACAATCTTATACACATTTAGACAAAAAATAGTCCTCCAGCTCCCAGCATTCTCAGCCTGCCATGTTTGGTGTAGTGACTTGGTCCTCTTGCTGGTTGCTTATTCTGAATCTGTGTGGAACTCCCAAGGTTATTAGCTTTGGTTTGTTAGTCAAACCTGAACTGCAGAACACAGATCTGTAAGCCTCTTTGGAGCTTAGGCGAAAAGTGTAGTATATACATCCAAGGAAGGAAAGAAAGCTTTAGGAGTCATCCATGTTTATAGATGTATGGTCATTGCTCCATAATAAAAAAGTTGAGAAGGTTTTGAGTATTTGCTATGTGCCTGTCCTTCATTAGTGTATGACCTGGTTCATACAACATGACAACACAGAGTATGGGTTGAATCATGGGTTGTTGTGTTGTGTGAACTCACCTGTAGTAACAAACCATGCTTTGTTAGCCACGAATAATCCAGAGTTCACAATCCATCAACAATTGTGGGTTCATAGTTAACAAATCATGGCTTGTTAGCATGGATGGATTCACACAACACAACAAGCTATGATTCAACGACAACCCATTCTCAACCCTGGTTGCCATGTTGTGTGAACAACTTCTATAACTACAATGTGCCAGAGATTGTTGCAAGCATGAGAGATAACGAACAATGGCTACTAGGCAGCTCAACACTTCTTAAATTAAAAATTAAGCATTGGGCTGTAAAGGTGTAATGCTGAATCCACAGATGTCTTCACTCCACTTGAATCTTCATTTTGTCCTTTTGGATTTTTACTGAATATCAGCTGTAGAAGGCAATTGTGTTTTGTTCCTATTTTTGGTCCAACTGAGTTCTTATTCATTAAATAGTACAATGCAACACCCTAATTATTATTTGGTACTTCGGAAGAGCGCATTACAGGGAAAATGGCAATCAATTAAAACTATATATATATATATATAATTAAACAGCAGTAATTGCTGTTTGTCCCAGGTATAAATACTTGCCAGCTCAGATTGTCCATGATTTATAGGATCCTCAATAAACTCAACTGACAGATATCCTAAGAAAAATTGTTGAACCTTCTGAATGCACCAGCCAAAATGGTGGTCCACAGCCTTTCCTACCAGTATTAAATTATTTAGGTAAAGTTTAAGCTATAAATTAATCCATTTTACACTGTTTGTATGCCAAGGCCCAATTTGCTGTATACAGTTCGGTGCATCTTCATCATGGTCTGAAATGCAGTGGATGCTGGAGGGTTCTGCACATGTACTGTGAGTCCTAGTGCAGGAGTCAGGATTCAGTTGAATCTAACCAACCAAAGTGTTCCTGGCTCAAAACATAGAACTAGGCAAAACTGGGACAAATTCCACTGAAATACTCTGTAGTATCCTTAATTATAGCTGTGCATATGTGTGCTGATAGAGAAAAAAAATCAATAACTTCCCATTGAATACAACCATGGGTTTATGCTGCTTTCCCCTCTGTCAAACAAAAATGTGTGGCTCTTTTTCAAATCAATCCTAAGAGGGCCTGGGGGGGGGGAGGGGAGAGAGAGAAGAGAAAGATAGATTCTTATCTGCAATAAAAGCAACAACAGCAGAGGAGCTCCATACATTCACTATTATCAAAGGGAAGCCACATGGTTTGGCTGTATTAATTTCTAAATCATTGAGTTCCTCTGCTTGTCTTACATTAATTGATAGACCAATAAATACATGTTTTGTGTGTGTGAAGAGGGAAGCTGGGACAAGCACATTAGCAGGAAAGGTCTTGGCATATATCAAAATCTTCTGTTTTTCTTCCACTTACAAATTTGCTGCAGAGACAATAGAACGGCAAAAAACCAAAAATATTGGCCTGCAGGGCTGCTTTGGAGCTAAGAAGTTATGGGCCATGGGTTAGGAATATGGAGAACAGTCTTGGGCTGCATGATTTCTGCAAATACTGAGCTAAGCACTCAATGGTAATATCTAGGGTGACCAGATAAAATCCAGGTCAGGGCTCATGTAACTTTAACAGTTGTAGAGAAAAGGGAATTTCAGCCAGTGTCATTTGTATGCAATTAGTTCCTGGTGAAATTCCCTCTTCATCACAACAGTTAAAGTTGCAGGGGCCCTGCCTTTTTTTGTATATGGTCACTCCAGTATAGTGCCTGCAACTTTAACAGTTGTGATGAAGAGGGAATATCACCAGGAACTAATTGCATACAAATGACACTGGCTGAAATTCCCTTTTCTCAACTACTGTTAAAGTTACATGAGCCCTGACCTGGATTTTATCTGGTCAGCCTAAATACCAGTCACACATTGAAAAAGTACAAAAGCAGTGTGTTGTGTGCACTCTTGGCATAATCCAACTGTCTAGAGCAAAATAGATTAGAAGCTAGTGAATAAATATTCCATTTATAAACTCAAATCGTGTCTTAGAGGCATTGGTTATACAATTACTGTTTTCAATATGTCTTAAAGCAGGAGTCATATTTTATGTTTATGCGGGTTTTTGAACATACTTTGATTAGTCCTGCATATCTCTATTGCACTTACGGACTGGGCAAGAATTCAAAGAAGGAGTTCTTGACTATGCAAATATCCCTTGTAGCAAGCAGAATTGAGGCGAGTCCAGCACATGGAGCAGCCCCACCTATATTCTGCTTGTTCCCCAGCCCTCCATCAGTTTCTACTTCAGTCTTCCCCAAGGCCAATCCCACTCACCTTGGAGAATGGGAACTGGATAGTAGCTGGCAGAAGGCCCAAAGAAGAATGGAGAGTTTGGAGGGATGCCAACTACTGGCAGTGTCTTTTCTGCAGGAGTGATGCAGAAAATGACACCCTGAGGATAATTTCCTGCTGGATAACCAGAGGGCTTGCAGTCTAGCCCCCACCCTCTCTCCCTGCCTCAGATGCGCCATGAGAAAAAGCATTCTGCTTCTGATTTGCCTCCAGACAGGCAGCTCATTGGGAACTTTCAGTTTTCATTGGAGCACTCTTCATAAGATGAAGTGTATGTTTCGATATTGTAGCATGTTTAATTACTTTTAAATTTTTTGTATATCTCTATTTGTTTTAACTGTACATGTTTTAATTGTAAAGCCGCCTTGAGCTCCAGTATTGGGGAAAAGGTGGGATATAAATTAATAATAATAATAATTAATAATAGTAAATAATAATAATAATAATAATAATAATAATAATAAGTGGGTTGCCTTGGGAGAGGGAGACAAGGTAGCATCCAAGGTAGGGCTGGCAATTGTGCCCTTTCTGCATTTAGCCCCCCACTGTGGCTTTCCAAACCTCCAGCTTTAATGCTGGAGAGGTGCAAATGTTTTTTTTTTAAAAAAAACCAGACTGCTCTCTAGCTGTACCTGAAGCAAGTGTGTGCCCTGGTGGTGTGTGGAATAGCTGCTAAAAGTGTTTGTTTTGAGCCTGTGAGCCCCCAACTGAAATGTTACCATTCCTATGAAGTTCACTAAGGGGCAACAAACACACACACACACAAGACACGGGAAAACGGCAGAGCTTTCCTCTCCGCTTCTGTGGAATAATGGCATTGAGTTGTTTCCTGTAGCAGCAAAACTGTTGAATGTATGTATGGGGGTTGGAGGAAGCAGGAAGCACTTAACAAAACATTGTTATGAAGGGGGTAAGGTATGTCTACATGTGCTTTTTGATAACATTAGGCTGACCATATGAAAAGGAGGACAGGGCTCATGTAACTTTAACAGTTGCAGAGAAAAGGGAATTTCAGCCGACGTCATTTGTATGCAATTAGAACCTGGTGAAATCCCCTCTTCATCACAACAATTAAAGTTGCAGACACTATACTAGAGTGACCAGATACAAAAGAGGGCAGGGCCCCTGCAACTTTAACTGTTGTGATGAAGAGGGAATCTCACCAGGTACAAATTGCATACAAATGATGCCAGCTGAAATTGCCTCTTCTCTACAACTGTTAAAGTTACATGAGCCCTGTCCTCCTTTTCATATGGTCAGCCTAGATAACATACAACGTAGCATTGGGGAAAACACAAATAGTGGGCCTCAATTGCTGTTCTGCAATGTAGGAAAAAATACTGACCTGCCATCCAAGGTTGTTTTGATAATCACTGATTGAATGTTTGTGGAAAGCATTTGCAAAGTCAACAGTTTATAAATCATCACAAGGGGTGATTTGATCTCAATGAGATCACAGAAGGTGTGGAGACCATGAGCTACGGCTTCATACATTCTGTTGTTCAGCAGAAAGAATGTATGTGCCAGACATGTGAATTAGCTTTCCTATAGATTGAGAAAGGAATAGTAAGGACTTTATATGGCAACGCAACATTTCTTCAAGCTGTGGATTTTGTTAATTAGATCCATAACCTCTGGGTAGTGTTTGAATGTAAGCTCTGACTAGCAAAAGGATGCCAAGCCATTATGCTGTTTAGCTGCACAATTTGATTATAAAATGATTGCAATCTATGTTCAGATTTCTGTCATTTATATTCATAGAGGTGTATCAGGACACCACCTGAAGACAATTATTTAATCTGCCCAAACAAACACACACAAATGAATTGCAAAAGACTGGCACTTGTTGAAGGTGTGGATTGCTTACTTGCCTTTTACATACTGATGAACTATTGTCCTGACTGTATTTACAAATAGTGTATTTATCCATCAAAACCAACATTGTTGAGATAGGTTGAGTGATAGGTGTGCTAGAGAAGTAAGAGTTGAATCTGATACACTATAGATGCACAACTTTTTGGCACGAAGTGCTACATCTGGTGTCAGTCAGGACTCCAAAGCTGTACATGTATGTTTGCAGAAAGAAGCACAAACGCATAATTGTTCAGGATCACTTCCTCACAGCAACCTAGACAGACATGAGTGCTTCAAGGGTGCTGGGCCTCCTCTCCCTCACAATGGGCATCACCGTTTCCATAGTACTATTGGTGATGCAGAAGCAAGGACCCCAATCAGTGTGGGGAACAGAAGGGCAAGGGGCCACACAACACAGTTCTATGTCTCCTGAGGATTGTACACCCCATTATATACATTTACTCAGAACTAAGTGTCACTTAATACATTTACTCAGAACTAAGTGTCACTTAATTATATACATTTACTCAGAACTAAGTGTCACTAAGTGTCACAGGTAAGAGTACACCTTTGATGTAATAAATTATTAAAAGTTCCTTTGAACCCAGAGCACTCAACTACAAGGGAGGTCATTCTCTGCATCTCTATGTGATTCACCTGGGCAGGATCTACACGTCGTCCTCGATGAGCCCTCCCTGTGCCACTAGCCGCTTCGGAGTGCTTCACCCTGCCTAGTGTGGCTCAAGTCTCAGAGGCTCTGCCCATGCCCGCCCCACCATGGCCGCCGTCCTTTCATCCAGGCTGGTCCCGGGGAGGGGGGAGGGTTGTAAACAAAAGCCAGTGATTGGGAGAGGAATTTCCAATTGCTAGCTTTTGTTTACAACCCTCCCTCCCTGGGACCGGCTGGGATGAAAGGGCAGCGGTGGCGGCGAGAGCGCGAGCAGAGCCTCCGAGGCTTGAGCCACACTAGCCGAAGTGCAGCGCTCCAATGTGGCTTGTGGCGCAGGGAGGGTGCATCGAGGACCACGTGTAGATCCTGCCCAGGTCTCCTTTTAATAAATCTTCACCAGGGGGTGGACAAACCAAGCACTTCTGATTAGGAATGTAAGAGAAATTCATATGGCTGACATGTAATTAATTTGCACTTCTCAAATTTTTTCTCCAACCAAAAAATGCATGTATGAAGAGAAAGATAAAACACATCAATGTGCTTATCAGTGAAAATAATGTACAAACATGTTAGTCTAAATAGCATACCAAAATATCTACATTAAGAGAAACGTGCAAGAAAATCTATAGGAATTTTCATGTGGACTTTTTTTTGTTAAAAAAAAAAAGATTGCAAAATGGTGCAGAACTAGACAAAATTAATTTAAGATGGGGAAAATGATAAACTGAGAGAAACTGAAACTGATAGTTTAATCTAGTCCAATTTTTGATGAAGATACCCAGCAGAATTGCATCCCCTTGTAGAAGACTCACACAGAAACATAGGAGTTGGGTTGCTCTGGAACTCAGTTTTTCTTTCTCTAAAAGCAAGCCTTTTCGGATGTGGTGTAAGTAGGACATGTGCCACCAATATTCATTAAGAAAAAAAATGCCTCTCAGCTATTTAACATTTAAAATACATGGTGTTAGACCACCAGAAAGTAAACTCCGAAGGGCCAATGTAAAAATAACACATTGGATTGCCAACCAAGAAGAAAATTTATCTATCATTTCTTAAAGTTGTATACCATACACTTGAGTATAAATACTACCAGAGGGAACAAAAAATAATAGTAATCTTTGGGGATGGGGGACTGCTGGTAGCAGACTTTTTTAAAATGACGTTTGGCAATCATGGCAAAGGTACTGTTAGTTTTGTCTGCCAGCCACTTCCATCCAACCTGCACAGACAGTGCCCCGTGGAAGGACATTATTTTATGATATAGCATCTTTTCAGGAGCAGTGTGTGTGTGTGTGTGTGTGTGTGTGTTGGGGGTGGGATTACAACTAGGCTGACCAGATGAAAAGGAGGACAGGGCTCATGTAACTTTAACAGTTGTAGAGAAAAGGCAATTTCAGCTGGCATCATTTGGATGCAATTCATACCTGGTGAAATTCCCTCTTCATTACAACAGTTAAAGCTGCAAGGGCCCTGCCCTCTTGTGTATCTGGTCACTCTAGTATAGTGCCTGCAACTTTAATTGTTGTGATGAAGATGGGATTTCATCAGGTACTAATTGCATACAAATGACACTGGCTGAAATTCCCTTTTCTCTGAAACTGTTAAAGTTACATGAGCCCTGTCCTCCTTTTCATATGGTCAGCCTAATTACAACTATAGTGTGGAAGCAGGGGCAGCCATCTCCTCTTTCTCCACAACGCCCCTAGAAAGATACTGCATCACAATGTAGCATCATTCCACAGAAATGGTGTGTGTGTGTGTGTTAGGCTGACCAGATAAAATCCAGGTCAGGGCTCATGTAACTTTAACAGTTGTTGAGAAAAGGGAATTTCAGCCAGTGTCATTTGTATGCAATTAGTTCCTGGTGATATTCCCTTTTCATCACAACTGTTAAAGTTGCAGGCATTATACTAAAGTGACCAGATACAACAGAAGGCAGGGCCCCTGCAACTTTAACTGTTGTGATGAAGAGGGAATTTCACCAGGAACTAATTGCATACAAATGACACTGGCTGAAATTCCCTTTTCTCTACAACTGTTAAGGTTACATAAGCCCTGACCTGGATTTTATCTGGTCACCCGTGTGTGTGTGTGTGTGTGCGTGTAAATGACTGCTTCACTTCCACTTGTCAGCGCAGCAAAAAAAAAAATCCTTTAAAAGGGGAAAGGGCAGGGAGGGAGAAAAGCTTCTGCCACTGAAATGTAAGTCCTCCCCTTCCCTAAAAAAATAATAATTTTCTCTTGCCCCCACCCCTAAAGGCCGATGCTTTTCTCAGCCATTTTCATCCTCCTTGAGGCCTATAAATGTTACTGAAAATTTTCATCAAAGCACTATAAAGTCCAGACAAGAGGACTATACTTCTTACTTGAATCAGCAGGTTTCTTCCTCATTTGATTTACAACTTGTTGTCCTGTCAGGCACCGGACCTTTCAACTCACCTAAGGAACTAAGTCTTTCAAAACCCCTGCCTCCCTTACATGCTTTAAGAGCAGTTGGTCGCCTTTTGAAAATAGTAATCTGAAAAATGTATTACAATAGACCATGAAAGAAAGAAATATAACCCACAGACAGAGAAGTTGGACAAGGTGACTTAGCATGTTCTTTTCATCTATAGTGTCACTGAATCTGTTGTGAGCCAGTCTGTTCCTTTCACAATGCTCTGTAGGAAAAGTAAGCTTTAACTTTGCAGGGAATACCTTTTAATTGCTTTTATTATGGGCCACACTCTAGCATCAGAAGAGACCATTTAACCAGTATGCCTTTTTTATTAGATGTTCATATCATTTATCCCAGACTACAAATGCAAAGAAGTATAAAAGGAAAAAGGAAAAGAAAGATCAATCAAGCTGGGATATCACATTAATACATAGATAAATTCCACAAACATTTGTACATGAGAAATATATGTTACAAATTTTATAGCCCAAAAAAATTAAAAGCAAGCAACTGAATATGTAGAGCAAATAAACTTAAACATACTTTCTCATGGGCTGATCTGTGAGTGGAAGGGAAAACAGTGTCCTAACTACTATTTCCCCTTCCCTTCCTGTGGACTTTTTCCATTGCAATGTGGTGGAAATCTTTATTTTTCTGGCAGTCTCTTCACCAAACCCGCCTTGAAACTTTCTGGGTCTCAGGTATCTACTTTAGGTAGCGTGGGGATTAGCTATTGACTGGGAGTTGGGAGATCTGGGTCCAAGTCCCCACTGGGCCATGGAAACTCATTGGATGACTTTGGGCCAGTCACAGACTTTCAACCCAACTTACCTCACAGAGTTGTTATTGTGAGGATAAAATGGAGAGGAGGAGGATTATGTATGTTGCCTTGAGTTCCTTATGGAGGAAAAAAGGTGGGATATAAATGTAATAAATACAATTTAAAAAATAGCCCTCCCATGAGATGGAGTGAATCCCTCACCTCAGGAGGCAGGTCTGAAAGGGCAGCTGGTTGTGTACACCCCTCACTGCTGGGAGGGCCATGTGCCCTACTGCCACCCTACGCCTCACTCTGACACCTCTCACATCTCTCAGAGTAAGGCATAGGGACAGTGGCTGTTCTGGAGAGCCCTGCTGGCTTCTCTTGTGCTGCAACAAATTCTGCAACAGGAATAGCCATCAAAGCTCTTCAGAGCAACCATCACTGCCCATGCTATGCCACATTAAAGGACCTCTCAGAGAAAGGCATGGTATGAGCACTCCAGAGACTCATGCTGACTGCTCACTTGCTGTAGCAAATGCTGCTGCAAGAGAGTAGTTGGTGTAATTCTCCAGAGCAGTAGGCTGGTGTCTCACCCTGAGGGTTCCACAGAGTGAATCATCAACCTGTCTGGCATTCTAGAGAGCAAGTTCTCCAGAGTTCCATCCACCTTATGCCTCACTCTGAGGACTTCTCAGAGTGAGGCATCAGGTGGGAGGGCTCTCTGGGAAGCTCTATGGCTGCTTCCATGTGCTGCAACAGGAGAGTGACTGCCACGGCTCTCCACAGAGCCCACCTAGCCAAAATGCCTCACTCTGAGGGTTTTTTCCTCATAGTGAGGTATTCAGAGTGAAGTAGCTTTGGAGATCATCTCTGCTGTTGCACACAGGCAGTCTCCAGGGCCACTTTTCTGTCAATGCCTCACTCTAAGGAAGGACCTCTCAGAGTGAAGCATTGAGGGAGAGACAGGTGGTGGTAGCTGGTGGAGTGCGAGAGGAGGAGGATTGTGCCAAAACTGTCCCTCAAACAAGAGACTCCCAACAGTCCTAGCTGGCATGGCCAATTTTCAGGAATGAGGGTAGCTGTGGTCCAACAACATCTGGAGAGTCAGAGTTTCTCTACCTCTGGGCTATACTATCTCCTTCACATTGCCCTAACTCTGTGTGTGTGTGTGTGTGTGTGTGTGTGATAATACTTTTGACTGCTGTAGGAGCAAGCAAAGACAGTTCTATCGTGCTCATTTTTGTTCCACTTGATCTAAAATGTTGGGTATTCAAGTCAGCACACTCTATGTCTTTGTCACTATAATAGCTCTTAGGAGATAACCATGGCATGATGAGGATTGAAGATGACTCCAGTGACTGTGGATGTGCCCCCCTAAGCAGTCTCAAACCATCAATATTATTGACCTTGGTGTGTGAATCATTTGCTTTCTGTAATACAGCTGAATTGTGCCACAGATTTAGAGTACAGAGTGACTCATCCAATGGCAGATTTACCAGGGAAGAAGGAGAAGAGGAAGAATTCCTTTGTTCAGAAAGAATCAGAAATCGGAATTAGCTACCATTCCTTCTGTGCTCACAGCAGATCCCTGTATTTCCCTGTATTTTAAAAAAATGTCAGGATGTAATGACTAATACTTCACTGAATGGGAATAGTAATCAATCATGAATAATATCTCAAGTATATTCATACCAGTTTTGACCAAATAAATTTGTTTGATCTAACAGAGTCAGGACAGAGGGAGGCCCCAGAAAAGAAATTAAGGCCATTTCTACACCAGGCTTTTTGCCTGGAATTGCCCCCAGCTGGTCCCTGATGCACAGGGACTCCCAAAGGTGGGGGGCACAGGTACAGGATTTCCCAGGAATAAGGGATCCCTGGGAAATCCCAATTGTTCCATGGTCCAGGGAACTTCCTGAGACTGTGGAAGATATGGGTGCCTGTCCTGGCTACTGTTGTGCTTACTCGTGAGTAAGCGCAGCGGCAGAAATGAGCACGGAGCCACAATGCTCAGCTCTATACCCATTAGGGGAGGGGATGGCACCAGTTTTACCACCTCCAGGAGGGCAGGGAGGGGGGTGGGGGCCTGATCACATACATGTTTTTTCAAACTTACCATAGTGCACGGGTTTTTTTGTGCGCAGCTTGGGGCCCAACGAAAACAAAATGGTGGGTGCGACAAACACCCAGGAGGAGTTCCTCTTCCTCCATGAAGAAAGAAGAGGATGATCCCAGGAGCAGGTAAGTCTGGGATCATCCTCTTGCCCTCCCTCTACACCCGTAGTGTAGAAAGATCTTAAGACTAGTATGTTCCCAGGAGGATATACGTATGTTGAAAAGATGATCACTCGAATGACAAACAAACAGAGGCACTTTGATTCAGAGTTCCCTAACCCACGCAGGCTCTTGCGTATGTGGGTTGTACCATTAGTTTCAATCAACAGAACAGACCTAATCATGCAACAGGAATCCATGCCAGATCAGTTTCCTCTAATGGAATAAATAAAGAAGCCACTGAGGGCAAGGGAACTCAGCATACTGTCTTCCTGAATTATAAAACTATTCATTAAACAAAAAACCTACGGTTTACAAAAACAACGTTAAGGCTCCACAGTTTCCAACCAAGCACCAAAAAGCAGGGAAATTGGGAGTTAAGGCTCACAAGCCTTAACGCCACATCCTCCCTAAGGAGGCAGAAAGTGCAAGTGAAATTCTTATTCTCCCAAAGCAGATAAACCATGAGGACAGGATGGAGAATATGATATGCAGAGGTGACTGTGGGGTTGTGGAAAACTGATAATGAACAACTTAGGGCCACCTACTTCTCTTTTTTTGTTTAGAGCAGCCCTTCCCCAACCTGGTGCCCTCCAAAGGTGTTAGACTATAACTCCCAAGGTCAGGAATGCTAGGACGTCATCTCAAACACCTAGAGGGCAACAAGATGGGGAATGCTGTTCCATATCCTTATCACATACAGGGTCTCAAACACATCTCTCAAACACATCTCGCATATAGCAGCACACTTGATAACAAAAGGGGAACTATTCATTACAGATCTAGAACCAGAGCATGTGCCAGGCACTTCCGACTTTTGGTCAATATCCTGCCCTTCAAAGAACCATTTTTTTTTCTTAAAAAAGTATTTAAACAAAATATACTGTTCACTCCCCACAATCCCTCCACAATCCCTCATCTCATCAAAGCAACAGAGGAGCAGAAGAGGTTTAGTTTGGCTGTCTTGAACACCTTTCAGATGAGAGTAGTTTGCAATCCTATACTTCTTGGGAGTAAGCCCTAGTGAATTCAGTGGCAATGGCTTCTGAGAAGACAAGTATAGGAGTCAACCTTCTCCAGCTTGGTGCTCTCCAGATGTGTTGCACTTTAACCCTCATGTTATGTGTTATGGGGAAGACAAAAATCATTTCATACTTAATTTTAAAATAATACTGATGCATGAAAGTATTAGGTGGTAGCTCTGCCTTTGATCTCACACTGCTGAACAAGTAAGAGAAATCCTTTATCTGATATTCAAGAAACAGACATCCTATGCCATGTGTTGAAAACTAATGTTGACTTCTGAAGGGCTATCCGGATTAGGTATTCAAGATTCATTCATTGTTGTTTCATTGGGTTTATACGGTTTATTTAAAATGATGCAGCTCTTTTGTAGTTCCTTGATTGATCACATATCTTAATGCTGGAAAACATCATACTTTAGTGCAGATGTGGGCAGAAAATAGATCTATCCTGATGTTTTGGACATCAACTCGCGGCATTCCTGGCAACTACCCATGCTGATAGGGGCTTTTACAAGTTGAATTCCAAAACATCTGGAGATCTACATTCTGCCTTCCCATGTTTTTGAACAACATTCCCCAACCTGGTGCCTGTCAGATGTGTTGGGTTGCAACTCTCAACATGAGATGCTCTAAGAAATGAGAAGTAGCTGGTCCTAAGTTGTTCATCATCATTTCCCACAACCCTACAGTCACCTCTGCAGATCAAATTACATATCTAGATTTTTGAGATGACAAGTCCCAGCATTCCTGACCATGGGACATACTGACTTGCAATGATGGAAGTTGTAGAATGACACTCATTGCACTCAGTGGAACTAACTTCTGAGTAGACATGCCTGTGATTGAATTGATATGAAAATTAATGATCAGCAGCCATAATCAAATGAACATACACACATGCAAAGCATGCAAGCAAGTTATTAATTGTAGAGTTATAGTGCTGTAAAGGAGAGGGAATTCTCACTCACATCTCTCCCTCTCCGCCTTCCAAGGTTCCAGATTGTTGTTGTTTTTTTAAATAAAGGCTACAATCTTCTACACACTTACCTGGGAGTAAGACCATTGCATTCAGTCAATGGAACTTACTTCTGAGAAGAGACTACAGCACTGTCTTTGCTAGAGGAAGCAGCCATTGTAGCTGATGCAGGAGGGAGGGGGGAGAGACTCTACTGAGTGTGTGGCATAATCAAAATGGCTGCCGGATCTTTAAAGAGGCATAGTTTAAATTTAATAAAATCCACTTAAGCAAATTTTTAAAAAAGAAAAGCAGTTCCACCTACACTAGAACGGGAGGAAGTAGACATTGCCATTGGATTAATTAATAAGGCTCCCTGAAGGTAAGGACAGCTGCACAAAAATACTCGCAACCCCTGAGTTCAATTTTCGGTTTTGGATTCAGAGGATTCTTTAATCTTCTTAGTGTAAACTGCTCTCCTTCTCTCAGTCTTTCACCAATCTTCTTGAAATTTTCAAGTGATGTAAAACAAACATTTCTTTCTGGCACCTGTAAATTGCAGAGAGATTGGTAAAACATTTTTGATTTTATGGCTGTTAGAATGACCCCTCCACAATTAACACTTTAACATGGTGGAAAGTGTATTTTACTGACCTCCCTTAATAAAGATAACATTGCCCACTCTCTAAAGAAGCACATGATGGTTGCGCTCAGCAGTGATTAGGAAATGTGTTTCTCAAAAATGCACATCCCCACGCCCAATTGAGCGGGGGAGGAAAGTTACGTGTGTGTGTGTGGCGAGGTGAGGTGGAGGCTCGCTATTGGCAGCCTCGTATGGTGCCACTGGGCGGGGCTGGGTCCGGGGACTTTAGAGCCGAGCAACGGACCTGCCCAGCATTCTTTCTCCTGCGCGGCTCCCTCCCTCCCCTCCCTGTAGACAGTGTGGGCTCCACCGGTCATCTTTAGGAGGCCAAGTAGGAATTTTTTGCTCTTAAACCTAATTTGGCTAAGAGTTTTTTCACCTACTTCGCACTGTAAGACAGATGGGGTGTATTAAATAGGTAAATTGGCAATAATTGGTCACATAATCTCGGTGGTAGGTGCGGGCATCTTTAGCTGCTTTTGTAATGGTGATCAGTCTCAGGCACCGTTGAGGTGATGGGTAGTGCCTGAGGCCCACATCTGGGAGTCTTAAGGCAACAGATCATTGGGATAAGGTTTACCTATGAGGCCAACCCTCCTCACCTACTCAGAGCCGTGCGGCATGGGTTGGGCGACACCAGAAGGCCTCCCTTCCCCAAATGGGGCAAGACCGTGGGGTGGCGAAGGATTGGGTGCCACCCCAGGGTCTGAGAATTGTTTCGCCCAATCCCAAGATTTGGCCTATAGAGGCCAATAGCAGATGCCCGCCTAGGTTTTCATTTTCCTTTTGCAGATCTTTAATAAAAAGTGGCCCATTTTAATCCCATTTACTTGTCTCGACTCATTATTTCACACTACACTCGCAACAACATTTCCAATCTTCTTCATACACCACACAGCAAACTTCTTTTGAAATTGATTGATTAATTCTGTGTTCTATATTTTATCTGTCTAAAATAATGTATAATCAAGACAGCTTATAACGAAAAACTAATTATAATAGCAAACTATGCAGAAAAAAAATCAAAATAATTCAAAACAATGAAAATAACCACAAAAAAAGCAGAAAAGAATAAAACAAATTAAGCAGGTCCTATATTTGAAAATTTCATCTTAAGACTCCCAAATAGCAACTTGATATACAACCATGGGAGCAGCAATTCATATTTAGCTTATTCATCTTAATAACATACACTAGTGGTAAAAAAAAAGGAAAGAAGAATTGCAGGGTAAGAAGTTGAGTGCAATTGAACATTAATATAAAACAAATGAAGAAAAAGCATTATTATTATTATTATTATTATTATATTTATGTCCCACCAATAATGGGACTCAAAGCGGCTTACAAATGAAAACATGTACAGTTAAAATAAATAGCAATATACACAAATTAAAATTAAAATTAAATATAGTACAACTTTCCAATATTTAAAACATTTTAAAACATTTTAAATAGACGTAATTAAAAATCCGAACTATAAGCAGTACATCCACAAAGGTCTGAATTATTCCCCAAAGGCCTGCTGAAACAGAAAAGTTTTAGCCTGCCTCCGAAAACACACCAAGGAGGGAGCCAGTCTTTGAGTTTCCAATATTGAAGTTTTGTCATGATTGAATCCTGGGTTTATTCATTAGAAACTTGCTCACTTAAGCATACTGTGGGCAGAATGGAAAGTATTAGCTTTAAATTGCAGCAAAATTGCAGTATTGTTGGTAGGAACTGCATTGCTGTTGGGAAGTGTTAAGATACGCCAGTGATGCTGCTCACCATTCTACTGCCCAGATACAAGCTTTGGAGACTCATCTCAAAGGAGAAGAGACAAGGCAAGGAGGAGGAGGAGGGAATATGCCGCAACATTCCACAAGTGTCTTTGTAGCTATCTCAGATAGGGATGGGTGACAAATTCACTCCAGTGAGTTCTATTTTTTTTTTTTTTTAATGGTTTGACCCAATTCACACCTCCCAAGCCAGATTTGTGTTCCAAAGCCTGCATTTGTCCAAGCTTTCTGATGCAGCTTGTATCAGGAAAAAAATATGCACAAAAAATGGCTGGCTCACTATATGGTGTGTGTCCTGGGCCCCAACAGTTGTCACTGCTGTTGTAAACTGTTTTAAAACAGTAGTGTGGATCCTGCCTATGCCTCTGTTTGCCTAGAGAAAGAGAAATTATCCGGCGCTTGGAGGAGCGATTGAGATGGTGCACAACAAGCTAAAGGAGGGATCCCCACTATCTTCAAACACTGATTCCAATCCATCATAACCTTCAGGGGGCAAGCATGGGGAGTGGGAGGAGCTTGGAGGAAGGGGCCTCTGCAGGCCAGATGGGGAACTGCTTCAAACCAGATTAGGCCTTTAGGCTGGAGGTTTCCTATCCCTGCCATAAAGACTTATGTAAGGGTGAGCCCATCGAACACAGAGTGACTTACTTCACAATAAACATGCCTAGGAGCAGTTTGTAACTATCCAACTCTTTATTTTTTCTTGATTTTTATTGCATTAACCTGTAATAATTTCAGAATTTTCTTTTTTTAAAAAAACCCCAAACCCTCTTTTTTACATGCACAATATATCTGTGTGGGAAGGGGGAAATCGTAGTTCCTGGTGCCTTTTGTCTCTTTTATATAAATGATATAGCCTTTTTTTTTTAAAAAAAGTAAAAAAACACATAAGCATCTCTCTCTCTCGCTCTCTCTCTCTCTCTCTGTCTCTGTCTCTCTGTCTCTCTGTCTCTCTCTGTCTCTCTCTTTGTAAGCACAATGATAGAGTGCAGCAATTTCCAGCACTTACTGGCCCTACAAATTATATGTTTTTTGGCATCAGCTCCTGTGTGTCTTGCTGTTCCATTACTTTAGATGAAGGGAAGAAGGAATTAAAAGCAAATTAATGGTGAGACCTTTCAAAGCTATATAATCATATCGCCAAAAAAATGTATATGCAGATTAAAACTCTTGACACTTCAAAAACTTTCCTTTGCCCATCCTGTTGATGTAGGTCATATTTATCTAAGTAGCTGGAAAACTTGCAATTTAAAAACTTGAACTGAGCCAAAATTTCTAAGAAAACATTTTTGTTCTATATATATATATATATATATACACACACACACACACACACACACACACACATTTCTTCTCAATTCTCCAACTCCACCCACCCAGAGGATAATCAAGTTTTCGGACGCAGGTTGTTGGTTTCTTTTTTTTTTTTTTAACTAACAAACTGGGCTAGATAAGTGTTCCAGAGCTAACTTTGCAAAATAATAGAGATAACCAACAGTGATTTTTTTAAAAAAGTGAAAGTATAATAAAAGCAAATATTCATCATATGGAGGCAGTGGTGAGGCAGCAACATTGCATGAAAACTCCATTGTTGTGATTTTCCACCAGATTGGGGGGTGGGAATCATGTTTCCCTACCGTAACTTTGCCTCCTACTGCTGCCCCACAATAGGGATGAACAGCTTCCTCATTCTTCACACAGGGAAAAAAGAGGAAGCAAGCAATGATCATGTGGCTCATTCAGTGGGTGTTTACATAATGCTGCGTCTCCTGCACACAGCAGGAAATGGCGGCAAGTTTTGTCACAGCTCTAAAAATCAGATTTTCCAGGTCTGTTGTTGTAATGGAAAAATGAGTAGAAGGAGCAGGAGATGTGCAGGAGGCGGATGGTGTTGTGAAAAGGGCCCACAAAAATCTGTGAGTGGCCAGTAACTAGTGTGCAATAAAACACTCGTCTGAATGTCACACACATGTATTACTGACGCAAGAAGGTGACTCAGGCTATGTTAGTGACCGAAAGCAGGCTTTTGAAAAAGTAGAACATTTGATGACACAAAAATGAGTGTGTCAGACACAAGTTACTAGAGAGAAGAGAAAACGTTCATCTGATGATGCTCCAGGTAATGCAGCAGTCGTACGATCATATGTCCACATGCATGACGGAAATGTTGCCAGAACATCAAGGAATCATGTGGCACCTTAACAGGTAACACATTTATTTTGCATGAGTGTTTATGGTCCACAACCACATTGTTACACATGAGATAAATTGTATTACCACAAATAATGTCACAACTAAAAGCATTCTTACTATGTTTGTGTTACCAAGATGTTACTGGGAAACATAAGTGGGTACCAATGTCCAGCTTGTGGGCTTCCCATCATCATCTGATTGGCCACTTTGGGGAAAGATGATCCAACATGGTTCTTTTCATGTTCTTAAGCAATTGCAATAGTAATAAATACTATATCATAGTTGCGTGGCGGAAGATTGCGTATTCATAGGTACCCAAAGGAATGAAAAGCTGAAATCTCAGGATGCTGAAAATATATATACTATAGAGCTTTATTCATTGAAATAGCCCAGTGCATTTTGGTCCCTTATAATATATATGGGCCTTCTGCAGTGATTTGTAATTGCAGGATTCAGCTTTTGGACATATCTTTTTCAGAGATCTTTGCAGGCATTTTTAGAAACATCAACCCCTGAAGAAGGCCCACATATATTATATAGGGCTGAAATGTGCTGCTACTTCTATAAATAAACTTCCCACCCCACACACACACATCCTGAAAATTCATTGGTTCGTTCTATTAGTTTTTTCTTTCTTTTTTTAAATGTTCGCCAGTTTTGTCTAACCCTGATATTCATAGGTACAAAATGTAATGAATGCATTGCTGGAAAATAATGAAGTATTACCAGTGTAAATGGCCAAACTGTATATTATAAATGGGAAAACGATGTGCATTTACTGTGCTAATACCTACTGTAGAAAAAGGTCCTAAAACTGCCATATAAATGACTAACAAGCATCACATTATAAAGCGCACAGGAAGGAAGGAATATTCAGAAGCCAGATATCTTAAATTCGGCTCATGAGGAGTTATAATTAGGGGTGTACACACCTGAAATTATTGTATCGATCATGATCGGAAATCACTTTAAAGAAAAATGGATTGGATTATATCGTAGGTTAATCCTATCGTCTTCACAATAATTATCGGAAATCCGATATTTAATTTGCAGCCCCATTGTGCCCTATAGAGCTGATTTTTTTTAATAGAAAAAATGCCTATAACTTCTGTATTTTCAAAGTTACAGTATATGTGTGAAATTTGAGATCGATCCCCCCAACCCTCGATTTTATATGAATTTATTAAAGAACGTTTAAGTTCTGACAGGTCAGAATGACAGCTCGCCATGTGCGTTCATTCAGACCTGTCAAAAAGTTGCAGGATCTTTCAAAAATTCATATAAAATAATGGGGTGGAGGGATTGATCTGAAATTTGGCACATATGTGTAGCAACATATGCTAGACATGTGCATGAAATTTATTTATTGCATTTTTTTGCATTTTATTGCATTTGAGACTGGTCCCTCCAACCCTTGATTTTATATGAATTTATTAAAGATCCTGCAACTTTATTGACACAGCTGGTTGACCTGGCCTCCGTGGTATCATCTTGTTGTCTGCTTTTTTTCCCATAGGCTTGCATTGGGGGAAACACATGCATAACTTTTTTATTTGAAATGATAATGACATGAAACTTGGGGAGCCAGGACTAGCAAAATCCAATCTGCAATGTCCAAAAAGTTTCATGTATCTATCTTTTCAAATTAAAAAGTTATAGGGGGTCTCCCAAAAGCCCCCCCCCACTGTAACTTCTTCATTTTGAAAGATAACAACTTGAAACTTGTGGGACATTGAAGATGGGATCTGGCTGGTCATTTGTGGGAAAAATCAGAGCAATTGCTCAAACCATTGATTTTCTATGATTTTTTAAAAGATTGTCCTCATTCTGAAAGCTGAGGCCCTGTCAACCAGCTTTCAGTACACATGAGCTGTTAGTTGCGAGATACATTTGAGGAAAAAAATGAGGTGAAACAGCTACTGCTACCAATTCATAATCATCATCTTGTGTTAGGTCCCTCCTTTCATTTTTCACATAATAATGTCTCTCTCAGGGACAGTGATGTAGTGGCAGCAGGGCTCAGAAGGATGCAGCACCTGCACATTTTATTATCAGGGATACCGATATCGTTTGCCACCCCCAATACTCCTCAGAATTCCTTTTTTCCTTCTGAGCTTAGCTGCAATCCTCATAATAGCTGGGGGCAGGGGTGAATTTTCCCAGCAACAATATATTATTTCCTGTAATGCAAAATATTTGGAGTGGCTTTACTGCTACACCATTGCCCAGGAAACTCCATTGTGGACCAATCTGAGCAAGCTAACAAAAGATGTGCCTCCCAAAGTATGCGCTGTTAATGCTGCCTTCTATGGTATGTCATGGTGCACAGTTTGCCACAAAGTCGTATGATAGTTCTGGTGCTGGTAAACCTGGCCTGGAGGTGCCTAATGTATGGGGAATTCTCTGCAGCCTTCTTATTTCTGTATGCCTGCTTTCCATTCCTTACAGTGTGAGTAACAGCACTTTGAAATACTAGAAAAATCTCAGATGTGCCCTGGCCCTCTGCTTGTATTAAGAAGCTGAATGGTGGTGATCTTGGAAACATGTCCTTATTGTGATCAACAGTGTGTTTAAGTCCCCATCTCTTAGTACACAAAATTCAAAAAGGCTAGCACACATGAAAAATGTCAGTAATGTGACATCATACTGGCTCAAGATAGCTTAGAAGCAATGGGAGAGAAGTAAACAATTTAATACTGAACACTTTATGCCTCCACCTTTTTGCTTAAAAGGACGTTCAGCACTAGGAAATGTTGTAACGAGGTAAATGCTCTTTCAGATAGAGGATGCTATATTTCAAAACCTGAAATATTGCTGAGTCTTACCAGAGGCTACAAATCAAAATCAAATTGTAGCCCTTATCCTAAATACATCCCTGCAGCACTATTGTGGCTTGGGATATAGAAAAGAGCCAAAAAGGTGGGGGGACTTTCTTTTATATTTATGTATGCATGCAAACAACCCTTTCCCCCCACTCCTTTGCCCTGAAGCACAACTCAGCTGGGAATATTGAGGACTGCATAGTTAAAAGTAGTTCCTACATTGCTATTGTTTGTGATAAGCTGGACATGTGTCCACTTGGAATTTGATCCTATTGTTCATTTCCCCCCTCTTCATAAAGCAGTGAATCTAAGTATCTTCTGATACCAGCAGGTACCCTCACAACACCAACTTAACAGGAGGGAAATACCAGCAGTCATGCTATGATAACAGGCAATCATTATTTTGTTTGCTGGAAGGAGCAATTGCTGGCTACATCAAACAACAAAGGCTACTTTCATATGTCACTGTTTGCAACCTTGCACTGATCCATAGAGAAAGGATGCTCCAGGCTCATCTATAGCATCTGTAAACAGCTGATCTTCAATAAACAAATGTAGGCAATCTATCCTTTACTTTTTCCTCAGGCGCACTGGTGATTTCACAGCTGGCAGATTTTGAGGTTCAACTAATCATTTACATCTTTTATGGAGATAAGCATGGGACTGGAAATGTTTCAGAACATTAGAATCAGAACAGGCTGAGGGTTTGGCATCCAGATCCCATTCTCATAACGAATTCCTGTTGTGGTAGCTGCTGCCTTTGAGCTACTACTGCCACAAATGGAAATGATCATGGGAGAGTGACAGACTTGCATGTAGGCACCCGTGTGTTGGTCTCAACAGGCTTCTGAAAGCAACACAATGCAAGCAGGGTTTGTGTGTGCCATTATTCTTTACAGAACCCCTTGCATTTGTGGTAGGGCAGATTGCTTTCAGGTCTATGATGCTGAAAGGTAGTTGTGAAATAAGCTGTCAGTTCAAATCTTATGATTTCTTTCTTCCCATTTGACAGCACTCTGTTTGGCCCTTTCCGCACCAGCTATTTTTCAAGGGGCTGACCCTGCTTGCTCGCAGAGAGTCTGCATGACGCACAGAGCATCCCACAAGCAGGCAGGGGCCAGCCCTCCATTTTCCTGGGTGTTCAGGGAACGCTATTTTCCTGGTTTGTTCCTTGCTCCTGGGAGGGCAGCAAGATGGGTGGCTGGTGTGGCTGCCCATCCCGGGCGCAGCCATGCTTCCCCGTGAGTAAGCGCAGCTGCCCTGATGGCCGTGGAGTCACACCATGTGGCTCTGAGGCCATCAGGAGGGAGGACAGCAAAATTGCCATCCCCAGGATGGCAGGGGGGAGGGGGGTGCGATCGCGTGCATTTTTTTAAAAAAAAATTAACTAACCTTTTGCACAAGAGTGCTCATGCGCACCTCCGCAGATCTTTTCTTTTAAAAAAATGGCCGGTGCGACTTGCGGCAGGCTAGGAGAAGCCCAGGCTGCCACATTGTGGTGTGGCCTCATTGCGCCAAACCCGGAAGTGACTACTTCCGGGTTTCCCCACTTCCCGCCCTCTCCTCCCCTATGGAGCGGAAAGAGCCTTTCTATGAAGTATCTGATTTCTAGGGGTGTGCAATGGATCGAGTCCAATCCACGATCCGGATCCGATCCAGGGGAAATCAGATAAAATTATCCGATCTGATCCCCTGCCCCTGGATCAGCTGATCCAATCCGATCCGAAAAGGATCCGATCTGGATCGGATTGGATCAGAGGATTGGACCCACTCCCCCCCTCGCGGTTCTAACCTGCCCAGGCCATCTGCTGCCATCCGCTGGCGCCCGCAGGCGCCAGCGGACGGCCCCAGCAGGTAAGAACTGTGAGGGGGGGCTTACTTGCTGGGGCCGTCCGCTGCCGTCCACTGCCGCCAGCGAGCGCCAGTGGGCGCCAGCAGATGGCCCCAACAGGTAAGCGCAGGGGGGCTTACCTCCCGGGGCCGTCCGCTGGTGCCCGCTGTCGCCAGCAGATGGCAGCGGATGGCCCCGGGAGGTTAGAACTGCAAGGGGGGAGGGGGAAGGGGCCCCCACTTACCTGCCGGGGCATCTTCTTCCTTCACCTGCCCGAAACCTACTGAGAACTAGGCTTCGTGGCCTAGTTCTCAGTAGAGCGCCAGGTGATGTAAGAAGGACTGTGAGGGGGGGGTCTTACCTCCCGGGGCCGTCCGTTGTCATCCGCTGCAGCCCGGGTGTTAACGGACGGCCCCAGCAGGTAAGGAGGACCGCGAGGGGGGGCTTACCTGCCGGGGCCATCTGCTGGCGCCCGCGGTCACCAGCGGACAGCAGTGGACGGCCCCGGGAGGTAACCGTGGGGGGGGAGGGACAGGGAGGGGGGAGTTAAGCCCCCACTCACCCACCTGCCACCATTTTTCCCCATAGACTTGCATTGGGGGAAATGGAGCCGCGTCTTGTAGTGTTCTGAATATGCTCAAAATTAGCAGTATGCTCAAAAGAAACCCAGGCTCCCAGAGCAATAGTATTCAATATAGTAGATGCTAGTGTGGGTACCGAACTTGATAAGTCATGGCTGTGTGACTTAAAGATCATGCCTTAAGGTTAAAAAAAAATGTTAAAAGTTGTATAGCTCTGTCAAGTGTAACCCCCTGCAGATTGCTTGGAACACAGTCCCTTTTGGCTCTTGGGAGCTGCTGTGAGAGACTGACAGGTGTTCTGAGGAAATTATGAGAAAGTTCTGAGGAGAGCTGATTGAAGAGATTTATACGGGAGAGCTGAAGATTTGAGGGAGAAAAAAGATTGAGGAAACAACAGTGATTGTGTATTGGGGGGGCACTCAGAGAATATAGTGGAGAGAACTGTATACTATTATAGCATTTCTCCAGCAGGAGCTCCACTTGAGGCCTAAAGCTGCTTTTTAGCCCAGAGATTCTAATTGCTTGCTTGTGAACAACTATTTCACTGGATTTCATCCCCTCCTATTTTGTTGTTTAGACATTTGTCTTACACATTATACTTACCTGAATTGCTTCTTCTCTCCCATCCACCCCTTTCCTTGTTATGTAAATCCTCATTCTAGGGCCAGATCTACACCAAGCAGGATATGACACTTTGAAAATGGTTTGAAAACTGTATATGGTGTGTGTCCTGGGCCCCAACAGTTGTCACTACTGTTATAAACCATTTTAAAGCAGTAGTAGATCCTGCCTAGGTTTGCTTTCATTTTTTTTCTTCTGTTAACTTGCCCACTGGTCATTCTCCTGACATTCATTTAGGTAATGTGGTTGCTGGTGGGCTGGTGGCACCATATGCAATCTGAATCTAGGAGGCTGTCTATATGCAGGGACAGCCTCACAATGGCTATGAATCTGCACTGTGTTAGTAATATGATGCAGCCACAGATCTGCAGCCACTTCCGGGCTTTCCTGCAAAGTTGCACTTTGAAAAAATCAGGGTAAGTCCCTGTCTTTTTCAAAGAGCAGCTTTGTAGGAAAGCCCCACAGTGGCTGCGAATCTGCGCTGCATCAGTTACATATATGATGCAGCTGCAGATTCATAGCCACTGTGGGGCTTTTCCGCAAACCTGCACTTTGAAAAAGTCGGGGATTTACCCCAACTTTTTCAGTGGGAGTGATGTCAGGACAGCTCTTCCACCATCTGACCTCGCTCCAGGGCCAATCCGGGGGTGGTCCTGGGAGAAGGCGACTGGCGATTTGTCGCCTTCCACCAGGAAGAGGGAGGGGGTGGCTCCAGTACCCGGATGACCACTGGAATCCCCGTACTCCTTCCTTTGCATTTGGATTACCCAATGCCACCCCGGTAAGTAAAACTGTGGGGTTTGGGTGGAGGCAGTGTCAACTCAGTGCTATGAAGACAGCCCCCTGGTCCCACCATTCTCCCCCCCCCCCCCTAATAAGGAGGCACTGCTGGTAGAGGAAGTGAAGTTACAGTTGTTTAACCTGTGAAGTGCAAGCATTTAGAAAAGGAATTGGGAATTCCTAGTGAATACCGTATATATTTTTGTGAACCACCCAGAGCACTTCTGCTATTGGGCGGTATAGAAATGCAAATAAATAAATAATATTTGAAACTCTACTTGATTTATTAAAGATATGAAATAAACACATCTATGCATTCAGGTGTCGTAAGCCAGTCCGGAGCTTTAAATACAATAGACGTTGAAATAAAGCCCTAGGATAAATGAAATATATCCAAGGGTATAATCAATGAATAGAACAAACAGTACAATTACATCACAATTCAATTTCTCTAATTTGTAAATGTAAGACATCAACGTGAATGTTAAATAATGATCCTTTCTTAGGTTAAAATGGCATTTACTAAATACTATGCAGGATAATTCCATGTTTCCTTAGCTGCACCATGTCATCTGTAGGTAGAATGCAATTAATACATCATTTTATACTTGATGCATATAATTTCGTTTGCTTTCATGGTACAAATCCAGGCTTTTCCCCCCAGAAAGCTTTACTATGCTTCTTTTACTATGAAATAATAAAAAAGGTTAGTAAGCTTAAGGGGGAGGGGACTAAATGACTGTGTGTTTAAACGGAGGGTGAGGAACGTATTTTTGAAGAGGGACTAAAATTTCTCAGAAATTAATTCTGAAATGAAATTGAAATATATTTTTCATATATCTCTGCTTATAATAGCAAAGGAAATGTCTGTATACTGAATCAGACCTCTGGGCCCTATAGCTCAGTGCTATTCAGACTGGTATTGGATTTCCAAGATATCAGGGAAAGGCTTTATGGTGCTAGCTGAGATCCTTGAAACTGGAAATTCCTAGAACTCACCCTGGGACCTTTTTAAATGCAAAGTATGCATTCTGCCAGTGACTTGCGGCCACTCTCCTATTCTTCTTTGACCTGTGTTGATTAATTGCTGTTCAGTCCTAGACTAGGGAGAAGCTTGTAGGTTTGTATGCAGAATGTCCCAGGTTCAATCCCTGACATCTCCAGGAATGGTTAGAAAAGACCCCTAAAGAAGCCCTAGAGAGCCACTGCTGGTCAATACTGAATTAGATTGACTAATTGTCTGACTTCCTATGTTCTTATTACTTTCCACAGTTGAGTCTATTATAAATTGATTACTGAGAAAACTAGGCCTATTGAGAGTTCTCTACCCTTAGAGAATCATGCCACAATGTTCTTAATTTTTTTATAAGGACGTCAGTCTATGTCCAATCTTCATATATACCAAGAGTGGCATGACTCCTGCTTGAATCACAACCTTGTAAAAGCATTGTCAATTACTCCTCCATCACACCTAATTTTCCCCCTGATTTGCCTCCACATTTTTTTACCTCTGATGCAGAAGCGAGTCCTCTTTAGCTCCTTCGCTCGTTTACTCTTCCACTTCACTTCACTTCACTTCACCCCTCCCCTTCTCTTTCTCCCTCCAGTCAAGTCCTGTCAGATGATTGCTTCAACCAGACCGCCTTTCTGCCAGGCAAAAATGGAACAACACTTTAGTCTGGCTTTTTGGAGGCATCGAGGGAGTACAATTCTGTTTCTGCAGAGATTCGGGCCTTGTATGATTTAAAACACGCTTTCGAGCCTGGGATGCAAGGTTTGGGTTTTATATTGAGGCTTGGATCCGACTGCTGGGAGAGACTGCTTTTCCCTGCCAGGACCTAATGCAATCCATTCAAGCCCCCAGTTCCTTTAAAACTACACGGAGCAAAGGATGTATTAAATGCGCTTAGGGGAAGTAATGCGGACTTTTAGCATTCTAGGAAAGGCTGGGGAAGAGGCAGAGTGTCAGCAGGGCAGGCACAGCGTCATGTGAGTACCATGCTGCAAATCCACACACCAGGCATGGCGAGAGTGCACTAAATCACTGGTGTGATGGAGCTATTAGTAAGCTACTTGCACAAAACCAATGTACTCCTTTAATTCCTATAATTTCCTCCATGCCATGTAAAGGGAGCTGCTTTACTGACATAGCTTGCCATGTGCAGCTGTTTCTGCTTTTCCAGAGTCACAGCAATCTTATCAATAAGGGTCATGGAGTGAACCAGACGGGGAAGAAAATGAATGTTTATGCCAAGACTATCAGAACTTCTTTTGTTATGTTTACTCCACTAATGATCAAAACTGCCTAAGGGAGCAGTCTTCTTTGTTTATTTGTTTTGAACTTACACAGTACCCTTCAGCCTACCTAATAGCACCTAACCTTATTCTCTAACAGTAACAGTTTGGATAGAAATCAATGATTCAAATTAAGAAATCCATTGTTTTGATTTAAAAACTCATTGATTTTTATCCACCCTGATAGACTTGGAAAAGAAACGTAAGTGATATCTATTCATCCATGATTGCCTACCAACTCTTTGGCAAGGCTAGGATTCAGTCTCCGGTTTCCATAACCTGAGCTCAATGCACCAACTGTTGGAATCTGCTATAAACTTCCATTCCATTGCATTGCAAGAGAAAAGAGACATTTCTCAGTGGGAGAGATCGTCTTCAGTGAATACAAACTGAAAAGAAGAAAAGGAGGTAAGAATAGGGTGGGAACTGGCTCAGCCTTCAGAACCGGATTGGGCTCACAGACATGACAAGGATGCTTGTAACATTTACAAATTTGCTTCTTGGTAATTTTTGCAAATGCATATGTCCAACTCTGTCACTCAAGCAAAAGAGTTCAAACAAAAACGTGCTCTGCTTTTCAAAGTCATGGTGGTTTCTCTACTGAGATTCAGTTGTCTCTTTGAATGCTTATGTCTCAGCTCTCTTGTTTTCCCCTTATTTTGACTTACCTGCTTCTTGGTTTCAATGGCATGCTGTGCATTATTTTATTTTGAGGTTCATCTCTGTCATGCAGAAAACCACATAAAACAGCATCTCTAAAACATTTCTTTTAAAAAAAATCATAACCACGGGTTGGGATTTCTGCCATTTCAGTTTAAGAAGGCAATCTTGAAAGGTGATCCTTGTGTTCCACAAAGACTTTGGTTGGTCCCTGTGTGCCGATGGTGTGTATTAGGTACTTCCGGGATCGCCCTCCTTCCCTCCCTCTACACCCCTATGGTGTAGAAAGGGCTTTTGTCAACCATTACTAACAAGCTTAAAGAAAATTCCAGAGGGGCAACCCTGCGAGTTTGTTGTAGCAAAGCAACACACATAACATGAGGCACTTTAAGGAGTAATAGATTTTTTTTGTGGCATAAACTTTCATGGGCTAGAGCAGCCTTCATCACATTCATAAAGTGTAATTCTCAGTCAGCAAACACACACACACACACACACACACACACACACACACACACTAAGCCATAGAAGACAGAATGTAAAACAGGGCACCCAAAACACCATGAAATTCAAGATGCCAAGTAAGCCTTTGACATTTCTATGGAAAAGTCAAGTGCATCCAAGTTTAGGAATGCCACAAACATTCAACCAGGGGCAACTGCAATGTTGACAACACTGACAGAATACTCACAGTCAGAATTATGAATCCTCTGGGCTCCAATCACCTCCCCCTGTCCAAAACTGCCTTAGACTTTTACTGTTGGATAGGACGAAGGAAAAGGTCTTGGCAGTGGCTTGATGTTCCCACTGGAACATTTTTCGTGCCAAAGACTGGGACCATGCAGTTATCCCAGGGTCATCTCTAGGTCATCACTGTGCATCCAAATGATGCACAGGGGATCCCAAGGTCAACGACCAGAGACTTTCCCCGGGATAACTGAAACCGGGGATTTCCTGGTTTTTCAACAGTCCCGGGACAACCCTGAGGAATGCAGCCAGTGTGGAACAGGCTCCTGGGTCCTTAAACGGGCATGGAGCTGCATGGAGTGGCTCTGTGCCCATGGGGGGTGGGGCAGCAATTTTGCCATCCCTGGGATGGTGGGGGGGTGGGCGTGGAGATTGGTGGGGAGGTTACTTATTTTTGGGGGGCAGAGCCTCTTCTTTTTTAAAAAATGGCACCTGCGACATCCCTCTTCCCTTCCGGGACGTTGCACAGCCATATGGTTGCTGGGGGAGGATCACGAAAGCAGGTCAGTCCGCAATCCTCCCCTTCCCTCCCGCTATACCCTTAGGTGTAGATGAGACCCAGGACTATAAGTCATAGCATTCCTGGTAGGAAAATGACTGCAAACCTCTAGTATCAGAGTGTAGCAGGTGGAAGGATGGCCTTGGGGGGTTGGACTGCAGCAGAGAAAAAAACAGGGGCCATGGGGGTAACAGGAGCAGCAGAGTGAGGTCTTCTCATGCAGCCTTGAGGCTCTGTGAGTGTCTCCTGCAAAGGCACATTAAGTGTCCTGCCTGCCCCTTCTTTCAGCAAGAACAGAAAATGCATCTGTATCCCTATAGAATATGAAAAGTGACCCATTAACAACATCTGTAATCACTTTCAATATATGCTAAGCCAATTTCTCTGTGGCAGGAGGGAAACCCAGTATCCCGATTAAGATCTAAATGAAAAGAATCAAATCTAAGCAAAAAAAATAAAGAACCGTAAAAGAAACTGCAAGGATAACTGAAATGGAAGAGAAACACACAGTACAAAGGGAATTAGTAATTTAAAACATCATATTCACTTTTGCAGGCTGTTATTGTGTTTGCTGTCACAATTGTTATCGAGTCCCACTCATTCAGCCGGGCACACTTGAGATCTGGTTTTCCGGTTTAGGGTTGGATGATGGTGATCTGGGAGTAGAGGAGCCTTCTAGTGTTCCATTGTCATGGATAGATCACTGCCTGGTGGGGTTGAGACTTGCTGGTACTCAGAGCCTCTAAAGGGGCCAGGGGCCAGTTAGGATGGTCCACCCCAGTATATGCTGGATCTGGATGGTTTTCTGATGCCTCTTTCTTGTCACCTTGGCAGGTGATTTTTTCGAAATCTTGGTTGATGTCTGGAACAGAGAAATGGCCTCGGCAGTTGAAACAATTTCCCCTGAGCGCCCTCTCCCACAGTGGGGCTAGATTAGCCCCTCGATTCCCAGGGTGCTGCAGGTGATGAAATGAGTGGGAGGTCAACTAGAGCAAGGTTGGCAGAAAATTTGGAATGAGTCCAATCAAATATGGGCTAGAGCTCATTTTAAAGCCTACTCCATGGCAATGAGGGAAGTGAAGAAATTGGACTTCTCTGTCACCATTACATCTGCTCAAAGTCACCCAGCAGAACTTTTTTGGGGTGTTTAGAGGCCTGTTATGGGTGGTTAGAGCCCCAGAAGAAGACAAAGAAGAAGTGGACCACTCAATACCCCACTGCGACCAATTTGCACAACACTTTGTGGGTAAAATCAATCGTATCTGTTCTGATGCGGTTGATATAGTTGATATAGTTCAACTGTAACTTTCGCTCCTGCTTGTTCAGGTAGAATTAGGAACTAGAGAACACAAGGGATGCTTGTGCCACAAGTTCGCTGAACCCTGCTTGGCTGGCCCTGTTCTGGGGAACCGGCCCGGATGAGCACTCAACAAACCACACTTTCCAAGTCCTCTGGAAAGTGTGCAATTCCCCCCAGCCATGCTATTGGTGTGCCAGGGGAATTGCACACTTTCCAGAGCCCCCCACCCCATCAGGGGTTTAAAGGACTACTTAATGCAAGGTTTTAAGAAGGCCTTTAAGGCTACAATTGGTGTGGGGGAGCAAAGAGTGGAGGGGGAAAATATGCCATAAGAGTGGAGGAGGGAAAATGTGATTTCTCCAACCTTGGGGAAATCGCATTCTTCCTGCCCCCAATGGGTGCCTTAAAAGCACTGTTAATAGGGCCTTTATGGCCCCCGTTGGTGTGAAGGGGGAGGGAAATGCAATTTCTCCAAGGCTGGAATGGAGGGAGAAAATCCTCTAACATCATGGAACCTTTTAAAAATTATTTACAATATGTATCCTGTTTTCTCTTCCCTCCACCCCTCTCTTTAGTCTCTTCTTGCCTCAAGTTAAGAGCACCAGAAGAAGAGAAAGAAAATGGTGGGGTGTGTTAGGGCTGTAACCCACCTTAGGAGTTGTAGCAAGTCATCTAGAATTATTAGTCACAGTGAGAAGGGCTATCATTCGGTATGCGTGTCCATACATTAACACTGAGATTAGTAGCAGCAAAGGGAGATAGCAATGGCTTTACTTTTAATAATAAGGAAAAAGCCTGTAGACAGCAATATATTTCTATAATAAGGGCAAATAAAAACCATGGTGCACACAGCTGCAGTTCTCGTTGACAAATGATCAATGCTATGCCACCTGGGAGGGTCGCAGGAGTTTTTTTGAAGGTGATAATACAGGCACTTAATAAATCATGTGTAGAAGTGATGGGAAGGTGTTGAGGCTAAGAGTATATGCAAAAAGCTGAGCTGAAAGACACATCTACCTTGATTTGAATACCACTGTAGCATTTAAGTTATGCAACATTGGAGTCAAAGTATAATGAATATTTTAAAGAGCACTAGACAGAAGGAAGCTATTGGCAGACCCTTCATGCAATACAGGGTGACAATCACAGTGGTGGTGGTGGTGGGGATAATTAAACACACACCAGCAATTCCTGATTTACAATGAATTTGAGGAATCACATGATCACAAATTCTGTTGCACTAGTGGAAACTAGATTCTGAACTATGCACAAGAGGAGACTGTAACTAAAGTTACATCTGCACAGTCCCAGTTGTGCAACCAGTTGAATGCATTATTGCTTGTGCAATCAGTTGCACATTATGTTTGTGCAAGCTGTTGTGCAACCAAATGCACAATATGCTTGCACAACAGGTTGCACAAGAGTAAAGTGCAACCACTTGCACAAAGGAAAGATTGAGCTTCTAATATTAATTATTTTGATGCCCTTCCATATATATATATATATATATATATATATATATATATGAAAGCAAGCCCACATCCAGGACTTTTGCGTGTGGGTTTGCCCAATTATATATACAGTGAGAGAGACCACCCTCACCCACCCCATCTCAGTCTATCCCTGAAGACATATTTCATCCAACATGACTTGCTTCTAATATCAAAGCCCAGTTTGCAGTGGTGGTATGGAATGACCTTGGGGATGGATTACAAGAGACAAAACTGAAGACACAGACAGAGGAAAAGTGAAGACCTCCTGGGTGCTCCTCTGGTACTTTGAGCCCAACCCCCTATTTTGTGATAGACATTTGTAGAATGACCATATGGAAAGGAGGGCAGGGCTCCTGTATTTTTAACAGCTGTATAGAAAACAGATTTTCAGCAAGTTTCATTTGTATGCATGGAGCCCCTGGTGAAGTTCCCTCTTTATCACAACAGTTAAAGCTGCAGAAGACCTGCCCTCTTTTGTATCTGGTCACCTTAGCTCTGTGGTTCACGGTATGGATGGCTTTGAATAAATAGATTTTGGACTCAGTTAAACAGCTATGAACAAAGCATGAAGCTTCCAAATGTACTGTTCAACCAACATTGTCTAATGTTACCAAGTGTGATTCTCCAGGGTCTCAGGCAAAGTTCTGTGATACCACCTGCAATCTGATCCTTTTTACTGGATATGCCAGGGATTTAAGTTTGGATTGTGCACACAAAGGCCTTTCTTCTGACTTTTCCTACAAAGTCAATAGGTCCAGTCTAATGAATGATCTGGAAGCATTTCATGCTGAAGCGTTGTTGAATAGAAAGCTGGTATAGAGATAATTTGTGCGTGGGAGCCCCACATAAGCTGTTCCAATGTTTCCAAAGAAGAGTGAATCTTCTCTTCCATCAGAGATAGAAGGTTTTGGCTTTGTTCAGACAATACGCTAAGCCATGGTTAAGCCAAGAACCCATTGATTGATTGATTGATTGATTGATAACATTTCTTGGCTGCCTTTCAGGCAGGAAGCCCTCCCAAGGTGGCTTACAACAATACATAAAAACAGTATAAACATTAAAAGCAATAAAAACATACACAGTAAAATATCAGTTAAAGTTAATAAAAGCTAACAGTAAACACTAATAATAAAGTCACCAAGAACATTAAGGGCAATAGCAGCAAAAGAGTACTCATTTATGAGAAGGCCATGGTAAAATAAAATGTTTTAAGGCTGTCTTAAAAGCCTGCAAGGATGGTGCATAGCTAACCTCTGATGGGAGTTTGTCCCACAGCTGTGGGGCCACTGCTGAGAAGGCCCTCTCCCATGTGGACACCCACTTAATTTCTCTCAGTGGTGGGCAGATGAGAAGGGCCTCTTTATCTTAAAGTGCGGCCAGGCTGATATGGGTGAAGGTGGTCCTTCAAGTAACTTGGTCCCAAACCTTTATTTATTTATTGCATTTTTATACTGCCCAATAGCCAAAGCTCTCTGGGCGGTTTACAAAAATTTAAACCATAACTATGCAAAATATAAAACAACAACAGTATAAAAATGTAGCCAAAAAACACAATATAAAAGCATAAGCAGGATAAAACCAAGCAGCAATGCAGAAATAAGTACAGATTTAAAATATAAATTTAAAACAGCAAAGTTAAAAATTAGACTAATAAACTGTTAAAATATTGAGAAAATAAAAAGGTCTTCATCTGGCCTCTGAAAGAGTATAATGTAGATGCCAGGCGAACCTCTCTAGGAAGCTCATTCCACAGCTGGGATGCCACAGCAGAGAAGGCTCTCCTCCTTGTAGCCACCTGCCTAAGGACCCCTGACAATGATCTTAGGGTCCAGGCAGGTACATATGGGAGGAGGCATTCCTTCAGATAACCTGGCCCCAAGCCGTTTAGTACAAAAACAAAAGAGGAGGAGCCTTCACAAGGGAAAAGTGAACACACACACTTCTGTGTTGTGGTTTAGTCTGCTCAAGTTAATTGTCATGATAATTGTTAAGTATAGCTTTCACCTGGACTCCTATTGATAGTTGATTACTGTGAATTGCTCAGTCATGGGCTTATTAGCCTATAAATAGGTAACTGTGTTTTGAGTTCCTTATGTGGTCTTTAACCAGGGTGTGTAAATGCCCTTCACACTAAATGACGGAGGAATGAAGTAATGTAGCCAAAGGCTGGTAACTGTATTTACATTGTTTTACTTTCCGTAAAATTTATCTTATGGAGTAACCTTTCTCTTGTAGGTTGTTTTTGGTGTGATAAAAATTTCAAGGACATACCAAGAATGAGATAAATTCACCACAATTATTGCTGGAAGAGATTGACCACCAACCCATAGAAATCCTTTCTCATTAGTAAACCACTGATGAAAGTTTCTTGAAACGGTGTTTGTCAGAAATCCGGAGTTATCATTTGGTTTTGTTCTTTAATGATTACTTTATTGTTCTGTAATTGCTTTGCTAATGCACATATCACAATGTTGAGATATCTAGAGCTATGAACGTCTAAAGTATCCTGCATTGTTGATAGCCTTAATATAAGTGTGTACTGTTAAGAGGTGTATTGTGCCCTGTGTGTGCCCAAACCGTTTAGGGCTTTGAATGTTGGCTTAGGGCTTTAAAAGTCAAAATCAGCACTTTGACTTTGGCTCGGAAATACACAGGTAGTCAGTGCAGCTGGCACAGTATAGGTGTTCTGTGATCAAATCATCTCACCCCCACCAGTACTCAGGCGGCCACATTCTGAACCAGCTGAAGTTTCTGAACCGTCTTCAAAGGCAGCCCCACATGCTGCACATTACAGTAGTCAGCCTGGACATAACCAATGCATGGATAACTGAGGCCAGGTCCATCCTCTCCAGATAGGGCCACAGCCAGCATAGCAGCCTAAACTGTAGAATGCACTCCTGGACACAGCAGCCACCTGGGCTTCCCCAGTTAGCTCAGAGTCCAGTAGGACTCCCAAAGTGTGTACTTGGTGTTTTGGGGGAGTGCAACCCCATCTAAGACCAGTTGTAAACCTCTATCTGAAGTAGTTGGTTTCCCAACCCACAGTACCTCCCTCTTGTCTGGATTAAGTTCCAGCTTGTTCACCCTTATCCATCCCAGCAAATGATCAGTAAGCATGTTTAAACTGTGGTTATGTAGCCACCATGGTTAGGAATGGTTCACACAAAACACAGAGGCCATTTCTACACTGGCCTTTTCCCCCCGGGGTTGTCCAAATGACTCACAAGGCAGGACGGGCACGGGTTTTCCCAGAGGTAAAGAAACCTTGGGAAAACCTGATTCTTCCAGTGGTCCCGGGACTGTCCTGAGGCTGTGGGAGATGTGGGCGCCCATCCGCCAGGCGCCTGCTTAGTCACGAGTAAGCACGGCACCAGAACAGGCACAAAACCATGTGGCAGAGCTCTCTGCCCATCAGGGGAGAGGGGGTCTTCAATTTTTGCTACCCATGGGCTGGTGGGGGGGACTTTTTTAAAAAAAAACAACTTACATTTTTGATGGAGCAGGGCCTTACTCTTGCACGACTGGTCCTGGTGTTTAAAAAAAATGGCAGCTGCAACATCCCTGTACACATTGCAGGAGGCTCCCATGATCAGGATATCACAAGAGCCTCTCCCCTCCCTCCAGGAACTCCGGGAGGTGTAGAAAGAGCCTAAGTCATGGTTCACATGACACTCTAAGCCATTATGTTTGGCTCAAAATATTTAACCACCAGTGGCTTAGGATGTCATCTGAACAGGGTCTTTGTATAAATGATGCTACATAAGTACGTTTATACATGAGTGTGCCCCAACCACATAATACCTCTGTAATAATAAAGACGGGGTGTACTAGTGTATAAATATAACCTACATGCAAGGAGCACAAGCCTGGCTCTCGCACCATGCCCATCCAGAGCTAGAGAATGAATATGGTGAACTGGCCCTTCTTCTCTCCTCTGATGATTTGACATGTTCTGAATAAAACTAAACTCTTAGCGGTGTCAAATATGGAAGCCCAATAAGACAGACTGAAATTCCCCCAGCTGTTGCTCCAAACCTATAATTCTGTAGCCCAAATATGTGCCAAAGGAGGAAACTGTCCAGCTACTTTATTTATGCATGTGTTTTCTCCTATTAATTTCTGTTGAAAATCCATTCTAGTTTCTTTGCTCCCTGAAATTACGGAGCATGCATATTTTATATCCTGCTATACATTTTCCCTAGCTCACCGGATTTTAACATCCTCTGCCAAATGAATGAACTGCAAACAAATTGGGTCTTTGGCACAGCTAGAGATTTGTCCTAAGCTCTTTGTTGTGTTTAGTATGTCTATAGTATTACGGGTATGGTGCAGAGAGGAACTGTCACTCACTGGCACATCTCTTCCAATCTCAATTAATCTTATTTCCCCTACTTTTGCCTCCCTCAGTTGGATCACTTTCCTACTAACAAGAACAATATCAGCTGTGTAGATGCTTTGGATGTGCCTACATAATAAGTTTTTCAACTGAAAAATGAGAGGAAATCAAAACAATTTAAAAACAAAATGTCTCAAATAAACACTTAATTTGAAAATGGCAGAATGGAACTACATACTGGCTGTCAGGGCAAATACATGAAAATACTATTTCATCTTGAAACCTGAGCAATTCATTTGTGCTAGGACAAAAATGCCAGGATGAAATGAGACGAACTCTGGCAAAAGAAATTACAGACAAATACAAAGTGACATGTAATTATAGTCCCACAAAGATGGGCCACCATGGTGCTGTTGCTTGCATTAGTGCAAAGTAGTCAGCATCTTCGCCCAACTAAGCAGCAATTCAACAAATGAAACCATGTTCAAAGCATAATAATGGCAACAATGGCGACATTCACTCCAGTCACATCATTAGTAGCTTTTTCATGAATTACAACATTATTACAACACAGATAATGTACCTAGCAATTCAACACAGAATGAATCAATCCAAATTCAACAATCTGACCACCGCAGGACAGGCAAGAATGGATGGTTGAGAAATTTACTCCATTGCATTTTTTGTTTGTTTTTTAACGACTTTGCTCAGTTCACACATCCTGACCCTTTCAGTAAACTGAGACTGTACTGCATTCTCAAATATGCTTTTCGGGAAGTGGGGGTGAGCTTTCCAATACAGCTTGTTTCAGGGGAAAGTGTACACAAAACACAATTTCAGCAATGCAAAGTAGGTGGGGGAGGATATGGATGTTTAAAAATATGCACACCAATTTGTACACTAGGAGAAATGTGCACAAAAATATAAATATCTGTACAGATGTTAAAAAAACCCAAGCTCATGCTGAAATGGGACATGATGATCTCAACGAGACAGAGACGAACAGATCTGGACATCCCATGGAAAGAATAGCTTTCCTTTTATGCCAAAAGTACAATTGTGGCCCTATCTACACACGCAGGATAAAACACTTTGAAAACATTTTGAAAACTGTATATGGAGTGTGTCCTGGGCCCCAACAGTTCTCAAAACTGTTCTAAACCATTTTAAATTGTTTTAACCCATTTTAAAGCAGTAGTGTAGATAGGCTGAGTGTTAGAACAGATCCTGTAGGTTTAATGTGTTCCAAACAATCTGTTTCCACCATCATTTTCATCTTCATCACCACCACCACAACCACCGCTACTTCCAAGGCAGACTGTCATACCCTTCATCAGCCATCAAGAGCAGCCAAACATGGTGTTTCTTAATTCTTTCATCACATACAGTAGACGCCTTAAAAATGAACCTTAGTATTGAATTATATCCAACTCTAATCCAGTGATTCTGAAATGTCTTAAAACTGAAGGACCATTTTTTGAGTTTAAAATAACTTCCCCAGTGTACCTGCTGGTGTTATTTTTCTGGATCTGCCTCTTCATTGGGAGGAGCCCAGTTTACAACATTTATCCATGACGCAACAGAAATCCTCCTCGGATGGTAAATAAAGTCTGTTAAGTCTCTGCATTGGTATATTGAATGAGCCAGGAACACCTGATGCAGAATGAAACAGCTTCCAGCAAAGACTGATTCGGAAGAGACAAGTCCAAAGCAGTGAATCATACAGAAATACCATAGGCAGCCTCATCTGTGGGAAGGTGTTTTAGCTTATAGGAGTTTTTTGATGAATTACTTTCTCATGGCACACTAGCAGATTTTTCATTGCATAGAAACTGCTAGTGTTCCCCTGCTCTGATCCTTCAGACATTTACAGAATGTATCTCCTATAATTCCACGATCCCATGCAAACATGCTTAGGCAGGAACATTGACATGATGCTCAAAAATACTTATTATACTAGAACCAATGGATACCAGCCTGCTTTTGGACCCAATTCAAGGTGCTGTTTTTAGTCTTCAAGCCTAAATGTCTTTGGCCCAGCTACCTGAATGGCTGAATTCAGACAACACGATAGTCAATGGTGGGGTAATAATCAACTTTACAGTTGTTCATCTAGAGGTTACTCCCCACACAACATGGTAATAAATAATCAACTGTGGTGTGGATTAGGATCAGCGCTGAATTGACTATGGCAGCATTCGGATGACGCACTAGTCAATACAACTGACTATTGTTTTTCCCCCTCCAGTTGCTTATTGTGTCATCCGAATTCAGCCAGTGTCTTCTCCTATATGAAACTGTCTGCTTGTTAAGAACTCCTTTGGATGCCCTTCTCTGAGTGTATCCCCTCTCTAATATTTAGTAGATACTAACTGCAAGTGGAAGTTCTTTTCTGTGGTGATGCCCGAACTGTGGAACTCCTTTCTCTGCAGTGACCCCACACCTTTGGAACAAACTCCCACCGTTGGTCCACCAGGCACAGTCCTTTCAGGCTTTAAGCAAGGTCTTTAAAACATATTATTTTATCATGGTCTTCAATGAGTACTTTTGTTGCTGCTACTGCCATTGCTGTTGCTGATTTGATTGTTAGCTTTTACTGATTTCAATTGCTATTTTGTTGTGTTTATGTTTTTTATTGCCTTTAATATTTTAACTGTTTTTTTATGTATTTTATTGTTGTAAGCCATGTTGCGAGGGCTTCTGACCTGAAAGGCAGCCAAGAAATGTTTTAAATAAATGAATAAATAAATAACTGGCTCAATTTGGACAACACATTAGTTAATGCAGTGTGAAAATGCCACTCAATGGTTGAGTTTTTAGGGGGCACTCCCCACACAGGATGTTTTAACTCCACTGTTGTGTGACTGTGGGCTACCATGGAGTTGAGTAAAATCCATTGCAATGTCTGATTGACAGTTTCTCTGCCTTCTCTCCTCCCAATGGTATCCTGTCAGCCATTGCTACAACAATAAAAACCCAATCCCAGTGACTCTCCTAGAGCGGCAATCACAGCTTTCGCTGCTCTTGCCAGGGAACCCTGTAGCCAGTGAGAAAAGTCAACTCCACACAAAAGAAAATTCCAAAGAGCCTGCAACACAACACACAACACAACAGTTGGGCAGGATCTCTCCTCTGCACAGTGTGGATATTCTGTGTGGAGCGTTTTCCTAAAAAACCATCCACCGTAGCGAGATTTCCTGCAAAACAACACATTTCTCATCGGTAGTGTAAAAATTCCACCATGGAGTTCTAAAACCACCGTTGACTGATATGTTCTCTGAACTGAGCCACTAAATATTCACTAGGCACATCATCATCATCATTTTATTATATTTTAAGCACCTACCAAGTTCCACTTTTTACTGGCATCTGATCACTTTTTGTTCTCTCCCTGAATTAGTGTCTCAGCTGCTTTTATATTTTATCTGTGGTTTTAGCTGTTTTTACAGCGTACTTAGCTTTTTTATGTTTTTAGATCTACTGTGGTTAACTGCCTTAAGGCCTTAGCAATTAGGTGGAATGGGAGAGAAATTCCTTCACTTTGCTTTGTAATGTGATTGGATTTAATTTTACACTTTTAAAACAATATTGAAATAAAACTCAGAACTGAATGAAACTTTTAAATTCTATCTTCTGAATTTTGCAATGGAGTTTTCTAATAACAAATGTACTGGGCCTGTACTAGGCTGTCCAGATAAAATCCAGGTCAGGGCTCATGTAACTTTAACAGTTGTAGAGAAAAGGGAATTTCAGCCAGTGTCATTTGTATGTAATTAGTTCCTGGTGAAATTCCCTCTTCATCACAACAGTTAAAGTTGTTTGTATATGGTCACTCTAGTATAGTGCCTGCAACTTTAACTGTTGTGATGAAGAGGGAATTTCACCAGGAACTAATTGCATGCAAATGACACTGGCTGAAACTGTTAAAGTTACATGAGCCCTGTCCTCCTTTTCATATGGTCAGCCTAGCCTGTACGTGTATTAGGGAAAACTGCACATAACAATGCATATATTGGTGAAAATAGGATTTAAAATGCATTATATGTGTGAGAAGTTGCTTGCAATAAATGTGCATATTAGGAAAAAGGTGTACAAAACGGCATGTATTAGGAGAAATTGTAGGATATTTTTCAAGTGAACTTATAAAAAATATATCTCAGAAATGTATTTAAGATTGAAAGAGGTGGGGAGAGAAATTGAAAGACATCAGAATGGACAGATTCATTGTTCCCTATTTATACATGAATAAAAATATAAAACAAACATTAATTTGTGATATTCTCTACAGTTGCTCTTCAAAATTTGCAGCAGAAAGGCCTACTGAATGAAAGTTTCTGAAGATAAACAGCAGTCAGGGTTGTTGTTGCATTTTCCATTTAACAAACATGCAGGCATACATTAAAAAAAACCCTGACATTTTGGACTGAAGTTAAGATGTTCTGTGCAAATCAGCAGCTGTATGCAGAGCACTTAAAGGCAACTAGGCTTAGTAACGATGACAACACCACCACCAAAACAACAACACAGATTTAGTCTGCTATCCTATCCTTACTTACCTTGGAGTATGCCCTACTGAAATGAATGGAAGATTGTTTGCTCCTTCTCCAGCAGAGCAGAGCAGTTTGGCTGTGCTTGTTTCTGTCTTTTGAATGTTTTCCCCAGGCCCTTTTGTGATGTCTCTATAAAGCACTAACCCAGCAGGTATAAAACAGCATTGTTATACAAAGGGAGATAGCTAACAAAACATTTGGCAGCCAGTAACATTTGCCCATTATATCTTCTCTAACTAATGCTTCCTTCCTCTATTAGCCAGCCCCCTGCCAGTTGCAAGCTTTTAGTTGATCACCTTTGCATAGACCCTTTTTCACTCATCTTTAAAAGTTCTGTGAGAAATAAGCAGTAATGTTGCCATTCAAACCAAAATAAATGTAAGACGTACTAGTTCCTCCCTCATTTTCTCTGCTTGTTCACTTGCCCAGACTAAGGGTGTCATGGTGTTGTGGAAGCATTAGGACTTGCATTGAGACTGCATTGCCATTTTCATCTAATCAATGAAAGCAAAAAATATCTATATGTAAATTTAAACTATCAACACTTACTGACAGGTTTCGCATTAACATGGCTGAGGAAATAAGCCATGTTGACTTATTTCCCCCACCGTGCAGGCCAGTTGCAGACCAGCAGTAGTTGTTTAATACCAGGCAGCATGACTTGTTGGAATGAGCAGCAACTCTCAAATAAGCCATGGGCTGTTCTGTTGCTGCCCACTCCCAACAAGCCATGCTGCCCAAGTTCACATGACATGACTGTCATGATTCCAAAACCACCCATGGAAATGTGAGAAAAGAGGTCTGCCGTGCAATTCACAAAGTTTTATTTAGTAAATGGACATCTCTTCACACCTGCAGGGAGTGTGAATGCTAGGAGCTATCCTGTAAGCTTAATTAGCCTAACAAAGCAAGGCAATTGCTTATAATCTAAATGGACAGTTTCCTGCTGTGGGCAACAGGCTTTTACCGGATCCCTCCTTCAGGAATGGCCTTCAAACTGTAATCCCTGGCAAGCAGCTAGTTTAGCAGACTGCCTCCCATCTCTGGGATCTGTCAATTCCAATGCTTCCTCCCCTGAGATCCCAGGGATGGGGAGGACGATCTCTGAGTCTAGTACTCCTGTTTGATAAGCTCCTGGGAAGATATCTCCTTGACGCCTGGAGAGTCTTGGAAAATTTATTTCCTGGCTTCATGTCTTGGGTGGTTGACTTTTTCTTCAGGCTCTTAGTCTGATTTGGGATCCACACCAGGGAGACCTGGCCTGATCTTGACAATGACAAGCCATGGTAAGCTGGGCGTCCATAGATGCCATGCAAAAATGGCACCCATGGACATCCAGCACAATGCAGCAGCCCCATGGTTAAATTATTTATTTTATTTATTAAAACATTTGTATTCCACTCAATATCACTGAGATCTCAATATCATTAAGTCACAGTAGGCTGTCATGGTATGCAAACCAGCCACCTGTCTTCTTTCTAGGAAAGGTAAAAAGAAGAAGAAGCCATTGTTCTTCTAACATAATACTAATACTAATACTAATAATAATTTATTTCTTACCCGCCTCTCCGTTTGGATTGAGGTGGGGAACAACAATATAATAAAATGCATAAAACTGATTAAAACATGACACACATTATTAAAACTGCATTAAAACATCCTAAAACATCCTAAAAACATCCTAAAAACATTCTAAAAAAAATGATACCACTGCTATAAGAAAGCCTGTATAAAGACTAGTATTTGAAATTATAAGCCAGTGTCCTGTAGAGGCAACCCATTCCTGTATACTTGGGAGATACTCAAATATCTAGGCAATAGTGTGTGAGTCAGAGGCAAATTTCGCCACACATACTTTTGGGTAGACTATACATTATATTATTATTATTATTATTATTATTAATTATATTTATATACCGCCCCATAGCTGAAGCTCTCTGGGCGGATGCATCCCATGGCAAAAATAAATAAGTAAATGTTTTTGTTTTTTTTAATTACAAGGTACAATGCTGTTGGGAGGAAAATGCCTTATTGACTGACTTCCCAACAGCATAGGGAGAAATAGCCAAATTTTTAACCACAGGGAAAAACACTAAAGTAGGCATATATATTGAGGTGTTCACGATATGGAAATATATTTAAATTTTATGGGCAATGGCTGTGATCCAAAGAATCTGTACATATAGGCTGACCATATGAAAAGGAGGACAGGGCTTATGTAACTTTAACAGTTGTAGAGAAAAGGGAATTTCAGCTGGTGTCATTTGTATGCAATTAGTTCATAGTGAAATTCCCTCTTCATCACAACTGTTAAAGTTGCAGGGGCCCTGCCTTCTTTTGGATATGGTCACTCTAGTATAGTGCCTGCAACTTTAACTGTTGTGATGAAGAGGGAATTTCACCAGGAACTAATTGCATACAAATGACACTGGCTGAAATTCCCTTTTCTCTACAACTGTTAAAGTTACATGAGCCCTGTCCACCTTTTCATATGGTCAGCCTATGTACATATTAATATGAGAAAAAGGTAAGGAGGAGGAGCTTCTCTGAAATTGTTGCTTCATCAGCTCTGATAGCTGAAGAGGCAAGCTACTACTATTTAAACCAAACAGTATCTCTTTAACAATGAGAGCTCCTACATTGCAAAGTTAGTTCCCATATCATAGCTTCAAAACTTCACTTTGGTGAGTCCTCAGTGTCACCAAATACCCATTTTAATACCACAAAGATTGGTTCAGATTACCTATGTTAAAATGAGCAGCCAATTTTCTTTAAAACCTTAGCAACAATATGAGGAGTTGAAGCTACATGGTAGAGCAGTTCCCATTGTATCAGTGGAAACAGCAATAGTGTTGTGTTTAACAATTATTGAGTTGTTTAAACATGGAGTTTCTCTGGCCCTGTTTTGTGATCTCTGAATGCACATCCTTGTTGACAAACGCACAAAAAGGCTACTTAATTTGCCCTGGGATTTTGCTTCACATCTTTTTCAGAGCAACTGCCCAGAACCTACTGAGTCACATTCTTTGTCTAAAGAGAAACATGTGTTTTCAGACATAAGCTACGAAATTGGCCTTGAGCATAGATGTACATGTCAAGGGATCCTTCCAGCAGTATGACCATGTTAGATATACACAGGCTTGCCAACCAATACAGGAAAAAAATAAAACAAAACCAGTCTGGCTGTGTTTGTTTGCTCTCAGAACGCTGACAGTTTCTCTCTTTCAGTCATTTTCTAAACACTATACAATAATCAAGTGTAGAAAAATAAAATGATGTGAATGAATGTATGCCCCACTACTGAGTGACTTGGAAAAGTACTCTTCAAATGTCATCCAAAGAAGGACCCTATGAACTAACAGTGAAATCTTTCTCTGAGTATGGCTCTTTATCCAGCCAGAATAGCACCGTCCACATCTAAGTGGAGGTATCAGCAGCCTTAGGATAGGGTGACCAGATAAAATCCAAGTCAGGGCTCATGTAACTTTAACAGTTGTAGAGCAAAGGGAATTTCAGCCAGTGTCATTTGTATGCAATTAGTTCCTGGTGAAATTCCCTCTTCATCACAACTGTTAAAGTTGCAGGAGCCCTGCCTTCTTTTGTATATGGTCAGTCTAGTATAGTGCCTGCACCTTTAACTGTCTGGTGTAGAAATGGCCTTAATTTAGGATGACCAGATAAAATCCAGGTCAGGGCTCATGTAACTTTAACAGTTGTAGAGAAAAGGGAATTTCAGCCAGTGTCATTTGTATGCAATTAGTTCCTGGTGAAATTCCCTCACCTGCCTTCTTTTGTATATGGTCACTCTAGTATAGTGCCTGCACCTCTAACTGTTGTGTTGAAGAGGGAATATCACCAGGAACGAATTGCATACAAATGACACTGGCTGAAATTCCCTTTTCTCTACAACTGTTAAAGTTACATGAGCCCTGACCTGGATTTTATCTGGTCAGCCTAAAGCCTTAGGAGAACCTCATGGTTTTCAGAGTACAAAACATTTTTGGGATTGGGGGGAACTAATTCCCAGAAACAGCCCAATGAGAACTGAGCATGGAATGGGGTATCCTGGCTGGCTGGATTCCAAAACATGGCAGTTGCAGCCTCTGTGGCGCTCCATCCCACTACTCTGTCTCTTTCCTCCTCTCCTTCTGGTTGTCCTCCTTCCTCTTCCCTTCTTTCTCACTCACCTCTCCACCTTGTCTGCAGAGTGTTTGGTTTCAGAGTAGGTCATACACACACACACACACACACACACACGATATTGGCATGACACCTTTAAGACACGTTTGGCCTAAGCTTAGGGGAGAATCTTCGAAATTTGCAAAGGAGGTCATCTAGTAGCTTCAGGTCATGTGTAAAATGTGAGGCTTGGCATTATCATGCCAATCAGATTTGCACAAAATCTGAGGCCTCAAGTCAGGCCGAATATTTAGTTGTTGTTGTTTATCAGATTTATATATAGCACTGGATGTATTTAAAAATAAGTCTAAATGGTTCACAAGGTACATCAAAATAAATTATAATTTACATAAAATTGCTAAAACATTTATATAAAACAGTAATGCAACCAGTCAAAACAATCAAACCTAATACAACACCATAATTACAAACAAACAGAATGGGCAGCTCATTCATTCAAGGAAGGCATGGGTAAAGAAATGGTTCTTTAACTGGTGTCTAAAGGATGAGACAGTTAGTGGCTCCCAAATACCAGGGGGTGGGATGGCAATTGTGCACTGGGAAAAAGCTAAATTATTCCATCTTATCTTAGATAACCTCTCCACTTGCCCCCTTCTCTCTCCCTCATCTCTACATGCACCTCTAACCTTTTCATTTTTCTTTTCTTCTTTAGGAACCCCTTTACCTAATTGTCATTTCCTCAACCTCTCTCTCCAGCAAACCTTTCCTGCTGCAAGCTGAACAGTCAGTAGTTATCTGCTGCCCAGTTTTAAGCTCTGAGCCAGCCTCCATGGGAACCCATCTGATTTCCACACAAATCACATTCTCGTTACAGGCTTAAATTGTTTATTAATCCATACATGAGCAACACAATTGCTCTACATGTTTTATGAATGCTTCTTTGAGCTTAATAAACATTTCCCATTGTTTGATCAAGCATGTTTGCATGTGGATTATTTTGAGTTTCCATCTTTGTCATAGACACAGATCCGTAACTTATATACACATGAGAATGCACATGTGTCTAGAAGGGCACATTTAGTAACAGCCTACAACACCCCTCTCCTCTCCTCTCTCTTATCTGACTTGTTGGTATGGAGTCACCATATGTTCCCACCCCTGTCTCCTTCCAGTTACACCCTCTCAATGGAGTTGGAATGGCCTAGAGATGAGTGACTGCCATTAGGTTTACCAGATCGGGCACCATGGGAGCATAAGAGGAGAAGACAAGCCTTGGAGAGTCCATGGACATGATTTCACAAAAAAATAGGGTGGTTACCCCCTTTCAGCCATTATTAAATTGAGTCCCATATATGGCTATAGGGTTACAGAGCCTTTGTTTATATAAGGAGTGATAGGCTGACCAGATAAAATCCAGGTCAGGGCTCATGTAACTTTAACAGTTGTAGAGAAAAGGGAATTTCAGCCAGTGTCATTTGTATGCAATTAGTTCCTGGTGAAATTCCCTCTTCATCACAACAGTTAAAGGTGCAGGCACTATACTAGAGTGACCATATACAAAAGAAGGCAGGGCCCCTGCAACTTTAACTGTTGTGATGAAGAGGGAATTTCACCAGGAACTAATTGCATACAAATGACACTGGCTGAAATTCCCTTTTCTCTACAACTGTTAAAGTTACATGAGCCCTGACCTAGATTTTATCTGGTCACCCTAGGCAGTGTTTTGACTGTTGGTGACTTGGAGCTGAATTAGATAAGATAGAGAACTCTACTAATCAAATATACAGTATGAGAGCTTCACTGAAGGCTCATATGAAGATCATACAACTTGTTGACATATTTGACTGAGGGTGGTTGGGACTGTGGACTTGAAGCTGATTCAGATAGGTCAGTGAAATCTACTGAACTTGTTGATATATGGAGTGTACATAGGCTGACCATATGGAAAGGAGGACAGGGCTCATGTAACTTTAACAGTTGTAGAGAAAAGGGAATTTCAGCCAGTGTCATTTGTATGCAATTAGTGCCTGGTGAAATTCCCTCTTCATCACAACAGTTAAAGTTGCAGGCACTATACTAGAGTGACCATATACAAAAGAAGGCAGGGTCCCTGCAACTTTAACTGTTGTGATGAAGAGGGAATTTCACTATTAACTAATTGCATACAAATGACTCTGGCTGAAATTGCCTTTTCTCTACAACTATTAAAGTTACATTAGCCCTGTCCTCCTTTTCATATGGTCAGCCTAAGTGTACAACACCAACACAATTAATATTACACATTCTTCTTGAATTGGAATAAAAAAAATCTTGCATGGATTGTTTTAATTTACAAAGAGTGTTTGCCATAACTGAAATATGAGTGTGGATTGTTTTAATTTGCAAAGAGTGTTTTGCTATAAATGGAATATGGGCTTCAGGCACATTGAGATATTGATTAAGAACATCAAAGATAGTATTCAAGTCTGGTCTACAAAAGAGATTACTGGTACTTTTAAGAAACATAAGCAAGTTTTCAAGACATATAAAAATATTACCCCTGCAGTAACAATTCAAATGGCCTGGGATCTTTTTAGTGGAGTTATTTTAATAAGGGAGAGCTATAATGAAAAGAGGGAATGGAACAGGGAAAAGCTATTTTGGAAGAAATTTTACATTTCAAGGGTAACATAAATGTACAATTCTAAAGACGTATACGGGAAATTACTTGAGGCTAAATATTAACTAGAGTGGTGGGAAACCCAGATGGTTCAACAAGCATTATCTTATCTTTAGTGTGCATATTATGAAAGGACTAGCAAAGAATTAATCACCTGTTGACATGCAGACTACAAACATGCAAGGCCTAAAGTCATCTATCAAACATTGTAGCAGAGCATTGAGAGATTTGGTCAATTAGTACTGAAATGTAAAACATTCAAGCCATATTATGAACACTTTAAAATGGAGAAAGAGCATGAGCGATCATTGCAGGAAACATTAATAAAATAATTTTACTTAGACTGGTTAATGAACATAGAAAATGTTTGGAGATGAAAATAAACAGGACTGAGCTTAAACTTCAGCCCAGCTTTTTCCACCAGGCTGTCTTCATGTGGCTATGATTCAGAACGTTGGGGATTGGGGGTTTGAAGGGAGTGGAATACAGGTTGAAGGTACTTAGTAATATGAGGGGGTCTGAGGGCTTTTTCATATATATATATATATATATATATATATATATAATCTTTTGTAATGTTTCGTAAAGCTAATACCCCTCCACGTGGCTAGGCAATCCAGCTGCTAGGGCACCGTTTGAAAATGGAACTACAATGCTCCAGGGAATGATGGTATGTGATGAGTTAGCGTCATTTGAAGGGTATGGGGAAAGCATCTCCCCCCCATCCCCATACAATGCCCCAGAGATTGAAATTTAAATTGCAGTTCTCAGTAGTATAAATATATCAGAATTGAAAATATATATTTTGAGAGAAAATACATTTAGAATATGCACATAGGAAACAAAAATAACTAAGGAAAATGAATATGCACATATGCGTGTGCTCATTTTCATGAGGGTGTATAAATATGTAAATGTGACTTAAGGGTGAACACATGTGGAAGTGACTGTAATTGGGTGCCACCCGATCCTAACCCTCAGGGGGAAACCTCAAAACACCTACTGTTCTAAGAAATGGGGAAGAGTCAGCATCAACGGAAGCAGAAATCAGCTGCTCACTTGGCCACTATACAGTGCCACAAAAGGAAGGGCACACAGAGCAGCACATGGTGGATGGGAAAAGAGCTGGTAAGGAGGGAGGAGTGAAAAAGCCAGTTGGAGAGAGAGGCCAGCATAAAGCTTCCTTTTCCGTGCAAGAAGGAGACTGCAAAGTGAAATGGAAGGCCCTGGGCATGGATGATGATGATGATGGCTGAGAAGCTCAGTATCCCTTCCCACAGCCATCTCATACCACCATAGCAGGCAGTTCACTAAAGCACCATGGCTTCCAGCTAGGCTGATCCTCCTGCTAGTTCCATCAAGCTTGAAGACGATGCCAGATACACAGGGGAACATCAAGAGAACAGTCTAAGGTAGGCTCCAAGTGTGGAAGGCTCAACCAAGGGTGTCCTGGGTGCACTTGAGTATTTATCTGTCCTTTCTTTAAAGTGAAGTAGCTGGCTTATTTTGACATTTTGCTGTCCTGTGAAGGAACTAGATCCCATAAGGCTGTGTAGTTTTGTTCCACTGTGTTTAATTAAAGTATAGTTGGGCTAACACCTAGCAACACTGTAATATCAGGATATCTCTTCCTCACCCTCCTGAAAGAGTCAGCAGAGGGGTTGAGGTCTCTGAGACACATGTACAAATATAAAAAGTAAAAAATTCTAACTGATACACAGGGAGCAAACAGACTGAGTTGTCCATCTGTATGAAAAACCATCAGGGATTGGTTTGCTGTCCATGTTATGATTCAGTGGCTGGAGTTTTATTTCAGCTCTTTAATACTGTTCTTTGTAAGGACTGCTTACCTGATCCGTGGAAGGATGCTAGAATCAGTGTAATTCCAAACCTGGTAAGGACATTACTTTAAGATTAGTGGTGTGCACGCCAAAAAATATTGTTGTTTATCATTATCGTCATTTCAGACCAAAAAAAAATATTGTCTTCATTCATATCGTAGGTGAACCGTATTGTCTTCACGATAATTATTGTGAAAAAACAACATTTTTGCAGCCCTATTTTTAAAGAAAAAATGCCTATAACTTCTGTATTTTAAAAGTTAGAGGCTTGAAACTTGGTCACAGTGCTTATGAGGTATGCCTAAGTATGTGTATGAAATTTGAGATCGATCCCTCCAACCCTAGATTTTATATGAACTTTTTAAAGATAGTTTCAGTTCTGACAGGTCTGAATGAACGCACGTGGCGAGCTGTCATTCTGATCTGTCAGAACTGAAACGATCTTTAATAAATTCATATAAAATCTAGGGTTGGAGGGATTGATCATACCCCATAAGCACTGTGACCAAGTTTCAAGCCTCTAACTTTTAAAATACAGAAGTTATAGGTATATTTATATGGCAGTCCGATAAAACAATAAAATTGCCCGAAAATTATTGTCTCCGATGATTATTGTAGGTTTTTGTATCATATTGTTATCGTTAAACACATGCACGATAATGACCTTATCATATCGTTATTGTACATTTTAACGATACGATACACATCACTATTTAAGAGGATCCTGTTATACCATTTACCTTCTTAACAAGGATTATAACAACTTTCAATAGATTTATTAGGCATTATGCAAAAGAGGATCAGCCAGGTTTTAATTCCTCCTACCAAATAGATGATAGTGTGCACAGATCTCTTAATTTAGTTCATTACTATAAACATTTTCAAAAGCCTCCAGCAAGCCTTTCCCTAGATACTGAGAAGACTGTCAATCGCTCACAGGGAACTTTTCTTCTTGAAAATGTGAACATTGTGTAGTTGAGACCATGTTCCTTCTGGGTAATCAAAGCCATTTATAAAAAATCTAAAGCACATATCAAGGTAAATAATTTTGGATCTGACGATGTTTCCATTCAAAGATCTGAGGATTTTTCCATTGGACAAGAGTGTCCTTTTCCCTCCTCCTCTTGGCTCTGTCTATACAGTCATTTGCAAAAATTATCTAGCAAAAAGACAAAACCAGCCAGGCTAAAGTTCCAAATCAAAGCACAAGTTTATGCTCCTTATTAATGATGCATTTTTTCACCTTCCATCGCCTGAAATTCTCTTCGCAACCAGTGCTAAATTAAATGTATAACACTGTTACTAGGTTTCTGGGTTTAAAGTTAGTTATTCGAATTCAGGGCTAGTTTTAATATTTTATCATTCTTTTGTTGAGAGAGAGAAAGAGAGAGAGAGTAGTGTAGTGGTTCAAGTATTGAACTGGGAGGCCGGAGATGCAGGTTCTAGGCCCTACTTGGCCATGAAACCCATTGGTGATTTTGGACCAGTCACTGGCTCTCAGCTTAACCTACCTCACCGGGTTGTGAGGATAAAATGGAGAGGAGGAGGATCACGTAAGCCACCTTGGTTTCCTTGCAAGAGGAAAAAACTATAGAATAGAAGTGAAGTGATAAATGTGATAATAATATTGGAGAACAGAATATATTTACAGTGGCCTTCAGCCAAAATGGAATTATCTAGGGATGACAATTACAGTTTATATTGTCATTTCAAAGATCATAATTAATGGAGGCACAGCCGTGCCTCCATTGTTAAGGGCCGTCAGTAAAAAACACATTCCGCCATGTTAAAGTGATAATTGGGGGGGGGGGTATTCTAACAGCCATAAAATCGAAAATGTTTCACCAACCTTTCTGAAATTTACAGGTGCCAGAAAGAAATGTTTGTTTTACATTACCTGAAAATGTCAAGAAGATTGGTGAAAGATTGAGGGAAGGAGAGCAGTTTAAGGTAGAAAAGGAATACAAACCTGTCTCCCTGCTTTTGTAAATTTACTTCCGGGTTGAGACTTTTTGTGCTCACAATTTGCATAATTTCTAGAGCCTTATTAATTAATCCAGTGGTGGGGTCTTCTTCCGCCTTGACTGTAGTTGGTGGAAAGCTTTTCATTTTTTAAAAATTCCCTTCGGTTGACTTTTAAGGACTATTTTAACCTCTCATTCAAGTCAATGAGGCGGCCATCTTCCCTCATAATGCGACACTGACACATGCTCAGTGGCGTCGCTCTCCCCCCTCCCTCCTGCCTTAGAATGTGGGGTGGGTGAGTGAAATGGCCGCTGCCTCTAGCACAGACCTTTTGAGTGAAGAAGAAGAAGAGTTTCTCTTTTCTCTTCTGGAACATGCATTCCTTTGGCTCTGAGAGTATTTTGGGCTATCTTCATTTTGCTCTTTTGCTCCCTGGTGAAGCAGGGTCTGGCTCCTCTGGATCCATGGTAACCTGATCTTCAGATCTCTCCTGGGAATAGGTAGTTATACCTTTCTTTTAATTTCCCTCTTTTCTAAGAGTTTGGTCCATACTGCTATAAAGTTGAAAGCTTCAAACACTTCATTTAATTAGTTTGGGCCGGTGTAAGTTTTAAGTACAAGGTTGAACCTTTCAAAGTGCTTCTGGGCCTACAATGTTGGTTTCAGCCTAGTCAACCTGTTTTTTTAATAAGGTTTAGAAACAGTTGAGGTGTCATTTATTTTGTATAGTGTACACATAGATTTTCTTTCTAATCCTTGCAGTCTACACTGGCTCTCTCCTTGATGTGTTTTTGGAAGCAAACAAACCCTTTTTTGTTCCAGCAGGCCTTGGGCAAATCATCTGGACCTCTGTCTATACCTTTGACTTTTAAATTGTTATGTATTTAAAATGTTTTAAATGCTTTAATATTGAAAAGTATTTAATTATATTTTTAACTTTTGTATATTTAGGCTGAACATATGAAAAGGAGGACAGGGCTCATGTAACTTTAACAGTTGTAGAGAAAAGGGGATTTCAGCCAGTGTCATTTGTATGCAATTAGTCCTTGGTGAAATTCCCTCTTCATCACAACTGTTAAAATTGCAGGCACTATACTAGAGTGACCATATACAATAGAAGGCAGGGCCTCTGCAACTTTAACTGGTGTGATGAAGAGGGAATTTCACCAGGAACTAATTGCATACAAATGACAATGGCTGAAATCCCCTTTTCTCTACATCTGTTAAAGTTACATGAGCCCTGTCCTCCTTTTCATATGGTCAGCCTAGTATATTCCTATTTATAGGTTTTAGCTGTATATGTTTTAGTTTTGTAAGGCTGCCCTGAGGTCCATCATTGGGAAAAAGGAAGGATACTACTACTACTACTACTACTACTAGTAATGTTTCAGATTTCACTTCTGCATCTGATGTTCTTTTGCATTTACTTTTCTTTATAAAACATTCATATCTCAAGACTTCTTGTGTGGCATGTTTTCATTGGTTTAACAAGTTAAAACAGGTATTCACTGTTTTCATGCTTATGTTATAAAATCTATTTTCAACAGGCCTAGTAACTTCAAGAGTAACAGAGTTGGGGAAAATCCTCAATCTCTTTGCTATCAGAGGCACTGAGTAAGGGACCCCTGGAGATAATTTAGACTGACCCCAACCACAAAACACTATTACCTCTTCTGAAGAGATCTGGACCACAGACTACTAAAGACAAACAAAGTAGCAGGCCATAATAACAGTTCTCATGTGGCCATTTGCCTTATGAGGCAGGTGCTCTGCGGGCTACCAAATGGAGGGACTAACAGGCCATAAAGTTGCCTGGCTGGGTCTGCCAGAAATCCAGCCTCAACACTCCTGGAAGGTCCATGTTCTATAGCACCTGCTGTCAGATGAACTTGAGGGAGTCCCACCCTCCACCCCTGGGTTTAATTTACTGGCTTCCCCTGGCTGGACCTTGCAGGAAACTATAGGGACAGACAGAGCAGGCATTCATAGCACACATAGAATGCTGAGACTGGCAAATCTAAAAGCAAGTGTGTTGCTTTTCAAGAACCAAGGAAATTCAATGGGTCTTACTTTTGAGTGAATATCTAAGGATGGATATGCAGCCTGTGCAAGAACTGAGTAGGGTGACCATATTTGGGAAACCAAAAAAGAGGACACCTAGTGGGGGGGCAGGAAAATGGCTTTCTAGGGCCACCTTAAAGTCCCCAATTGGAGCGGAGGAGGGGAAAGCATGTCATTCTCACCCCACCCCACCGCTCCAATCAGGCCCTTTTCTATAATGCCTGGGAATGACACGTTTTTCCCTTTTAAGGCCAAGATTGGAGCAGTGGGAGAGAATGACACACCTCCAGAAAGCATGTCATTCCCCCCTGCCATGCTAATGGTGGCCTTAAAAGGGAAAGTGTGTAATTCCAGGTCATTATAGACTATTGCATAAAATCCCCCGACACTGAGGATAGAACAAAAACCAGGAGAAATCTGGGGAAATCCTGACAGTTTTTTATTATTTATTATTGCATTTATATCCCACCTTTTTTCCGCCAAGAAACCCAAGGCGGCATACATAATCCTCCTCCTCTCCATTTTATCCTCACAATAGCAACCCTATGAGATGGGTTGGGCTGAGAGTCTGCAACTGGCCCAAAGTCACCCAATGGGTTTTCATGACTAAGTGGGGAGTAGAACCCAGATCTCCCAGCTCTCAGTCCAACACTTTAGCCACTAGGCCACACCTTAGTGGTCACCCTAGAATTGAGCCATGCCAAGTTGGAAGCAGATCGGTTCGTGCCTTGATTTTTAGGATATTTTTAAAAATAGTTTGACTTCAATTTTTTTTAAAAAAAATCAATGCATGAACCAATCTGCTTTCAACTTGGCATGGCTAAAGCCTTACTTAAGAGGTACCATGGTGCCAAGTTTCATCTCTTCATCTGTACTTTCTTTTTTAAAAAATGTACTGCTCAAGGCCCTTGACCCTAAAGAGGAGTATTGGGTTTGAAGTTTTAAAAAATTCTAAAACTCAAGGCATAAACAGATCTGCTTCCAACTTGGCATGGCTCAATCCCTACTTAAGAGCTACCATGCTGTCAAGTTTCATCCCTTTATCTTTAAAAATGATGGAATTGTAAGCATTTTAGTTAATTTAAAAAATTAAATTGAAGTTTTAAACATTTCTAAAAATCAAGGGATGAACGGATCTGCTTCCAACTTGGCATGGCTAAATCCCTACTTCAGAGCTACCATGGTGCCAAGTTTCATCTCTTTATCTTTAATTTCATTTTTAAAACTTGTACTGCTCAAGGTCCTGAACCCCAAAGAGATTTCTGTTTGAACTTTAAAAAAAATCCTAAAAATCAAGGCATGAACGGATCGGCTTCATACTTGGCATAGCTATATCTCTACTTAAGAGCTACCATGATGCCAGGTTTCATCTCTTTATCTTTAAAAATGAGGGAGATGCAAGCATTTTGGTTGATTTATTAATGTTAAAAGTGAGTTCAACACATAACACTAGCTTTGATTTTATATTGGATGTCAAGATGGTATAACATTCTGGCTGATGCCGGCTTGGTTGTCAACTGTATAATATCCAGTCATCCGTTACACAAAGCCATGAAATTCATTAAACAAAAAACCTACGGTTTACAAAAACAATGTTAAGGCTCTACAGATTCCAACCAAGCACTAAAAAGCAGGGAAATTGGGAGTTAAGGCTCACAAGCCTTAACGCCACATCCTCCCTAAGGAGGCAGAAAGTGCAAGTGAAATTCTCATTCTCCCAAAGCAGATAAACCATGAGGACAGGGTGGAGAATGTGATATGCAGAGGTGACTGTGGGTTTGTGGAAAACTGATCACGAACAACTTAGGGCCACCTACTTCTCTTTTTTTGTTTAGAGCAGCTCTTCCCCAACCTGGTGCCCTCCAAAGGTGTTGGACTACAACTCCCATCATTGCAAGTCAGTATGTCCCATGGTCAGGAATGCTGGGACTTGTCATCTCAAACACCTGGAGGGCAGCAGGATGGGGAATGCTGTTCCATACCCTTACCAAATACAGAGTTTGCCCAATACTTTTCTCTCACACACATCTCACATATAGCAGCACTCTTGATAACAAAAGGGGCACTATTCATTACAGATCCATACACCTGTGCATATCATATTCTCCACCCTGTCCTCATGGTTTATCTGCTTTGGGAGAATGAGAATTTCACTTTCACTTTCTGCCTCCTTAGGGAGGATGTGTCATTAAGGCTTGGGAGCCTTAACTCCCAATTTCCCTGCTTTTTGGTGCTTGGTTGGAATCTGTAGAGCCTTAACATTGTTTTTGTAAACCATAGGTTTTTTGTTTAATGAATATGTTTATGATTGAACTTTCAATTGGTCTGGATTGATGGAACACAGTGGCTGAATTTGGATGACACAATAAGCAAGGGGGGGGGGAACAATTGTCAGTTGTATTGACTATCGTGTCGTCTGAATGCTACCATAGTCAACTCAGTGCTGATCCTAATCCACACCACAGTTGATTATTTATTACCATGTCATGTGGGGAGTACCCCCTAGATGAACTGCTGTAAAGTTGATTATTACTCCACCATTGACTATCATGTTGTCCGAATTCAGCCAATGAATTTCTCTGACATAAGCAGAGTTAGGGCATTCAAAATCATACCTCTGCTGTTTTTCAAACCATCCCATTATTATTCACCTAACCGTACAATCATATACATATGTGGGAAGAAGTTCCATTGAAGTCAATGAGGCTTACTTGTGTGTCGACATGTAAACATTTGCACTGTAATTTGTTTAAATCAGAAGACATATACTCCCTTTTCCATCTTTGGTAGTTCTGTTTTCAGATCTAGTGATTCTGGGTGTGTTGTAATATATATTCTGACATGTCACAGAAGCCATTTGGGTCCTTCTTTTTTATGAAACCATTTTGGTAAACTGGAAGTCCCTGAGTCAAAATTGGCAATGGATAGATCAGTGTATTTTCAGTTGTGCCAGTTTTGCATATTTTTAATCAGAAATCTGTTTCATCCTATTATCTGTTATTATGTTTAAAAAACTGCAAGAAAATTCACTTCTAAATTGTATCCATTAAACCCTATGAAATGCAAAAGAGAATATAGAGCTCCTTCACACAAGTGTTTAATTACATGCTCGTTACTCGTGGATTTTTGCGGGTCCCTCTCATGACATCGTCTGCCTCCTGCGTGCCTCCAGCCAAGAACTGCATCACAAAATTTTGAGAAATGTGCAGTCCAAAAAATAACTGTCTTCTGCATATTATTGATTTATTTAGGTCTCAGGAGGTGATGCCTGTGGAGGGGGTTTGGGGTCGAGGTCATGCAGGGGTTGGAGCCTTGAGTGTGACGATGGGGGTTCATATTGAGGGTGGATGTTTAGAAGTCAGTGTCTGGGGTGGGAGTTCAGAGATGGAAGCTCGCACTGTGGTGAGTGACTATGGATGGGGCTCCAGGGTGGGCGTGGGAGAACCAGGGTGGATATGGGGGACCCAGGGTTGAGCGGTGGTTCAGAGAGTCGTTGGGAGAGCTCATTCCTAAGCCTATGTGGTGAGTGCTCAGGGTGTGATGCAGAACCAGGCGGTCAGAAGCCAGGCACACCCTCCCCTCCACATTGACCCCATGGATAATCACCTGCCCCATGCCCCTGAGCCCCTACCCCATATATCACCCCCCTGAGTCCCCATACCAGATATTATCATTACACCCCTGAGCCTATACTGTGTAGACCGAGGCATAAGGTACCAATCCAGAGACCTAGGATATGAAGCCCCCCAAACTGCCCTTTGAACTGCCCCTGCCCCAGTCTGGAGCTCACCCCAAACACCCATTCTCCCACCCTTAATATTCACCTCTGGCATGAGCCCCGACCTGGATATGTTTCCTGTCTGAAACAATATTTTAAGACGTGTGAGTGAGGTATCCTTCCTTTTGTTTTTATTAAGTCCCAGGGTTGTATGTTTCACTCCCTTGCCCCTAGTATTTTCTTAATTTAAGTTGTCATTTATTTTCTTTGCCCCCGCCCAAGAACTTTATTGATATGTTTTATTTATATTATGTTCTGCTTATATTGCTGCTTATATAAACATTTTTATTGTAAGGACAGTTGTATTCTCCCACCTCTTTCTTCAGCAGAGCTCAAGCTGGCTAACAATAAAATTAAAATCAATTATATTATGATCAATTAACCCCCCCTCCCATTTTATGACCCCATTAAAAAAAGTTTTATACATAACATTTTCTGCCTGCATGCATTCATATGTTCCATACCGTCCTATGATCATATCACAGTCTGGAAGGGGGGTAAAACCAAATATTTACAAGTGGAACCTATTAAAGAAAAAAAAATCATGGTTATGATTTTCCATTTTATTTCTCTTCATTCTTTAATGAGCTATTAAAAATCCTGGAAGAAAATACTAACTCCTCCTTGCTTTTTTAAGGATGTTTCCCAGAGCTAAATATTTATGAAGTGATTAGCTGAACATCAGACTTTAGCAGGGAGTACATGAAATTGCAATGTTTTACTAAAACTGGAGAGATTCTGTTTTGCATTATAAATAATTATGTTCAAGTTTCCAAAACAGCTTTCATCTTCATGGAAATCTGACTAAGCAAATTGCTGATATTAGATCATGAAAACATTTAATTATTTCATTCACATGTTAAGATACAAACTGCAGCAAAGTGCTTATTCTAAGCAAGTGGGTGGATATAAATATCCAGTTTGTATAACAATTCCAGCATTGGGTTTGTGAAGGCATTGAAAGGATAGAAGCAAATGTCATGACAAGATAAGAATGACTATGCTTGTAACAGAATGCTAAGACATCATGGACTCACAAACCATGGCTTTGGACCACAATACCTGATGGAACGCCTCTCCCAACATTAACTTACCCATATACTATGCACAGCATCTAAGGTCCTCCTCTGGGTGCCTACTCCGAGAGAAGCTTGGAGGACGGCAACAAGGGAGAGGGCCTTCTCTGTGGTGGCCTCCCAATTATGGAATGATCTCCCCAATGAGGCCCACCTGGTGCCAACATTGCTATCTTTTTGGCACCAGGTCAAAACTTTACTTTTCTCCCAGGCATTTAACAACTTAAGTTGAGTTTGAATCTTTGGCCTGGCTGAAAGTTTAAAAATTGTTTAAAATGTTAGCTGTTTTATGTTTTATGGTTTAAATTTTGTATATTGACTTTTAATATTCAATCTTTTAATTTTTGTAAACTGCCCAGAGAGCTTTGGCTATGAGGCGGTATATAAATGTAAATAATAATAATAATAATAATTCCTGAATCTATAAAAGACAGCTTGACTTGGCAAAGTCCGTCATATCCATCTAGAAAAACCACCACGAGTGAGAAAGAGATAATAATAATAATAATAATAATAATAATAATAATAATAATTGAAAAGGAAGAAGAAAAGAGAGACAAATATACACCACTGGCCATGGAAGTCAAAGAACTATGGCAACAGGAAAAGGTCACAATTATTCCGTTAGCCACCTCGTCAGCTGAAAGCTTACTTTTCCTTGCCAGGGTAAAAGATTGTATTACTAGAGACGGAGGGCTTTTCCCCATATAATTAAGAGACTTGCTTTCTCTTTTTTACTCCCACGGTTGTTGCTCTTACTTGGCGATGTAAAAAAACCTACCATATCTGACGAAGTGACCTTCTCGAAACGGGACTTATCTGGATTCCTGTCAACAATGGATAATTAGAGGGACATTATTTGTATAGATAATTTGCTGTATTATTATTTGATGTAAATTGATGTGGGGTGCTATTACCCAGTGCATTCATGTATGTGCACTAAAAACTTGGTATGTTTAAAACACATTTTGCCTGGTGTCCTATTATTTGACTGGTTGTGATAGCAGCAGGTGAATCCTAATTTCTACTTTAAATATTGGGACCAGTGAGGCCATGTGCTAGCAGTCACATATGACTTCTAGACTTGCATTGTATGACATGTTATAAAAAGATGTAAACTGTTATAAAAACCTATGTTAATTATCTGTTAAAAAGTAAAAAGTATTTCAGTCCTTTGACTTGGTGTTGTACAACGACTACATAGTGAGATAAACTTGTATTGTAAACTTGTATTGTTTTCTATTGATGTGGTTGTGTGCTTTGGCACTTTCTATAGTTCACATACCAGAAGAGCCATGGGTCCCCTCCACAAGGATTCGCTTTTGCGCCCGGTTAGGAGATTATGCACACTATCCCTGAAGCGCCTTTACGCCTAATACCTCTGCACGAGAGGCGGCGACAAAAGGCGCTTCCCTCCCCTCCCCTCCCCTTCCCTCCCCATCTTGTCTAGCACCCTGTCCCCACATTGGCCAAGCAGAAGCTTCTGGAACCCCATGATCAAGATCTATTGAAATTAAGGGCCCTCTCGATCTGCTCCGGCGGCAACAGGCAACGCTTGAAGGGGGAGGGAAGGAAAAAAAAAAGAGACGATCGCAGCGTGACTCCCAACTAGTCGCTGGAGAGGAAGAGAGAGAAAGCGGAGTGGGGCGCCTGCCTGCCTGCCTGCCCGCCCGTTACCAGCGCCGCCGCCGCCTCCCGCCGGGCCCCCCGCTGCGGGTGCCGAGCAGGAGGCGCCCCTCTTGTGGGGAAGGAGTCGCAGGTGGGCGGGCAGGCGCCCGCCCAGAGATGAAGCAGCCGTGCTGCCCACAGCCTACAAGCCAGCCAGCTGGGGAGCAGCGGGGAGGGGAGGGAAGCGCCTTTTGACAGCCTGATCCCCTCAGCAGGAGCCGGAGGACAGTGGAGAGAGAGGGGTGCGTGAGGCTGCCTTGGAAATGTGGCTGAGCGGCGGGGAGGGGAGGGAAGCGCCTTTTGACAGCCTGATCCCCTCAGCAGGAGGAGAGAGAGCGGCGGCGGCAGCAGCTTCCCATCAAAATGCGCTTTAACGGCCAGAGCAAAAAAAACTCGCTATTTAACGCGCATTCGATAATGCGCACAATCGGGGAGATAATGCGCCTCTACGCCCCATTTGCACTCCTCTCTTGTAGAGGTAATTTTTTAATGAGACTTGAAAGAGCTTTAAATCTCTCTTGTTGTAGAGGTAATTTTTTTAATGCACCTTGAAAGAGCTTTAAATCGCTCTTGTAGAGGCAGCCATGGTGTCCTCACTTTGAAGAAAAAAGTTGTGTTAAGTCCCTAACTTTTTAAAAGCACAGCTTCGGGCCAAGCCCCATGGTAGCTGTGAATTGGTGGTTGCATTGTAAGGGGCTTTGAAGATGTAGAGACAGCCCCTATCACAGAAAGAGAAAAAACATCTTTCACCACTTTTTCCAAATGTAATTTCATACACTTCTACCATGCCCCCATGGTCCCCTCTACAAGGATTCGCTTTTGCGCCTGGTTAGGGGATTATGCGCATAATCGCAGAAGCGCATTTACGCCTAATCCCTCTGCACGAGAGGTGGCGAGAGGTGGCGAAGCGCATTAACAGATGTCCAAAATGCGCTTTACAAGTAGTAAATGCGCATAAGCGCTTATTCACACAGTCAAAATGCGCTTTAACGGACGGAGCAAAATAAAACTCGCGATTTAACGCGCATTCGATAATGCACATAATCGGGGAGATAACACGCCTCTACGCCCGATTTGCGCTCCGTTCTTGTAGAGGTAATATTTTTAATGCACCTTGAAAGAGTTTTAAATGCCTCTTGTAGAGGCACCCCATGTCTCCTTTTTTTCTAAGCTAAAAAGCCCTGGATGTTGAAACCTTTCCTCATAGGGAAGTTACTCCATTCCCCCTTGATAATTTTGATTGCCCATTTCTGCACCTTCACCAGCTCTATATTTTGAAGTGCAGTGATCAGAACTGTACACAGTATTCCAAATGTTGTCACACCACTGATTTGTATAAAGACATTATGATAATGGCAGTTTTATTTTTGATTCCTTTCCTAATGATCCCCCACATGGAATTTTTGCTTTCTTCATAGCAGCTGCACACTGGGTTGACATTTTGATTGAGCTAACTTCCACAACAACAAGATCCCTTTCCTGGTCAGTCATTGTCAGCTCAATACCTCATCAGCGTATTTGAGAAGTTAGGATTTTATGTACACTTGCTTACATTGAACCATTTTAATGCACTTCCCCCCAGTTTTCAGGTATCCTTTTAGAGCTTTTTGCTTTCCCTTTTTGTTTTAATGATGCTTATGGAGCTCTCCGCTGAAAGAGCAATTTATTTACTGGATTGAGAATTAAGGGGTTAAAGACATCGCAAGTTGGGTTTCTTTGTGTTTTTCTTCCTTTTTAAACCGTCGAAGTGCATTGCAATGGCTACCTGAGAAGTCCGAAGCAGCTCATTTTTTTTCCTTTCCCCTTCTCTTCCGTTTGTGCAAGCAGGCAGACTCAACATACTACAACAAAGAATGTTCAGAGGGGCAAATTGGATTGCCATGGAGAGAGGAAGAAGACGAAAGTGCAACTGAGGTTTGGGAGACAGAGAACTACCTCTTCTGTTCTGATCATAACAGGAGCTCCAGTTAAGGCTGCTATAGAGATATAATGTCATAGAGATACAACAGCTTTTGCAATGGGAAATACTGGGGGGGAATACCCAAAAAATGGCTAGAATTGAGCAAGTACAAATCCAAATCCAAAAGTTTTTCAACAAATGTGTAACGAATTAGATCAGATTGCAGCTAAATGGGATCAGTGTAAAATCAATCTTGGATCTAAGATGGAATTACTAGAAAAACTTATGGATGATGAACCCACAGAAATAGAATGAGAAAAGAGTCAAGAAGGAAAAAAATTGGACATTACTATAATACAAATGGTTAATGAGGTTAAAGGCATTACTGACACCAAAGGCAAAGGGGATGACGGGGAGATAGTTGCTCTGAAAGAGATGGGCAACGGAGTGTTGGGTGAGAAAGTCCCGGTATTACTAACAGCAAGTGGGAAGCAGAGGAAGATTATTTCCAGACGAGAGGCCCCAAGGAGTGGTGTTTCCATTTTCAGAAGGAAGAGTTATGAGCTGGGTCATATGCAAAAAAAATAACAAAGAAGAAGAATTTTCAATGGGGCACCCCGGAGGGTGTGAGCCTTGCTGTCAAGGGGCGGAGATGTAAGTGGAGCCCGGTGCGGAAATCAAAAGAATTGGCTGAAAAACTTTAAAAAGAAGTCCCTTTTGAAACTGGTTAAAGTACACAAGATGCCTTGTGACTCTGCTGGATATGTGAACAACAAGAAGGTCACTCGACTATGGACTGGAGACTAGTAAAAACAAAACAGAAAGAAAGAAAGAAAGAACGAAAGAAAGAAAGAAAAGATGGGACTCAAGCTGCAATATCTTTTTTATTACTTAATGGATGATTTGCTGGAAATAAATTGTGGAATCTTAAATGTATACACATAAAAATAGAATAAGCCTAACGTTACTCAAAAAAGATGATCGGATGCTGGAGCTATTGGAACAGGGGGAGAGGGGTGGGGGTTGAAAAAACGAATTATGCTAATAGCGAAAGATGACGACGGCGATGAGTCTGTTATATGTACAAAACTGGAAAAATCCAATGATACCTGTGATGGAGGAATGGATTTTGAAATTATTGGAGATGGCGGAGATGGCGAAACTTACGTTAATAATCAGAGAAAAGTTAACAGCCAGATTTAGAACTGAATGGAAACCCCTTATCGATTGTGTGAGGAGAGAAAAATGATTTGGTCATCCGTGGATTCAACATATAAGAAAGGATTAAAAGTACAGAGAGATGAAAATGTGGAATGAGTATGGCTTAGTTATGCAGTTTAGTGATAAGAAGTTTGATTATATGCCTTTGCTGGGGAGAAGAGCGGAACCCACTGCAAATCTGTTGATTATGCTCTTTTAATGTGCTGTTTATGTATTGTGTGTTTTAATTGTTTTTATTTGTGAAAACTGAATATTTTTTTCTAATAAATGTGGACACCACATGGTTTGACCCTAACTCCAGATCATTGATGAAAAAGTTAAAAATCTCAAATCCCAAAACAGATATTTCGGAATCCCACTGTTTTACATCTGCCCATTGTTCACAATAACCAAGAATTTGTACATCTACCATATTCCCCAATAAAATAAATAAACCACAAAATCTAAATGTTCTTTCAAGTTTATCACTATATCTGAATGTTGGCAATTATCTTTTCCATTAACACCTGAGTGGAACACCAGTCTCTGAGCAATATGGCCTCCTCTTTCTTAATTAGTTATTTTCTTTAAATGGGGGGAAGTTAATTATCCATACGTGTTTTAATTATTATTTGCATTTAGAAAAGCAAACATCTCTACACAACTATTCAAATTGCTTTTGATTGTACTTGAACAACAAAAAATAGCTATTTGCAAATGACATTTTATTGAAGTTGAGTGGATTTAGTGTAGTTTCGTTTCAAAATACTGGAAAAAATATCTAATCACTCTATAGGACAGCTGTTAATATAATTAACATATTACTCATTAGCAGCCTACTGAAAGATTTTGAACATCTGGAGCTCATTCCACAAATAAAAATGTACCTGAATACTGATTTGACCCCTTTATGTTCATCATTACGATCACCACCATCATCAGCCTCATCTTTCAATATATATATATATATATATATATATATTAACAAAAGAATATGCATGCCACTAAATTCTGAATTTCAGCTTATCAAGAGATTTACATTTACATTTAAAACAATATTTATGTATGTATTTATTTGAAGCACCCACCCTTGGATTTACAATCTAAAAGATATGTCACAGAAAGAAAAGGTATTGGAAGAAAGGAGTGGAAAAAAGCAAAGGCAAGTACTAGGTCTTTGTTACAAAGTTCTTATGAGTGTTCTCTTTGGCAGTGAAGGGCAAAGCAAGTTCCCACCAGCTTTTTCTTTCCTGGACAATCTAGAGGGCTGGGTTGATTTCCCTGTTGCCATGATCTCAGAGGTAGGTGTGGGAGGGAGAAATGCAGCCTCCCAGTGGCTGCCATTGTTCCCCTGGACAGAGTGTGCTTCCCTTCCCAGAGCTACTGGCACTTGGAGCCAAGTGTTCTTTCTGACGGGGGTGTGGAAGCAAAGCTCCCTGCAGCTGCTTGTTTTCTGGCAGGGACAGCACCATGGGTTGGCATGGTGGGGCATCTGGTGAGGCCCACACCATAGCATGGGCCCACTGACAACAGCCCCCTGAGTTGCTCCTCTTCACCATTGCATCTCCTGCCTCTTGTTCTAGCCCAGACTACAGTGATGGTGAAAGGAGAACTTGATGACTGATCAAAAAAGAGATCTTGGGGTTGTGGTGGACAGCTCAATTAAAATGTCAACCCAGTGTGTGGATGCTGCAGAAAAAAGCAAACTCCATGTTAGGCATTATTAGGAAAGGAATTGAAAATAAAACTGCCAAGATCATACTGCCCTAATACAAATCTGTGGTGCCGTGTACACGTCTGCTCACACCACCTAATAAACGATATTGTAGAGTTAGAAGCAGTGCATAAAAGGGCAACTAAAATGATCAAAGGACTGGAACAACTTTCCCATGAGGAAAGGTTACAACACCTCGGATTGTTTAGCTTAGGGGGAAAAAAGGCCAGTAAGATGAGACATGATAGAGTTGTACAAAGTGGATAGGATGACATTTTTCTCCCTCTCTTAAAACCCAGGTTATCCCATGAAGTTTATTGGTGGGAGCTTCAGGGCAGATGAAAGGAAGTACTTCTACACACAGTGCATAGTTAAAGTATGGAATTCACTACCACAGGACGTAGTGATTGTAAGGGAAACCCAAAGAGTGCCTCTGGCTTACCCTGCTCATCTCTGCTGCCACCACCTTTCAGAGGCCTTCTGGCACCAGAGGCCTCTGAGAAGGACACCAGAATTCTGGCACAGTAGCTCTGGATTTAGCCCTGACCCAAATAGCAAGAACATAGCTAGGGTGACCATATTTAGGAAACCAAAAAAGAGGACACCCAGGGGAGGGGGGAAAGCAGCGTTCTAGGGACTCTGGAAAGAACATCCCTCCCTCCCTCCTCATTAAAGGCCCTGATTGGAGGGGGGGGGAAGCGTATCATTCCTGCCCCCCCACTGTTCCAATACGGGTCATATGCAGCCTCCATTAGCGTGGAGAGGAGGAATGATGTGCTTTCCAGAGGCCCTGGAAAGCATGCTTTTCCCTCCTCCACCCCAATAGGGGCCTCAAAGGCCTGATTGGAAGGGAAAGTGTGAAATTCCCCACCCCTCACCAATGCTCCAATTGGGGACTTTTCTCTAATGTCTGGGAATGACACGTTTTTTTCCATTTAAGGCCCTGATTGGAGCAGTTGAGGGGAGGGAATGACGTGCCTCCAAAAAGCATGTTATTCCTCTCTGCCATGCTAATGGCGGCCTCAATGGCGTGTCATTCCAGGACAATACAGAAAATTACAGAAAATCACCCCTGACACCCTGGATAGAACAAAACCCAGAAGAAATTTGGAGAAATCCTGTCAGTTGGTCATACTAGGTTAAGGTTAATCCACAGGTTACAGTTACGGTTGAGGAGGCACGAGTCACCGTGAAGGAACCATGGCCATGAAAGAGCCGAAGAGGTCTAGACAAACTGAGTGGGTCACCAGGACTGTTTCCATACTTACTTTGAGTGACTGGAGGGAAGTCTGTTTGGTAAATTAGGGTTAGGGTTAATCATCAGGTCAGCTTTAGGGTTGAGGAGGCACAGGTCACCGGGCAGGAACTGAGTCCACAGAACAGCCTAGGAGGGCCAGACTACCCAAGTGGGCCACCAGTACTGCCTCCATACTGACGTTGAAAGGCTGAAAGGAAGTCCCAGTGGTAAATTAGGGACAGGGTTAATCCAGAGGTTAGGGTTAGGGTTGAGGGGCTATGGCTCAATGGGGAGGGGGAGAACCAGGGCCACAGAAGAGCATAGAAGGGCCAGACTAACTGAGTGGGGCCACCAGGACTGCCTCCATACTGACTGAGTGACTGGAGGGAAGTCTCAGTTGTACATTTGGGTTAGGGTTAATCTTCAGGTTAGAGTTAGGGTTATGGAGCTGTGGCTCAACGGGGGTGTGGGTGTGGGAGAACCAGGGCCATGCAAGAGTGTAGGAGGGTCAGACTAACTTAGTGGGCCACCAGGACTGCTTCCATGCTGACTTTGAGTGGCTGGAGGGAAGTCTCAGTGGTAAAAGTAAGAATAGGGTTAATCCTCAGGGTAGGGGTATGGTTGCGGAAATATGCTCTTGGGAGGGGGGGAGCCAGGGCCATGGAAGAACTTAGGACAGCCAGACTAACTGAATGGGCCACCATGACTACTTCCATAATGAATGAGTGGCTGGAGGGAAATCTCAGTGATAAATTAGGAATAGGGTTAATCCTCAGGTTAGGGTTAGGGTTGAGAAGGCACTGGTAACCATTCAATAACCAGGGTTATAGAAGAGCCCAGACTAAATGAGTGGTCCACCAGGACTGCTTCCATACAGACTTTGAGTGAAATATCAGTGGTAAATTAGGGTTGGGGTATTATTATTTATTATTATTATTTATTACATTTATATACCGCCCCATAGTTAAAGCTCTCTGGACAGTTTACAAAAATTAAAAACATTGAACGTTAAACAACCGGTATACAAAATTTAAAAACCACAAAAAGCATAAAAACAGATTATAAATACAATATCGATTCTGGGTCAAACAACAACAAAACCCTCAACACACGCTGTTAAATGCCTGGGAGAAAAGAAATGTTTTGACCTGGCACTGAAAAGATAACAATGTTGGCGGCAGGTGAGCCTCATCGGGGAGACCATTGTGGGGCCACCACTGAAAAGGCCCTCTCCCTTGTTGCCATCCTCTGAGCTTCCCTTGGAGTAGGCACCCGGAGGAGGAACTTAGATGTTGATCGTAATGTACAGGTAGGGTCATGTTGGAAGAGGCGTTCCATCAGGTATTGTGGTCCCAAGCCATGTAAGGCTTTATAGGTTAAAACCAGAACCTTGAATCGGGCTCGGTGTGGTGGGAAAATCTGATTAGAATTATTAATTTGACAACTATTGAAAGTATTTCCTTTCTCAGTAGAGATGACTAGTTTCCCACTCAGCAACCGGATTTTAACAGAGACCACAAGTAAAGTTATACTCACAGCATGATTCTCTCTTCAAAAAGGCCTTTATTGTTACAAACAGCTGTTGGAGCTAGAACCTGGGTTCTGACTACTGTAATTCTACAGAGTATTTGCTTTTATAGATCATTCAAACATCAAATTCAGCAATACATAAAAAAAAGGGAGGGCAAGTAAGATGTCACAAGAGTTGGGTTGACCTAGGTCAAAGTATACACTTAAAACAACTGAGTATGCTAGAACATGGATACAGACTTGCTGATGAACTTAAACATATGAAACTCGCTTACACAGGGTACAGGATATCTGTGGTTTTGCTAGGACAGATTAATTATAACTTTTTTAAAAATAGGAAAGGTTAAGTTCGTCTTTTTTAGGGCTCTTGACAAGTTTTGTTGCAGTGAGCAAAATTATGACATGAAATTCTTGTTGTCTTTAGCATTAACAAATAATTATTTCAGTTTAAGGTATATTAAACAATAGTTTTTTATTATTATTATTCAAATTTTTAAATCTATTTCACAAATATTAAAAAAACTATTAAAACACACACAATACATAAAACATCAAAACCCAAACATTGGAAAGAAAGGATCTATCTACTAATTACTAACAATGTTTATTTAACGCTAACTTATATAACTATACTATACTCACTCCACCTATACCTCTCTCTCTCTTTTCATAAAACTTTTTATTATTTTCACAAAAACAAAACTTACAAAAACAAACAACAAGTAAAATGGACCCCCTATCTTCTCCACAGCAATTACATAATTTACCACCTTTTCTCTTGCAGGATTTTTCATTCAACAAAAATGAACTCTCTCCCCCCCTCTTGAAATTAACCAAATCTTCTTTTTCCTCTCCCCTCTTTTTTTTCTTTTTTCTTTTTTCTTTTATTTTAAACAAAAAAAAAATTCCCTGAAACCTAAGATGTTCTAAACTTTTTATACTATTACAGTTTACTTTATGTTTTATTATTTAACATATCTAAATATTCCCTCTTGCAACTAATATAATTAACTAAATCTTCTTTTATAATTTCTACCATCACTCCCCATATCCCAATTTTATACCATTCTATATAACTCACAACAACCTTAAACTTATACTCTCCACACAGTTTTCTACCTAAATCCTCAGATATTTCAATCCTTTTATACAAATGCAAATTGCTTATTGTTCCATTATTTAGCATACCAAATTACTACTCTTCCTGTCTCCCAGTTTCAGCAACTTCCCATTAATTCTTAAACAATTTTTATTCCATTTAACTCCCAACAACATTAAATTTATTCTTATTCATATTATAAACATATATTAAAGTTTCCACAATTTTTATCCCACTTAAAAAGAAAAATGACAAGACATAGCCAAAAAGAAACAGAAAGCTCCAATTCACTTGCAGATCGCATCTCCAGTCCCCTTTTCCCCCCCTCTCCCCTCCAGCTGATCTCAAAGTCTTCTGTTGTTAACCTATCTCAAAAGGAAAGCAATCTCCAAATCTCTTTACCAATCGCTTCAAAGTCTCTCCTGCAGACATTCCAAATTTCTCCGCTGAATTTCTAAAAATAGCCACGTTTTCCCTTTCTTGTTCTTTAACTGCACCGCCATTTTCTTCCTTTGTAGTTCCATCTTCTTCTTCCATGATGCCATCCATTTTCACACATAATCTTTAAACACTTTTATATACTTGTTCATATACAGTCCTGGTGGCCCACTCAGTTAGTCCTGCATTCGGAAGCTCTTCTGTGGCCCTAGTTCCTGCCAGATGACCCATACCTCCTCAACACTAACACTAACCTGAGGTTTAACTTTAACCCTAATTTACCACTGAGACTTCCCTCCAGCCACTCAACATCAGTGTGGAGATCAGTCCTGGTAGCCCAGTCAGTTAATCCGGCCCTTCTAAGCTACTTCGTGGCACTGTTTCCTGCCTGGTGACATGGTTCCTCAACCCTAACCCTAACATGATCATGAACTCTAACCCTAATTTTCCACTGAGACTTCCCTCCAGCAAGTCAAAGTCAGTTTGCAAGCTGTCCTGGTGGCCCACTTAGTTTGTCTGGCCCTCCTCGACTATTTTTTGGTGAAGTTTCCTGCCTGGCGACCTGTGCTTCCTCAACTGTAACACTATTCGGATGATGAATCCTAACCCTAAATTTCCACTGAGATTTCCCTCCCACAACTGGAAATCAATATAGAAGCAGTCCTGGTGGCCCACTCAGTTAGTCTGGCCCTCCTAGGCTCTTCATGGTCCAGATTCCTCCCTGGTTACCTGTGCCTCCTCAACCCTAACCCTATCTTGAGGATAAACCCTAGCCCTGTTTATCCACTGTGACTTCCCTCCAACAACTCAAAGTTATTATGGAAACGGTCATGGTTGCCCACTCATTTAGTAGGGTCAGGACTTCTTCCAAACTGATTTGATTTGATGGAGGGAAGTCTCTGTGGAAAAATAGAGTTAGGGTTCATCCTCAGATTAGGTTTAGGGTAGAGGAGGCATGGGTCACTTGGCAGGAACCAGGGCCACAAAATAGCCTAGGAGGGCCAGACTAGGTGAGTGGGCTAACAGGACCACTTCCATACTGACTTTGAGGTGCTGGAGGGAATTCTCAGTGGCAAATTAGGGCTAGGGTTAATCCTTAGGTTAGGGTTAGAGTTGAGGAGGTATGGGTCACCAGGCAGGAACCGGGGTCTCGGAAGAGTCTAGGAGGGCCAAACTATCTGAGTGAGCCACCAGGAACGCTTCCATACTGGCTTTGAGTTGCTAGAGGGAAGTCTCAGTGGTAAATTAGGGTTGGGTTAATCCTCAGGATAGGGTTGGGTTGAGGAGGCATGGGTCACTTGGCTGGACCCCGGGCAATGGAAAAGTCTATGAGGGTCAGACTAACTGAGTGGGCCATCAGGATCACTTCCATACTGACTTTGAGTTGCTGGAGGGAATTCTCAGTGGCAAAATAGGGCTAGGGTTAATCCTCAGGTTAGGGTTAGGGTTGAGGAAGCACGGTTCACCAAGCAGGAACTGGGGTCTCAGAAGAGCCTGGGACTGCCAGACGAATTCAGTGGGCCACCAGGACCATTTCCATATGGGCTTTGAGTTGCTAGAGGGAAGTCTCAGTGGTAAATTAGGGTTAGGTTAATCCTCAGGATATGGTTGAGGAGGCATGGGTCACTTGGCAGGAACCAGGGCCACAGAAGAGCCTAGGAGGACCAGACTATCTGAGTGGGCTACCAGGACTGCTTACATACTCAGTTTGAGTGGGTGGAGGGAAGTCTTAATGGTAAACTAGGGTTAGGGATAATCATCAGGTTAGGTTTAAGGCTGAGGAAGCATGGTTCACCAGGCAGGAACCAAGGCCACGGAAGTGTCTATGAGGCTCAGACTAAGTGAGTGGGCCACCAGGATCGCTTCCATACAGGCTTTGAGTTGCTTGAGGGAAGTCTCAGTGGAAATTAGGGTTAGGGTTAACCCTCAGGTTAGCGTTAGGGTAGAGAAGGCATGGGTTACCAGGCAGGAACCAGGGCCATGGAAGAGCCTAGGAGGGCCAGACCAACTGAATTGGCCACCTGGACTGCTCCCATATCGACTTTGAATTGCTGAAGGGAAGTCTCAGTGGAAAAATGTGGCTTTCTGGGTCCTCCGGAAAGCATGTTATTCCCTCCTGCCTCCTGAAAGGCCTTGATTGGAACCCCCACCCCATCCTACCCCACTGCTCCAATTGCAGCCTTTTCCCTTTCTGACCTCATTGGAGCAGTGTGTGTGTGGAAAATGACATGCCTCCAGAAAGCATGTCATTCCTCCCTGCCATAGCAATGGTGGCCTGAATGGCATGTCATTTCAGGACGTTATAGAAAATTACAGAAAATCCCCCTTGACACTCGGGGTAGAAGAAAAACCAGGACAAATGCCAGGAAATCCTGACAGTTTGGTCACCCTAAGTAGCAGCACAAGCAGTTGAGGAAGAAGAGCCCAAGAGTTGTGGGAAGAATAAAAAGTAAAACACACATGCATGCATGCATAACATAGGAAACCAGTAACCTTGAAACAATAAAACCTAGCTAGACTATCTACTTACTCCAAAGTAGGACCTTGCAGCCTGAACCAGCTCTGGACACCTCTCTCCATACCTAGGGTGACCATATGAAAAGGAGGATGGGGCTCCTGTAACTTTAACAGTTGCAGAGAAAGGGGAATTTCAGCCCGCATTATTTGTATGCAATTCGTACCTGGTGAAATTCCCTCTTCATTACAACAGTTAAAGCTGCAGGGACCCTGCCTTCTTTTGTATATGGTCACTCTAGTATAGTGCCTGCAACTTTAGTTGTTATGATGAAGAGAGGATTTCACCAGGTACTAATTGCATACAAATGATGCCGGCTGAAATTCCCTTTTCTCTGAAACTGTTAAAGTTACATGAGCCCTGTCCTCCTTTTCATATGGTCAGCCTATCCATACCATAAGGAAAGACAAGACAAAGACTGGGAGGAGAGCCTCCATACTTTATACCCTCCAAGCTCCCATCTCTCTCCATGGTTTCCCCTCCCTCTGGCACAGCCCTGGAGGCCTGGTTTCACACCTCTCCAGCTGCAGTGCCTCCTTCCTGCCACCTCTGCTGGAATATGGCCTTGAGACTTGATAAAGGAGCTCTCCTCTGGTGCCAAGGACTCTCCTATCTTTCTGATTCAATCTCCAGGTGTCCTGGCATTAAATCTTCAGGTTAGCGCACTTCTCCTTCTACATTTTAAAAGCATCATCCATTTTAAAAGTGTCATGATAAAACTACCCAAACCATTTAACCCCTTATACATGCCTAGTATACATGCAGTCTATCTGAGGCTCAACTCCTTTACAGTGATAGCCACCAGTTTGAAGGGCTATAAAAGGGGATTGGAGAAATTCATGATGGAGAAGGTTATCAATAGCTTCAAGTCCAGATGGCTATGTGCTACCTCCACTATCAGAGGCAGCATGCAAATGTGTACCAGGTGCTGAGGAACATGGGTGGGAGGGTGCTGTTGGACTCATGTTCTGCTTGTGGGTTTCCGTTGGGCAGCTGTTTGGATTCTGTGTGAACAGAACGCTAGACTAGATGGACCCTTGGTCTGATCCAGTATGGCTCTTCTTATGTTCTAATCAGAAGCAATAGATGGCATTGCCTACTTGCTCTCTGCCTGTCAAGGAAGCATGAGGTAGCAATGATAAGAAAGAAGATAATCAGCAATATTAGCTAGTGACAAAGGTGGTGAGAAGGTAGAGTTAAATGAAGCAGGGGGTCATTGAGGGTGGCTTGCCCAAGGACCCTCAAAATCCTGGAACCAACTCTGTTCTCTGCCCAATGTTGGTCCTCCTTTGCCATAGGAGGCAGTGTTGCAGCTTCCTGGTGAATCTTGGCCCTCTGGCCAATGGATGAATCCATACTTCAGAGTGCATTTTTCTTCAACTCTACAGTCCCAGAGAAACTCAAGGACAGAAATATAATACAAATAAAGGCCATGGACATATTTTCTACATGCTGTAGGAGTGACTTACCTATTATTTGCTGGAGTGTATTGACTATGGAGAGGTTCAGAAGAGCTGACAGTTGTCCAGATTTGACTTTGGGTCTGCAACATATACAATCATATCAGCCAGGAAAGGAAAGGTTTTCCCCTACTCCCAACGGAGAGCAATAATATACTTGTCACCAAAATGTCAGCTGCTGCCGCAATGATCAGCTGCTGCCACATTCTATTGCCTTTTGAAGGCAAATGTAGTCAGTGACGCAAACGTTGCAATATACGGAACCTTGTGTCCTCATCTTTTCTCAGTGCACTGACTTTAAAAAGAAAAAGACAAGAAGAGCACACCATAAAGAAACTGTTATAATAACCACTGGCTGAAGCAATAAACTTTTACTTACTTACTAGGAAGAACAGGTTACAACTATGTGCTAATGCTACACAACCTCTCAATTCGTTTTTCATTGATCCCATGGACTCTAGCTTGTTGTCCTCTAGAAAGGGCAACGTTTACTGTATAATTGGGAGCAGAGAACAGAGCCACAAGGAAAGAGACTATTTCAGCATAATGGGACAAAGATGATCGTGCTTTGTTGAAGGCGTACTTCGGTTCCAGGCAAACGGAATAGGTTTTGGTTCTAGCAAATCACATCTCTTTTGATATAATGGAAAGAAATACTGTTGCTAAACACTGTGGGAAACTCCCCTGGCTGTTGCTCCCTAGGTGGCAGCCAGAACAAATTGCTTAAATCAGTGACTAAGATAGAGTTAATTTTTATGCCATACTGCTTTCCTTTGGCATAATTGCTATTGAGGTGCCAAGGTCAATAAGGAAAGTTAGGAACAATTTTAGTAATCCCTTATGAGATTTTACATTTATATTTTTGTACAAATGTAATCACAGCCTCTTTCTATGCAAAATAATTTACTTCTGAGTTTGGGTGGGAGTTTTTTAAAAAGGATTTTTTTAAAGGATTACAAACAATTCCAACAAGGAAAAAAGATAGAAGACAACAGAAGAAACCAGTGCGGCACCACAAAAAACTTAGAGATGACCTGAAAACAAAAAAGGTCATATATAGGAAGTGGAAGGAAGGTAAGGCTACAGTAAGTAGCACAGAAGGACAGGAATGGCATCAGGAAGGCTAAAGCTGAGACTAGCAAGGAATGCTAAAAGCAACAAAAAAGCTTTCTTCAAGTATGTGCATAGTAAAAGACAGAGGAAAGAAATGGTGGTTCAACGGCTTAATGAGGATGGCAAATTGATAGCAGCTGACAAAGAAAAGACCAAAGTGTAGGCTGACCAGATAAAATCCAGGTCAGGACTCATGTAACTTTAAGAGTTGTAGAGAAAAGGGAATTTCAGCCAGTGTCATTTGTATGCAATTAGTTTGTGGTGAAATTCCCTCTTCATCACAACAGTTAAAGTTGCAGGGGCCCTGCCTTCTTTTGTATATGGTCACTTTAGTATAGTGCCTGCACCTTTAACTGTTGTGATGAAGAGGGAATATCACCAGGAACTAATTGCATACAAATGACACTGGCTGAAATTCCCTTTTCTCTACAACTGTTAAAGCTACATGAGCCCTGACCTGGATTTTATCTGGTCAGCCTACTAAAGTGCTCAATTCCGACTTTGGCTCAGTCTTCTCCCAAAAGCGGGTGCCGGATGAATGGAGGAGAGCTAATATTGTCCCTATCTTCAAGAAAGGCAAAAGGAGGAAACTGGGAACTACAGACCAGTGAGTCTGATATCAATCCCTGGGAAATTTTTGGAGCAGATTATAGTCAATCTGTAAGCACCTTGAGAACAACACAGTGATTACTAGAAGCCAGCATGTGTTTGTCAAGAACAAATCCTCTCAGACTACTCTGATCTCATTCTTTGATCTGGTAACCTCCCTTTTTGACTGTGGGAATGCTGTGGACATAATATATCTTGACTTCAGCAAAGCTTTTGACAAAGTACCCCATGACATTCTTATCAGCAAACTAGCTAAACGTGGGCTAGATAGAACAACTATTAGGTGGATCCACAATTGGCTACAGAATGGGATTCAAAGAGTGCTTATCAATGGTACCTTCTCAAACTGTGGGGAGGTAACAAGCGGGGTACTGCAGGGCTCAGTCCTGGGCCCAGTGCTCTTCAACATTTTTATTAATGATTTGGATGAGGAGGTGCAGGGAATGCTTATCAAATTTGCAGATGACACAAAATTGGGTGGGATAGCTAATACCCTGGAAGACAAAAACAAACTTCAAAGTGACCTTGATAGGCTGGAGCACTGGGCAGAAAACAACAGAATGAAATTTAATAGGGATAAATGCGAAGTTCTACACCTAGGAAAAAGAAACCAAAAGCACAGTTACAAGATGGGGGATACTTGGCTCAGCATTAGTACAAGTGAGAAGGATCTTGGAATGGTTGTAGATCGCAAGCTGAATATAAGCCAACAGTATGATGTGACTGCAAAAAAGCAAATGCTATTTTAGGATGTATTAATAGAAGTATAGCTTTCAAATCGTGCAAAGTACTGCTTCCCCTGTATTTGGCACTGGTTAGGCCTCATCTTGAGAATTATGTCCAGTTCTGGGTACCACACTTCAAGAAGGATGCAGACAAGCTAAAGGGGGTTCAAAGGAGGGCAATGAGGATGATCAGGGGTCTGGAAATAAAGCCCTGTGAGGAAAGACTGAAAGAACTGGGCCTGTGTAGCCTGGAGAAGAGAAGACTGAGGGGAGTCATGATAAAACTCTTCACGTACTTGAAAGGTTGTCACACAGAGGAGGGCCAGGATCTCTTCTTGATCATCCCAGAGTGCAGGACATGGAATATTGGGCTCAAGTTACAGGAAGCCGGATTCTGGATGGACATCAGAAGAAACTTTCTGACTGTTAGAGCAGTATGACAATGGAACCAAATACCTAGGGAGGTTGTGAGCTCTCCCACACTAGAGGCATTCAGGAGGCAGCTGGACAGCCATCTGTCAGGTATGCTTTAAGGTTGATTCCTGCATTAAGCAGGGGTTTGGATTTGATGGCCTTATAGGTCCCTTCGAACTCTACCAGTCTATGATTCTATGATTCTATGACTTTTCATTTTATTTTATAATCTTGAGAGGGTTTGGGAATGCCCAGCCAAACTATTTGCCAATGATAACAGACAGCTTGGAGATTTATTTATGGTTAACTGGAAAATTATATTTTGGTTTGTTGTTTGGTTGGTGGACTAAGACAATATGTTTCATGATGTTTTTGTCCCCTTGTTGTTGTTGTTTTAACATTTCTGTGAAACTCTCTACAAGAGAGTGAGTGTCGGGGTTCCTCTACAAGAGAGGTTTAATGCTCTTTGAAGTCTCATTAAAAAATTTACCTCTACACCAGCGGAGCGCAAATGGGGCGTAGAGGCGCGTTATCTCCCCGATTGTGCGCGTTATCGAATGCGCGTTAAATAGCGAGTTTTTTTTGCTCCGTCCATTAAAGCGCATTTTGATGGGAGGGGGCTGCTGCTCCGGCGAGCGGAAGGAAAAGGCTGGTGCCCGCGGAGGCGGCTCCTCCTCCTCCCTCTATTGTCAGATCTCACCCCCTTCTCCGCCTTTGGTCGCATCAGTTTACAATTTCAGGCAAAGCCGGGTGCCTCTGCCAACTGCTCTGTCTGCTTTCTCCCGTTCTCTCTCCCCTCCATTCCCCTTGACTGCCAAGAAGCAGCTTCGGATACTAGCAATCAGACCCACCCCCAGCTCCTGGCTTTGCTTCCTCCCTCCCTGCTCGCTTTTTGGGGTGGGGGTGGGTCTGATTGCTAGTATCATGGACGGGGCGCGCGTGGCGCTTCCAGGCGAAGGCCGGGGCCAGCAGCCCCCTCCCATCACTGGAAAGGCACTCTGCGCCGCCGCCGTCTCCTCAGCCGATTTCCCGCAGTCAGAGGCACGGAGCGCTGGGACGCCGCGGGAGGAGGAGGAGGAAGGCCTAGCGTGCCGGGACGCCGCCTTCCCCCCGTGGCCCCCCCCCGGCGTTTCCCCATCACTGCTTCTCCCCACCCGAAAAGTCCCCGCCAAGGAAGGCGCGGCAAGCGGAAGGGACAGTTCGGCAGCTCGAGCCCGCCGCGACTCGCGAGGAGCGGCGGTGGGGAGGGAAGGGGAGGGGAGGGAAGCGTCTTTTGTCGCTGCCTCTCGTGCAGAGGTATTAGGCGTAAAGGCGCTTCAGCGATAGTGTGCATAATCTCCTAACCGGGTGCAAAAGCGAATCCTTGTGGAGGGGACCTCAGGAAAAATATAATATGTGTCTTTTGTCTTTTGCTGAGGCAGCTTGGTGAGCACTTCCTCCCCCAATGGAGGCATGCATAATTGTCTAGTTGGGACATAACATAGATCTGGATTCAGATGTGCATTCTTATCCACATTGTACCCCAAGAAGTCATGTGTAACTATGGGTAACTACAGCTGGATTGTGGTGAAATGATAGGGGAAATGAAATTACCAGTGTGCCATGACATAAGATAGAATTGTCTGGGCAACGAGGACGTGTTTCTCATCCCCACATTTCAAAGTGGCAACAAAGACAGGGCTTCTTTTGTCATAATTCATACATCATCATGCCTCCATATCTGATTGGCTATATGGAATTGTGATGCCAACACATTCACTACATTAGCCCTGATAGACTAGACTGCAATCCTACCATATAAACACCCAAATGATGGAGGCCTCCAAGATCGGAGGCCTTAATCCATCCTATGCAGGGTGGGAAACGTAGCAGGAGTGACAGAGGCTGTTTGACCACTCCATCCTTCTTTCCTTTAATTTATGCTCTGAACCCATCTAACTGGTACAAAGAGGTGGGAGTGGGATGGAGGCCAAGAGGCCTGTAGATCCAGTGGATCCATTTCCTTTCTCCCTCCTGCCCAGAGCCATGCCCATCCCAAACACTCATTTCCTCCCCTCCTGCGGTTTTGAAGAAAGAGCTGCCACAGAGCTTTCTGCAACTAGCTAGGAGGAAGGGAGGGTGGGAAATCCAAGTGGGGACTTTCTCCCTCCTGAGGCCATCCCTCTACAGCCTCAGATGGAAACCTCCAATATCCAAAGCCCCCTCAGACAATATCTAGGTTTCCCTTCCTGCCCACTGGAACACCCCCTTTTCCTTCTCCCCATTTGTGACCTTGGAAAGCAGCCAGTATAGTTCTTCCCATGGCAGCTGTGAGGGGGTAGGGGAGGAAGGATGGAGAGTCCCCCTCCTGAGGTTGTAGCAATGTCAATGGCCTCTGGAGGGGCACTTAAAAATGTATAAATTCTGGAATTATCTCCCGGGGACCATAGGATTGTGCCTTTAGTCAGCATAATGAAGAATAGAGAAATCCTAAAAATAGTACCAAAAGAGTCACATATTGGTGCAGTGAACAGGCACAGGCTCACAGAAATACAAAACTCCACTAAGATGTGCGTGTTTTTTAAAGGGCTTTGCACAAATCTTGCATTTTACATGGGATAGTGTAGTTGACTGACGCCCCATTTTGTTTTTTAATTATTGATGTGATTTTATACCATATTCATAGACCTTAGAAGACCATTTGAACTGGAAAAGTATTCACCCAATGTTTGATGGAGCTTATTTATAGAAAAGAGTTCATCTGCACTTTATACGAACAAAGAAAGGAAATCTGTAACTTAAATTTAGCAGTGCCATCTAGTGCTGAATAAAAATGTTGAAAATATTTTACAATCAATTTTTTTATGTTTGGGAGAAATTCCATTTGCAAATACATAACTGAAGTTCTTAATAAAGTCAAATAGATGCCAACTTTCCATAAAGGCATTTTGATGTCTATGCTAGTACATAAAGTATAAGCATAATATCTGATATGAAATAAAGGAAGCAGCAAGCCAGCATCAAAGTAGTAAGTGTTGGATTCTAGACACACATTTGTATATTTTCTGCTGAGGCTATTTGTAACAAGAAAAGATGTAATACATTTAAATATTGACAGATGTTTTTAAGGTAAAAAAATGGGGTGAGGCAGAATTCAAAATGGTCTAAGCAGTTCATCAATACCCAGAAAAACGAAAAGAGTTCTTCTCTTGTAACTAATTATGAAAACGTTGGATAAATAGATGGTATAGGGTAGCATATTTTCTAGACACAGTTCAACCAATTGTGCCACTGCATGGCCCATAATCTTTTCAACATCATTATTCTAAGCAAGAAATGAAAAAAATATTTAAGAAGTTATTGAATTTATCAGCAATTCTAGGAATGGATGTTGACAATTTGTATTGACATTTGCCATCTTTTAAAAGGCATTCATTGCTGCCATTTCCATTGTGAAAAATGTATCTTCTTCTGTTTCTTTGGACTATGCATGGAATCCTGCAATGTCAGTCTGAGAGATGTTTATCAGGATTCTTAGGCAGCTGACTGTGGTGCAACCTTGGACTTTCCTGCCACGCTATGCTCATTAATTCTAGACTCCCATGAATGTCAAAGTCAGTGCCAATGGGTTTTTTTTCTCCAATATGCCACCTGTCCATATATCATATTCAAGGCGGCATGTTATCAAAACTGACAAAAGTACAACAACACAAAATAGTCAGAAACAAGTTGTCTACAACATTTCTTGACAACATTTCATAATAAAGCAATACAAGTAAAATATCAATATAGTTGAGTTATTCCTGGTGTGAGAGGAGTTTTCCCCAGTGTCATTCATGAGTCCAATGACATCACAGAGACCATTAGTAGTTTAAATCAGCAATGAACAAAAATTACTGCCCCATTTACAAATGGCAAAGGGGTATGTGTGTGTGTGTGTGTGTGTGTGTGAGAGAGAGAGAGAGAGAGAGAGGGGGGGGTTCAGTGATGGGGGTCTAAGGCTTACCATTGGTGCAAGGTTGTTGTTGTTCTTCTTCTTCTCATGTGTCTCTCCATAAGAAAAATCAGGGGTCCTGATTTTTGCAGAGTTCCTGATCTCATGTACAGAGGAATGCAGGAGAGGGCCTTCTCGGTGGCTGCTCCAGTGCTCTGGAACTCCCTTCCCAGGGAAGCTAGACTGGCTCCCGCCTTGTGTTTCCGGAGGCACACAGAAACTTTCTTATTCCAGCAGGCCTCTGGTGAATAATGTGAACCCCATCTATGGTTTAGGACTTTTAATTTTTTAAAATTTTAATATGTATTTTAAATGTTGAAATGTTTTAATATTGAAACACATTTAATTTATTTTTAACTTTTGTATATCTCTTATTTATAGCTTTTAACTGTATATGTTTTAATTTTGTAATGCTGCCTTGAGGCCCAGCATTGGGCAAAAGGCAGGATATAAATAAAAATGATGATGATGATGATAATAATAATAAGTTTGTACAAGCTGCCTGTCCTGACCTTAGTATCAATGCATGGTGCTGGGGTATAGTCTGAAGGCACAGTCTTGCTCTTCCCTCTATGCAGTCATAATCCATGGAACAGAAGTTTAGGAATTTTTTAACATGTGGCACCCACTTATTGCAATTTCTTGTTAAAAGTATAGCAAGGGAAAGTTTGATCACCCCTCCCTCTCATTTATTAAGATAAATGATAACAAAGAACTACCATTTGTTTACCAGCTTGAACCAAACTTCTATTCACTCTCTACAATTATATTACTCATTGAGATTAGGCTCTTAATTACCATCTTGAGGCACATGTTGCCTATTAACTAGACAGTGAACGAAGCAGTGGCTTATTCGTTTTTTGCTTAACCTGAGCAATGACATGACTTAAAAGCCTGGGGGGGAAAAATCAATATCCTAAGTGGAATAAATTGGAGCGTGCTCTTTCACTTGAGCTCATATGAATGGTGTTGCACAACTTTTAAATTAAATAACACAACCTTTGTGTTGGAATCACATAAGGAAAATAGCCATCTTGAGTTTATTAAGGAAAAATAATTACGTTTCCACTTTATTGGTAGGATAGCTTTGCTTTGTCATGCTTTGGCTTTTCAGATAATTTGAGGAAGAAATTCATTGCCATCTAGATTAGCAAAATTTGGTGACATGGAACAGAGTTGCCAGCAGCTGTCTCCCTGCTAACAGAGTAGCCCTAACAGCAGAGAGAACTACATATCCCATGCATGATTCAGGCCTGGCAACCCAGTACACATCCTAATGCAGACATCCCAGTGTTACAGAGGGAGGAAGGAAAGGGACAGCTAGGGATGGGTGAACTTGTTAATCCGAGTCTCTCCCTCATTCGATTTTTTAAAAATATCGCGTTCTTTCCATCCTGAATTTGAAGTAATTTGTGAATTTTGGTAAATTTTGGTAAATTTGGTAAAAATGAACAGAATCAAAATTCTCAAGCCTTTGCACTGGTCAAATGCAATTGGTACAGCTATTCCAGTATTGGACAGACCATGTTGTACCTGCCTACTATAAACTGGTTTAAAGTGAGGAACCTGCCAGAAAAAGAAAAAGAAAAGAAGACTGGCAGCCCAAATTTAGTACCACCATCATAGCTGATTACACAGGAATTCAAACCCAGGCATTTAAGTACTCAAAGGGTGGTATCTTAAAGGGGCCTTGCACACCTGGCCAGCCCTGCCAGCCCCTGCCTAAATTGGGCTATGATATCATACTTCCTAGAGCCAGCCCCAACATACATAAAAAGGCACACATTTTCACTTGGGTTGGCCCTTGCTCCCAGAAGCACCATACCATGGCTTCATGTGGCCCTGAATGCCGGGGCTGCATACGTAGGGACTACGGCCAACATGACTGGCCGCTCACACACCGCCCCAGAGGATGGATTTGTCAGTTTCGGTTCCTCCCACGTTCAGGTTTGTTTTGTTAAACCTCATGTTTTTACCCTCCCCAATATGAAGAAATTGACAAAAGGTTTGGTAAATTCTTATCAATATATATTGAAACAAAATTCTGACCCATTCATGTTTTAGGATTTTTATGCAGTTTTAATAATATGTGTTATGTTTTAATCAGTTTTATGTATTTTATCATGTTGTTGTTCCCCACCTCGATCCAGACGGAGAGGCGAGTAAGAAATAAATTGTTATTATTATTATTATTATTATTATTATCATCACTGCTGAAATTGCTGTTTCAGTGAGAAAGAGAAGGGAGTGCCATTTCTCCATGTCTCATATTGGCTTGAAAAAATGGTCTAAGTTCTTTCCATTGTGTTAATCCAATGGATGGGACAGTGTGCTTGTCTACAGGTGTGTTTAAAAGTTGCCAATGTGTTTTTCTTTCTTTTTTCTTTTTACTTTATAAAATATCAAGGCTTATATAGCTGATGTATCAAATTTAAGAATAATAAATCATTCTCAATGTGAAGTAACTGTACATGCTACAGTTTGAATAAGGCAGCTGGAAGTCTGTTTTTGTAGATTTTTCATAAAGATGCTTTAAAAATGCAATCTTGAAACAGTACAAAGGGAACTAAACAAGACACGGTGCAGTATGAAAGAAGGAAGTGTCCCCTGGTACAACTGAAAGAAGGAAGTGTCCCCTGGTACAACTGAAAGAAGGAAGTGTCCCCTGGTACAACTGAAAGAAGGAAGTGTCCCCTGGTACAACTGACCCCTCTGAATACCTTGGCCCCCTTCTGCTTCAAGGTTCAGTGTCTACCATGTCCCACACACATTTGCATTGTTCAAGCAGGCTTCCTTGTATGTGGAACATTCTGCCTGAAAGTTAGCTAAGACCTGGACTCGCAAAAGCTATCTGTGCCTGCACCTTTTGAAGTCATAAATGTTACTACTCTGCAATGTATTTGCATACATTATAGAGCATCATCAGATGGGGAGATCAAGTTTCCTTACCGTCACTTTCCTCCTGCTTCTGTCTCACGATACACAGCAGGAAATGGTGGCACATGTCATTTTTTTTAAAAAACAAATTTAAAGGGAGTGATTTTGTGATGGAAAGAAGGAAAGAAGGAGCAAAAGATGCATGGGAGGTGGATGTCATCATCAAAAGGACCCGCAAACACCTGTAAATAAGTGGGGAGTAACAAGCGTGCGATAAAATGCTCATCTGATGATGTTCATAGTCTAGTTGTTACTGGATGATCATCTTTTCAAAAAGAGACATCCCTCATTTTGCTTAAACCCTTTGCTCAACCTCCGTAGTTCATGAATGGCAAACTAAACATTATGTTACTCACACTTTTGAAAGAATTGACCACTTTTATTTTGATGAAAAAGAAGCCAAGCGCCCCAGTCTTAAACACCTTCCTTATCTGGATGACAGCCTCACACCAATTTCCTGTGGAATGTTGCCTCCTCCTTACAAACATATCCTTTGCAGGAAACATCATGGGAACAAACAGTGACGAGACAGGGGATTTCCAGCATGAAACTGTTGCAGGGGCCTGATCCAAATGGCATTCAAGGCAGCTACCAATAATAAGATACAGAGTAAAAACTAAAACTTGATTAAAACATCACATGAAACAGTTCCATTAAAACATAATTAAAACACAACATTAAAGGAAATAGATGGGGCCAAATCAATTAAAGCCCCTTTCAGTAATAGGCCAGCTTATGTGCTGAAAGCTTGCCTGAATAGAAATGCCTTTGCCTGCCAGTGCAAGGATGACAGAGAGGGTGCCAACCTAACCTCCCTCAGCAGGAAGTTCTAAAGCATGGGAGTAACCATTGAGAATGCCCCCTCATGCATTTCCATGTGTGTTCAGCAGCAGCGGGACCAAAACAAGCGCCTCTGCCAAAGACCTTAAAAGATGGGCATGCTTGTATGGGCCAAGGCGTTATTTCAGGTAGCCAGGTCCTGGGTTGTTTTAGCCCAGGAGGGCTGCTCTGCATGGACTGTATGTCAGAAGTTATGCTCTAAATCCATAATACTTCACTGACCTCATGCATGCTAGCATTGCCTTCATGCTAGTGTTCCAGAATTTGCTTTAGCGAACAGATGTAGCTTTGCAAGGATGGGAATAACCCTTAGCTTGATACAGTCAGGCCTTCAAGCAAACTTACCCAGTTGTCAGATTTGAATACATTGTGCCCACCGTGCCTGAGTGAAGCCATGCCCACTGGCACCCAAAGGCATGCTGCTTGCCAGGTGTACCCCTGCAGCCCACTAAAAGTGGGGTCTGTCCACTCCATTCTGTTGTAGGGGAGCTGCTGCTTCACAACAAGGGGGGAGGGAAAGGCATGGAACAGCGTCCCTCTGTCTAATCTCCCATGGCTTCAAATTCTATAGGCTGCAAAGCTATGCAGTGGTTAGGAAAGTGTCCCCCTAGTGGCTAATGTTGCACTGCAGGCTTCAAGCACATGGACACATTAAAGTTAATTAAAATTAATTAATGCATTTTGAAAACAAAATAACCTAAAGCCCCTTTAATGTGCATGCCAAATTTCGGCATCTATGTTTCATAGTTTTGGACAGATATACGGATGGACAAACAGATGTAGGTCTTCTTGTTGTTGTTGTTGTTGTTGTTGTTATCCAAGATTGATTTGGCTAGTCTTTACAACATTTAGGATAACATCTTTAGAAAAGGACATTCCATCTCCCCCATGAACTTTCTTTTAAAAGTCAAGATGCAGTTTTGAAGATGTGGTCAGGCTAGCACTCTAACACATCATGGTGTCCTTTCTATACCCTTCCCCAGGGAAGTGTACTGGAAAAAATATACTGCATTTTAATGCATTTCTATGGTGTAGCAGAGTGACCAATGAACAGTGCAGTGGAAACCTGGCAGGCTATACCTAAAGCTATCAGGCATCCCCACTGGATTTTTACAGGAATTGCTTATTTTCAATATGAACGATCCTTTCTAAATCACCAAGATTTCTAAGCTGTTTTTATTTCCAGATTTGTATTTCCAGATTGATTATTAAAGGGGTTTATTCTAGGACAGAGGCTGTAGATATATGACTGAATGCATTTACTCACAAAAGATGAGTACTTTAACTTGGGCATTTCAGTTGAGAAGCATCATTTTCTTTAAGCTAGGCTGACCAGATAAAATCCAGGTCAGGGCTCATGTAACTTTAACAGTTGTAGAGAAAAGGGAATTTCAGCCAGTGTCATTTGTATGCAATTAGTTCCTAATGAAATTCTCTCTTCATCACAACAGTTAAAGGTGCAGGCACTATACTAGAGTGACCATATACAAAAGAAGGCAGGGCCCCTGCCACTTTAACTGTTGTGATGAAGAGGGAATTTCACCAGGAACTAATTGCATACAAATGACACTGGCTGAAATTCCCTTTTCTCTACAACTCTTAAAGTTACATGAGCCCTGACCTGGATTTTATCTGGTCAGCCTACTTTAAGCCTCCTTCTAGGGAATTGATGACCAACCTGCATTCTTGGATGGGTGGCGGCTCTCTATTCTCTAGTCAGAGGTCCAGTGTATTTTGCCATATAGTCTGACAACCTCACACGTGGTCCAGTTTCATTATAACGGTGGCACTATCTAGCAATAAGGGCTTCCCTGCTGTGGAACACATGTGAACAATCATAGCTAGGCCATGACAGACATTACAATCCAAAGAGGCTCAAGGTTCCAGCTCCCTGCCTGCATTCAGTAGAGAAAGCCATGGTGGCAGTGGGCCCAACACACACACAAAGCTCCACTCTCTCTGCATGCAGTGTTTATTATCACTGTGAGAAACAAATGCCCCAATAGGCCTATCAAAAAACCTCTGAAGTGGTATGTGCACCTTAATTGGCTCCCAGTTGCATGGCAGTCCAAGGTACAGAGAGTTCCATCCTGGCCATTCAATCTCCATCAGGGGATGCAGAACCTCAGGGGTCCCAATCCAGCCCTCTAGAGTTTCCCAGGTGGCCAAACCCCCTTCCCTAGGCCTCACCCCCTTTCTGTCAATGTCCAATCATTTGCTGGTTTTTAGTTTTTATGCAGTCCCCACCCACCCCCTTTCTAAAAGGTTTATTTGCCTCTCCGAAGGCTTCGTTACTGGCAGTAAGAATTTTAAGCTAAAATAGGCTGGTATTCTTGGCTTCAGTCCTTCTGCATTTGGCCATATCTTCCATGGAGTGCAGTAGGGGTGTGCAGAGTGGGTCTACTCTGCTCCAAAATTCAGGGCGGAGCTCTGTTGAGCGGCTTCTCGAAACGGTTCAGTTGCTAAGCTTCATCGGGTTATCTGTTGGAGCTCTGCTCCATTTTCGGATAACCCCTCCCTACTCCTTTTTGTTATCTTTCATCTCCCCCATCCTCTTTCAGTTTGACTGTGCTTGGCTATTTTCTTGCCCCTCCACACCCATTCTTCAGTTAATCCCCCTCTACTCACTTACTTTCTGCTTCCATTCTCATCACTAAAGTCTCTCCAGTTAGCAGCTCCTATTTCCCTCACTGTTTACTCTTGTGGAAAATCTAATATGCCAGTGGGGTTTCTCGGGGCTTGTAGTCCTTTCCTCAGTAACGAAGCATGAAGGCATCTTTTTGCCAAACTACAGCTCCCACAATGCTTCATGGAGCAAAATACTGGTGCCACGTGTTGCCTTCTGGGAAACACAGTACCGGCTCGCCACCCTATGTTCAGCTGCTGAAGGAGCCACTGAGCACAATGGGACTATAGTTTCCGTCATGCCTCGGGCTGGCACATACAACAGAAGGTCGTCTGTTCCTAACTGGGGCTGGCCAGACTGTGGCATGGCTCGTTCGGCAGCATCCTGGGGTGTTGTTCCCCCTCTTCCTCCTCTCCTCACATCCCCAAGTGAACCAAGGAACTGACACCATGGGTGGGGAGGAGGAGATTGTGCGCATCGCCAAGAGCCTTGGCTCCATACCTGCCCAGGCCAAAGGCAGCGAGAGGGTTACTTTGTGTTCTGTTAAGAGCACTCGGGAGGGGCGGAGTCAGAAGTCACGTGCCATGCTGGGTCGGAAGGGGAGATGGTCACCAAGAAAAGTGTATCTGACATAATAAAAAATGTCCCCGCTCCACTCCATGAGATCGGGTCTCCACTGGAGCTCCGTCGAACCTTCAGATTTGAGGAGCAGAGTGCACAGCCCTAGAATACAGCCTCTGAATTTCTGGTCTTTGGCTGAAAGAGGGCTGCTATATATTAAGATTAGAGAACAGAGCTTCTGCAGTGGCATTCTAACGATTGCACATTAAAGTTTCAATCGTCTTCCACTAACAAGTTTTTAGGATCAGGCCCATTCTCCCTAGTGTGGGGGACTGAGTTTTGGAACTTGAATCAAACTCACTGGTATAAACCATTTTAAAGCAGTAGTACAGATAGGCTGTCAGAAGCTGAAGAGGAAGAAACAGGGGTACATAGCCTAGGCAGGAAGGGGAGGGGAGGGGAGGAAATTCTCCAAGACTCTTCAGGGGTCAAGGAGGAATCTTCCCAAGAGCTTATCAGACTGGATGCCAGGAGCAGAGATCATTCTCCCCCTACCCAGGGAAATCAGTCTTTGTCGGCAAGGGAGGGAACACTGGAATTGACAGACACCAGAGTCTGTCACAGGGTCAAGTGGGTGGAATTGAGAGGGAGGCAGTTCACTAGGTTGGCCACTCAGCAGGGGCATCAACTTAAGGACTCTCTCTGAACAAAGGGTTTTTTTTTTAAAGGCTGTTGGGCACTGGGGGAAACTGTCCAGTCAGTTGATAGCAAACTGCCTTGCTTTGTTAGGCTAATTAAACTTAGAGCATAGCTCCTAGCATTCACACTTCCATCAGGTACAAACAGATGCCTATTTACTGAATAAAACTTTGTGGATTGAATGGCAGACGTCTTCATTGTCACAGGTCTACAAAAATCTGTACCCAAGCATTTTCTTGAAAGATTTGTACGTACCTCTTTGCTGGTGTAAAATGGTATGGAGCAGGTGTCAAACCAATGATGCAACAACAACAATAATTCAATATCGCCAAAGCATGAAGGGAGGATCCTAGTGTACCACACTCAATACAACATCCAAACCAAGGGGCGAACATGCCCACTGATTATCTAACCTCTGATAAAATAATTGAGCACTGTGTCTATCTCCATGCCACTGCGAAACTGCAGATAATAGGAAGCAAAGAAAAGAATCAAAGACATAAATGAAATGTTGTGTGTGTGACACCGTATTATTTAAAGCCCATTTCAAGCAATTACTGAATTGTAATGTACTTCTTTGCAACATTTTTAGTCTTTATGTGCTATGGCAGGCATTTTCAAACGTCTTTACACAGAGAGCTATTTTTTTTTAACGGCAATCTTCCTTATGCATTTTGTTTTGAGAACCAAAAAAGGGAATATATATATATATCCATTTGAAAATAGCCATTAAAAACTGTTATTACACCCCCCCGCATCTACACATTGAGACCTTCCGGGACTGTCCCTCTGCATCTAAACACCAGCGCATCATCCCGGAAGTCAAAAAAGACATTCCAGGTGTGGCATTTGTTTCCCCCACACATACTACACGGCTGCGATCCGGGGGAAATGTAAGTTTTTTTTTTTAAAAAAAAACCCTGAAAACTCAGTGCCCCAACATGCCGATAGCCATCCCGGGGATGGCAAAAATGCTGCCCCCACCCCGATGGGCACAGAGCCCCCATCCCGCACAGCTCTGTACCCATTTAAAGAGCCCTGCTACTCATGGGGAGGAAGGAGGACCTGGCAGCGCTCGCCCCACTGCCTGTGGTCCTTGGGGTTGTCCTGGGACCATGGGAAAAATCGGGAAAACCGTGGTCCTGATTATCCTGGGACAATTGAGAGGTCGTCCCCGATTAACCCCGGGATCCCCTGTGTGTCATTTGGATGCACAGGGATGACCTCAAGCTGACCCAGGGAAACTAGCAGGTGTAGATTAGGCCATATGTAACATGCATATGCCCACACATCCACTCCTTTATGTCAATCCCGGCATGAAGGCAGTGAGAGAGATGCTACTCCCTTCATCCAGCAGGTGCTATTGAGAGCGCTGCCAGCTGATTTCCCACTGTGGCATTTGCTGCAGCGAGAGAGCAGCCAGCAGGGGCCTCTGGAGCAGCCCCCTTGCCCTCTGCCTTATTGCACCCCCTCCCCTTATGTTTGCCACTGCATTGGTTGTATGGAGAGCCCCATAGCTGGAAGCAGCAGCTGTGGAGTTCTCACAAGCCCCCCAATCTTGCAAGGCCGGGGAAAGCTCTCATGAGATCCCCACTGGGCAGCTTCTTCTGGCTGTGGGATTCTCCATAGAGCTCACATTGTGGCGGCAGCAAACAAAAGGAGAAGGTGGTGTGTGATGGAGGAAGGGGATAGGGCAGCTGCTCCGGAGAGTCCTGCCTGCCAGGACACAATGCAGCGAGCAGGAAGGGGTGTGATGCAGCAGGAGTGGCACAGGCATTGTATTCCCCTCCCGCTTCAGGCAGCGAGAGAATTGCGGCTGGAGGGAGGAGCCTTTTCACCTTTACCTTTCAATGCCACGAGATGGCACTGGAGGCTTCTGTGTTGGGGGGGGGGATGCATAGCCAGCATTGTATAAGTGGAGGAGTGAATGGTTGCTTTAGTGCAGTTTAGACTTGATGCAGCTGCAGGGCAGGATCTACACTACTGCTTTATAATGGTTTGTAATGGTAATGAATATGCTGGCTGGTGTAGATCTGGCCCAGGTTGACATTTCCAATGGTGGTCATCCAATCAGCAAACCCATGCTTGTATGGTGCTGGCTTGGGCATCTCCCAACTCCACACTGCCTCACAGCACCAAAAGGTAAGGGCAGGAAGAGCCCTTTTCCACTGCTGCCTCACTGTGTTAGGTATAGCTGTGTCTGTCCATGCTTAGAGTATACCTTGTATCAGCAAATCAAAGAAAGAAAGAAAGAAAGAAAGAGAAAGACAGACAGACAGACAGACAGACAGACAGACAGACAGAAGTAAGTATTATGAAACTTGGAACTTGCTCTTGCTTTCTCCCTCCCTCCCTCCCTCCCTCCCTCTCTTTAAAACGGGAGAAATGACATATCTCAAACATAGGCACATGGACACTTTTCATCTTATAAAAATGCATGATGGTGTTTCAGTGACCTCTAGTTGGAAGACCATAATTTTAATTAGGTTTGTTTTGGCAGTCAGGGACTCCAGTTGCAATCCTACTCACCCTTTGTCTGCTGAAATCCAATTGAAGTAAAATGGATTTTAGGCAGCTAACTGTGAGCAGGCTTGTAGCTTCAGTAATGAAAGAGTGTGCTAAATATTAAAAAAAGAGGAATCAGCTACAAGTACATGTATTAATGTATCTGCATTGCTAATTATGAAATAAAGTTTCCAAGTGCTTTCAGGTCATACCTAGGTGAATACATAAACATTCTGAACAACAAGACTTGATTAATACATATGAGATAAAGAACATTTAAGAGGAAGTGAAACCTGCTTGAGAATCCTCTCCAATATATATGCACACACATACACACACACTTTACCAAGGTAATAAAAATACTGAGCCAATGAAAGCCAAACATTGCAACTCAAATGGATTAATTATACTGAGTATTTGCCTGCATCTGCATACTTTGCATACTTTTGCTTAGCAACCCTGCCCTAGCTTCAGAGATTTCATCTGGCACGGTCCACATTTTCTAAATTTAATCTCACAACCAAAAGGAAGTGTATCATATAAGAATCTAAAAGCTGAATTCTGGAATACATATCAAATTCTGGACTTTTGCTCTGCAACTGCAAATGTACAAAATATACAAAAAGACCATAAGAAGAGCCCCACTGGGTAAGACCAAGGGGGCATCTAACCCAGCAGCCTGTTTCCAAAAATGGGCAGGCAGATGTTTCCAGTAACCGCACAAGCAGGATATGAAGGCAACAGCCCTCTCCCGTGGTTTTTAGAAGAACACTGCATCTGAACATAGGCCCAACTGTCCCATCCTGCAGAGACGCTGTGAACTCTACATTGGCCAAACATCAACATGAAACTAGCCCTTGATGCAAAACAAGATATAGGTCCCCTCTACAAGAGTTCGGTTTGGCGCCTAGCTGTCCGATTATGCGCATCTTCTCACAATCGCGTTTACGCCTAAATCCTGTAAACGACATGCGGTGAAGCGCATAACCGGCAGTATGAAACGCGCTTTAAAGTGGCTGAAATGCGGAGAATCGCTTGTTTACATGGTCCAAATGCGCTTTAACGGCTGCAGAGAATTAGAACTTGCTATTTAACACGCATTCGATAATGCACATAATTGGAGAGAAAACGTGCCTCAACCCCCGATTTGTGCTCCGCTCTTGTAGAGGTAATTTTTTTTACTGCGACTTGAAAGAGCTTTAAATCGCTCTTGTAGAGGCACCCCTAAGACAGAAACTGAGGGAAACAAAGAGAAGAAGAATTAATCTGTAAAACCTATAGAGATAACACTGGAAATGACAACTACAGTTGAAGTGCACAGCAAAGCAAAAAACAGTCAAGGTAATTAGACTGTTCATTCAACTAACCTCTTATGTGGGGTGTTACTCTTGCTGCTGTGGGATCAATTTGTAAGATGGTAAAGATAGAAGGGACGTTCACTGAACACTCAGGAGCAGTTCACTGATTGGCTAGGTATCATTTAAACATGGTGGGAGAGTTGCCATGTACTTGCAGGCATGAGTAATGCCAATATGAATGGAACACACATACAGATGGTTGCATGAGGCCTTCACTATCCATGCAATTTCCCCTCCCTTTCCCTTTCCCTCTTTCTTTCAGTCTTGTCTATATGAAGATCCATACAAATTTGGCATGCATGCAACACACATTATACACAGGGAAGTCACAGGTGCCCTGTTCCCCTCCATGCATACAGGATCCACAGCTAGTTAATGTGTTAACTAACCCTTAGTTTGTATAGTATAAGAAAAATGTCTCTTTACTTCAGTGGACTTCCCATCCCACCATGGAAGTTCCTTTGCTTATCAGCTCTTTCTTCTCTCTAAAAACATGCCCACTTCCTTCCCCCTTTTAAAGGACTTTTGTCCGTCTCCTCAGAAAACCTTGCACTGAGATCTTCCTGTTCTCCCTGTGAAATATTCACATCTACACAAAAACAGCCAGAGACTTACAGCAAGGTTTACCAAGGAAGAGATTAAGTCATCATGTTTCACTTCATTCATTCAACAATTTTCACCATTCACAACAAAGGGCTTATCTGTCTTCGCTTTGTGACAGTGAGACAGATCCCTACTGTGGTCTTCTCAGAGGACTGAAAGGATAAGAACATACATACCAGGAAAAAATGTTTAGAAAGATGATTATTTCAAGTGGATTTGTTACTGCAAATCTATCCAGGTTGGAAGTTTCACAGCAAGGAGATTAGTGTAATCAATATGGGCTCCAAATACAAACAAAACAACTAGAGGCTTTCGTGTCAATAGTGACTCCTTGACACAGTTTGATCATCCTGTGAGGAATTTGGTTTGAAACAGATATCTTGAAGACATAGAATTTGACACAGCTATAGTTCCATAGTGCATGGCTACTTCAACATCTTGGTGGTATAATCACAGTAAAAGTGTAACCATAAATTATGAAAATGAATGAAAGGCCGTGTGGACATTTATGAACAGATTTTACACTTAAACAGTCAATAAATAGTAGGGATGGATGAATTTGTCTATTTCAGATCCTTTCAGTTTTTCATTTTTCCAGTCTTACATTTGGTTCATCTCAAAGTCTGAGAACATCTCCAGTCTTAAGTTTGGTTCATCCTGAACTGTGATAATTGTTTTTGAAGTTTCCCATGAAAAATAATAAGCATTTTAGAGCACATTCCTCCCTGTGCGACATACACATTTTTTGGTAGCAATTTTCTTAATATAATGCATCTGTGAATGTTTTTTTCTCTAATATACATATTTGTTTACACATTTTTCGATTGGAGAAATCCATTGCAAAATTCAGAGAAATGTGAATTGTGAAGGATGATTCACTTCTGGTTCACATAATGGTTCAAAAGTGCAAAATGAGGTAAGTTCGCATTAAATGTAAACTGATATATCCCCATCCCTAAAAAGTATGTAAAGAGGAATAAAACTCTGGGAAACCCAATCATATAACAGAATAATGCGAACTAACAAGAAGTAGCAAGTTCACTGCCCTACAACTTCTGATAATCAGTTGTCTTCCCTTTTTTACCATAAGGTAGATATTGTAATGGCATTGTACTAATGTCTTTTTATGACAAGGAGGTCATAGTAGGAGTGGCCATGTGGGTATATATGGCTGCCGCTACACGAGAGGTTTAAAGATCTTTCAAGTCTCATTAAAATTTTTACCTCTACATGAGCAGAGCGCAAATCAGGAGTTGAGGCGCATTATCTATTCGATTATGCGCATTATCGAATGTGCGTTAAATAGCGAGTTTTATTTTACTTCGGCCTGTTAAAGCATATTTTGACTATGAAAACAAGTGATTCTCTGCATTAACTACTTCTAAAGTGCATTTCAAACAACTGGTAAGGCCACCAGTTGTGCGCTCAATTACCTCCCGCATACAGTCATTTACCATAAAGCACTTCCGAGAAGATGCGCATAATCGGAGAACCAGGCATCAAACTGAATTCTTGTAGAGGGGGTCTATGTCTATTCATGTATACTATTCATGTCCATAATTACAGGTCAGTGGTAGTTCAGTTGAGATGTCAAGGACCGTCTGGATTCATCCACTTAGTTGTCATTAGACTAATGTCTTAGCTAAGAGACATTTTTGGATCACCCTGATTAGGCCCATTGTATTCTAAATTGTTTGCTTGCAGGGATGTTGATAATCATCATGATAAAGATTTTTCAGTAAGTCTTTTAGCTGTTTCTATGCTGTGACCTAGTTCCCCCTTGATATTCCTTGCTCTGTGAGAAGAAAGTTTTTGATTATTAATTCAGGAAGGTGATGAGCCCCCCTCCCCCTGAAAGCCAGGATTTGGGGTGTGTATACATGGAGTTGTCAACTGTTGAACCAGCCCTGCATTTGTCTCTTTAGCAGGAATTTGATAAACAGTCACTGTTAAGACATTAATTCCTAACTAGTGATTATGACAAAGTCTGCAACTAACAGCCATCACTACTCCTACTACTTGTTTTTTTTATGAGTCAGCCACCCTTACTCTGAAACTCTTACTTTGTTCATAATTACTGAGATGTATTTCAATCTGATGCCCCGCTTTTACATCTATGCAAACAGCATTCAGCAGTTCAGGCCACTGAGTCTGCTCAGGCCATGGTTGGTTTACTCACTTACATGGGAGAGGAAAAACTCTTTCCTTCATGGTAACTGCAATTTAGTTCAGTCTTACAATCCCCATTGCTGGGGTGGAGGTGGGATTACACCTAGGACTTTCTGCATGCAATAGACTTGTGCCTATTTCCTGTCACTGAGCTACATGTTCTATGCAACCCCATGATTCCCACTTCTACTGGAAACTGGCACTGTCACATATGGGTGATAGCTTCCTAATCTATAAGAGGAGGACTGAGATAGTGGTAGAGGAGAAGGCTATGCACCACTACAACAGATGCCTGCTGTAGAGTAGCAGTTGCCCACCATTTGGTGGGTAAGGCTCAGCAGGGTGCAAGATGTCCCACCACCTGAGGTAGAAAGATGCCTGCTGCCCCTCCCACATATGCTCCTGACCCCATGTGTCTGTCCCCTATATTTCTTGCTCTGAGCTGAGGACTAGAGTGTGAGATCAGACAGATAGGCTCTCCAGAGAGCTGTTCAGACCCCAAATGCTTTGCTCTTAGGAGAGGTTCTTCCTGCATATACAGTCTCCAAGGGTACCTCATCCACAATGCCTCACTCTCAGGAATAACCCCTCCTCAGAGAGACATTTGGGGCCTGTCTTCTCAATCTCTCACTCTGAGGGAGTCCTCAGAGCAAGATATTGGGTGGTTGCTCTGGAGAGTCATCTGCCAGATCTCTTGCTTTAAGGCTGGGGTCACCAATGGGGCCTCCATGCAGAGAAGCAAATCATGGCACGGATCTCCATGGATCTCCAAGGCCATTGTGAAGGTGAAGCAGAAATAGTTCAGGAAATCATTTTTATGCTTGCTTTTTTCCTTTTGAAAAACCAAATAGATGAGCTCAGTGGGCGATATCCAGTACTGCTGTTGCACTCCTGCTTATTCCACTGCAAGCACAATGGGGAGCTTAAACACAAAAACCTAAAGGAAGCTGGGAAATGAGTTGAAATTCTCGTTTCCAGGTTGGGATAAGTCAGCAGAGCTCTCTTCTGTCAGAAACTAGTGTTTCTCCTCATTCCAGAAACTAGTGTTTCTCCTCATTTCTGATTACTTTAAGAACCGCTAGCTCCCTGATATGCTTGTGGTGGGTCCGACTGGTGCATGGGCAGTGTGGGATACTGCCCATTATGCCATCAATACGTAACGAGATGGGTGTCAAAATATTAGCATCATAAAGCATTTGATGAATTCCTTCCTCACAACATTAAGTTTCCTGGCACTTCCATGTACAAATGTATATACATGCAAATATATTTCTTTTTCCTTCTTAGCTGTAAAATTCATACCAGAACAGAACTTTAACACTGTTAGGAAAAGGATATAGTTTTGCCTAGTTTTCTTCCCAGCACACTGTGTAGGAACAGAAGGAGCTGGCATGCATTTGTTTGTTAGTAATGGCCAGCTACCCACATGGGGACAAGTGAACAGCCATTTTATAGTCACAAATATGTTTTATGTTTAAAGCTGCACCTGCTTAAATCTCAGCCAAATTGTTGCACATGGGTCATTTCCATTCTTCATTTTCTTTATGAATTATAAGTAAAATGAATGTGCATTTAAACCCAGACAGCAGATGGTACGCAATAGGTACAACATATTGCACCGTATGTCACTAAAGCTTTTCAAAAAGTTCCAGGCAGCGTTCATAGGGTTGCTTATTCCTCCTGATGAATTCAAGAATATTTTTTAAAAAAATACATTGCTACATTGTTTTGAAATTACTGGGTTTTATAAGTAAACCTTCCAGGAACTGGGGACAGAGTGGCTATCAAATGAGTTGAAAGATTTACTCATCCCTGAAGTCCTTTTAATTTAGTGTTTATTCACAGAACCATAGGGGACATTGTAGATGCAAGACAAACCCTAGGGGAAAACACTATATGCTGGCTCCTAGCCCATGGAACTGTATATACACCTTCCAACAGGTGGATGATCCAGATCTTGGCATGGTGGAAACACAAACAATTTAAAAACTTACATTTGCAGGGTGGGCAAAAAGCCACATCCTGCTTGTAGGACTAGAAACCTGCAACTGGCTCCCACAGCCAGAAAGACAACACAGGTAGTACTTGTTTCCATAGTTGTGTGAATAGGCTCTCAGGAAACCTATACCGCAGGGATAGGCAACATTTGGGGCATGTTTGGCAATTTGAGAGAGCATCCTGGGCACCACCACAAAGTGGCTGGCATAGGAGGCATGGCAAAGGACAAGTAGCCTGCCCAAAAGACTGAGTACAAGGCAGAGTTGAGGTCTGAGCTTTGTTACATTAAACAACTAATTTGAGTTGTTGTTGTTTTTAGCACCACAGGGTTTCTCCCCCCCCCCACAATGATCCCTGCTGCCTTTAACAAAATGTGTTACTTAAAAAAATAGGGGGAAAAATAGGAGAGGTAGGGCATTGGTAGCCCAGGGCACCACATTGCCTACCCATGCCATACAGTTTTAAGAAAAAAGATAAAGAAAGGCTGGAGGGCTGCCAGTCAGTGTCGACAAATTGGGCTAGATGGACCAATGGTATGACTCAGTAGGAGGCAGCTTCCTACATTCCTATGTACCCACTGGAAAACCAAAGTTCAAGCAGAAAGGTGAATAAGAGAGCTATCCTATGGCTGAGGTTGGAGACAGCACTCTGATCACGGAGGCAGGAGTCGGAGATCCACCCTCTTGCAGCTGGTGCAGAGAGGACCATGCTGGCTTCCTCTCCTAGGTCAGAAAACTGACTTTGGGGAGGGGGAAAGGGGGCATTCCAGTGGGCAGGGAGGGGGAAACACTGGAGAGTCCAGGATACAAGTTATCCTGAGCCTCCTCCAGCCTCCTTCCTTCTCCCTCCCCAGCACCCTCACTAGATGGGCTGAAAAACTTATCTAGCAAAAAATAAAGGAGATTGGCGGGTAGGGAGGCAAAGCTTTCCTCCATCAACTCCTCTCACCTTGCTTGCTTCAGCTTGGCAGGGCACAGGGATCTTGGAAGTCCCTAAACATGGGGGCTCCTGACCAGTGTGTGTGTGGGGGGGAGTTCCATAGGATTGTGCTGAAATATCTTAGCTGGAATGTCACTAGTCAAATTACACTCAATTGTTGGCGTTTTGTGGTCTCTCGAGCTGTGCTTGTTTTAAAATGGGGGGAAATAGAAGGTGGTGGTGGAGAAGGGAGAACACCGGCAAAAGTGCTGGATTCTCTCCAGGATGGAAATAATTTTAGAAGGGAATGGACTGGTTGGCAGTGCAAGGCTAGGTATGAAGAGGGTGTGAGACGCATCAAAGAAGAATTCCCTGAGAAGGCTCAGAAAGAGTCTCTTTCTGAATAATATCTGGCAGTCCCGTTCTGAATACTATCATTTTCTACTCATATTCCTTTATAGAGTAACATGATACCCCCACACATTGTCCCAAAGAGGTTCTAATTTACAGTTTGGCTCTGCAGGTGGAGGGAGGAAATAAATAGGCAAGGGAAACAAACAACACACTGAAAGGAAAGTGTCTTTAAAGGAGACTATGTATTTATATGGCACTTCTTCAGTGCCACACATGAGCTCATTAGTGATAGGGATGTAAGCCCATCAATAGATTTTGCTGCCTTTCAAGTGGCTTAAGCATATGCATCACATTCCATCCTGCACACCCCCTTTGAATGCAGAAGCAGTTTGTCAAATAATTGGCCATTCACTCAAATGGTGACAGCACGTGAATGCCTAAATCAACAGCAGGATGTGCCTGACAGTTGGGCAACACCCTACATGCATTTTCATTCATGGGGTCCCCCCCCCCCATTCTAGGAAATCTGCAGTTTCAGTCAGTATTTCCCATCAGGGAAATACCAAACCTTCTCATATTAGGTGTTTTCACCCCCTTCCTGGACTCCTGCAACACCCCTCTTCAGCAGTACCTAAGCAGTTGGGGCAGTTACCTGGTACCGAAAAGGTGAGACTCTAGAGGGTCTTCTGCTCCCATGTGAGTTTCAAAGTATCTGTGGCCAACCAGGAAGGGAGGTCCATTGGGTTTCCCTTACTCTGAAACAAGGTCATTATGACTACTTTGACTGCTTCATTCTCTTTCTTCTTTCATTCCTCAGAATCGGTCATTTCCACCCCTGCAGAGCCCACTATTTGTCACAAGCATTCATGCGTCCAGGTGTACAGCTTCCTAAAGCATGCCTTGACATTTCCATAGTGCTCTCCTTCCACTCCTTATTTGGCTAATATTAACTTTCCCTCCTCCACCTTTCTCTCATCTCTGTGTTAGGATGATTAAAAGTGGTATACTGGTTCATGTGCTGGGTGGTAGTTGTGGTACATATTTTTTTTCTCGTCTAGGGATGTTTGAATCAGCAAAACTCGAGCGCACCAACGTTCTCCGAATTCCATTTCGAACCTTGTTCCGACTTGAGCTCGTATCAGATTGTGAGCTTTCTTTCTTTTTTTCACCTGAAAATTCTTGTGCGTTTTTGTGTATAGTCTTCCAAATGTACACATCAGTTGTGTGCATCTTTGAAATATACACATTTTTCTCCTATGTGCACTCCCCCCACCCCAGTAGATTCTTTTCATACACATTTTTCAAAAGTACACCTGCTGGTGAATGCAGGTTTCTTTATGATGCAAATCACATTGCAAGCTCGGAAAAATATGGACTTTGACTATAGATTGTGTCTGAGCCTGCGTTCAGTCCTAAAGGTGTGAATTGGGTAAATCCTGATAAAAAATGAATTGAAACAAATTTCTCATACATCCCTAGTTAGGAATAAAGCTTGTATTATTGAACCTTGATGGTTGTCCTTGAGTTAATTTCCCCACTTGAAGTAGCTATTACCATCTTGGTTGAAGGACAGCACATACATCTGTAGGATGTGTGCTATGGCATTGGGAAATATCCCTTTATTCCGTGTTGATTGTGACACGTGTATACATGCACTCCAGAATCCGATCCCTTCCTTCCCCTAAAAGTTTGATTACTGAGAAGGTTATTTATCATTCCAAGAGCACATTCACGTTCAATGTGATTAAGAGGGCAATCCTATGGTCCCAAGGAGAGCATCCCAGGGACCGAGAGTATTCTTCAGAGTCTCCCCTCTGAGACCATGAACACTGCTACAACATTGGAAGAGGGACTCCGGAATCCAATTCCTTCCCCCTCCCCTAAATGGCAGCTCTTGTTCATCCAAAAGCCCTTAGGCATTGACCTTCAGTAATCACTTGGAAGGACTTTCATATTTTTTGTGAAAGGGAATTGTATACATTGTTCTTCATCCTCATGCTGATCTTGACATCCTGAACTAAACATGACAGTTATTGATCTTCCTCCTTTGGTTTTGAGCCCTTAAACACATCTGCCCCAAGTATTGTTTTATGCAGCTAGCAAATCAGATATTGCTATATGATAAACTATATTTTTCTAGAGATGTTTCTATTTTTGTTCTTTCATTGTTAATGATTATTCAAAGTTTTTGAAAAGTTTGATCACTGAGGTTATTTATTATTCCAAGAGCACATTCAAGTTCAATATTCAAAAAAGAGCAATCCTATGATCCTGTGAGAGTGTCTCAGGGACCATAATATTCTTTGGAGTCACCCTTTCCAAGGCCGTAGACACTCCTCCAACCTTAGAAGGAAGACTTTGGAATCTGACCCCTCTGCCCTCCTTCTCTCAGCCACCACAGAAAGCTGCTTCCAAAGGTTGTAAATGCGGCCTTGGAGGGAGGGAAAAGGGAGCATTCTCATGGAGGGGGAGAGGAGAGGCTGGAATATGAGAAATCATATGGCCTCTTCAGTCCTGTCCTAGCCCTCACCAGCACACCTCCTCTAGATAGGCTCAAAAGACCTTCATGAGGGGAAAATTAAAACGGAGCAGGGAGAGGTGAAAATTGCCTCCATCATTCCTCCTGTCTGCCAGCAACAGCCCTGCTGAGCAATGGATACTAAGCAGCCTTTGAGATCAAAAACTTCTGTCTAACAAGGGTTAGGATTTTGCCCCAATGGTCTTCATGTTCTTTATCTTCACAGCAGTCCTCATCCTTGTAATACATTGCTGAAGTCAACGTTTGAGATACTTACTTGTGATGGAGGCAAGAGTTGACCTCAAAACTTTTGGATCCAAATCTAAAATTCCCATCTACCGAACTACACAGAACAGTGTAGAATGGGAAGGATGATGATGATGATGATGTAATCCTATATACACTTACTTGGAAGTAAATCTTATTGAACTCAGTGGAAGTTATTTCTGAAAGCTCTTCTGTCTGATTTTCAGAGTTTTTCCCCTTAGTCACCATGCTACAGGCCAACACTCAGGAGAGCTTATTTGGGAGGCTGCCAAGGGGAGGGCAGGTAAGACACTGTCTGCTGTCCCTCTTCTGCTAGTGCTTTGCTGGATCCAAGCCAGAATTATCTCCCTTGCCCCGGTCTCCAGTGGGACTATCCTTCTCCTGAAATTATCTTGAGCATCAGTTCTAGTAGCACATTTTGTTCCATGGTGCTTTTACACACTGTGTGTGTGTGTATGTAAACACACACACATACACACACACACACACACACAAAAGGCAAGGTATAAAAAAGAGCAGTAACAGTTCACTTGTTAATGTGCAAAGCTGACAATTCACTTATGTACCGTTTCCAATCACAGTTTTGCTTTGCACAGTGGCTTAGATGTAAACTCCTTTGCACTTATAGATATAGTATGGCTTTCCTGTTTGGATTCCTCAGTGTCAGATAAAATCTAATGCACTCAGATAAAATCACTTCCTAAGCAGAAGCTGAAGGACAGCTGAGCAATTTTCTACAAACAATTATTATTGACCACCCTGATGGTAGCAGGCTGCTGAAAAGAAATTTACAGCTTTGCTTTATGTTCTTGAATTTCCAGTTTACAACTCAACAACATCACTATATCTGATTTCTATTAAGCTGGGAGATGAAGGAGATTGCAGGTTTTCAGAGTTCATTAAATAGGCGGTTTGGTTTGGTTGTTAATTCAGGCATGACATATTGCAATATGTATTGGAATGGATTTCAAATTGGTCCGAGTATTGCTCTTTTCAGTAACAGATCATTCTCTGCAATTGTAGAGGTTATAAAGGTTCACACTTATGTTTTTGTTACAATGATCATACAAAAAAATGCTGCTGGCTTGGCTTCCAAATTCAATCGCAATTCATTCACAATGCAATCCTTATGGTAATTTCTAAAGTCACCCATATCCATCACCGTTACCAACGGCTGGAAATATTTTTTATCACATCCCTGAACAGTCACACACTGAAGCTGTTACTGCAGAGGGCAGTTTTCTATCTCATATCAGTGATACTTTCTGATGTCAGTTGTGACAAAAGCCCTATTCAGGCACGATTTTAATAGTAAATATAACACCTGGAAAGGATTATTGACATAAAACCCAGACCAACACATAATGAACAAGGATTCTTGCCCTGAGATGCATTTACTACATTTGATTGTTTGGACAACTTGTCAATTGCAAACCTTAATCTTAAATAAAATGAAATAAAATAAAATAAATAAAGAAAATAAAAGGATTTTAAGATGGTGTACCTATATTGTCCTAAACAATATGATATAGTACAACAAAAACAATCTGAAATCTAAACATTCCAAAACGGAGAAGTATAAAACTGTTTCAATCTGCTAAAAAGAGTATATATATATATATATATATATATAATCAAGTTTGTTTTAAATGCCTCTGCAAATAAACAGCCTTTTCACCAAAGAGAATACAGCGCTGGTGCCAGACAGATGTTCTGTGGGAGGGATTCCAGAGACAGGATACTACCACAGAGAAGGCCCTCTCTTTTGTTGATGTTAAATGATTTCTCTTTTGGAGGAAGTACAGAGAGGGGCCTGATATCGGAGGAAGTGTTCCTTCAGATATTTGTACCCCAAGCCATTTAAAGGTAAAACCCAGCACCTTGAATTGGGCTCAGTAGAGAATAGACAGCCAATTCTTTTGAGCATCACTTTTTCTAGTAGCACATTTTGTTACATGCTGAAGTTCCCACATTGTGTGTGTGCGGGTACATTCACATACAGAGAGAGAGAGAGAGAGAGAGAGAGAGAGAGAAGGCCAGAGATGAAGAAGAGAAGAAACAGTTCACTTGTTAATATACAAAGCTGACACTTCACTTATGTGCTGTTTCCAATTACAGTTTGGAAACTGTGGTTGGAAACTTGCCTAATATGGTATAATAGAACTGGTGCAATATGGCTCTGCTGAGGCAAACCAGCCAGCATTCTAGCAGCTGAATTCTGTACTAGATGAAGCTTCTAGTCCATTTTCAAGGGCAGCCCTGAGATAATACATTACATGATTCACTGCGCACCACCATTAATACTACTGATGGTTTGCACTGTCCATGTCTAATTATTTAGGTTCCACATTTAAAGCTGATCCAAAATACCAAGGCTTTTGTATGGCAGGTACCTACGGCTGGCACTTTTGCAAATTTTGGAAGTGTCCATGAAAGGGTGCAAAGCCTTTTAGGGTGACCAGATAAAATCCAGGTCAGGGCTCATGTAAGGGAATTTCAGCCAGTGTCATTTGTATGCAATTAGTTCCTGGTGAAATTCCCTCTTCATCACAACTGTTAAAGTTGCAGGGGCCCTGCCTTCTTTTGTATATGGTCACTCTAGTATAGTGCATGCACCTTTAACTGTTGTGATGAAGAGGGAATTTCACCAGGAACTAATTGCATACAAATGACACTGGCCGAAATTCCCTTTTCTCTACAACTGTTAAAGTTACATGAGCCTTGACCTGGATTTTATCTGGTCACCCTAAGCTGTTGGAGGACTTAATGCGGTAGCAACAGTGCTACCCAATGCCTTGGTAGCTGGTAGCCACCATTTTTTCCCCTCCCAGAGTTTCCTAGAGTGAGGTCAGAAAACATAAACAACAACAGCAGGAAATACAGAATGTATCTGCATGTTGAATCAAGCCTAACAGCTCCCATCAAAATGTTTGTAACCAGGACAATAAATTTGTTGATGACAAAAACACCACTTCCTGCATGGTTTGGCCATGGTCCAGAACCAATTTTCTATCTTGAGAGAAATGTAAAACCCTGCATGTGGTAGAGATGCTAAACACTTAGGAAATTTGATGACTGTGTTTGGGTTTAAAACATGGTTCATCAGCAACAAGATGAGATAATTAACTTGGTTGTGCATTTGCATAGATTACTACTTTCACAATTCTGTGAGGGAAAGATAACTACACAATACACACCTTAGTTATTGGGGTGGGGGTGAGTACAAGGAAATACTGTTGCATTCATTTGACTCCATCAATAAAGAATTTGGGAATCCATTCTCTGTCATTTCTCACTAGCAAAACACATTACAAATGAAAAAAAAATGTAGCTATGGTGTTTTTAAGCAAATATAGGAAGCTGTTGAGCCAGATCATTGTTTTATCCATCTCAGAGTTGTCTACCCTGACCAGCAGCAACTTGACAGGGTTTAAGACATATTTTTTTCCCAGGCTTATTTTGAGTAGAGATGGACAATCTATTAATTTCAGTAACTTCTCATTTTTCTAGTCTTAACTTTGGTCCATCTAAAACAAAAGAGAATTCCTCCAGGCCTAATTCTGGTTGATCCTGAACTTTGAGGATTTTTTAAAAAAGGTTGCATGAAAAGTCATAAGCATTTTTGTGCGAATTTTCCCCAATATATGCATTTTCAATGTATTTCTGTCTAATATACAACATTCCAAATAATTTTCATAATATAGCATATTTTAACATTAATTCCGTAATATGTGATGTTTTGAAAATTGTAATTGGAGAACTCTATTACAAAATTCATAGAAGTGTCTATTTCAAAGGATAACTGAGTTTCAGTTCACATTGGGCCTGTTCAGACAACACGCTAAGCCATGGTTAGGCCATTAACCCTTCTGCAGCAAGTGTTTAGTGAGTATGTTTAAACTGTGGTTATGTAGCCACCATGGTTAAGAATATTTCACGCGGCACCCTAAGTCATGGTTCGCACGACATGTTAAGCCATAATGTTTAGATCAAAATGCTTAACCATCATGGTTTAGCATGTTGTCTGAACAGAGCCAGTGTGGTTTGAAAGTGCAAGATTAGGCAAGGGCAATGCTGGCAATTGTTGGACTTTTCTTTCTGTCTTATGATGCATGGGGTTGCATAGGGATGTCCCAAGCACCCGACTGGGTCTGGGAGTCCAACAGAACCCCCCCCCCCCACACACACACATACATCTGCACCCTTGGACTCAGTCGGGCACACTCAGTGTGAGCACGGATGTGCGCTCAAATGCTCACGAGGCCCTGTGCACGCTCAGCAGCCAGACCCCCTGACTGCTGAAATCCCGCACTCCCCCCTGCATTAATGGTGGCCTGGAGATTCCTGGGATTGAAACTGGGACCTTTCCCATGCAAACTATGTGCTCTCCCGCTGAGCAGTGGTCTTTCTCCTTTAAAGAGCTCAGAGTCCCCACCCACTTGAAGTTCAGCACTTAACAGGAGTTTTACTTTCTTATTAGCTTTCATGCTGTCATTGAGAACTAGGAAGCACTTCAAAGAAAATCTCTGGAGGAACATCAAGCAACAGACAAAGTTTGCCACATGTTTTACTAGACTTAGTTTTTACTGCAGCAATACAAGTTTATGGTGCAAAAAGAGAACTAAATGCTGTTTATGCCCAAGAATCCCTGTGTATGTCAAGTTCTAAATTTAATTAAATAGATGTGTCACTTAGGTGGACTACTGAGGATAAAGCTATTCTTTAAAGCCCCCCCCAAAACAGTGTGTAGGAGTTAGGTAGGTCTTATTGTAACATAAAGTTCTCTTTTGTATGTATATGGGTGACAGACCAAGGCTGCGCCATGAACAAAGAAGGTGGATATGATTCCCACACAACCCTTGAAAAGTGACTGTTTGTTCTTTCAAAACACCTACAACTGCAGAGCCGCCTGAATCATAAAAGTACAACTTAATTGTGATGACGACAAATATAGCCATGCAATTGCCCTTTAAACATGGGGTTGGGAGATGAAAAGTCACTAATTAGAGAGAGGAATGACTATAAATAATGCAACTCTGCAACGATTTGTATTATTAAGTAGCACAATAATAATAGTTGGAATAATACTTAGCATCTGTAAATTATACAGCTTTTCACAAAAAAACCCAACTATAGATATCATTATCGCTTTACTGTGTTCAAATGTAGGCTATGACATTATTCAATATATGAATAGGTTAGGAACATTTCTGGGGATTTTAATGGAGGGGATCCATCAACTCCTACATTTGTTTTAATAGGATATTGGGGATTAGAGAGCATGACTACTCCAAACATATTAATTAGGGATTACTGAAACCTTCACACTGATTTTCATAGATATTGGTGATTTATATGAAGAATGATTTGCATAAAAAAAAGAAAAACACCAACCCAAACAATTATTTCTTTACATTACTTTACTTCACCATGTTAGTCAATAGTAGCAGAAAGACATGCACAAATACCACAGTATTCTAATACCTAATTGGTTTATTATGGAATGACGTGCATAGGCAACAGCCACAAGGAAAGAGATAGTAAACTGCTATACCACTTTTTGTCTTTTTATTACTGAAGTTTTATTTCCCAAGTTTCCCTTCAAGATAACATTTGGACAAGTCTTTTGGGAGCCTGGTTATGGAAGTAAACAAGGAGGGAGAGGTGTTGGCTCTGCTGGGCAAGGCATCCAGCCCAGTTAGGCCTGAAGCCTTTTTTGAAGTGTTCTGCCATTGCCCAGATTGACAGGTGGCACAATTTATTTGTCAAGGTTTCTCTGAGGACTTTGTGATTTCATCTGGAGGCTCCCACCACCACACTGAAGATAAAAACAAACAAACTCTACTTTGTATAGGGTCTTGAGGAGTTGGCTAGAACAAGCGTTCAAAAATAATGAAATGGATGGCCTCTTTAAACACCTCCTCTTCTCCATGCAACAGTTGTTCCTTTTCAAAATTGTACCTGAGAAAACATCCAGGTGAGTTCTGGTTAATCTCTCTTTCCCTGAATAATATATCAATGATGGAATACAAAACAAGTGTTCCTAGTTGTAGTATACGTTCATAGATGAAGTGGCTGACATCATCCAGGCATGCAGCAGACTGGAAAGTGACATCAAATCTGTGTTTTGGTTCCCAGCAATTCACCTGACTGATGTTGACATGCTAGGGTTTACATCTGCTGGAAGTACTACTTCGAAAAAAAACTTGCCTATGAGTTGCACTATATCATGCTTGGCCTTCAAGGTGTTTTTTTTCAATATTGGAATGGACCCTCAGGAATAGAAATGGAAGGTTCTATGATACATTATCCTGATGGTTTTCTATTCACAGGACCAGTAGTTACCAATCAATGGTCTGTACTGATGTGGGCTGTCTCTAAGCTAGCAGCCGTGCTGGAGGTTCTGCTGGTTAAGGAGACCACTGAGGGCCCTAGCAGCTTCCTCATTTTCTTAGGCAAACAGAGGCATTGTAGAGAGACACTTTAGCCCCAGCTATCCATTTGGCTAGTGAGATTTTGTAGATTCTTTGATCCCATTTGGAAGAAGACAGGCCAACCAAGTGACTTCACAATCAGCACAAGAATTAGTGGGTCACTTGAATTTTGCTTATAGAGTTGTAGAATTTTGTTTGGAGACAGGGTTGTTATTGTCATTGCTTTACATCAGATCAGATCACACTTTCATGAATGGAGAGCTTCAGCTATTGGGTGGTGTAGAAATGCAATAACTAAATAAATAATACAGACGAGCAAAAAACTGTGGTGAAACATTGTCACTTAGTAAGTTGATCATCTCTACTAGGTCAGCGTTTAAGACTGTCCCCATCATGAAGGCAAAGGAGGACCTAAGAGTTCCTTCCCACTGTCCAGGTATTTGGCATCCATGTGAAGGGGCCATGCATAAGGCTCTCAGGATGTACTTTCACATGGAGGAGTCCTTTATGTAGAGGAGTCCTACAGCAAGCAGGAGTATATCACATGAGTAGGCTCATGAGCGGGTTTGTCTCTCCCCCCATGGATACTACTGATGGACATTTTGTTTCTTCTGCTTATCAATGAGCTGCTACTGAAGTAGATACTGATGGACTTTGTGGTATGGCTTTCATTTAAGGAAGAAAAAAGGCTGAAATGGGAGGAAAGAGATAAATTATTGTAGTTTTTCTGTGGACTTTTAGGGACCAGATGCTTTCTCCTTACTGTGTCATAAAGTGGGCTTATTTGTTTTACCCAGTGCCACAAGAAACCTTGCTGACAGCTTGCTATATTTACAGGGAGTCTTAACTTCTTCTAAGACAGATCCTTTCTCTTCGTAATAGGTTTTTAAGTGGAGAATGATGTTCTCTGGAGACAAATGTGACTAAAACTTCATACACGTTTTTTCATAAGGTCGGCTCTGCTGCCCTTTGTCAAGCTGTGCATTCACAGATGTCCCACTTAAGTTCATTTTAATGGGCATCCACTATCTGGTTGTAAATATCTTCCATCACTTGCATTGGTGAGTGGAGCGCTGTCCTCTTCAATATATTGCCAAACCACTCTTCAGTGTTGCTTTACTCCCCTGACTAACTGTTCGAATACACAATTGTAACCATCCACAAAAAGGCAAGGTATTGGTGGAATTTGATGCTGTCCAGTGTTTGGACCCCTGTTTGATTCTGAAATGTCATAAGACATTTTTCATGCTTTATTTCCCTCCTCACTCTTTCTCCCCCCCTCTCTCTCCATCTTTCCTTTTCACAATGCCTTTCCCTTTCTCCCCTCCCCCTTCTTACACCATTCTTTCTGCCCTTATGCCTCTCTCCCTTTCCCTTCTCATTCATATCTATCTATCTATTTATCTATCTATCATCTATCTATCTATCCTCCTTCTGTATCTCTCTCTCTTCCCACTTCATCCCACACTGTACATCATTCTCATCCTATAGGCTATGGTTCCCCAACCCTGCCTTTGAGGATAGGGCAATCCTTTGTCTTGCAGCACAATGTTGCATGCGACATCTCTTTAAATAATAATAATAATAATAATAATAATTATTATTATTATTATTATTATTATTTAAATGTAACCAAAGAGGAAATATTAGACTGTGGCCGTAGTGCTGTTACCCAGACTATTTGCCCTCCTTGGAAACTTACAGCCATAATATATTTTATCTCGCAGACCTACTGGCAGCTTTAAGGCACTGGGAAAAGGCATGGGTGGAAAAGAATCAGCATTCCCTTCCCCAATGCCTTGATCTTTAATGCAACTGGATGTGGGAGGTATGCTAATTAGTTTTTAAAACAGTGTGGGATGTGTTGGTCATGGATTTCCTGAGACCAGATCTACACCTTGTGTCAAATCATTGCAAATGTAGAAGAAAAAGAAGAAAATGACGCTATTGAAAACGGTATATGGAATGGGGATTGTGCCTAGCGATGGGGCAAAAATACTCCTGGGCCTGCAAGGTCAGTGCATGACCCACATTCGGGCCTCCCAGGCCCTGATGGATGCACCTGGTGGATTTTTGCACCATCACTGCTGCAGGACAATGAGGGCACAGAGAACACAAAGTGGAACCCACTTATGCCCTTTGTCCTTTCTCCTGCTGCGGTAATGGTGACTGCCATTATCACAGCAGGGGAAAATATGCAATTTCCCCAAGGCTTTAAGGCCTCCATCAGCAGAGCAGGGTGGGGAATAAATGCAATTTCACCATTAGAGGCCACCTTTAGAGTGGAAGGGGAAAATACATGATTTCCTCCCCCCCCCCCCCGCACCAATCGTGGCCTTAAAGGCACTCCTAATCCAAGAGGGCCTTTAAGACCATGGTTGGTGTGGGGAGCAGGGAGGCAAAGCGTGCTTTGCGGGACCTCCAGAAAGTATGCAATTCTCCCGGCACGCTAATGGTGTGCCGGGGGAATTGTGCACTTTCTGGAAGCCCATAAAATGTGCATTGCTGAGCGCTCAGCTGGGCTGGTTCCCGGTACAGGGTCGGCCAGGCAGCAATCGGTGAACTCACAGAGCGGGAGCCCCATGAGCTCTTCATTCTCTAATTGTGCCCCAACAATTATTAGCGCACTTCAAAACCACAATAAAGCAGAAGTGTATATCTAGACATAGTCATGCCTATTTTGGCCCTAAGGTATGTTGGCCCAAAATCTAGCTCAAAGGTAGCACCTTGAATTGAGCCTGGAGTACAATGTGGCAGACAGTCCAGGGTGCATAAAACTGAATGGATATGTTTTCAACTGCTCACTGACCCGAAGACTGTCTGCAGCCCTCTGCACTGACTGAAGCTTCCACACAGAGGACACCACAAAGTCAATGCTTGAGGTTACAATGGCCATGAGTAAAATCTTGATTGTTTATACATTAATATAATTTTATACTCCTGCCTTTACCCAAGAAGCTATCAACAGAAATATAGAACTACAGTACAAAAACTCACATCAAAATAAAACCAATGTTTAAAATGTAAAAAATAATGATTTTTTTTTTTTTACAGATTAATAGCACTAGTTGGATAAAAACAGCAAAAGGCAACTAAAAATAATTAAAAGCAATCCTATGGACCCTGGACAGCATATGAGGGAATATAGGGCTGTTTGGATTCCCCTTTCGGAGATTGTAGACTGTGCTCCAACCTTGGAAGAGGAAGTTGGAGATCTGACCCCCTTCCTCGCCCCCTCACAATTGGCATGGAAAGAACCATCCCGGCTTCTCTTCGAGGCTAGAAAAATGACATTTGAGAGGGGGAAAAGAGGGTGTTTTTGGTGGGTGGGGTCAGGAGGAGACTAGAGGGGCCAGAGTATGAGCTAACTTGAGCTTCTGACAGCCTCCTTCCCTCCCCCTCTGAAAACCCATCCAGCAAAAAATGCAGGGAGGGAGCATGGAAAGACTAAGATCACCTCCACTGCTTCTCCTGCCCTGCATAGGATGATCACTAGCCTCCATGTTCGGGGGCTTACAATCCTCGAGGATGCAATTGATAGGATTGTGCTCTTTAAAAAAGGACTCAAGAACCAGCAACAGGAAAGCAAATATATCAGACATAACTGCTAAAAGTCAGCCTATACTGCCACTGTCAATTGTTTATCTTGCAGCCAAACTACACATTATGCTAATTGTGTACTGTGTAATTGAGGTTTAGCTTTACTCTAGTGTAAATGTGCACAGCTCTGTTTCAGCCTGGAACCACTGTGCACCAGATGGGGAGATTCCTTCTCCCCTTACTATTTACTTCCTAAAATTTCCTCCTTTTCGTGGGGCTAACAAAAGAAAAAAAAGTATCCATGATGTAACTAGTTCTAACTAGCACTGGAAACATGAGGAACATTTGCTTCAACCCAAGCACCATCCCTCACAGGTAATTCTCTATGCTTGAAAGCTTGGCCCCTCAACGTATATTTACTAGGGATGTGCAGGGAACCCCCGGATTGGATTGGGACCTGGATCAGGACCTCCAATTTTTTAATCAGCCGCCATTTTTGTTTTCCCTATAGACTTGCATTGGGGGAAAGAAAGCTTTCCCCCAATGCAAGTCTATGGGGAAAAACTGGTGGTGGGTGGGTGAGTGGGGGCCTAACTCCCCCCTCCCTGTCCCTCTCCGCCGTGGTTACCTCCTGAGGCCGTCCACGGGCACCCGCGGACAGCCCCAGCAGATAAGCCCCCCCTCGTGGTTCTCCTTACCTGCCGTGGCCGTCCTCTGCCATCCGCTGCCGCCCAGGTGGCAGCAGGTGGCAGCGGACAGCCCTGGCAGGTAAGCCCCCCCCCTCATGCTCCTCCTTACCTGCCGGGGCATCCTCTTCCTTCACCTGGGGGAGACCTACTGAGAACTAGGCTTCACGGCCTAGTCCTCAGTAGAGCACCAGGTGATGATGTCATCACCTGGCACTCTACTGAGGACTAGGCCGCGAAGCCTAGTTCTCAGTAGATCTCCGGCAGGTGAAGAAAGAAGACACCCCAGCAGGTACGTGGACCCCCCTTCCTCCCTCCCTCCTCCCCCCCGTGATCCTCACCTGGCTGGGCTGTCCGCTTCCATCGGCGGACGCCCACTGGCATCCACCGATGGAAGCGGACAGCCCCCCCTGGTAAGCCTTAGTAGATCTCTGGCAACGGAAGGAGGAGGACGCCCCCCCAGGTAAGCCCCCCCCAATCCTCACCTGGCCGGGTTGTCCGCTTCCATCGCGGATGGAAGCGGACAGCCCTCCCAGGTAAGCCCCTCCCCGCTGTCCGCTTCCATCTGCGGGCGCCTGCTGGACCTGTTCGGAAAAGATCAGATGATCCAGTGGGGTGATCGGAAATCAGATAATTGCATCTGATTTCCCCTGGATCGGCTCCGGATCATGGATCGGAGCCGATCCAGTGCACACCCCTAATATTTACTATAGGCCTTACTATATTGATGTAAGAAACACAGAGTACCACCAGTAGAACTTTATACTTTTTTTGACATCACACTGCTGTGGCAGTTACTACCAGAGATAGAGACAGAGAAGTTAATCAGACAAGCATTTTATTGCACGCTCGCTACTGCCCACTTACAGATGTGGGCGTGTCCTTCAGATGACAATGTCCCCTCCCACATGCTTCCTGCTCCTTCCGCTCATTTTTCCATTGCAAAATAGACCCCTTTTAATCCAACTTTTAAAAAAAATATGGAATGTGCTATGATCTCCAGCTGTGTGCAGGAAAAGCGGCACGATAAAAATGGCCTCTGTATAAGCCACATGGTCTTTGTTTGCTTCCTCTTTCTCCACCGGGCATAAAGAGGAAGTAATAAGGGACAAATGGGGGGCGGATAAGTGAAGGTAAGGAAATGTAATTTTCCCCCATATGATGACGCTCTGAGACTGAAGAAGGCAGGCAAAGAAAACTCCAAGCACCTACTAGCATTCCAGCTGGGCAGTTCCTTCTCCCCTCCCCCCCACCCAAAAATACCATCTACCCCCAACTACCCTGTAGGAATTAACAGGAGGCAAGAAGGAAACAGACAAAAACACAATGCACTTGCTCCTTTGGAACAGTCCTGCCACCTCAAAACATGGCAGTCTCGTACTTTTGCTTAGAGATGGTCAAATCTGTCAGCTTTGCTTTCGCTAGGCTGACCATATGAAAAGGAGGACAGGGTTCATATAACTTTAACAGTTGTAGAGAAAAGGGAATTTCAGCCAGTGTCATTTGTATGTAATTAGTTCCTGGTGAAATTCCCTCTTCATCACAACAGTTAAAGTTGCAGGCACTATACTAGAGTGACCATATACAAAAGAAGGCAGGGCCCCTGCAACTTTAACTGTTGTGATGAAGAGGGAATCTCACCAGGAACTAATTGCATACTAATGATACTGGCTGAAATTCCTTTTTCTCTACAACTGTTAAAGTTACAGGAGCCCTGTCCTCCTTTTCAGATGGTCAGCCTAGCTTTCGCCTCATTTTGACCTTTTTAAATGTTAAGTTCTTTTCATCCCAAATAAGAAACCCTTTGCAAATGTTGGTAAATTCTGATCAACAACAATTATGGTCCATCCCTACTTTTGCTTCAAGAGTATGGCCTTTACATATTCATTCCATTTTATTAATATTGTGAGTGACTCTAAGGGCTTCACTTGAAAACCACAGTGCAAATCTACTAAATAAATTTTGTCTTATTAAACACTTTTTGTTACCATGGCAAATCTCAAGGTTAATCCATTGAACAGCTTTATTTTACTGCCATTTTCATTTAGAAGCCCAATCTGACTTGTCTATGCAGACAGTTTTAAAGATGTCAATGGAAACAAATGCTTCCCCACACAAGGCTCTCTGACAACTTTTAATGATTCACTGATTAATTAGGTCTTTGTTTACTGAGGGACTTGTAGCTGGAGTTTAGCAATTTAGAGAATGGCTGCTCTGAAGGAAATATATTGCCCTGCTATCGTGGCTGATTTGGCTATAACATCCAAATGGCAGAGAGCAGGAAGGATTATACTCAGTAAAGATAAGTGGTGGGCAGATGGATAAATTCCATGCATGTTGAACCTGAGGCAATCTGGCTGTTAGAAAGCCACAACCACTTCAAACTAGGCTACAAAATCAGCAATGGCAGTTTTGGAAGCATGCCTTCATCTAAAATTAAAACAAAACAAAACTGCCTCATGCATAAATAAATTTGTGATTGAGAGCATAGCAGTCATATCATACTGTGAGGGAACTCTAAGAATGCTTCCTACTATTGGCTTGTTCAGACAACATGCTAAGCCATGGTTGGGCTGCTTACCCTTTTGCAGTAAATGGTTAGTGAACATGTTTAAACCGTGGTTATGTGGCTACCATTGTTAGGAATGGTTCACATGACATGTTAAGTCATGGTTCATATGACATGTTTAGCTCAAAATGCTTAACCACCGTGGCTTAGCATATCATCTGAACCAGATCTATATCATGTTCAGATGTGGTTTGTCAGACTAGAGACTAATTCTAAAATTAGAATTCTGCATCTTTGTGTATAATTTTCTTCCCATGTATTGAGCAAACACTGAATATTTATTGTTAGCTTCTGGGTTCAGAATGTCTAATGTTTTCTACACTCACAAAAATGTGCATTAGACCACAAGATTTGACTTGGACCCTATCAAGAAACCCAGTCTTGCTCTGTGCCCTAACCTGTGTGACAACTCCATTTGGCTAAGTGAAATGGCATGTAGCTATCTTGAGCTAGCTCTAGCTTTTAAGGCCAGAGTAAGACTCAGTTATTCTCAGAGTAAGACTAATCAGGACTGAAAAATCTCAGCTGCATTCCTGTAGGAACTCCCCATCACCCTCTCTTGCAGGTTTTGGGAAGCAGCAGTAGTCGACCTGTGATTGGCTCCTTGAAAATTTCTTTGAGTTGTCAGGGTCTGAGCATAAAAGGCGGAGACTTGGAGCTGCTCATTTGTCTTTGTCTTCATGCACTAACCTGTGTTCAGGCTTGTGAGTTTCTGGATCCTGGACTGGGCCCTGTCCTATGGAACGACTCATAGTTTGGTATAGAATAGGTTTCTGTATAACTTTGTTATTTTTGCCTGGAGAATTGTTCCAAAGAGGTTTTTTTCTGACTCTTGCATATCTCTTTCTCCTGTGTAAATAAACCGAATCTCTACCTCTAGAGCAATGAGTGCCTTTTTCCAGTACTAATTCCAGCGCTTTCTGCTTGGGCTAATTGTTGTTTAACATTTCTGACTTGGGATTTTGAGAAGGGTGTGGTGATTTGAATCCCTATTTCCTAAGCCTTAAGAGGATCCTGTAAGGTCTGAGAATCCCCTAGTTCAGGCTGAGGTGCACATAAAAAGGGTGGTGGCAGCCTACCTTGCTGGGTTGGTTTTCAATCCAAGCCACCTTTTGTCCCTACTTACACTGGTGGAAGTTAGAACCCCCTCCCAATTTCCCTTCACTGACTCCAATTTGGTGCTTCAGAAAATGGTCTGATTCAGTTCAGACCAATTTGGAGGCTATCCATTTCAACTCAGATACCAAACTCAAGTCACAATTTGGAAATCCAAGACTTCCAGCTTCCCATTCACTATTACAGGAAATCAAATAACTTCTTTCTGTTTCTCATAGGTAGATGAAATTTGCAGACACCGTATGTCCTTGGGAAAGGAATATACACTTGCAAAATTGCAGGAAAATAGGGGTACTCATTTTCGGGCTACCTATCTTTTGGTTTTGGTTTTTTTTTTTAAGGGATCTGCTGATAAATTCTTTATTTCTTGGCAGAAGAGGATGAAATTTGCAGACATCTTTACCACTTAGGAGGGGACTTATTCTGCCAAGTTTCAGTTAAATAGGTGTAGGGATTTATATGCAAGAGCAGCCTGTACAGCTAGGTTATTCAAAACAGGATATGCTTATTCTTCTAGGTTCATAGAAGAATATTGTTCCAAAAATCACAGGCAGCATAGAGGTCGGCCTGTGCTGGATATGTGCAGTGGTTCATGCAGAAGGGGATTCCTCAAAATTGGGTTTTTCTCCTTTCCTCCTCCCATGTTTTTTTTTTTGGGGGGGGGGAGGTTTGTTTGAAAATAGCACACATTATACAGGTTTTCCAGGCAAGAAACCTTCACAGTTTCGGAAGGGTATGTTCAGGGCCTAGGGAGTTCTGATGATTGAAAACCTGTTTAAGGCTTTTTACATAGTGAAGCCTGGTGGCCTTGGAAGAATGTCGATCTCACTCTCCTTTGCTTGCCCTCCCACAAAGCACAGGAATTGGGGGGGGGGGACTGGTAAATGGCTCTTATGGACAATATAGTGTTGTGCCTTGTTGAACCTAACATTTGTGTAATGGCGCTTTGGGCTTCTAAAAAATAACCCCAAATGAGCAGAAACACTTGTTTCCAGAATGGGGTTGGTCAGTGTCACTCACAGAAGGGAGCTCCGCTGGCCTGTCTCGATCTGGAAATGAGCATTTTTCTCTCATTTCCAGGATGATTTTTAGAAGTGCCAATGCTCCATTGTGCGCATGTGGTCATCCCACAAGTGCAGAGGTGGAGCAGCCCCATTGGATACTGCCCTGTGATTAAAAGTGAAATCCCCAGCCCAATTGGGCGTGGGATGATATTTGCGGGGGGGGGGGAAGAGCCAAGGTGGATGCTCCTGATTGGAGCATCCATATGGTGCCACTGGGCGGGGCAGGGCCGAGCGGCTTAAATAGCCGGCTAATGGGCCTGCCCGCCCTCTTCATCTCTGCGAAGCTTGGCTCCAACTCTGACGGCTGGGCGAGGTGCGCAGACCAGGCCTTCCAGCACGGCGCGGCTGGAGAGAGGCATGCGAGCGGCTTTCAGGCGGCCTGGCAGCAGCGAGGAACATCTACAGCAGTGGAAAGCGGGAGGCGAACCCGTCCACCCCGCCGCCGGCGACTATCCAGGGGCTTTTCGGCCCCCAGGTTTGCGGGGCGGGCCGGCCGGCCCTACCCCCCCCCACCCAAGGGATAAGTGTGGCTGAGAGCCAGAGTCTGCTTCTTGGGCTGCTGCTCGGCGGTGGCTCGCAGAGGCGGGTGGGCTCAGATCGGCATCGGAGGCAGGTGGGAGCCCAGCAAGCCCAGAGCGGCCCAGGCGTCGATTTTCGCGGGCTCCACGGTGGCAGGCCAGGAGGCTCCATCACCAAGCCCCCCCCCGCACGGGTGACAGCTGGGGTGCGCGGCTGACTGGCTATTCAGGGGCTTTTAGCCCCCAGGTTGAGGGGAGAGCAACCCTTCTCCTTGCATCGGCTTACCTCGGGTTCCTGGGCTCACGCGCCTTCAAGCTTCCTTTAAAGTGGCGTTGGTTCACCGTGCTGCGGGGGACGGGCAGCACTGGTTTGCACCCACGCGGTTGGGAGGGGCCCACTGCGATCCTTTGGGCTCCGGATTAGGCCTGGGCGGCTTCACTCCAGGACATACCCCTGTGACAGAGATTTGGAGGGAGTTGGCTAGGGCCTAGCACCCCTTACTGGGCCTTGGAGGGAACCTCTTCAGTAATTCCTACTTTAGCCACTGGGTGGTGCCAGTGCTCTGTTCCATTTTGCATTCATAAGTAATTCCTAGTTTGGCCACAGGGTGGTGCCATTGCACTGCTTCATTGCTACAGTCACAAGTAATTCATTACTTTAGTCACTGGGTGGTGCCATTTGACGGGCTGGTGCCATTGCACTCCTTTATTGTTGCATTCACAAGTAATTCTCTAGTTTGGTCACTGGGTGGTGCCATTGCACTGCTCCACCGCTGCAGTCATAAGCAGGCTGTGAGCATTGATACAGGCTCGTGGGCACTGTGCCCTTTATTTTGGTGGTCGAGCGCAGGATTAAGACAGCGGGACAGCCACAGTGTATCAATAGGTATCATGTCACCAAGGAAGGGCCTGGGGGGAAAAAACGGCAAAGGGAAAGCCACGCGGCCACCGGCGAAACGGCTCAGTGTTAAGAGTGATTCTTCCTCTGATGAGGAAGTTAACCTCCAATTGGCGGTAATTCTGGCACGGCTGCAATCTCTAGAGGAGGGGAGGGGCATACCCTCAAGCGTATCAACTCAGGCTCAGACGGTTTCCTTGGTTACACCGCAGCGGCAGACCAGGAACCAAAAGTTAGACAACATGTTGTCATCTATCAATTCTAGATTGGATGCTATCGAAACTTCCTCCAGCCAGTCGATGGACAGGCAGGTTCATTCCGCAGTGGCCTCACAGGACGCCCAGGCGACGACTGGACAGCTAGCACGACCTTGGGTGCTACCTCCTTCTGCAGTCCTGAGTCTTCCATCGCAGGGACCAGGTGAGCAGCTAGTGAACGCTGTTAATTCCCCGGTGCAGGCTATGGGTGCCTTCCCCCCTTGGGGTTGGTACCCATAGATGCCTGGGATGACATATTCGACACCACACTTGGGCAGTCATTTATCGGGGACACCACAGGCAAACGTTCCGCCTCCATCCTCCATGGGGGAGGGCGGAACGACGCCGGGCGGAAGTGACAAGGGTAGCTTGGACACGGCACCATCCCAGCTGAACAACCTGGGACCGTCAGATGTAAGTCACAGTAGTACGGTAAGTGACACCAGGGTGACATTGGGGGCACCGATAGACCCTTCCGCTCAAACACAGGTTAATGCAATTTCCGAAATGGGGGCTGTCCTGGTTGGGGGGCCCCTCAGCTTTGCAGGTGCCAGCTGTCGTAGCGGCTTGTGCGGAGGTGTGGCAAGGTCCTGCCGGTTCAGCTGCCACATCAATCATGGCAGACAGGGACCCCTTGGCAGGCGCAGAGAGGTCGGCCATTCCCACCAGGAGTACGTCGGCTCCTCTGGGCTATCACCTCCTACCAGCTATGGGAGACAAGATTTTAAAAGGGGAATTTATAGATGTCTTTTCCTTATTATTCCGAGAACCAGAGAACTTAGAGCGGCAGAGAGGGTAGCGGAGAAGCTACGAAAGAAACGGGTAGCCAGGACCTGGACCAATTGGTTGCCGGGTTTCTTAATTTATATGGGCGTTGTTCAACAACGCTTCCCTTCCAAAGGGCACATCCTCACAAAATGCCTCGTTATGATTTATCGGGCATATAGGGAATACGAGGGCGGGGCCTGGTTGGCCTATGATGCATCCTTCCGTAGAAGGGCCGCCTCCGACCGCACCCTACAGTGGGATGTTAAAGATAACAACCTGTGGCTGCAATTTATGATGCCAGCCAAACCGGGTCTGGGAGACCGGGTGGACAGCGGTCACCTTCTGGAAAAGCCTCAACCCGCCACCACCCTGAGTGGATCAGCGGGGCAGGGGGTTCAACTGCGCCCGCCCTGTTGGGAATTTAGCTCCCGTGGCTTCTGCACAAGATCCCCCTGCAGATACAGAAATGAGTACCTTGTTTGTGGGGGCATCCACCCCACGCATAGCTGCCTGTCCAGTAAGAGGGGAAGGGGCACCTTCCGAGGTGGATCCAACTTCAAGAAACCTGCGGGCCCTGGGGGACAACAGCCGCTTCCCAAAGGGCCCCAGTCCAATTAGGCTTGAACCCCTTAGGCAATTACTGGCACGATACCCGGTTAAGGAGGATGTAGTGTACTTAGACGCTGGTTTTACTGATGGTTTTATGATTCCGTATAGAGGACTGAGGTTTGCTTCCATAGCCAAAAATCAGAATTCTATACAGGCAATGGAAGCCGTGGTGTCGGAAAAAATTGCTAAAGAAGTCAGTTCGGGGAGGGTACTGGGCCCCTTCGATAAACCACCTATTCCCAACCTGTGAGTGTCTCCTCTGAGCATAGCGACAGAGATGACACCTGGGGAGTACAGGATAATTCATAACCCGTCCTTCCCCAAGGGAGCGTCAGTAACTGATGCTATACCAGAGCATTTATGCTCAGTAAGATATGCTTCGTGCGATTCGGCAGTGGCATTGGTCCGCAAGAGCGGAGCGGGGGCGTTGATGGGCAAATGTGTCACAAAACCTGCGTTTTGCATATTACCCATCAATCCCTGTGACTTCAATCTGTTAGGATTTTGTTTTTAGGACCAATTTTACGTCGCCAGGGCATTACCCATGGGATGCTCCATTTCGTGTGCCATGTTTGTGAGGTTCAGTTCATTCTTGGAATGGGCGTTACGAGACAGGACTGGACTAGAGGACATGACTCACTACTTGGATGAATTTTTTACTCATCAGGCCGAGGCGATCTAACCAATGCCACTTCCTGATGCAGCAGTTTCAGGAGTTGGCCAACGAGCTGGGGGTCCCTTTTAGCACAAGGAAAAACGGAGGGCCCTGCCACTACCCTCCGATACCTCGGAATCGACTTGGTTTCCATGGCACAGGGCAGCAGATTGCCTCAGAACGAGCTGCAGACACTTCTCAATAAGCTCCAGGGTTTGATTGGCTCACACAAAGCGACACTGTCCTAATTACAAGAGATAGTGGGGTATTTAAACTTTGCCTGCCGTGTCATCACACCGGGGAGAGCTTTCATCCGGCGCTTGTGCGCAGCCATGCAGGGCCTTCACTCACCACACCATAGGGTCCGTGAGTCGACCCTGATGCGTCAAGACCTGAATATGTGGGTTACATTCCTAAATAAGTATAACAGTGTGTCCTTTTGGCAACACGACCTGCTTCTCGAGGCTGAGATGCAGGTCCATTCCAACGCTTCCGGCACTCTGGGATTCGGAGTAATTTGCCAGGATCGATGGTGTGCTGTGAGATGGCCCTCAGTTTGGTTGGCTAAAAGCATTTGCAGAGATTTAACATTCCTAGAATTTTTTCCCCCCCAATTTTGGGGCAACACACATCTGGGCAGCACAAAGGGCTACCTCGGTAGTCCACTTCTGGTGCGACAACCAAGCCACGGTGCAGGTCATCAACACACTGACCTTGCATAGCCCCAGGGTGATGGGGCTTGCCAGGGCATTCACCTTGTATTGTTTGGCACATAACATTTGGTTCAAGGCATGGCACGTGCCGGGAATCAAGAATGATATTGCTGATGCTTTATCGCGTCAGCAGGTTCAGAGGTTCCGGGAACTGGCTCCTGGGGCATGGCCACTGCCGGAAACGATGCCAGCAACGCTATGGGAAATTGGAGGGCCGACATAGTGCAAGCCATGTGACAGTCTGTGGCGCCTGGCACTAAGGCAGTCTATAGCAAGACAGATAGGCAGTTTCAGGAATTCCTGACCACCTACAATTTACGGGAGCACAGGCCAATTCCGGTTGACCAGATACTGCAATTCTGCGTGATGTTGCGCAGGAATGGGTTAGCTGCACGCACCATAGGAGGCAAACTAGCTGCTCTGTCAATTTTGGCTAAAATCCGCGGTGTAGCGGATTCTACCACAGATGAGTGAGTTAAGCGTACCTTCAAGGGCTGGTCTAGAGTGTCGCCAAGAGCCCCGGATGCAAGGATCCCAGTATCCTTGACATTCTGATTGGACTAGGGACGGCCTGGGACGAGCTATGCTCTCCAAATTATGAGGCTCTGTTTTTTCATGTGGCCGCCTTGACGGCATTCTTTGGAGCCTTTAGGATTTCTAAACTTGTAGCAGCATCAAACACTGATAGCACAGGCAGAGCGCTGCAGTGTAGGGATGTAACCTTCTCAGATTCAGGAGTCACTATTAGGTTACGACATTCTAAAATGGCTCAAAGGGGAAAAGGGGTGGACATTGCCATTTTTCTCGCACCACTGGCGGAACTATGCCCAATAAAAGCGTTGAGGACATACCTCGGGAAAAGGGGGAGTGACTTGAGATTCCTCTTTTGTCATTTGGACAGATCTCCACTGACCAAGTATCAATTGTGGTCAGTGACAAAGCGGGCTGTGAGGCACTTGGGTCTCCCAGCAGATCTGTTTGGGACCCATTCCTTTCGAATAGGCGCCACATCAATGGTGGCCAGCGCGGCTTTCTCTCCTACACAGATACCAGCCGTGGTGAGATGGCATTCCTCTGCCTTCAAGAAGTACAGTCAGAAAGTTTCCTGGGAAGTAGTCAGTTGTTTGCATTGCTGACACGCCCATGTTTGATTATAGATATCCAGAGAAGGCAGTGAGCGTGATCATATGCAGACACAGCATGGTCTTTTGGGCCGGCCGGCGAGCGTCCTCATCCAGCTTTGGAACTCAGCTGGGGCTGAGTCAATACGCATCCATCCTATGGCTGGGCAGATGCGGCATGCGGTGGGAGCGTCTTCTTCCCACCTTATTCCATCAGCATGCCTGCGGTTCCCCCTTGCGAATCCTGTTGATCCATCTAGGGGGGAATGATTTGGGCTTGCTAAAAGGCAAGGCCCTGATTCTGCGATCTATGGCCGATTTGGAAATCATTCAGCAGCGTTGGCCCAGCGTGCTGATCATGTGGTCAAGTTTGTTGCCCAGGCTTGCCTGGAGAGAGGGTAGCGACCCTCTGGCATTGGAGCGTGCCCGCAGGACAGTAAACTCCGAAATATTTAAGGAGTTATCCAAATATGAGGATGTCATTATTCGTCCCCCCCACAAATCCTTATGATCCATCTAGGGGGGAACAATTTGGGCTTGCTTAAAGGCAAGGCCCTGATTCTGCAAGCTATGGCCGATTTGGAAATCATTCGGCAGCGATGGCCCGGTGTGCTGATCATGTGGTCATGTTTGTTGCCCAGGCTTGCCTGGAGAGAGGGTAGCGACCCTCTGGCGTTGGAGCGTGCCCGCAGGAAGGTGAACTCCGAAATGTTTAAGGAGTTCTCCAAATATGGGGATGTCAGTATTCAACATCCTGACATCGTGCATTCCCAGAGGGAGCTGTACCATCCGGATGGTGTACATCTTTCGGACTGCAGCAATGACTTGTTTTGGGCTGATTTGCAGAAGGGTTTAAGGGTAGCGATAGAGGCCAGATGGGGGGGAATGACTAATCAAGTGGCTTGTCAGTCCCCATGGCGGTAGGTGCAGGCATCCTTAGGGGCATTTTCAAATGGTGAACATTCTCAGGAACCGTTGAGGTAAAGGGTAATACCTGAGGCCCACATCTGGGAGCCCCGCGGCACCAGATCATGGCAATAAGGTTTACCTTTGAGGCCAACTCTACTCACACGCTCGGAGCACTGCAGCACGGGTGTTGTGACAAAGGAAGGCCTCCCAACCCCATATGGGGTAACACCAAGGGGTGGCGAACGTGTGCTGCCACCTCGAGGTCAGAGAATCGTTCGCCCATTCCTAAAATTTGGCCTGGAAGAGGCCAAGAGAGGATGCCCGCATAGGTTTTACTCCCTTCTGCAGATCTTGAATAAAAGTGGCCCATTTTATACCCAACTTTCTTGTCTCGACTCGTTATTTGCACCCTACACCTTGCAAAATAGTCTTACCACTCACTCAACCTACACACACACCCATCAGCATTTAGACAAAAACCTTGAAAGATGCTATTTGGAGGAACAAGTTGTCTTCCTTTCCAAAGCCTGAATTGTGAGTTTAGCCCCATACAGAGTTCTGCTTTGGTTCCGGATGCTTTGGAGGGAAGTCCACTTCATCTCAGGAAACACCCAAAATTGTCCGAAGGAACCCCATTCAGATCAGGCTTTGAGCTTTGTCTAAATCCAGTGTACATCTCTGGTATTCATAATTCTTTTTAACTTGTTGAATACTCTCAGATCTTCACATATTCTTAAAATTTATTCGTATATGCCAATTAGCTTGTTCTTGAGAGTATGCATGATTAAAAAACATCACAGATTTAAAATTTAATGAAAACAGTTGATTGCATCACTGTATGGCATGTAATGTAAATGCATGCATTCTCCTATATAATTTACTTGAATGTTTTGCAGGAAGGAAAAGATGATAATCAGAAAAAATGACTTCCAGCACAGAATCGTGTTTGCTTTATTGCAGTATTGATTTACAAGCCCATTTGATTTAAGAATCTTTTTTCAGGCCTCATTAAATTGTTTGTTCCCATTGAGGTAACCTAGGCAAACTGAATATTGATTTTATCAGCATTTGATTTTATGACCACACACACTGTCAAGCATAAGAACAATTACAGTCCTATAGAAAATAATGACTTTATATGTAGTGATTCAGAACCAGAACCAGAAATCATTTTGTCCTGTAGAATAGTGAAATGGGATCATCTTAAAAGATGAAAAGTGTATGTCAAGGGTTAAAAGCCATACATAAAAGGAACACAATATTGTTGTTAGCCAGAACAGTTATATTCATCACAATTCAGATGAAGCTGCATCTCAAGCTTGAAGAACTATTGACATGCAAACAGATTGTTCATGCCCAATTCCCCAGCCTGATCATCCAGACTGGACTGTGGCCCCCAGTCAGATATTTGCAATAGTATTAAGTAGGGGTGTGCATCGGATCGGATCCGATCCAAGATCCGAATCCGATCCGCCCCAAAATTGGGAAAATCCGATCCGATCCGATCCGATCAACCTCCGATCCGATCCGATCCGACGAGGTCCGATCCGGATCGGACGCCATTTTGAATGCTTTTTCCCATAGCCAAGTATTGTTTTACAAAAACGCCTATAACTTTTTCATTTTTAAAGATAGAAGGATGACACTTGGGCACATTGTAGACTGGTTAGGGATAGTTATCTGTGAAAAATTTCAGAAAGATTGGTGCATGCGTTTTGTGGCAATTAATTTTTTAATAAATACCCAGGAATGCCTATAACTTTGTCATTTTTAAAGTTACACACATGAAACTTTGCCATATTGTAGGTGGTACCTTGGGACCTACGTGTGTGAAATTTCAGAAACGTAGATGCTTGTCTTGTGTGGCAATTAATTTTTAGACAAATGGGTAGTAGTGGGGTAAATACATTTACGCCTCCCATTTTTTTATTTTTGAAGATACAAATAGGAAACTTGGGCACATTACAGGTACCACTTGCCTTGATATGTGTGTGAAATTTCAGAAACATTGGAGCTTGCCTTGTGTGGCAATTAATTTTTGAAACAATGAGGAAAGAAACACCTATAACTTTGTCATTTTTAAAGTTACACACATGAAACTTTGCCACATTGTAGGTGGTACCTTGGGACCTATGTGTGTGAAATTTCAGAAACATAGGTGCTTGCCTTGTGTGGCAATTAATTTTTTAATAAATACCCAGGAATGCCTATAACTTTGTCATTTGTAAAGTTACACACATGAAACTTTGCCACATTGTAGGCGGTACCTTGGGACCTATGTGTGTGAAATTTCAGAAACGTAGGTGCTTGTATTGTGTGGCAATTAATTTTTGAAACAATGAGGGATTCATTGGACAGCACTTGCCCATAGGGATTCATTGGACAGTACTTGCCCATAGGGAATCATTGGACAGTACTTGCCCATAGGAAATCATTGGAAAGCACCTGCCCATAGGAAATCATTGGAAAGCACTTTCCCATTGAGAAATACAGTTATGCCTCCCACTTTTTTATTTTTGAAGATACAAACAGGAAACTTGGGCACATTGTAGACTGGTTAGGGACAGTTATCTGTGAGAAATTTCAGAAAGATTGGTGCATGCGTTTTGTGGCAATTAATTTTTTAATAAATACCCAGGAATGCCTATAACTTTGTCATTTTTAAAGTTGCAAACATGAAACTTTGCCACATTGTAGATGGTACTTTGGGACCTATGTGTGTAAAATTTCAAAAACGTAGGTGCTTGCCTTGTATGGCAATTAATTTTAGAAAAATGGGTAGTAGTGGGGTAAATACATTTACGCCTCCCATTTTTTTTATTTTTAAAGATACAAACAGGAAACATGGGCACATTACAGGGAACACTTCACTTGATATGTGTGTAAAATTTCAGAAAGCTGGGTCCAGGCATTTGGTGGCTACGAATTTTTTAGATTAAAAGTTATAAACGTTTTTCCACAGAGGCTGGGGCTGTCAATTGCACCCTCCCGCCTCCTGGGAAGAAGAAGGAAACACTTTCTCTCATCTCTTTGATCCTTGCACGCTTGGCTGCAACTGAGCTAGTATCCATTACAAAAGGAGAAACAAAGTAGCACTTGGCTCGTGTCTGCTTTGATACTTTCACTTTTTACTCAAGCAGAACGGCTGAGCCTAGGATCACTCTCTCTCGCTAGGATCGTTACAGGAGAAATTTTCTACAGTCTTCAAAGTGGTGTGTGCAGACACCTTGCCACCACATGCCTGGACCTATCATTCTGAAATTTTACACACATATCAAGTGAAGTGTTCCCTGTAATGTGCCCATGTTTCCTGTTTGTATCTTTAAAAATAAAAAAATGGGAGGCGTAAATGTATTTACCCCACTACTACCCATTTTTCTAAAATTAATTGCCATACAAGGCAAGCACCTACGTTTTTGAAATTTTACACACATAGGTCCCAAGGTACCACCTACAATGTGGCAAAGTTTCATGTGTGTAACTTTAAAAATGACAAAGTTATAGGTGTTTCTTTCCTCATTGTTTCAAAAAATAATTGCCACACAAGGCAAGCTCCAATGTTTCTGAAATTTCACACACATATCAAGGCAAGTGGTACCTGTAATGTGCCCAAGTTTCCTATTTGTATCTTCAAAAATAAAAAAATGGGAGGCGTAAATGTATTTACCCCACTACTACCCATTTTTCTAAAAATTAATTGCCACACAAGACAAGCACCTACGTTTCTGAAATTTCACACACATAGGTCCCAAGGTACCAACTACAATGTGGCAAAGTTCATTTGTGTAACTTTAAAAATGACAAAGTTATAGGCATTCCTGGGTATTTATTAAAAAATTAATTGCCACAAAATGCATGCACCAATCTTTCTGAAATTTCTCACAGATAACTGTCCCTAAACAGTGTATAATGTGCCCAAGTTTCATCCTTCTATCTTTAAAAATGAAAAAGTTATAGGCGTTTTTGTAAAACAATACTTGGCTATGGGAAAAAGCATTCAAAATGGCGTCCGATCCGGATCGGACATCCGGTCCGATCCGATCCGACCATCCTCCGATCCGATCCGATCCGACCCCCCAGGTCCGATTCCGATTCCGATCCGCTATCCGATCCGATCCGGGGGGTCAGTGCACATCCCTAGTATTAAGTAAGGATGTGCACAGACACACATGCCCAATTTGACTCAGACTCCAGTCCAGTGCTTTGGAAAATGACCCACTTCTGCTCAGCCTGGTCTGGAGTCAGTCTGCTTCACCTTGATATTGAACTCAAGCAGAGGTACAGAAATCTGATGCTTTGTGCTTCCCTTTAACAAGTATGGGAAATACAAAAAAAAATAGAATTGGTTGTTTTTCTTAGTTGGAATCTGAGGATGAGTACAGGCATAGTAGCTGCTCACAAGGGGTTTATGCCTTCCGAATGTCAGAGAAACACTTGCAGGAGATGGGGTGAATGCATTTATATTTTGGGGGTGTTTTTTTTTTAATGAAACTGCCAAAAGGGTTTTTTTATTATTATTATTGCTAGGCAGAATAGAATGAAAATTGCAGGGATAGTTACCCCTCCTGAGGGAATAATCTCTGATAAATTTCAGAATGATAACCACAGGGATTACATTTTGAGCTATCCCTATGGAATGAACATGGGATGTTTCAGAAGGATAGCTGCAGCAGTTCATGGAAGGGGAATCCTCATCCCCCCCCTCATTTTGGGAGTCGCAAAGAATGAAAATGGCAATTCAAGCAAGAAATCTTCCACATTTCAGAAGGATAGGTGTAGGGGCTAGAGAGTTGTGATGTTTGAAAACCAGTCTTTCAGAGTGTAGCCTGGTGGTGTTGGAAAAAATAGCCACCTCACATTCCCATCCTTGCTCTCCCCCAGCCCACAGTTATTAGGTAAAACATGCCTTATGATTAGAAGGTGCTCATGCTAGTCACCCAGCCTACCTATGTACCCTTTGCTTGCTGCATTCAGAGAATCAATATAAAATAAGATATTATTTTTTTATTGATTTATTTCAGGAGACTGGAAGTCTGTGGTCCTCTCACGTGCGTCTGAACATAAGTCACTTACGAAGCCTCATTCTGGGCTGGGGTTCTGTTCAAAATAGCATTATGTTAGGAAAAGTGTGTACTAGGCAAAATGTGTCTATTAAACAAAAAAGCATACTAAAATGCAACCATTTGGAGAAATGCACACAAAAATGTGTACAATTTTTTTAAGCAAACTTCTTTTTTTTGAGAAAAAAACAAACAACCCTCTTCTCAAAGTCCAGGACGAACCAAACTTAAGATTGAAAAATTGAGAAACTGAAGGAAAATAAATTGAACGATTCATCCACCCCTCTCTCCAAGGAGCCTTGGCAAGCCAGTGTAGACAATAGTGAGCTAGGTGGACCAAGGTCTGACTCAGTATAAGGCAGCTTCCTATGTCATGTTATCATGATGGAAGTAGCAAAAAGCCTCCTAATTATATTTAAACAGAGGGGCTTCATACATTAGCAGCATTGTTTTGCTAGCAGGAAGCAACCCCTACTCTACCTACTGTGAAACAAATTAATTTCAACATGCATGCACACACAATACATAATTGTTTCTACACTGGCAATCTCAAAACACTTAGTAAACACTGCTGGATTTTTGCAAAACAGTTCCATTGACATTTCTATTATATTTCAGAGTGGAAAGTGGATCACATGGATGTTCTGTTCTAAATATTTAAGGTTTATTGCCCTCAGAAGAAGAATGTGTTTGAAGGCCTTATCCTCTACACACAAACACACCAGATACCACTCTTAATCCACTCTTAATCCACCTTTCAGTTATGTCCAGAAATTGCTATTTAAAGTGCAACAGTATTGCATCAGAATAACATATCCTTAATACCCTTTTTCCTTCCAAAGATGATTTCTTCAAAGGTGTTAAGCAAGAGCCAATATGATTAGCAATTATTTTCCGCTACTGTTCATCTTTCTAATTTATACTGGTCATTTCTGTAATTCTGACATAGCTGGATTCTTGTATATCAAATTGATTATTCCAAGCTTAATAGCTTTAATGATGTAGTTCAGTCACTGACAATACTCCAGTTTACATTATGGCTGCCTCTACAAGAGAGGTTTAAAGCTCTTTCAAGGCGCTTTAAAAAATTTACCGCTACAAGAACGGAGTGCAAATCGGACGTAGAGGTGCGTTATCTCTCCAATTATGCGCATTATCGAATGCGCGTTAAACAGCGAGTTTTATTTTGCTCCGGCCATTAAAGCGCATTTTGACTATGTGAACAAGCGCTTATGCGCATTAACTACTTGTAAAGTGCATTTTGGTCATCCGTTAATGCGCTTCACCGCCTCTCGCCGCCTCTCGTGGAGAGGTATTAGGCGTAAATGCACTACAGCGATTATGCGCATAATCGCCTAACCAGGCGCAAAAACGAATCCTTGTAGAGGGGACCGAAGTTATCTCAAAGAGCAGTATTCAATGCTGCCACATGCTAGCAAGACCCATTGCTAGATTTTACCAAGTATATGATATTCCCATTGCACCTATGAACCCAGCAGTATCCATCTGTTCTTTAGGTAAGGGTCTCATGCACATCAGACTAGTGTGTACAACACATTGGTTTTTATTAGGGGTGTGCAGAGAGGGTCTTCTCCGGCCCTAAATTCAGGGTGCAGCTCTGATGAGGCAATTCTCCTCTCTGATTTTTGGAGGTGGTCTGTCTCCCTGCACTGTCGGTTTACCCATCTGAGAACCTCACTGTTTTTGGGAAACCGCTACATTCTCATCAATGGGAATTAACAGAAATGCCCACAGCTCCCTCAGTTTTAAAGATAAACACATCAAAATTGGCACCGTGACAGCTTTTAAAGAGGGCTTTTGGAGCAGATCCCTGTGGTGGGAAAAGTGCTTAGGCTTGCAGGAGGAGGAGAGACCCCTCCCCCACTGTCAGTCAGGCATATTGGAGTGAGTTGAGTCAAGGCAACAACAACGGCTTCCCCGTAGGAGGCTAGCCAGCCAATAGGAGTAATAGTTTAAATGAGAAATAAAAACAGCCTGCCTTACTCAGGTGTAGAAGCTTACTCAGCCCTCCTCTCCCCCCAGAACCACCACCAGCAGTCAGTGTTTATCACACCTCATGATGGAATGTTATCAAAGTGTGCTTTATTAATTGTGTGCTGCTTTTGTGCACTGCACAACCCTAAAACATACGAATATACAAGCACAAGAAGACACTTGTAACTTTGAAGCCAAGTGCTGCTGGGAAGGCTCAGCTTTGAGGAAGGAGAGCTACAGCACGTCAAACAATTAAAGGGAATTTAATTATAATAATTAATAATCACACAACCCAGCCCTGCAAGGCAGGACAGGCAGGCACACTGGAGGAAAAAGCTTTAACAGAACAGGCAGGCACACGCACACACGCTGGGAGTAGAACAGGTGAAACGAACCAAGCGTAAGAAGACAGCCAAACAAAAAAGCCCCTCCTCTCTCCCCTGTCTGCAAAGAAACAGAGTTGTCTCGAGATCTCATAGATCTCTCTTTTTCTCTCTCTCCTTCTCTAAATCTCACTTTGCAAACAAACGCCCCCACCACACTTTGCACTGTGTGTGCAACAATAAAAGAATCTCTCTCTCTCTCTCTCTCTCTCTCTCTGACCAAAATGAGCACTGCAAGTCAGAGAACAGCAGTGAGCGTGTGGAATCAACGACCACAAGAAAATTCCCTCCTCCAAACACTGTGATCGGAGGAGAACAGAACACGGTCATGGACAGTGCTGTTGTAATTCCTTATTGGTTAGCCACAGATGTCAATTTCAGTTATCAAAACTGCCCCACCCCATCACCCCATCTTCCTTATTGGGAGGTTTTCAATTTAGGCACACCACACACACAAAATGTCATGTTCCTTATTGAGATTCACCCCCACATACAAAACGGTGGGATAATTTTGGAGACTTTAGGAGCTCCAATTGGACGCGTGTCCACTCTGAAATTATTTGGTGGGTTTAGAAGTGGCCAATCCCTGCTCTGGAAGATTGAATGCATCACATATGTTCACGGTGATCAGATCTTTCCAGAGCGGAGCGTACACTTCTAGTTTGTATCAAATATTAGCATGGGAAGAGTCATAGAATAGGATAGGGCCTGCAACAAAATGTTGCAATGTATTCTATCCTCCTAATAGTTCTTAAACCTATTCAGGGCTGCAAACAGCTGGATTGATTCATTGTGGGGTTTGTCGGCAAAGCCCAAGTGGCTGTATTGAGACATCGGTGTGAGATTGTGCTGAGAAAAGCAACATCAAAGCAACTATAGCTACATGAGAAGGGGGCTTTGATTTGGTCTTCAAATCATACCAAAGGCCCACCCATGTAATTCTGGAAATACAGGAACCTATATTACCCTAAACTGTCCAAAACCATGCTGACATTTCTGACAATGGTGCTTGGAGGAATTTTAAAGCATTGGATATTGTTGTGCTTTTGGATAGATGTGGATCATTTGAATTAAAAGCAAGCACAAACATCTAAGAGATTAAAAGCTGGAAGCCATTTCTAATATTTCTGTCATTTTTTTTAATCACAGAAGCACCTATGTCAAAGAAGACGCCTGCCTCCCATATCTCTGATTAATGATACTGTGACTCACATACCTTACCTTGTCCAAATTTCCCCCCTAACTACCAATGCTTATGAGATTCTGAAATGTAAATGAGCCCCTGGGCTGTGAGAGTCATGCATCCCTCCTTGCCAGTTGAAAGTGCTACCTAATTTCACAGTGGGCAAGGGCACTGGACATTTGGGATGCTTTTATCAATGGTATTATTCTACTCTCATTTTGTTTATGAGACTGCAGTCAGTTATTTTAGGGGTAGTTACAATTCCCATGACAGAGTTAGGGCCAAAAGTTACATTATTCTAAATGTATGTCCAGCAGGTATGTCTCTCCCCGCTCCCGCCCCATTTTTACTCGCCAATACATGCAGGGTCCAAGTCAAGACTGAAACCCTATTGTGGGGTAGGGTCGGGCTTTTAAAATATGGATCAGCCCCCCTGAATCTACTCTTGAATAAAAATGAGAAACAAGATGTAGTTGCTAGACACACATTTAAAGTAATGTCTGTTGGGCCCTTAGCTTTTGGTAGCAGGAGAATTTAAGGAGGCACAGTTGTGCCTCCTTAGTTAAGCCCCACAGGAAAAAAAAAGTATTCTACCATTCTAAAGGGATAATTGGAGGGGTGGTTATTCTAACATTCATAAAATCGAAAATGTTTCACCAATCTTCCTGAAATGTACACATGCCAGAAAGAAATGTTGTTTTTACAAAACTTGAAAATTTCAAGAAGATTGGTGAAAGATTGAGGGAAGGAGGGCAGTTTAAATTATAAAGAAAAAAATCTCTTTGAATCAAAATGGTTCTGATACTTTTGACTGGCGATTTTTTGTCTCCACAATTTTTGAAGTAATTAGACCCTTATTAATTAATCCAGTGGTGGTATCTTCTTCCTCCTTCCTTGTGGTTGGTGGAATAGTTTTTCTTTTTTAAAAAATTCCCTTCTATTGATTTTAATTCATATCTATTCATCATATTATAGAGTGAATACGGCGTCCATCTTCTTCCATAATGCAAGCATGCTCAGTAGCGTATGTCTTCCTTTCCCTCCTGCCTCAGCTAGATTGGACTGTTGAAAGAAAATGGCTTACCTTAGTGGATTAATCAGTGTCTTCTCAGAAGTAAGTTCCATTGCAGACTGTAATCAGTGTGCCCCGACCATGCTGCACCATTGGGCAGGGAGGCGCTATGAGAAGGTAGAGCACCTGGGTATTACTTTGACTGATAAGTACTGTAGGTTGTTTTATAATAACTATGTTAAGGTAAGGAATGAAATCAAAAAAATATCTAGTAAGATGGGATACGGTATAAGTGTCAATTGTGGTGAGAATTGTCACTATTAAGACTAATGTGTTATCAGGAATGTTGTTTTTATTTCAGATAATACCAGTTGTGGTAATGAGTTGAGACTTGGGTGGTAGGGATATGTGGTATGACAGGGTGAAGGTGAATGTAGAATTTAATAATAATTAAGGGTGTTGTGTTATTTTGAGAATAAATATAAACCTAGGTTATGTCAGAAAACTCCATTGTATTAAAGTTAAGATAGGGGTTAATAAATGAAGGTTATATATGTTAATGGTTCTCCTACTCGTCAATTGTGGAAAGGTTTAAAAAACAGACCCGCCAAAAATGTGTAGGTTTGAGTAAACAAAGTTTGACTTTGAAGGGCACTATGTAAAACTGATGAAAACGTTATCTCAAAAGTATATAAATTTTTGTGGATGTTTGAAATGGAAGATGAATAAGTATTAAAGATCAATATGCAACTGAAACCAGAATACCTTTTTTGGGCCTAGTGGATGATCAGTTGAAAAAGAACTGGGGAACTTTATTTTTATATATGACAATGGCAGCGAAACTATTATATACACAAAAATGGAAAAGCCCGACGCTTTCTGCAGTGGATGACCAGATGTTGGGGTTATTGGAGTTGGCGAAGATGAAGTGAACGGAAACCTCTTATAGATTTTGTGTAGGATTGTGTAGACTTTATCTGTGGATTCAACCAATAAGAAGAAATGGTCATGATAAAAGAAAGAGGGGAAATGTGTTTACTTATTAGCAAGAGAAAATATTAATACATATTTTTGCTGTGGAGAAAATAGTATATCTTCTGTATATCTTTTCTTTTAGGTTTTAAGTTTCTGTAGATGTTTGTTTGTCGAGTTTGTTGCTGTGTGGAAAATAAAAATTTTGAAAGCTAAAAAAAAAGAAAAGTAAGTTCCATTAAGTGAAATGGTCTTACTCCCAGGTAAGTGGGTGGAGGATTGTAGCCTTTTTAAAACTGCCTGGAACCTTGGAAAGGGGAGAGTGAGAGATGATACTGAGAATTACCTCTCCTTTCCAGCACAATAATCCTACAATTAACAACTGGCTTGCATGCTCTCTCTGTGTGTGTATGTTCTTTTATTCTTCATTTGATCATTGCTGCTGCTTGATTTTCAATTCAATCCAAGACATGTCTACTGAGAAGTAAGTTCCATTGAGTGCAATGAGTCTCATTCCAATCACTAGCTTGAAGGGGTGTGTGGATTTTGTTGTCGTTTTCTCTGGAGCTCTGTGTATTTAGGGACCATGGCTCCCATGAAGGTTATTGGTGGGAGATTCAGGACAGATAATAGGGGGACATACAAAAACAAATGACAGTACTTGTCCATAGGGAAAACATACTTGCCCACAGAGAAACCGTACTTGCCCACAGGAAACATAGGATAATGCATGTCCATAGGGAAAATACACCACCCCATAGGAAAATCATGCATGTCCATGGGGAAACAGGATAGTAATTGCACATAAGGAAATCATAACTGCCCATAGGGAAACATGGGACAGCATTTGCCCATAGAGAAACCATCCTGGGGTTGGTTGTAGTTAAGGAAGATCCCCCAACTCATTGCTGAAAGCAAAGGGAAAGCTAATCTAACCTTTGCATCATTTCTATCCCATAGAAATAAAGCTTCCACCCACACTCTTTCTTTTGTAGAAGTGTGTAATCCAATTATTATTATTATATTTATTTATATCCCGCCTTTTTCCCAATAATGGGACTCAAGGCGGCTTACAAATTAAACATGTACAGTTAAAACAAATAGCAATATACAAAAATTAAAAATATAATTAAACATAGTACAATTTTAAAATATTTAAAACATTTAAAAACATTTTAAATACACATAATTAAAAATCCAAACTATAAGCAGTACATCCACAAAGGTCTAAACTACCCCCCAAAGGCCTGCTGAAACAGAAAAGTTTTAGCCCGCCTCCGAAAGCACATTAAGGAGGGAGCCAATCTAACTTCCCTGAGTTCCAGAGCCCTGGGGCAGCCACCGACAAGGCCCTCTCCCTCGTTCCCACCAGGCGTGCCTGTGACCGTGGTGGGATGGATTGAGGGGCCTCCCCTGAAGACCCCAGGGGACGGGCAGGCTCATAAGGGAGAATACGGTCTTTCAGGTATCCTGGTCCTGAGCCGTATAGGGCTTTGTAGGTCATAACCAGCACTTTGAACTGTGCACGGAAACAGACTGGAAGCCAGTGGAGCTGTTTTAACAGGGGAGTTGAATGCTCCCTGTAGCCAGGCCCGATCAACAATCTGGCCGCAGCTTTTTGAATCAGCTGAAGTTTCTGAACACTCTTAAAAGGCAACCCCATGTAGAGTGCATTACAGTAATTCAAACAGGATGTAACTAAGGTGTGTGTCACCATGGCCAGGTCTGACATCTTAAGGAACGGGCACAGCTGGCGCACAAGCTTTAACTGTGCAAATGCACTCCTGGCCACTGCTGAAACCTGGGCATCCAGGCTCAGGGCTGAATCCAGGAATACACCCAAGCTGCAAACCTGTGTCTTCAGAGGGAGTGTAACCCCATCCAACATAAGCTGAATCCCTATTCCCTGATCTGCCTTTCGACTGACCAGGAGCACCTAATCCAATACTTGGGTGCAGGATCCTCCTCATTAAGAATGGGACACTTCTGTTGGTTTACAATGCAATGCTAAGGTTTTAGTGTTGGGCTAATAATGCATGCTTACTCAGAAGCAAGTCCTACCAATTTCAAAAGACATAAGAGTGTCTCTAAGCACCTCCCCCCTTCCCTGGCATGTGTACAAAAGATGGAAGGGGACGTCTGCTGTACTGTGTCCTCGCAGCCCCCAGGAAAGCCAGGACTTACTCTGGGTAGACTTAAGACGCTCAGCACACTTACTTGGAGTAATCCCCATTTGAAAACAATGGGACTTACTTCTGAGTAGACATAAGACCCTAGGCACACTTACTTGGGAGTAAGCCCCATTGAAGTGGGACTTTTAAAGTTGGAATGAACAGCCTATTATAGCCTATGGAAATTAACTAAAATGCTTACAGCTCCATCGTTTTTAAAGATAAAGAGGTGAAACTTGGCAGCATGATAGGTCTTAAGTAGGGAATTAGCCATGCCAAGTTTAAAGCAGATCTGTTCATGCCTTGATTTTTAGGATTTTTTTTTTAAAAAAAATCAAACTCGAATCTCTTTGGGGTCTAGGACCTTGAGCAGTACAAGTTTTATTTTTTTTTAAGAAAGAAATTAAAGATGAAGAGATGAAAGTTGGCACCATGGTATCACTTAAGTAGGGCTTTAGCTATGCTAAGTTTGAATCAGATCTGTTCATGCCATGAACTTTAAAGAATTCCAAGTCCCAGCATTCTTGACGATGGGAAATACCAACTTGTAATGATGGGAATTGTAGTTCAACACCTTTGGAGGGCACCAGGTTGGGGAAGGGCTGCTCTAAACAAAAAAAAAGAGAAGTAGGTGGCCCTAAGTTGTTCATCATCATTTTCCACAACCCCACAGTCACCTCTGCATATCATATTCTCCATCCTGTCCTCATGGTTTATCTGCTTTGGGAGAATGAGAATTTCACTTGCACTTTCCGCCTCCTTAGGGAGGATGTGGTGTTAAGGCTTGTGAGCCTCAACTCCCAATTCCCCTGCTTTTTGGTGCTTGGTTGGAAACTGTAGAGCCTTAACGTTGTTTTTGTTTAATGACTCATAGCCTGAATCACAATTTGAATTCAGAGTTTAGTTGAGGGTTTAGTCTTGGCATGTGTTGTGTAACTTTTTGGCTTGTTTCTGCTCTCTGAGTAAGACCACCTTCTCTTCCCCTCTCTGGTTGGCACTTTCCATTTGCTTGTCTCTCCCACTGGGCCCAATTGGCGCTACCACAGACAGAAATGAAGAGAGAGAACAAAGTGTGTGGTTCTCTTCTTGCTCCTTTCACTACTCATTCTCTTTGCTTCTTTCATCACCACTCAATCCAAAATGACCCATGAACATGCAGCAACAGTCCGGAGTGTGAACAACAAGGCCTAGAGTCTCCAGGGAATGATAGTGCCCCCCCCCCAGTGGAGTGTGAGTCTCAGTAGGTCCCTGTCAATAGCCCTGAGCGAGAGTAATTTTGCAATTAAACCTCCCGACCTCTGCTTTTGCACTTAATTTTAATGTTTTAGATATCGATGATGATGATATTGCTTTGAAATTTGATATCATAAGTAGTCTAATAATAAGAAGGAAGAGGAGGAAGGGAAGGGGGAGAGTATCAACAACAACTACAGTAATAATAATAATAATAATAAAAAAATAAAAAAATAAATACTGTGTTAGCATCAGCAGAGCCAAGATTTAAAGAATGTGCTTCTCTTCAATCTCCACTTCCCCACAGTAGTTTACTGCACCTTTAAAATGACTCCCTAATACAGCACCTTGTGCAGCATTCAAAAATCTCAAAAGGGGACACAGCTACAAGCAAAAATGGGCAAAGCCCCATGTATGCAAGCACTTTAGGTATACAAAGGGGAATCTTTGGACTCCAAGAGCTTCTTTAAAGGAGTGGTTTATAGCATGCTTGTGACTGGCCACTCATGGATGTTCATTGGGTCATTTTGACAATGCCATGTGTCTCCTACGCTTGCCCCACACCAGTTCCCAGTTTTACGATTAAAAAAAATAAGCCATTGAAAACCTGACTCTTCTGAAATATGACAGCATTTGTCGGGATTTCCTGACATGTGCAGGAGAAGTTGCACTATAAAATATCCACCAGATGGCATTGTCCCATTGAACTGTATGGACCATGTAGTTGCTGCTCTCTTCCCCATGTAATTTCAGCTCATTTCGAAGGTGGAAGAAAAGCAGGAATCAGAGTAACAGTAAGGAAATGTGATTTCCCACTGTCTGAAAGTCCTCCAAATCATTATCATCTCCTCCTCCTCCCCCTCCCCCTCCTCCTCCTCCTCCATCATCCCTAGTTCCCACCCTGAATTATCTCTCCTTGCCTTTCTCTACTTCTAAAATCCTGGCTTCTGGATCTTTTCCTTCCCCCCCCCCACCTCAACGTTCTCAAGAGGTGTGTCTGATTGTACCTTTCCCTCACCCCACTCCTGCAATCATAGAAAATGCAACCATGGCATAAGAGAAAGATGATCATTTGCTTAAAAATGAAACAATTATTCCATTATAGTTCACCTCAAAGCATCCCAGTATGCTAATTTAAAGCCATATAGGCCAGCCTGCCATCCACTGAGTTAACAAAAGCTGCAGAGAAAAATGGAATTTGTACTTAGGAGGGTTCTTTTCTTTTTTCTTTTTTTTTTTAAGGGCAATCAGGGCTGAGTCAATACGCTGAAATAATTAAATACATACTTTACAAATGACATAAAAAGTTTCTAGCACAAATAGCGTTCCCTGCACAATTTCACCAAATCTCAAACAATATGCCACTGCATTATTTCGAGCTGAATACAAGATAACTGATGTGTATAAAGATTTGGCACTTGTTTTACTGAGTGAACAAAAGCAACTGGCTTTTTTCCCCTTCTGAGATGAGGCTGTTGCTTGCAAAAGCCAGTCCATTTCAAAATTATTCTCTTTTTTTCATGTAAATTCACTGGGAGAGATACAATAAGAAAGCAAAGAACCAAACTCCTTCATGTAATTGTCCCATCAATTGACAGATCTATTCTGGCTTCTCTTTATGTTGGTGTTCTACTGTGTCGAATGGAAAAGGGCTAAAGGCTAAACTCAATGTGATGTTTATTGTGGGAATGCAATCAATGTGCACATTTATGTTATGTAAGTAGCAGCTGTGGCCAAGCTATGAGCACCTTTGTTGGGGGTTGGAAGGGGGAGTTGACTGATTCTCTACCTGCCATGGTCCTGACAAAATCTTCTCTCTGAAGATTCTAGATGCACTTCAAAATAGCCTTCTATTGGTACCAATGGAAACTTTCTGTAAAATACAAATAGCAGCTTCAGAGGGGACATCTGTATCAATTCGTGGTAAAGAGAGAAAACCTTCCCCTCACTACACACTCTCCATGGTTTTGTGGCTGCCTAAAGCTTCTCTGTGGCTCTCATTTACATAACAAAAGTTTGCACTTTAATTGCATTAATACAATTAACATGCCCGGTTTTGCTTTAAGAAAAGCTCTACATTGGATAGTGAGACTTGGTAGACCCTGGAGCTATCCAGATGTCGTCTTTGCCCCACGGGTTATACGATGTAGCTGCAGATTCGCAGCCATTGCAGGGCAAAGAGATAATGCTTCACTTTAGAAAAGTTGGGGACTTACCCTGACTTTTTTCTTCACAGGTCTTCCACCAAATGACCACACTCCAGCACTGAGCTGGGGGGGCGGTTCAGGTGGATGGCAATAACTGATTAGTTGCTGGAAGCTGAAGAGGGTGAGGGCACAGGCTCTGGTACCCAGATGGCTGCCAGAAAACCCTGCGCTCCCTCCAGCAGTCTGTATTATGTGTCACCACCATACAGCAGTGAAACCGCAGAGTTTAGTAACAGAGTGGGACCAAAGCAGCGCCGTAAAGGCAGGCTGTCTGTTTCATCCCATGGGAAACCAAATTAGGGGTGTATGAGTTGGTTCCCCTGAGGATGTGCAAAATTTTATTTTCACTTTGTTAAACATTGGAACTTGTTCACACATGTGAACGTGAATGTATTTTTCAGGCGAAGCTTGTATATTCACAAGACAGAGATCACATTTGCAAAGTGCAGAGGGGTTTGTGTGATATGATCCTGAGTGGGGGGGGGGGCAACTAAGCAAGAGGCTTGCTGCCCCCCTGTGGCAGGTAAGTGTGGGTACCTGGAGCGAGTTATTCAGAGGCACCGTTGTGGTGATGGTAATACCTGAGGCTCCAAGTTTTGCAGTCCCAGCTGGTAAGATAAGGGTTACCCCTGAGGCCAACCTTCCTCACCCACTTGTAATTCTGTGGCCTGGTGTGTGTGTGGGGGGGTGAAACCGGAAGGCCTACATACCCCAAGAGGGCCAAGCCTGTGATGTAGTGAAATACAGGTGTCACCTTTCAGGCTGTGAATGTCTTGCCCGATTCAAACAACGGCCAGTATATTGGTCAAGAGAGGATGCCTGCTTATGCTTCCACCCCTTACAGATCGTAAATAAATGTGGCCCTATTTTAATTTCATACCTGTGTCTTGTCTCGTTATTTCCTGCCATTCATCTCCCACAAAGAGAGCTCCTTCAGATGGGGGGAAAAATCGCGTTTCCTTACCGTGGCTCTGCTTCCTGCATCTCTTCCGCTTCTGCAATGAACTGAAGAAGAATGCGGCTATCATGTGGCTTGTACAACCTCAATGTGGTTTAATGGAGCAGCACCCTCTAGTGGGCGTTTTATAGCACAATTTCTCCTGCACACGGCAGGGAATATCGATAATCCTGACATTTTTTCAGAAGAGTTGGATATTTTGAGGCTTTTTTAAAAAATTGCTAAAACTGGGAAATGGAGCAGGAGACACACAGGAGGATCACCGCATCGTCAAAATGACCGGCAAGCATCCATGAGTGGCCAAGCACAAGTGTGTTATAAAACACTCATTTAAAGAAGCTCAGATTATATAAAACTATTCAGGCTAGTGATGTCTTGAAGGTTTGTAATTTCTTGGTTTGGAATACAAAATATTTACCTTAAATACAAGGCAAAATATTCACCTTAAATGCAAGGGAAGTATACGTTGTCCAAAGTCTGGCATGCATTTTAATCTGACCTAAGAAGAACTCTTTGCTTCCAACCATTTACTTACCTGGTTGCAGCTATGGTGGCTGCTGATGCTTCAGGAAGAGAGAGGACGGGACATCTCTTTTCTTTTCCATCACCTCCTCATTTTCCTCTCTTGCTGTTGCTCAGGCAGAACTTTTCTGCATAGTGCCCCCAGGATACCTGGGAAATAAATCTTATTTATATTTAGCTAGAATGGGATGAGGGCCAAATGATCTATAGAGTCTCCCATAGGTTATTATAGATAGCTGATGAGCTACATCCGCCTCAGTGGATCACAACAACTTGTACAGGTCTGCATCAGTGAACCTTAGTGTGGCAGAGGGTCATTCCAGAAGTGGACTAATGGTAAAATTACAGCGTGATTTCATCCTCAGTTGTAAAATTGAGTATGAGTGCAGCCCATATTTTAACATGGGAAAATGGGAATGCAGCCTCAAGTGATACTAAGGAGAATGCATCAATTACACAGCTAATTAAAAAACAGGGGGAACAGACACCACTACTCACCCTTTCATGAGATAGGACAAACTCCCCCCCTGTCAAAATTGGCAGCAGAAAGTATTTTTCTCAGCTGTGGCAGCTCTAATATACACATGCTCTAGAGGTGAAGATATAAACTAAATTTGCAGTTGATGAGAATTTAATACCATGTTTAAATTGCAGCCTGTTCATCTGCATTTTTCCCCTTCTTTTTTTTTTTTCTGGCAACATCACATAATAACACCGAACTCAGGGTTCCCATGTGGATGTACTTTTAGGGCACTTTGTTGTGTGTTGAGGGCTCCTATGAAGAGGCCAAATCAAACTACTCCCTGGAAAGAAGTAGTGCTTATTAAGACCCCCTCTAAAAGGATTCGCTTTGGCGCCTGGCTGCCCGATTATGCGCATATTCACAGAAGCGCATTTACTCCTAATACCTCTGTACGAGAGGTGGCAAAGCGCATTACGGGACGACCGAAACACGCTTTAAACTTGTTGACATGCGGAGAATCACATGTTTACATGGCGGTAAGGCGGTTTAACTGCCGCCGCAAATTAAAACTCGCGGTTTAACGTGCATTTGATAATGCGCATAATTGGAAGTTTAAAGCGCCTCAGCTCCCAATTTGCGCTCCTCTCTTGTAGAGGTAAAAATTTTAATCAGCCTTGAAAGAGCTTTAAACCTCTCTTGTAAAGGCAGCCTAAGACAGTTTAATACCTAGCCCTCCCATTTTTCAGTTCCCTCCCTTTTAAGAGTCAGTCTTTAATGAGTTGTTTTGTCCCCCCACCATGCACAGACACACATTATTATTATTATTATTATTATTATTATTATTATTATTATTATTATTATTTCTGCAAGCCTTTTGGTTGCCCTAAACCTATTGATCCTTCCCTCTTGTGTTTTGGCTACATAAGGTTCTACAGCACTCAGATAATGAGTTCAATCTTAGTTTTTGGACAGAAGAGAATTTTGACCTCTGATTAGACTTCTGGGCAGAAATTATAGTGTGGATCCCTTTTAAGAATTTATTTCAGCTACCCATCAAAATCAATTGATGGATTACTTCTAGCTTATTCTCAGTTGAGCACAAATATTATGATGCAGAAGAGGCAATATTGGCAGAAATATTATGTCAGTAAACACACTGTGTTAAATACCTTTCTACCATCTGCCTTGGGCTCATATCCAGAATATGTGATGAACATGTTTGGCAGCAGTTAAGGTGGTTCAGTCAAAAGTGTGATGTAAATAACTGTATGTATATTTACTGCTCTCAAGAGCTAGCAATCTCTCACACCATGCTATATGTACGGAGGGCAGCATTGGTGTTGTACCTGTCAGAAAGGATTGCTTCTTTGGAGAAAACATTGGAACCATTAAAGCATCCTGAAAAGCATTCAATTTTATTGCAGCTGACTGCAGATGTTTAAATTTTGCCAAGTACTGAGATTCCAACATTACAGACTAGGATGACTCAGGATCAAATACTTGCCTAAGAACATAAGAAGAGCCATGCTGGATGAAACCAAGGGTACATAAAGTCTAGCATTCTGTTCACACAGTGGCCAACCAGCTGTTGACCAGGAACCCACAAACAGGACTCATGTTCTCCAGCAACTGGTGTTTATAGGCTTACTGTCTCTGCTACTGGAGGCAGCACATAGCTATCAGGACTAGTAGCCATTGATAGCCTTCTCCTCTAGGAATTAATCTAAGAGTTTTTTAGAGCCATCCAAATTGTGGCCATCACTGCGTCTTGTGATAGCAAATTCCATAGTTAAGCTATGGAACCCCTACTTTGTGCATTCTACCTGTACAATATATAGATCTAGAAACACACAAATATGAGGAATTTCAGCTTCTGAGGTCTGACAATGTAGATGAAGTGCTTGTAGTGACTTGACCAATAACATGCCCTGTCAATCTTGGCTGGATGGGAGGTTTGACCAGTGGGTATGGGGTGTTTGAGGGAGAAGTGCGTGCCATTCTTAGATGGGCAGGTAGTACATCCATGTCTAAAAAAAAGCCAACCCTGGACCCAGAAGTACATCATAACTACCAGTATCAAACACACCTTTTCTGAGTAAGGTTCTCAAGAGGGTAGCAGTGACTCTGCTCCAGACTCTCTTGGAGAAAACAGATTAACTAGACCCATTCCAAGTTGACTTCAGGCATGGGACAGAAGTAGATCTGGTCACCCTGATGGATGACTTTTATCAGGACAGAGACAAGGGATACAACCTGTTGATTCTCCTTGATCTCTTATCAGCTTTTAATTCCATTGACCATGCCATTCTTCTGGACTGTTTTTGCAGGTTAGAGGTGGGAGACACTGTATTGTAATGGTTCTGTTCCCACCTGCAGGGTTGGTGTAAGGGAATGACATTGGGTGACTTTATATTGGTCCCCTGGCATTTGAGTTGTGGTTACACAGGATTCAATCTTTTTAAGAAAGAGAAAAGAGCTTATTGGTAACTATGTTCCATGTTCTATGTTCTATGCATATGAAACACATATTCTATAATATATATAAGTGGCTGTGAAAATGCATATACATAAAAAAGGCATCTATATAAGAATAAGTTAGTGTAACGCTTATTACTAGGGATCTACTAGACCAAGTTTGCTTATTTTTTAAACCCGGTAAGCATGAGCATTCACTTCTCTCTCTCTCTCTCTCTCTCTCTCTCTCTCTCTCTCTCTCTCCTGCATTGGAATAATGATACTGTAAGTTCGATGCTCTGCCCCTCCACTCCACTCCCCTGCCCATCCTTTGTTAGAGAAAGCCAATGGGAGGTGCTGGAGAAGTTGATGCTCTTGCCAGCTTTTCTGTTGTCTGGGGCAACTCTGAAAGAATGCTCAAAGGGACCCAATACCCCCCCCCCACAAATCACCCAGCTTGCACAATCCTTGCCTTTAAGCTTTCCCTTCTCAGGCTGTGGACCAGGTGGGTGGCTTTGAATGCATTACACTAGCTAAGAACCTGCTTGAGGTGGGCTGCTATTCCTGTCATGATTATCCTTGCAAAAACCACTGTGGCATTTGACTTTTTGAGTGCCCGTACGGTGTCTCAGCATCCCTAGTTACCCAATACAATCTATGGTGCTAGAACCCCCCTGAAACCCTCCTTTGAGAATAGAACTAACCAGGATAGAACAAATGTTCTATTACAAAGCATCTGAAAGATCTAGGGGGAAATCTTGTAATAACCACAATAATTTCTCTCAATCTGCCTGGCTCCAAAAGTAAGTTTTGGCATAAATCAGGTGCCTTTGTGCATGTGAAAGCCCTCAAACAACTTCCTTTTTCATATATGAATGTAGCAACTTTGCAATACTTTGGGGGAGTCTACACCAGCCATTTATTCACAGTCATTAGTAATGGGGCACATGACATTCACCTGCTCCCACAGTGATCTCGGCTTCACCTCTCAGTTTTCCCGGAATATCCCTGACTGCTTTTGTTGCAGATTTTCTGGCTGTCTCGCTTCTATTCTAAAGAACATTTGTGGTGTACGCCCCCATTGTGAGGTTGTTGCTGGTGCCGGAGGTGTGTGGGAGCAGACCTGTCTGCCATTTTTGCTACATGTGTTGGATGGGTATCGGCATGTTGTACAGCCGAATGTGTGTGTGTTTAATACAAACATATCTCTGCGCAGGAGCACATATTCAATGGAGTTCCTATCCCCCCCATGTATTGCTGTGGGTCTGCGCTCGTGTGTATCCCACAGGAGTCAATGAAAAAAACTTTCTGCCCCACAGTTATCTGCCCTGCCCCACCCACTTCTACTGCTACACATGCAGAAGTGCCCTAACAGGGCACATGTGCTCCTGCAACGGCATTCCTGTAATTGCGGTAAAGATCAGTCATGTCTGCCCCGTGAGTACCGAACAGGGAAGTGGGGGAACATTTGGGAGCATCCTTCTTCCGGAGCAAAAGGGCTGCGGGTGTAGATAGATTCAATTTGTATGTATGTGTATGCATCTGATTTATCTAACATTTTAAAACAAATCTTAAAATAATCCAGATTTCTCCCAATATGTCATATTAATACCAAATCAAGACTCAAGTCTAACGTATCATCAAGGCAGCTGGAACAGGAGTCATGCTGTAGGCCATTTCTCATGACTGATGTTGAAACACCTCATGGTGACTCAACACAGTGGGCAGAAGAGCTCTGGGGCACGAAGGCTGGGAAGCCATGGGAGATTTTGCACTCCAGCACTCTGAAACTCAGCACACTGGAGCAATGGAAGAGGAAGAAGTGGAAAGCATTCCTCCTGTCCTCGCTGCTGATCCTGCCACCATTGCTGCTGGACATATAGGTAAAGGGAAGTAAAAAAAATGTTTGGGCAAGGCCTCATCTTCATGAGCACAGGAGGAGCATGCATTGTTGCCGTTCTCTGCAGTATGCTGACATTGGCTCCGCTCCATCATTGTTACATGGCAGAGCCACCCATCCATAAAACCTGGCTTTTCAGATCTGGAAATGACATATTTTCGGGTGGGGGTGGTGTAGTTCATTCTCTTCAAAGAAGAGAATTAACACGGTCCCTTTGCAACTCTATTGGGTTGGGACCGACAGGAAGAAACTTTGGAGACAATGAAAGTACTTTGACCCAAGGCAAAGAAGAACTTCAGGGATATTTTGTGTGCTGTTTCTTGATTGATTAGTTTTATGTTCTGATTTTTGCCCCCTGACTGGTTATGCATACTTAGTACTGATCTGTTGAAAATTCCCTTTACTTTTTTTAAAAAAAAAATTTTTGTTGGGTTTGATTTATTTTTTTATAAATTTTCTAAACTGCCCTAAGGGCCCTATTTGGGTAAAGGATGGTGAGGTGCTATAAAAATGATGGGGGGGGGAATACTTATATGGATATTTGATCTGCTTTTGCTGAAGTTTATACATAATCCTTAGAAAGCCGTATTTTATATGCATGCACTGAAATTGATATATTCAAATCTATATAGCTACATTTCTTCCTCTTTTTTGTTTTGTTTCTGCAATAAACATTAATGAACAAATTGATGGGGAGAGGGAGCTAAATGTATGGGTTGCTGTTTGTAGCAACAGACTCACGTTCGGGGATTTTAGGCTCTGGATTTAATGGTCTAAGATGGGAGCTATTTAGATTACTATATTACTTTAAAATGGCATAAGGCAGCCCTGTGCATTTGGGGGCTCTCCTGCTCATGTTGCTGGATAGGCCCCTGAACATCTGCTCCAGTGTCCTATCCTGATGATATCGCTGCTGAATGGAAGCCATACACCAGGTGTTTGGTGTTTTCTGTTGCCTTCCAGGAGTGCCACAATCTCCTGCTGCTTTCGGCACTTTCGGCACTCCAGGACTGGCCATGTACAAATTAAGTGACCCCAGTTTGAGTGGCAGCCATTCTTCCTGCATCCTCCCACCAGGTCTTTCAGAACAGTGGGCTTCTACTGCTAACAGCCACTTGAGAAAACGAAGTCACTTTCCTCAAGTGATTCTCCCGTAAACTACCCACAACCCTCACATGTTGTCCATTAGTGTGTAGCTGACACTGTAGTGTTATTTGTGTCACATCTGCTCTCAGGCATTCTTGCCTGAATAATAAATTTCACCCCCCCCAAAAAAAACATATGGTGCCTAAGAATTCTCCCTATAGTTCTCTCCAGTATGTCCCTTATCTCCTTACCATGTATTAGTCTCTTCAGACCAAGAATCGAGTACTTGGACAAATTATGTCTGATGCAAACATAAAATACAGAGTGGAGCAGCCAAACTGTTGACTATGGCTGGTTACAGGGCGCACACAACTCCCTTGTTACAACAGCTTCACTGGCTACCGGTTTGTTTCCAGGCAGAATGAAAAGTGCTAGTTATGACCTTTAAAGCTTGATTCATCTTGAGACCAGGCTACCTGAAAGAGCTCCTTCTCTCATATGAGGCTGCCCAGTTCTTAAGATCTTTGGGAGAGGCCCTTCTTTTGAGATTGTCTCATTACAGACACGTTTGATGGCAATTTGAAAGAGGGCCTCCTTAGTGGCTGCTCTCTGGCTGTGCAACTCCCTGCTGAAGGTGGCTAGGTTCGCTCCCTCTCTGCTCTCCTTCTTCCTGCAGGCAAAGGCAGCTTAAGCCAAGTGGGCCTTGGGTGTGTAAGTGAGTCTGTTAAGCTGGATGCTGTTTTAATCTGCTGTGGTGTTCTTAATTGTGTTTTTATGTATTTGCTAATTGTTTTTAATCAGTGGTGTTAAGCCGCCTTGAGTGCCATTTTTGGCAGAAAAGCAGGGTACAAATCAAGTTCATCCATCTATCAATCTATCAATCACAGGCTTCCTCTGGACCCAGGAAAGGCTAGAGCGGGGGGGGGGGGGGAGAGAAAGTTCTCATGGGGGCAGTCAACCCAATGGAACTCCACCAGGCTCTCAAGACCCAAGTGGGAAAGGTTTCGTTGAGCCCATAAATCAATGGTGTTTAATAATCTGGTCCTCTGGGGTGTCCCAATCCAGCTCTCTGAGACCCCCTCTACAAGAATTCGGTTTGACGCCTGGTTCTCCGATTATGCGCATCTTCTCAGAAGCGCTTTATGGTAAATGACTGTACGCAGGAGGTAATTGAGCGCACAACTAGTGGCCTTACCAGTTGTTTGAAATGCGCTTTAGAAGTAGTTAATGCGGAGAATCGCTTGTTCACATAGTCAAAATGCGCTTTAACGGACTGCAGTAAAATAAAACTCGCTATTTAATGCGCATTTGATAATGCACATAATCGGATAGATAATGCGCCTCAACTCCTGATTTGCGCTCCGCTCATGTAGAGGTAAAAAATTTAATGAGACTTGAAAGAGCTTTAAACCTCTTATGTAGAGGCAGCCTGAGATTCCTCAGTAGGCCCTCTTCACCAGGCCCCACTCCTTTTCTCCCAAACATCAATGGTTTAGTAGTTTCCTTGCTTTTCTGCAGTCCCTCCTCTTTTTAAAAGGTTGAGCTTTAAGCTAAAATATGCTGCTATTTTAGGTATTTGTGCCTCCTGTCCCTTTTGCCTTTACCCCCCCCCCCCTTACTAGAATGGAGTCCCACCCCATCTCATAGCTTCTCTGCAACTGGTACTATTCACTCCCTGGGCTAAAAAAGATCCTATATCCCAGCTAGATGGACTTACCTGAGAGGAATTCCCATTAAACTGATGGCTTTGTACATTTTATACAGCTGGAAATGGAGAGTGGAAAGTATTACAAGGTGGATTGACATGGGAGTGGCCACATTTTGCAAAGTTTTTGATGGTTCAAAGAGGAACAAAATATGTCTTTGAATATAATGTTTGGCTTTGAGAATGCGGGAGTAGACAGTGAAGAAGGAATGATTTTGTTTTTACGATTTCAAGAGATTTTATTTCAAAGAGAAAACAAACTTTTAATCTCTCACTGGAAATGTGTTTAGCCTAAGTAAGAAGAATTCAGATGTGACGTGTGACCTTAGCAACATTGATTTGCATACTCATGTAGGGAGCGATAACCTTGAACTTGGTCCTGTTGGCAAGGTACTGACACTGAAAGAGGTCTTCAGAAGTCAAATTCATTGATGTGTTTCGCTGCTTTGAGATGTGTTGAATGAAGGCGCCATACGAGTTCAACCACTGGAACAAGAGATAGCAATATGAATATTTGTAATGTTAATGTTTTAATCAGGTTTACTATATTTTAAACCCACAAGGACAGAGTTAATTTATTCTAACTATAGAAGTTTGTGCTTTATCACAGTTTCTGTTAAATTATGGGTACCAACAGAGATAATTTTATTTAGAATGCAGCTGTCATTCTAGAACAATCATATTTTTATGAGATCCTTAACTGCTATTCTGTATTTTTCTCAGCATTGTTTTGCAAAGCTTATATGCATTTCTTTCATTTTTAAAAAAAGTCACCTTGTTTCTTAAAGTGAAAAAGTGTCATCTCTGTGCTATCAGTCACTGTGCAGTGTTAAGCAAGCTGATTTTATGCGCTGGAGAAAACCCATGGCTCATAAACTAGCTGAGGTGAGTGAATTATGACAGTCTTTCAACTACATTAATGAAATTCCTAAAACATCAGCATGGTACATTAGTCTCCCTAACATTTAGCTTTATTAAACACACAGATCAATGAGAGGCTGTCTTGTGTGTCAATTGTTCGACTCTTTCCACACAGAATTAATGCTTTTATGACAGAAGGTTCAGTAAACATACAACATAAAAGGCCATTGGAAGACATGGTGCTGGCATCAGAAAAAGCCAGGATTTTGAACCAGGAATCTCTAAACAAAAGCAAAACTCCAAAGCCTGCCCCAAGACAAGTGGGCTCATCTACACCTAAGGGTATAGGGGAGGGAGGGGGAGGATTGTGGACTTACCTGCTTCTGCGATCCTCCCCCAACATCTATACACCCGTGTGACATCCTGGGAGGAAAGAGGGATAATTAATTTTTAAAATATTTTTTTTACTGAAGAGGGGCCAGTCACTCAATTGCGATACTTGGGAAAAGCGCATTTTTTTAAAAAAAAAATAACAATCCCTGGTGAACCCCAACCCCACCACCACCATCGCAGGGATGGCACGTTCTCATTCAAATTGATAGAAAAGAAATTGTTTACAAAAAGACATTCAAATTCGTTGTACAATCATCTCTCTAACAGCCTGTAGCCTCCTTGGCTTCCTACCCTTTCTGCCCAGGGGAAGACATCCTGAATTAATTCCTTCCACAGGACCTTTTCAGATCCAGAAGTGCAGGTAGCCTGGGAGACTGTAGAGCAATGGTGAGATGTGTCACAGAAAGTAAAATATAGACAGTGCTCTCAGCCACCTCACAGTGATTAAGTAAGGTCAAAAACAACCACCAACACACATTTAAAAATATATAAAATGCTCTGAGAATGAACAGAAAAATGGAATCCTCTTTCATGGAGGGGGAAAAAAACATCCAGAAAATTCCAGAGATTTTTCTTTTCTTAGCTTCTAGAAATAGAAGGACACTGTTCAGAATTTTCTGCACATTTACTTCACCGTTATTTTTTGTGGTGGCTGCATTCCCTTCCCTCAACGTCCTGGAGTGATGCTAGGTACATGGGGGACTGTGGAGGATGCAAAATGGGGGCCTGGCTGTCAACACAGTTGATGCTGTTACTACTTGCATTGGCAGTACAAAAAACAAACAAACACCCAAAACCCTTCGGAAAAAAAAAGAAAGAAGCTGTTCTGCAACCCTTGTCAAAGGTGATGCCAACCTGCGAGGAAATTGTTGGAGACGTTTTCCTCCCACTGAAGAAATTTGGTGTCATTGTCTTCCCAATTTCTCAACCCAGAAATAGGGTGGAGAATTTTGAGAAGCCACTTGCGTACAGCTCTAATCAGGACTGCAAAATGGGAGGGAGGTCGTTTAACCCTTTCCTTCAAGATGAAAATTGTCCTCACAGACATTTGTGTCTGGGAATGGGAGCTCCCCAGCCAACAATAAAGGATGGAAGCAGAGCTGCTATACTACGTGCAGATGGAAGCAGAAAAGAAACTAGTGAATGCTGCTAATTCCACACCTTTCTCCCCCTCCCACAGATGGAGGACGTAGTGGCTCATATTTGTTATGGTAAGCCCTCCCTACACCTGAAAACATAAAGGGAGGGGAAGATTAAGGGAGGCACGGCAGTGCCTCCCTTGTTAAGGGCGGTCAGTAAAAAACACGTTCCACCATGTTAAAGTGATAATTGGGGAGGGGTCATTCTAACAGCCATAAAATCGAAAATGTTTCACCAATCTCTCTGAAATTTACAGGTGCCAGAAAGAAATGTTTGTTTTACATTACCTGAAAATTTCAAGAAGATTGGTGAAAGACTGAGGGAAGGAGAGCAGTTTAAAGTAAAAAGATTAAAGAATCCCCTGAATCCGAAACTGAAAATTGAACTCAGGGGTTGCGACCATTTTTGCACAGCTCCCCTTACCTTCAGGGAGCCTTATTAATTAATCCAATGGCAGGGTCTACTTCCTCCCGTTCTAGTGTAGGTGGAACTGCTTTTCTTTTTTAAAAATTCGCTTAAGTGGATTTTATTAAATTTAAACTGTGCCTCTTTAAGAAATCCGGTGACTATTTTGATTATGGCACACGTTCAGTAGAGTCTCTCCCCCCCTCCCTCCTGCATCAGCTACAATGGCTGCTTCCTCTAGCAAAGACAGTGCTGTAGTCTCTTCTCAGAAGTAAGTTCCATTGACTGAATGCAATGGTCTTACTCCCAGGTAAGTGTGTAGAAGATTGTAGCCTTTATTTAAAAAAAAAACACAGTCTGGAACCTTGGAAGGTGGAGAGGGAGAGATGTGAGTGAGAATTCCCTCTCCTTTACAATACTATAACTCTACAATTAACAACTTACTTGCATGCTTTGCATGTGTGTATGTTCATTTGATTATGGCTGCTGATCATTAATTTTCATATCAATTCAATCCAAGGCATGTCTACTCAGAAGTTAGTTCCACTGAGTGCAATGAGTGTCATTCCCATTGCACTAGCTTGAAGGGGTGTGTGGATTTGGTTGTACTTCTCTTTGAGAGCTCTGTGTATTTAGGGACCAAGGCTTTTTGTAAAAGAAGAGGTTAAGCTCCCCCCTGTTTTTCTTCTTTTTAAAAAAAATCCATGTATTTGATTTTTAAAGAATTTTTATTCCTTCATTGTTATTATAATTAATAATAATAATAATAATAATAATAATTAATAGAAGTAGTAATACGTTTATTAATGTTACATTTATATCCTGCCTTTTTTTCCTCTTGCAAGGAACCTAAGGTGGCTTACATAATCCTCCTCCATTTTATCAGCACAACAACCCTGTAGGGTAGAAGAGTCAGTGACATTCTGAATTCTCTTAGCTTTTCTAATATTTTTTGATCAGGTTGAACAAAACTATTGTGTATTGTTATCTCCAGTACCAACATCTTTGACAGGCTTAATATAGGATTCATTGACCACAGGCTATTTTTAGAGCAAAAAAATAAAAATAAAAATCCAAACTTGGATAGATTAAAATTAAATTGAGCAATATTTCTAAACACTCACATGGCTATTCTTTGTACTGGGTTAGATGTAGTGATATAAGAGGATGTTCAGACTCCATTTAGTTGATCAGTTGCAAAGAAGCTTCTCTAGTAAGGAGGAAGGGGAAAGCCCTAGACTGATCATTCTTTCAAGTGCCATATCTCCCCCCACAAAAACCCATGAGGTAGGTTAGGCTAAGAGTCTATGACTGACTCAAAACCATCCAGTGAGTTTCTTCTGCTGCTCACTTTCACAGAAATGTAAAACAAATGTTTGGTAATGTTTGGGTGTATGGCATGTGCTACTTTTACCCTCACAACAACCCTGTAAAATAGATTAGGCTGGAAATTTAGGCCTGGCCCACTATCTATGTCTGTGTGCCTACCTCTTTCATATGTACACACAGAAAGGCATCCTTAGGTTTGTTCTTTACTTACTACATACCGTAAACTATGTATGAATAGAGAAGTCTGTCACAAATGATGCAACGCACTCACTTTTTGCACTTCCTAATACATTTGTTTCCCAACTTACTGCTAATACAGTCATGAATCTGAAACTAAAATATGTTATTTTTACTATAGTAAGATTAAAGAATCCACATACATCAAGTGCAAATCAGAGAACCTACTATTTTTATATTAGTCTTCAAGAATTAGGATTCTTTTCCTAATTATGCCTTCCACAGAGGTTGCCTTTTTCACAGCAGCCGGATCAACATTTTCATCAAGCTGTCCACCTCCCCTGCTCCAAACTCTTTCTTGGTCAGTCACCGCTAATTAGCTCAGATCCTGTTAGTGTATATGTGAAATTGTGATCCCCCAATGTGCATCACTTTACACTTGCTTACATTGAACAGCATTTGCCCTTTTCATGGCCATTCTCTCGGTATGCAGAGATCTTTATGGAGCTCCTCACAATCCTCCATTGTTTTAGCAAGACTAAATAATTTGGTATCATCACCAAACGTGGCTATGTCACTGCTCACTTCCACCCTCATTCTAATATTATGAGAAAGGGAGAAACTGCCTCCCTATCCACTTTCTTCACAACATGCATATAGGAGCGAGCAGTGAGATGGCCAAATTTGCTGCTGACCTCAAAATATTTAGGGTTTTTAAAATGAAGTGAGATTACCAAGAGCTCCAAAAGAATCTCTCCATAGTGTGAAAATGGGCATCAAAATGGCAACAACAGTTCTACGTAAGCATTTGTAAAGTGATGCACACTGGAGCAAAGCATCCCAACATCACATATACACTGATGGGATCTGAGCCTGCAGTGACTAAACAAGAAAAAAAAAACTTGGGAATGTGGTTGACAGTTCAGTGAGAATGTCAACCCAGAGTGTGGCAGCTGTAAAGACAGCAAACTCCATGTTAGGCATTATAAGAAAAGTAATTGAGAATAAAACTGCCAGTCTCATACTGCCTTTATACAAATCTATGGTGTGACCACACTTAGAATACTGTGTACAGTTCTGGTTAACTATAAAATTTAGTATCACAAGATGTAGTGCTGGCCACCATTTTGGATGGCTTGTCCTCCTTTCCATGTGGTCACCTTATAACATGACACTATTCCCCCTTCTGAAGAGGTCTGGACCTCAGACTACTAAAGACAAAGTGGCAGACCATAATAACAGTGTCATATGCCCATTGCTTTATGAGGCTTCTGCAGGCTACCAAACAGAGAACTATCAGGCCATAAAGTTGCTTAAATGGGTCTGCCAGAAACCTGACCTCACCATTCCTGTTAGGTTCAAGTCCTACAGCAAATGCTCTCAGCTGAACTTGATGGAATCCCATCCTTCATCCCTTGGTTTAATTTACTGACCTCCCCTGGCTGGGCCTTGCAGGGAACAATAGGGTAGACAGAGCAGGCATGCATAGCACGCGCAGAGTGCTGAGAGTGGCAAATCTAAAAGCAAATACGTTGCTTTTAAAGGACCAAGGAAATTCAATGGGTCTTTTAAGTAAATATCTGTGGATGGAAATGCAGCCCATGCAGGCTTGAAACTTGACCACAAACATGATCACAATCTGCTACTTTCAGATGCAAACAGGAAGAAAAAGCATGTAGCATAAAATGAGCTAAAATAATTAATATAGTAAACTGTAACTTATTCTAATTTAGGATATTTTCCTGTATCATCTTGTGTGCTTCCAGAATTAATCAGGGAGTTTTTAGTCCAGTAGAATTTTTTTTCAGGTTCTCTCCAAATACAGACACAAAACATGAAATGCTTCTTTTCATGAGTCAGTCATAGAAAGCTTTTATTTCTGGACATTGGCTATTGAAAAATTCAAATGAGACCCCTCAGATTTCAAGTGAGACAGCATAACTTCTGGAGTTCATTTATTATTTTGAAAAGTGGGTGCAACACATATCACTAGCTTTGATTTTATATTGGATGTCAAAATGGTGTAACGTCCTAGCTGATGCTGGCTGCTTGTCAACTGTATAATATCCAGTCATCCATTACACAAAGCCATGAAATTCATTAAACAAAAAACCTACGGTTTACAAAAACAACGTTAAGGCTCCACAGTTTCCAACCAAGCACCAAAAAGCAGGGAAATTGGGAGTTAAGGCTCCCAAGCCTTAACGCCACATCCTCCCTAAGGAGGCAGAAAGTGCAAGTGAAATTCTCATTCTCCCAAAGCAGATAAACCATGAGGACAGGATGGAAAATATGATATGCAGAGGTGACTGTGGGGGTGTGGAAAACTGATCACGAACAACTTAGGGCCACCTACTTCTCTTTTTTTGTTTAGAGCAGCCCTTCCCCAACCTGGTGCCCTCCAAAGGTGTTGGACTACAACTCCCATCATTGCAAGTCTGTATGTCCCATGGTCAGGAATGCTGGGACTTGTCATCTCAAACACCTGGAGGGCAACAAGATGGGGAATGCTGTTCCATATCCTTACCAAATACAGGGTCTCAAACACATCTCTCAAACACATCTCGCATATAGCAGCACGCTTGATAACAAAAGGGGAACTATTCATTACAGATCTAGAACCAGAGCACTTCCAACTTTTGATCAATTTCCTGCCCTTCAAAGAACCAATGTTTTTTTTTCTTAAAAATGTATTTAAACAAAATATACTGTTCATTCCCCACAATCCCTCCACAATACATGATCTCATCAAAGCGACAGAGGAGCAGAAGAGGTTTAGTTTGGCTGTCTTGAACACCTTTCAGATGAGATTAGTTTGCAATCCTATACCTCTTGGGAGTAAGTCCTAGTGAATTCAGTGGCACTGGCTTCTGAGAAGACAAGTATAGGAGTCAACCTTCTCCAGCTTGGTGCTCTCCAGATGTGTTGCACTTTAACTCTTATGTTATGTGTTATGGGGAAGACAAAAATCATTTCATACTTAATTTTAAAATAATACTGATGCATGAAAGTATTAGGTGGTAGCTCTGCCTTTGATCTCACACTGCTGAACAAGAGAAATCCTTTATCTGATATTCAAGAAACAGACATCCTATGCCATGTGTTGAAAACTAATGTTGACGTCTTAAGGTCTATCCGGATTACCGTAGGTATTCAAGATTCATTCATTGTTGTTTCATTTGGTTTATACAGTATATTTAAAATGATGCAGCTCTTTTGTAGTTCCTTGATTGATCACAATGCTGGAAAACATCATACTTTAGTACATATGTGGGCAGAAAATAGAACTATCCTGATGTTTTGGACATCAACTCGCGGCATTCCTGACAACTGCCCATGCTGATAGGGGCTTTTACAAGTTGAATTCCAAAACATCTGGAGATCTACATTCTGCCTTCCCTTCTTCTTGAACAACATCCGCCAACCTGGTGCTTGTCAGATGTGTTGGGTTGCAACTCTCAACATAAGGAGATGCTCTAAGAAATGAGAAGTAGCTGGTCCTAAGTTGTTCATCATCATTTCCCACAACCCCACAGTCACCTCTGCATATCAAATTGCATATCTAGATTTTTGAGATGACAAGTTCCAGCATTCCCGACCATAGGACATACTGACTTGCAATGATGGGAGTTGTAGTCCAACACCTTTGGAGGGCACCAGGTTGGGGAAGGGCTGCTCTAACCAAAAAAAGAGAAGTAGGTGGCCCTAAGTTGTTCGTGATCAGTTTTCCACAACCCCACAGTCACCTCTGCATATCATATTCTCCACCCTGTCCTCATGGTTTATCTGTTTTGGGAGAATGAGAATTTCACTTGCACTTTTTGCCTCCTTAGGGAGGATGTGGCATTAAGACTTGGGAGCCTTACCTCCCAATTTCCCTGCTTTTTGGTGCTTGGTTGGAAACTGTGGAGACTTAACGTTGTTTTTGTAAACTGTAGGTTTTTTGTTTAATGAATGTAATATCTAGCCTGAGAAATCTCAAAAAATGCCCCTCATTTCACAAAAGATTAATGGCCCTGCAAAAGTGAATGGGCTTTTTTTTTGGCCCAAAACGTACACATTTTGAAAAACCCTGCCTTAGTTTTCTGTTTCCATGTTTATTAAGCAGCAGTCCTATCTTTCCCAGGCTTGCTATATGGGCCTGGAGATGTTGCACTGATTGCAAACCCTGCCCCTGATTCTCACCTTGGAATGGCCATTGTGTCTAGAAGGAGATCATTGACATATTTCCATATCTGCCTGGGCCCATTCGGACATGCTTGGTGGGTTTTCACCCCAAGGCTGCTTTGATGACAAAGGGGTTGCAAGTCTGACCCCCCCCATGCAACCTTTGTCCTTTCCCCCCTGCTGTGGTAATGGCAGCTGCAGTGGGGCAAAATAATCAATTTCAACAAGGCTAGGGAAATTCCCCAAGGTTTGGGAGAATATATACAATTTCCCCAGCCTTGGGGAAATTGCATTAGTCCCCCCCTGCTGATGGGGGTCTTAACAGGGCTTTTAAGCCCTTATCAGCAGTGTGGGGGGAGGAAAAGTTTTTTTCCCTTCTATTGTAATGGTGGGCGACATTAGAGTAGAAGAGGGGAAACTGTTCTCTTCCTCCCACCCCCCAGTGCCCAAAGGGGCCTGAAAGGGCCTCTTAACACTTGCTTTAAGAGGTCCTTTCAGGCCCCAATGGGTGCAGGGGGGTGAGAAAGTGTGTTTTCTGGGCCTCTACAATGTGTATAGATTCCCCTGACTACACCACTAATGTGGCTGGGGGGGGGGGTTCTGCTCACTTTCCAGAGGCTCAAAAAGTGCACTTTCCCATGCCCCTCCCCCCTACTACACCAATTGTGGGCTGAATGGGCCTCTTAATGCAAAGACTGAGGCCCTTTCAGGCCCCAATGGCAAGGGGAGGAGGGAGGGAAAGTGCATTTTCCAGGACCCCAGACTGTGAGCAAAGCTGAGTACTTGGCCGATCCAGCCGGCCGGAACAGAGCAAGCTCGGCAGCACTCGGTGAACTCACTGGGCAGGCGCCCCATGAGTTCGACAATGCCTAATTTCTATGGTGGTTCACAGTTGTTGTGCTCTTCACAAGTATGGCTGAGCTGAATTATTTTCTCCAGCAAAAATTGTGCTGGAAGGGGACTGTTTCCCAAAAGATGCGAAATCTCTCTCTCTCTCTCTCTCTCTCTCTCTCTCTCTCTCTCTCTCTCTTTCTCTCTGCTTGTTAGCTGCTGTTCAAAGCCCCAATTTGCTATTGCTCCAGTGCCTTCTTTTGTATTAAAATACCTGAAACGTTTGTCTACGCATACAAATGTAGTGGTCTGCATCCTTATACTTGTACACTTTTACATGTGGGTACATATTGAGAGAAGGGCTCATAGAGCACATGGTTTGCACACAGTTCCATCTGCCAGCTTTTCCAGATAGGGCTGAGAAAGGACCCTTTCTGAAATCCTGAAGAGCTGCTATCAATCTGTATAACAAAAAAGAGCTAGATGGACAAATAATCAGTCATGGTATAGGGCAGCATCCTATGATTCGGGGTGCAGCCTCCCTCTATCCACCAGTCCATGCATTCATACTTTGTACCGAGAAGAGCCGAAATGAGGCTGCACTAAAACTGGCGCTTCCATTTACCTAAACTTTTAATTATACAGAAGTTTGATATTTTAAGGCCATTCATCTAGATATAAATTGTATAGAAATCAAATGGTTTGATAACAAATGAGTGTAAACTCTCCTGAAATAGTCATAGGTCTGTTAGTTTTGCCTGCCAGTCTTTCATTTAAAATATATATCGCCTCCTACCCCCTACAGCTCATTATATTATGGCCTCAGGATTTGGCAGGATTTATCTGATGCAATTGGATTGCAAATGAGAACATTTTCAGATGCACCATTAATTTTATTAGGAGACTGCTGTGCCAGAATATAGTTTAATAATATGGGGAGGATTCCCCCCCCCCAAAAAAAATAGGGTGCATGATTTTGTGCTGAATACTAGGGATGTGCACTGGATCGGACCCGATCCATGATCCAAGTCCGGTCCAGTGGGAAATCGGATAAATTATCCAATTTCCGATCTGACAGCTGGATTGGCCGATCCAATCCGAACCGGTCCGAAAAGGCTCCGAACCTGTTCGGCGGATCGGCGGATCGGCGGGCGCCCACTGGCGCCCACCGCTGCTTTCATTGGCCGGCGCCAGCGGGCGCCCGCCGATGAAAGTGGACAGCGGGGGGGGAGGAGGGGGGCGCTTACCTTCCCGGCCCGTCCGCTCCCGTCCGGCGCCGGCGGCTACTACCAGCGGGCTCCGCGGCCTACTCCAGGGTGGCGCGCCGGGTGATGTCATCACCCGGCGCGCTACTCTACAGCAGGCTGCGGAGCCCGCTGGTAGTAGCCGCCGGCGCCGGACGGGAGCGGACGAGCTGGGAAGGTAAGCAGGGGGCGCGTGGAGGGGAGGAGGGGGCCCCTTACCTTTCCGGCCCGTCCGCTCCCGTCCGGCGCCGGCGGCTACTACCAGCGGGCTCCGCGGCCTGCTCCAGGGTGGCGCGCCGGGTGATCACCTGGCGCGCTACTCTAGAGCAAGCCGCAAAGCCGGCTGGCGGTAGCCGCCGGCGCCGGACGGGAGCGAATGACCCTAACAGGTAAGCAGTGGCGGGGAAGGGGGCGTACCCCCCCCGGAGCCGTCCACTTCTATCCGCGGGCGCCCACGGGCGCCCGCGGATGGAAGCGGACGGCCCCAGGGGGGGTAGGGAGCGCGGGGGAGGGGGCTTACCTGCCGGGGCCGTCCACAGTGGACGGCCCTGGGGGGGAGGGAGTTAGGCCCCCCCTCACCCACCCGCCGCCATTTTTTCCTCATAGACTTGCATTGCAATGCAAGTCTATGGGGGGAAAAATGGCGGCCAATCCAAAAATTTCCGATTTTTGGATCGGGATCAGACTCGTTCCGGTCTGGGGGGCCTCTGATTTTGTCCGAACCGATCCATGACAAAATTGGAGGTCCCGATCCGGGTCCCGATCCGATCCGGGGGGTCCGTGCACATCCCTACTGAATACATTCCATAGGATTGACTTGAATCTTTAATCTCCAACACTTCTCCATGAAGAGGAAAGAGAAAATTCTCTTTGCTGTTCAAGCATGTTGGGGGGCATTAAATAATTACCTGTTTTCCATTCTGAACATGCCTAATTCTGGGCTACCTTATAGGTGCTTGTTTGGATAGCAAACAACTTTTTAAAAAAACCTTATGCTTTGCAAAATTGAGATAAGTTATTCCTTTGAATGGATTTGCTTTACATGCATTATTGTATTTAAATTCAGCTATAACTAGATCTGCATTGCATTCTGCTCTTCTGTACAAGCAGTGCATTCAGGTGAGCTTGGCACATAAGTGTTTGTTGTTCCTCATGAATGAAACATTTAAAAATCATACATGCCAAATAAAAAATATGTGTCTGCTGTTCTGCGGCGTCCCATATTGAGAAAGGTATTTAGTGTTGGAATGGTGATGGCAGGAGATCACACTAATAGGCCTTGTCTATATGCCCTATTTACTCCATGGTGGCTGCATGGTAGTGCTGCTTCGGTTATATGATGCAGCCGCCAACTCACAGTGATCACGGGGCATTTCCCTGAAGCTGTGTATTAAAAAAGTCACTGACTTTTATGCGACTTTTCCATGTGTTGTGAGATCACCACCGACCTTCTCCCCGTGTGTCTTTGGGTTCACTCAACGGGTGGATCACAGCCACTGATTGGTCACCAGAAGTGCAGGGCAAAGGACAGAGGTCAAGCTTGACAAGCTGGTTGGCCGTCAGAAAGCCCATGCTCCCTCCTGCCGTGGGGACTTTCCACCCTACCCTGCAGATGTGATAACACAGGGTTTTACCAGGAAGGAGTGACAAAGCAGTGCCATGGAAACACCCCCATAGACATTTGAGCAAAGGCTTAATTTGTTCTTAGAGTGTCAGAGATATAGCAAGAGTCATCCAAGGTGCAAAGCTAATAATCTCCCCTGGATAACACTGCCTATTAACAAGGCTGAACCAGTGTGGTGTAGTGGCTAGAGTGTTGGATTGGGAATTGGGAGACCCAGGTTCTAGTCCCCACTTGGTTATGGAAGCTCATTGGGTCACTTTGGGCCAGTCACGGACTCTCAGCCCAAACTCCCTCACAGGGTTGTTGTTGTCAGGATAAAATGGAGAGGAGGAGGATTATGTATGCTGCCTTGGATTCCTTTGATGAAAAAAGGCAGGATATAAATATAATATATGTAAGATTTTGCTACTTGAACCAGAGCTTTATTTTGTACAGAACAAGTTCAGTTCTCACGTCTCTGAGTTTGTTTGTTTTTGCTGCCAAGTAAATTTTGCTTTGCCAAGCCTTCACTTCATGGACTGTTATTCAGCCACTCTTGCTAACATTTGGTTCCCTGAAGTTCAGTCCATGATCACAAATGCTTTCGGGGCCTGAACCATGAGTCTTGAACTTTGCAGAGGAGTTTGTAGTAGACAATTTCCCATGTTATTTACTGTACTGGTTATGAGGAAGCTCATAAGTTAAGACCAATTCTGGAGGGAAACCATGTCAGACAAAGCAAAACCAATAAAGAGTTGAATGGCACCTTGCCACAATAACAGTACAATTCTATGCATGTGTATTCAGAACTCCAATGGAATTCAAAGGGCCTTACTCCCAGGTAAGAACATATGCATGATAGCTTTTTAGCAAAATTAACATTACACCTTAATCTGCAAGTCCTTAAGCTAACACTAACAATTAGAATTTAAGAATCTGCCTCTTAATAGCAAATTGGGAAACGCTGCTAGAAGACAGGGTGGATAGAATTATTATTCATTAAACAAAAAACCTACGGTTTACAAAAACAACATTAAGGCTCTACAGTTTCCAACCAAGCACCAAAAAGCAGGGAAATTGGGAGTTAAGGCTCACAAGCCTTAACACCACATCCTCTCTAAGGAGGCAGAAAGTGCAAGTGAAATTCTCATTCTCCCAAAGCAGATAAACCATGAGGACAGGGTGGAGAATATGATATGCAGAGGTGACTGTGGGGTTGTGGAAAACTGATCACGAACAACTTAGGGCCACCTACTTCTCTTTTTTTTGTTTAGAGCAGCCCTTCCCCAACCTGGAGCCCTCCAAAGGTGTTGGATTTCAACTCCCATCATTGCAAGTCAGTATGTCCCATGCTTTGGGAGAATGAGAATTTCACTTGCACTTTCTGCCTCCTTAGGGAGGATGTGGCGTTAAGGCTTGGGAGCCTTAACTCCCAATTTCCCTGCTTTTTGGTGCTTGGTTGGAAACTGTAGAGCCTTAATGTTGTCTTTGTAAACCGTAGATTTTTTGTTAGCTGGGATGTTACATCATGTTGACATCCAATATAAATTCAAAGCTAGTGTTATGTGTTGCACCAACTTTTCAAAATAATAAATGAGCCCCAGAAGTTCTGCTCTCTCACATGAAATCTGAGAGGTCTTATTTGAACTTTTCAATAGCCAGTGTCCAGAAAAAAAGCTTTTTATGACTGCCTAATAAAAAGGAAGCATTTCAAATTTTGTGTCTGTATTTGGAGACAACTTGAAAAAAATGTTCTACTGGAATTAAATACCCCTGATTAATTCTGGAAGTGCACAAGATGATACAGGAAAATATCCTATATTAGAATAAGTTACAGTTTATTAAGTTAATTATTATAGCTCATTTTATGCTACATGCTTTTTCTGCCTGTTTGCATCTTAATGTAGCAGATTGTGATCAGCTTTGTGGTCAAGTTTCAATCTTGCACAGGTTGCATTTCCATCCCTAGATATTAACTCAAAAGTAAGACCCATTGAAAGGGAGACTTTCAGTGGTTGCTTAGCATCTCCTAGCTGGGTGATGCCCCCTGCATTCCAGAGGGCATGACTGAGAGCCATCTGATGTCCACTGGCCACCCAGAGTGGCAGTCACAAGTGTAATGGGGAGGAAGTCAAGAGGGAACAGATGTTAACCGTGAGTGTGACAAGGTAGTATCCTAGCTGATTCTTTATCATTTTGGGTGCTATTGTTATTAGGGATGTGTATCGTATTGTTAAAATGTACGATAACTGTACAATAAGGTCGTTATCGTGCATGTGTTTAACGATGACGATACGATAGAAAAACCTACGATAATCATCAGAGACGATAATTTTTGGGCGATTTTATCGTTTTATCGGACTGCCAAATAAATATCCCTATAACTTCTGTATTTTAAAAGTTAGAGGCTTGAAACTTGGTCACAGTGCTTATAGGATGTGCCTAAGTATATGTATTACATTTGAGATCGATCCCTCTAACCCTCGATTTTATATGAATTTTTTAAAGATCGTTTCTGTTCTGACAGGTCTGAATGAACACACGTGGTGAGCTGTCATTCTGATCTGTCAGAACTGAAACGATCTTCAATAAATTCATATAAAATCAAGGGTTGGAGAGACCGATCTCAATTTTCATATACATATTTAGGCATACCCCATAAGCACTGTGACCAAGTTTCAACCCTCTAACTTTTAAAATATAGAAGTTATAGGCATTTTTTCTTTAAAAATAGGGCTGCAAAAAATATCAACTTTTCATGATAATTATCATGAAGACAATACGGTTCACCCACGGTATGAATGAAGATGATAATTTTTTTGGTCTGAAATGACGATAATGATAAACGACAATATTTTTTGGCGTGCACACCCCTAATTGTTATGCTGCCCAGCACATGATAAGACACAAAGTGGAGGTGGTTGGTGGGTTTTAACTCATCCTGGGCAGCACAAATACAGACAGACTTTGAAGGGTTGGATCCAGGTTTAAACTGGATCAATGGTGCTGATGGAAATGGACTTCCCTACCCCCTCCTTCCCAAGGCAGCCCATCCTCCTGCCCCCTGAAAATGCTTTAAAGAGGATCAGGAAACCTTGCTGAATGGGGTGAGCTGGGAGGGGGGAATCTCTCAAATTCAGGTGGAGGAAGCTTTTGCAAGCAGAATCCTTCCTCTTTCAGAAGGCCCCTTTTTGTGGAAGGCTCATCCTGGATCCAACCCCAAATCTTGGGCTGGCCCTTATACTGTGGCCCCGACATGCTCTGTACACTACCCAGCATTGCTAATGTCTGAAAAGAGTGCTAACGATCCAGTTTAAAAACACCAACACCAACACCTGGGGAGTTATTTTCTGTGAGCTCCTGGTTTGGCTAGAACACAAGCCAGGCTATTCCAGCTGAGCCACCCAAGCCAATTTGTCCATTATTTTACCCAAAGGCAGGCAAGCCTGTCCCAAAATGTGTGCTCTCCATGGCTAAAGAGCCAAATAGGCCTCTGCACAAGCCCCAATTCAAAAGTGCTTTTCTTATACCTGACCCAGAATGCTGTTCAGGTCGCTTTCCTTTCAACAGGGTTTTGTTCACTGGAATGCACATGCAAGGCCCTGTCATCACAGCCAGCCCCATGGGTCGGTATCCTCGGGCACCTGCCAAGTTCCATGCCCCAGCAGGGGGCTCACCAGTAGCTGGCAGAATCCCCTGGCCTTCCTTGCAGGATACTGCCTGTATATCCTCTCCCCTGAGACAACAGAATGAAATTTAATAGGAATAAATGCCAAGTTCTAAACCTAGGGGAAAAAACTAAATGCACAGTTACAAGATGGGGTCTATGTGGCTCAGTAATACTACAATTGAGAAGGATTTTGGAATGGTTGTAGATCACAAGCTGAATATGAGCCAACAGCGTGATGTGGCTGCAAAAACAGCAAATGTTATTTTGGGCTGCATTAATAGAAGTATAGCTTCCAAATCGTGCAAGGTACTGGTTCCCCTCTATTCGGTACTGGTTAGGCCCCATCTTAAGTATTGCGTCCAGTTCTGGGCACCACACTTCAAGAAGGATGCAGACAAGCTGGAGCGTGTTCACAGGACGGCAACAAGGATGATCGGAGGTCTAGAAACAAAGTCCTATGAGGAGAGACTGAAAGAACTGGGCACGTTTAGCCTGGAGAAGAGAAGATTGAGGGGAGACATGATAGCACTCTTCAAGTACTTGAAAGGTTGTCACACAGAGGAGGGCCAGGATCTCTTCTCAATCAACCCAGAGTGCAGGACATGGGATAATGGGCTCAAGTGACAGGAAGCCAGATTTCGGCTGGATATCAGGAAAAACTTCCTGATTGTTAGAGCAATGACAATGGAACCAATTGCCTAGGGAGGTCATGGGCTCTCCCACACTAGAGACATTCAAAAGGCAACTGGACAACCATCTGCCAGGGATGCTTTAAGGTGGATTCCTGCATTGAGCAGGGGATTGGACTCGATGGCCTTTATAGGCCCCTTCCAACTCTACTATTTTATCATGCTATGAATTTCCTTGGTTCTTGAAAAACAACATACTTGCTTTTAGATTCGCCACTCCCAGCATTCTATGTGTGCTATGTATGCCTGCTCTGTCTGCCCCTATAGTTCCCTGCAAGGCCAAGTAAGGGGAGGTCAGTAAAAGAAAACCAGGGATGGAGGGTAGGATTCCATCACGTTTAGCTGAGAGTGGTTGCTGTAGAACATGGACCTAACAAGAGTGGTGAGGGCCAGGTTTCTGGCAGACCCAGCTAGGCAACTTTATGGCCTGATAGTCCCTCTGTTTGGTAGCCTTCAGGAGCCCCTGCCTCATAAAGCAAATGGGCACATGAAAACTGTTGTTATGGCCTTCCATAATAACCTATTCAGAAGGGGGAATAGTGTTATGTCATAGGGTGACTATATGGAAAGGAGGGCATGCCATCCAAATTGGTGGCCAGCACAATATCTTGTGATACTAAATTCTATAGTTAACTATGCGCTGTGTGAATAATGTCTTTTTACTTGTCCTGAATCTCCCACCAATCAGCTTCATGGGATGAACCAGGGAATCCCACACCATGCATAATTTTATACACCACTATCATGACTCCAGTCATTTGTCTTTTCTCTAACATAAACAGTCCAAGATTTTATAACCTTTCCTCATAGAGTAGTTGCTCCCTCTCTTGGATCATTTTAGTTGCTCTTTTCTACATGTGAAAGCTCAAAAAAAATTCAGGGGGAACAGCCCCCCCTTTTAGAATTTAAGAGAAAGTATTTATATATTGTTCCCCAGCCTTTACTCCTCCAAAAATGATTTCTAAAGACTAGGTAATAAGAACACTTTTAAATAATGACGAAAGATTTAAACTGTCTGGAAATAATGAAGCCATGGGGGATTTCCTCCACCCCAATTTTCTCTGTAAGATTCCCAGCATAGTTAGTTCTTTCATTCCTTATTAAAATTATTGATCTAATGTATATTTTACTGATAGACATTTATGCTCAGTTTTCCAACATGTGAGTAGAGTCACCATTGTGCACTCCTAACACTTTGGGTTTTGTTCTACTGAGTCCTATTTCTGACGCTGTAGCAGTCATTTAATGCAGCTCAAATCTATTCAGACAATAATTAAAAATTTACTAACAGAGTTTACTTTTAAAAGTTTTAAAATATAATGATAATTTTGCGAGCATAATAAGTTATATATAAAACAACAACTTTAGGAACAGGAAGGGTGCATTATGTTCCTAATATAGGTTCCTCCCCAACCTGGTGCCCTCCAAATATTTTGGACTACAGCATTCCTGACCATTAGCCATCCTGCAAGTGATTGATGGGAGTGATTGATGAAAAAAGGGAAGTCTTGCTTACCACTCTCCAGTTCTCCCATATTTTCACTGCGTATTTCCCTTTAATACCATAAAATAGATCAAGAGGAGTACAACAGCAGTGTGTATGTGTGTAGTGGGGAAGGAACAACAAAGCTTTACCTGGAAGTAAATCCAATAGAACTCAATGGGAGCTACTTTCAAGTACACCTACATATGATTGCAGGGTATATATAGGACCCAAAAAATACTAATGAAACCATAGGCTTGCGCAGCTCATTTCATTACGGTGTGCACCTAAGGCCCCAATTGGAGCAGAGGACGGGAAAGCACACTTTATTGCTCCCACCCCCCAACCAGCCAAACTCATTTTGCTGCCTGGGGCAGAATAACACCACCACCCCTGGCTCATGTCATGGTGCATAAGCCAGTCAAGTTATTTTGGCACTAGAAGCTAGTTAACTAAACCTTATCATGCTATAATAAATTTGTGGGTCTTCCTGAAGCTACAAGACAGCTTTTCAACACAAAAGAATTAGAGCCCCTATGCTTCTTCATATCTGTGCACCTTTCTCTAGCAAGAGCAAAGCCCTGCTGTCAAGGAGGACCATGCACCCACCAGAGCCTGGCCTCATGGATCATGTAACCCATCAGGTGCAGTCCAGAAAGATGCTTTCAGAGCCTAGGGCCTCCTCCACACGAGACGTTTAATGAGCCTTGAAGGCTCATTATAAATTTTACCTCCACACCAGCGGAGCGCAAAACGGGCGTACAGGCGCGTTATCTCCCTGATAATGCGCATTTTCGAATGCGCGTTAAATAGCGACTTTTATTTTTCTCCGGCCGTTAAAGCGCATTTTCGCCGTGTGAACAAGCGATTATGCGCATTAACGTCTTCTAAAGCGCTTTTTGGACATCAATTAATGCGCTTCGCCGCCTCTCGCCGCCTCCCGTGCAGAGGGATTAGGCGTAAATGCGCCTCCGCGAAAATGTGCATAATCCCCGAACCGGGCGCAAAAGCGCATCCTTGTGGAGGGGGCCTAAGAGATCCAGACACACTCTAGCCAGCCAAGCCAAGCCACACTGCACTCATATATTACCTTGCTCCTAATCCAAACATTACTGCTCACATCACTTTTTGTTGCAGTACCACTTCAGTATACTTTCCACACTGCACAACTGCTACACTCCTGATGCTAGAATAATGTTTTTTTTTTTTTAAGATTCCAGACTTGTGCCGAGTTCCACATTTTAAACCCACTTAAGGTGCAATCCTTTGCATGTTTGGAAAGAAAAAAGTTGTGCAACTCTCAGCATGCTCCATCCTTTCCTATAACAAAATAGTGCTTACTCTTAAGTAAGTGTGTTCAGCATCAGGGCAGCAGAGGGAAATCCTATTTTATTTCTTTAATTATGCTAATATGACATGATGCATGTTTAGACAGGGGAAAAATTCCAAAGCTCTTTTGTATCTGGTCATGCTAGGCAGGGTTCCTGCATCATGTCATATTAGCATACCCTATTTCTTCGATTCTAAGATGCACTTTCCCCCCCATATGGTGATTTTCCCACACTTAGAATCAAAGCTTTTTTTCTGTTTGTGGTGCTGAAATTAAGAAATACGGTAACTAAAGGAATAAAATAGGGTTTCCCTCTGCTGCACTATATATGTTTAGGAATACTAATCATTGCTGTACTTAATACAATGGGTGCCTCCACAAGAGAGGTTTAATGCTCTTTGAAGGCTCATTATAAATTTTACCTCCACACCAGCGGAGCGCAAAACGGGCGTAGAAGCACGTTATCTCCCGGATTATGCGCATTATTGAATGCGCGTTAAATAGCGACTTTTATTTTGCTCCGGCCGTTAAAGCGCATTTTCGCCGTGTGAACAAGCGATTATGCGCATTAACTTCTTGTAAAGCGCTTTTTGGACATCAATTAATGCGCTTCGCTGCCTCTCACCGCCTCCCATGCAGAGGGATTAGGAGTAAATGCACCTCCGCGATAATGCGCATAATCGCCGAACCGGGCGCAAAAGCGCATCCTTGTGGAGGGGGCCAATGTTTAAATGTGGGTCAAAAAGCTCACAGTTATATATCCTATTCTGCAATGGCTTCATCTTTATCCCCTTCTCCTGCCTTTCTCCACCCTCCCATCTATTTTTACCTCAGAGTAAATCCTGTTGTTCTTAATGGGGCTTACTTCTGAGTAGACATACTTAGGATTGTGCTGCAACTGTTTTTAAGGGGTCTTTCCCATGCCATCCTGGGGACTCCAGAGAACGAACCAAGGATCTTTTGCATAAAAGCAGGTCCACAAACACTGAGCCTCAGCCCCTCCATGGGAATGAGGGAGGAAGGCATGTTCATTTGAAATCAATCCCTCCAACCCTTGATTTTATATGAATTTATTGAAGATCGTTTTGGTTCTGACAGATCAGAATGACAGCTCACCATGTGCGTTCATTCAGACTTGTCAGAATGGAAATGATCTTTAAAAATTTCATATAAAATCGAGGGTTGGAGGGATCAATCTCAAATTTCATACACATACTTAAGCATACCCCATAAGCACTGTGACCGAGTTTCAAGCCTCTAACTTTTAAAATACAGATGTTATAGGTATATTTATATGGCAGTCCGATAAAACGATAAAATCGCCCGAAAATTATCGTCTCCGATGATTATCATAGGTTTTTCTATCGTATCGTCATCGTTAAACACATGCACGATAACGACCTTATCGTATCATTATCAAACATTTTAACGATACAATACACATCCCTATTTTTTTACTGAGTGACCTTAACAAGAGACTCATGACTGTGAGTCTCTTAATAATATGCAGCAGTAGCAATAGCTAAAATTAAGTGGGGGATGCTCAAAGCAATAGTGGTTAGTTCTGTAATGCCTGTACTTGGGCATTGATTTATGGTATGCATATTCAATCACACAATTTATATCAACTTACATTGATATAAACTTAACCCTATCAATGTTTACTTGGGAGGAATTCTCACTATGTTCAATGAGTCTCACTCCCAGGAAATTGTGGGGAGAATTGCACCCTTAGAGCATAATCCTAAACACCAGATCTGCTGGTGGATAGGAGTTAGGATGGGGTGGACAAGAGGAGTGTTTCCAGGAGTGCTGGCCCGAATCCTGCCCTCTACTTTCAGGAACTTTCTCTCCCCCAGTGAAAGAAGCATTGTTTTTTTCTGCCTCTTTCAAAGGGAGGGGAGAATTTGAATTTTCTCCGGGGGGATGACGATGACAGGGTTTTTAAGTGTCGCTGGCTGCTGAGGGGCCTTTTTCCTATTATTTAGATTTTCTAAAACAACAACACCCCCTTCCCTCCGCATTTGGAGGAGTTCAGCAGTTCTAAGTGAATGCCTATTGGAGACCACGTGACCCTGCCTTCTCCAGTAGGCACTCAGGAAGAACTCCTGGGCTCCTGAAAAGCCAGGGGTGTCTTTTAAAAAAGAAAAAAGAAAGAAAGAAGACCCCTCAACAACTGGCTACATTTTAAAAAGTATGTGGATACCCTGTCCCTCTCCCCAAAATAAAAACTTTCCAAAATTCTCACCTCTTCCAGCTGCTTTCATCTGAGTCTTTGTTTTCCCCACATCTACCCCCATGAAATGCCAAAAACTGAGGACGTTATCTTAAGCACACCCACCTCGGTTTTGCTCCACTTCTTCAGCGCTGGGTTCGCATGACGTTGTTCCCCTTCTGCTGCTCTCTCGCCCTGAGGTCGCAGGTTTTCATTTCTGTTTCGATTTATCCCTCAACTGGCAAAATCCGAAACAGGCAAAGTTCAATAGGCCAAGCTGAGGTATGTGTGATTCAAAATGCTAGACTTGAATATGAAACAGAGGGAGAAGCTGCAGAAGCAACCCAGGGTGTGTGTGTGTGGGGGGGGGGGGAACAGAAGGTGTGATAAAGCTCTCAATGGTCAAAAATTTTCGGCACAGCACTAGTTTCCACAGGCACTACTCCCCAAAACAGGGCATGCTGTGGGTCTGGGGGGGGGGGGGGGCACAGATCTGGCCTTGGATCTCTTGGATCCAAAGTTCCTTCATTCCCCAAGAGGCCCCAAACCAAAGGTATTTCAGAGAAGCAAAAAGATGAACCTATTCACCCCCCATACACATATCCTGACCAGTGAGATACCCCACTTCATTCCTCTTCTGCCCCACTTAGGATTGCTCTGCCTGATACATTCATTCTTCTTCAGTGCTAAGAGCCAATGTATTATATTGTTAAATATTAACTTCTTACACAACTGTGTGCATGCAGCTTGTATAATTTCCATTTTACAGTATTTTATATAAAGATTTTACATTTGCTGAGGTTGCGTTGGTTTCAATATTTTATGGCGAACCTCATCTGCTCATAGTAACCACTTGCTGTTTATGGTTTATGTAGAAGGATGCATTTCTTTCTATGTAGCTGTTGTAATGGCCCTATGGCTAAACAACAATAAAGTCTGATTGAATTAGCAGCAGGCAAGTGTTATGATGGCAATTCTCAGACATTTTGATGTAATGATTCATTGTACATTTTTAGGAATCGCTGGGCATTTTATTTGCATTTTGCTATATTTTGTTTCCATGAGTCAGGCTTTTTTTTTAAAAAAAGAGCCTATTTTTAAATGTGCCATTGTTAGCTGGATCACATAAGGCCTTAAAATTACAGAAAACATACAATTTCAGTTTCAAAGAGTGCCTGCAGCACTAGGGGCAGGGGGAGCTTTATTGGTGTGCATTGTTCTGTTTGGGATGTTGCTTCAGGGCTGCATAATACAGCTCCTAGCACTGCATCCAACTAATCCGACCCCCCTCCTCCTCCCCATCACAGCCGGTGTGGGAATACCCATGCCAGGTGTCCTCCAAGGTCAGCAAAGTGACCTTGGAGGGGGGGAAAAGGGGGCATTTTGGCAAGTGGGGAGGGGAAGACACCAGAGAGGCTGGATTACGAGCTACCCTGAGGTCTCTCCAGCCTCTTTCCCTCCCACTCCAAAGTAAAAAATGCAGGGTGGGAGGATGGAGAGATGAAAATCGCCTCTACCGCTCCTCCCACCCCACATTGAATGATTGGAAGCCTCCAAGGTTGCAGACTTCTGATCATCAAGGGTGCAATTGATATGACTGTTCCCTAAGTCCAATTTCTGTATTCAGTAGAATCAATTGAAGTGCACTGATAATTCTTGGGGCACAGGTCACGTTCCATATACCGCTTTCAGAGTGTTATTTCCTGCTTTTTATTCCACATTTGTGATGATTTGACACAAAGTATAGATCCGGCCTTTCCCTTTCGTTCTTTTAAGATGGGGGAGTATTGAAATGTGATCAAGTACCTGCAGCCTGAAATTGTACGATCCATGCTGGGGGTGGAGATGCGTTTGATTCTGCTGAATGTATAAACTGGGCTAAGAAGCTATCTGTAGACACAGCTCATCACAGCAAGAACTGTTCCTGGAAAGAACCATGTCAAATGTGTTTAGAGGAGGGCATTGTGTGGTTGAAGGCAATACTGGGGCCCAGATGCATTCTGGGGGGAAAGATGATAGCGGCTGCAGCCACCTTGTTCATTGTTTCTCTTGGGCTGTAGAAATAATATTAATAATATTAATAATAATAATAACATGATCTTTTTAAAAATAAAAATGAACAAAGAGGCTGGTATCTTTGGCATTGGCCCCTCTGGAGCCCATTAACCACAGCATTTGCCCCACCGTTCCAGATGTGGACCTGGGCCTGGTTACATTTTTGCTGAGAAAGATCATAATGTCCAAATTAATTCTGAACTGAACCAAAAGGAGTCTGAACACAACTAGTCACATTTGCTGCTTAGATAGGCATCAAACTCTGTAAGAGGTACTGTCTTGCTTCCTACGGTCTCACTCAGCCTCCACTGAAAGGAAATTTGCCGTGAGTGGTGAATATACAGATGCACATGCCTCCCTCCCTTCACTGCAATCCATGGACATCCCTCACCCCAACCTATTTTGCAACTTTCAAACAAATACTATGAATGTAAGAATTCCCCAAGCAGATGCCCTCCAGATGCTTTGGACTATAACTCCCACCATCTTTCTCCATGGTGATGGTAGTCCGAAACAGCTGGAAGACATGTCTGCACAACCTGGTTTTTCAAACAGTGTGTGTGTGTGTGTGTGCGCGCATTTAGATTCAGGTAGGCAGCAGAAAATCAAAATGTGAGGCACTGTGTGGCTTTGTTTTGCATGATAGATGATGTGTTCTGGAGGCCTGGGCCAAAAGTTAAAAACAAAACAAAACTGTGTAACACTCAGCTCTTGAATTGCTCTCTCTTACTGTTCAAATCCCCTGCTTCAAAGGGTACGTTGCACTATTTCTTTTGGAAAAGGAAGCACAAGTCCTGTTTTTACACTCAAAACAAGAGCAGCGTACACATGCAATTGCTCTATTGAGAATTAGCAATATAAGCACTTTCCATTGTGAAGTTTTCGTTGCATTTGCTCTTATTCCCCCCTTTTAGTATTCAGTTTAAAAAAGAGCAGGGTCACAGCATTCAATTATCCAATCACCAGCTGCATGTCTCCCAAATAATATCCACATATGTGCCTTCCATGCATCTTTAAAGGGGATTAATTTGTGCCACCAATGCCTTGACAGGGAGCAAAGTAGATAGGCTAAAAAAACTTTGAAAAACAATGCTGCCTTCATTTTTTTTATTTCCAGTTCATTTCTGGTTTCTTTGCAAGTGGTAGGTTACCATGCCTTTTAGAGCTAGGATGAGAGTAAATTTGTATTTAGAGTCCACCATGTTATGCAAATAATGAGTTGCATTGAGGAAACTATTGGCAGCTAAGTTATTAACACCACCACAATGAAAGCATTGGGAAGCATTATGGGGAGCTCCCTGAAGACAGTTTGTCAATGCTAGAAGGGTATTAGAGGTACCTGACGGAATGCCTCTCCCAACACGAACCTACCCATACACTACAATCATCATCCAAGGCCCTCTTCTGAGTGCCTACTCCAAGGGAAGCTCAGGGGATGGCAACAGTGGTGACCTCCCAACTATGGAACGATCTTCCCGATGAGGCTCACCTGGCGCCAACACTGTCACTGTTTTACAATCAGTATTGTCACTTTTCTTCTTGAATTATAATAACGTGTATCAAAATCCAGCTACTGAAGAAGGATCCTATATCCAAAATGTTGGGCTGTTAAATACATCATTAAAAGATACGCGCTTTTCATAGCACCAGAGTTCCGTGTCTCTTCTTTTTGCCATCTTTCGGGAGCCAGGTGAAGACTTTTCTCTTCTCCCAGGCTAACAGCATATGTTGAGCTGATATGTAGTTTGTTTTTAGGCTTTTATGGTTTTAAATTTTGTATATTGGTTTTTAAATGTTCGATGTTTTTAATTTTTGTAAACCTCCCACAGAGCTTCGGCTATGGGATGGAATATCAATGTAATTTCTATAATAATATAATAATAATTTTAGGAAAGAAGAATAAATAATGCAGAACACTTTATTCTAGAATTAAATTATTAGGCCATTATATGAAGCGATTATGCCTTGGTCTACTATGTAGGCAGTAGGGAAAAAAAGTGGCAGAATGTTGAGGTCGTCTTTGTGGTCAGCAACAATTTTTTGAATAGCTTCGGCTATTGGGTGGTATAAAAATGCAGTAAATAAATAAATAAATAAATAAATAATGTTCCCGATGTGAAAGACTCCCTGCAAATTAAAACAAACAAAAACGAACAAACAAAAGCACAACAGGCAAAGAGTTGGGCTAGAACCTTCTTTCGTACTCTGCTATTTATCTATCTGCAGGGAGCTTTGCATGCCAGGAGTGCTCCCATCTTCAAACCTGGGGCCCAAAGAGGTACAGTCCATTCTACCACCTCAGACCTGCCTCATTCAGCTCCATGTGTAGAATTTTGGCCATCCTGTCCTTGATCCAACTGCACACAGTCCTGCTTATTTGGGGAAGAAACGGGAGTATCAAATCCATGACCGCCACCATCAAATCACCTACATTTGCATGGGCAGTTCCTCCTCTAGCTAGGGAGGTTCATATGGAAGCCTGTCCCCATGCCAATATGTTCCCAGCAGGAATGGGATTCCATTGTGTATTTGGAAGATGAGCTAGTTTTTGGATCAACACTACCAGACAGACAACAGCCTGTCCTCTGGCAAAATTGAGCCAGGTTTGCAGTGAAAAATTGTTCCTCTAGCAGTTTTGAAGGAATTATTCTCTGAAAAAGAAGTACTTGCAGAAGTGTTAAGAGTCACATAGCTTCAGCAAGTGTGGTAATGTTATCATCTGGTGGAGAAACACAGTACTATCAATGGAAATTGTGTGCTACTCTCTTCCAGATAGAGATGGAATTTCGGTTCTCTCAGTTTATTTTTCCAATGTTAAATTTGGTTTGCCCTGAACATTAAGGCAGGATCTACACTACTGCTTTAAAACGGTTTAAAACGGTTTATAACAGTAGTCATAACTGTTGGGGCCCAGGACACATTCCATATACAGCTTTTAAAATGTTTTCAAAGTGTCATATCTTGCTTGGTGTAGATCAGTCCTGAGAATATTTATTTTTAAGTCTGCATGAAAATCTGGGCACATTTTTGTGTGCATTTCTCCTAATGCATGCATTTTTGTAAGCAATTCTTGTAATATAACACATTTTTCACGAATATATGGATATTTGTGTTCACTTCTCCCTAATATACAGTTTTTTGTATGAACCTTTTGACTGGAGAACTCCACTGCAAAATTCAGAGAACTGATAACCGATGACTGAATGTATGTTTGTGTACTGGTTTGAATATACAAAATTAGGTAAGCTCACATTAAAATGCAAATGGAACTAATTTTTCCCCCATGTCTACTTCCAGTGTTTTTTGTTAATGCCAGAATCAGGTGGAGGGAGGCGAATGGCAACTTCCATATGTCAACTTCCACATGATATAACCTGGATGATGAAGAAACAACAAAATGCAGGGATATAGGTACAATGAGCTTGATGAGTAGAGCAGAAGATGGCTGACCACTCTCCACAATAATTTTGAGTGCAAAGCTAATCTGATCTGCAGTGACCATTTCTCACAACCAAATGGTCAGGATGTTCAATATAAGTTCCTTATATTGAACTTCAAAAGAACTATGTTTATAGGTAGTACAACCACTGAATGTCATCTAAAATAAAATATGGGGCAAATTTGGAGGCCCCTGCATTGACAAAACATCTGGGAATTTTAAGATACCCTAAAAGAATATGGATGAAGCTAGCAACATGGCTTAGGGAGGTTTTACATATTCCTAAATTGGTACTGAATACCCCCTAAGGCCAAATTTTGTGTTACTTTGGAGGGTTCCTTCTTGAAAATATTGAGGGATTTTGAGAAACAGTAGAGTTGAATTTCAACAAAACCAGTGGACTTCAACTGTTCCTATTTATATGATGTCTTAAAATGTTGACCCCCATACTTTAAGTTACTTTATAACTCCTTGAACACACATACCCCTCCACCACTTGTCCAAATCTAGGCTGACCATATGAAAAGGAGGACAGGGCTCATGTAACTTTAACAGTTGTAGAGTGACCATATACAAAAGAAGGCAGGGCCCCTGCAACTTTAACAGTTGTGATGAAGAGGGAATTTCACCAGGGACTAATTGCATACAAATGTCACTGGCTGAAATTCCCTTTTCTCCACAACTGTTAAAGTTACATGAGCCCTGTCCTTCTTTTCATATGGTCAGCCTATCCAAACCTCCTTTTTACCCTCTCTTAGGTGAGATATCTGACATCAGAGAAATGATGTCTGAGGACCTTTCTGCAGCCTTCTGGGAGAGGTTTATAAAGTTGAATCTCCAATGCCATTATTGGAGAGGGAGATCCAACAAATTCTGTGGCCCTGGGATGCCCTCCCAGGGACCACAGAGTTGTAGCCTTTCTGAACCGTGTTTGTTAAAATGTTTTGATTTTGTTTTGCTTTAGGTAACCTGTTTTTGTAAAGACAACGTAATATCAGCAATTATGAAAAGGAATCTTAAGAAGTAGATCTTGACAACATTTAGTGCTCAAGAATAGACCAATGTGATATTTGAGTTTCAAAAACCCACACAGACATTCTAGAATTGCACGTTATACTTGGATATACTCAAAATGCAAATTTCTCCAAACAGATGTGATTACTGTCTCCCAATGATAACAATTTTGCACTAGCCAGTCTGAGCACAGCTGGTCCACTGCCACATTTCCAAATGGATTGTTGATTGGCATGTATTCCTCCATCTGATCAATGTTCCATATAATCAACATGCTAGGAACATGACCCCTTTAATGTGCTGAATTTCTCACATTATTTTTTTAAAATGTGGCATTCCATATCTATGGGATTGCAATTTCTGAAAATGAAGCACTGGAGAGTATCAGCTGTTACAGAGCATTTTATGATTGCTTTGAAGGAAAACACATTTAATTGTGACATCTGTTCTCTTATGAACTATGCAACTGTATATTAATTATTCCCAGTCTGCATAGATTTTTTTCTACAGTTACTAAAATCATGTAATAATTTTGTTTGGACACTAACTCCATAAAAAATTAGAAAATTAGATATCAGTGGCCATTTTTATGTTCCTGCTTCTAACAGAGTTCCCCCAACACATTTAGTGCATTTCCCACCTCTGTCCTACTGCTTTTCATCTGTCTGCTGGGATTATAAATAATTTGAATTATTTTATGGATACATTCTGAATGGTACAATTCACAGATCTGTTTTGGTGCTCCTGATTTAAAAACAAATATTCAAGAAATTGCCTCCAGAATATTGCAGGCTAGAGGTCTTGTCTGAGATCCAGACAGAAAGCCCAGAGGTTCACTTAACACCATCAGAATGAAATAGTTCTGGGAGAGAATGATCCCAATGTTAATCTTGGCCAGGAGCAGCTGTCGACCCAAACAACCAACAGCAATGAGTGCCTTTTGCCTTATTGTTCCAAACTAAGCTCTATTCACAAAACAGCTTTCAAAGGGCTTGTGCAGACATATAAAACTTTATTACTTAAAGAGAGAGCTCTGAAGCATTGCACATATACAGTAATGGTAGGGGTGGGGTTACCAAGGTGAAGGAAAAAAAGCCTCTTTATTGAAAATTGGCAGAGTTGCAATTGGTCAAAAGCTTTTTAGGAGACAAATCAAACTATGACCCATGAACCAACAGTAAGCAGTAGGTAGATCATCGCAACCTCCTGGGTGATTTGCAGTAGATCAGCAAGGTTTTCTGACTCTTAGTTGCCTAACAATGGTAAGAACTAAAATGTCCTAAAATTAGGTTGTTCAAAAAGACTGCTTGAAGAGAAATATTTCAGTGGATTTGTGTGTGAAAGGGTTTGTGAGCTTGGTTCTGGTACTGATCACAAATTCCTGGGCTGAGCATATGCTGAGAGACTCTCTGCTCCTAAATTATCAGCATACATCCTCCTGACTAGCTAGTTCCAACTGGAGTGCAGAGACTGGAGACACACCTCTAATCAAATGAGGTGTTCCAATCACAGGGACATGCCTGTAAAACTGACACAATGGCAAGTCCCATTCATGAGATTGAGTAGGAGTGAAACAAAGGTCACACAGGAAAGAAGGTAGGAGAGATACGAAGGTTCGCCTAGCACCTACATTGTACTCCTTTCGGCGCGAGAGAAACCCTTTTTATTTTCCAGGCATTTTAGCATTCTACTCTTTTAGCTTCACTGTTTTAAATCTGTATTCTAAATCTCTGCATTGGTGTTAGGTTTTATTCTGGTTACACTTTTACATTGTAGTTTTAAGCTTTTATATTGTTTTATGCTGTGTTTGTGATTTTAATTTTTGTGACCTGCCCAGAGTGCTTTGGCTATTGGGTGGTATAGAAATGCAATAAATAAATAAATAAATAAATAAAATTAAAGTCTGCAGTTAACAAAGGTCTGGAAGTAACAAAAGGTTGAACCTGCACATTTTATTCACATCTTCAGTGTAACTCCTGACTTCCCAACTCTTTGTGAGAGTCCTCTGCTGGCCTGAAGAGACAATTGCCAAGCAATTGTGAGATTCTGAGGTTCAAATCACAGTATTTTTTTTCCAGTTAGTGGAGGCATTGTTGGGATTTGCACCATGTATGCAGAGGCTGATCTTGTGTCCATCCTTCTCATTACCATAATTCAGGCTGCAGGGTTCACCAAACTCCACCAAAAGCTCTCTTCCTTTTGTATGTAGTTGTTTCTAAAAGAACTTCTCCCTGCCAGAAGATTCAGCAATGGAGCTTGTTTGGATTTGCCAAACCGAACATGATTTACAAGGTTGGTACTTCCAGTCAAACATCAGTAAAAATTAGGGATGTGCACTGGATCTGATCTGATCCACGATCCGAATCCAATCCGGGGAAATCGGATACAATTATCCGATTTCCGATCTCACCGCTGGATTGGCCGATTCAATCTGATCCGATCCGGAAAGGTTCCGATCCAGATCGGATGGACTGGCAGATCGGAGGATGCCCGCTGGTGCCCGCCGCCACTTCCATTGGCGGGTGCCGGTGGGCGCCCGCCGATGGAAGCGGACAGTGGGTGGGGGCTTCCCTAGAGGGGCTGTGCGCTTCCATTGGCGGGCGCCAGCGGACGCTCACTGATGGAAGCGGACAACAGGGGCAGGGGGTGGCGGATGGGAGCAGACGGCCAGGAAAGGTAAGCAGGGGATGGGGGGAGGGGGGCGCGCAGCACACTTACCTTTCCTGGCTGTCTGCTCCCGTCTGCCGCTGGCCGCTACTGTGAGTAGGCTTTGCGGACTGCTCCTAGGTAGCGAGCCAGGTGATCATCACCTGATGATGATCAGGTGATGATCACCTGGCGCGCTACCTAGGGGCAAGCCGCGAAGCCTGCTCACAGTAGCGGCCAGCGGCGGACAGGAGCGGACAGCCACGGAAGGTAAGCAGGGGGAGGGGGAGGGGGCTTACCCCCCCAGAGCTGTCCGCTTCCATCCGCTGGTGCCCGTGGGCGCCAGCGGATGGAAGCAGATGGCCCCGGGGGGGGGTAAAGAGCGCGGGGGAGGGGGCTTACCTGCCGGGGCCGTCCTCAGTGGATGGCCTTGGGGGGGAGGAGGGAGTTAGGCCCCCCTCACCCACCAGCCACCATTTTTTCCTCATAGACTTGCATTGGGGGAAAGCTTTCTTTCCCCCAATGCAAGTCTATTGGGGGGGGGGGGGGGAAATGGCAGCCGATCCAAAAATCGAATGTCTGATTTTTGGATCGGGATCGGAATCGATCCAGTCTGGGGGGGCTCTGATTTTGTCCGATCCGATCCAGGACAAAATTGGAGGTCCCGATCCGGGTCCCGATCTGATCTGTGCACTCCCCTAGTAAAAATAGCACCTACCCAGCCACACATAGAATCAAACCCTGGAGAAGAACAGCATTTCACAATGATGCCCTACATTTTCCTGACACATGGTGCCTCTTAATGGATTTATCCAAACACAGAAATAGCTTGGTGCCACCAAGGGAAATATGACTCCCAGAGAAAAAAAAAATGTTTTCTTCTCTGGATTTCTTTTTGCACTAGAGACCATTCTTTCTTGTGAGATATGCCAAGGTTTCTGCTAAAGTCTACGGGAAAAAAATCAGCCTTTTGTATGAACAGCTGGGTTTCATGTATGAGATTCATTGAAATAACTTTTTACCCAACCATTTAAATCACTGATATACCAGGTTAGAAACCTGGTGTCCGGTTACACTTCATGAAAAAAGAGGACATGATGGGTGTGAGCTCCACTCATTGGGCTCAAAGGAAACTTGCCTTGTGTCCTTCAGTCCCTTTCCACCACCAGTGATCTGATTTGTACCTGATTGAAGGGGTTGTGTTTGTGACTGAAGTGACCCTCTCTCTCTCAGGCAGGCATTGTCCCCAAGGCAAGGAGACACTTATGCCAGCAACTAGGGATGCTGGACAAACCTGCCAAGAGCTTGCCTGTATGTTCGGTGGATTTTGCACAACTTTTCTCTCTCTTTAAACATGGCAAGATATGGCAATTGTGGCTGCAATTAGTGCATCTTGAGTAAATTATAGCTACAATTAGCATATTTTACGCCATGGCATAAAGTGCTTAGTTATACATTAATTGCAGCTGGAATTTCTGTATAACTAAGTACTATATAGCTGCAAATGACATAAAATATGCTAATTACAGCCATAATTTACCCAATATATATTTATTGTGGCCGCAATTGGTGCAACATGTCCTGTTTAAAGAGAAAAAAAGAGGTGTGAGATTTAGAGGATGTGCCAGGGACTCTGGGGAAATCCACCGAACCCCAAGAGGGTCAGATTTCCCCGGACCAGACGTTAGGGGTGGGTTGTACATCCTTAGCAGCAAGCAATATTTGTTTCTCTGTGGATTTATGGGGCTTTCTACAGAGAAATCTCTTCACTGAGCTGCATTTAAGGATGCAGGAAAACAGGAATCATGGCATTTTAAAAATTGTAGCACAATGATATATTTCTCTGCATAATATGTTTCTTCTATAGCACATAGCTCTTCAGCTGTGAAAATGTAAAACTTCTTTACTTGGACACTGACAAAGAAATGAATCAAAGGAAGAATCCAATGCTGCCCATCAAATTATTTCTGTTATGAAGGAATTTGCAAATTTTGGTAGATTCTTATCAAAAACGAACTGAAATGAGATTCTACCACATCCGTAAGAATTTCCATTTGGTCAATGATGATGACTTCTTGCTCCTAAATCCAACCACATGTTGGGAAGAAACTAGTCAAGGGGTGGGGCACTCCTAATCCATGAACAGGCAAGATGGTCCTTAGTAAAGCAAAATGGGTCCAGAAGTTTGCCTTTCACTTGGCTAGAGCAAGAACACTTTGGTTCTTTACTTAAACTGACAAATTGCCTTTTAAAGGGTAAGTGCTTGGAGAGAGTAAATACACCGAGAGTATCGATATGCATTGCGAATGTGAAAGCAATAAATCACTAGTGGCTTTCAAAAGTATTGCTCCAGCTCCATGACTTGCTGAGTAACTCCCAATGTATATTTTCCATCCAAATGGCTGTGTCTTATCACAAAAGTAATAAATCAAGTGGGTGGCTGTAGAATTTTCAGAACACGGTTCCCTGTTTTGCAGTTACAGTACACAGCTTTGAAGCTAGAAAAGGTATTAGATTACTGCTGAATTATCCATTTTAAGTAACATTATGAGCTTGCATAAGATGGTGTACATCTGACCTGTGACCCCTTATATTTCTTATTGTTAAATACCTGTCCAAAAACTGCTATACCATACAGATAAACAATCTATGCAAGGGACCTTCATTTGACTTCAGAAACTGCTGCTTGAATAAGAATTGTGTTGTTAGAGAGTTTGAAGTAGAAGCAGAAGAAGAAAAAGAACCCAGGGCTGAATTGTTTATTTAGGCTGACCATATGAAAAGGAGGACAGGGCTCCTGTATCTTTAACAGTTTCATAGAAAAGGGAATTTCAGCAGGTGTCATTTGTATATATGCAGAACCTGGTGAAATTCCCTCTTCATCACAAAGTTAAAGCTGCAGAAGCCCTGCCCTCTTTTGTACATGGTCAAGAGACAGGGCTCCTGCAGCTTTAACTGTTGTGATGATGAGGGAATTTCACCAGGTTATGTATGCACACAAACAACACCTGCTGAAATTCCCTGTCCTTTGCAACTGTTAAAGATACAAGAGCCCTGTCCTCCTTTTCATATGGTCACCCTAGTTTATTGAATTAGAGATATGTGGAGTAAGAGCAAGATGTGTTCCAATTAGGTGGAGCTTTATGAATCCTTTTAACATATATATATTTAAAAGCTTCAGAAAATCCTATGGAAATACTTCTGTTGTTGAAATAATTGAGAGCTGATTAAGAGACTCTGTAAAGCTATCATTACAACACTCTCCTATTACTCTACGGTTCAGTGCCAATTTATTTGTTCCACACCAAACTGCCAAATTTGACATCACGTATTTTCAACCTGAAATTTAAAGAAATGCTAAATGACATGACATGTTTTCAACCTCCATTATCTGCATCCTGCTTCCCCCCCACCCCCCGGTTTGGGTTTATTTTTATTTCGGCTGACCATATGAAAAGGAGGACAGGGCTCATGTAACTTTAACAGTTTAGAGAAAAGGGAATTTCAGCCAGTGTCATTTGTATGCAATTAGTTCCTGGTGAAATCCCCTCTTCATCACAACAATTAAAGGTGCATGCACTATACTAGAGTGACCATATACAAAAGAAGGCAGGGCCCCTGCAACTTTAACTGTTGTGATGAAGAGGGAATTTTACCAGGAACTAATTGCATACAAATGACACTGGCTGAAATTCCCTTTTCTCTACAACTGTTAAAGTTACCTGAGCCCAGTCCTCCTTTTCATATGGTCAGCCTACCCCTCCGACTTGTTTTTCAGCCCCAGGTGAAGATGGAACTTCTTGAGTGGGGGCTTCAAACAGCCCCTTTCCCTGCAACAGGATGGTCGGATCTGTCTATGTGTTCACCTAGTGGGAGGGGGTTCTAATTGGAACGAGGGAGGCTAATTGTGTGGGTGAATGAGTGGAAGGTGGGTTGGAAGACCCCATTTGCTATGTTTGTGGGGAAGGCTTGCTTTAATGCTGTAGGAAGAGGTCGTATCATTGGAGTATTCATTGAAGGGAAGCTGATGCAGGACATAATTGGAAAGCTGAGAGAGGACAAGGGAGGGAAAGACGGAAATGCCCTCTGAAAGTTATTCCAGCCGCAAGGGAAACAGCCATATTTTCATCTAGTCATTCTCAGACTACTAGCGCCTGTGGTGACACAGGTTTTACATTTGCTAGGGTGACCAGATAAAATCCAGGTCAGGGCTCCTGTAACTTTAACAGTTGATGAGAAAAGGGAATTTCAGCCAGAGTCATTTGTATGCAATTAGTTCCTGGTGAAATTCCCTCTTCATCACAACAGTTAAAGGTGCATGCACTATACTAGAGTGACCATATACAAAAGAAGGCAGGGCCCCTGCAACTTTAACTGTTGTGATGAAGAGGGAATTTCACCAGGAACTAATTGCATACATATGACACTGGCTGAAATTCCCTTTTCTCTACAACTGTTAAAGTTACAGGAGCCCTGACCTGGATTTTATCTGGTCACCCTAACATTTGCAAATAAATACTACATGTTATGGTCCATGGGCAGGAAACCTCTTTTGGCCCAAGGGCCAAATTCAATTTTGTAGAAACTCCTGAGTGGCACATTTCAGTGGTGGGCAGCACCAAAGGCAAAAAAAAGGGTGAGACCAGTAATACCAGCATCTTTTAACTTAAAGCTCTTACAGACAGTATCTAAGCCTTAGGAGAGGTATTTCAACCTTTTACAAAAAAAATGGGGGTGGGGGACTGTACAAAAGCCAGGAAACAACCAATTGATCAGTGGTTGGAGGGAAGGGATGGTACCAGGCAAAGCGATGTGTGGCCATCTGGGAAATCTAGAGGGTCAAATTGGGACCCCAGGAGGACTGTATTTGACCTGGGCCGGAGGTTTTCAATGCCTGTGATAATCCTTCTGGTACTCTACCATCATGGGAAGACATCTAGCCAAGCCTTCTCACTGACATGCTAGTTTTCTGTTTTCAGGGAGAATTTGATGTGAAGTATTTCATTGTACCTATTTCCATTTTGAAGTCATATGGCCACAGAAGAGTTGTGTCATGCAATTTTTGTATATATGCCTTCATATCCATAGTAGTCCCCTCACTGTAACATATGATAGTGGTCTCAAAAAGTTTTCCCCCCAAAACCGACAACTTCCTCAGAGCCTTGGGGTGGGGTCACCTTTGAAAATGGCTTGGAAACTTCAGTTAGTTGAAAATAGGGCTGCTAGGCTACAGACTAGGACTAGTCAATGTGATAATGTGACATCAATCCTTCATCAGCTACACTGGCTTGCATTCCATTCCCAAGCCCAATTGGTATGGACCTTTAAAGCCCTACATTGTTTGGGAACAGAGTATCTGAAGGAATCCCTCCTCTCACGTTCACCTCCTTGGAACTGTAAGTCATTTTTGAAGGCCCTCATCTGGGTGCCACTGCTGAAGGAAATTAAATGGGTGGTTACAAGAGAGGAGGGCTTCTCAGCTGTGGTGCGCCATTTTGGAAATGCCTTCCCCAAGGAGTGCCTCTTGATGCCTACATTGCTATCTTTTTTTGCACCAGAAGACCTTTTTTTCATCCAGGGATTTGAGAGTTCAGGGTTTGCAGCATGAATGTATAAAAGGCTTATAAAATGACACCTGTTGCACTAATAGCTTGAAACTTGGCACCTTATGAGATCTACAATTTTGTAAAATTTCAAAGTGATCCAATGGAAATTTCTTCAGATACAGCAAGTTAAAAAGTGGTGAAAATTGACACATTTGTCCTTTTTACTCCAAGCTGTGGCTCAGCATATCATATATTCCTTTCAAATTTTGGTTAAAAGCACTTTATTCAGGATTGCTAAGGAGATGTGCCTTTCATTGGTTTGGTGAGGTTCTGATCAGTGATTCAAAATATATTAAGTGGTTTCTACCCCATGAAAGGCTATGTTGGGTATGCTCAGTTTCACTCTGAAGCTAGAATGTTGTAGTACAGCAGTCAGTGATTTCACCTGAATTCTACTGTGTTCTCTGGGCAATGCCTATTCCTTTATTTATAGGACGTGAGCTTGTAAGTTAGACTATGAGCTCCATCACACTTTGGGTTTATCACACTGTTGTATTTCTTTTTTAAAAAAATAATTTTATTAATTTCAACATATAACATAACAATACACAATACAAAAGCCTCAACAACCCCTCGTGCTCCCTATCCCCCGAGACCTTCTAACCCTATTGCTTATAATTTTTTCCAAAACTGCATTGATTCTTTAGACGGTGTATAACCTCTCTTCTTTTCTAAAACATATTCTAGAAACATAGCCCAAATCCTTCCAAAATCATTCTTTTTAGTTAATCCTATCTTTACTTTCATTGCACAAGTTAATCTGTCATTAATAACAATATCCCACACTCCTTTATACCACTCTTCCATACAATAATCCCCTTGTGTTTTCCAATTTTTGGCTATCATAAGTCTTGCCTGTGTCAGGAGATTATTTATTAATTCTTTAATATTATTATTATTATATTCTTTATCATATAAACCCAATAAAGCTATCTTCGGACTTGCCTCTACCTTTTTATCTACTATCTCATTTATCTCCTTAAAAACTCTCTCCCAATTTTTTTTAACATGTTCACAAGTCCACCACATATGGTAATATGTCCCCAATTCCTGACATCCCCTCCAACAATAACTTGAAGCCTTCTTATCTATCTGATGTAATCTTACAGGAGTGAGATACCATCTCCAAATAATTTTATACTGATTTTCTTTTATCCTTATAGAAAATAACTTTAAATTTCTTGATTCCCATATCTTTCTCCAGCTGTCCCCAGTGATCTGAATTTTCAAATCCTCTTCCCAGATTGTTTTCAAGCTTTCATACCCCTTATCCTCCTCCACTAATATCTTATAAATCTCGCTCATTAAACCTTTTTTACTTCTACTATCCATATTATTTCCTCCCACCTTCTGTCTAACTTCAATTAACTTTTCAAAGCTTGTTTCCTTTCTACACTCCTTATTTTGCTTCTTCCATTTGACTGTCCACTGTTCCAATTGCATACTCTTAAACCATAAATTTTCCTGGCCCGTTAATATTTCTTCTATTTGTTTTTTATTGGTCATTTTCATTACCCAATCTTTCAATTTAATTATTTTTTTCCCCTTAATAACCCCTCCAATTCTCCTCTCAAATTACCTGGGAAGTTATCCATTAAAACCACTGGGGACAGAGGGGAAATTCCTGGCATTAATTTCTTCTTATATTTTTCCCAAATTTCTCTAATATTTCTTAAGATGGGATTAACTATTTCTTTCAATTGAATCTTTTTTATATTACTAAAGAAAACATTCTGTAACTTAAACTCTAGTTTCTTTGTCTGCGGTTCTAACCATTCTAAATCCTCATCCCCAACTATGCTACTTATAACATACCTTAATTGGTTAGCAATATAATACATCTTTATATTCGGTAAACCTAAGCCTCCTTCCCTTTGATTCTTATACCAATTTATTTTATTTATTCTTGGCTTCTGATCCCCATTGCAATAATTATTTATCATACACTGCCAGCTTTTAATTTCTACTTCCGTTATCTTAATTGGTAACATCCTAAACAAAAAATTAATCATTGGTAGTATCTTCATTTTAATTACCACTATTCTACCAAACCACGACAGCTTAACCTTCCTATAAGCCTCTAACTTATGTAATATTTTAATTTTCAATCTACTAAAATTTATTTCTTGTAACTTTTCTAACTCTTTAGAAATAAAAACTCCTAAGTAACCCAATATATTTTTAACCTTCAAACCTAACCTTAAACTTAACTCATCCTCTTCTACCTTATCATAGTTAAAAAGCATCATATTAGATTTCCCCCAATTTATCTGCAGCCCCGTAACCTCTCCAAATTCCCTCAAATGTTTTTGGAGTCCTTCTATATCCCCCCCCCCCCGGATTTTCTAATGTCAATAAAGTGTCATCCGCAAACATATTAATTTTTATTTTATCCTGTTCTCCTATCCCTTTTAATTTCTCATCTTCCCTAATACAATTTGCTAACATTTCAATCTCAATTGCAAATAATTTCGGGGAGAGAGGACACCCTTGTCTAGTACCCCGGGCTAAGGTAATCTGTTGTGTTAGGCCATCATTTACCATCACCTCTGCCTTATTATTTGCATACAACTGATTAATCACCCCCACAAATCTTTCTCCAAAGCTGAATATTTTTACAATAGTTTTTAACGCCGGCCATTCCACGCAATCAAAGGCTTTAAAAATATCCAATGCTATCAATCCTGCTTTTAAATTTCTTCTTTTAATACTATTTATTATGTTTAAAACCCTCCCTATTAAATTTGGCATTTGCCTCCCTGGAATAAATCCACATTGATCCTTTTTAATATAATCATTTATAAAGGTATTTAATCTTTTTGCCATAATCGCTGTGAAAATCTTAGCATCCTGATTAATTAATGATATAGGTCTATACGAAGCTGGATCCATCAAATCCTTATCCACTTTCGGAATTAAAATTATCAACGAATGTTCCCACGACGGCGGGGTCTTCTCACCCTTTATAATATTATTAAATAATTTCTCCATTTTTGATACTAAAATTTCCTTAAATATTTTATAATACTCCAGCCCCAGTCCATCCACTCCTGGAGATTTCCCTCCTTTCAATTTGTCAATACTCTCCTCTATTTCTTTTTCCATCACCAAAGCTTCCATATAATCCCTATCCTTATCTTTTAATTTTACCTTCCAATTTTTCTCTACATATTCTTGAATTCTCATTTGTGGAATCGCATCTGAAGTATATAATTCCTGATAGAATCCCTCAAAATTTTTTAATTTATCCCTCATTAAATTACATTTTTCCCCATTTTGTCTTTAATTGTCCCTATTATATTTTTCTCCTTCTTTGATTGCGTTGATCTTGCCAGCATTCTAGAATTTCTGTTACTATACTCAAAAAAATTCCTTTTCGTATATATTAATTCTTTTTGAACTCTTTCTATGTCCTCCCCCTCTAATTCCTTTTTTTTTGCTTGGAGTTGGGCATATATACGCATATCCTTCTTACTCCTAAATTGTTGCTCTAATTCCTTAATATCTTCTTCAATCTTTTTACTATGTGCCTCTTGTTGTCTTCTTAATTTACACGTTTCTCTAATACAAATACCTCTCACTACTGCTTTCATCGTGTCCCAAACCATACCCTGCGAGATTATCCCTGATTCGTTTATTTCCCAAATACTCTTAATCTCCTTTTTCATTTTCTCAACAATATTTTTATAATTTAAAATCTTAGTATCTATTCTCCATCTTTTTGCCTCTCTATAATCTTTCTTTACTTTGATATCCATAGTCATTACTGCGTGATCTGAAACTTTAATTACATCAATTTCACAATCCATAATCTTCGAAAGCATATTCTTAGTCACAAATATATAATCAATCCTAGAGAAACTCTTATATTTTGGTGAATAAAAGGTGTATTTTGTTTTGTCCCCCTTTATTTCTCTCCAAACATCCTTTAATTCTTTATGCTCCATTACTCTTGCTAAATCCGTTTTCCCTATACCTTTTGAATTATCTTTATCTTTACTTCTATCCATCACCATATTAAAATCCCCTGCCATTACCATATTTATATTCCCTAAATTCCCAATAATTCTAAACACTTTATCGTAAAATTCCACTTGCTTTACATTTGGCGCATATACATTAATCAAAATATTTTTTTCTTCCCCCAGGAGACCCTGTAATATAATAAATCTTCCCTCTACATCCTTTACCACCTTAACAACATTAAATGCACATTTTTTAGAAATTATTATCGCAACCCCTCTTGCTTTTGAGGTTCCATATGCTTTCTCATATATGCCCATATCCCCCAATTTTAATTGATTTCTTCCATCTTCTTTCTGATGCGTTTCTTGTAAAAATATTATATCAGCTTTCTTTTTTCTCAAAGGTCCTTCAATTCTCTTCCTTTTATCAACACTACCCAGCCCATTTGCATTTAAAGTTACTAATCTTAATTTGCTTCCCATATCTCCAATTTTGGTTTTCCCTTCAGGTCTCGTTCTGTGACACATTTAACCCCCCTCCCCCTCCCCCCTCCCCCACATATACCCCCCACTTCCCCCCTTCCCATCCCAGGTTGCCCTGGGCCAAGGTTCTTCTTCTTCCCCTCTTCTTAGAACCCGTCGGGGGGGGAGGGAACGGCAAACACCCAACATGGAACCCAAACAGAACCCCCTCTCCTTTTCTTCCATTGTTATCCTTCTTTAAAATTTGTCTCAGTCATACAACACTTCCTCCAGCTGCCCCTCCTTCTTCTTTCTCTGCATCTTCCTCCATCAGCCCCAGGGACTTCAGCAATTCCAACCCTTGCTCACAAGAATTTATTCTCTGTTGTTTCCCTTTGTAGATGAATCTCAAGAAGACCGGGTACCCCCAACTGTAAACAATTGAGTTCTTGCATAGAATGGTTGTACAAAGCTTCATGCTCTTCCTCCACTGGATGGTCTGGAAACAAAGATCTTGAAATATCTGAATTGGTGAAGATTGAAACATCACTTGCCCAGCACTTCTGATAATCTGCATTAATTTCTCTTTTTTGTAAAAGCTGGCAAATCTCACAATTACATCTCTTGGGAGCGTCCCACTTCTTTTGGGGCCCACTCTGTGGACCCTTTCCAGATCCTCTTCAACCCACGATACCTGAGGGTCTAATCCTTTTATCCATTGCATAACATTTGCTCTCAAACTCTTTGGATTTTCTGCTTGTTGTTCAGCGTATTTTCTAATGCGAATATTCATCCTCCTATCTTTATCCTCCATAGAGATTAGCCGTAGGTCCAAATCTATTACTCGTTCTTCATTGTGCTCCAGTTTATCTCTGTTTTGCACAACCTGCTGCTCCAATGATTCATATCTATCACTTATCTTTTGGAGACTTGTTTGCAATTCAACTTGTGAGGACTGAATCTTTTTGACCTCCACCAACATTTCCTGCTTATGGCGCTCCATCAGACCTAAAAGATTAGCTTGAAGCATCTCCAGGGACAGTGCTTCTGTTTGTTGTTTTGTTGCCTTGGGAACCACTCCTGGCTTAGAGCCATCTTTGATATTGCCAGCGGCCGAAGCCTGCTGCGCAGTCTTGCCGTCCGACATATCTGTGGCTGAATTCTCTCAATTCTTTCGAGACAGACAAGTCCAACTGCTGTCCGAGGGGTGCTTCCTTTCTCTTATCCACTTTTTACCATTCAACCTTTTCTTTCCCCCCCTCTGTCTGACATCAGACATTCAGCCTACAGTACAGCTTGACAGCTATTTATTAGCTTTATCCAGGCGTTTGCTAAAAGCTAATTCAAATATAATGTCTCCAAGGCAAGGTAAAAAGTAATTCTTTTAAATTTATTGCAGTTTATATCAGCAAAGCACAGTTCTAGTCCCGTCCGACTCTCCCAAGTTTTCAGCGCCAAACCAATGATTCATCGCCTCCCTTCCACTATCTTAGCTTCTGTAATTATTCCCCTTGCCAACATTTATCTTGACTTACGATTTGAAGATCTATTAATTAGGATAACACGCTTTTACTTAACAGTCATCCAGGAGAGAGAGAAAGTCCGTCCGCTCACTCCATGACCGATGCTCCGCCCCCACACTGTTGTATTTCCTTGTTTCCGGTTTTGGTGCTGTTGACTCATGTGACGTCGTCGCTGTCCTGCACTATTCTCGCATTTCCCCCCACTTCTAGCACCTTATTTTGGATCAGGGAAAGTCCGTTTCATCATGGAAGTGCATAATAAAAACCCAAATTTAAACCAGTAAATCCGCTTCTGTGTTTGGGTGTGTGTTTGGGGTGTGTGTGTCTTGAAGGCCGTTTTCAGTGACGAAAGAATAGGGCGGGCTTTTAATCCGCCAGGGAAGTTTTACAACTTACTTCCTACTTTTCATCTTTGGGCATGTCAGGGGTTGGAAGGAAGGTTTCAGTCCTCCATCTCCCTCTTTCTTTTGGCTTCCTTCCTTGTTTTGCTGAACCACTGTTCTGTTGTAATTGCAGAACTTCACCTTGACGCCTATCCCCCTTAACCTTTCAAACCACTCTGATCCTTCCTCATACATCCATTTCTGTCCACTTCCATCACCCCTCCATGTGCCTTATAAATCTTCCTAGTGGTTCTCTTCTGTTTTGTGCCATTATTCTTCCTCCTATATTGTCCTATATTATCCTATATTATATTATCCTACATATATTTATTATCCTAAATTATCATGACTGATAATGCTGCTGACTCCTGGTGGAGAAGTTGTATGGAGAAGTTCCATGGGAGACCGTGAGAGAAGCTAACAGGCTTTCCTAGTAATGCATCCGCAGTCCAATGTGTAGGCGTAGGGCTTGAATTTCGTGTTCTAGTTCCTTTTACTGCCTGAAATCTTCTTAGGCAAAGCAGTTTATCAAGACCACAGGTGGGGGACCCTGTAGACATTTCCAAGGAGACTGGATTTGCAAGACAAAAGGCTATCCTTTCCAGTGAGTCATGACCAGTGAATTGCTAGCCATTTCCTTAGCAACAGGTTAATATCTGAAAGAACATCGGAGCGGTCTTTCGATCTGACAGCAAACATGAGATAACCTGAACTCTGGTCTTAACCTGTGAGGGTATTGTTGCTTTTTTAATCATTGACTAATGCCCTGCATTGCCTGCCAGCACCGTAGGGCTAAGTTACAACAGGTGTTTCAGGGTTGTCTGTGCAGCCTCTGTTGTCTCTCTCTAAGTCATTGCAACCAAACCAAAGCCTCCAGCCTCAAACAATCTCCCTCCCCTCTCTGCCAAAGTCTCCCGATGGTCCAGCCAGGCTGCACACTTGTGGCCAGAAGTATTGATTATTGTTTCGTCATGTCTGGTGACTCTTACTTTAAAAAAACTCCGCCACCAGCCGCCTCCAACTCCTCTCCTCCTGCACACCTGTTTGACTGATGTATTCTTAAAACACTCTGGGTGGCAAGCCAGCCTCTCAGGGCCAAGCTACAGGTGAATCTGGGTTGCCTTCAGCCTCTCTCTGCCTTATGCCAGCCAGCCGACCTCTCCAGCTTCCCGCCCCTCTCTCTCTGCCAAAGTCTCCCAACAGTCCAGCCAGGCTGTGCACTTGTACACTGTGGCTGGGGGTAGGGTACCAGCTTATAGCTTGGTCACATCTGGTGACACTTGTTTAAAAAAATCTCTGCCACCAGCCACCTCTGTCTGCACCAACATTGGACTCTGAGGTGCTCTTAAAAGGCTCTGTGTGGCACGCCAGCCTATCAGGGCTAAGCTACAGCTGCCTCTGAGTTGTAACTCTGTCTGAAACTGATGCCAGCCAAAGACTCCAACCAGCCAACACCTGCACCAACACTTGATTCTGAGACACTCTTGAAAGGCTCTGTGTGGCATGCCAGCCTCTCAGGGTTCAGCTACAGCTATCTCTGAGTTATGTCATCAGTCTAACTCTATCTCTGAGAGATTTGCCATCCAGCCCAAACCACAAATCTATCTATTTTTCTCCGACATGCACTTCAAACGTTCTGCATTGCATGCCAGCAGTGCAGACAGAGCCTAGCTCACAAGTGAACAAATTGAAATAGAAGGGAAGGGGTAGCAAAGCGAAGCAATGACATGCCAGGTTCCAACATCTGCATCAACAGGACATCCATAAAGATGAGAGCCTCTCTCTTGACTGACACCTCACTGTTGGTCATGAGAGTTTTTCTCTAAGGATGACCCTTCTTCGCCCATGATGTGGAACTCTGAGAAAAAGGCCTCTGGTCTGGTCTGTTTTGCCCTGTGAGCTGCTTTGACTGACCTCTCCTTTCCCACATTTTTATCTGTGGATGCCTCACCTCTGCTGAGCTCCAGGTGCCCGACTGCCCACCAAATCTGCAACAGGAAAGTTGCCCTGCTTGTCCTGCACTTCTTAGCTAAAAACTTGATATTCCCTTGATGCCAAGGGCTGGAAATTCTCAAGGTGCAATACCCTAAAGACAAGGTTTGGCAACCTGAGTTTGAAGGTTATGGCTCCAGCGGTTTTTGATATATTTTTAAAAAAAATCTCAAGCTTTACAAAATTCCTAAAAATCAATGGATGAACAGATCTGCTTCAAACTTGGCAAGGATAAAGCCCTACCTGAGATCTATCATGGTGCCAGGATTTATTTCTTTATCTTTAAAAATGACAGTTTTTAATATATCTATCTATATAGATCGATAGATATATCTATATAACTATATCAATCTATCTATATATCTATCTATCTCACACTTTAAAAAATCCTTAGACATCAGCGGATGAACAGTTTTGCTTCAAACTTGGCAAGGCTAAAGTTCTATCTGTGAACTATCATGGTGCGACATTTCATCTCTTTACCTTTAAAAATGACCGTTTTTAAAAAATATATATTTTAAAATCTCAAACATTAAAAAAAAATCCTAAAAATCAACGGATGACCAGATCTGCTTCAAATTTGGCATGGCTAAATCACTTCTTTAAAGCTATCATGATGCCAAGTTTCATCTCTTTACCTTTAAAAATGACAGAGCTGTAAGCGTTTTTGTTTATTCTCATTGAAGTAGAGCTGCCCTTTGGCTGGGGAGGATGGGAAAAATCTGGATTTTTTTATCAAATTTCATAATTTCCCCCCTTCCCGGATTTGTTACCAAAAGTCCTGACAAATCTGGGTTTTTCCTGTCATATGGTCACCCTAGGAAGGACCTCTATAGGAAGATCTCCCTCTTCGTGGTTCAATTTCCCTCATTCATGTTGGACCTCCCTCTTCACACATGGAGAGGGAAGTCCACTCTATCTTATTTCCCCGTTCGGGGACTATAAGGACTTTTAGTGTCTCAATTTATTTTAAAAAAATATCTGTAGAAGGCTTGATAATACTATTTTTTTTTAAAAAAAGAGAACCCTTCCCCTCCAATTGATTAATGGAGTTAATGTGGAGGACTAGCAACATATTTACATATTAGGGAGACTAAATATAATTAGTATTTAATTCACTCACAATGATGAAGAAAATATTCCATGCACTTATAAGGAACTGTTCACCTTTGAATATGTCATATACAGGAAGGCTCACAAGCCTTTTTACATAGAAGAGGGGATTTATAAATTCTGGTAGTCTCTAATAATGCATAGGTTTTTATAAATACAAACCATGAGCCTGTCTACACTACTGCTTTAAAATAGTTTATAACAGTTTTAAACCCGTTATTAACCGATTTAAAACTGTTATAAACCATTTTAAAGCAGTAGTGTAGATAGGCTCCAAATATGGGAAATGAAGGACATCTTTATGCAAGATACTTGGCTATTGGTAACGTATTTGAACAACAGGCATTCTAGATATATTCAGTTACGCAACTGTACACTGATTTGTGAACTTGATGTTTATCTGAAAATAGTCCAAGTTAGGCAACATTATCCAAGGACAAAATTACTCTTGCTGTCAAGACAATGAGTTCAAATTTGGTTTCTTTGTTTGTTTTTACACAAATAAGTTTTGTTCGAAATCAATCAGTTCTGAAAATAGTCATATATATATATATATATATATATAGGCTGACCATATGAAAAGGAGGACAGGGCTCATGTAACTTTAACAGTTGTAGAGAAAAGAGAATTGCAGCCAGTGTCATTTGTATGCAATTAGTTCCTGGTGATAGTCCCTCTTCATCACAACAGTTAAAGGTGCAGGCACTATACTAGAGTGACCATATACAAAAGAAGGCAGGCCCTCTGCAACTTTAACTGTTGTGATGAAGAGGGAATTTCACCAGGAACTATTTGCATACAAATGACACTGGCTGAAATCCCCTTTTCTCTACAACTGTTAAAGTTACATGAGCCCTGTCCTCCTTTTCATATGGTCAGCCTATATATATATATATATATATATAGTATCATTATACTATATATATATATATATATATATATATAGTATATTCTATCTATCTATCTATCTATCTATATACTATATATATATAGTATCATTATTTTGTATTGTAAAATCTTAACTTATGAACCTGTAGTGCATCCTGTAAAATAGTCACTAGGGGGAGCTCTAACCCAGCAAAAGGATAAATCTCTTTTTTTTAAAAAAATGTGAACAGCAGCCTTTCATGTAAAAAACAAAACAGAAGTTGTTGTATTAGTCAGTAACAATTAACCCCTTTTCAATTAACAATTAACAGTATCCCAGTTAGATGTGCTATTTGAAACGCTTCCGTATTTAAATCAAAGTACATTAATGCTCTAAATAAATTACATTAGTGCTGTGCCAAATATTTCTATCATTTTATTTTCAACAATTCATAGGGGGAGGCAAAATGAAGAGTTGTGGGAAAGAGGTTAGGAAGTGGAGTGAACTTAGAAGGAATGTCTAATTAGGTACTGGTGGGGCAGGGGTTCTATTTACCTTAAAAATGTGTGACGTGTCCAACGGTTTTTTCTATTATCTTTAAAACTGCCCCACATATACCTGCAGCATAATGGGGCTCTTCTCAGAGAGGCTTTCATCCTGCAGCAGTTCCTGGGCTGCCTTAAAGCTCTTAAAACTTTACAAAATCCTTGTTTGTGCTGGCAGTAGCACAGGGATCTTCCCAGACAGTCTTTCAGCCTCTCAGCTGTTCACAGAATGCCTAGGTTACCATGCTGTTTCAGAAATTTTAGGGTTGGATCTCACCACTACCTATTTTATTAATTTTTGTATTACTCACATTTATATACCGCTTTCCACGGAGGTACCAAAGTGGTAAACATAAAGTACAATGGCACCAAAACAACAATAAATATAACAATAAAATGAAACAATACAAAAATTAATCAGTATTTAAACCACACACTCTACTATATGTTACACACTATAGCTGGGTCACACTTCAAGGAAAGCCTGTGTGAAAAGAAGAGTTTTAAGAAGATGTCTAACCATATGAACTGCTGGGGCCTGTCTAATGGCAATTCGTAAAGCATTCCAGAGGATACTGGTGATACCTAGCGTTATCTCTCTTTAAGCCTATCCACATTGCCCTTAAAACAACTTATATTCTGATTTAAAACGTGTTTTTTTAAGTTGTTTCATTACGTGGTGGGACACACTGAGCAGTACTTATGTTTCATAGTAACTGCTTCCTCCGTCCTCAAAGTGTTCACTGGTGTATTACAGGATTAATTCCTTGACTCTTCTTCTTTAGTTTTTGTTTTGCAGGCTGCTCGAGTTACGGAGACAGAAGTGGGTGGGTCAAAACAGAAACTAAAGAAGAAGACTCAAGGAATTAACCCTGTAATACACCATTGAACACTTTGAGGATGGAGGAAGCAGTCACTATGAAACGTAAGTACTGCTCAGTGTGTCCTACCACATAATGAAAAGACTTAAAAAAACACGTTTTTAAACAGAATATAAGTCGTTTTAAGGGCAATGTGGATAGGCTGTTTGTCAACTGATGCAAAGTAGACTGTAGCAGTCATGGATCAGATATGGGTTCCAGATCCTAAAGTAAGAAGGTACTGTTAGTCAGTTGAAAAGCAGATATGTCCACAGTTCTCCATACCTTAATCAGTTCCTATGCAGATTATTGTGGCATGCTCTACATGGGGCTGCCCATGAAAAGAATTCAGAAACTGTAGCTAATGCAAAATGCAGTTGCCAGAGTGCTTACTGGCAAATGCTTTGTCAACCATATTTTACCGGTCTTATGCACAGCCTTCTAGTCTGTTGCTGGACACAATTAAATGTGCTGATGCTTATCTATAATGTCCTAAGTAGCTTGGGGCCAAGATAGCTGAAAAACCACCCACTCCTCCCATATGAACCTACCCATATTTAAAGATCCTTTTCAGATATCCTTATGTATCCTGCTACCAAGAAAGGTTAGGTTGGTGGGAACACAGGATAGGGCCTTCTCTGTAGCAGCACCACGTCTAAGGAGCCCTTTTCTGTTCAGTTTTAGGCCAACTGTTACAACTTTTGTTGTTGTTCCATATGGCTTTTTAGCATTATGTCTACAATCCTATGCACACTTACCTGACAGTGAGTCAGGGGCTTACTCCCAATGAGATTTACTTCTGAGTAGACATGCATAGGATTGTGCTGTACATTTTTTTTTTAGCTCCACACCCCTGCTCTTAATAATGCTGTGGGTGATGTTTTAAGGCTTTTAAATTGTTTGGGAAAGCTTTTTTTTAAGGGTTTACACTTTAATTGTAAGCTGCTATTTGGACTTATTTTGGCTGAAAGGAGACTTAGATATTAATCAGTTTACAAGTGGGACTTAATATAGGCCCGTGATGTGGTAAACAGCAGTTTTCCCCTATTCCCTCAACATTCTAAATCAGCTACAATAGGGAAGAAGGGGGGCACTTCTGAGCATGTCCAAGCTTACCATTAGTTTCAACAACTATCACATATAAAAATACTTTTTTTAAAAAAACTAAATGATATGGATCTTTGAAGAAAAATAGTTTTCCACTGACTCCAATACAAAAAGAATAGAAAGCCATCAGTGTTTTTGGTGAGACATTATGGTTTCCTCAGAAATTGTGACTAAAAAAAGGTTAACGATAAATTTGTGAAAGTCACTTTGACAGAGTATGAGTTGTTAATGTGTGTTTTACTTCTTTTGTCCTTAAACTGCTCTTTCTCCCCCAAAATACCATTCAACTTCCTGAAATGTTAAGAGCATGTAAAATGAACATGTCCTGGCATCTGAAAATTTCCAAAAGACTGACCAAACCTTTTTGACTTCATAAAGGTTAGAACCCCCCCTCCACCAAATTACTCCTTAACATGGTGGGACATTCAATTTACAGATGGATCTTAACATAGTGCCACTACTATGGTGCATATATGAAACATTTAATTGATTGAGGCCTAATTTCAGTATAATGAATTTCTTCCAGGATATAATAGCTATAAGAGAAACATTTGATTGAATAACAAACTCCATTTTTATTTTTCAAGGAATTTATTTATTTATTTTATTGCATTTTTATACTGCCCCATAGCCGAAGCTCTCTGGGCGGTTCACAAAAATTAAAATTAAAATTCTCCTATTACATCGTTGATAATGAAACAACATTCTTTCTTCCTTCTTGCTGCTGCTGCTCATGCACTTCCCAGTGAATTACCCTCCCCACACAATACACATGGGCTGAATTCCGATGACACAATAAGCAACTGGGGGATGGGAACCATCGTCAGTTGTATTGACTATCATGTCATCCGAATGCTGCCATAGTCAATTCAGCGCTGATCCTAATCCACACCACGGTTGATTATTTATTACCATGTTGTGTGGGGAGTTCCCCCTAGATGAACAACTGTAAAGTTGATTATTACTTCACCATTGACTATCGTGTTGTCCAAATTCAGCCATGTTCATATAAACTGAGTATTCCTCCATAATGAAATCAGGCCTAGATATGCTGGAAAAATTTGAGACAGACTAAAATGAGTTTGGATTTCTAAGAATGTGACCTGTGGAATCCACTGCAGACCAGCCTCCCCCAGCCATGTGGTACCTGTGGACTTCCAGATTATTATTTTTTACTTCCATGAAATTTACTCAAATTCATTAGCAGGAAAATATGCAAGTTTCTGCTGAGATATATGCCATGCTGAAAAATATACACAGGGAAATGAAATGGGAGACAATACGCTAAATGTTATGCACTAACATAAATTATGTAAATTGTTGCAAATGTTCTTACAGAATTATTTGCATTTTTTTGCATAATGGAAAAAAAATCAAATCCATCTGTGAATGAACACATGACACTGCACAACCCACGAAACACATGTGGGACAAATTTCACGATATCCAGGCATCCCTAATCAGGCCTCTGAATTTCCCAAATGCTTGGTTATAAATAATCTTTCTCATGGTGGCAGTAATATATGTGGATAATGTAATTATATTGTTTAGTTACTAGGTGGCACTGGACTTATTTGCATATGGGTAGAGTTAAGACTTTCTTGTTACTGCCCTGTTCTTGTTTACTGATACAATAAAGTTCTTGTCTGGTTTCCTGACTGGTGTGACACAGATTTCATGAACGTCAAAGAACAAATTATAACATTTCAGACACAACCCAGCTAAACGTGGTCACATTTTAGTCCCCACTGAGTTCACTGGAAGAGTTATGCATGAAGTCAGATCTCTTCTATTGGAAATTATGGAAGTTAAAAGTGTTTCACATTGGCTTGCTAGTATACTAAAAAAAAAATCTTCCCATGGTTTCTCACATAATTAGTTTCTCCTTTTACCTTGGTTATTAAAAGTTAGCATTCCATTTCCTTACTCAATTATTTCAAAGCAGACAGCTCCAGTCCAACTGAGCTTTGCAAATTTCTACTCATTAAAGGTTTCAGTGATATAGCATGGGCTTGGAGTGATAATAATGGGAAGGCCACGCTCCTCTCAGATGAGAATGCCGAGTACAGACCATGAAACAAAAATCTAAGCAAAGCATATGGCTGAACATATCAGATGACATATCTCATCATTCACCTGTGAAAAGCTGCTCTTTTAAACAAACTTTTGTCCCTTGTAGGGGCTGTTTGGGGGGAAGGGTTTAAAGAAAATCACCTGGATGTAATACTCTGTTCTTTGCTTACCTTTGCTTTCCAGGCTTTCTTTGTTTGATGGAGGCTTTGGAGCTCTCACATTTCTGCTGTGAATGTTTAACATGGCTCCATGATTTAAATAATCTCCCCATACAGATGTGGCTTTGTTTGGAGGTCACAAAAGACGCACTGACGGCTGCTGACATGAGTAAGCTGATGAACTGCTTGGTCATTTATATCTTTTCCAGTATTTGATCTCATTGATCAGAGAGTTCTTTGACTAGGTTGAATCTGTATGAGGGTCTCTTCGATCCAACTGTATTAAATTCTTGCCACCATTATCCCAGTGAAATACTACCTCTGACTTTATGTGACGAAACACTGCTCCCATCCATAGAGGAAATTCTATTTTTAAACTATTGTTAATTAGAATCTTCCTGCAAATCTAGGAACAGCATATATAAGCTGAGAAAAGCTCATGTATATGATGGGAAAATATCAAAATATGTGTATGGTATAATCCTATGCATGTTTACTCAGAAGCCGTTTCATTGTGTTCAGTGGAGTTTACTCCCAGGTAAGTGTGCACAGGATTGCAGCCTGAGGCTGCAATTCTAAACACACTTACTAGGGAATGAGCCCAATTGAGTAGAAAAAGTACTTAAATAGAAATGTACTAGGTTTGTGTTGATAATCATTGACATTTTTCATTATTATTGTATGTTCAGGACAAAAATACATTGAGAAATTCTTAGCTATTCAATCTTAGGCCTCCTCTACAAGATTTCGGTTTGATGCCCAGTTGCCCGATTATGCGCATATACGGAGATGCGCATTTACACCTAATACCAATTCACAAGAGGTGGTGAAGCGCATTACGGGCTATATGAAACACGCTTTAAAGTTGTTTACATGTGGAGAATTGCATGTTTACATGACCATAAGGCGCTTTAACTCCCGTGGCAAATTAAAACTCGCTATTTAACGCACATTTGAAAATGTGAATAATCGGAGATAAAAAGCACCTCAACCCCTGATTTGCGCTCTGTTCTTGTAGAGGTAAAATTTGTAATGTGCCTTGAAAGAGCTTTAAAATGCTTTTGTAGAGGGGCACCCTTACACCAACTTCTTCTACATTTCCTTCTGTCAAGGGAGGGATATCAGGATGAAACACAGTTAATGTTTCAAGGCTAACCAAATATATCCTAAGCATAAGAGTCAATGTCATGCAGTGGTCCAAATGTTTGTCTGGATCAGAAAAATCTGGGTTCAGGTTCAGCCTTGATAGTCATTGGATGCCCTATGAACTTACAGTCTTGGGCCAGTCACTGTTTTTCAACCTAATGTATTTCATACGGCTGTCAGTGGTAAGAGATAACTCCATGTTCGCTGCTCTGAGCACATTGCTAGAAAAGTGGGCTACTAATTTTATAAGTAAGGGTAACTAAATAATTACTGTATTACTGTACAACACCATGTCTAATATTCACCAGCACCAGTTCTCTACACTTTGCAAAAGCTTTCTTTCCTTGTCACCTGAAAGCACTGATTCCCATAGGCTAGTAGCTATTTAAAGCATATACTACTATTCTAACACCCCTAAATATTTATATAGTAAGCATATTTTTAACAGATTGTGCATAGCACAATATAGGACACAGAACTAAAATAGTTTCTCTCCAGAGAGCTTATGGTCTACACAGCTCTCCGAAGTCCCAAGTGAAGAGTTTTGCTATTCTTGCTTGTTTGGGAGATGCCAGGGACTGAATTTTGGATCTTATCCATGTCAGCATATGCTCTGCTACTGAGAGATGGATCCTCTCAAAGAAGTTCCCCTCCCTCACGCTCCACAAACATTGCTAAGTCTCTGGAATATTTATTCATGCAATATTGTAGTGGAATGGGTACCACTGAAATTTTTCTGCCATCAGTCCATCGCTCAAGTCTCACTGAGACATTGGTGTGGTAAGAACAACTGGCACTGATGTGATCAATTAAAAATAACATGTTTTAGAAAGGCAGTGGTGAAGCTGGCCATTGGGAGAGGGCTTTTGGTAGGGATGAGGGGAAATTTTGGCTGGTCCAGGTTTATAAACAAACTAACTTAGTTTGCACTTCCTGGACTAATATACAGATCTGATCACAGTAACCCTTCAGAATTTTGCATTTCTCCAAATTGTGTGATGCAGTCTTCAGCTCAAAATCTACATCCAAAAATGTGTACATTAGAGAAAGGGCTCATCTACACCCAAAGGTGTAATGGGAGGGAGGGAGAGGATCATGGACTAACCTGCTTCCGCGATCCCCCCAAGCATCTATAAGGCTGTGCAATGTCCCGGGCGTCATTTTTTTTAAGAGGAGCCAGTCACATGGTCCTAATCTGGGGGGAAAGGTAAAAAAACCCGCACCCAACCCCCCTGCCATCCCAAGCCCCATGCCCAGCCCTGCTACTTGAGGGGAAGAAGGGATGACTTGGGAGCAGTGGTGGCCACACCGCCTGCACTCCTCAGGATGGTCCTGGGACTACAGAAAAAATGGGAAATCTGCGGTCCCAGATATCGCTGGTTTTCCCTGGTTTCCCCTGGGATCCCCTGTGCATTATTTAGATGCACAGGGGGACCGTGAGACAACCCCGGGGGGGAAAGGCTATGTGTAGACATGGCTAAAATTGCATTAAAATGCATATATTAGTGGAAGATGCTACAAAAATATTTGTTAGGGGGAAATTGCATACAAAAATAAATCCACATTTTCATGTGATTTTTTTTTAAAAAAGGCACACAGATGCAGAGATTTGATGAATATATACAAAACTGACGGATACCAGACATAGATTGATTTGTCCATCCACAGTTTATTTTTCCGGCCCCACTGCCATCATGCTAACATATGATTTGGGCCTAGGAGACTTCTGTATTAAGCAGTACTCTCTCAAGGTCATGGCTCATGCTCAGCATCAAATCAAGTGTCTTGAAATATACCTGCAAGAACTTTGAAGTCTCATTCTCCTCCACTGCACTCACAGAACAAGGCACTAGCTTATAGCAAAGAACCATATGCTCCATCAGTACATGACTTACAGTTCCTGTCAGTCTGAGGCTATGAGGGTAAACCACTGAAAGAGAAATCTTTCCAGTAGTCACATCCATTTACCACTAAACCACTGCATCAGTCAGTCATCAGAGTTTGGAATTCACAACAAAACATCTCACGGAAGCCCTTGGTTCAAGCACCTTTATTTGCTATATTTTTCCAAACGCACACATAAAAGAGCATTTACAACAAAATAAAAGAGGAATTAGTTCCAGTTATCACAGAAAAAAAAATAAGGAGATCAATCCCTAATGACAAATCCAACACTCTCCTTAAAGAGCCAGGGTATGGACTTATTTAAAATGATTTATTTTATTTCAGATATCACAATGCAAAACATACTACTGCAAAGTATTGGATGTAGCTACTTCTAGAACTAAACTGAAACTCAATTCAGACAAGACGGAGATGTAGTTAGTGGGTGGTTCTTCTGCCCGGATGGAGGGTGTTCAAACTGCTCTGCCCTGAAGGAGCTAGTTCATAGCTTGGGGGTTCTCCTAGAACCATCTCTGTCACTTGAGGCTCAGGTGGCCTTGGTGGCATGGAGTGCCTTCTACCAACTTTGGTTGGTGGCCCAACTATACCTCTATTTGGATAGGGATAACCTGTCTTCAGTTGTATATGCTCTGGTAACCACCAAGTTAGATTACTGCAATGCACTTTAAGTGGGGCTGCCTTTGAAGATGGTTCAGAAGCTGCAGCTTGTGCAAAATGTGGCAGCCAGATTAATAATGAGGACCAGGAGGTTTGAACATATAAGACTGACTCTGGCCCACTTGCATTGGCTGCTTGTAAGTTTCCGAGCCCGATTCAAGGTGCTGGTTTTAACCTATAAAGCCTTACATGGCTTGGGACCACAATACCTGACAGAATGCCTCTCCCAACATGAACCTACCCGTGCATTATGCTCAGCATCTAAGGTCCTCTTCCAAGTGCTTATTCTGAGGGAAGCTTGGAGGACAACAACAAGGGAGAGGGCCTTCCCAGTGGTGGCCTCCCAATTATGGAATGATCTCCCTGAAGAGGCCCACCTGGCGCCAACATTGTTATCTTTTCAGTGCCATGTCAAGATTTTTCTCTTCTTCCAGGCATTTAACAGCATATGTTGAGTTTTAATTGACCCCTGATCTATCTTTGGCTGAGAACTCAAAGTTGTTTTAAATGTATACTGTCTTTATATGTCATCTGTTTTTATGCTTTTTTGGTTTAAAATTCTGTATATTGATTTTTAATTTCTGAAGGTTTTTTTTGGTAAACCTCCTAGAGAGCTTCGGCTATGGGGCAGTATATAAATGTAATAAATAAATAAATAAATAATAAAGTTGTTTTTAAATGGATTTTTCTTGTATGTTGTCTGTTTTTATGGTTTTAAAGCCTTCTCCTCCAGGAATTTATCCAACCCCCTTTTAAAGCCATCCAAATTGGTGGCCATCACTACATCTTGTGGTAGTGAATTACATAGTTTAACTGTGCACTGTGTGAAGACGCATTTCCTTTTAACTGTCCTGAATCTCCCACCAATCAGCTTCATGGGATGATCCCGGGTTCTAAATGCCCCTTTGATCTAGGATGGATTAATCTACGCCAGTAGGTATGCACTGATGTTTTTAATATATTTTATACAACATATACTCAATTCAAATAAACCAGGCTCTTAAAAAGATTTTACACCTTAACTTTTTAAGTAGGGTGCATTTATTCTGGTTATGTCAATCACAATGCCCTTATTACTTCTTCTAATGTGAATTTGCTGTTGAGGGCGAATTTTGCTAGGCTGCCTGTAAATTAGAGTGATGGATCTGTGTCAGTCCTAGGTGAAATGCAAGGACAAAAGCAACATTCTCCTCAATCAACAAACAACTCAAACTGTCAAACACAGCAGATGCACCTGCTAGGGCAGAAGAAATATTTATTTTCCCAGTGATAAATAGCAAAACACAGTGCTTCCAGAAATTCTCACTTCTTTTCTTTTCCTTTCCTTTTTTTCTTTCAGATTTTCTTGCAGGGTCATTCCAATCATCAGGTTTACTGGGATAGCTATCTGCGGTGATGCTTCACAATGGATAGAGGTAGATGAGCTTTGTGTATATAGGTAATAATACTATTTTCTTTCTATCACAGCCTGGAACTCATTAAGAGAAGAGATTAAAGGGAGAATGTATCCCAGAGGATGCTGCAGGGATGTATGAGAAATCTGTTTCAGACTAGAATCTATCCACTTTGCACATTTTGAACTAGCAGGTGTACTTGAATGCATTCTGTGGCTGAAGTCTGTACATTTTCAAAATTGCAATGCAATTTGCAGACAAAAGAAAAGTGTGTTAAAAATGTGTACACATGAAGAAATATGCATTGAAATGTACACATAAAAATGCATACTTCTGGTGGGGAAGCACACAAACCTGCTTAAATTAATGGAACAAAAGTTGTGAACTCCTAAAATAAAGTTCACAATCTGTTATGAACATGAGTTAGGGTGAGTTTCACGGTGGAAATCGGAGAGCCTCAATGAGCTCAGGTTTTACAGATTGTTTGCATCCCTGCATGCAAATAGTGTTGTATATATGATTCCTAACTCGAGTGGGTGGGGAGAGTTTTCATGAATATTCCCAACAAGAACATTGACAAAAGTACTGATAACCGGTTCAATGAGAAAGAGGTTAGCTGAGCAGAACTACATGTGCATGGACCCAGAATGAGGAGGAATTGTATGTGTGGCACCTGTTTGAATGTACATTTATTTCTTAGGGAAGCATGGATCCCCCTGTCTGGATTGGGGTGATGATGAGTACATACGTAGCACCCACCTTGCACAGTTTGGTTCAAAAATTAGACAGAAAAATGGTTTCTTTGTTTAAGTGAGAACTTCTGTCTTGCCATTGATTGCTTACCATTGATATTGGCCTACCCAAATCAGATATTTTTACTTGGACTGTAGCAGTAAAGCAGCATGTGCTGATTGTACAGGTGAAATAATTTTAAATGTTTCAAAATAGTCCCTCCTAAAAACTACAGCTGCAAGTTACAAAGAGATATGGCGTGGATGACATTGATTGTTTGGATCTCTTCCAGCCCTCTTTCCAGTATGGTTATAAGACTGCAACTATCTTGGTCACCTGGTGGATGACCTCACCAGTAGATGGACAAGGAGAGCACAACAAAATGCTGGTTTGTGTATTTTTCTTAAATATATGCATTTTTGTGTACACTTCCCCCTAATATACATATTTTTGTATGCACTTTTCCCGATATGTGCAAGTGTTTTTTTTTTTTTAACATATATCTTTTTTCCGGAGAACTGCACTGCAAAATTCTGAAAAATGTGAATACTGAAGGATAACTGTGTTCTAGTTTATAGACTGATTCGGAGAGTGTGAAATGTGAACTGAACAACTTTCCCCCAACTCTTGTAAATATATGAAAACATTCTCATAAAGGTAGAGGTGTTCCCCATACTAAGATCTTTAATGAAGGAACATAATTATCCCACTACACATGATGAAAGAATGTTCATTAGTCTTCCTTCAGCTATAATATAGCGAGGTTGACCCATGGGATAGCTATCTTTTCTTTTGGAAGATTCAGTTTAATTGTTAGTTACCATTTCCAGTTCTCTGTAATAATGCTAATTAGTTTCTTAGAGACTTCTAAACTGGCTTCAGAGCTGTCATACTAAGTTTTTTTTAAAGCTTTTGTGGTCTTAGAATATTCCATTTAGTAGCAGCAATATGCCATAGAAGTTTGTTAAATGTCAAGTGGAAATAACTATCTAAATAGGACAAGATATTCCACAGTAATATTGCAAAGAAGAACATTGGAATTTGTTTCTCAGAAGAACATATAGTATCCTACGCTGAATTTCACTGTAGTACCCAGATGCCAAGTCAATTTATGTAATTGCCCCTCACCAGAGGCCATGCAAATAGGATGCTAGTTGATGGACCACAAGGAAGTATAGGGGGATTTTTCATGTTACTTTTATTTAAGGGACATTGAATACAGGCTGCAGTTCCTGCATCAATGCTCCCTAAATTCCCCGCTCCAGTAGGTGAAAAGGAGGATACGAAGATAGACACTCAGAATGATTGATTTTACTCACACTCATGAACTGTTATTGCTTTAAAACATTTATTAAAAAATTTAAGGAAGTTAAAATTAGACAAACCCACGAACCTCCCCATTCAGCCAAGCAAATTAAAGGTATATACAAGTCTGGCAGATTTCTTAAGAACATAGACAAAGACCTCCCTCTTAATTTATTCTGAAATGGCCAAATCTATTGGCCCATGTCATAATTTAGAATATCCTTCTTCTCAGAATATACCCTTCTCTTATGACATAGGTGTTTCTTTGTGGTCAACTGTCTGATTTACTTCTCTGTTCTTATGGACACAGGGATTGTCTAACCACAACTTCACCTGTTCTTAACCTTGGACCTTTCACTTAGTTCCCTTAAAAGGAATATATAAGGTTGATATAAGTCACAAATTTATATGTCTAGTATCTTTGAATAATACCATGTCACATGTCTTTCATGAGTTATGTCCTTAAGCAACATGAGTAACATCTTTGAGCAACTTCAAATCATATTTCCAAAGCTTTCTCTATCAGATCTTTATCTAAATTGAAGCATCCAACCCCTGATACAATGTTCTATGGGTGTATGCATTCACTAACCTCTTGCTCCCCCACTCCAGCATTCACTAACCCCCCATGTCCCCCATGCCTCCCTGTGCCCCAGCACTATAATAATACAGAAAAGCAGATAATAAAAAATTGCTAAAGAAGACCTGAATAGAATCATAGCCTAACGTAGCATTTTCCTATAAATAGCATCTTCTTGAAAAGGGAATTTGGGATCTGGAGGAGGAATCAAGATAGAATAATCTATAGCCATAGCAAAGTTTATTGATGGCCTATCAACATGTCTGGTAGGAGAAGCTGAGTCACTTGGATCTTTGTTATAGGCCTAGATAGCATATATAAGCCCACAGAGACAGACCAAAACCCCATCTAGGCCAGGTTTGCCATTACCAAGTAATCCTATATATATATATATATATATACACACACACACACACACACACACATCCTGCTATCATAGGTTGGATCTATGGTCGGAGGGATGATTTTACTCAGCTCTAGCCCCAATAGGATCACATTGGTCAGTTGTCATACCTAGGAGGTGAGAGAGAGGAGGGGGGATACAGAGGAGGAGGGATAAGCCAACCGGCCAATTCCTTTCCTCTTAAATCCTTCCTCTCACTTATTAGTCCCAGCTTTCTGGCTTCTCATCCTCTGCTCTTCCATACATGGATGTGATGAATTATAACCATTGCATATAGTGAGCTTTTATGTGCACCTGCAGATATTGACCTGGTTCACATGAAAGCCCCCCATTGCTTAATTTATCTGTAGGGGCTGTCCTATCATACCAACTCAGGTGGTAGGGGGTGTTTCAGAGTTGTCTAAACCTCAAATAACCCACAACTTGTTTTAGGATTATCTGAGGGTTGTCTAATTGATAACCTCCTTGCTGCCTGGGTTCACATGACACGACAAACAACAGCAACTCAGGCACCAGCAGGGATCATGCAAAAATAGTGCCTGTGGGCATCCGGTACAACACACAGCCCTCAATAGGTAAGTTAAGCCATGTTGGGTTGTCATGTTTTGCGAACAAGGCCATTGATAAGAACATGCATAACACATTGATTTATTGGGCACCCTGAAAATAAAATTTCATTCACCCACCCACCACACACCCCTCATACCAGTACAGCTAAGGAAACTTTCAAAAACCACATGCAAATCTTCCCAAGCCAAATAATTTTGTAACTCCTGTCGACAGTAACAAAAATCCCCCTGACAAAGTGTGAATGTTCGTTCAATGGCTATGGTATTTGGCAACCAAATTGTCATCTTTTCAGAGCCAGACTAAGACTTTATTTTGAGGCATTTGTTTGCATAGGATTTAGGTTTTGAGTTGTTTATCAGGTCCTGGTAGTTTTGTTGTTAATTGTTTTTAAGTTGTTTTCAAACTGTTTTAAATTTGTGAATATTATTTTATTTTATGTATTTAGTCAAACATTTGTATCCAGCCCTCTTCAGGAGAGGGCACATTACTGCCTCTTTCAAGGCAGCAGGCACCACCCACTGACAAAGTGAGGCTTTTATCACCCCCCTGGACACACCCAATCAATCCACCTCTGCTAGATCACATTAGCCAAGATGGGCAAGGGTCAAGCTTACATGTGGTGGGACAGACTGATTCAAGTGTCTTGTCAATATCAGACTGCAACAACTGGTACTTACTGAACCCAGGAAAAATGACCAGATGGGCCCCTGGACACCTTCTCAGACTCTGTGATAACTGTGGTATCAAGTTCTGAGTGAATACAAACAACTTTCTCCTCAAAGTGCCTAGCAAATTTATTACAGAAAATATAAAAAAGATTTTATATTATGTTGTGGACCTCCCAGAGAGCTTTAGTTGTAATATAATGTAATGAATGAAGTGATATGAAATAAAGCTGCCTCACAGGTTTGCATGGGATTATTTCTGGTTCAGCTATCTGGGCAAAATAGGGTTGTACCATATCATTTTTTTTATTGGGTTCTTCTTATACATTCTAACCTGAAGTGTGCTGCTTCTATTATAGTGCCATTTCAATTTCATTATCATCATCATCATTATCATCATCATCATCATCATCACACCCTTATGGCACATGCACCCCTAAACACACAAAACCTGCCCCAAAATAAACCATATAAGCAATAGGGTAATGAAATAACTAGGGTTAATATCCAGATAAGGTAATTAAACAGTGTCCCCATGAAAGACTGAGAATGCAGGTAAGTAGGTTGGCCGGCCAGAGTCCTAGACAAAAGAAAGAGAACTGCTGGAATTGGAGAACTGGATGTATAGCAGTAAGATAAAGAGCCTGGATAATATAGGGTCTACTCAGACAACACGGTGAGCCACGGTGGTTAAGCATTTTGAGCTAAACATTATGACTTAGCGTGACATGTGAACCATGAGTTAGCATGTCGTGTGAACCATTCCTCACCATGGTGGCTACATAACCACGGTTTAAACACACTCACTAACCATTTTCTACAAAAGGGTTATTAGACTAACCTTGACTTAGCATGTTGTCTGAACAGGCTCTATATTATCCAGGTTATTTATCTTACTGCCATACATCTGGTTCTCCAATTCCAGCCGCTCTAACTCTTTCTTTTGTCTAGGTCTCTGGCCAGCCAACCTACTTACCTCCACTCTCAGTCTTTCATTACTTCTTCTCTATGTCCCTCTGCCTCTTGCTTTTATCTTCTAAAATTAGTTTTCCCCCCCATCCCCAAACGAAATCAATGAGGAGGCAGGTTCTTGTTCATTTCTGCCAACTAAGTTTCTGTTATAACTTTTATCTTTCTTTCTTCCACTGACCTTCTGCTGAACTTCATAATTCCCTGCTCCCTGAGCTTAACTTCCTAACCTCAATATTCTAAATAAACTTTTGACCTTTAAACTATTAGCCTTTTGACTCAAACTGACTAGGGCACATACACACACACACACACACACACAAAGCTTTAACCCCATAATATCCTAAGACCAAACTAAATACAAAAAAATGGAGATCAATTCTGTTCCTTCATAGTAGGCCTATACTTTTCTGTCAGTATTGGTCACTGCTGGCCAGGCTACAGGCCCAGGTAATATCAAATTTACTAGATATTCATTACAGCCTGCAGCCTTTATAGTATTGCTCCAATATGTCTATTGAGAATTAATCATCCACTAAGCAAAACCATTTTCCTTTCGGAAATCTTTCCAGCTGAGCGTTTTTAAAAACACACAAGTACTCAAATGGGGTGGAATTTTCCTTGTTGAACTCCAGGCTTGATGAATATGTACTTATTAGAAATGTAGAACTGTGATTCAAAATGGCCCTGACTACTCAGTGACACAGAATGTGGCTGCTGAAAGATTTAACAATGGGGAAAGCAGCTGAAAAGACTATCCTGGTCAACAGACACTGCCAAAATGCATTTCCACTCTGTTGGTCCAGCATTCATCCAATTGGAACTTAACAGATGTTCCCAGCCCGGTTGTAAAATATTAAAATACTCCTTTAATCTCTCCCAGGGATTTCCAAATACGAGGAAAGAGCTTCACCTGGTTGCACTTCTCCTGCTGACAGAAATAGTCCAAACACGCACAACACACACACACACACACAGGCACAAGGTTAAGGCTGTCTGCATGGCTAGGTGCCTGCTCACGCTAGCAAGTCACTTTCTCTTATTGTAATGCAGATGATGGAAAGCATGGGTTATACGGCAGCTGAATTAATTGAAAGAAATAAGTCACAAACACCCATGAAGGATTTCAACATTAAAACAAACCTTGGCACAATAATCTAAATCTTGAGCTTCAACGAGAATGGAGTGATTAATTAAATAGTAACAAATGGTAGCATGGTGGATTCCATCCATCTGCATTGAGATTTTATAATGGTCAAAGTTGTGTAAATAAGTATATGGGGAAACTCTCTTATACATCCTATTCTTCCCCACCCATGCTGTCAGTTCAGGCTAGGGTACTGTTTCCAAGGACATTTCAAGCTCCATCACATCTACTTTTTTTCCTGGTATGCACCTGAGATTTTGACCTCCGTTTCTTTAGCGTGGCAAATGCTGGTCCCTTTCATGATTGTATCTATTCTGGAGGACTCTCTTTTTACTTGTTTGCTGTCCCATTATTGCACCCACCCCGCCCCTTCTCCTTCCCCCTCCACTTCATTGGTTCTTGTCAGGTGATGGACGTGGGACCCTCCCCTCCTCGCTCTGGCTTTTTTACCAATTCAACATTTAATCAGCTGGGCACCGTTTCTGCAGGCAAGGAGGGTGGGGTTGAAGCAACAAAAGCCCATTCGACTGGCTCAGTTCATTCAACAAGGTGTGCAGGAGGAGAACCGCCCCACACATCAGAATGCACATGCTCAAAGCACATGCCCCCAACAAAAGAAAAAACACAAGGATGGCAATACACGGGGTGGAAGTGCACTTTAATCTTGCATGGAGGAAATAAACCAGACTTTCCCCACTCCAAAATAAGATGGAAAAGGGAGGGGAAGAGGCAAGATGAGAGCAGGTCAGTGACGATGTCATGTGAGTACCATGTTGCAAAACCACAAACCAGGCATGATGAGAGTGTGATAAAATGCTGGTATAATGGAGCCCTTCAAGTTAAAATGGGGCACACTGGATTAAGATGCTTGTCAACCATTGTTACCTATTTTGTTACTATTTCTATCATGCATTACTGTATTATACAACAGTGTACAGTGTCCCAACATGCCATCGGCCCAACGCACCTTGCAGGGCATACTCTAGACCTGGTTCACGCAACTGGACATGGAGATGGTGATCTGAAAGTAGAGGACTTTACATCAGTCCCTTTGTCATGGTCAGATCACTGCTTGTTGAGGTTTAGACTTACAGTGGCTTTTCCCCTCTGCAAGGGTGGGGGACCTATTAAGATGGTCTGACCCCAGAGGCTAATGGATCTGGATGGTTTCCAGAGGACACTGGGGAGTTTTCTGGCTGATAGGGCTGGCTCTCCTGTCAAAATCCTGGTTGATCTGTGGAATGCAGAAATGACCCGGGCGGTATACCCCAGAGCTGAGAGCAATGAAACAAAATAGGAGACAGCTTGAGGGCAGATGGAGACAAACTCCTGATGGATGCAATCAAACACTGGTAAGTGCCTATAGTAAGGTATATTCAGGGGCAGTGATGGTGGCAAAAAAGCAATATTTTGCTGCCACCATCAAATCATCAATCTGCTGCCAGTAGAGCTTTTCAGAGTTGTCCGGGGGCTATTACATGCCGGCCCCAAGGATGTGGTACAACCATCTGAGGCCTGCTGTACTGAATTTGCTAGGCACTTCCAGAATAAAATCTTGGGCATCCACCAGGACTTAGACTCCAGTGTTATAGCAGGTAAATCTAGTGAGGTATCCAGAGCACAGGCTTGTCCTGTTTTCTTGGATGAATTTCAGTTGATACAGCTCGAGGATGTTGACAAGGTGTTTGGACAGGTTGGTACAACCACCTCTGTATTGGATCCTTGCCCCTCTTGGCTAATATAGCTAGCAGGGATGGAACAGCTGGCTGGGCCAGGGAAGTGATTAATGCCTCTCTATGAGAGGGAGTGGTCCCAGGCCACTTGAAGGAGGTGGTAGTGAGACCACTCCTGAAGAAATCTTCCCTAGAGCCTGAAAATCTTAATAACTAGACCTGTGGCAAATATTCCATTCCTGGGCAAGGTCCTTGAGTGAGTGGTTGTGAGCCAGCTCCAGACATTCTTGGATGAGACTGATTATCTGGATCCATTTCAGTCCGGCTTCAGGCCTGGTTTTGGTACGGAAACAGCCTTGGTCACCCTGTATGATGACCTATGTTGGGAGAAAGACAGGGGGAGTGTGACTCTGTTGATTCTCCTTGATCTTTCAACAGCTTTCGATACCATCGACCATGGTATCCTTCTGGGACAACTGGCTGAGTTGGGAGTGGGAGGCACTGCATTGCAGTGGTTCCGCTCCTACTTGGCGGTGTGGCTCCAGAAGGTGGTGCTTGGGGGGACATTGCTCGGCCCCATGGATTCTCCAGTATGGGGTTCCTCAGGGGTCAGTCTTGTCCCCCATGCTGTTCAACATCTACATGAAACCATTGGGAGTGGTCATCCAGAGTTTTGGGGTGCGTTGTCATCAGTACGCTGATGACACACAACTCTATTTCTCCTTCTCATCTTCAGCAGGTGAGGCTGTGGTTCTACTAAACCAGTGCCTGGCTGTGACAATGGACTGTATGAGGGCTAATGAACTGAAACTGAACCGTGACAAGAAGGAGATGCTGTTAGTGGGTGGTTCTGCTGACCGGATGGAAGGTGTTCAACCTGTTCTGGATGGGGTTGCACTCCCCCTGAAGGAACGGGTTCGTAGCTTGGGGGTTCTCCTAGAACCATCTCTGTCACTTGAGGCTCAGGTGGCCTCAGTGGCACAGAGTGCCTTCTACCAACTTCGGTTGGTGGCCCAGCTACGCTCCTATCTGGACAGGGATAATCTGGCTTCAGTTGTATATGCTCTGGTAATCTCTAAATTGGATTACTGCAATGCACTCTACATGGGGCTGCCTTTGAAGACGGTTCAGAAACTGCAGCTTGTGCAAAATGCAGCGGCCAGATTGATAACTGGAACCAGTAGGTTCGAACATATAAGACCTACTCTGGCCTGCTTGCATTGGCTGCCTGTATGTTTCTGAGCCCAGTTCAAGGTGCTGGTTTTAACCTATAAAGCTTTACATGGCTTGGAACCACAATACCTCATGGAACGCCTTTCCCGACATGAATCTACCCAAACACTACGTTCAACATCTAAGGCCCTCCTCCAAATGCCTCCTCCGAGGGAAGCTCGGAGGTCGGCAACAAGAGAGAGGGCCTTCTCTGTGGTGGCTCCCCAATTGTGGAATGATCTCCCCCGACGAGGCCCACCTGGCGCCAACATTGTTATCTTTTTGGCGCCAGGTCAAGACTTTCCTCTTCTCTCAGGTATTTGGCAATATCTGAGGAGCCTGGGTTTGTTTTGTTTTGTTTTTGTAGCTTTTTGAAGTGTTGAAGTGGTTTTTAAATGTACAGATTGTGTGTATGTTGTATGTTTTTGCTGTTTTAATTTTTGTATATTGTTTTTAATTGTTTTTAATCCTATTTAAACCGCCCAGAGAGCTTCGGCTATGGGGCGGTATACAAATGTAATAAATAAATAAATAAATACAAGTGGCTCCCTGTTTTCCTTAGTGAACTGTCTGAGGGTTTGCAGTTGTAGGCAGTGTGAAAGGCCTATATTCAGAAGCCATAATGTCATGACCTGTGCCAAATGCACAACATGCCATAGCAAGTTTAGGAACCATGTAAGAAGTAAACAAAACTAGCTGGGTAAAGGCTGCACTTAAGAATCCTCCATAAAGTATTTCACACTTTTAAAGGATTCTCTCTGCACCATTCAAATCAATACTAAGATCTTTCTTTTCCACAACATTTTACACACTCACCAACCTTTAATGCATAACATAGAGCCTATCTACACTACTGCTTTAAAACGGTTTAAAACGATTTATAACAGTAGTGACACTGTTGGGGCCCAGGACACACTCCATATACAGTTTTCAAAACGTTTTCAAAATGTTTTATCCTGCTTGGTGTAGATAGGCTCATACTCATGGATGATTCCTTTGATGCACAAGTTATTTGCCAAGGAAGGGACCACTTTACACTCGAAAAATCGAATGCTAAATATCGTCCAGAATTATATCAATTCAAATTGTTGGAAAATAAAGCTGTTTTACACTTTTTTTCTTCCACCGTATTATTATTTTGTCAGTAATGTAAACTATCTGAAACATGTGAGTTCCTCCTCAAGGAATTTAATATCAGGGAAGTATTTCCCAGTTTTACCAGAAGATGGCAGCCAGTATTCACTAATGTGTATTGTAGTTCCTCAAAGAAGAGAGGGGAACCCTTATAATTTTTTATATCACAGAGCTAGGCTGAGGAAAGCAAAGTTAAATGCAACAGTACCCACATAGTGCATAAAGTGCAAGCAATCATGTGAATGACAGTGCAAGCTTCTGTATTTTTACTCAGAAGTATGTTCCACCGTGTCTAATGTTGCTTATTCTCAGTAAGTATGAGTCAGATTGCAGTTGTTGGCCTAATACCTATATTCCATGAATGGGTCAGATTACTACTGTGATGTGTTGTCCTTCTACATCATGTTAATAATACTTGGAGGAAGGAAGTCATGTGGACAAATGCTTTATGGCAGAACATCTTTATGGCAGTACCCTCACCCACTACTCATCTTCTGCAGGAGAGTTAGTGGGCATCCATGGTGGTTCCTGTGTTGTCTGGCAGGAACTCTGTGGGGTTTTGGCCCCAAGACACAGAAAAAGCAAAATAAAAAAATGGTGGCAACTGTTGAGTCCGCTGGTAAGAGTGACCACCACTTCTGGCAATGCTCTTGCTGCCATGGACATTTTTGATAGCTGAGGAGGCTGCTGTGGCACGAGTTGCACCATGGTGCCTGCTGGAATACATGGGTACATGGCAGGAGGCAGCAAATTTATCCACAGAGTGGGAAGGGTAAGTAAATGGTTGTGCCACAGGCATGTGTGTTGTGGTTTTCCTACATCTCCCCATTCCATGGATACTTTACCCTACATTCCCCATAATCTTGTCAATGGTGCCAGAGAGAGAGAGAAGTGTTGTGTTTGATCACACATAACTATGGTATTTGACCAGGAGATTGCTACATAACTTCCTGGTTAATCACAGGTGTGTCTTAGACTGCTTGCTGCTCTCACAACATAATAGTTATTCCTATAAACCAGCAAGAGCATTTGATCATTTTTCTTCAAACATTAGCAGAAGGACATGACCAGCAGCCATGCTTAGTGTGCCAAATGCCCTACTTTAGAGAGGACAATCCTTTATTAGAAGGCATCATTTATTTGAACGGCTATCTGGCCCAAGAGAAATTTAAAGATAAAGAACCATAAAAAGATAGAGCAGGGGCCTTAAATTTGCCCATCAACAGAACCTTGACAGCAGATTGAACAGACTCACAGATCACCTGGTCAGTCTTGACTACAATCCTGTGCATTCGCTGAATCCCATAGTGTTTATTATTTCTGTTGAATTCAGTGGTATTTCTTATTTTTAACTTCATAGGTTCCACCTGAAAAAATGATACATTAGGGCCAAATCTATAATAAGTTTATAACATTATGAAAGTGGTTTGAAAACGGCATATGGAATGTGTCATGGCCCCAACAGTTGTCAGTGCGCTTCAATACTGCTATAAAGCTGTAGGGTAGATCCTGCCTATGTTAATCCTGCTTTTTAAAAAACAAAAACGTGCTTAACTTGGTCACTTTTATTTTGAAGGAAAAGCAGATCTGTTGGCCTCCAATCTGAATCAAGGCCCTGATTTGGATTGGGGAAGGGGAATATTGGTTTTCTGCCAAGCCCAATTCCCAGTTACTATTTGCTTACTGCAAACAGCACTTCAGGGATTGTATTGCTTACTGCAAACAGCACGTCAGGGATAAATAGTCAGCAGGAATCCACACAGGACACCAATCCATATTGGGAGTGTAATCCAGATCATACGTGGGTGGGTGTGGATGTATCATGCAGCTGTTTTTCCTTCAAAATTAAAGAAGTGAAATTCTCATTCTCCCAAAGCAGATAAACCATGAGGACAGGGTGGAGGATATGATATGCAGAGGTGACTGTGGGGTTGTGGAAAACTGATGACGAACAACTTAGGGCCACCTACTTCTCTTTTTTTGTTTAGAGCAGCCTTTCCCCAACCTGGTGCCCTCCAAAGGTGTTGGACTACAACTCCCATCATTGCAAGTCAGTATGTCCCATGGTCAGGAATGCAGGGACTTGTCATCTCAAACATCTAGTGGGCAGCAGGAGGGGGGAACACTGTTCTATATCCTTACCAAATACAGGGTCTGGCCAAGATATTCTCTCACACAGTTCTCTCATAGAGCACCATACTTGATAACAAAAGGGGCACTATGCATTACAGATCCGGAACCAGAGCATGTGCAAGGCTTTCAACTTTTGGTCAATATCCTGCCTTTCAAAGAAGCAATGCTTTTTTCTTAAAATGTGTTTATACAAAAGATACTGTTCACTCCCCACAATTCCTCCACTATACATTTTCTCATCGGAGTGACAGAGGAACATAAAAGCTTTAGTTTGGCTGTCTTGTACTCCTTTCAAATGAGCTTAGTTTGCAATCCTATACCACTTGGGAGCAAACCCTCATGTACTCAATGACACTGACTTCTGAGAAGACATGTATAGGATTCAAGTGTAAACCAACCTTCTCTAGCTTGGTGCTCTCCAGATGTGTTGCATTTAAAGTGATGCAGCTCTTCTGTAGTCCCTTGATTTATCACATATTTTAATGCTGGAAAACATCATACTTTAGAACAGATGTGGGCAGAAAATAGATCCACCCTGATAGTTTGGACATCAACTCCCAGCATTCCTGATCACTGCCCATGCTAATAGGGGCTTTTATGAGTTGAATTCCAAAACTTCTGGAGAACTACGTTCTGCCTGCCCTTGTTCTAGAACAGCATCCCCAACTTGGTGCCCGTCAAATGTGTTGGTTTGCAACTCTCAACATGAGGAGATGCTCTAAAAAAAGAGAAGTAGGTGGTCCTAAGTTGTTCATCATCAGTTTTCCACAACCCCACTGTCACCTCTGCATATCATATTGCATATCATAACCCGCAGTCCTCCAGTTGTTTGAGATGACAAGTCCCAGCATTACTAACCATGGGACATACTGACTTGCAATGATAGGAGTTGTAGTCCAACACCTTTGGAGGGCACCAATTACCCTAAAAAATTATATGCTAATTTATATGTATAGATATACATCTATAAAGAATTATTATAATTAAAACAGAAATAAAACACATCTCACCATAGTGGGAAAGAATGCCCCATAAACATAATTGTGGGATTTTATTAGTGGTTTGTTTGATTAGGATGTCTGTGTTTTATAATGGAGGTTTTAACCAGGATGTTACCTCTTTGTAGTACAAGTAATAGAAAAGCAAGATGTACATGTACATATGGTGGAGGTGTGGCTGTGGATTCTCTTGGGGACATGGCCACAGATGGTGTCATGATGAGTTCCTACACTTCAACATATACCATTACACCACTGTTTATATGTTCTTGTGTTGGATTCCAATGAGTATAAGTAGAATGGTAAAATCTGTGTCAGAAAGGGACATACCCAATATAGGTTCAGCAAGATAGGTGACAGTAAAAACTCTCTTGACCTTCTTCCATTAGTCTACCTGATTCACCCCATCCTCTTTCCATGAGATAACTAACTACTGTCCATTAATTAAAGCACAGATTCCTACTATGAAATTATGAATTTCATAATTCTTAGTTGCTATGAACAATTGCCTTTTGTTTCCTGACACACTTAGCTTCCATATTTCTTTGCAATCATTCCCTCTCCCTTGGTCCCAAAAGTTCACTCCATCTCAATTTAAATTGCAATAAGTATTGCTTATTCTTTTAAAATAGAAAGACATCTCTAGGATCCTTTGATGAGGTAACATTAATAATGCATGTCAAGGAGGTTTTTTTTTTTTTTTTTTTTTTTGTTGAAAACATTGCAGGGCAGAAGCAAGTTGAAGTTAATTGAATGCAAACACACACACACACACACACACACACTAAGATAGGGAAAGCAGAAATCTCACTAGAAGAATGAGGATTCAACAATAAGGTTATGAGACAGCTGAAGAAAAAAAATAGAATGAGAGCCGTTTTGCAAAAATAACGGAGAAAAAGATACCATGGTGTGAAGCAGTTTTTGACAGGATGTCTTTCAGACAGTTACTGCCTCGTAGAGGAAATATCCCTTTTATTTCACCATAAGAACATAAGAAGAGCCATGCTGGATCAGACCAAGGGTCCATCTAGTTCAGCCACAGTGGCTGAGCAGCTGCCCATGGGAACAAACATGTCATGCCTGCAATTGCACCCTCCCACCCATGTTCCTCAGCAACTGGTGTATATAGGTGCACTGCCTCTGATAATGGAGGGAGCATATAGCCATCAGGTTAGTAGACATTGGTAGCCATCTCCTCTTGGAATTTGTCAAACCCCCTTTTAAAGCCACCCAAATTGGTAAGCATCACTATGAGCATCATCACATGGGGGAAAATCGTGTTTGCTTACTGTTGCTTTTCTGCTGGCATATTTGTCCCTCATTACTTCCTATTTTGAAAGAAGAAGTTAACAACGTGCACATGGTCCATTCAGTGGGCCGTTTTGATTGTGCTGCTTCTCCTGCACACAGCAGGAGATAGAGGCAACTTTTTTTAAAGTAAGTTTTTAAAAATAAGTCATACTTACTGGGTTTTTGTTTTTTTGTGGCGTGAAGCCTAGAAGGGGCGGGAGGAGTGTGGGAGGCAAATGGCGTTGTGAGATGGACCTGCAAAAATCCATGAGTGCCCAGTAACGAACATGCAATAAAATGCTCATCTGATGGAGCTCTAGAAAAGCTATGGAGCATTCGAAGTCTCAAAATTAGCTTGTTGCAAGCTAATTCTAGCAATTTTTAGTACTCCCTAGTAGCTTTGGACACTGAAAGGGTAACAAGGGGCCAAAATGGCCACTTTGGACGCCATTTTTTTTAATTACACATTTGGGGGTAGTGGGGTGATGGGGGCTGCAATGGTGGGCTTCCTGTTGCCCACCAGATGTAGAGAAAATGGATAGAGGGATGTTTCTCCTTTTCTGTCATTAATGTATGATACTTTCCATAGTACAAGAAGACAAGCCCTTGTCCTGAGGAGATTTTTGACAAGAAAACCAACACAACAAGGAGAGAGGAATGGAGGTAGAGGCAAATAGGTATGTGTGAGTGGGAAACATGCAGTCATTTCCATTACCTGTGCTTAGGCTTCCATTCCCCATGCTTAGTTACAGGCTTGATTAAAGTAAGTGCAATCCCATACATGTCTGTACAGAAATAAGTCCCATTGAGTTCAATGGTGCCTACTCCCAGTTGAGTGGATATTGAATTGCAGCTGAACATTATTATTATTATTATTATTATTATTATTATTATTATTATTATCATTTATATATCGCCCCAGAGCCGAAGCTCTCTAGGTGGTTTACTAAAATTAAAACTTTGGACATTAAAAATTGATATACAAAATTTAAAACCGTAAAAACATAAAAAACAGACAACATATAAAAACAGTGTACATTTAAAACAGCTGTGAACTCTCAGCCAGGCCTATATATAGTTCTGGGATCAATTAAAAACTCAGTATATGCTGTTAAATGCCTTGGAGAAGATGAAAGTCTTGACCTGGCACCAAAAAGATAACAATGTTGGTGCCAGGCAAGCCTTGTTGGGGAGATCATTCCATAGTTGGGGGCCCACCACTGAGAGGTCCTCTTCCTTGTTGCTATCCTCTGAGCTTCCCTAAGAGTAGGCACTCGGAGGAGGGCCTTAGATGTTGAACGTAGTGTTCGGGTAGGTTCATGTTGGGAGAGGCGTTCCGCCAGGTATTGTGATCTCGAACCATGTAAGGCTTTATAGGTTAAAACCAGCACCTTGAATCGGGCTCAGAAACATACAAGCAGCCAATGCAAGTGGACCAAAGTCGGTTTGATAAATTTGAATCTCTTGGTCCAGATTATTAGTCTGGCTGCCGCATTTTGCACAAGCTACAGCTTCTGAACCGTCTTCAAAGGCAGCCCTATGTAGAGTACATTGCAGAAATCTAACTTGGAGGTTACCAAAGCATAGACAACTGAAGCCAGGTTTTACCTGTCCAGATAGGGGTGTAGCTGGGCTACCAACTGAAGTTGGTAGAAGGCTCTCTGTGCCACTGAGGCCACCTGAGCCTCAAGTGACAGAGATGGTTCTAGGAGAACCCCCAAGCTACGAACTTGCTCCTTCAGGGGGAGTACAACCCCATCCAGAACAGGTTGAAGACCCTCCATCCGGTCAGCAGAACCACCCACTAACAGCATCTCTGTCTTGTCAGGATTGAGTTTCAGTTCATTAGCCCTCATCCAGTCCATTTTTGCAACCAGGAACCGGTTCAGCACATCCACAGCCTCACCTGATGAAGATAAAAAGTAGAGCTGCAGATGACTGCACCCAACGGTTTCATGTACATGTTGAACAGCATGGGAACAAGACTGACCCCTACGGAACCCCATACTGGAGAATCCACGGGGTTGAGCAATGTTCCCCAAGCACCACCTTCTGGAGCAGACCTCCCAAGTAGGAGCGGAACTACTGCAATACAGTGCCTCTCACTCTCAACTCAGTCATTCCAGAAGGATACCATGGTCAATGGTATCGAAAGCCTCTGAGAGATCAAGAAGAATCAACAGAGTCACACTCCCCCTGTCTTTCTCCCAATATAGGTCATCAAACAAGGTGGCCAAGGCTGTTTCTTTTCCAAAACCAGGCCTAAAACCCAACTGAAATGAATCCAGATAATCAGTCTCATTCAAGAGTGTCTGGAGTTGGCCCACAACCACCCGCTTGAGGACCTTGCCCAGGAATGGAAGATTTGCCACCGGCCTATAGTCTGAATCACTGAAGGCAACACTGGACAAGCTGTTGAGGTGGTAATTGAATGGTGATCATGTCATGGGTGATATTTTTGGCATTCTGGGCAATCATTTTGAATGATGTCCTGTGATGTTCTACTGTTTAGAAATGTGAATGTGTTACAAAAGTTATTATTTGGAGCTGCAAGTCTGGGTGAGTATAGAATGAGTGGTGAGTGCTGATTGGTTAGTTGTTTGGAGTGACTAGTTAGTTGGTGGAGTGTGTGAGAGTGGGAGGAGCTGTGGAGTGAATGGAATATATATATATATTATATGTCAGACAGAGGGAGAGCTGACAGTGTTGTTTTGAAATGAATTGAAGAGAGGGTTGATTGTGGGTTGAGCAGAGAGAGGAGAAAGAGAGAGAAAGAGAAAGAAAGAAAGAAAGAAAGAGTATCTAGTGAGGTGTTTGATTGATTAATATTGTGAGAGGAAACAGTTTGTCTTTGGGAAGAACAGGTTGCTTACCTGTAACTGTGGTTCTTTGAGTGGTCATCTGTGTATTCACACATATGGGCTCGTGTTTCCTTTCCTACTTTCACTTTTCAAGCAGAACGGCTGAGCCTAGCTGAGTTTTGCAGCCATGCCTGCAAGGAAGGATCACTCTCGTCTCGATCCCTTTGATCCTTGGTAGTATCCATTACAGGGCTCGTGTCTGCTTTCACTTTGTACTCAAGCAGACACGAGCCCTGTAATGGATACTACCAAGGATCAAAGGGATCGAGACCAGAGTGATCCTTCCTTGCACGCATGGCTGCAAAACTCAGCTAGGCTCAGCCGTTCTGCTTGAAAAGTGAAAGTAGGAAAGGAAACACGAGCCCTGTAATGGATACTACTAGCAAGGATCAAAGGGATCGAGACGAGAGAGTGTTTCCTTTTCTTCGCGGGAAGCGGGAGGGGAAGACCTGGCCTCTGTGGAAATCTTTTTGAAACATTTAATTTAAAAATTCCATAGCCATCAAATGCCTGGACCTATAATTCTGAAATTTCTGACACATATCTACCCCTAACCCATCTACAAAGTGAGCAATGTTCAGACTTCTAACTTTTAAAATAAAAAAGTTATAGGCGTTTCTTTCCTCATTGTTTCAAAAATACCTTGCCACCACATGCCTGGACCCAGCTGTCTGAAATTTTACACACATATCAAGCCAAGTGGTACCTGTAATGTGCCCATGTTTCCTGTTTGTATCTTCAAAAATAAAAAAGTGGGAGGCGTAACTGTATTTACCCCACCACTACCCATTTTTCTAAAATTAATTGCCACACCAGGCAAGCACCTACGTTTCCGAAATTTCACACACATAGGTCCCAAGGTACCGCCTACAATGTGGCAAAGTTTCATGTGTGTAACTTTAAAAATGACAAAGTTATAGGCATTCCTGGGTATTTATTAAAAAATTAATTGCCACACAAGGCAAGCACCTATGTTTCTGAAATTTCACACACATAGGTCCCAAGGTACCACCTACAATATGGCAAAGTTTCATGTGTGTAACTTTAAAAATGACAAAGTTATAGGTGTTTCTTTCCTCATTGTTTCAAAAATTAATTGCCACACAAGGAAAGCTCCAATGTTTCTGAAATTTCACACACATATCAAGGCAAGTGGTACCTGTAATGTGCCCATGTTTCCAGTTTGTATCTTCAAAAATAAAAAAATGGGAGGCGTAACTGTATTTACCCCACTACTACCCATTTTTCTAAAAATTAATTGCCACACAAGACAAGCACCTACGTTTCTGAAATTTCACACACATAGGTCCCAAGGTACCCCCTACAATGTGGCAAAGTTTCATGTGTGTAACTTTAAAAATGACAAAGTTATAGGCATTCCTGGGTATTTATTTAAAAAATTAATTGCCACAAAATGCATGCACCAATCTTTCTGAAATTTCTCACAGATAACTACCCCTAACCAGTCTACAATGTGCCCAAGTTTCATCCTTCTATCTTTAAAAATGAAAAAGTTATAGGCGTTTTTGTAAAACAATACTTGGCTATGGGAAAAAGCATTCAAAATGGCGTCCGATCCGGATCGGACATCTGGTCCGATCCGATCCGACCAGCCTCTGATCCGATCCGATCCGATCCGACCCCCCAGGTCCGATTCCGATCCGCTATCCGATCCGATCCGGGGGGTCAGTGCACATCCCTAATAAATAGCCCCTGGGATTTTCGGAAATGCTGTGTTCTATCGATATAGAAGGCTAGGGCACGCCGCACATCTAGCGCATGCAAGGTCCTTTCCAAATCTGACGTTGGTGATGGGAAAAACGTCGGGAGTATAATATCCTGTCCTAAGTAAAAGTCGGAAACAACCTTTGGAAGAAAGGTGGGATCTGGATGAAGAATAACTCTATCCTTATGGAAGGAGAGGTAAGGGGCATCGGCACAGAGTGCACAAAGTTCACTTACTCTACGTGCCGATGTAATAGCAATTAAAAATGCAACCTTCAAAGAGAGTAGGCAAAGATCTATCATAGCCATAGGTTCAAATTATTTAAAACACAAAGCTTTTAAGACAACTGAGAGGCTCCAAGGCAGTGCTATAGGCTTCACTGGTGGAGCGAGATTGAGAAGACTTTTCATAAATCTTTTACAAACTGGGTGAGAAAAAACTGTAAAACCATCCGTAAGGGGTAGATGAGCAGATAAAGCAGATAAGTAAACTCGTAATGACGATAACTTAAGTCCCATTTCAAACCGGGAATGTAAGAACATCAAAACTTGGGGCAGAGTAGCCAACAAGGGTTGAAACCCGTGAAGAAGGGCGAAATTGGAGAAAATGTTCCACTTATGAGCATATGAATGGCGCGTCGATGGTTTTCTCGATGCCTGTAGTACTCGAAGGATAGAGTCCGGAAGGTTTAATTCGGCGTGCTGGAGATGGCCCAAGCCGTCAAGCGCAAGGTTCGCAGATCTGGATGTCGGACGCGGCCCTGGTTCTGTGTCAGGAGGTCTGGAAAGGATGGTAGGCGGTAATAGTTGTGGTGGGATAGACGGAGGAGGGTGGAGAACCAAGCCTGGTGTGGCCACCATGGGGCGATCAGGATGCCCTGTGTGTTGTCGTATGCCATCTTCGCGAGTACTCTGGGGAGTAAAGGAAATGGAGGAAAGAGGTAAAAGAATTCCCCCGACCAGGGAACCATGAAGGCATCCCCTTGGGAGTTGTGGCCTAGACCTGCCCGACAGTAGTAAGTGGGAAGGATGGCATTGTGCTGAGTGGCAAACAAGTCCACCGTGGGGAGACCCCAACAGTGAAACAAGGTAGAGAGGATCCTCCTGTGCAATTGCCACTCGTGGCACGTCAGCATCATCCTGCTGAGGGAATCCACCAGGACGTTTCGAAGACCTGACAGGTGAAGAGCAGAAATCTGAATCTGCTGGTCGCAACACCACTCCAAGATCTTGAGAGTGAGATGTAGCAGAGGTGGCTACCTGGTGCCCCCTTGCTTGTTCAGGTAGGCGACCACCGTGGTGTTGTCGGAAGTTACTTGAATATGTTGCGCCAGTAAGTGAATCTCGAAGGCATGTAATGCTTTCTGAACCGCTCGGAGTTCCAGGACGTTGATATGGTCCCTTCTGTCTGTCATCAACCGTAGTCCCTGGAATGTGAGGTCGAGGCAATGAGCATCCCAGCCGATTAGGGATGCATCCGTCATCACCACTATGTTTGGTCCGAGATGCTGGAACTCGATCCCCTGGGTGAGATTTGAAAGGGTGATCCACCAACGAAGGGACGTCAGTACTGAGGCAGGGACCTGTAGAAATGTTCTTCTGGCATTCCGATGAAGATCGAAAGTGTGGAGAAACCAGTGTTGGAGAGGTCTCATACGAAACCTGGAGTAATGCACCACAGCCGTGGTCGATGCCATGAGACCCAACAATTGGAGGATTGAGAATGCGGAAACCGATCGCTGATGGAGAATTGTCGACGCTAGAGAGATTAGCTTTTCACAGCAGTCTAGTGGGAGGAATGCCCTTCCAGCAACCGAGTTGATGCGTGCTCTGATGAACTGTATCAACGTGGTGGGTTGGAGAACTGATTTTTCTCTGTTTACACACAGGCCGAGGTGGTGGAGAAGGGCTAGCATTATCGAGACAGAATGTGTCAGATCGTCTCTTGAGTGGGCCACAAGGAGCCAGTCGTCCAGGTAAGGAAAAATGTTGACGCCGGACAGTCTGAGATGGGTGCAGACAACTGCCATGCACTTCGATAACACTCTCGGTGCCGTGCCATACTTAATTGAACAACATTGAGAGGAAATATCCATAAACAGCGAAACTCATTTCAAAGCATGGGCTTTATGAGCCTCTGAAATTTGGACAAGGAGCCATGACAATACAGTACCCCCAACCCCAACCTAATCTTCCTAGAGGAGCCTTCTCCAACCTGGTGACCTAGAGAAGTGTTGTACAACAACTTCCATTACCCCGACCATCATGGGCAATTGGCAACTTGACTGGGGATGATGAGAGTTGTAGTCCAGTACACCTGAAGTGTGTTGGGTTGAGGAAAGCTGTCCTAGATGTTGGAACTTTCAGGAGAGAATATGAATAGAGGGTTCACATGCCTTCTGAACCCCAGTCATGGCAGTCATCATCATATAAATGATATTTATTTCCTGAACTGCATAACACCTCCTCCAAACGGCTGCCACTAAGATACATTTGACAAAACACTGCAGGTTACTCTCTGCTCCACCAAGAGTGAAATGGGAAAACAAATTATTCATCTATGTCATCCTGTCAAAGTTGACAGATGGTAATAGAATGAAAGAAGAAAGGCAAGGATGTAATAATTTCGTTCAAAACAGAATGTCCTCCTAAGCTAATTACTGGCAAAATGAGGGTCATGCCAGGACTGGTTCAAGGCATCTTGCTGCCTGAGGTGAAGGGCAAGTTTGTACCCCTTCTCCTATTCCATGTATTGTCCCCCAACACCTTGCCACTCCTCACCATCTGCTACCTAAGGTAGCTGCCACACCCTGCCTCATGGTAGGGCCTGCCTACAAAGATATCTACAAAGATATCTACAAAGATGATTTGTATTTTTACTTCACTGTAACATCTACTATGATGTACTTGGTGTATTTAATATTTCATATATATATATATATATATATATATATATATATATATTATAACTACTGAAAGCTTCCCATTAGTATCACATTGCTTCTTCTGGAAGGAAAATCTGCCATCATAACAATGAATAAATGGGAACGGTAAAATCACTAACTATAGAGCGACATCACAAATAAATGGATACAAGAGAGTAAGAGATCTTGAATAAATGTTTTTTTTCTTTGACATTTATAGTCTGTAGGTTAAGTGGGTACAATCTATATTATGCCATGCTTGAGAGAATGCTTCTGGCAGTGTAGGCATAAGGATTACCTCTGAAAGCCACTTGAAAATGAACTTGGAAACATGGTGCATGCATTTTTTAAAAAAGTTTACCACACACTAATATTTAATGAGTTTGTTGTATATGGTTTGAGTTGTAATTTGCTGGATTAGTTTAATTGGTTAACCAAACACCATTGCTTGCTTGGCTGTTCTTTTCTCTTCTCATCTCCTTAAGGAAAATCGGCAAATATTTATTCTCCTTAGATAATTGTGGAACTTCATGTGCAACTAATTATACATTTAAAAGACTTAGGAGTCCTGTGCTCTGAATGCTTTTATCTCAGATTTCCCTCCCACCCTCCACCCACTGTCCCAGATAATATAGAAAAGGTTCATGGGGCTGAGACAATTCAATTTATTTAAGTACCTTTCAGGTAGCGCTTTAACAATTCTTATCATATACAATAAGTCTGTCAGCTGTGATTTGTTGCAATGTCATCAGATATGCACAAGCATTCTAAGTGTTCAAGACAATGGGTGTGTAATAGAATATAATAATAATAATAATAATAATAATAATAATAATAATTAATAATTAATAATAATTGTATTTATTACCTGCCTCTCCCTCTGGATTGAGGTGGAGAACAACATTAAAAGCAAATGATATAAAATACATAAAACTGATTCAAAATATATAAAAACTAATTCATTATGAAAATGAAGAGATCAGTCTTTATTGCTTTCTTAAATTCTGGAAGACTGTTAATTTGGCGGATCTCTTCTGGCAGGCCATTCCACAGTCAGGGAGTGGCAGAAGAGAAGGTCCTCTGAGTAATGGTTGTCAGCCTAGTTTTGGCTGACTGTAGTAAGTTCTTCGCAGAGGACCTGAGTGTGCAGGGTGGATTGTATGGAAAAAGGTGATCCCGCAGGTAACCTGGACCCAAACCATGTAGGGCTTTAAAGGTAATGATCAACACTTTGTCCTTCGCCTGGAAAGTAATTGGCAGCCAGTGGAGTGATTTTAAAGCTGGTGTGATATGGTCACCCCTAGGTGTACTGGTGACTAACCTGGCTGTCATATTTTGAACTAGTTGAAGTTTCCAGACTAGGCACAGAGGTATCCCTTTGTACAGCACATTGCAGAAGTCGAGCCTCAAAGTTACCTTTGCGTGCACTACCATCTTTAGATCTTCCAACTCTAGAAAGGGGTGCAGCTGGCATATCAGCCGAAGCTGATAATAGGCACCCCTGGCCGTCACATCTAACTGAACTGTCATTTGGAACGACGGATCCAGGAGCACCCCAAAGCTGTGAACACAGCTTTTCAGGGGGAGTGTACCCCCATCCAGAACTGGTTGACACACCTCGAAACCCAGGTTACGGCCTTTTACTATAAGCACCTCTGTCTTGTCTGAATTTAGTTTCAGTTTGTTTTTTCTCATCCAGCCCAACTGAAAGTGATCACGGAGTTGCTGGACACTCCATTGTTAGCCTCAGGTATAACGATGGCATCTAAGCCAGCTCTTATCTGAGTGATTTTATCTGTGAAATGATCGTTAAAGGCATCACAGCAAACTACCGAAGGCTCTAAGATCAGGTTCAGGGGGGAAGGTGTCTGGGTTAGACCCCCTCACCACCTTGGATGCGAATTTGCAGACGCAATGTGTGCAGAGAAGAAAGCTTTCTTCGCTGCACGTATTGCCACTCCATAGGAAGGAAGATGTTCTCTATATTGTATCTTGTCGGATATAAGTCAAGTTTTCCGCCATCGGTGTGCCAGTCGTCGTCCTTCTCGCTTCAACTCCCTGAGATCTTCTGTGTACCAGGGTGCCCAGTTAGAAGCGGGTTGAAGAGGATGTTTTGGGGCAATCGTGTTAGGTCTTGATTCCATCTATTGACCAGGGCTTCTACAGGATCGTCGACAATACCAGCCATAGAACCCTCTAAGGCTTCCTGGAATCCAAGAGGATCCATCAGCCTTCGAGGGCGGACCATCTTAATAGGTCTGCCACCCCTGCAGGTGTGGGTGGTAGCAGTGATACTAACCCTCACCAGAAAATGGTCTGTCCATGACAATGCAGAGGTATTTATCACCTCCACCCACAGATCCATCTGATGGAGCTCTATCTCTCAGAACAGAATGTTTGAATTTTGCCTTCTCAGTCTTCACTGCACCCTTCATAACACTGTCTTCACCTCTCCCACTGGAGAGATTTCATATACTACCTATACATAACTATTATTATTATTATTATTATTATTATTATTATTATTAAATTGACAAAGAAAAGCCACCCAAGCCCAGCAAGGTATTTGTCCTATATGACAATGAAACTATTTGAGCTGTTTTAGGCCCATACTAGTAATTATGTTCTGTTAAGTGAGTCATTCCTTTATTTATTTATTTATTTAATGAGGGGATTTTTCTTTCTTTCTTTCTTTCTTCCTCTTAAAAGGAAGGTATCTGTAGTGAGAGCATCTTTCTTTAAAAAGGAGGGGAGGAAAGGTGAGAGAGATCTCTGTCTCTTTCTTGCACTAATTACTTTGTCCTACAAAATCCCTGGTTTAATGATCTGGAGAAATCTGATGAGAGACATAAGTACTAGCAAGCCTAAGTATTCCTTATGATCTCAAGCAAAAAGACTATCCCTCTGTTTATTCCTTGTGGTGCAATTGCTGAGATATCATAAAGAAGACAATTATATTAAAATTAATATAAAACCTCATGAAGAAAGATATTGATTTCTTAAGAAGAGTTTGCTTCAGAAGGCAACCAAGCCTTTTGATGATGTCAAAGGCATGATCCAACTCAAGGCAAGCGCTTTAAAATCCACTTATTTCACAGAAGGGTTAAGAATGTGCTTGATTCTCTTCCATTGAAGCTATGGGTAAGTAATCTGTGTTGCTCATGCTGAGCAGATTATCAGTATTTTCTTTACAAAAATTTTTTACAGTTAGATCCCTGTTCTTGTTTCATGGGACAAAATAAATCTTGAAGTATGTGGAATTTAAAAGATGAGCCCAGTGACTGTTTTCTCCATAGAAATATTTAATCCAGTTATTACACTGCATCAGTGGCTATATTTGCACATGTATTCACTCATACGTCCATTCTGTCTTGTTTCTGCATTAATCTGTGAGTTCTGCTTTTTTTTAAGGTGTGTGTGTGTGTGTGTGTGAGAGAGAGAGAGAGAATCCACTAGAAATGTTGTATTTCAATCCATATTTTCAAGCGTATATCTCAAAATGTAAAATTATAAATATACTTTAAAAATATGCATTTCTAAATGTATTTTCTCTCAAAACATTCATAAACATATCTTGATACAGTTTTTGTGCTGAGAACTGCATTGAAAGATTAAAGAAGTGTGAAATGGTGGATGATTTAGGTTTAATCCACATATTAGTCAGGAAGGTGTGGATCAGGCCACTGCATATGAGAAACCACAAATATCGAATTCCTCAAGCAACCCTGTCTTGCAAGATGCCCTTCTCTGCAGCATACTTAGCATTAAGATCAATCCGAGCCTCTTCCTAAAAATGAATTTGCAGAACCCTTTTTTTTCCACATGAGATGGCTTTTTGGAGATACCTTTGTGTTGAGATTCAAACGGAATTGGGAATAATTGTTGGGTTTGAGTTTGGATATGAAAAAGAAATTTGCCAAACCCAGGAAGGAGACAGATGTGTAGAAGCAGGTTTCTATGAGTCAATCTGGATTCACACTTGGATGTACATTTACTTCATGATGTCCATTCAGCATCCACTGAACTAACCGGATATGTGTTTTGGTATAGATGCACATCCCCAGCCACAGCACACACCACTAAACTTGGATCCATACTTGTCTGAGTACATCTTGGGTGTCTCCTGCTTATTAAATAAGATATTCTCAGCTATATCCAAGAATAGTTTGGACCAGATATGAACAGAAGTCAAGCCTTCAAGACCTGGAGAAGAATGCAATGGTCCTCAGAAGCCACTGTCTATGCCCTGACTTGACCTTCCACTGTCTAAGCTACAGCCTGGAGCAAGATTGGGGGGCTGTCTATATGCTGGGAAAGCCTCACGGTTGCTGTGGATCTTTGCTGCATCGGTTAGATGATGCAAGTGCAACTTCACAGCCACCATGGGGCTTCCCTGCGATGCTGCAATATAAAAAAGTTGGGGATATACTCCAACTTTTTCAAAGGCAGTGACATCAATATGGTGCTTCCACTATGTGATGTCACTCCAGGGGCAACCTGGGGGCAGAGCCTGGTGGAAGGTGACCAGCTATTGGATGCCTTCTACTAGGAAGAGAGCAGGGGTGGCTCTGGGACCCAGATGGCCGCCCAGAAACTCCATGCTCCCTCCTCAACATTGGGGTTACCCAATCCCACCCCGGGAGAGAGAAAGCACGGGGCTGAAGGGGGAGGTGGTTCCAACCCAGCACGTGAAAATAGCCCCTAAAAGCTGTGAAGTCCAGACCTGAGTCCAATATGAAATTGTTATATTGTATCATCTCCCTCCAGAATGACCATGTTACTTCCATCTTATGTCTGCTACGGCTGAGCATAAGAGTGCATTTCTGACATAGACCAGCAATGTTCTGTGAGTGGAAAGGAAAACAGGCAAAATAGTGTGCCCACACTTCTTTTACCTGTTCCCTTCCTGTAGCCTTTCCCATTTCCACCAGTTGGATTTCCCCCCTTCTGGCTGCCTCTACCAAACCACTCTTAAAACTCTTTTGGTCTCAGAGACCACAGCTAATGTGTGGAACTGACTATTAGATATGGGGTAGGCAACTCAACCAGAGAGAGAGAGAGAGAGAGAGAGAGAGAGAGAGAGAGAGAGAGAGAGAGCACAAAGTCTAAAATAACAAAGTTTAAATTTTACTGAAAAAAAGTTGTCAATAGGAAAAAGTTTTAAAATCTGAATGGGCATACATATATAAACACAAGCACACATGCAAAACCTATGTGTGATAGGGTAATAAGACAATTGAGGGTAAACATATCCAATTAACCTAACTAGATTGTGTCCCTATTTTATCCAGGTCCTTTATTCAAGCAATATCTTACTGTCACTGGTCCAGCTCTCTCAAACAGTTCTCCAGGACACACTCCATATACAGTTTTCAAAACGTTTTCAGAGTGTTTTATCCTGCTTGGTGTAGATCTGGCCCAACTCCAGCAGCTCTGTCTCTTTCTTTCCTCTAGGAGTTTGATTTCAATTCCTTCCTTCTCTGGCTCTAATTCACTCAGCTTTCTGCCTTAAATGTTTCTCTCTTAAAATTAGGTTTCCCTCTTGCCCAACTGCAACCAACCAGGAGGGTGTTTTCTTGTTCATTTATGCAAATCAAGTTTCTATTTCCAGAGCTTAAAACTTTCTCTCTCCCTTCCTCAGACCTTTTGCAGAACTTTACAATCTTGTTGAGGAAACTTGTGACTTCTACATTCTAACTAAACTTGTTATCTTTGAATTGTTAACCTTTTGGTTGAAACTGACTAGTAAACACACACAAAGATTTAACACCATAATATCCCACAACAAAACAAAATTAAAAATGAATTCTAATAATTCAGTCACACTGTATTTTAAAGAATTCATGCCACACAGTAAGCCCCAACATACTTTTGTCACTTATGTAAAGGAAACAAGACTTCTGCTACATTGTTGTACCAAAGATCAAACAGGAAGTGACCAGGACATAAAAACTAAATCTAAATTTTAGTGTTACTAGCTGGGATTGTGAGGGGGGGAGCAGCTAAAGATCACAAAAGGAGCTTTTGCTGGCCCAGTAGGATTTTTGTTCACTTATTTTTATTGAATAGCTGACTACGATGCCATATGACAGACTCCTTTTGAAATTCTCGTCTATCTCAAAAACAGCTCGCCACACAACATGGGGGATTGCCATTGGTGCGACAAATCCATTGAATGTGTTTAAATATTGAATAGAATAATTATTCAAGGTGAACCTTGGTCTCAGAGGCTGTTGTTCTGCCTTTCTATCAATATGATTTGTTCTGACATTACTTTGACTGGAGTATACAAGGCATTTGTAGTTCAGAGGTGTTGGTTCCCTTGTAAGCAGATTACATACTATCCTGTGGTGTGAAGGATCTGTTGTTCTTGTTCTTGTTGTTGTTACCAAACCTGAGGAACAAAAACTGAAGCCTGCTATTTAGCTGTGCTCAGTTTCAATGGCAACGCTATCAGACATAATTAAAGGGCTGAGCCACCATATGGAGTTCTGTGACTGGCAGGATTCCTGCATTTTGGCCATTATACAATTTCATCTCTATCTATAAAGCAGAAAGTATGTTTGTGTCACGTATATTCGGAAATGTTTACCCACTTCCACATATGGGACTGCCTTAATACTGTTCACCCAGACAGGTTTTTGTGTACATGAATCAGAAAAAAAATCTAACTTCCAGTATTTTTCAGTTTAAACTATTTTTAATTAATTAAAAACTAAACTTACACCAATGCTTCAACTCCCAGCATGCCTACAAGCAACTGAAGGCATGCTGGGAGGTGTAGGCATTTTGCAGATCTTTGAGAAAGCGCGTGGACATGTGAGCGGTCTCGCAGGATCTCTGTACCGGCTACACAGCCTAACTGGGCTTTGGTGGCCATTTCTGTGCTTCTTTTTATATATATATAATTTTATTTCACTCTTAACTACAATTATACCATTCTTTTACATCCTTTATACACCAAGTGCACCCCTCACCAGGACCAATTCCTCTTCATTACATTTTCCAAAATTGTGATACTTCTTGCACAGGTTTGTGTCCTTACCCTCTTAACAATACATTCTCTAAAAATAATTTCCATATATTTTCAAATTCATTTCTATTACATATTCCCTTTTCTACTTTAATATTACATGTTAATTTATCATTTATAACAATATCCTTTATACCACTCATCCATTTGATAATTATCCTGCATCTTCCATTTCCTTGCTATTATTAATCTTGCTGCAGTTAGTAACATAGTAATTAAATCTTTAATATTCTGACTACGTTTCATCCCCTCACATATTGATAATAATGCAATCTTTGGGGATGACACCAAATCAATTCCCGTTATCTCTTTTATCTCTTTATATATCATTTGCCAAAATTTTTGTACATATTTACATGACTACCACATATGAACAGTTTGTTGGCATCCTCTCCAACATAATAGCGAATATTTTTTATCTATTTGATTCAATCTAACTGGTGTTAAATACCACTGCCATATTAATTTATAATAATTTTCTTTTATCCTTACTGATAAAGTTTTCAAATTCCTTGCTCTCCATAACTTCACCCAATTCTGATTACTTATTAAGATTTTCATATCATTTTCCCACTCCAATTTGCAACCATTCCTTTTACCATCAATATTTTATACATTTCACTTGTTATACCTTTTAATACCATATTTTGTTCCTTCTCTTGTCTTTGTGTTATCATTTTTTCAAATATCGTATTTGTAATTGTAATGCATACAAATGCATACAATTAATCCATGAAACTTTCTCTTCTCTGAGTGTTTCTTTTATTTGATTTAAATTATCCATCTTTATCACTCTTTCTAATCTATTTATATTTTGTTTTCTTAATATTTTCCCCATTACTTCTTTTAGATTTTCTGGGAAATTCTCCATAATTTCTACCGGAGTTACTGGGTAGATGGCGGGTATTAATTTAATCTTATTCTTAGCCCAAATCTCCAAAATATTCTTCAATAATGAATTCCTAATTCTTTGTAAAAATTATCTTATTAATTTTATTAAAATATATATTTTCCAATTCCATTTCCACTTCTTTGGATTCCAATTCTAACCAACACTTTTCTCCCAAACCTAGAATACCTTCCACAACATATCTTAATTGGTTAGCCAAATAATATCCCTTCAAATTAGGAAGGCCTAACCCTCCTGTTCCCTGTTGTTTATACCACATTTTCTTATTTATTCTAGCTTTCTTATCTCCATTACTAAAATTGTTAAACATTGTTTGCCATTTCTTCAACTCTATTTCTGATATTTTAATTGGCAACATCCTGAATAAAAAAATAATTTTAGGTAATATCTTCATTTTTAATAGTGCTATTCTACCAAACCATGAAAGTTTTATCTTCTGATATTCCTCCAATTTCTTTTTAACCTCCTGCCTTAATCTATTATAATTTTCCTCTTCCAATTTATCCAAATTCTCTGTTATATATATATTCCTAAATATTGTATTTTTCCTTTTAATTTAATATCCATTTCCCTTTTGGCTAGTTCTTGCTTCCCTTCTTCTTTATAATTAAACAACATCATCTCTGACGTGGGCCAGTTTATTTGTAATCCCATCATCTCTCCAAACTTCTCCAGATAATGCCGTAGTTTCCCCATCTTCTCAATCGGTTCTTGAATTGAAAGTAATGTATCATCTGCAAATAAACTTATTTTAATTTCTTCTTTTTTCTCTATCCCTTTTATATTCATATCTTCTCTAATTGCATTCACCAAAAGTTCTATAACCATTGCAAATAAAATTGGGGAAAGGGGACAACCTTGCCTAGTTCCTCAGGCTAGAGACAATTGTTCTGTAATACCATCATTGACCATTACCTCCGCTACATTTTCCGAATATAACTGAACTATTAATCCCTTAAATTTTCCTCCAAATCCCATAATATCTATTAATATTTTCTGTGTTGGTTTGTTGACCGTAAATAAACAATTCAAGTATATTAATATTTTTAATGTTGGCCACTCCACACAGTCAAAGGCCTTTAAGATATCTAGGGCTATTATACCCACTTGTAATTTATCATTCTTTATAATATTTATCATATTCAATACCCTACTTATTAAACTTGACATCTGTCTACCTGCTACAAATCCACATTGATCCTTATTAATATATTTATGCATAAATTTATTAAATCTTTTTGCAATTATCGCTGTCAAGATCTTAGCATCCTGATTTAACAATAATATAGGTCTATAAGATCCCAGATCTGTTCGTTCTTTATCCGGTTTTGGGATTAAGACAATCCACGATGGTGGGGCCTTCTCCCCATTTATTATTTGATTATATAATATTTTTAATTTAGGCACCAACATATTCTTAATTTTTTTGTAATATTCTGGACCCAACCCATCCATTCCCAGGGATTTCCCCACTTTTAATTCGTCTATTACTCCTCCAATTTCTTCCTCTGTTACCGATTGTTCCATCACTTCCCTATCCAGTTCTTGTATTTTTATTTTCCAGTATTTCTCAATATATTCCCTAATCTTTCCCAATGACTTGTTATTTGATGTATATAACTCTTGATAGAATTCTTGAACAACTTGTAATTTATCCTTCATTAAATTATTAATCTTACCTAATTTATCTTTTATAGCGCCAATTGGGTTTCCCATTTTCCTTGACTCTGTGGATCTGGCCCACATTTTAGAATTCCTGTTGTTATACTCAAAATATGCTCTTTTTAAGTATATCCTCTGTATTTTCCCAATTTCTATACCCTCTAATTCCTTCTTTTTTGCCTGTAATTGGGCCCCAATAATTTCATCTTTATTCTTTATATATTCATCCTCCAATTTCCTAATATTCTTTTCCAATCTTACCCTCTCCTCTCCTTGTTGTCTCTTTAATTTATATGATTCCCTAATGCATATTCCTCTCATCACAGCCTTCAATGTATCCCAAATTATAGCCTGGGTGGACTCCCCATTATTATTTATTTGCCATGTATCCTCCATTTCTTTTTGAATCTTTTCTATTGTTTGTTTATGTTTAAATATTCTTGTGTCCACTCTCCATCTTTTAGCTTCCTTATAATCTTTCCGAACCTTCATCTTCATATTTATTAATGCATGATCTGAAACTTTAATAAGCCCTAGTCCTACTTCTATTACTTTTGTTAATAAACTCTTAGAAATAAAAAAATAATCTATTCTAGTATAGCTCTTATGTACTGCTGAATAGAAGGTATATTTCCTTTTCTCCCCTTTGTTTAACCTCCAAGCGTCGAACATCTCCTTTGCTTTCATTAATACATTTAAACTTCTTACATTTTGCCGCCTATCATTTATATTGGGATTAGATTTATCTTTATTTTTATCCATTACCATATTAAAATCTCCTCCCATTATAATGTGGCCTTTTTTAATTCCTTGCATTTCCTTGAACTCTTTATTATAAAAGTTTTCATTCAGGGCATAAATATTCACCAATGTGTAATCTTCATTAGCTATCTTCCCCTGTATAATTATATATCTCCCCTGTTCATCTTTTTTTCCCTTTCATATCAGTAAAACCACATTTCTTTGAAATTATAATTGCTACCCCTCTAGCTTTGGATGTTCCATATGCATTCTCGTAGATGTTCACCCATCTTAATTTAATTTCATTAGCCCCTTCTTTAACTTGATGTGTTTCCTGTAAAAATACAATGTCAGCTTTATCCCTATTCAATAAATTTTCTATTCTCTTTTGTTTTATCATCGTCCCCAGCCCTTTAACATTTAATGATGTTACTTTCAATTTACTACCCATGAATATCTTTTACATAGCAAATTGTCTTTTCTATTGGTCCTTATTAGTGCTCTACTTTTCCCCACCCTCTTCCCACCCCACTTCCTCTCCCCACCCCCAATTCCCTTCCCCTCCCTCCCCCAATTATTCATCCCCCCTCATGCCCAAGGAGTTAACCTCATCCAAAGACCCAAGATCAATCCAAGGGGGGGAGATGCTCTTCCAGGCTCCCCAGCAGCAGCCACCCTCACTCCTTGGTCAGTTTATATTTCTCTCATCGTCTGCTGACTTATATTTAATTCTCTGTCTTAAAAAACTTTCTTCTATTTATTGCTTCCAGCTGATCCTTCCTCTGGCTCCATTATTCCCAGCTTTTGTAGTAGTTGTGTGCCTTGTTCCGATGATGTAATCCTGTACTGTTGATCCTTCCACTGAAACTTCAAAAACACTGGGTAGCCCTACGTATATCTCACATCCTTCTTCATCAGCACTGCTGTACAAACTTTCACAGTTTTCCTCCAATTGATTGTCTCCATGCATAAATCATTATATACTTGCATTGGGGTTGATTGATACTTCATTCGCTCTGGGGCTTGTCTTGATGCTTTCATAAATTGCTCTTTTTTTATAATAATTCGCAAACTTTATGATGACATCTCTAGGCACTACTCTGCTTCTTCTGGAGCTCGAGAGTTTGCTGCTTGCTCGTTAACCCCGGAAGTCCATCCACCCTTTCTGTGCTTCTGAGGGGCAACTCCTCAAGAGAAAGGAAGGGCAAGAGAAAGAGGGAAGAGACTCAGATTATGATATTGGAGCTGGCCATTTCTCTGAGTAGCAGGGTCCAATGACTCAGAGGGAGTTTTGAGGAGGGAAAAGGGGTGGGAATGGGTGAAAAGTGAAGTGAATGGCCCACTTTAGATGTTTAGATGTTTAGAGAGAGTTGAACCTGGCCCTAACGGCAGAGAGGCAGACAAAGCAACCAATTCAAAAACAAGAACAAACAGCAGTAGAAGTGGTCAGAGATCTCTCACTCCTTGTGATGCTAATCCTCACTGCTCTGTTGAGGAGCGGCATCAGTAATGAGAGGAGGGAAACACCTCAACGGTCGCAGTTCCAACCATGCCTTCACCTGAGCTGGTTCACTTAGAAATAATTAGTTTCTATCTGGTTTTATACATCTGCTACAAGGGTTAAATGAAGCAAGCTCTGGGTCCTAAAGGGGCATATAGTTCCAAAATTGAGCTGGAGAAAGAGAGAATCTCTGCCGCTGCCTTTGTATTCCAGGAATGCAAACCGGCCTGGTGAAGTTTCATGGCATGGGAGCTGAGGGAGCTGAGGGAGGAAGGGTAAGGCTGGTCTGGGGTAGGGGGCAAAGATGTGAGTGAGGTTCACTGAAAAGGGGAGGCACCAATATTTTGCTTTTGGGGAGGGTTGGGGGAAGACAAAAGCCACCCCTCCAATTCCACTTTTGGAATCATGGGGGAGGGGTTGAAACCAAACTCTCCCCTCCATGATTTGCCTGCTTACTATTGCAGGATCTATTCAGAGATCATCCCAAGCCCTATGGGGGTATGGTTGGGGAGAGGTTGGTGCACAGAAAATGATCTTGCTTGGTTGGGGCAGAGTAGGGCTTGGGAGAGGGAGGTAGAAACAGTTCTCAGGAGAAAAACAGGGTCACCTTGAAGTAAGAGGTCCATATAGAGCAATAGGCAGTTAAAAAGTGCTTGCCATATTCCACCTACCTGAGCAATGGTCCTGGCTTGCATCTGTGACTTGGATGTCCTCATGACAAGAATGGAGTTTTTCACCAGTCTTATAAGACACTGTGCCCCCTCCCCCCTGCGAGGCTTTAATGTTGCCAGGTGCACGATTGTCTGGTCTGTTATTTAGCATGCAGGGCAGGGAAGGAAAGGGAGGGGACTGTACCACCCTGGCCTGCTCTTTAATTACCTTTGTAATAATAGCAATAATAATATTAACAACAACAACAATTATAATACAGTACTAGGGATTTCAGAGCACATGCATACAACAGTTCCCTGTGTCCACTGAGATCCAATTTCCTATTATATGTTATTCAGGTATGTGGGCAACACCGGGTATATTTTGAAAATATATATTTTAGGTTTGCATACTTTTTTAGCTGTTAGAAAGGTTGTTGTGTCTCCTGATTGTTTTTGAGGTTTAGATGGCCGCTCTGACCAAGGCATGCTAGGAGGTGTAGGCATTTCAGAGATCTCAATCAACCAACTTAAAGCTGAATAAGTTGCAGAGAAATTTATTATTTATCAAATATTTTTCTATAAACACAGTATTCATGGACCCGAGCTAGTCAGCTAGTCATAGATAAACCCAAGGTGTCATTCAATTACATTTGTAAAGAACTGGACACTGATGAACCAGAGGTGTATTGCAGTCTCCTTATAGCTAAATAAATAGTCAAGACAAGAACAGCAAGTCGGAAGCAAACTTCTGAAATACAACTCCATATTATTCCATTGCACTAATTTTATGAATAAATTAATGGTTCCTCAATCCCTTTTATGTAGTGCAAAGAACAAAGAGTGCTAAAACTTTAGTTCCGTATATCTTAAGAAGTAGATTACAAGCATGAGAAACTACAGGAAATGCTTGGGACTTTAAAAATTGTTTCAGTATTGCAATTATTCTGTTTTGAAAGCAGACTTACAGTCACTGTCAAAAGATAATTATAATATAAGACGGGGAGCCAGAAAATCTGCATGTTATTGCCACTTTCTCTACAGATTTGTCACGTAAGAAGAAAATTACTTGAAATCTCTGCCAGCTTGGCTCATGCTTGCAAATATCAATAGAGACTTAAAAATAAATATTTCAGAGTGAAATGGACAGAATCTGTATTCTGGAGAAATCCCTGAATGTTGTATGTTATATTAATAACTGCCCTGGGAGATATTTGACCAAAAAGCAGTATGTAAATATATAAAAGAAACATGTATGTACTTATTTATTTGTTTTCTTACTTATTATATTTATACACTTGCCTGATAACACAGGTTCACTGGGTGGCTCACAAAACAAATACAACATTAAAATACAATGTAAAATAAAACATTAAAATACAATATAAAATAATAAAAAAAACAATTAAACTAGAAAAAATAATCTGAGAGGCTCAGACTATAAGACATAAGTTTTATTAAAGGCCTGGATAAATTAAAAAAAACCAAACCAACAAACCTTCACCTGGTGCCACTACCAAAAAGGCCCTCCCTCTAATGTTTGTCACTTCATTTTATTGGAAAGTAGATTTGGAGTAGATTTGGAGAGAGCATAGGTGATGAAGATCTTAAGGTTTAGATAGGTTAAAAGGGGAGAAGGAAGTTGTTGAAGCTTTATTTAATTACATTTTTAGCCCACCCTTCCTCCAAGGATCTCAAGTCTATGAATGCCCTCAATTTTATCATCACTACAACCCTGTGAGGCAGGATAGGCTGTGTTCTTAATTCTTTATTACCTTCCCTTGAAATTACCCAGATGCATCTCTTAAGGAACCCTCCAATGTTCTTTGAATTTTTCTCTAGGGAAAAATTCAGACAATTCTATTGTCAATTTTTTTTAGGTTTTATGTATGGTGAATATCAGTCTGGATTAAGCAGAGATAAATACAATACATTGTACCTATTTTAGTTCTTTGGCTCTCTGTTCTCCAGATGAATTCTCTGTTCTTCTTTGCCTTCTAAGAAGGAGGCTTATGCTGTGTCCCTTAAAGAAGGGTGGAAAATAACTTCATTTAGTTTTTCATATTTTACAAGGGACTTCATGGATATTGATTTTTTCCCCCAAGAAGACAAGCTAGCAAAAAGTCTTCTATTGGCTGGAACTTATCTACAATTGCTTTTGAAATGTTCATTTTGTCAGATATACCAACCACTAAGGAAGGACAGTGTAACAAATGCCAGAAATGCTTTGCCAGGAAAAAAAGTATTGTTTTATTTTTACATAAAGGACAAAAGTGAATTTAGTAGGATCTTACCAAGTACAGTGTTAAAGTATGCTGACCATATGAAAAGGAGGACAGGGCTCATGTAACTTTAACAGTTGTAGAGAAAAGGGAATTTCAGCCAGTGTCATTTGTATGCAATTAGTTCCTGGTGAAATTTCCTCTTCATCACAACAGTTAAAGTTGCAGGGGCCCTGCCTTCTTTTGTATATGGTCACTCTAGTATAGTGCCTGCAACTTTAACTGTTGTGATGAAGAGGGAATTTCACCAGGAACTAACTGCATACAAATGACACTGGCTGAAATTCCCTTTTCTCTACAACTGTTAAAGTTACATGAGCACTGTCCTCCGTTTCATGTGGTCAGCCTACTTAAACACCATGAGTTCAATAGCGGTTTCATATGAACACTAGCTTTGCAAGACACGCAGTTGTTCATCAAATATTTGTAGGCCATGTTTCACAAAAATGTAACAGTGAGAACAAAATGGTGTTAGCTTCCTTTGCTTATACGTTGTCATGCTATATCAAAGGTAAAATAATAGCTTTCTGAAGTATCTTCCAACAATCCTCTAATCCTTGGTGCCCCACCTTTCTAGTACTACTCTATTGCCAAAGGTAGAAGGGAGGGTGCAGCTCCCCCATCTTCACGCCCATCTGTCTGGTTTTAGTGGCAGGCTGGATGGGGCTTCTCTATACATGAAACAGGGAGGAAAATGAGATGGTGGCACAGGCACAGACATGAAGCAGCAAGTGGGATGAGGAGGGGAAGGGGCAGTGATCAGCAGACTCACGGATAGGCTATAAGGCTTTCCTCTTCTCTCAGGCATTTAGCAATATCTGAGGAGCTTGGGTTTTTTTGGGGGGGTGTAGCTTTTTGGGTTGTTGCAGTGGTTTTAAATGTATGTGTGTATTGTGTGTATGTTGTATGTTTTTGCTGTTTTAATTTTTGTATATTGTTTTTAATTGTTTTAATCCTATGTAAACCGCCCAGAGAGCTTCGGCTATGGGGCGGTATACAAATGTAATAAATAAATAAATAAATAAGGCAGCACCATGTGCCCTAGGAGGCCAATTTGTGCTCTAGAACAGAAAACAAAGGATAAATAAATCCATCCATTTTGGTTTCTCATTTTTCTAGTCTTAAGCTTGATTCAACTTGAACTTTAAGAATTTATCCAGTCTTAAGTGTAGTTCGTCCACAATGCAGATTTTTTAAAAAAAAATGTATGAAAATTCATAAGCATTTTTGTCCACATTTCTCCTAATACCTGCTTGTTTGGCTTCTACAAATATTTTTTCCGAAGCAATTTCCCTAATATACACAATTTGTATACATTTAAACAAATAAATTGGAAAATTCCACTGCAAAATTCAGATAAGTGTGAATTTTGAATGATACTTGAATTTTTGTTCACATAGTGGTTCAAAAGTGCAAAATTAGGAAAGCTTGCAATAAAAGGTGAACTAAAAGAATTTCTCCCCTATTCCTAGTGAAAAATAGGTTTTGCGAGCCCCCAGGAGACTGCAGTACAAGTCTGGCAGGCTGAGTTTGACTCAGTGGATCACAAGTTTTGCAGACTTGCACATATAAAAGTAACAAAATAGGGCACAATCTTGAAAAAGTTAGATTGTTAAAAAGAATTGTAATTGATAGCTATCAAAAGGACTTAGTGATGACTAGCATAGCTCCCATTCATTTCAATGAGATCCAGTCATGAGAAGTTTTTGCTTTGTTGTGATTCCACAAAAGTTTGGGGAGCGTTGATCTTTAAAGCAGAATGACAATTTCTAGGTATGCTATCTATTTATGTCAAACAGCTTCACTAGATGGCACTCTGGCTTAACTATCCTCTTACACTAACTTTTGAGTATTTTACTAAGTCTCCTTAATTTTGGCCATTTATTTTAATATTGCCAGTTCATTGCATCTGTTGCCATAAAGTCAGGTGCAGAAATGTCATACACTTTATTATTTTTACTATATATATATATATATGTATATAATATGTATGTGTAACCATAATTGTCTCACATGATGAGAAGATTAAATAGAGAATTCCAGAAGCTGTCATTCTGACATGATTGTTGCTGCTACTTAATGGGCCATGCAAACATATCTAATTTGTCATCACTCACATTTTGCTCTATTTGTCCTATAATATTTCTGCTTTAGTGGCTTATTGAGAGATAATTCATAAAGTCCATAAAATAGTGTTCTTTAAAAAATGTGATAGAATTATTGATCTACCCTAATAGCACATAAAATGGTGATCTGATAGACTATAAAAAACATAGAGACACTTAAATTCAAATAAAAATTTCCCAGTAGGTTCCAAAATATAAGAACAACCAAAGTTTTCCAGAATTTGGCAAAAAACGTTCAAATGGAACTATTCAGGGTTTGTCGGAACAGCTATGGCCATTTTAAAGTAGGAAAAGGATTCCCACCCCTGAAAAGTTATGAGTAACAAGTGAATTACAGCGGTATTCCCCACCCACCCTACAATGCTTAGGCTACAATAACCTGCTGTAGGAAATCCAATTTAATTCAATGGGACTTACTTCTGAGTAGACAAGACTAGGATTGCAGTGTAAATATGACTTTTCATGAGCTCGAGGATGCCCCCATGCAATTTATGGCATAGCAATTGTAGATCATTTCGTGGTGTTTCTAGGATGTCCACTAGTTATTGTACTTCTCCCGGGTTCCTTTTAGTTTCTTGGTATACATTCACTCAAAATTGTCTTGAAGTTTAACCTAAACAAGAATTTTGAGGCAAATTTGGGTGGGTCTTCCTTAGGAAAAAACATCCCAAGCAAACATGTATTCTGTTAAAGCTAGAAATATTTCTCAAGGTGATGGGGAGTATCATATTTAAATCAAATGCCTATGAAATAGTAAACTAGTGACAGCATTAAAATAATCCTAGTATTAATTCTGTCACTAGTTTGCTATTTAACAGTAAATAGTAAATAGCAATATGTCTGCAGGGAGGGAGCCTTCACACATATACAGATGTATGTATACAGTCTTTCCTACAAGACATAGTAATGGCCACCAATTTGGATGGGTTTAAAATGGTTTGGACAAATTCCTGGAGGAGAAACCTATCAATGTAAATTACTCCCAATGGCTATATGCTACTTTCTGTATGAGGCATGCTGGGGAACATGGGTGAGAGGGTGCTGTTGCATTCATGCCCTACTTGTGGGTTTCCTTCAGACAGCTAGTTGGCTACTGTGTGAACAGAATGCTGGACTAGAAGGGCCCTTTGTCTAATCCAGCATGGCTCTTCTTCTTCTGTTCTTGCTTGAGCTGGAATTGGAACCCTGATAGCAGTATTCCAGCTCATATGAAAGCCTCTGCAGGTGCTGCTCTACACAGAAAGCACCCCTCCCTCCCTGCAAATGTTTGTGCTGTACACACAGTGGTGTAACGGAGCTGGGAGTCTCAGGGATGCAGCGCTGATACTTTTGGATTAGCAGGGATACTCTCATCATCTGCCGCCCCACCCCCTTAGACTCCTCTCTTTGTTAGCTAGGGGGAAATGAATTTTCCCAGCAACAATATATTGTTCCTTGTTCTGATGCAAAATATTGTGGGTGGTTTGGGCTTGAATGGGCTATTAAGACCCATTAGCTTTACAAAAGACCTGCACCTAGTGGAGCTAAGTACCACTAGAACTGGTTTGTTGATATGGATCAACAGACCAGCCTGTAATTTTGAACTCTTTGTGTGGGTGTGATGTATGAACGTATTAAAAACTTCATAGTGGTTCATTTTTTAAAAAAAAAAATAGGATTCATTTTTATTTTATTTATTATATTTCTATACCACCCACTAGGTGAAGCTCTCAATTCATACCTTTCAGACCAAACATGGGCTTATTTAAAATCTGTGGTCAAAGCCCATGCATTCCCAAGCTTACAATGAGATTTGCAGACCAAAACAAAAATTGTGTTCACCCGCATGCATACATTTGAAAACTACACATGAAAATACATACTTTTGAAAAAGTTGCACAAACAAGCCTTAATCAATGAGAGATGAATGCATACATTTCAAAGAAGCACACAAGTGGTACGTGCATTAGGAGAAATATGCACAAAATATACAAAAAGCCAAAAAAAAGAGAGATCACAATCTGATAAGGACACGAGATGGAATGAGCGTCAAGGTGGAATTTGGAGAACTTTGCTGAACTTGAGGTTTGCTTGTATGCACATCCCTACTGTGTGGGCTGTCCCACTGTAGTTGCCTATGCCTGACCTAAGTATTAAGAAGACTATGATCCTGTTCAGACAATATGCATTGTGGTTAAGCATTTTGAGCTAAACATTATGGCTTAGCATGTCATGTGAACCATGGCTTAGCCTTTTGTGTGAACCATTCCTAACCATGGTGACTACATAACAACAGTTTAAACATGCTCACTAACCTTTTGCTGCAAAAAGGTTAGTGGCTTAACCATGGCTTAGCATGTTGTCTGAACAGGCACTATTTCAAGTGGTGCATGGGGAAAAAGTGAAGTTGAGATAACTTTCACACAGATATGGGTATCTGAATCATACATTACACATAAGGAACAGTGCTGATACATTTCTAGCTACTGGCATAGTTGTAGTCCTGAAGCACAAACTATTGATGAACTCTGCTTATAATTTATCTTATTGAGAGTAGAATACATATCCTTCCCTGAAATTATTCATGGGGTTTTCTTACAATTATTTCCCATTTTAAAAACAAACAAACATTCATATCACTCTTTAAAAAAAAAAAATTAAGAAATCCTTTTTATATTGTTGCTCTGTGTTGGAAGGACTTGATCATCATGTTACAATGATTTCCAATGGCTGTCCAGTTTGAGAGAGAGAGAGAGAGAGCTTGCAAGTGATGTACTTGATCACAGCATCACAAAACATGCATAAACACCAGAGGAGTCACAGATTGAACAACAGCTGCTTATTTCCAAAGTGTAATTATGTGCAATTTGCTCTCCCTAACCACAAACCCACTACGTAGGTTACAGCCTGCTTGCGTGCAGACTGGTGGCAGAGTTCCCAAATGTCTTGGCGATGATATAAGGGAACTAATAACTTCAAAAGTTATCTGTATTGACAGGGCCTTTTCACAGGCTTTTGAGCTATGATGGATTTTAATAAGGAATTAAATACTTCATATGTAAACTAAGGGGAAGCCTCCAGATGCTCTGTTCTTAAATATCCTATGTTTATGATGGCACAGGAGGCATTTTCAAATGGGGAAAATGGGTAGGCATGATAGAGATGATTAAGGGCATGTATTAAAATGGACAACTGGATGTCACAGTTTAAGCCATAGATTGAGCATGCTGAACAGAGCATCCTTCAATATGTGCTGAAGGATGTGTTTTTCAATATGTAAAATTTATAAACTCCAGATAGGGTCCCAATTGGACATCTAGGCTCTGGCACAAATCATGACATCATTGTCTGTGCTTGAGGCCTAGGGAAGAATCGAATGGAGCAATAACACCCTGTCAATTCTCTCACTGCTAGCAGAACAGAGATTTAGTGCTTCTAGGGGCAACAGGAAATGTGCAAAAACATTCCTTTCTAGAAAGGGACAGGTCAGCAGAACTTGCATAAGGGAGCTCCACTAACCTGTCCCAATCCAAAAATGAGCATTTCCTTCCGTTCATTTTGAGGCTTTCATTTTGGGGCTTTCCACTCATTTTGGAGCTTTCATTTTGGGGCTTTCATTTTGGGTCCACTTGTGCAATGGAATCGCTGGGACCCATCGCTTGCAGAAGGGAATCAGCAGCGTACAAGCGGATTGGCGGATTCATCCCCTAGAGTCCTGAAACTCTGCTGTGATGCTCCCTGACACCTTAACAGTACCTGCTATTTTAAAAGAAAGATTGTATAAAGAGATCTGCTTCTACACTGCTGCCCAGTTCATAGTCTGTGTATGTTGTCATGTATTCTGGACTAATTCCTGTTCATCGTTGGTTCACTGTCCATAGACAGTTTTTATCATCATTCCATATTAACTTCATTACATTTGTCCCCCTCACCTTTTACATTCTGACAGGCTACAGAGGGTATTTTCCTTTTGTCAATCTCCCTTGGCAATGAGTGCCTAGAGTGACAGGAGTAGCTTTAATGGGCAAGATGTCTCCAGCAACTGTGACATTTGACAAAAATAGAAAATACATTTGAACGGTGCAAGCTTTTTTAGTATAATTGCCTATAGGAAGAAGTGATGAAAACACACTTACAAACTTACATTTAAAAAATGTGCTTCCATAAACAATAGGGCCTAACATTATTATTTTAATACACAAGTGAGACCTGCAACAAAATATTGCTATGTTCCTGTTCAGGATTGGAGTCATTCAACCAGGACACTCCATTCCAGCTCACCTTCCCTTTGTGGTTTTCTTCCCCCCCCCCCCACATAATAGCGAGTCAGCATTCCCTTTCCACTGAGCATGCTCAGTCCTCATTGAGCTGTTTCTGCAGTCCCCCTCCCTTAGGTTTTTGTTCTAAAGATGTTTTGTACTTCTGCTAATGCTCACTGGCCCCATGCTGGCTGACTGTTGTGAGGTGTGTGTGTGTGGGGGGGGAGGACAGAAAACCAGGGGAAGGGGTGATGGGATAGAATAGCTGAAAACCTGAACAGGAGAACTCTACAATGCAATGTTTCGTTCCTGGTCCCACTTTTTCATAGTGCTTCAGAAATTGGGTGGGTTTTCAGTAGTATCATCTTATCGTCGACTGAAACGTAGTGGATGGAGTTTACACTGCAATGCACAAGCCACTTCAGACAGCCTAGTTCTGATTACACCTGTTGAGTCACAAAAACAAACATGAGCCACCTTCAGATGTTAGTCATATGAAGGGACAAAGACACGAAAAGGTGCTATGCGGCCATCTCCCAATGACATGTGGCTCTCGTCACTGCATCCAGAACCCCATTAGGTTTGGGCTGAAAGAGGCTATGGAGAACTGCCACATCTGAAAAAGCTGGGGGAAAGTAATATGCAATTGTAAAGTGATAGTGAGTTACTCAAGTCTTTATAAGTGTCTGTTGGCAGTTCTCCTAACTATGCAGGGTATCGAAGTACCTTAATAACTTTGTGAGGACCAGAATGAGAGGATATAAATTTGATTTTTTTTAAAAAAAATAGTCAGTGTTCCTGTTGCTATGTCTGGTGCAATCCTATACATATCTACTTTAAATAAATCCCATTGAATTGAATGGAACGTAATCACACATCATGAAGCTTGAATGTGATTGCATTTATTTGACGTGGTGCTAGAATTTTTTTTTAGTTATTTTATTATTGTTGTTATAAAACTCTTATGAAAATGTACATTTTTTAGCATTTTTAAAATTAGAAATGTTAAAAAGTAAATCCCATGATTTAGAGCTAAAACTGACCTTTAAATATGCCTTTAAAATACTTTTGTCTTACCTCTCTTCTGTGGAAGTGTCTCAAGTAGATTAGACTTTAACTGACTCCACGGGAAACCTGAGTAAATTAAAATCAAAAGATTGTGTTTGAATATTGTCTAGCCAGGTATTGTCTATCTTAACTACCATCTTCAAATCAGGTTAAACTTCAAGATTCCTTGATTTATATAATATGAAGGAAGCTAGCTTCATTTTATTAGAGCAAAAGGTCTTATTAAAGTTATTGGAGAGTATTATAATTCAAATATTTGTCAAAGGAAGTGGATATTCCACTTTTATTAGCGTGTAGAAAAAGGGATGTCCATTATGTGATGGATAACAATTGTAAATGGTTGTTTAAACTGGACTTTTCTTTCATTCCAAGATATTCACTTCATCACATCCTTTAGTGGAAAAAACAGGCTGTCTTTGTCCATTGAAAAATATGAAAAATGCAAACAATAAAATATTAACATATTTAAAGGATGTTAAACATGCTTATCTCAAATACACAGAACAAATTAATAATGATAAAATGATGTTATGTGATATGAAAGCTGACACTCTAATTTGGATGAGCTATCATAGCTGCTGCATAATTAAAAAAGGAAGAAAGATTAGGCAGTTTACAGAATCATCCTATGGGCTGGTTCATGCAAGCATGTTAATGACTTGCTAAAGCTGGAGCATATTCCTAAAGTGCTAAAACCTGTGAGGACAGTTTCCCACTGCTGTCATTTTTCAGGAGTCCTATGCAATATATATATATATATATATATATATATATATATATATATATTGTTATCCTAAGTGCTATTTTCACTTATGTTCATATGACAAATGTGTGGAGACACTTGCAGGGAAGAATTTCTGGGCAGACAAGTGTGCTTAACCCTATCCCATCCACTGAGCCTTCCCTGCAAACACCAACCAAATCATTTGTAATTGTCTTTTTCCCCAGCAAAACTTCCAGGCTGCAGGTGTTGTGGTTCTAAGTGCCCCCCCCCCACCAAGATGTGAGACAATAAAGAGGTCTGCTGTTCAATCCACAAAATTTTATTCAGTAAATAGACGTCTCTTCACACCTAAAGGAAATCTGAATGCTAGGAGCTATCCTGTAAGCTTAATTAGCCTAACAAAACGAGGCAGTTGCCTATCAACTAAATAGACAGTTTCCTGCAGTGCCTGACAGGCTTTAAACAAATCTCTCCCTCAGGATGGGTCTTCAAGTTGTAACTTCTGTTAAGTCATTAGACTAGCAGACTGCCTCTCACCTCCTTTCAACTCTGCCTGCTTTACCCTGTGGAAGACTCTGGGATATGTCAATTCCAATGTTCCCTCCCCCTCCAACAAAGACTGAGTTCTCAGAGGAGGGAACGATGATCTCTGACCCTGGGCTTCCTGTCCGATAGGCTCCTGAGAAGATTCCTCCTTGAGTCCTGGAGAATCTTGGCGAATTTGCTCCTTGGCTTCCTGTCTTGGCTGGTCTACTTCTTCTTCAGCCTCCGAGTCTGGATACACACCAGAAAAACTGCGGATGATCCTGACATGTAAATAAGTGTGGTGGAATGAAACTTAATGTGGCACAGAGGGATTGGCAAGGGAGAATCAAAAGGCATCGGAGTATTGGAGCCAATTACCTGGGGAGGTCATGGGCTCTCCCACACTAGAGGCCTTCAAGATGCAGCTGGACAGCTATCTTTCAGGTATGCTTCAAGGTGGATTCTTGCACTGAGCAGGGGGTTGGACTTGATGGCCTTATAGGCCCCTTCCAACTCTACTATTCTACGATTCTATTGTGCACTCCACCTCCCAAAGATCCTCCCCTACAAATGATCCTTCTATTTCCTTATTTGTAGTACCTTAGCAAATATGAATTTGGGGATTCAAAGTTACATGTAGTTCCACATGTAATGTGTCTTGGTGGAGAATGACCTTTCCAGAAAAAAGCTTGTCAGAAAAAAACAAAGTAGCTGGTAAAACAAGACAATATTTTATTATCTAAGACATTTCCGCAGAAGATTCCAAAAAATGGGCTATCATTAGTTAGGGTTAAGACACAATGCAGTACAATTAAACAGTCAGCACTCATAAGCATGTAGATTCATTTTTAAAGTTATGTATCTAAGTTTCATAATCAGTTTTCATCTAAGTGATAGATTTAGACGTGATAAACAGGGGATTTGTGGAGACCTAGTGTCTTAAAACTTTAATCCTGTAATCCTCTCTCCTAAATAAAAAGGTCATGACTACCTATACTATAACACAATAAAATTGCTTTGCTTTCTTTGATCAGCAGGCTTATGTTAAGCTCTTTGTGCTTATTACAAACCAACATTTGACCTGAAAAGGCCGCAAGCTAAACTATCCAACTGGTATCAATATACTATCACTGATATGTGTGTTTGTATGTGTGTGGACAGATAGATAGACATAGATAGATGTGTAAAGTGACACCAAAGCAACAAGGAAGCTTTGAATCTATCAAGGATGCAGTCAGTCTAAGGTAAAATATGTCCAAGAAGGGTAGACTAACAAAATAATTTCAAAGTCTATTTAGTGCTAAACACTTTGACTTCTGCCTTCATCAGTGTTGTGCTATAACTAGATATCAAGAGTGGCAGTCTGGAATGTGTGGAGATGAAAATTCCCAAGAAGAAACAAGCAAACAAAGTTGTCTGAGTCTTAGAAAGTTTATGAGAGGCCCTTGACCAACCCCATAGCAGAAAGGACATAGTAATAAAGCCAGCTGATAAAAGAGGAGCTGTTGTTATGGTGAAGACCAAGGATTAGATTTCCAAAGTTCTGAGACAGCTAAATAACACCAATGCATACAAACTCCTTGATCATGACAGCTGGCCTAAATTAAAAATAAAAGAAAATGGCAACATAATTCAAAATTCCTGAATGAAAACTTACTGGACAGAGAAATTGCTGGCCTTTTAATTATCTCCTACCCTTCAGCAGGGAGATTTTACATGCTACAAAAGATCTATTAAAAAAAGGCAGCCCTGGTCAACCAATTGTTTCATGCAACAATACAGTCACTAAAAGAATTTCACTATATATTGACTCCATAATTCAGTCACTGGTCTATAAACTTCCTTCATATATTAAGGACAATAGGGATTTTCTTATGAAGATTGAAAGACTAAATCAGGAATGCCAATTTAACAATGACGACATCATTTTTTACCTTTGATGTTACTTTTTATAACATTCCCCACAAAGATGGCCTGTCATCCTTAATATATTTCTTAAATGGAAGAAATTCTAATGAATCCAGTACTGGAGGCTTAAGCTCTCTAGCAAACAAGCTCTCCAGTAGCAAATGTTCCATTCCTGGGCAAGGTCCTGGAGCGGGTGGTTGCGAGCCAACTCCAGGCACTCTTGGATGAGACCGATTATCTGGATCCATTTCAGTTGGGTTTCAGGCCTGGTTTTGGTACAGAACCAGCCTTGGTCGCCCTGTATGATGACCTATGTCGGGAGAAAGACAGGGGGAGTGTGACTCTGTTGATTCTCCTTGATCTCTCAGCGGCTTTCGATACCATCGACCATGGTATCCTGCTGGGATGACTGGCTGAGTTGGGAGTGGGAGGCACTGCATTGCAGTGGTTCCGCTCCTACTTGGGGGGTTGGTTCCAGAAGGTGGTGCTTGGGGAACATTCCTCGGCCCCGTGGATTCTCCAGTATGGGGTTCCGCAGGGGTCAGTCTTGTCCCCTATGCTGTTCAACATCTACATGAAATCGTTGAGTGCAGTCATCTGGAGTTTTGGAGTGCGTTGTCATCAGTACGCTGTTGACAAGCAGCTCTATTTCTCCTTTTCATCTTCATCAGGTGAGGCTGCGGATGTGCTGAACCAGTGCCTGGCTGCGACAATGGACTGGATGAGGGCTAATAAACTGAAACTCAATCCAGACAAGACTGAGACGCTGTTAGTGGGTGGTTCCGCTGACTGGATGGAGGGTGTTCAACCTGTTCTGGATGGGGTTGCACTCCCCTTGAAGGAGTGGGTTCGTAACTTGGGGGTTCTCCTAGAACCATCTCTGTCACTTGAGGTGCAGGTGGCCTCAGTGGCACGGAGTGCCTTCTACCAACTTCAGTTGGTGGCCCAGCTACGTCCCTATCTGGACAGGGATAACCTGGCTTCAGTTGTCCATGCTCTGGTAACCTCCAAGTTAGATTACTGCAATGCACTCTATGTGGGGCTGCCTTTGAAGGTGGTTCGGAAGCTGCAGCTTGTGCAAAATGCAGCAGCCAGATTGATGAACCAGTAGGTTCGAGCATATAAGACCTACTCTGGCCCGCTTGCATTGGCTTCCTGTATGTTTCCGAGCCTGATTCAAGGTGCTGGTTTTAACCTATAAAGCCTTACATGGCTTGGGACCACAATACCTGACAGAACGCCTTTCCCGACATGAACCTACCCAAACATTACGTTGAACATCTAAGGCCCTCCTCCGAGGGCTTTCTCTATGGTGACCCCCCAATTGTGGAACTATCTCCCTGACGAGGCCTGCCTGGCGCCAACATTGTTATCTTTTCGGCGCCAGGTCAAGACTTTCCTCTTCTCTCAGGCATTTGGCAATATCTGAAAAGCCTGGGTTTGTTTGTTTTTTGTAGCTTTTTGGGAGTGTTGTAGTGGTTTTAAATGTACAGATTGTGTGTATGTTGTATGTTTTGCTGTTTTAATTTTTGTATATTGTTTTTAATTGTTTGTAATCCTATGTAAACCGCCCAGAGTGCTTCGGCTATTGGGCGGTATACAAATGTAATAAATAAATAAATAAACTTAGTACTCACTTGCAACAATTTCATGTTCGACTACAAGTTCAAGGTTCAGCAATGGGAACAAGTATGGCCCAATCATCTACCAAACTATTCATGGGTAAACAAACCCTGTTGCCAGAACTTCCACCTGCAAGCCCAACATACAATGGCATTACACAAGGGATACCTTTGTCATCTGGGACTATGGAAGAGATAGCTTTGAGAATTTTACTAAGTTTATCAGTACTATCCAACCAGCAATTAAGTTTACCAGCAACACTACAATCGCGAACCCAGGAATTACTCTTCCTGGATGTCCCCTAAAACATTAAAAAACATAATTGGCATAGACTTATATTGTAAACATATGGCTGGCCACATGTACCCTAAGTACAAGTCATGTCATCCGAACCACAAAGATAAGAACATTATATATAGTTTGGCTCTTAGGATAAAACACACATGCAACAATGAAGAAACCTTCTCAAATTGAACCTTAAGAACATCTTCAACAATGCAGATACCCTAGTCATATTGTTGACAACAGTATCAATTGAGCATCAGTAATACCCAGGGGTACCGTCCTTTATGGAGCCAAGGCTAACTCCTAGAAAGAAAAGCACATTCCATTTGTTGTTGACTACCATCTTTCTGCCCCCAGCAATTAATTATGAAAGTCATTTATTCCATTATATCTATTATGCTTGTTTATCAGAAGCCATTAATTCTCCATGCTTTGTCTTCAGAGAAATACTCAATTTACATAAATCATAGTTAAAGCTGCACCCCAACAAAGTATTGGCAAACCAGGATCACACCTATGTAAATCAGCCCATTGCATTAACTCTTGTTTCTCCTGAAGAAACTAGCTCTTTTAAGAGCACAGTTATAAACAAAACTTATTTCATTAGACAATCAGTAATATTAACTTTTACTAATGTAACTTATATAATTGAACGTAAAAAAATAAAAGAAAGAAAGAAAATAAAGAATATCACATTGCAATATGTAAAATAAAATAAAATACAAGAAACCTAAGCATAAAATTTTGCAACCACAAATCTGCAGTTCTTACTTAAAAAGAAACCCAAAACACCTGAAGCAGCCTTTTGCAAGTCATTTTAACTCACCTGTAGGGATGCCACAAGCACCCACAGGTTCACCCACCCTTGCTCACCTGCACGTAGTCTCTCAGATAGGGATGTTAAAGAAATCTTCAAAAGATTCAAATGAGTTCAGATTTCTATGAATCTGACCTGTAGAATCCACAGTAGATCATTAGCGGACGATTAATAGTAACACTCACTATTTATAGTATTTATTTGTAGATTTATAGTCCCTTTTTATATCAGCTAAGTTGCAAGCATCATGACTGTATGTTATATTTGTTTTGCCTTTGGTCTATTGACTGTAAATAAAGGTTGATTGATTGATTGATTGAGACCAGTCCCCCCCAGACTTGCAATTATTTTCAATTGAACAAACCAAGGACATTGACATGCTTGACAGAATGAAAAACCTCTAGATCTATAAACCCAGGGCTCATGTTCCATATGGCCTTAACCTGGAAGATAATTCATAAGTTTTCTACCATTCAGACCTGTTCCCCTCCCACCCCATATTCTTCTTAGGAATTTTCATCTCCAGGCATTCCAAACTACCACTCTTGATTTCACATCACAAGGGATACTTCCATCTCCTTCAAAATGTTAGGCTTTTGTTGGGGTTAGAAAGATTAATCTTTACCCAAACTGCATTTTTGTTTTCCTTTGTCTTCCAGATTTTGGGGAAGGAGGAAAACCTGATTCTCTTCGGCTATGGGGCAGTATATAAATGGAATAAATAAATAAATAGAAATAAATAAAACCCAAACTTCAATTTGCATTAAAAAACAAAAAAACCTGGTATGAAAGAAGAGTGAACCCTGAACTTGTGTGAGTCCTTCTTGCCCACAATCGAACAGCCTACTGTGGTTTATTTAAGCCAACAACTAACCATGGGTTATGTGAGAGTTCTTATAACCAAGGGTCTTCGACTATGGGGCGGTATACAAGTGTAATAAATATATAAATAAATAAATATAAATTAAATAAGCCACAGTGAGCTGGATGATTATGAGGCCTGGCCCAAAATCTATAGACACAAGGCTTTCTCATTTGTGGAGCCACAGGCATGAATTGCTTTGCCTAGAAAAGCTTGGCTCTCTCATTCCATCTCCATTTTTTGGACATGAATCCTAACTATTTGCTTCTGAAAACTTTTGCCTTCCAGAATGTTACACATTTGCTGGTCTTGTTCTGTCAGTTATGATTACTTATTATATATGTATTTTAAGAAAGTTTATTTGTGTTGAACTGTTTGCTTGTTATTTTATTGTATTTATGTTACTTTATTATTAATCCCTTGGAAGCATTTTGCTGAGAGGCAATTTATAAGTTTGAGAAAAACAAGCAAGCAAGTAAATAAATAAATAAATAATCTAATAGAGATTTCTTTCGATTTAGGTTTGTTGTTCAGTATTGAGAGCCTCGGAGCAATAGTTAATGAACATTATCCATTTTTCTTCAAGTGAACTGACAATCCTACCCCAAAATCCATTGAATGATGTAGTTCAATGCTTTTATTAGTATTCAGCTTTTAATCAGGCAAAACTCTTGTTCTCTTCGGCAAGAGATTTGATGGATTAAGAGCTTCATGATGAAGGACATCCTGATTTTTCTGTGTCGATACTTATGTGGTCAAACTCTAGCAAAATGATCACAATTATATAGTGGTATTGTTTCTAGCATTGAACTGAGTAATAAATTTGAACTAAACTCAGAATACAAATGTCTGGTTAGGAATGAGGTATACTCCTAATTATTAATCCTAGCTAACTGGAAATTATTAAATATGAAGTTGCAAATTTGATATTGCAGGGTATGAATATGGGAGGATACATAGGGCAAAATCCAATACAAGTCCTACTTAGTGTAGAACCACTGAAATGAATGGGACTTAAGTTAGCCATGACTAACTATTCTAACTAGGATTTATATTGGATTTTTACCCATTGTGTAATAGATAATTTAATAACTGTTATGGTTTATGGTGTAACCATCACATTGCTTAAATAATTGAAAATGTTATATAATTATACTAGCTGATATGCCCAGCATTGCTTGGGTCTATGAATAATGTTTATAACATTTATTTGATAAATAATAAATTCCTCTGCAACGTATTCATCTTTAGGTTGGTTGGTGTTTTTTAGTTTGGTTGAGTTCGTAAATTGTTTTGTTAGAATAAATGGAAAATTGTGTTAATAATAACAACTGTATTTTAGATTAGAGCTTCATGATAAACCACATTTTTTGTTTTACCTGAAATGCCTACACCTCCCATCATGCCTTGGCCAGAGCAGTCATCTAAACTTCAAAAACAATCAGGCCACACAACACCCTTTCTACCAGCTCCAAAAGCTCCAAACCTAAAAATATGTTTTCAAAATAAACTCAGCATTGCCCAGATATCTGAATAACATATAATAGGGAAGCAGATCTCAGTGGACACAAGGAACTGTTGTATGCATGTGCTCTGAAGTTATTATTATGAAAAAAGGAAAGCAGACAGAACACAGAATACTTCATTGGCATAATTTACTGTATAATATCTACATTTAACAGGTTTTGGCAGAGAACCAGGATGGTCAAGGCCACTGGTGACTTGGGCCTTTTATCAGACATACCTGTGCTCTGAAGACACACCATGGCACTTGTTTATTTTTATTTTTTTAGTTAAATTAACTCGTGTATAAATTAACCATCTGCACTGCAGTAAGTGCATACATAAGGAAGTGAAGACACACAGAATGATACAGCTGCTGATTGAGAGCCAAACTGCATGTAGCTTGAATTGTTCTTCAATAGCATGCTTAACAAAAAAACAGTTGTGGGGACCCAATTGTAATCAGGGCTGTAGCAGGGGAGAATTTAATTCAACCACCCACCCATCCATGCTGCTTTCCTGGTTTCCTTATGGTGATGGTGACATTACGCCACTGCTATGGAGCCACATGGAGGATAAAGCAATTTTCAATATCTCCTGCTGAAGATATTTTTTTTCTGGAATGTCCTTAAGAAATAATAGCAATTTGCACGGGTCATGACCATTAGTCATAGTTTGGTGGTAAGAGAAGACTCTTGGGAGTTTCACCCAAGGCATGCTGGGAGTTGTATGCATAAGCCTCAGGTTTTTTTTTTTATTAAATTCTTTAAAAATACTTAAAATCCAAGATGTCATGTTTTTAGGTTTTTCTAGTACATTGTACAGCCAGACCTATCAGCATGCCAAATTTCAAGTTTCGACTCGGCGTTGCTCTGGCCCCCTAAAATATATGTCTGTGGAGCAATCATCTTACAGTAGCAGGCCAGCTGTGAATTAACCTTTGAACAAATTAAATTTATTCCCTCTGTCACCTTCATGACAACCCTTCAAGGTAGGCCAGTCTTAGGCCTGTGGGGTAACTTTAAAACAAATTAAATTAGTTATTCCCCACCCCCACCCCACCTTCTCTCATCTTCAATGTATGGCCAGGGCTGCCTTGAAGCTGTCACCAGAATTTTCTTTGTCCCCACAGAAAACAAAAACTACAACCCCCAGCATGCCTTTTGCTGCGGTACCTGACTTGCCCGATGGGAGTCCTGCTGCTGAAGCTCATGGAATGTGAAGTCTGGATGAGCCAGTCCACACTACACTGTGCAATTGGTGTCCATAGGTAGGCATTGAGGGAGCTAGCTGGCTGACTCAGGGTTAGCTTGGTTGCCATTGGCAACAGGCCCAGAGCTGCAGCCTCTTACCTTCCTGCTCCTGATGGGGCCTAGCAACTGAGGCAGCAGGCCCCAGGCACTCTCTCTTCAGGCATAGGAGGGTAAGCCACTACCAGATAATGGCTACCAAAGACTGATAAGTCTTCCTTCCTGCCCAAGGCATGCTAGGAGCTGTAGGCATAAGCCTAGGTCCCTGAATAACTTGTTAATCATTGAACACCATCTGAGATGTGGTGGGAGAGCAGGCCTTAGTTGTGGCACCCTGCTTGTGGATTTCTTTTTCCCAGGCAGACTTGCCTAGCGACTGCATTAATGGCTTTTAAGTGAAGAGTGAGTTTTTGATTATTATTTTCCAAGGCCTTTTAACTTGATGAGATTTTTTCATGCTGCATTTTTTCCTGTTATAACTAAACCACAACATTCCAAGACAGAATTACTGAATAAAGTTTATTATTTTTATGTAAAAGGCTAACTATACCATTGAGACAGAAGAGTTAATGGAGGATTGACTGATATAGCTGAGGCTAGAATAGAATGGTGGGCAGTGTTAGCGGCAGTTGGAGAAAGTCAGGTAGAAGGAAAACAAAGACAGTTAGCGAGAGGTCAGGAATGTGGGAGCTGAGTTAGGATTGACAGATAGTGACCTGGTTTGCTAACCCCTACTTTATTTAAAACCAGCCATTCTACATACCCAGTACTACACCTCCCAGCATGCCTTTAACAGCCCGTGGGTGCCCACATCCTCTGAGACGTCCTCTTGTGGCCGATGCTGCTCCTCGATAGAGCGTCGAGGAGTAGCATCACCAAGGAGGGGAGGTAAGTGGCTATCAGTGGATGCACTCAGCTCTGGCCAATCCTGCTGGGACTACCTGGGCCTGTGCTTCTCACTCACCGAGTGCTACATCAGGAGCCTGTACTGAAGGGCCGGGGCTGAGCTGGACACTTCCCCCCTTTGTTGGGTATGTTTCTGGGCATGCATAGAGTGCCTCCCCTTCCTCCCTCCCTCTTAAGGGCAAAGGCTACACACTTGCTTCCCCCAGATTCTGAGGAAACAGCGATATCAGGACAGAGTGCATTTGAGCATGTTTGGCACCTCAAAGGCATGCTGTTGTATCTATTTACATTTTAAAACCACACAGAGGGTGGGAGGAGGCACCACAAATCGATGCAGCCCATTTATGTGGGTTGTTTCCTTTTATGTGGAATTGGGGTGACTGCTTGAGACTAACCTTAGGAGTTGGGGTTGGCAAAGACACGGCAGCCACCCACATGTGCACTCACAATTGCCACCAAAGCCCAGTAAGTCTGGCCTCCCGCCCAACACATGCTGGGAGTTGTAGACGAAAATCTAGGTTTTTATTAAATTCTTTAAAAATACTTAAAACCCTCAAAAACTGTGTTTTTAGATTTTTCTGGTGCATTGTACAGCCAGACCTATGATCGTGTCAAATTTCAAATTTCTAACTCATCTGGAAGTGGGTAAACATTTCCAGACATACTTTCCGCTTTATAGGTTAGAGATTAGGGATGTGCACGCTCAAAAATATTGTATCGTTATCGGAATTTCAGCCCTCCAAAATTACAATCTCTGATAATATCGTAGGTGACCCGTATCGTATCATATTGTATTTCCAATAATTATCGGAAATATGATATTATATTGTTTCTCCATTTTGCCCTAGAGAGTTGATTTTTGAGTCAGAGAAAGGCCTAAAACTTCTTAATTTTCCAAGTTACAGATTTGAAACTTGGTCACAGTGCAGACGGAGTGTTGCTAGTCATGTGTGCCAAATTACAGAACAATAGGTGCAAGCGTTACTTGGAAGTAAATTGTCAAAATCCACAGTTTCAGTTGGCATAAGGAAGTGCTCCTTTTTCAAGAGATGACGTCCACAGTTCTCTTCTCATGGTCATCTCACAGATGGCCTTGAGGGGACTCATCTGTGTCCAATTTCAGATGCACAGCTGCAGCTGTTACTCAGAAGTAAGCTCTCTCAACAACACATGCACTGTTTTTTTCTGGTGGTAAATGCTGCTGCTGCGAGAAATCCTCATATTTAAAGAGCTAGTCCTTAAAGTTGGGGACCTTACCGATGGGCTGTAGGGGGACTAGCGGACTCATGTGACATAGCTTGTTCAATGAATTGATTGACGTATGCCTCTCCTCCAAAGCAAGATTTTTAAACCAGACGTAACATAAGGCAGTACTACAAGCAGCCCTGCAAGACGGGCCCAGTACGACTTACCAGTCAGACGTCGAGCCAGACATTCCCAGGCAAAGGCAGCAGCCAGGCAGGTAGGAAGATGCAGGCAGGCAGGCAGGAAGGTGGGCAGAAGTGGGCAGCAGGCACAGCTGGGCAGCAGGCACAGCTGGGCAGATGCTGCCAGCAGACTCAGGTGGGCATAGATGCAGGCAGATGCAGGCAGCAGTCACAGGTGGGCAAAGAAGATGCAGGAAGGAAGGTTCTTCTTCTTCTTCTTCTTCTTCTTCTTCTTCTTCTTCTTCTTCTTCAGTCAGAGGCCCAAAGAAGCCAGGTTCAGGAGTCTGCACCTGAAAAAAGAGATGAAAAAGAAAAACCAAGTTGATGAGTGAGTGGTTCCCTGCTGGTTCCCTGAAGGAAGCCCATCCCCGCCCGTGCAGCCTGCTTCACTCTCAAGCTGCATGTCCTTGATTTTTTTTTTAAGACTACAACAACCAGCCCTGCAAAGCAGGCCAAGTAGTCCGACTTACCATGAATCAGCCAGATGTCAAGCCAACACACGCTTCCCGGGCACAGATATCAGGCAGGCAGATGCAGGCAGCAGGCGGAGATGGGTAGATGCAGGCAGAGTGCCAGTTGCTAGCTCGATGCACAAGTATGCCATAGAACTCATGGCTTGACGCAGAGATCCAGCTACCTCACAAAGGCAGCAAACTGGCTGGCAGGCAGACAGACAGACTGACAGAACGATGAAGGCAGGACTACACCATAGTCAGTGTGAGATGCTTAGCATCCCCTCAATAGCTTATGGTAGGAGAAACAGGATAACAAGGAATTCTGCCATCAGAGTTAAGTTACTGAGTTGTAAAAACAGCAAATAAAAATAAAAAAATTAGGCAGACAGCTGAAGGCAGGACTACACCATAGTCAGTGTGAGATGCTTAGCATCCCCTCAATAGCTTATGCTTGGAGAACAAACAGGTTCCCTTGTAATCCTGCAATCAGAGTTGAGTTACTGAGCTGTAAAAACAGCAAATAAAAATAAAAAAATTAGGCAGACAAAAGTAGAGCCTACCCGACAGGTGGGTCTCTCACTCCCCAGAGGGCGTGAGGGTGGGGTATCCCAGCAGGGGCAGGTTTGCTTTGAGAAAGATGAGCTGCTCCACTAACTCAGTGTCCATGCGAGAGAGGTGGGGTGTCACGATGTTGCCCACCATTGAGAATACCCACTCGCTTGGAACTAGGGATGTGCACTGGATCGGACCCGATCCACGATCCGAGTCCGGTCCAGTGGGAAATCGGATAAATTATCCGATTTCCGATCCCGCAGCTGGATCGGCTGATCCAATCCGAACCGGTCCGAAAAGGCTCCGAACCGGTTCGGCGGATCGGCGGATCGGCGGGCGCCCACTGGCGCCCACCGCCGCTTCCATTGGCGGGTGCCAGCGGGCGCCCGCCGATGAAAGTGGACAGCGGGGGGGGGAGGGGGTGCTTACCTTCTCGGCCCGTCCGCTCCCGTCCGGCACTAGCAGCTACTACCAGCGGGCTCCGCGGCCTGCTCTAGGGTGGCGCGCCGGGTGATGTCATCACCCGGCGCGCTACTCTAGAGCAGGCCGTGGAGCCCGCTGGTAGTAGCCGCCGGCGCCGGACGGGAGCGGACGGGCCGAGAAGGTAAGCAGGGGGTGCGTGGAGGGGAGGAGGGGGCGCGCGGAGGGGGGCCCTTACCTTCCCGGCCCGGCCGCTCCCGTCCGGCGCCGGCGACTACTACTACCAGCAGGCTCCGCGGCCTGCTCTAGGGTGGCGCGCCGGGTGATGTCATCACCCGGCGCACTACTCTAGAGCAGGCCGCGGAGCCTGCTGGTGGTAGCCGCCGGCGCCGGACGGGAGCGGACGGGCCGAGAAGGTAAGCAGGGGGTGCGTGGAGGGGAGGAGGGGGCGCGCGGAGGGGGGAGGGGGCCCTTACCTTGCCAGCCCGGCCGCTCCCGTCCGGCGCCGGCGACTACTACCAGCAGGCTCCGCGGCCTACTCCAGGGTGGCGCGCCGGGTGATGTCATCACCCGGCGCGCTACTCGAGAGTAGGCCGCGGGGCCCGCTGGTAGTAGCCGCCGGCGCCAGACGGGAGCGGACAGGCCGAGAAAGTAAGCAGTGGCGGGGAAGGGGGCTTACCTCCCCCGGAGCCGTCCGCTTCCATCCGCTGGCGCCCCCAGGGGGGGTAGGGAGCGCGGGGGAGGGGGCTTACCTGCCGGGGCCGTCCACAGCGGACGGCCCCGGGGGGGGAGGGAGTTAGGCCCCCCTTACCCACCCGCCGCCATTTTTTCCTCATAGACTTGCATTGCAATGCAAGTCTATGGGGAAAAAAATGGCGGCCGATCCAAAAATTTACGATTTTTGGGTCAGGATCGGACTCGATCCGGTCCGGGGGGCCTCCGATTTTGTCCGAACCGGTCCGTGACAAAATTGGAGGTCCCGATCCGGGTCCCGATCCGATCCGGGGGGTCCGTGCACACCCCTACTTGGAACACTGGTCGGCGGGTGGCTCAGTCTATCTCGGGCCACCCGAGCCAGATCTGGCCATATCTGGCTCCACGCGAACAGCAGATCAGGGGTTCTACAGAGATGTTCTCCTTGGCTTCTGCCAAGTAACGCTGCACAGCAGTTGTAGCATCATCCTGACGTGTGGGTTGGTCGCCTGCCTGACCAACCACTTCCTGTAGAGCATTTGCCCAGAACCCAAGGCCTCTGCTGCTCTTGCTGAGAGGGATGCTGCTTCTGCTGCTGCAAGGACTGCTGACCCAGGAAGCTGTGGCCTTCTCCTCCTCCTCTGCTGCCGCTGGCTGCCCAAGCCTTATTTCCTGCGCAGCCCGAACTTCCCCCACTAGTAGTTCCACCCACCCTAGCCTAGAATTGGCATCGCACACGCTGTCTTTTACATGAGGATCACACATCATGGCCAAGATGTAAATCCTGTCCTTCATAATGGGCTCCATTCTCTTAACTAGTCCTACCTTCAGCCTGTGAACCACTTCCCGCACATCCTGTAGGAAGTGCCTTCCGGTGATGGGATCCCCGGCCTCCAGAAACTGCCTCATCTTGGTCTGGAGATGCCTGGCCACAGGGATCACCTGGCTGAGGAGGGTGGTGCTGCTGCTGCTGGTCTCTGTGGCCTCAAGGGAGGGCTTGAGGATCGTCACCAGATGGGACATGGTATCCCACTGCTGCCTGGCCAGTGGTGCATGGATACCTATGTCCCCGACCCTGCACATTTCGTGCACAGCATGCTGTTGCTCCACCATACACTCAAGCATGAGGTAGGTGGCATTCCAGCGTGTGGCAACGTCCTGAAGGAGCCAGTGCTGCAGGAGATACAACTCCGCCTGCTTCTTCCGCAGCAACCGATTTCCTTTGACACTGCGGTGGAAGTGTCCAGCCACCTTCCTGCAGTTGTCCAGGACATTGCGCACTGCTGGCACGGGAGGGGGAAGGTCGCTGCTGCTGCTCCCCATGCCAAGCCCACCCCTCACTACGAGGTTTAAGATGTGGGTGATGCAGCGGACCCCCTCAAAACTGCCCTCATGCACTGCCCTGACCATATTGGCTCCCCCATCCATGACCATATAACCGTGGGTGTGCTGATGTTCAGACAGCCACCCTTCCACCATGCGGTTAATGGCCTCGGTGATCTCCACTGTCGTATGGGACTGGTCCATGACTTCGGTATGAAGGAGGGCCCAGCAGTAGCACTCCTTCCCAGTCCCACAAGTGATGGGTGCTTCCTTCCCTGTGGCTCCCCATCAGTGAGCCATCAGGGACAGGTAAGTGAGCACTCTGCCCTCGCTGGACCAAATGTCCAAGGTGATGTGCACCTTCTGTGCCTCTGCCTGGCACAGTCGACACATCACCAACTCCCTGCATTCCCAGTATAGGGAGGGCACCACATGCCTGCTAAGGGTGGTGCGAGACGGCAGTTTGTAGTATGGGACCACCATAGCCATCAGCCTCTTGAACCCAGCATTTTCAACAAGGCTGAATGGCTGGTCATCCAGTGCCACCATCTCACCGATGCAGTTGGTGAGCTGGTTGGCTGTTGGAAACCTCCAACGCATGGTCCCATACTTTCCCCACCCCTGGTCTTCCATGGTGGCCTGCTGAAGACACTTGGGGATGGGAGATCGAGAAGCAGCAGGAGGCTTCTCTTGCCTTTAGTGCCACCACTCACCTGGGAGCTGCCCACCTCTCTCCCAAGCAGGAGCGCATGGTGGTTCCTCTGGAGGTGGTAGCGCATGTTGGAGGTGGTGAGGTGCACCAGTTTTTCCCCCCTGCTGATGCTGGCCTTGCAATGCCGACATACAGCAAAGAGGGGATCCGCAGCCACCTCAAAGTGCTCCCACACCATGCTGCTCCGCTTGTGGGGTGTGCCAGTCTGCTCATCGCCAGCGCTGCCTGGACTCTGGGGTGCCACCACAGGAGCAGGGGTAGAAGGCCTCAAAGAGGTTAGGGAGAGTGGCGAGGGAGCCACTTCTGCCTGCTGCTCCTCCTCTTCAACCTCAACCACCGGCTGCTTCACCTCAGCGATCTCAGGGAAAAGATCCCTGAGCAGCAGGCTCCCCGCCTCAACCACTGGAGCAGGAGATGGTGTTACTCCTGGTCCAAGGCCAGCGCTGCTGCCACCAGCCTCTGGAACTGGCTCTTCCAAGAGGTCCCTGCGGGCAGACCTTTCAGGAGGCATGGCTGGTGTCTCTGCCTGCTTAAGTGCAAAAATGGCAGACTTGCGCTTTATTTTCACAGGGGGAGAAACAGCCACCCCAGAACTGCTCCCAGCAGCAGCATCTCTCCTAGACCCAGAGGAGCCAACTTGCCCAAGTCGCGCCTTAGAGCCGCGTTTCATGATGTATGCTGCTTTGGCCACAGATGTGTAGTGCTCCTGTGTAGCACTAGCAGGATACAGGACACATCAGTACACTCACAGCCAATCAAGCAAACACAGAGAGGGAAGGAGGGAGGGAGGGAGGGAGGGAGGGGGAGGGAGAGAAAGAAAGAAAGAGAGAGAGAGAGAGAGAATATTTTTTTGTATTTTTGGGGTGTTTTTTTTAAACAGGAAACAGGGAAGGGAACAACAACACACTCACTCACAGAACCCCCCCAATCACGCTAACCTAACCCTCAATCAAACCAAGAAGCAGCACACATACAAAGAACGAACCTGAGACACAGAGGGAAACAGAAAGAAAGACGCAAGAAGAAAAATTGTTAGAAGAAGAATCTACAATCGCCATTAATACTAGTAAAATGCACAGACCTCCGCCAAAATACTCCTTCTCCTTTCAACTCCTATGCCCAACAAAGATGGAGAACCCAAGGGTGGGGGGTTTATGTGGGGATACCCTTAGCCCTCCTCCAACATTGTGATTGGAGTCTGCTAGAATCCTTGCTGCATGATTGGTCACTGAATCTGTCAGTCTCATCAAGCACACCCCACCTTCTAGCTCCGTCCATGTGGTGGCAAAAGAGAAAGAGCCTTACGATAAAACGATAAAATATGATAATTATCATATAATTTTTTATCGTCTCCGATAATTATTGTAGGGTTTCCTATCGTATCGTTATCGTTTATCATATGGACGATAAGGAGCATATTGTATCGTTATCGTACATTTTAATGATATGATACACATCCCTAGTAGAGATATAAATAACTATAGAATACCTTCTTGGCAATTTGCTGCCCACATCTTTTCACAATTGTGTCTGACTTCAATTTCCATTAAAGCAAAGTTGGCTACTTTAAGAATAACAACTCAGTTCTCTTTAATTGTTATTGTTATATGGACATGCCAGCCAGCTAGCCAATATGAAATTGTAGCTGATATGAATCTCAAAGTGTACAGCTCTACATTTAATAGACATACAAGACAAGATTTTTCAGTTGTGACTACTCCACACCTGCATATTCTGATTTCTAAATGTGTTCTTATAGGAAGACTGGTTGTGTTTTCCTTTCTTTGTCTTTACAGAACCATAATCTATTGCTGTTTGTCTTCAGAATTCTCCAACAGCACATTGCAAAACCTGGGGGTGGGGGACTTTAGAAAGTGCTTCAGGCCTAATTGGATGTATGATACCAGGACCATATAATCAATGGAGAATAACAAGCTGGGAATGACTTTTGTGTAAACGTATAAAGACTGAGTTAGATGCATACTAAGCTCTGACAAATTTCTTTCTTATGTTGACTGAAGACTTGCAGGATGTAAGAATCAGGACCAAAATGACCATCAGAATTCAGTGAATAGCTATATCACCAAAGCCTTTCCTCATTTTAATCCGTCAGCCACTGCAATATGGGAACAACATGAGTGTGTGTCACCACATGATCTCTTCCTTGATTCTAGGTATCCCCCTGAATGAACCGTTCTTCCAATTCCCAAGTTTCCAGTTGTAAACCTTCAGAATCTATGACCAGACTGTCCGAAACTGTTGGCACCTGTAACCTATCAAAGCTTATACAGGCTCATTGGAAAACTTCACCGGAAAGTACAAATCAAGTTCTTTAGGAATTGCAGGATTTCTTTGCACCATATACGTTTAGTAGCTTTATGCAAGTCTCTTCCAAAGCTCCAGGAAGGACCTGAGCCTCTATGGCAACTTTAACAAAGACTAAAGTAGTCTACCGGTTATTTGCAATGCCCCCTTTCTGCAGCAGCCTTCTACATACATACCCTATAATTTTTCATAAGTTTTAACTAGGGGTGTGCACGGACCCCCCGGATCAGATTGGGACCCGGATCGGGACCGCCAATTTTGTCCCGGATCGGATCTGACAAAATCGGAGGCCCCCCGGACCAGACCGGATCGGGTCCGAACCCAATCCAGAAATTGGACATCTGATTTTTGGATCGGCCACCATTTTTGTTTTCCCCATAGACTTGCATTGGGGGAAAGAAAGCTTTCCCCCAATGCAAGTCTATGAGGAAAAAATGGCAGCGGGTGGGTGAGGGTGGCCTAACTCCCTCCTCCCCCCCCCGGGGCCATCTGCTGTGGATGGCCCCAGCAGGTAAGCCCCCCACGGGCCCCACTCCCCCCTGCTTACCTTCGGGGGACGTCCGCTCCCATCCGCCGCTGGCCGCTACTGCGAGCAGGCTTTGCGGCCTGCTCCTGAGTAGTGTGCCAGCGGTGGACGGGAACAGACATCCTAGGAAGGTAAGCCCCCTGTCCCCGTTGTCCACTTCCATTGGCGGGCGCCCACTGGCGCCCACCGATGGAAGCGGACAGCCCCACCAGGGAAGCACCCCCCCCCCGCTGTCCACTTCCATCGGTGGGCGCCCGCTGGCACCCGCCAATGGAAGCGGCGGCGGGCGCCAGTGGGCGCCCACCGATCCTCCGATCCATCCGATCTGGATCAGGACCTTTCCGGATCAGATCGGATTGGATCGAACGATCCAGCGGTGAAATCGGAAATTGTGGATCGGACCCGATCCAGTGCACACACCTAGCTTTAACTTATTTCAGCATGTAACAGATTAAACATGCAGAAGTCAGTCTAAAGCAAAGATAAAATATGTGTGTGTATGTGTGTGTGTATGAGTCCAAATGGAAAATTCATTTATATTTCAAGAGGAATTATAAAATCATTATTTTAACTATCACCACTGCTTTGCATGTTAACAACCACCAGAAAGAATGCTCAATATTTTCCTTCATAGTATTCAGCAATCAATTACATTTAAGAAATGTAAGAAATATTTGGTGTTCGCATTTCAATCAAGAAGTGTTTGGAGGTAGTAGATAAAAAATGAGAAAAGTTTAAATCTTGAATGAAAGATTTAAACAAAGTCAGAAGTTTGAGGCATTCATTGCTTGCATATTTACAATACAATAATAAATATGTTTAACAATGAGAGTTCAATGTGTTTAGGATTATTGCCTTAGTTTCAATCACTAATACCCAAAGTTATCTCAGTTCTGGATCCTACTATATAATCTAGTAAAGATGGTTAACTGCAATTATATTGATGATTAACACCTTGTTCATGAAAATAATTGGGATTCTCTACCACAATTGAAATAATGCAATTATTTGGAATTTGCATTAACAAGAATATCCAAAGCTTACAAGGCTTCAGCACACACATAATTTCCTGACAAACTAGGACCATCTCATTTCTCCAGTGTTGGGAAATGTACTGTGCCTACAACCACATTGCATACTCAGAGAATTCCTTGGTAGTCAAGAGCAAAAAAGCCCCTTTTACTTAGGCTGACCATATCAAAAGGAGGACAGGGCTCATGTAATTTTAACAGTTGTAGAGAAAAGGGAATTTCAGCCAGTGTCATTTGTATGCAATTAGTTCCTGGTGAAATTCCCTCTTCATCACAACAGTTAAAGTTGCAGGGGCCCTGCCTTCTTTTGTATATGGTCATTCTAGTATAGTGCATGCACCTTTAGCTGTTGTGATGAAGAGGGAATATCACCAGGAACTACTTGCATACAAATGACACTGGCTGAAATTCCCTTTTCTCTACAACTGTTAAAGTTGCATGAGCCCTGACCTGGATTTTATCGGTCAGCCTAGTTTAGATCAAAACCCCACAAGTAAGGCTGTGTTTAAAATAGTAATGGATTCCACCATTAATGGAATCAGATTTTTTTTCCCATAAAGACAAGTTATCCAGGCCTTTTCCACTTGACTCACTCCTTAGACTGACCAGATAAAATCCAGGTCAGGGCTGGATTCCACCCCCCACCCCCCAGTATCTAACTGTGCAATGTGATCTGCAAGCATAACATAAACATGTAGGTTGGAACTATAAGTTACCAAAACCCATCTGGATCACAAGGTTGCATATTTCCCCATTGCTGCCAGCAGCAGCCAATGACATGAACCTTGATGGGGAAACATTCACAGCATGCTGTCATGAAGTACTAATGTTACAGAAGGGATAGAGATGACAAAGCACTTGGATTATTTGTGGAGGATACCCTGAGACCCAGGTAACGTACTGTTCCAACCATAAGAGCCAAAGTTTGCATATGCAGTTCATCCTACATCCTCACTTTACAATGTCCCAGTCACTGTGATGCACAAAATGTGGATATTAGTCAGCAGTGAACCTGGGCTGAAGTAAATGAGAAATGAAAGACATGGGAGCGAACTCAGCTTAAGTGCCTTATAGATCACAGTCAGAAAAATCTTCAATGATGAAATGAGTTAATGGAAAACTGGGTCACATTGGGGGGGGGGGGGTATGGGAAGCACATTTTCCACAAGGATCCCCCCCTCATGTGAACTGCAGACTTGATTTGGGCTGCAAAATTCCATCAATCTGACAGCTCATGAATTTTGCCATTTTAAATGGCAACATGATGGAACACAGCACTGTCTACTGGCTTATAAACAGTGACATCCTATTATATACTTCTCTCCTCAACAGGCTTTGTTCCCAGTGCTTTAGCATATCCTGCTATGTCAGCTACTTTGTAAATCAAAGAACAACAACATCTATTTTCCCTTTGTGAAGATATTATTACATTTATGCATTGCAAGGCATGTTGATTACTATTTGGAGGAGAAGGAGGCCATTGATTTCATTCTGGAGAGCCTTCTTCACAAACTGAAGGAGAATTGTGAGTGATTAGGGGCTGTAATGTTCAATTATTTATCTTCTAGATTACCCATCTACATCTAAAATTCAGCTAGAGTTGGAAGCCAAGGTAAACTAATTTTTTTTCAAAATTAGATTAGCTGATTGGCAATAATGGCATCAGGGCCTGCAAAGGGTAACAGCACTTTTAGCACTTAATATGACAAGCATCAAAGGCCCTGAATTCTCAAGGCCTTATTATGCAGATCACTGTAATTTGTGTGAAATTTAGTTGAAGGAAATTGAAGCCAATGACATTTAGTTTATTTTTCCCCAAGCATTTTAAAGTCTTTCAAATCCTCTTCCACATTACAAGAAATAACTTTTTTTGCATAATGCTTTTTTAAAAAAAAACACTGTTGAGAATTGTATTGAAGACAGTAATTGTATACATTTCTCCCTCATAATTTTGTCTTTTAACACACTTCCCCATTAATTACCCAATAGGAGTTAACAAACGAAAATGTTCTGAACTTTAATATTGCAATTTAGATAGCTGTTTTGGTATACACAGTGCTTTGCAAAACTTCCTTCTCATAGCACTCTACTATAACTCTTGAATAATTCCTTTGTAGGGGTGAAAGCTGAAGGAGAGTGACTTGCACAAAGCTAAAAAAGCTGTCTGTGCTGCTATTTGCATTCAAATTTCACACCCTATTGTAGTCAGTGAACACATGTTATATGTGTAGGGGGGCATTTCTTGCACAGGTCCTCCATAGCCATTCAATGGACAGAGAAATGATACTCTTAAATTGTTCAGGTTGCTTTTATTGCTTTTGATTTCATATATCCAGGGTAGAATTCTGGCACCAAAAATGCCAGGCAGGGCAACCTGCTTTAGGCATCACCAGGGTAGGGTTTACATAAAGAAGTGGTGTCTCAGTGGAGTAGGAAGACTTTGTAATGTATTGGCCTTGGTGGGAATGGGATATTTGGGGCTCCAGTTCAGGCAGCAAAATATCTTGTGGTGGTACAGACGATGGAGCTGAGCCCTGTTGAAGTATTGTATAAATTAAGTCTTTCTAAACTACAGGGGTGCATTACTTGTGGCCTTCCCAATGTTTTGACCCCTTTTAGTCTGTCTTTTTAAAAAACAAAAACAAAAACGGAATGTGCCACCATTTCTTGCTGGGTGCAGGAAAAGTGGCATGATATAAATGGCCCCTGAATGGGCCACGTGTTTGTTGCTGCTTCCTCTTTCTCTCCCCATGTAAAGAGACTGTTGCTATTGTGGGGCAGCAGTAGGTGTCCACAGAGACGGTAGGGAAACCCGAAAATCCCCCTGTCTGATGATGCTCTTAGTTTCAATGCAGTGTTAAAGGATTTATTTATTTTTACAAACTCTGAGCATGAAATTTGGAAATGACCTAAATCCCACTACAATGCACAGTTCATAGATGAACATGGCTTTGCAAAACTGGCCAATGCCTTACCATTTTTCAAGATTATAAGCCTTTGATTACGACTGCATAAAATGTGTTTGTTCTGTGTTGTTGACAGTCAAATTCAATAGCTCAAACCATCCTGGAATACCCTCAAAGTACTGCTTTCCACCAAGCTGAAAGCTCAGATATGACAAAAGAACAATCAGCACTGTATCCAAATGCTATCAAAACCATAATGTCTGTCTCATTCAAACCAGATGGTCCCAGATACAAGATTTCCCCCACCCCATTCCATTGTGCAGCATTGTTGTTCAGGGTGTCTCCTCCTCCTCCTCCTCCTCCTCCTCCTCCTCCTCCTCCTCCTCCTCCTCCTCCTCCTCTTCTTCTTCTTCTTCTTCTTCTTCTTCTTCCCCAAACCCTTTTTGTGCTCTTTTTCCACTGGTATATAATACAGACCTTTAACGAACTATAAAAAGATTCTGACATGCAGCACATTTTATTCTTTCAAAAAGTGAGTGGGTAGCAAAGCATGGGTCAACCAATGTGGTGCAATATATATCAGAAGAATGCTCTGAAACTGACAGAGCTAGCTCAGTGTGTGCTGATCTAGGAACTCAAGAAAGAACTCAGCTTGCTTTGAAAATCTCACAGCCTGAACTGAGAGGCTATTTTTTTACCTTCCTCTTTGCAATAAATCCTATATTTTCCTCCACTGTATCATGTTCAGCTAACATCATTCAATTGTGTGGACATTTTTTTTTTCTTTTTAGGGCAGGATCTACACTGCTGTTTTAAAGCACTTTAAAGTGCTTTATAACAGTAGTGACAACTGTTGGGGCCCAGGATACACTCCAAAACAGTTGTCACTACTGTTATAAAGTGCTTTAAAGTGCTTTAAAACAGCAGTGTAGATTCGCCTTAGATCTGTCATTGAAGTTATTGACTTAGAAGAAAGGCATACTTAGTTGACATTACACATGGTGGGTGGAGGGGGAGAGAATCAGCTTTAGAAATGTTCAAGTGAGAAAGTGTTTAGCATATGGATGGGTGAATTTGTCAGTTTTGATTTCTCCCAATTAGATTTTTTTTTAAAAGTCTTACATTCTCTCCCCCACCCCCCAATATGAAGGATTTTTTTTTGCAAATGTTGGTAAATTCTTGTCAAAAGACAAATGAAACGACTTTTTATCCTTCTGCACCAGCTCCAGCCTGGAGAGGAACATGATGTACTTGCATGCCCTATAGTTGTCAACGGTAAGGACCCCGTCTGAAAAAAAAGTTGCGGCAACCCTAACTGAGCACGAACATGGTTGAATACATAGGGATTCAAACCCAGACTTTTAAGAGCTTAGCATTTAAATCCCTGGTCCTGGATGGATGAATAAATCAGTTTCGGTTTGTCCCAATTCATATTGTTTTAAAAATCTAAAGTTCTTTGTGTCCTGAATATACAAAACTGTGAAGTTTGATAAATTCTCATCAAATCTGAACTGAAACAGAAATCTGAACTGAAGCAGAAACGAAATTCACGGCCATTTCTAATACAGCGTGACCTCAAACTAAGTATTTCCTTCCTCCCAGGAACACCTGTGTGCCAGGCTCTTCCCCATTCATTTCCATGGTGAAGGCAGCTAGAACATAAGAAGAGCCATGCTGGATCAGACCAAGGGTCCATCTAGTCCAACACTCTGTTTTCACAGTGGCTGACCAGCTATGAGCAGAAAATAGGAGTGCACATTCTGATGTATCATTGACATCATGATATATCTGAGGAAATTATGGATAAAATCAAAAGAGTCAAATGCATGGCATCATCATTGCCCTTCAAGAGCTTTGGTGAGGATTGGAAGGTGATGAGGGATGCTGGAAAACTGGAAGCAAGCCATGAAATGTTGAGGTATAAAACTGAGAGCAAATAGCTTTGTAAAGTTGATCAAGGGAGAATTAAGACCAAATGACTTTTGCCCACTTGGGTACTCCAGCACACCAGTTACTGAAGGGCTAGGTGCTAGGGATGTATAAGGAATTTGTTTCAGTTCATTTTTTGTCAAGATTTACCCAGTTTGTATCTTCCAGAATGAACACAGCATTGGATGCAAGCTGTGGTTGAAGTCTGTACGTTTCTGAGTTTGTAATATGATTCGTGTACCTCCACAAATGCATATGACCCCACGTGTTTGGGCATCCCTGCTGGTTGTTTCAATTAAATGTCCGTCAACTTAGGCACAAGCTTAGTTATCCATGTAGTCAAAGTTTCTACTTTTTAAAGAAGTTCTTTTTGACTTTTCTTCATTTCTTATTCTGTTTCTAAGCACGCTGGCACAGTTTTGGATTTCTATTTTGGTGGGGAGGTCTTTTTTCTAACCTATTGTATATATTTCATTTGAGCCTTCATAGTATTTTAAAATCACTTTGAATCTTGTTGAAGGGCTGCATCCCTCCTAACTGTACCTTTCACCCTCTCTTTTAAAAATGTCTGTCTACTCTCATTTTTGAGAAGTTTCCCCTTTTGAAATTAATCAGCACTGTGCTGGACATTCTTGGTCATTTTTTCATCCACATGCTACTAAAATATTTGTTAAATGACAACTATTTGTTTAAATGGTAAATGGATATCTAAAATTTCTGCTTGTATCCATCGTGTCTTGAGCTGCCAATATCTGTATTAGTGAATTGATTTTCATATGCCATTGAAGCATAAACGGATCTTTAAAATATTCGCAGTGTGGAATTCTACGACATCTTTTTAAACATCTGTTAGACTGGGTATATTAAGATATGCCAACGCACAGCCTTAGTTCTGAAATATTAGCATTTTATGCTGACAGCATTGTTAAACCATCTTCTCCTATTGTCGCAGATTTCAGAAATATTGAAATAGTTTCTGATTTGTATTCTGTCCACACTGAAGATACCTTTGCTTAGACCAGTAATACTGCAATTTCATGTTTCAAATCAGCACGTCATGAGGGAGATCATACCCAGGAAATCAGTAGGTCAAAGTGATTTATCATTATTTATTTATTTGTATAAGGCTGTTTATACAATGACCTTCATAACTATTTATCCCAGAGCAGTTTACAAGGCAAATTAAAGGAAAAGCAACACCAATAAAATATACAACTAAATTATTAAAACCAATAAAACCAATAATGAAACAGCAATTTGGGAAAAACTGTTATCAACCAATTAATGAAAAACAGCATGTCAAATTCTAAAAATGCAACTTCTTTCCAGTATTTAAAATAAAACTAATAATAATAATAATAATAATGTGATCTGCAAATTATTACTATGGATAAAAATGAAAAAGAGATGCCTTTCAAATATTTCCAGGCTCCATTTAGTAGTCACTTGTCTTTCTTCAGACCATATATCTATTTCTGAGGTCCATCACACCAACGGTTTAATGCATTCTCGCCCTGCCTGGTATCTGGTTTTGCAGAACAGGACTCACATGACATTGTCTCTGTCCTGTACCCATCTCACCTCTTTGCCTCTGTTTTGCATATTATTTTGGTGTGGGGAAAGTCTGGATTATTTTCCCCAAGCGGATTTAATGCACCCTTAAGCCTCTGTGTAGTGCTGTCCCCTCACTTTGTCCTTTGTTGGGGGCATGTGCTTTGAATGGAGTATTGCTGATGAAAGGGGAGGGTGAGGCGGATCTCCTCCTCCAGCATTCCATGGCTAAGCACATACAAACTTGTGCTTAGCCAGTTGAATGGATTTTTTACTGCTCCAACCCCACTCTCATTGCCTGCAGAAACGTAGCCCAGCCAATGAAATGTTAAATCAGTAAATCACCAGACAACAAAGCCAGAGAGAGGTGGGGAGCCCACACCCATCACAGTACCACAAGCAATGAACTGGAGTGGAAGAGCAAACCAGTGAAAGGAAGGTTTTACTGTGCAGCACAATACACAAACCCATGTGAAAGGGAATATTAGCTTGATGTGCTTATGAAATGGATGTAAAAAACCATGGAGGCAAACCAGGGGGTGGGGAAATCAGTGTGATGAGCCCTCTATCTATCTATCTATCTATCTATCTATCTATCTATCTATCTATCTATTTATCTATGTATGAGAATGATTCAACAATGTGGACAGAAAGAGCTGATCTGGGATCAGCAACCTCCTTCCTGGCAGGGTGACTACTTTGATTGGGATACACCTCTGCAATCTGCCTCACATAAATGGTTGGATCACCCAGCTGCCTGGGTTCCAGTCACAGTAGGCAGCTCTCACATATCTAGGCCTTTTAAAGGATACTAGAATTTTCAATGGTGTGTGTGTGTGAATGTGCACATGATCTAACTCTTTTATTTGAGAAGATGTATTTTGCCTCAAGACAATCCCTTATTCACAATCCCTATCTGTTTCTCTTAGTGTCTCTCTCTCACGCATACTAGATAGGAATATGTGAGAAAATTCACTAGGCATTTCATTCATTTTTCATCTATTATATTTCTTTACCACCCCAGAGCCAAAGCTCTCTGGGCCTAATTAAAACTCTTCCCCAATGTACTTTCTCAGAAGTTACTTCCACATTTACCTCAATGTAACACAAAATCCTGTGATGATCTCGGCATGTGGAATCTCGGCATGTGTGGGGCGGGGGGGGGGGGAACGACACGCCAATCCAGCCTTCCCCAATCTGGAGCTTTACGCATGTTTTAGACTACAGTTCCCAGCAATCCTAACCATTGGCCATGATGGGGAAGGCTGTGTTTCAAAATGCTTTTGGCTTCTCTCAGAATTCCTTATATGTTTGTCCAAATTCATTTTGAGTTTCATTTTTGGTAATATTTCAGTGGAAACCCTAACACATGTTCAATAGATTGACTGGGTATATCTTTTTCTATCTCCACAGCAGTTGTGGTAGGATACGTTGAGATATACTGAGATTGCAATCAATGGTATTAAGTCCCACAAAACTAAGTGATGCTTATTTCTAAGTAGACATATTATAGGATTGCTCGGTGATTTATTGTTTGGTAGGGTGACCAGACGTCCGGATCCCCCCGGACATGCCCGGAAAAGGGGGCCAAATTTGAGTCCGGGGGGGAAATTTCAAAATATCCCCCAAAGTCCGGAAAATTGGGCCTCTCCCGTGCCATCCGGGCCTTGATCTTGGCTAGCGCGATTGCGCTGGCCAAGAACAAGGCCCAGATCGGCCGGGGAAGAGGCTGGAACGACGCACACCCACACTTCCGGGTGCGCGTCGTTCCAGCCTCCCCCCCCCCCAATCCGGGCCTTGTTCTTGGCTAGCGCGATTGCGCTGGCCAAGAACAAGGCCCAGATCGGCCGGGGAAGAGGCTGGAACGACGCACACCCACACTTCCGGGTGCGCGTCGTTCCAGCCTCCCCCCCCCCATCCGGGCCTTGTTCTTGGCTAGCGCGGCCCGGCGCGCAGCCCAGCCCAGCTTGGCACATGGCGCAGCCTGGCCCGGCGCGTGGCGCAGCCCGGCCCGGCGCGCGGCGCTGCCCAGCCCGGCCCGGCGCGAGGCGCTGCCCAGCCCTGCCCGGCGCGCGGCGCTGCCCAGCCCAGCCCGGCGCGCGGCGCAGCCCGACCTGGGGGGTTGCTTGGAGGCACCTGGTCCGGCGGGCAGCATGGGTGTTGCTGCCTACCCTGGCTCAATGTGGGCAGCCTGGCAGGATGTTCGGAGGCACCTGGTCCGGCGGCCAGCATGAGCATCGCAGTCTATCCTGGCGTGCAGCATGGCATGGCCTGGTAAGTGGGGCATTATGGAGCATGGGGCGGCCTGGCTGGCCGTGGAGCATCCCGGCCTGGCATGCGGAGTTTCATGGCATGCAGAGTGGTCTGTCCCAGCCTGGAGCATGGGCATCTTAGCCCAGCCTGGTGCACAGAGCTGGGGCTGGATGTTATGTTATTTTCCTTGTTGTTACTACTATTATTGTTGAGTGCTGCTGCTACTGTTTATAAACTTTTAAAAAGCAATTTGCGTGGGGGGCATTAAATTAATAGAAGACCAAATGAACTGGCTTTAGCTGCAATTTAAATTCAGTGGGGTGGGGGGTAGATCAGATTTCATTATTGGCAGCATTGATGAAATTAGTTTTCACTTATTTTCCATATATTCCTTGAGTACTGATTTTGATGAATTAATTTGGGGGGGGTACATGTGGATGTTTTTTAAAACTATTATTAGATTTGCCATGGGTGAGTATGTTGGGGTATGTGGATATTTATTTTATTTTTAGTCTTGGTTAAGTGTGTGTGGTTGGTTGGTTGGTCGGTTGGTTTTTGCCTTGGTGCATGTGTGGATTTTTATTATTTTTTCCTTTGGTGAGTATGTGGATGAGTGTTGTATTTTTAATGTTATTTTATTGCCTTTGGTATGTGCATGTTTGTGTGTAGATTTATTATGTCTACTGTTATTTTGCCTTGTGTGGGTGGCTGATTATGATGATGATGCCTTTGGTGTGTGGAGGGGTGGATTTTTATTCCCCCTCCCCTGTTACGTGTATGGGAGGAGGTTGTGTTGTTGTGTTCCACACACACACACTTGAGTGAGTGTGTAGGGGTGTGTAGATTTTAATTTTTATTGCCTGAGTATGAGGTGTGTGTGGATGATGGTGATGATGCTGACACAACATTGGGTGGGATGACTAATACCCTGGAAGACAGAAACAAACTTCAAAGTGATCTTGATAGAGTGGAGCGCTGGGCTGAAAACAGCAGAATGAAATTTAATAGGGATAAATGCCAAGTTATACAAGTAGGAAAAAGAAACCAAATGCACAGTTACAAGATGGGGGATACTGGGCTCAGCAACACTACAGATGAGAAGGATCTTGGAATTGTTGTAGATCCCAAGCTTACTATGAGCCAACAGTGTGACGGGACTGCAAAATAAGCAAGCACTATTTTGGACTGCATTAATAGAAGTATAGCTTCCAAATCGTGTGAGGTACTGGTTAGGGTTAGGATGCTACATGCATACAAATGACACTTGCTGAAATTCCCTTTTCAATACAGCTCTTAAAGATACAGGAGCCCTGTCCTCCTTTCCATATGATCACTCTAACTAATTGAATGATTGTAATTTTTCCTGTTACCATAGTTCTTTAACTTCCATAGCCAGTGGTGTATATTTTTCTGTCTTTAACTCTTCCTTTTCTGCAACAGTTTTGTCATAGGTATTGTTATGTCATTGAGGTAGGTGTGTTTTTTCTTTGTTGTTTTTGACTGTCATGTCTGGTTGATTGCAAAGTATTGATTTGTCCCAGAATTGTTCTGTCCAAGTAAGGTAATATTTGAGTGTGTAGCATGGCTTGGCTTGAGTGTGTCTGAATCTCCTAGGCTCTGAAAGCATCTTTCTGGAGAGCACCTGCTGGTTGCTTGTTCTCTGCACACTGAGGCAATGTAAATTCAGGATATACTTGGATAAAAGGAGGGAAAGATCCTTATCTAGCATTGTAATAATGGGCATCTGTTCTGGCCTATCTTTGTATTGTACTGACCATGGTCTTGTTCACATGGCTAATGAATCAGAGATATAATCACACATTGTTAGATTAGTTTCTCACTGATCAACCAGAAGTTGAAACAAGCTAAGAGGCGAGAAGTGACTACAACAAGCCTTTAGTCCATTTTGTTCCATGGCTAATGTTTGCAGGGTAATAATATTTTATACTCTTCCTTCATGCTAGGTTGCTAGTTTGTTGTACTAGATTTCTCTGCACTTGTCCACTGCTTCATTTGTTCAATGGTAACAGTATGCTGAATCTGTGAGTATGGATATGAGAAAAATGATGATGAAAGAGTGTTAAACGTTAGGAAAGTTGAGACTATTGTAATCCAGTGAAAGATTTGCAGTCAGAAAAGATATTTGAGGGAAGGGGAGACTCTATCACACAGAGTATAGTAAAAGCTTCAAAGAACAGGAAAAGCTACAAACGTAGAAGTGAGTGAAGTTAATTTCAGATACATTCAGTGTCTCACTTGTTCTTTATTTCAGTGATTTTAACATTAAGATGTTGTGTAGAACAAGTTTGTCTTAATTGTATGCTGTGAAATCAGACATGTGACCAAGGCCATGTTTGGGTGGGCACACCCCCTTAGGGGCTGGACATGTTGATGGGCACGCCCCCTTGGGGGATGGACATGTTGGTGGGCACGCCCCCTTGGGGGTTGGACATGTTGGTGGGCACGCCCCCTTGGGGCGGCCATATTGTCCTCCTTTTTGGTTTCCAAAATATGGTCACCCTATTGTTTGGCATGGAATGAACTGAGAAAGGAGCTGAATTCTAGTTTCCTATTTATCAATCCAGAATGCTAGCCATTGTATAATTTTGCTATTAGAGCATTAATATGGATTAGTCACTACTCCACATATCATTTGTTAAATCCAGAAGCTGCTCTTGATCCCAAACAATATATACACTGCGAGCTATCTACACATTTAGAAAAAAATTGCATGGATCGCATGAGTTATACTCCTTATGTGCAATCACACAAAGCTTCCCCAATACCCCTGAACTTAGAAAACTAGGACATCCGAAAGAAGACTATGCTAGAATCCTTGCAGACATGCTAACTTTCTACAGGCAGAACACATTTTCCCTCTGGTGTTTTCTAAAATGTATATACTATCTTTCAACAGTGTGTCGATTCCCTCGCATCTTTCAATCACAAAATGCCTCATATATGTTCTGAAGTGAAATGGCCCTAGGAGAACTCTACTTTGTGAGTTTTCTTAGCACATAGATTTGCTCCAAAACTCACGTGCCTGATCTTTCTACATCAAGTAATTGTCCCAGCTGTTTTCCATCCAGACAGGCAAGAGCTTAGCCTGAAGTATTGCATCCTTCTCTTGCTTTGTCCTTGTCTTTTTTATTTGAGAAAGCAGCCAGTTATCTGGTTCTGTGGGCACCAAACTTCCTATCATTTCCATTTGATATCTGATAGAAATTTCATGAGCCTCAAATAGAAACCAAGATTAATCAGCTCTCTGAGACTTGCAACCAAGTGACTCCAAGTGCTGCTGGTTTCCTGTAGCAAAAGCTGTCTTCTTTCAGCAAGATAAAAAGCCATATACAGTACTCTACGAACATTAAACAATGCTTCTCAAAAAAGGCAGTTTTGCAGCACAGACAAAACATAGATAAACAAGGCACTGCTAACTTGCTCACACTAGGCAAACAAAAGAGGCTAAAGAATTATCCCTGATAAGCAAGAGGGGTTGGTGAGCCCCTCTATCATGGAACCAAGCCAATGCACCAGATGGCATAAATATCTGGGGATCTCATTGTAAGACAGTAATGATTTATTACATCTCCCCACCACTACCCCTCCCTCTCTCCCTCCCTCTCTCCCTCCCTCTCTTTCTGAAAGAACACAAAAGCCCCCTATTGGAATTAATTGATAATACACTTTTATCAGTTCCCAGTCCCTGAAGGGAGAGTCAATAGCCAATTCACAGAACTCCAGGTAACAGACACTGCCTGAGAGATATATTGGAAGTAAGCAGTGTGTCTGCGTTAAGTATATTGGCTTCAAAGCAGGGGCAGATAAATCACTTGAGAATGGCCCAAGAATCAATGGTCCTATTCTGTGATGGAGAATTGCCTTTGATGGTGCTTAGCTGATGGAGGTGCCACAGTAGGGTGACCAAATATAAAGGAGGCTAGGGCTCTTGTACCTTTTTTAATACTTGTATAAAAGAGGAAAATTAGGGTTGCCATGAAGGAATGACAAAAGCCAAGGGAGGCTCAGAGGTGGCAACAAGGGAGAGGGCCTTTTTAGTGCCCCCCGACCAACTGTAGAATGCTCTCCCCAGTAAGGACTGCCTGTCACAAACATTGCATTCCTTTTGGTAGCAGGTCAAGACTTTCCTCTACTCCCAGGCATCTGAAGTCATCTGATGTGCTTCTGATACACCTGTGGATTCCATTATGGTTCTTCTGATGTTTTAGTTGTCGTATCATGTTTTGTTTTTTTCATGATTTTTTAAAAACTGTTTTAGAATTTATATGTTTTTAATAATTTTCTTGTAAGACATCTTTGGGTTTTTATAAAGAGAAGGGTATCTAATAAAGCCAATAATAATAATAATAATAATAATAATAATAATAATAATGCTTTTGATAGACATCAATGACATTTCTACATTTAAACATTAAGCATTGGCATTTATTAGACTACCAGAACTGGGAAAGTGTATTTAGCCTGTACATTCACTTAACCTTCACACCAATAGGATTAAAATGCTTAGAATGGAATAAACAGCTTCATACTTTATGAATACTAATGGCACATGCTACATACACAAAAGCTGTACTCTGACCTGTGCATTAGTTTGAACGAATACAATAATGCTGTTTATTCTAAAACTAGAAAATCCCAGCTATGATGGATGGGATGTGTTTGAAAGGGGGGGTCTTATATATTGCAATGGTTTCTCAAGGTGCTATATATATATATATATATATATATATATATATATATATATTCTGAACACAGAGACACATTTCACATTCCTGCAGAATGTCAGTCAATGAGCACTTAGGTCTGCAGTAGAAGTGATGGGAGACAGGTGTCCCCCTCACTGTAATGATATACCCATATTTTTTCCCATAGGAATACATGACAACTTGTACTTCCATGGGAGAAATTCAGGAGTATACTTTAGGATAGAACACATTGGAAAATGCTTCAATTATTTTGAAGTATAAATTTGTTCTGTCCTATTTCCATGCTGCACTTTAAAAAAGGAAAGTGAAAGAACATTTGCAAGCATTTGGTATACAATTTCTCCTAATATATGCACACTTCTTTTTTTACAATAAATATATATTCCATTTTCTACACTATTTCCCCTAACGTATGCATTTTGTAGACATTTTTGCCCAGAGAACTGCATTACATTTGATGAAGTATGAAAAATGAAGAATAATTGTATTCCAGTTTGCCTATTAGTTTGGGAAGTGTGAAGTAGTTTGTTCTGTATTAAGATGTGAAACAAATTAATTCCTCCCATCCCATTAGGAATACATCTGCTCTCTTATCCCTGTTTATCTCAACCACTGAGAAATAACCCTGTTCCTATGTATTAAGGCCCAATTCTTCATCTGCAAATCCTATTCTCAATTGGCTGCTCTACATTATGATGGAAGATAAACAAATAGACGAGCAAACATCAATTGCTCCGTATTTTTGCAAAAGGTATTTTCCACTAAACAATTTAAATGTTCCTGTATGTATGGAGTGGACAAGCATGGATATAAACTTACAGCTCAAAATGAAGAGGAAGAAGGGCCCCTGTTGTCTTCTTGATATAGTGTGTGTGTGTGTGTGTGTGTTTGTAACAATAAAGACTAACTCTGGGATGCAACCAACAGCATTGTCTTTTAATTCCCACAGCTCCTTTGTCTCTTTAACATCTGTAGCACAGTGATGAATTATGCTTAACCAGAATAGAACTATGGGAATGGCTCTTTTCAACGGAAGTGGAATCAATGCACTCTTTAATGTGTCATAATTTGGTTCAGTGACAGGCATTCCCCTTAACATAACCAACATGAAAGACAATGATGCACAGATTGTCCTTTGAGATAGCATGCTTGATAAATGCAGAAAATTCCACGCTGGCTTTGTTTAACTGAGCTGAAACAGGGAAAAATAATAATTAGAATGCCATGACATGAACATTTTATTCAGGGGATAAGAAATTCAGATTCACATATACTCCTCTGCAGAGATGTCTAAGCTAACAATGGAGAAAGTAAAGTATATATTTTCAAGGCCTTATGTGACCTGACTTGCTCGGAGCTCAGGGCGAGAGAAGAAATGTAACCTGAATGCTGTGAGAATTTGTTTGATCAAATTTGGAATCGTAAAATGGCAATGTATTGGGGTAAAATGCACTTTGGAGGTGCTGGAACTCCTACAGTTTCTGCACAGGCATACACATACTGTATCACTATCATTTCTGTTGTTGTTTATTCTTTCATAACTCAGATTTTAGAGTTTCCAGATGTGGGGAGTGTGTGTGTGTGTGTGTTTATCCTGTCTTTCCCATAGGGTGGCCATGTGTTCTACTTTATTGAGTACATACCACCCAATTGTATAGATTTATTTCTATACCATCCAATAGCTGAAGCTCTCTGGGCATTTCACAACAATTAAAACCATAAGATAAAACACAATATAATATAATATAATATAATATAATATAATATGAAAGCTTAAAGGTTTAAATCTATAGTATAAAACAAGAATACAAAACAAAATAAAAGCTAGCAGCACTGTAAAGATTTAAAATACAGTACCAGATTTATAACAGCATAGAAAGACTAAAATGCCAGGGAGAATAAGGTCTTCACCTGCCACTGAAAAGACCACAACATAGATGCCAGGCAAACCTCTCTAGGGAGCTCATTCCACAGCCAGGGTGCCACAACAGAAAAGGTCCTCTTATTTTAGCCACCCACCTCACTTGATTTGGCAGTAGCTGTGATGCTCTACTGCATTATACTGTAACTGCTGTAAAGTTTGCTATTAATGTTTATTAGTGTAAGTATGTAAAAAAGTTTAAAGATGTATTCACTGTTTGTATTTACAGGATGTTGGTAAGTATAGAGCCTTAGAGGGGGGAGGGAGTGCACAGATGGAAGCAGAGTGCTGATTGGATGTTGGTGTACAGTGCCTGGATTGGCTGGCTGTGAGAGAATGGGAGGAGTCTGAGGCCTGTGTGTGTGTATATATATATATATATATATATAGGTTTTGCTGACCGGTGATTGAGAGTGGAGTTGAGAATTGATTAGAGAGGCTAGAGCTAAGACGGGTCTGTGTGTTTTATTATTTTGGTGAAATTAGTTGGGGGGAAAGAGAATAGAGTAGCTGAGAGGGGTAGAATAGGCAGGATAACCTTGAAATCTATATTTAAAACATTTTAAGAGAAATTACTGACTGAATCCATTAAGCATTGTGCCTGTTACCAATATGCTTTGAACTGAAGAAACCATCAGGCTTTATTTACCTGAGCAATCATCTTGTTAATAAATTACACTTAACTACATCAAACTAGTGTGATCATTGGGAGTATCTGAGAAAAGTACCAGTAAATGGTAGCAGCAGAAGAGATTTAAGAGCTGAGTTGCTGAGCTATGTAGCTGTAGGGCTAATAGAGAGAGAAGTGAGTCACAGAGACAGTTGCAGCAAGTCCCTTGGCACCTGCACCTGAGCTAGGTCCTTGTATTCAAGAACAGAGGAATAAAGGAGCAATACTAGGTGGAGTGACACCACAAGAAGATAGGCGGTGGTAGCACGAGTAAATTGAAATAAATCCAGAGTGACACTAGTGTACATCACAGTAGTGATGGGGCAAAAATCGCCTGGGCCTGCGAGGGCAGCGGACACCTCCCTGTCCAGCCCTCCTGGGCCCCGATGGATGTGCCTGGCAGGTTTATGCCCAATCACTGGTTGCAGGACAAAGTGGGCTCATGTTCGGGTAAAACTCAGTTCCACCCTGCCTGCACATGCCCTTTGTCCTTTCCCCCACTGTATTAATGGCAGCATTAAGGAAAGTGCATTTCTCCCCCTCCTTGATAGGGCCCTTAACGACCCTATTAGAGGGCTTTAAGGCCCCATCGGAGATTGGGGGAAAGAAATGCAAATTCCCCAAGGCTGGGGAAACCATGTATTTTTCCCTTCCACTCTAATGGCAGTGGCCTTGGGGAAAACATGTTCCCCCCATGCTGATCGTGGCTTAAAGGCTCTCTTGGATTAAGAGGGCCTTTAAGGTAGGGTGACCAGATAAAATCCAGGTCAGGGCTCATGTAACTTTAACAGTTGTAGAGAAAAGGGAATTTCAGCCAGTGTCATTTGTATGCAATTAGTTCCTGGTGAAATTCCCTCTTCATCACAACTGTTAAAGTTGCAGGGGCCCTGCCTTCTTTTGTATATGGTCACTCTAGTATAGTGCATGCACCTTTAACAGTTGTGATGATGAGGGAATTTCACCAGGAACTAATTGCATACAAATGACACTGGCTGAAATTCCCTTTTTTCTACAACTGTTAAAGTTACATGAGCCCTGACCTGGATTTTAACTGGTCACCCTACGTTAAGGCCATGGTTGGTGCAGGGGCCTCTGGAAAGTGCACATTGCCGAGTGCTTCGCTGGGCCAGCTGCCATTACAACGGCGGCTGAGCAGCACTCGGCAAACTCACAGTGCTGGCGTCCTGTGAGTTCTTCATTCCCTATTTGGCAGGGGCTGTCAGAGAGTCTGGACAAGTATATACTTTACGGAAGATAGTCACCTATGTGAAGGGTTGTCAGAAGGCACTCTATCTGATGTCTTCCTTGTTTGAAGGGCCATCCAGTCTAAGTCTCGTTTAAAGATAAAGAGCAGAAGAAGGCAGTGCACCGGACTTGAAATTCCCTATGAACAGTGAGTACCAGGACAGCAGATTGAGCAGGCTGGCATAACTTTCCTCACTATGGTGAGATTTATTGCATTTCTATTTAAGTTATAGTAATTATTTACAAAGTTCCACATATACATATACAGTAGGGGGTATGTGCTCCGCCCCGAAATTCCGTTGAAGCTCTGAGTTTTCAGAATGGAGAGGGGATGGTTTCAAAACCATTGAATATCTGCAGAGCGGAAATGCATCTCATCAGAGCTGTATTCCATTTTTGGATAAGCATTATCCATTTTTGGATAATGCTTACATCTCTGTCATTATTAAAGATAAAGACATGAAACTTGGCACTGTGATAGCTCTTAAGTAGGGATTTAGCCATGCCACGTTTGAAGCAGATCTGTTCATCCCTTGATTTTTAGGATTTTTAAAATTTCCCCCCTCAAACTACCCCCCATAAACATACACACACACATACCATCCTCTCTGATTCTGTGTTAATTCACCCCTGCACATTTTATTCTTTACTTTGCTGATGCACAGCTGTGCATCTTCAGTTTATAAAAATAGAGATCTGCATTCCCAGACTGTTTGCTCTAATTGGTTGAAATGGGTGTGTGTGCTCTAGCAGCTCTCGATTTTGCCCGGTTTATATTTACATAATTTATGGTAGTACATAACATATTTATATTACGTTATTTAATGTACTGTCCCCCATTCCATTTGACTTTTCCCAGCATATATTTTCCATCATGGCATGTGTCTCAGTAGAAATATTTGTATTTTCCTGTGAACGTCTTTGCATAAATTTCGGGAAAGTAACAAAAACAGAATCTAAAAGCCTGTGGACTCCGCGTAGCCTGGGTAGGCCGGTGAGGTCAGATTTGTTTTAGTGCATCTCAAATTTCTCCAGCATCCCTAGGTGCTCCTTTGCCCAGGCTGAAAATAGCTGCATCACAAAACTCAGAGAATTGTGACCACTGAAAGAGAACTGTGTTCCAATTGGTATTACCTGGGGAAGGAAAAACACACATTTGCTTTAAAATGTGGACTAAACAAAATCCTTGAGCATCCTATATTCTACCCATGTAAATTCTGGAAATGTTCTCATTGACATCATAAATTTGGTTGGTTTGGACTATTTCAGACTGTAGATGCGGCCTCTTGAGATTTAATACTTCTCCGTATAAAAACCTTATGTGGCCCAACAGATGTCAGGCAGAAGAGTTCTCTAACTCAGTCTTCTCCCTAACATTTATTCATTTATATTATTTTAAAAAAAAAACCTTTTAAGAATTAAAATAAAGTCAAAGCATTTGACAAAGAAGTTTATGAAATACATCAAACCTAAATAAAAACAGTACAAATTACAGTAAAATCAAATTACTAAAATCAATATTAGCTTTCCATGAGCTGCCTGGGAATGTTTTTATATGGAAGAAAATTCAGTCACGAGAGACCTCAAGTCCAGTCTAAAATGGTACAGTCCAGACACAGGTTGACCACCTTGGTAAGACCTAAACCTACTTGAAATCGCTACACATCACCTACCCTCCAAACCCATGGAGCCATTTATGTGAATATAAGTGAACTGCACACATGGCTGGTTAATTCCTTGCAGTTTTCATTGCTGTAGCTTCCACATCTGCTCAGGCAAGCTGCTGCTCAGCTTTAAAGGCAGGGTACCTTATCAAGTGTGAGAGGTGGATACAGTGCTAAAAACTATAAAGAAAGCTCCAGCTGTGTGCGTGTTTCCCTTCTATGCAAGCAAATGGCTCCTCTAGATCTCACCACCCTCATCTTTAGCAAGTGCAGAATTTCCTCGTTGAGCCTGTAGAACTGCAGGAATACATGTTATGTCTTCACCGCCCTCTAAAACGTTTAGAAGTCTTTGTTCTCCAGATCCATGTGAGCAACACAGCCCAGCTGTGGAGGTGGTGCTATGTGTCAGGGTTTGCACATGCATCTGCCAAACAGATGGCCATTGCTATCGCTGGCTTGGAATGGGGAAGGCCCCAACAGGCAATTAGTATTGTCAGAGCTGACTGCGTTATATGCCTTGGAACATACACGCTGCCCCAATATGAGCCAACAAGGATCGTATGGGATTTATTTACTTCACACAAATTGCATCTTCAGACAGAGCTTTTCTCCCGTAATTTACCTCTTCTTCCTGTTCTGGATCCTTTTCGGGATTTAAATTAAATGGGGTCTTTAAACAGCTGGGTTTTCTTCTTATGCATAACATTATATGCCATTTTCACAGGTGTTGGAGCCTGGCAGGATGTTATCGGACATCCCCCCCTCCTTTGGTGCTGCCCCTCCCCTCTCTCAGAGTGAAATGGAACACGGCTTCTCTCCTATGGAGAGTGAATAGAAAGGGCCAAAAGTTTTCCGGGCAGCATGTGGAGAGCAGAGCAGCCCCCTTCTCATTGTTAAGCACTGATTCTTTACAAGTTCAAAAGTCTGTGTCTTCAGAAGCCCACCTCCCCCACCACCACGTGCAAGTCAGTATTGTCCCTGCAAACGCAACCAGTAACTTTTCTTATTTCAGTGTACACTGAGAGAGGGGATTAAATGGAAACAGGTTGCATGTGCTCGTGTCCTCCCACCACTCTACCCCGTGGCCCATCTGTTTAAGCATTCCTGAAATATGGAGCTGAACAGGAGCAGAAGGGCGGAGGGGCGGGAGGATATACTCCCAACTGATCCTCGTCATTATTGATGTCACCCCTGCGCCACCCAACACCTGCCCACTCAAGCAGGGTATAGCACCTGCCCACTCAAGCGGGGAGATGAGGGTGGTTTATCACAGGACCACCCAAAATACTGCATTTTCCTCATAGCAAAATAACATGTGAAAAAAGAGGGTAGAAGTGGGGCAGCAACTACATGGCAACGACATCATGTAAAGCGTGTGGGGAAAACGGTGACCAAAACATGATGATCGCATGAAAAATTGCCTGTGTGAAGGACCCCAAAAACCTTATGTGTATTCAGAGTGCATAAAAGAAGGTGACTCTCCATGTGGAAATATCTCTCCTCACACTGCTTTCCTTTTCTGTATCAGGGCATATGGATTTAAACCAGGGATGTTGAACCCCAGGACCATGAGCTAAATCTGTCCTGTTTACAGTCCCAGTCCTTCCCTGCAAGGTTCCCTAGATAGCCATGCCCCCTTCTCTTGGCCCTGCCCCTTTCCCTCCAACGCCAATCAATTAACAACAACAACAACAACAACAACGATCATTTGATTTTTATACTGCCTCATAGTCAAAGCTCTCTGGGAGTTTTTCAACAATTCATAAAAACACAACAGCATTACAAAAATGCAACATAATAAAAACAGTCTAAAAATTAACTCTGAAAAATTAAAACATAGTTCAAACATCCATCCACATGGCAAAGGCAAGTCCTTAGGCATGCATCCCAAAGCGTTTGCAGATAATATGCCTGTTTGTTCCACTACAGATGTCAACCTAATACACCTTACGCTCTTAATCAGCGACTAGTTTTTCCAAAGGGCCACTTTGAAAAGGGCATGGGGGTACAGTGCATCAAGAGTATAACTCCTGCCTTCTGAAGGATGCTGCCAGTGTCTCATTGCTATAAGAACAACTGCAGCCACAACCATTTTTTCATCTCTGAGTAGGCAATTTGGGAGGTCAGATGTAGCCTGGGATCTCCAGCTGTTGATCCCTACACTGTAAAAACAGAGTGCTTATCTCTATATTCTCTATCTTGGTTTTATTCTGCTAAAGTGTGTTGCCATCTGCACAACTCAGAATCTTGATAATTTGCCTTTTGTTTCCTTTTCTCCTATTTATGCTTTATGTTCTATTTATAGCCCTCTTCATTGATGCTGTTTAGAAACGACCATCCTTTTTGACTTCGTTATTTCCCAGCAGGTTTTCTACTAGAAGACTTTTTAAAAAAGAAGAAAACACCATCAGTTCGAGGTTTTCGCTTGACCAATGCTCATACATTTTAATATATATACCTCTTAAATAATGAATCTACAGTCATGCTTGTAGAACTGAGCTCTTCCTTAAATAAGGCTGCACATTCCTGCTTTACATTTTAAGTACATTTCCCCCTTATTACTGAGTGAACTATTTTATTTTAATTGACTCAGACCCAATAAGCTTCTCCCTGTTATATTTTCCATAATTAATGTAAGAACAAGGTATTAATGGAGGCACAGCCGTGCCTCCATTGTTAAGGGCCGTCAGTAAAAAACACATTCCGCCATGTTAAAGTGATAATTGGGGGGGGGGGGTCATTCTAACAGCCATAAAATCGAAAATGTTTCATCAACCTTTCTGAAATTTACAGGTGCCAGAAAGAAATGTTTGTTTTACATTACCTTAAAATTTCAAGAAGATTGGTGAAAGATTGAGGGAAGGAGAGCAGTTTAAGGTAGAAAAGGAATACAAACCTGTCTCCCTGCTTTTGTAAAATTTACTTCCGGGTTGGTACTTTTTGTGCTCTCAATTTGCATAATTTCTAGAGCCTTATTAACTAATCCAGTGGTGGGGTCTTCTTCCTCCTTGACTGTAGTTGATGGAAAGCTTTTCGTTTTTTTAAAATTCCCTTCGGTTGACTTTTAAGGACTATTTTAACCTCTCATTCAAGTCAATGAGGTGGCCATGTTCCTTCATAACGCGACACTGACACACGCTCAGTAGCATCGCTCTCCCCCCTCCCTCCTGCCTTAGAATGTGGGGTGGGTGAGTGAAATGGCTGCTGCCTCTATAGCACATACTTTTTGAGAGAAGAAGAAGAAGAAGAAGAAGAAGAAGAAGAAGAAGAAGAAGAAGAAGAGTTTCTCTTTTCTCTTCTGGAACATGCATTCCTTTGGCTCTGGGAGTATTTTGGGCTATCTTCATAAAGCCAGTTTGCTCTTTTGCTCCCTGGTGAAGCAGGGTGTGGTTCCTCTGGATCCATGACAACCTGATCTTCAGATCTCTCCTGGGAATAGGTGGCTATACCTTTCTTTCTATCTATCCCCCCCACCCCATACACACACAGTGCTCCTTCCCTCTTTTCTAAGAGTTTGGTCCATACTGCTATAAGTTGAAAGCTTCAAACACTTCATTTAATTAGTTTGGGCCGGTGTTAAGTTTTAAGTACAACGTTGAAACCTTTCAAAGTGCTTCTGGGCCTACAACGCTGGTTTCGTACTAGTCACCCTGTTTTTCTAATAAGGTTTAGAAACAGTTGAGCTGTCGTTTATTTTGCAAAGTGTACACACATGGATTTTCTTTCTAATCCTTACAGTCTACACAGGCTCCCTCCTTGATGTGTTTTTGGATGCAGACAAACCCTTTTTTGTTCCAGCAGGCCTTTGGCAAATAATCTGGACTTCTGTCTATACCTTTGACTTTTAAATTGTTATGTATTTAAAATGTTTAAAATGCTTTAATATTGAAAAGTATTTAATTATATTTTTAACTTTTGTATATTTAGGCTGACCATATGAAAAGGAGGACAGGGCACATGTAACTTTAACAGTTCTAGAGAAAAGGGAATTTCAGCCAGTGTCATTTGTATGCAATTAGTAGGGATGTGCACTGGATCAGACCCGATCCACGATCCGAGTCCGGTCCAGTGGGAAATCGGATAAATTATCCAATTTCCGATCCAACAGCTGGATCGGCTGATCCAGTCCGAACCGATCCGAAAAGGCTCCAAACCGGTTCGGCGGATCGGCGGGCGCCCACTGGCGCCCACCGCCGCTTCCATTGGTGGGCGCCAGCGGGCGCCCGCCGATGAAAGTGGACAGCAGGGGGGGCGGAGGGGAGGAGGGGGGCGCTTACCTTTGAGGGACGTCCGCTCCCATCCGGTGACGGCGGCTACTACCAGCGGGCTCTGTGGCCTGCTCCAGGGTGGCGTGCCGGGTGATGACATCATCCGGCGCGCTACTCTAGAGCAGGCCGCAGAGCCCGCTGGTAGTAGCCACCGGCGCCGGATGGGAGCGGACGGCCCGGAAAGGTAAGCAGGGGGCACGCGGAGGGGAGGAGGGGGCACGCGGAGCGGAGGAGGGGGGCCCTTACCTTTCCGGGCCATCCGCTCCCGTCTGGCGCCGGCGGCTACTACCAGCGGGCTCCATGGCCTGCTCCAGGGTGGCGCGCCGGGTGATCACCCAGCGGGTTACTCTAGAGCAACCCGCAAAGCCCGCCGGCGGTAGCCACCGGTGCCGGACGGGAGCGAACGGCCCGGAACGGTGAGGAGGGGGCGCGCGGAGGGGAGGAGGGGGACATTTACCTTTTAGGGACGCCCGTCCAGCGCTGGCGGCTACTACCAGCGGGCTCCGTGGCCTGCTCCAGGGTGGCGCGCCGGGTAATCACCCGGCGGGTTACTCTAGAGCAAGCCGCAAAGCCCGCTGGCGGTAGCTGCCGGCGCCGGATGGGAGCGGGCGTCCCTAAAAGGTAAGCAGTGGCGGGGAAGGGGGCTTACCCCCCCCGGAGCCGTCCGCTTCTATCCGCAGGCGCCCGCGGGTGCCAGCAGATGGAAGCGGACGGCCCCAGGGGGGTAGGGAGCGCGGGGGAGGGGCTTACCTGCCGGGGCCGTCCACAGCGGACGGCCCTGGGGGGGAAGGGAGTTAGGCCCCCCTCACCCACCCACCGCCATTTTTTTACCCATAGACTTGCATTGCAATGCAAGTCTATGGGGAAAAAAATGGTGGCCGATCCAAAAATTGCCGATTTTTGGATCGGGATCGGACTCGATCTGGTCCAGGGGGCCTCCGATTTTGTCCGAACCGATCCATGACAAAATTGGAGGTCCCGATCCGGGTCCCGATCCGATCCGGGGGGTCCGTGCACACCCCTAGCAATTAGTCCCTGGTGAAATTCCCTTTTCATCACAACAGTTAAAGTTGCAGGCAGTATACTAGAGTGACCATATACAAAAGAAGGCAGGGCCCCTGCAACTTTAACTGTTGTGATGAAGAGGGAATTTCACCAGGAACTAATTGCATACAAATAACACTGGCTGAAATCCCCTTTTCTCTACAACTGTTAAAGTTACATGAGCCCTGTCCTCCTTTCATATGGTCAGCCTAGTATATTCCTATTTATAGGTTTTAGCTGTATATGTTTTAGTTTTGTAAGGCTGCCCTGAGGCCCAGCATTGGGCAAAAGGCAGGATACTACTACTACTACTACTACTACTGCTACTAGTACTGTTTCAGATTTCACTTCTGCATCTGATGTTCTTTTGCATTTACTTTTCTTTATAAACCATTCATATCTTAAGACTTCTTGTGTGGCATGTTTTCATTGGTTTAACAAGTTAAAAGGGGTATTCACTGTTTTCATGCTTATGTTATAAAATCTATTTTCAACTTCAAGAGTAACAGAGTTGGGGAATATCCTCAATCTTTTTGCTATCAGATGCACTGAGTAAGGGACCCCTAGAGATAATTTAGACTGACCCCAACCACAAAACACTATTCCCCCTTCTGAAGAGATCTGGACCACAGACTACTAAAGACAAACAAAGTAGCAGGCCATAATAACAGTTCTCATGAGGCAGGTCCTCTGCGGGCTTCCAAATGGAGGGACTAATAAGCCATAAAGTTGCCTGGCTGGGTCTGCCAGAAATCCATCCTCAACACTCCTGGAAGGTCCATGTTCTATAGCACCTGCTGTCAGATGAACTTGAGGGAATCCCTCCCTCCACCCCTGGGCTTAATTTACTGGCTTCCCCTGGCTGGACCTTGCAGGAAACTATAGGGACAGACAGAGCAGGCATTCATAGCACACATAGAATGCTGAGACTGGCAAATCTAAAAGCAAGTGTATTGCTTTTCAAGAACCAAGGGAATTCAATGGGTCTTACTTTTGAGTAAATATCTAGGGATGGATATGCAGCCTGTGCAAGAACTGAGTAGGGTGACCATATTTGGGAAACCAAAAAAGAGGACACCTAGTGGTTGGCAGGAAAATGGCTTTCTGGGGCCACCTTAAAGTTCCCAATTGGAACGGAGAAGGGGAAAGCATGTCATTCTCACCCCCACCCCACTGCTCCAATCAGGCCTTTTTCTATAATGTCTGGGAATGACACGTTTTTCCCTTTTAAGACCTTGATTGGAGCAGTGTGAGAGAATGACACACCTCCAGAAAGCATGTCATTCCCCCCTGCCACGCTAGTGGTGGCCTTAAAAGGGAAAGTGTGTAATTCCAGGTCATTATAGACTATTGCATAAAATCCCCCCTGACACCGAGGATAGAACAAAAACCAGGAGAAATCAGGGGAAATCATGACAGTTTTTTTAAAAAATTATTATTGCATTTATATTACACCTTTTTTTCTGCCAAGAAACCCAAGGTGGCATACATAATCCTCCTCCTCTCCATTTTATCCTCACAACAGCAACCCTGTGAGGTGGGTTGGGCTGAGAGTCTGCAACTGGCCCAAAGTCACCCAATGAGTTTCCATAGCTAAGTGGGGAGTAGAACCCAGATCTCCCAGCTCCCAGTCCAACACTTTAGCCACTAGGCCACACCTTAGTGGTCACCCTAGAATTGAGCCATGCCAAGTTGGAAGCAGATCGGTTTGTGCCTTAATTTTTAGGATAGTTTTTTTAAAAGTTTGACTTCACATTTTTTTCTAAAATTCAAGGCATGAACCAATCTGCTTTCAACTTGGCATGGCTAAAGCCTTACTTAAGAGGTACCATGGTGCCAAGTTCATCTCTTCATCTTTATTTTCTTTCTTTTTTTTAATGTACTGCTCAAGGCCCTAGACCCCAAAGAGGAGTATTGGGTTTGAAGTTAAAAAAAAATCCTAAAACTCAAGGCATAAACATCCCTTTATTTTTAACAATGATGATATTGTAAGCATTTTAGTTAATTTAAAAAATTAAATTGAAGTTTTAAACATTTCTAAAAATCAAGGGATGAACGGATCTGCTTCCAACTTGGCATGGCTAAATCCCTACTTCAGAGCTACCATGGTGCCAAGTTTCATCTCTTTATCTTTAATTTCATTTTTAAAACTTGTACTGCTCAATGTCCTGGACCCCAAGACACTGGCTTGGTTGTCAACTGTATAATATCCAGTCATCCATTACACAAAGCCATGAAATTCATTAAACAAAAAACCTATGGTTTACAAAAACAATGTTAAGGCTCTACAGTTTCCAACCAAGCACCAAAAAGCAGGGAAATTGGGAGTTAAGGCTCACAAGCCTTAACGCCACATCCTCCCTAAGGAGGCAGAAAGTGCAAGTGAAATTCTCATTCTCCCAAAGCAGATAAACCATGAGGACAGGGTGGAGAATATGATATGCAGAGGTGACTGTGGGGTTGTGGAAAACTGATCACGAACAACTTAGGGCCACCTACTTCTCTCTTTTTGTTTAGAGCAGCCCTTCCCCAACCTGGTGCCCTCCAAAGGTGTTGGACTACAACTCCCATCATTGCAAGTCAGTATGTCCCATGGTCAGGAATGCTGGGACTTGTCATCTCAAAAATCTAGATATGCAATTTGATCTGCAGAGGTGACTGTGGGGTTGTGGGAAATGATGATGAACAACTTAGGACCAGCTACTTCTCATTTCTTAGAGCATCTCCTTATGTTGAGAGTTGCAACCCAACACATCTTAACTCCCAATTCCCCTGCTTTTTGGTGCTTGGTTGGAAAATGTAGAGCCTTAACATTGTTTTTGTAAACCGTAGGTTTTTTGTTTAATGATCATATTTTCAACAGCATCCCATCAGTAATGTGTATCTTTAAATGTTAATGTGTAAAACTCTGAGGGTTTTGTGTGTTTTTAATACCAGTAGGAATAGCTATGGGGAGGCTATAAGAAAAGAGACCAACAACCACCACCACCACCACCCTTGGTATTACCAAGGAATGAAATAGGATTTTGAATAAATGCATTACATTTTCAACGTTAACATTTTTAAATAATTACAATTGAGGTTCAAACCATTATTTTCTTACTCTTGGATATTCCTGTCAACATTTGACTAATGCACACAGGGCCCATTCTAAATGTGTACATGCAGATCAGCAAGTATAGTATCATCTTCAAAAAGCTTCATGCTAACCAGCTATTTGGTGAAAGGAGAGAGCAGGGCTAGGCGGGGGGGGGGGGACACTAAATCCATCTCTTCTGCACTTCCTCTTTGCAATCAAAGACTGAAAGTTCGATCAAAGTAAAACTTGTGCACAGTATCCACTTGCATAGGGTGACCAGATAAAATCCAGGTCAGGGCGTCCCAGAAGGGAAGAGGGACATCACAGCCACCATTTTTTTAAAAAAGAAGAGGAGTCGTGCAGCCCAGTTCTGGGGAAAAGGTAAGTAAAAAAAAACATGTGCCCAACCCCCCTGCCATCCCAGGGATGGCAAAATTGCTGCCCCCACTCCATCCCCATGGGCATGGAACCACCCCATGCAGCTCCGTGCCCGTTTGATGACCTGGGAATTTGCGCCACACCAGCCACGGTCCTTGGGGTTGTCCCGGGACCACAGAAAAACCAGGATATCTCCATTTCCATTATCCCGGGGGCATCCCTTGGTCGTCCCTGGAATCCCCTGTGCATCATATGGATGCATAGGGATGACCTAGAGACAAACCCAGGATAACTGCCTGGTGTAGATATGGCCTATGTATCTGTTCCTGAGTGAGGCTCTCTCTCCCCGCTCCATTAGTTTAGAAATGTTTATAAGAACATTCTCTCCTCTTTTGGGGCTCATCTGCGTTGCTGCAGGTCGTCATGTCCTCCAGACTTAATTGTACTGAATGTAAAGGTGTCACTGAAAGACCACGTTTCTCCTCTTTCCAAGTCAATAGCTGCTTCTCACTTCATTAATTTAAACCCTGCTTTAATTCTATTAACCTTGACATGTTTCACTGGTCCCATAGATGCTATACAAATCATTATTTCCTATCTACGTTTATCTTTTCAATTTGGATATCTAACCAGACATAATACAAAAGACACCACTCCTGTTAAGCAGACGTGCAAGTCTTAGGACATTTCTTCCTATCTGGATTCTTTAGACACGCACCCCCCCACACACCTCCTTACTCCACCACCTCCTAACTCAAAAGTGAACCCTATTGGAACCCTACAGTGGGACTTAAGTGGGCTTTAACCCTTTACCACACACTGTAGTCCCAATCTAGATGGGGGGGGTGCAATTTGTATCAGAACAAAAGACTACATTGAAGTGAATGAAGGCTTTTCTCCTCCCTCCCACCCCCCCTATATAAATTCTGTGTTGGACTCCCAATCAATAGTGAGGAGGCAAAGAGTTAACCCCCGCCCCGCCACACACATACAGGCCTCCCATACTTACTTTTGAGTAAATAAAAAAGGATGTAGCTGCTAACTACGTCTTTAAAGTAATATGTACTTTGGCCCTTAAAGTTTGTCCACAACTGGTGGTACCTCTGGTGAGCTCTTGAGCTCCATTGCAACAGTGCCTTGTTTACCATTTTACCCCGCGACCCTCACACAATGTGGTCCCTGTCCTGCAGCCCTCTCACCACTTCCCCTCCATGTCTCGTGTTTTTCTAGGGTGGGGAAAGTGTAGTATTTTTTCTCCATGAGGGATAAAACCGCTCTTCCGTCCCAGTGTATTGCCGTCCTCACGCTATGTCGCTTTTGTGTGTGGGGCGGGATGTTCACTGAAGAATGGTCTTGATGACGAAAGAAGAGGGCAGGGGTGGTTCTCCTCCAGCATGCCCTTTGAATTCCTTCTCTCATTCTGCTTGGAGACATGCTGAGTCACTTAAATGCTTGTGCTGAGTCGGTCGAATATACTTTTGCTGCTCTAACCCCACTCTCATTGCTCTCTCATCCACTTGTTTCAACTTCCCTCCCCACCCCCCCGCTGTATGACGTGCTCCAGTGGACTTGCACTACTACACCCTCACTCCTAATTGCCCTCATTTTCATCCACTCTCATCCATCCATTTCAGCCAACCAAGAAGGGGGAGGGAGAACGGGCATGCCCCATACAGAAGGGAGCATTATCACACCTCAAAAGGCAGAAACAGTGCCTAATCGATCAAACACTAAAACAGTAGCCCACAAAACCCGAGTGAGGGGGGAAGGTGCTCATGTCCATCACAATGTCCATCAACCACAAGAACCAATGAACTGGAGGGAGAAGGAGAAGGGGTGGGGTGAGCGTACAGTGGCGATACCAGGAAGTGTGAGCCAGTGCAGGTGAAAAGGTAAACAAGGTAAAATAGCACAACAACACACACACATGAAAGTGACCAGCGCTTGGCACACTAATGAAACAGAGGTGGAAATCACGGATGCATACCAGGAAAAAAAAAGTAGGTGTGATGGAGCTCATTGTCTCTAGTTGCTGTTGTTTCCCCTCTGCATGCCTTCCAGCCTTGAGAAGAGTGACTCACTAGGAATCAGGGTTAGGCGACACTGCACAATGGATGGCAGAAATTTGAAAAATCAGCCAGCAAGCTACAGGATTGACTTTGAGGGGTGGGAGTGAGCAGGCTGGTAAATGCCACACAAGCAAATAAACAGCTGTGTCTTCATTAGACATGGTTAATGTATTAGCCAGGGTTACAACAGGGTTCTGGCCTGCACATGTTGCACATGGAAATGAAGTGAGCTATAATAGTGGAGAGTAAAGAGAGATGTGTGCATTTCAAGTGGAAGTAGAATAGAGGAAGCTGCCAACCAAAGAGCACAAATGACTTTTAAATGGTGATGATTCATGGTAGTGGAGGACTGCAGGAATGTATTAGCTCTGGCTGCGGGTAGGTCACGACTCTGACCACCCTAAGCAATGAATCTCCTATGAAAACAGATTTTGGTGCCAATCATATAAACTGGATCAAGAACTTAAAAGAGATAACTCTCATATTTCTGTTTTGGACCCATTTCAATAAAATGTTTCCAGCATCCATTCTCTTTTTAGTTGGCTTCTGGTCTTTAATTTTGCCTTCTATTTTTTGTCTATTCGTTAAACAAAACAAGAACATAAACTCTGCTATTTTTAAGTTTTATCCTCTTACCTAGAGTGGTGTCCTAATCAGGAATCTAAGAGATTTTTCATAATTAGTAACAGTGGGAAACACAGATGGCAGATACAAATTGTGTGACTGTGTAAACATAAGTACCATCCAATCATTTGATGACAAACGTTATTTCCTATATTTTCTTTCCAACAAGGGAACATTAATTGTGTATCAGTTTAACACACAACTAGACAAAATGTGAGGGTATCTGCAATCAGATATCTCACAGTTTAGAAAAAGAAAATAATAATGCAATTATGGCAAGAGGTGAGGCTGGATTGGGGCCATAGCGGGGTGGAAATTTAACCCTTTCCCCATTTCATTTTCACAATCTGAGGGCTCATCTACACCTAAGGGTGTAGCGGAGGGGAGGGGGGAGGACCACAGACTTACCTGCTTCCACAATCCTCCCCCAGCTTCTAGATGGCCGTGCGACGTTCCGGAAGGGAAGAGGAACATCGTGGCTGCGATTTTTTTCTTTTTAAAAGAACCATGGCCCAAATTCCGATCCAGCAAAACAACAGTAAGTGAACCCCGCTGCCAAACTCAGCACTCAACTCACCCCCCCCCCCGCCAGCCCGGGGATAGTGAAATGCTGCCCCCACCCCACCTCCATCGCCACAGAGCCACCCCGTGCAGCTCCGTGCCCATTTGAGTACCCTGGAGCCTGCACCACACTGGCCGCAGTTCTCGGGGTTGAGTAGATGTTTTAAGTTCTGAGTGTAATCTGGGTGAATGCAAACATTCTATTTCGAATTCTCAAGTGCACCTGCATCTACAATACTTGGGCCAAACTGAGGCTATTTTAGTGGGTGTTCCTGAGCATCAAATACTGGGGACCCTAGAATTTTAGCCGTTAGTTTTTCCCCTATACCAGTTCTATTTAATCTTTAAAAAAGCAGGTCTAATCATGCATTTCTCATTTCCTCATTTGTTATACAGTTGGATTCTACTAGGAAAATGATTTCTTCTTATATAGCATATACAACAGACATAGACCCTGTTGACATGGTAGGCTAAGCTATGGTGGTTAAGCATTTTGAGCTAAACATTATGGCTTAGCGTGTCATGTGAACCATGTCTTAGTGTGTCATTGTGAACCATTCCCAACCATGGTGGCTACATAACCATGGTTTAAATGCGCTCACTAACCATTTCCGTGGCTTAGCATGTCATCTGAACAGGCCCATAGAGATATAACCCAAACCCTGCTATCATTGATCAAACATCCATTCCAAACCAAGGGGGAATATACATGTTGTACTGAAAGTGTCTCCTCCCACCTGTACTGCATGCTCAGTGTGCATTGAAGCCTCATGATTCACATGACATTTCTTGAAATCCGCCCCTGAAGCACTGCATGCGATGTTACTCTCTGCTGTGAAAGTGGCCCTTTTATCCCGTCGTATACGGTGGTAACCCGATATTTCTGTTAATGTGTGTATCATTGCTGTACTGTTTACTCCGTGCCCTTGTAGGTTGACCATATATGGTTACTTTTCTGCTTGAACTTCTTAGACAATGCTCGCTATGCTTTTGGTGGGAAGGGGAGCCATTTTTTTTCCTGACCTTTCCACGTCTCCACTTGTCCTGTGGGTAGGGTACCCTTTTTTTGGAGGGTAATCAAAACTGCCAGTGCCTGAAAAGCACAGAGCAGAACATTTACTGAGATGGCAATGCTGCTGAATTGTTGACCTCCTCGAGAGTTAGAGAATTCATCTTTATTGCAGAAAACAGCAAGGACTGCAGTAACTGATGGAACCACCAGAGGCGCACAAATGCACATGCGCAGAGACAGTAACATTTTTTTTAAAAAAATCATCTGGGCACTTTCAAGGACATCATCAGTGAGTATGACATTACCCCTCCTTTCTGGAATGCCCTGCTGCTGCTGTAGGAAGATAGGATTTGAAAGATATGTGACCTGGGGAAACAGAACAAATCAGAGTAAACAGGAAGAAACAACAGTAGGGAGAGAGCAGTGTGGCACACAATGTTTTGCTGCGGGGGGGGGGGGAAGGCATGAGGAGGTGCTTTCAGTATGATGCGTAGATTCTGCTCAAGCTTTCTTTCCTTTTTTTTAATTTTTATTTTCAACATAAAATACAACATAATCACAACATAAAATACAATACAAAACTGACAATCCCTTCACAACACCCCCGTGCTCCCCTCCTCCCCTGAGACCAGCATTTATTCATTTATATTATACATTTTTCCAAAATTGTAAAGAGTCTTTTACAGGTGAACATCCTTTCCCCTTTATTAATACATATTCCAAAAATGGACTCCATATATTTTCAAAATCATTCTTCCTGGATAATCCCCTCTTTACTTTAAGATTACATGTTAGTTTATCATTAAGCGCAATATCCCATATTTCTTTATACCATTCTTCTATTGTACAATTCCCTTGCATCTTCCAATTCTTAGCTATCATTAATCTAATGGGTGCCAGGAGATTGTTAATCAATTCCATCATGCTTAGCTTTCCAATTCCTTTATCCCATATTGAAAGTAAAGCCAGCTTTGTACTTAATTCCACATTGCTTCCCATTATTTCACTTATTTCTTTAAACACCCTTTTCCAAAATTTTTGTACATATTCACAACTCCACCACATATGGAAATATGTTCCAACCTCCTGACATCCCCTCCAACAGTTCTTTGAGATTTTCTTGTCTATCTGATGTAATCTTACTGGTGTTAAATACCATCTCCATACTATTTTATAATAATTCTCTTTAATCCTAACCGATAATAACTTTAACATTCTTGCATCCCAAATCCTCCCCCAGTTATCATCAATAATTTGTTCCTTTAAATCATCTTCCCATATCATTTTAAGAGAGTCTCGCTGGTCTCCATCACTAATCAAACCTTTTTTATTTTTATTTTCCCCATTCTTTTCTCTTGCTTCTATTAAATCTTCAAATCTAGTATTATCTCTACAATCCTTATTCTTCTTTTTCCAATCCTGTGTCCATTGTTCTAATTGTATGCATTTAAACCAAGCTATTTTTGTCCTTTTAATATCTCTCCTATTTGCTCCTTATTAGTCATTCTTTTCAACCAATCTTTCAATTTAATAATTTTCTGACCCCTCAATCCCCCTTCCAACTCTCTTTTTAAATTCCCTGGGAAGTTTTCCATTACTACAACTGGGGTTAGAGGAGAGATTCCTGGTATTAATTTTCCTTTAAATCTCTCCCATATCTCTAAAATATTTTTTAAATAGTGGATTATCCATTCCCTTCAATTCTTTCTTTTGTAATTTGGAAAAAAAAATATTCTGTAATTTTAAATCTATTTCTCCTGTTTGCTTCTCTAACCATTCTAACTCATCCTCCCCAATATACTATTTATAACATGTCTTAATTGGTTAGCTATATAATACATCTTTATATTTGGAAGTCCCAACCCTCCTTTCTTTTGTGTCTTAAACCATTTCCCTTTATTGATCCTTGCTTTTTTATCCTCATTACAATAAGCATTTATCATATTTTGCCAACTCTTTAACTCTACTTCCGTTATTTTAATTGGTAACATTCTAAACAAAAAAATTAATCTTAGGTAATATCTTCATTTTAATAACAGCTATTCTACCAAACCATGAATGCTTTAACTTTCTATAAGCCTCTAATTTTTTCAATATCTGTTTCTTCAAACTATTAAAATTAATTTCTTCTAACCTTTCTAAATCTTTTGCTATATTAACTCCTAAATAACGTACTATATCTTTAATCTTAAGACCTAATTTTATATTACACTCCTCTCTTTCCTTCTTATTATAATTGAATAACATCATTTCAGACTTCCCCCAATTTACTTGTAATCCTGTAATCTCCCCAAATTCTCTTAAATGCCACTTAATCACCTCCCCACTCTCCAAAGGATTTTCTAATGTCAATAATGTATCATCCGCAAACATATTAATTTTTATCTTTTCTTTTCCTCCTATCCCTTTTAATCTTCCATCTTCCCTGATAACATTCGCCAAAATTTCAATAACTATTGCAAATAATATCGGGGAAAGTGGACACCCCTGCCTAGTACCCCGGGCTAAGGAAATCTGTTGTGTTAACCCATCATTAACCATTATCGCTGCTGTATTATTAACATACAACTGATCTATCACTCCTATGAATTTATCTCCAAACCCAAATATTTTTATAATTGTTTTTAATGCTGGCCATTCCACACAATCAAAGGCTTTGAAAATATCTAATGCTATCAACCCTGCTTTTATATTCCTTTTTTAAATAACATTTATTATATTCCGAACTCTCCCTATTAAATTAGGCATTTGCCTCTCCGAAATAAATCCACATTGATCTTTCCTAATATATTTACTTATAAAAGTACTCATTCTTTTTGCCATAATTGCCATCAAAAATTTTTGAATCTTGATTTATTAAAGAGATAGGTCTATAAGAAGCTGGGTCCGTCAAATCTTTGTCTGGTTTCGGGATTAATATTATCAAAGAATGATCCCATGATGGTGGGGTCTTCCCTCCCTCTATTATACTATTAAATATTTTTTTCAATCTTGGTATCAATATATCTCTAAAAATCTTATAATATTGTGGCCCCAACCCATCTAACCCCGGAGATTTCCCTCCTTTTAATTTATCAATAATTCCTTCTATTTCTTTTTCTGTAACCAAACCTTCCATATAATCCCTATCTTCTCCCTGTAGTCTTATTTTTCAATTTTTCTCTACATACTCCACTACTCTTACCTGTGGGCCCATATCAGATGCATATAATTCCTTATAAAATTCCTGAAATATATTTATCTTTCATTAAATTACAACTTTTCCCTGTTTTATCTTTAATTGTCCCTATCATATTCTTTGCCTTCTTCGACTGAGTGGACCTGGCCAACAGCCTATAATTTTTATTACTGTATTCAAAAAAATCCCTTTTCAAATATAACAAATCCTTTTGCACCCTTTCTAGTTCCTCTTTCTCAAGTTCCTTCTTTTTAGCTTGAAGTTGAGCATATAGGTGTCTATCCTTTGTTATTCTTATTTGTTCCTCTAAATACCTTACCTCCTTTTCTATCTTTTTATTTTGTGCTTCCTGTTGTCTTCTTAAAGTACACAATTCCCTAATACACATCCCTCTTGCCACTGCCTTCATCATGTCCCAAACTATCCCATGAGAGTTTTGTTCTATTTCATTAATATCCCATATTGTCTGAATTTATTTTTTCATTTTCTCAACAATATTTTTATAGTTTAAAATCCTTGTATCCATTCTCCATCTCTTTTCTTCTCTATAATCTTTCTTCATTTTAATATCCATACTCATTAATGCATGATCCGTGACTTTAATAACTCCTGTATCACATTCTATAATCTTTGAAATCATCTTCTTTGATACAAAAATATAATCTATCTTAGAATAACTCTTATACTTCAGTGAGTAAAAAGTATATTTCCTTTCTTCTCCTTTTATTAATCTCCAAACATCTACTAATTCTTTTTCAACCATCAGTTTACTTAAACCGGTTTTACCATCACCTTTAAAATCCCTCATTATATTCTCTTTATCCTTTCCTTTATCCATCACCGTATTAAAGTCACAAGACAACACAATATTCCTTTTCCCCATATCTCCCACAGCATTTAAAACTTTATCAAAAAATTCCATCTGTTTTCCATTTAGAGCATAAACATTAATCAATACATATTCCTCCTCCCCCACAGTACAATACATTATCAAAAATCTACCCATTTCATCCCTCTTCACTTTTTGTATGTGAATACCACATTTTTTAGAAATTATTATCACTACTCCTCTCGCTTTAGAAGTACCATATGCCTTCTCATAAACGCCCACATCCCTCATTTTAAGCTCATTTACACCTTCCTTCGACTGATGAGTTTCTTGCAAAAAATAACATCTGCTTTTTCTTTATTTAACAAGGCTTCTATCCTCTTTCTTTTAATAACAGTTCCCAGACCCTTAACATTTAAAGTTACCACTCTTAATTTATTTTCCATCTTCCCAATCATAATACTCTTTATTGGTCTCCAATTGTGTTACATATACCCCCTCCCTCCCCACACTTACCCCAAATTTCTCCCCCCTCATCACCAGACCTTCCTGGGCAATAGTCCCAATTTCCTTTAGAACTCTTCAGGGGGGGAGGTGACCTCACGACTCCAGAGCGATAGTAGACCTTCCCCTCCCTTTAAATCTCTTCTTCCATCCCTTTTTAATCCAAAACTCAGTCACAGACTTCCTCCTCCTGCTGCCCCTTGTTGTTCATCCAGCTCTCTTCCTCCCTCTGCAGTTTCCTCAATCAGTCCCAGCTTCTCCAGCAATTCCATCCCTTGCTCACATGATGTTATTCTTTGTTGATTACCCTGCCACACAAATCTCAGGACAACTGGGTATCCCCAGCTATACGCAATAGTCTTCTTCCGCAAGGTCACCGTACACAGTCTCACACTTTTCCGCCATTGAATAGTTTGAGGACAAAAATCATTATAGACTGATTTGGTGTTGATTGAAGCATCAGTTGTCCCGCTCGTCTAATTGCTTGCATTAACTTTTCTTTCTTGTAATAATTTGCAAATTTTACAATTATATCCCTTGGGAGCATTTCTCTTCTTTTATATCCAACTCTATGGATCCTTTCAATGTCTTGATCTTCCCAAGCTGTTTGGGGGTCCACTTCCTTGATCCATTTCAATATCATATCTCTCAAAATCTTTGGGTTTTCCCCCTGCTGCTCCTGAAAAGCTCTAATTCGGATATTTGCTCTTCTGTCTTGATCCTTCATAGCAATTAGACACAGATCCATATCCTGAAATTGGATTCCTTGCTGTCTGCTAATTTCTCTGTTTTCTTCCATTTGCTTCTCCAAAGATGTCAGTTTCTCCACAACATCTTGAAAGCCAGTTAAGATCTCCTTTTGGGAGTCTAAAATATTTTTTTACCTCTCTCATAAGATTCTGCTCTTGCTTTGCCAAAGATTCATTCAGCATAGCTTTAAAGTTAGCCATCTGATGGCATCTGTTGACATTCCTGTGGCTTGGAAACTTTAGGAACAGCTCCTGGCTTAGTTCCAGCTTTGTGATTCCCACTTCCGCTTTGATACGGAGCGGTTTTCTCCTGTGATTTCTCCTGTCTTTTCTCTGACATAATTCTGGTAAGCCGATCCAAATTTTTATCAGATGGATGCTGTCTAAGCTTCCTTGTCCACTTAGGAGAAGATAAAAGCTTATCTTGAGGCTTTTTATTCATCTGGCATTCAGCCAAATACTCTGGAAGTCAGCAGCACATCCCAATTTACTCACAACACCAGACAAGTCTTAAAATCTTCTTATCCCCTTTTAAAATACTTCAGTATGAGGAAAAGATATATTCTCCATAAAGTAATATCCAAATCGCCTGTCCCTGGCAGCTGGCCCAGAATTCTTTATCTACTTCGGCCGCTGTAAACTTATCTCTCCCTCCTCAAATGCAGCATTCATTCCGATTCATAAATCTGCTTTGTAACTTACAGTTCGTAGTCTCAAAGTAGGGATTTTGTTGCTTAAAAAAATCACTGCTCCGGGAGAGAAAAAATGTCCACCCTCACTCCATTGCTCCGAAGCCATGCCCCCCTCAAGCTTTCTTTCTGAGTGATCCTTTGTGGGAGCTGCATATACTGAAGTCCCCATCCAAAGGAGTTTAAACTGTGATTGTGACATGATCATTTTCATTAAGTTTCTTGTATTCTGGTCAAAGAGACTTTGTACAATCTCATGTTTCACCATCTTTCCATAAGCTACACCATTGTGAATATTATTTTGGGTAGGGGCAAGTATAAAGCAATTATGCCCTTTGGTGTAATCCTGTTTTGGATGTGTGGAGGACAGAATACCAAGACTTCTGCCATGCTGGGCATGTGGCAATGTGCTAGGTCATGCTGTGGCAATCTGGGGCTCTCTGATCCTCCCATTGAGACTTTAAGGCTGCAATTCCATGCCAACGTAACTGGGAGTAAGCTCTACTGAATTCAATGAGAGTTATTTCTGAGTAGATATGCATAGCTTACTTGGCCTGTGCATTAAGCACTGTCCCATTAACACTCAAAAACTTGTCTTGCTTTGCCTTTCTCTAATTCAAAGTCTGATCAAATCAGTCTGCTGATATACAACATTGGGATGCCAGCAGGCATAGAAAAAAATAGAACTTTTTTCCTAGGTAACTAACGTTCTAAATGGACTAAGTTGGCCAGCAAAGAAAGCATGACATTTACAAAAAAAATTGCTATTTGTAGATAGCTATGCTGACCCATTAGAAAAACAACAACTAAAAGTCACAGTATGGTCATACATTTCTTAGGACCAACCATAATGTCACAAAGCCATCAGCAAAGTTTGAAGTTTACAATAAATATTCCCCTTACCACTGAATCTTTAGGGAAAATTGTAACTTTTGTTTGTAACCTTGTCAAAACAAAATGGATATTATTTATATTATACTGGAATAGTAATATTAAAGATAGCATTGTAATAAAGGAGACTTCTTTCTTTCTCTCACTCAGTGAAAAAAAAAAGATGTAGCACCACATATGTATTATTCTGTATATCTGAGAATATACGATGCTGAGACAAGTTACAAGAATGTTCTAATGGTTCCGACATCTTGCTACCACTCATCTTTTAAAAACAGATGTGTAGATCATGAATCCCATTTTGCAGATGTTAAAACTCAAGACCAAAACAGAAATGATATGGAAAATCCATTATTGGAGTTCCCAACATTTCTTTGATGTTTCTAAGTTTAACACAGTCCTGGAGGGGGACAGATTTTGATCAGTACAGGGTGGTGGGGAAATGGGGAGTTCAACCCTTTTCCATTATGCAATTTTCTCAGTCTTAGGGCCAAACTAGCTATGATGCCATTCCCATAATTATCAGTTTGGAACCAGAATGGTGTGGGCGGAACTAAAGCCTGTTTCATACACATATACAAGTTCCAGTCTGGTTTAGGCTTCTCATTCCTTACAATTGTCAATTGCACAAATATAATTTTGTTTAGTTTTTCCCTAAATTGGCCCCTAAGGCTGGAATCATATATTCCATTTATGTGGAAATAACTCTCATTGTACTCAATAGGACTCACTTCTGCATAAAGATGCATAATATTGTAAAATTATTAAATCTACAGTTGGGGGGACCAAGCGCGAATACTGTTTTCCCCCCTTGTAGGATCTAGATAAGGAAAACATTTCAGGGAAGTGATTAAACATCCCCTCTCCCATCTCCATGCTAAGTTCTTTTCAAAACTGGATTCTGTCATGGCTGTTTTAAAGTTATTTTAATAGATCTGATCAAAGATACCCCCCCGGGATAACAGTTTTGATCCTAAGTAACACATGTATCTGTGACAGAAGTAGCATTTGATTTGGATTCTGCATACTTTTAAACTTTATACTCTAGACTTAACTTGTGGTAAACTTGCCAAAAATGCTGGCCACAACAGACATATTGTATGCTTCACTATGCCTTTGAATATAGTTTTGCACATCATCAGATGAGTGTTTTATCCCATGCTCATTACTGGGCACTTATGTTTTTTCGTGGATCCTTTTGACGATGACGTCCACCTCCTGCACATCTCCCGCCCCTCTGCTTGTTTTCCTGACACACAAAAAAAGCCCTGGAAAATCTGACTTTTCCAGCTATAGTGAAATGTCCCACCATTTCCTGGTGTATACAGAAGCAACAGGATAGAAATGCCCACTGAATGGGCTATGTGGTCATTGTTTACTTCCTCTTTCTTCCCTGTATAAAGAAAGAGGAAGTATTATGGGACAGAAGCAGGGGGGAAAGCGACGGTAAGGAAACATGATTCCCCCCATCTGATGACGCTCTTAATTTCACTGATAAAATGCTGTTAGAGGGAAGATACTTTGGAAAAGAAATTGCTCCTTGACAGAATTGTAATGAATGTACACTTAACATGCAGCTCTTTCCAAACAATGAAGGAGCTTAGCCATCTCCTTGAGCACTTTGAGCAAGGATTGGTTTCAAAGACGCCCATTGTCCAAGAAGCTGAAAATTCTTTGTGAAAAACAATTTGATTTACCAATCCCTATTCATTTGATAAATAATCAGTTTTAGTGCTAAATTCTTTAGAAGGGACTTTGCAGGACTGACACACACAGAAAGAGGATAGTAGAATCTGAATGCTAACCTTTTCCAACTGAACAGGAGAAAGAATTTGAGTGGGCCTGGTTCTCCCCTTCTTTGCACCTTTGAGATTTAGGGATACTTGCACTTTGGAAACTTGACATTACATCAGAGATCCATGATAGGATCTCGCTATTTATCCCCACCCCCCAAATGCAGCCATAGAGCTCCTTCCCTGACTAGGTCCGCCTTTATGCAACGTTGCTTTGGCGCCTCGTTATCCAAAAGCCCGCATTTACACTCCTCCAGAGTAGTACATACTAAACAGAGCACAAATGTGGGCTTTTTGATAATGAGGCACTGCAACCTTCCCTGGACAATTGCTGCACACCCCCTGGACAATTTCGCCAGCACAGAGACAGCCATCCCCTCCCATCCTATTGCGGCTGCGCTGGGGTTGAGCAGATTCCTCAATTATCCCCCCATTTCTCTTTAACTGCACAATTTTGCAGATATAGGGGCGCAGAGACAAACCACCACCTCCCCACTATCCTGGTGAGCCCATGCCCCTTATTAGTATCTTTAAAATGTACACCTGTTTATTTTTTAAAAACTTTTTCAAGCTCCGCATGGAGGCGACCCAGTGGCCATTCGGCTCGCTGGCCTGCCCCATGTCCCTGTCCAGCTGATGCGACCAATCAGGGATTGGCATCGGCTGGGGCACTCCCCTGACGCAGGTCTGACTCAATGGGACAGACAGCAGATGCCGTCGTCGCCTGCTAGCAAGCCAGAAAAATCTTGGTAAGTCCACGACTTTTTAAATGCAGAGCTTTGGGGAGTTGCCCCTAGATGGCTTTGGGATGACGGCTGCGTCATCTGTCCAAAATGCTGTCACTGCGCATTTCCTGCTGGGCAAACAAGCCGTCTAGAGGTAGCATGAGATTAAGAATGCAAAGTGGGGTCAACACCTTTCCCATTGTGGTGCCGTCTGATCAAAATCCCTACCCCAGAACTGCTATAAAAGGAAATCATGGAGGGCATCCATTTTGTCCCCTGTATTTGCCTCTCTATGGCTAATAGCAGGAACAAAGCAATTTGGATTAGGGAGTTAAGGCATGGGGAGAAGTATTGGATCTCCTTTCCCCCATTGTTTCAGTCCAAACCCTGCCTTCGAAGAAGAAAATTACATTGGAAGATCCAATTATGGATCTCCTACATAATGGATCTCCCACGTCTTGCCCTTACAGATGCATGAAAAATCTTCCTTTTACCATTAATAGTTGTTTGGCATGTACAAAATGTGACAAGCACTAGGCACTTTTATTCTTCTGTGGTGTTTTGTGCTGCAAATAACGTACATTATTTCCTGTGGTACATTGAGAACAATTCTAATAACAATTGGAACTTCCAGAAATAATTTTGTAATCAGCCCTTATTGTTATCAGGCAGCTGTAATATGCACATTTCTCTCTCTCTCTCTCTCTCTCTCTCTCTCTCTCTCTCTCTCTCTCTCTCTCATATATATATACAGACACACATGGGTAAAAAGGGACATTGCTGCACAATGTAAAACACCCAGCACAAATCTGTCCTTTTGTTTTATATATGGCCAAACCTCTCTATCTCCCATTCTCTTGGGCCCCCTTTACAAGAATTCAGCTTGACGCCCAGTTGCCCCATTATGCGCATCTTCTCACTTTTACATATCGCTTTTACGCCTAATTCCTATAAACAACAGGTGGTGAAGCTCATTACCGGCAGTATGAAACGCGCTTTAAAGTGGTTGAAATGCAGAGAATCGCTTGTTTACATGGTCATAAGGTGCTTTAACTCCCGCGGAAAATTAAAACTCGCTATTTAAAGCGTATTCAATAATGTGCATAATCAGACAGAAAAAGCACCTTGACCCCCGATTTGCGCTCCGCTCTTGTAGAGGTAAAAATGTTTAATGCGGCTTGAAAGAGCTTTAAATCACTCTTGTAGAGGCACCCTGGGTGTGGCTTTCATCTCTTACAAATAGTCAAAATCTGTAAAGCTGAGAGGATCACAACATGTAGCTAATGTCAATAATTGTTTAGCTTTTCATTGCTAACTCTAAAAGCAGAAAGCAGTTAGGTGGTGTTGGTGTTTTCGTTGTTATTTTAAAGGTTGATTCTCTTATTGTTTGCTCTGCTTTCCATGTGCAAATGCTCTATAACACGTTGAAGATCAGCCACTCTATAGGGGAAAGAAGCTAGGCATATGTTCATGGGAGAACTGAATTGCAGGCTCCTGTCCTTTACTATCATGTGAGAATCTAAGACCTTTTGTTACTTTCTTTGACGGGGTGGGGGGTGGGGGGTGGGTAGGGTTGTCATATTCTGGATCCACAAAACCAGGATTTTTAAAAAAACTGAGCAATATGTAAAGGTCTACGGAAAGGGAAAAAAGCTATCTAAGCTTTAGTTATCTAACACCGCAATCCTATGCGTGTCTACTCAAAAATAAATCCTATTGAGTTAAATAGGACTTATTCCCACGTAAATATGTATATGATTGCAGCCTAAAGTACTTAAGCAACTGCAAATAAATAATAGGCAAAGAACAATTTAAGCAATCAAACAGAAAAATGACACTAAATTACATTTATCTACTAGTTCTCAAAAGCTAGAGGAGAATGCTTCATGCTTCACAGAAACCTGGCTGGGAGATGATAGTGGGCCGACATGGGCTCAGGCTTTCCCAGCTAGGTACTGTGTTAGTGAGCAGATGAGGGAAAGTGGGCGGGGGGGGGCGGAGTAGCTGTGGTCTACAAAGACAATCTTAACCTGACCAGACTTCCTGTCCGGCAATTGAAGCACATCGAGTGTGTGTACCTGAGTCTGAAGGCCAGGGATAGACTAGGGATTCTGTTAGTGTACCAGCCACCCTGCTGCCTATCAGACTCCCTGGCCGAGCTCACGGAACTGGTCTCGGAGTTGGTGTTGGATTCGCCCAGGCTTTTGGTCCTGGGCGATTTCAACATCCCATTTGAGGCTGGTTTGTCAGGTGCAGCTCGGGAGTTCATGGCATCCATGACAACCATGGGCCTATCCCAATTGGTCTCTGGACCTACACATTCAGCAGGTCACACCCTCGATGCTGTCTTCAGCTCCGAACAGACAGATCTGTGGGCGGAGGTAACAAATACCTCTGCATTGTCATGGACAGACCACTTTCTGTTCAGGGTTAGTATCACAGCTACCACCCGCCCCTGCAGGGGTGGCGGACCTATTAAGATGGTCCGCCCTCGAAGGCTGATGGATCCCTTTGGATTCCAGAAGGCCTTGGAGGGATCTATGGCTGGTATCGTCGACGATCCTGTAGAAACCCTGGTCAATAGATGGAATCAAGACCTAACTAGGGCTATCGACACGATCGCCCCCAAACGTCCTCTCCGACCCGCTTCTAATCGGGCACCCTGGTATACAGAAGATCTCAGGGAGTTGAAGCAGAAAGGACGATGACTGTAGCGCTGATGGCGGAAAACTCGACTTATATCCGATAAGACACGACATAGAGAACATCTTCGTTCCTATGGGGTGGCAATACGTGCAGCGAAGAAAGCTTACTTCTCTGCACGCATTGCGTCTGCGAATTCGCGTCCAGCAGAACTGTTCAGGGTGGTGAGGGGTCTAACTCGGGCACCCTCCCCCCTGAACCCGATGTTAGAGCCTTCGGTAGTTCGCTGTGATGCCTTTAACAATCATTTCACAGATAAAACCTCTCGGATAAGAGCCGACTTAGATGCTGTCATTATAGCAGAGGCTGACAATGGAGTGTCCAGCAACTCCGCGAGTAGAATTACACTGGATCAGTTTCAGTTGGTGAGTACCGAGGACGTGGACAAGCTGCTTGGTCGAGTGAGGAGGACGACTTGCCCTCTCGATCCCTGTCCTTCTTGGCTGGTCGCCCAGGGAGGAGATGCAGTTAGATCACAATTACAATATATTATTAATGCATCTCTCAGGGAGGGGAGTTTTCCATCATGTTTAAAAGTAGCGGTAGTACGGCCGCTTCTAAAAAAGCCCTCCCTGGATCCCCTGGACTTTAATAACTATGGGCCAGTATCAAATCTTCCATTTTTGGGCAAGGTGATTGAGAGGGCGGTTGCCTTCCAACTGCAAGCAGTTTTGGATGATACAGATTTTCTAGACCCATTTCAAACTGGCTTCAGAGCAGGATATGGAGCTGAGTCTGCTATGGTCGCCTTAGTGGATGATCTACGCTTAAGTATTGACAGGGGGAGTGTGTCCCTGTTGGTACTCCTGGACCTCTCAGCGGCTTTCGATACCATCGACCATGGTATCCTTCTGGAACGCCTGAGGGAATTGGGACTCGGGGGCACTGTGCTTCAGTGGTTCCGGTCCTACCTCTTGGGCAGGTTCCAGATGGTGATGCTTGTGGACAGTTGCTCTTCAAAGAAGGAGCAGCTATGTGGTGTACCACAAGGTGCCATCCTATCCCCAATGCTGTTTAATATATACATGAAACCGCTGGGAGAGATCATCCAGAGGCATGGGGCAGGGTGCTATCAGTATGCTGATGACACCCAAATATATTTCTCTATGCCTTCGACAACAGCATCAGCTAAGGATAGTGTGTCTCCTCTGAATGAATGCTTGGAGGCAGTAATGGGCTGGATGAGGAAAAACAAACTGAAGTTGAATCCAGACAAGACGGAGGTGCTTACTGTCAAGGGCCACAACCTGGGTTTGGAGGTGTGTCAACCAGTTCTGGATGGGGTTACACTCCCCCTGAAAGACTGTGTTCGCAGCTTGGGGGTGCTCCTGGATCCGTCACTCCAAATGACAGCTCAGATAGATGCGACTGCCAGGAGTGCCTACTATCAGCTTCGGCTGATACGCCAGCTGCGCCCCTTCCTAGAGTTGGAAGACCTAAAATCAGTAGTGGACGCGCTGGTAACTTCGAGGCTCGACTTCTGCAATGCGCTGTACATAGGGCTACCTCTGTGCCTAATCTGGAAACTTCAACTAGTTCAAAATATGGCAGCCAGGTTGGTCACCGGTACATCTAGGGGTGACCACATTACACCAGTTTTAAAATCTCTTCACTGGCTGCCAATCAGTTTCCAGGTGAAGTACAAAGTGTTGGTTATTACCTTTAAAGCCCTACATGGTTTGGGTCCAGGTTACCTACAGGATCGCCTTCTCCCATACAATCCGCCCCGCACGCTCAGGTCCTCTGGGAAGAATTTATTACAGTCAACAAGAACTAGGCTGACAACCGTTACCCAGAGGACCTTCTCTTCTGCCACTCCCAGATTGTGGAATGACCTGCCGGGAGAGACTCGCCAACTTACTAGTCTTCAGGAATTTAAAAGATCTATAAAGACTGATCTCTTCCGGCAGGCCTACCTAGATGAATTTTAAAGTGTTTTATTGGTGTTTTATTGGTGTTTTAATGATGTACTGGTTTTATCTGCTTTTAATCAGTTTTTGTATTTTGTGTTTGGTGTAGTTCCCCGCCTCGATCCATTGGGAGAGGCGGGTGATAAATAAATATATTATATTATTATTATTATTATTATTATTATTATTATTATTATTTCAATACGGAGACTTACCCCCATCCCAATCACCCAAGTAGTTACCATCGGATATTAATATTAAAAGATATCATTTAACCCCAAAGTAGCCATCTACTTCATGTTCAAGTGGTGGCTCTAGCAGAATATGTACTGTTTGGTGCCATTAGATGAAGAGATCATAATGAATTGTAAATAATAATTACAATAATAATGTTGATTTTTTTAGACATATTTAAAAGGTAACACCTCCCCCCCCCCACACACACATACTGACCCCAAATTAAACTTAAGGCATGATCCATCCAAAGTTAAGCACTTTTAAGGCTGCCTTCCTGGGAGTAAGACTCATTGAACACAGTGGGGCTTATGTTTGAGCAGACATGCATAGGGTTCTGTGATCTCATTGGTTTCAATGGAATAATGTTAAACGCCTGCTTTTCCTTGCACATTTATCTGGAAGCAAGCCCCACTGCAGACAATGAGACCTACTGCATATCTACTCAGAAGTAAGTTCCAGTGAGTTCTGTAGAAATTACTTCTAATTAAACATGCATAAGTTTAGGTAGCTAAAAATGTTTAACAGTAGCTGGATTGTGCCATTATGTGTATGTTTTTTGTTTTTCTTTTTAAAATCCAGATTAAAAGCTCCTTTACTGTATTTTATTCAGTTAAAATGAAAGTCTGCTTTTGTGCTTTGTTGCAAAGTAAAGTTTTTGTTGTTTTCTGTCTTTTCAAATTGAGAAATATTTTTCTACACACATAACACAAGTGCATACAAGGAAAGCTACTTCACGTATTTGCAAAGCACAATTTTAAATTAAAACATCAACAACTGTAAAACCAGACATCTTAAATTCACTGCAATTTACTTCCAAGTAACAGATTTGAGGCTTGCAACTCAAATCCAAGGAGGTGGATTTTTGAAGGCCGTTTTTTTTCCGGAGGGACTTTACTTTTCTTTCTCCCCTCCCTCTTTTCCTCTCCTTCCCCCCCTCATCCCCCCACTCCCTCCCTCACACGCTCTACAAAACTCTCTTCCTTCCCCCATAAACAGCCCAGGGGCTCTGCCCTGTGCTTACCCCAAAGCTCTGGCTGCAACCAGCCAACTTACCAAACTCCTTTGCAGTGCATGGGATCGATGGTGAGTCACGGTGAGTGACTCATCAGAGCCTGCGGAAGAGCTGCGGCATTCTGGAAAAGTGGCAGATTGATCCGTCTTTTTCTCTGCTGCTGCTGCTCTGCTAAGCAAGCTCAAAGCACCATTTTGAAGGTTGGAATTTCTCTGGCCGGCTGGACCATGGAATCTGGGATTGTTGATCAACCGGCCAGGACATTTTGGAATTGCTTGGAATCCAGGACAATCCCAGTTTTCTGGGACATATGGCAACCCTAGGGGTGGAGGGGAGGCAGAATTTTAAGGAACTGATTTCTATGATGCAATTTATAAAAGTGACAGCATTTTGTAGACAGCACTGATCATCAAACTCCAAAGATACGACTTCTGATACATGCATGCAGATTAGGTCACAATGCAATAACCACTTCAGTTCTGACATGCTGCTGTAGATGGTGTGCCTGAGTGTGTACCGTGTTGTGCATTAATAAATCATATGAACCTGGTCACTCCTTGCCTGTGGCTGTAGAGTCCATAAAGAATACCTGCTGTAGGTGTCACGTGTCAGAATGCATTGGGATTCAAATGTCCGAAGGAACTACAGTGGATTTTCCTCACATAAGTGGACCAGCTACAACCATCCCTCCAAGTGAAAAGTTCCAAAGTTTGCTTTTAAGAATCAAGGGTGCCTCAGAGTGCTATTCTTAAGGGGAAACAACCACATTCAGGTCTGGTTTGACACAGAAAAAGCATCTATGTGTGATAAGACCTTGAGAAGAGTCATAGTTTTGTTGCAGAACACATGTTTCGTATGTAGAAGAAGGTCCCAGCTTCATTCCATCAGCACCTCCAGATGTTTGGATTACAGCTTCCATTAGCTTCAGCAATGGTCAGGGATTATGGGAGTTGTAGTTTGAAACATCTGAAGTAACCAAGTTACCTACTGCTACCCTAGACCATGGAGAGTGACTACCATCCAGTAGAAACACTACTAAGTTGAATGGGCCAACAGTCTGACTTTATATAAGGCAGTTTCCAATGTTCTTTTAGTTGTGAAAATAAAAATACCCAATAGTGTGTAAATTACTATTCCATCCAAGGTGTAAGGTTTGTTATGTTGGGTAAAAGGAGAATAGGCAATAATTGAATATGCTTCTCAAACACAACATACTGGCTCAATTTGGACTCCACGATAGTCAATGGTGAGTTGACTAACCCTAACCCTAGGGGGTACTCCCCACACAACATGGTAATAAATAATCAACTGTGGTGTGGATGAGGATCAGAGCTGAGTTGACTATGGCAGCAATCGGATGACACAATAGTCAAAACAACTGACGATTGTTTCCCCCATACCAGTTGTTTATTGTGTCGTCCGAATTGAGCCACTGTGTTGCCCATAAAGTACCCTATAATATCCAAAGGCTTTCCACCTTGCTGTGATCTGAAATAACCCCTGAATTAACCATTTAGGCTGCAATCCCATACCCACTTTCCTGGGAGAAAGCTCCATTGAACTTAGTGGGAATTATTTCTGAGTAGACATGTATAGGATTGCATTATCTGGGTCCATCTAAGCAAATAGTGTGGTAGTTTGTTTCCGTCATATATTAAATGGGTTGTTATGCTATTCCATTAATTAATGTGTATAACCATTACAGCATTCCCTAAAAAGAAGGTTATCAGTTATTTAACAAGTTTAGTTTTCTCTTGACTTAACTATGATTCTTCTCTTTTTTGAAAATCAACTAGTACAGTTTTTAAAATCATAACCTACAAAGAGTCTTGTGGAACCTTAAAGACTAATGTTTTCTTTTCTTTTTATGGCATAAGCTTTCATGGATGATAGTCCACTTCATAAGGTACATGAAAACCTATGCCATTATAATATGTGTGTTAGGCTTTAGGGTGCCATGAGACACTGGCTCAGTTCGGACGACACATTAGGCAACGGAGGAGGGGGGGAACAATTGTCAGTTGTGTTGCTTATTGTGTCGTCTGGAGGGCAGCACACAACACACACACAACTGACAGTATGTTAATCAGGCACTTTAAACAATGTAGCGAAACCACGGGCTTGCACGTTGTTTAGCCCGAAGCCCCATTGTTTAAAGTGTCGTCCGAATTCAGCCCCCCCTCTCTCCGTGGACTATTCCATTTCAGAATAGAATTCTGCTGCCTAGAGCAGCCAAAAAACCTATGCAGCTGGCAGAACTCACGGTGCATGCTGGGACACGACTGGGGGACACACGGAGGAGAAGCTGCAACCAAAATGGCCACCGCAAGTTCCTTGCAGTCGGGGCATTTGCTGGTTCCAAGCAGCGCCGGCTGCAGTGTGTCGTCTGTGGAGCTCCTCCTGCCTAACACACGGTCAGTACGTTATTTACCCCTCCGTTGCTTAATATGTCGTCCGAACTGAGCCACTGACTCAATTCGGACAACACAATAAACAACTGGTGTGGGGGAAACAATCGTCAGTTGTTTTGACTATTGTGTCATCCGAATGCTACCATAGTCAACTCATCCACACCACAGTTGATCCTCATCCACATCACAGTTGATTATTTATTACCATGTTGTGTGGGGAGTGCCCCCTAAGGTTAGCGTGAGGGTTATGGTTAGTCAACCCACCGTTGACTATTGTCCGAATTGAGCCACTCTGTGTTTTTTGCTGCAACAGCCTAGCACAGCTACTCCTCTCCTCTGGATCCCCCCCCCCCAAAATCAGGATATTCACTTAGGCAGTCTACCCCAGAGCCACAATAGAGGCTATAAGACAATTGTCCTAATATACTTCATCATCATTTAAATTATGCAGCCATTTCACTATAGATTCTCATTAGGGGTTAATTGAATTTCGTATAGGATTACACAGCTTCATAGAAATCAGGTCCATCAAAAGCTAATAGCCATGATAGCTAAATAAAACCTTCAGATATAGAGGCAGTATACCTGTGTCTATCCAATATTGTGGGGGAAAGTATATTCTATTTGTGAGATTCCTGAAGCATCTTTCAGATTTAATGCTAAAAAGAGACTGCTGGACTGAACTCTCACTCAGGTTCAGCAAGGCAATTTTTTTTAATGTACTGGTCACATTGACTGCTGCAGCCCTTATAAATGATGCAAGCAAGAAGACTGAAATATGCAGCAAAGGAACTAACACTGTGTATCTCTAACATTTATAACTATGGGCCAAAACAGACACTACTTTAGTGTGTATCTAGCAGCTACGTCTGTTTTGTTCATTTTTATTCTAGCATAGGAGCAGGTGGTCTGAGCCAGATCTTAAAAGACCCTCGACTCTCCCACACTTGGGTCTCAATCCAGATTGGGGTTCTTAGGCTTACTATATAATAAAAATGAAGGAACAATGTAGCTGTTTGACGTATTAAAAGTAATGTCTGTTTTGGCACAAAAAAACTGATATTGCACTAGGATTCTATTCCATTCCTTAGATCTACACTAGTGCTTTAATCAGTACAGACATGCACTGATAACTGTTGGGCAGTATACAGCTTTTCTAGCATTATTTTCCACTCCTTATTCTGTATTATCTCAAACACTGCAACAGATCTCACTGTGTGTACACTATGAGTTATAAACGTTCAAGAGGGATATAGTGTAACTATGGCGAAATCGTATCCATATGACACAAGGCATAGATCTGGCCCTGTGTTCCAAGAGCTACCAAAGGCACTTGTGAAACACATTTGTTTCCTACTTTTGAATCCCAATTATCACAATTTTTGCAAAAAGTGGGAGCAAGTGAAAATAACCCTTGGATATGAATTGCATTTCCTGCTTCCTCTTTCTTTCTTTTTTAGGATACAATTCTATCAGGATAATCGCAAGCATCCAACCTCGGAGGCTAATGACTATCCACTGCAGGGCGGATTGACCACAGAGTGAATCTTCTCCCCTGTACTCCATCTGCCCTGCAGTTTTCGCTAGATGCTCAATTTCAAGCATCTAGCTGGGGAGCTTTGGAGTAAGGGGAGGAGACCGCATGGGGCATAGGAAGCTGTGTAAAAGGGCTTCCGTGGTCTCCTCCCATCCCCTGCATGCCCTCTTTTTGTCCTCTCCACACTTCGCTGAGTACAGAGAAGGAGCTGGGGCAGAGAGAACTATGCAGGCCCTGAGGCGGCGGGGGAGGAGGCAGGGTGAGTGGTTTCTGGGAACCAAGGTTGGAGAGCTGGCTCTGACCTCAGCTCCCAGAAACTGATGGCCATAGGATTGCTCCCTTAATTGTTATTTGTTGAGAACATAGTTATTTATTTGTTTATTTTACTTAATAGATTGCAATAACATTCAATACTGTAGTTCTGAGTGGTTTACAATAAATATTTATAAAAAATTAAAACAACAGAGTGCAATACATAAAATCACATTATAATACCCATAAAAATATATCATCACAAGCTACAAGATCAGTTACTAAAGCAGGGGAAACAAAGAATTAGATTGTGTATGATTTCTCCTCATGGTGGCACAAACATTAGCATACAATAAAGCAGAAAATCATTTCTGAAACATCTGTTTGTTGCAGATGTAAATTAACAGGAAATAATGCAAATGAGTTTAAACAAACAAACAAAAACCTTAAACAACATCTTTGAAAGCAAGCAAGGATTTTGCATGGGAAAGAAACATTAGAACTACTGTCTTTTCGGAAAACCGCATTCAGAAATATGATCTGCCAAGATTGCAATTATTGTTTTGCAAACAAACCAAGAAAAATACTTTTCTTTCATTTTTCCCCCTCTTACCCAGCTTGTCTCAAATTCTCCCTTAGGAAGATATGTGTAGAAAATGAAGCTTGCACACAGGAGATGGGGCTGTTCCCAGGAATGAGAAGAGAAGGCCACAGCAGGGGCAAAGAAAATAGGGAGGCAAGAGGCAGGGAGAGAATGGGTAGAAAAGAGAGGTATATATGAAAAAGAGATGAGGAGTATTAAGTAGTTTCAAATAACCAATCAAAACTTCAGCTGTAGGTCTCTAGTCTTAAAAGGGGCTGGAGACCATATTTATGGATAAGTACTATTTTATAATATGAATAAGTACAATGAGGTACTATTTCCTTCTTTCAGAGGAAAGAGAACTTCATAGGCTCTAGGGGCTGATTTCTGCCCCCATGGGGGCACCAAGATACTGGCCTGTCTCTAGATATTTTGGCACCCTTGGCATGATGATATTTTGGTGCCCTGGTGGACCTTTGCTACCCTTCTCTCCCCCCCTCTACTGCTACCCCCCATCTTCACTCTGACAGACTCATCTTCTTTCCTTAAAGTGAGGCATTCTGGAGGAGGTTGCCCTGGAGATTGCCTGTGCCACAGCTGCACAGGTGATATTCATAAACACCTCGCCCAGTATCCTTTGCTTTTTAAGGAAGGACTCCTCGAAGACGACCTTTGGGCCTGGACAGCTCTCCAAAGACCCTGCCTGCCTAATCGATCTTTCACTATGGGAGAGTCCTCAGAGCCTGAGATTGAGCAGACATGTAGGCTCTTTGGGCAGTATGGATGGCTGGACAGCTGGTATGGAGGGGGAGCCAGAGTGATGCTGCCACCTTCCTGGGGTCATTTTGATACCCCCAGAATTTGCCACCTAAGGCAACCACCCTGTTTCCCCCTCCCCCAGAAATATGTATTTATTTTATGGATTTTTTTCATTTCTATACTGCCCAATAGTCCTGCCAAGTTGGGGAAGGCTGATTTGGGGGAAGGAAGGCTAACTGCTGGAGTTGCTTTCCATGTCAAGTTGGCAAGCCCTCATGTTATGATATTAATAGAATTATTATGGAAATAAGTAATCATGTTGGTCTATCCACATGATCACATCCATTCAAATGTTACTGAAGTAGCATGGAAAGTAGGTGAGTTTCACCGGTTCCCACACCCTTTGTGCAATGTATGACTCAGCTATTAGTTCCACACATAGTAACTATGGGTTCTAAGATGTGTAAACAAAGCTAGTTCTCAGTATAAACATATATATGGTTAAACAGTACCATGGCTGATCTAGTTCATGGTGACAGCAAAATTATTCTCAATTTCTATGCTTCATCACCAAAGTCATTGGACTATCTTTAGCAATAAAGAGACATAGGGGTGTCTATACAATGCTGCTTTGCAGCAGATTCCCTCAACCCCCCACAGCATTGCTGCTATGGGGCAGGAAAGATAAATTTGGATGGCAGGAGGTAACACGGGCTATCCAGCCAAATAACAGCTGTTCTGGTGGCCATTTGGCTCGTTGAGCCCATCCCCTGCCCCCTGCCCTGTCTTCCTACGCTTATCCTGTACTTGCATCTGCGCACAGCATACCCACTGTCTGGACCCAGACCAAAACCACTACTGACAGACTGGGAAACAATGTGGCGACCTCAGAGCAGCAACAACAACAACAACCGTGGTAAAACTGCATCACGGAAAAGCACAGTTTCAGGGGTAGAAGCCCAATGTGGCTGCAAGTTGGCAGCTGTGTCATATAAACAACGCAGCACCACTGTGCTGCCATGACAGGGAAAACAGACCATATAGACACCCCCATGCACACGTGACTGAAGATATGGAGTGAAGACGGTGCAATCCAGCAAACAATCCACTCAGCATAGGTCTGATTTTTGCATTACAGAAAGTTGCTGCTCTCCGTAGTTCCATTCCTGCTGCCCGAGGAATGAAAGATTGTACACATCACAGGGAAGGGGAGGGGACATTAAGGAGACAAACAGCTGCAATACCATGACCCCAAACCCAGTCTCCAATGCTGATATACTGTGCCTAATGCCATTAAATAGCTTTTGATTTAATTGTGACTATCTTTGTTTTGGATTTTGCTTATTCAGTATACACACAAAATCCTTAAACTAGTGTACTGAAATGGAATCAGATCAGTCCCATTAACTTAGCCAAAGGTACATCATGTTAGATTGCATATGGACTACTCAGTGAATTCATTTGGATGCAAATATATTAGCTGGTTGAAATTGCAAATTCCCTGCAGTTTCTAACATGGTTATACACACACAAACATACACACAAACACACAAATATCCATAATGGTAACACCAATTCACAGGGCCCATAACAACCTTTTTTTTTTTTGCTCCTTTCATATAAGTTTCTTCCTTCCTTCCTGCATGACCTATCAATGATTAAAATTCCATGGCATTTCTATCCATTACTTTTTAATAGCCCTTTAAACACATAGTAAGTGTTCTCAAGTTGGTGCATAAATTGCATTAAGGGAGTCTTTCATTGAAGAGGAGGATTCTTTTAAAACTGCTTAAGGTACACGTATGAAATACGAAACTCAAAAATTTTAATGATGGGAAACCCTTATCAGCTGTAATTATGGTAATGTATGGACTTTGCTCTCTAAGACTAGAGATGACACATTTATCATGTGCAGAATTGCTAATTCCTGAAAGACAGAAAATATTCACAGGATTGTCGCTAAAGGGAACGGAAGAAAGGAAATAGGAAGATCAAGAGTCAAAGTGGAACTACTAATAACGATAGAGAACCTCACAGGAAATGGCTACTTAAATGAGAAAGATGTTCATTAACTTTCAAGTTGGGGAATAGTAACCAGTGCAGTTCCCCAAACACCACTCTTAAGCCTCTCTTTGCTAGTGACAGCATTTTAATTAAATCTGCCAATGATGCCAAGTGAAGAAGACTAATCCATAACTAACTCATGAATCTACCATAGTCCCCAGCTTTCCAAGATACAGTGGTGTCCAGGATTCACAACCTTGACGTGAATGAAAACCTCCTTCCCATCCCTGCTTCCTCCAGGCACTAGAAGCTTTGAAGGAAGGCTGATGCTGCCCAGATGCCCATTAAAGGCAGACTTCACACTATTTGTGCAAAAGTCCAAACTGAAATAAAATAAATCAATGGCTCCCAGAATTTGCACTACTCTAAGATTTGGAGAATTCACCACAATTCTACTAAAAATCATTTCAACAAACCAATACAGACTAAGAAACCATTCATGAGTATGACCAATGGTAAATACTAGTGTTAGGGCTGGCTATGAACTTCACCACGCTTGGCTTCAGAGAATGTGTTTGTGTGTGTGTGTGTAAAGCCCATCTTAAAGGAGAAATGTGCTCTTCAAGTCCCCAAATTAGTCTTTCCCAACTTGTTGACCTTTAGATGTTTTGGACTATAACTCCCATCAACCCCAACCATTATGACTAATGGTGAGGATTAATGGGAGTTCATGTCCAAAACCTCTGGAGGACACCTGGTTGGAAAAGGCTGCCTTACGTTTTTCTCTGGCTCAGATTAAAATACGAGTCACAGAAGTGTGCCAGTTCCCTCTATCCCTCCCTGACTACCCTTGAAGTCACTGCTGCTAGCTTCCAAAACACACTCCTCCTTCCTTTTCCTTCCCTAGCATGCACCACTTGGAGCAGATGCAGAAGGAAAGGAGCAAAGGAAGTTCCCCCCTTCCTTCTTATTCCATTACTCTTGCATGCTGATTAGCCATGGTCCACAGAGGACCACTGTGGATGGAATTCTCCCAAGGGCTGTTGCACTTGCCCACAGCAATGTAGTCCTCTTGAACATGCTAAAGTGAACTACTAAATGGGTCAAATTACATTTAGTCAAAAGATAATTCAATACACCTATTCTGCAATTTCAGAGTCCAGTATTGACATTGCCAACATACAATCCCCTTGTGTCAACACCAGAACGCTCAAGAATTATCTGGGCTTCATCTAATTCCAAGGAGTAGCAAAAAGTTGTCTCTTATACTGTGTTGGTGTTGATATGCACTTGTCAGTTAAATTTTTAGTAAGCTATTACCTGTTTTTAAAACAGATGCCAAGAAGCACTAGCTTCATAACGCAAGCTATCCTTTGCCTAAGTTTAGCATATGGTGCTGAGGAAACATATGGTGTCTTTTGACGACCTAATATATTTATACCATGAGAGTGGCAATTCATTGGCAAGATAACATTTTCAAAAAAGATCTGTTTATCTTCCTCTTTTTTTAGTTCAAACAACAGAACTTTTTCTTCAGTCTTTTGAACTATTGGCTCGTATACTACTATTTAATTATATATTTAAGGGCTGACCATTTTGATCTCTGGCCAGACTAAACCACATTTGTGTATGTGTATGTATATATATATATATGAACATATGTGTGTGGGTTTGTATGTATGGAAATGTTTCCATATGAGCTACAAACTTGAAATTCAGGATGCTGATATGTCTTCCTGTACAATGTGTGTGTGTATTCCAAAAACCTGATTTTTGCAGTTTAACTATTTTTAAACAACTTAAAACAAATCCTATGCTGATGCTTACAACTCCCGGCATGCCTACAACTTCAAGCAATTGTTGAGGAAGTGCCTCTCAGAGGATGGAGCCACCTGTGGACTGTCAAAAGCATACTGGGAGGTATAGGCATTTCAGAGATTGGGAGATCTTGGGAGATCTCTGAAACAGCTACACATCCCAGTATGCCTTGCCTGGAGCTGCCTGCATCCACTGAGAGCCACTTTCATCGGTGATGCTACGAGCAGAAGGAAGCAGATTAATGTTACTCAGGGACCCGAGCAATGCTGGAAATATGTGCTAATCATCTATATAACCATCCTGTTATCAAATTTGATGAAAGGTGGGCTATGTTACTTATAACATAAATAAATAAATAAATAAATAAATAAATAAATACATTTCCAGAGTTGATTCCACTCAACTCAGATTAGGAAGGGTCATGGGGACATGGAATGTGGCAGCCTGTCCTCATCGCAAACAATTTATCACAAGTGGTCCTATCAGCAGGAATAAATAAATATATAAAGCTGTTTTAAGAGTCATACCATTGGTCCATGAAATCCAGTGCTGTGTACTCTCGCTTACGGTAGGTGAATTTACAATAAGAAAAATTGTAATTTGCTCATCAAGTTACCAATTCCTCCATTAAATCTCAGATGAAATGTCTCCATTATTCCAAAATTTCACTTTGGATATTTGAAATTGTTGCACATCAATGTCAACAAAGTGCATTTTGGAAACTGTAATGTGGCATCATGCTATGCATCATGACATCATGCATCACTGCATTATGTTCCCCACTCTCATTGGCTATTTTATGTGCCTAATTATTTCCTTTACAGTTGGTATGGTGTCACTGAAGCAGCTCTGGATGGCTACAGTGTGAGCAGGTGCAGTGTGACCAATGGGTGTAGGAGCTGCAGAAGAAGCACTTCCATCTGCCAAAGCCCACATCTCCTCCTTGCTTGCCAGCCAAAACAGGCTTCCTTCTTAATATTTATTTATTTATTTATTTATTTATTTAATACCCCCTATTCCACAAGGAAATGGTGTTCAAGGCAGAAAATCCAAAATTTAAGATAAAACATAATTAAAAGCCATCATAAAACAAATACATTACAGCCATCATCATCATTATCATCATCACCACAGATTAATGAATAAGCAAATTGATATTATGGGAAAAGCATGCAAAAGTGGCATGGATTGGAAACAGAGTAATTTCCCCAGCCCTAAGTGTGCATGCAAAAATGTGGGATGTAACAGCCTTAAAACCACCCACTTCTAACATCAGACTACAGTCTGATGGATTTTTCAGCCTATGATCAGACCATCAATGAAACTGGAGCTAGCTGTAGCAAGTGCTGGCAGACCTTCTGAGCTTTTAATGTCTTACACTGGAAGACTTAATGTTTATTCCTAGAACAGATTGCCTAACGTTTGTGAATATCACATGGCAGGCTGATCTTTTGAAGTTTCTATCACGTATCTCTCTCCATGCTAGTTTACTCCATTTTCTTTTGTACTCTATATACATTGAAGAGGCTGACTAGCCCTATTCAGGCATTCAGAAAGGCATTACAATCAATGCGTGAGGAGAAGGAGCGCTCCAGCCTGCCACTCTTCCTCATCACATTTGTCTCCCTCAGTTCATGGAGGACAGCGGCCTGAAGAGGAGAGCCTCCTGTATCCGTGGAGGCCCTCCATGCAAAAAACATGGATTTTTCAGCATTCTGACTCATGGAGAACCTTCAATGGATACTGGAGGCTCTTCTCTTTGGACTGTTGCCCTCCACAAGTTGAGAGTGACAAACACAATGAGGCAGGTGGGGGGTGTCTGGACTGCTCCTTCTCCTCACACATTGATTACAGCCCCTTTCTGAATACCTGAATAGGACTACTGTAACCCAAATCCCCAAACAAACAAACAAAAAAGGAATCCTACTACTAGCTATATCAGATTACACTCTCTGCACACACAAGCCCTTCCTCCTCCTCCCCCCGCCTCGCAACAATTACATGTTTCATACCTTGCACCATTGCTTCTGCATGTGGATTTATCTTTCTTGGACACATCCCACATCTCTTTTATTGCTTACATTTTAAAGTCTTAGGTTTCAGTTCAAAGCCTCCTGCCTAAAGCTGAATACACATTTCATAAATACATCCTTTCTACATCCGGCATTATGTAAGAAACCTTTAAAACACTGGGTCACTTCTCTCCAGAATTTGACTGCTTTATCTCGTTAAAATGTACATGCTCACTGTGTCTTCAACTTTACTGTAAGTATGATCTAAAAGCTGTGCAGAGGCCTCTTACAAGCCTGAGGAGCATCAGACATACATCTACTCTCTTCTATCTCAGGGAAAGTTTTGTGTGCCAAAGAAGAATTGCCATTACTGTTGAATAGAAGGCCAGATTTATTTATATTTTGAACTGCATTTTGGGAGTCCATCTCCCATGGATTTATTCTTGAGATTTTCAAGCCCATGTCTAAAGCAGAATGAACCTAGGTCAGCTCTAGGGGAGCACTGGCATTGCACAGTGACTTCAAAGTGATGCTATCGTTGTCATAAACCAGTCTTTGCTCCAGTATTCACTTGCAACCATGCTAGAGAGGGATGAATCTGTCAGATCCACCATTCCCTACATTTTAAAAAAATTAAGTCTCAAGATCTTTCTCTCCCGATTATGAACTTGGTGGATTTGGGTCATTATCAAAAACAGATTGAAACAAACTTGTCACCCATCTGCTCCAGCCAAATTCAGTAGCCACAGCTATTCCTAGCATGGAGAGGATCATGATATAATTCCCTCTCATATAGCTATGAAAGATGAGGAGCCTGTCAAAAAAAAAAAAGGGGGGGGCTGACAACTGTAATTAAGTACTAACATGATTAAATACACAAACACTCAAAGCCCTGAAATGAAATTCTCAGCAATCACTATGTCCTGCCACTTTCTGGCACTTATCAGAAAGCATCAATAGGTGGCCAAGAGGGCTCTCTTTGTATTGCTGAAGAAGCTGAGTTATGCAGGTTCCCATTTTGCTCTGATGCACCATGTATAAGTCAAACTATGGGCCAAAACAGACATTACTTAAATAAATGTCTAGCAGCTATGACTTCTTTTCATTTTTACTGTAAGTGTATGGGTCCCAGTCTAAATCTTTAAAGCCTCCCTACCACTCAGTCTAAAAGCCTGATCCAGATCAGGGGCCCTGCACCAACTCTAGAGTGATAGTAAAAACAATGACTAGAAACACTTTTAATGACTGATTTGACCCTAAGATAGATTAAAGACAGTGGCTGAATTCGGACAACACGTTAGTCAATTGACTAACTTTTAAACAACTCGCAAGCGAGTTGTTTAACTCAGTTGTTTAAAACTGCAACTTAAACAACCGTGGGTTGGTTAACCGTTGTGTGGCTGAATTCAGACAACACGTTTGGTTAACCCACTGACGGTTGTTTAACTTAACAACCGTTGGTTAACGTGTCATCCGAATTGAGCCATAGGCCCCCTCCACAAGGATGCGCTTTTGCGCCCGTTTGTGGTATTATGCGCACTATCGCGGAGGCGCATTTACGCCTCATCCCTCTGCACGGGAGGCAGCGAGAGGCGTTGAAGCGCATTATCGCTTTTCTCCGACGCGCGTTTTAATTGTTCACATGCGGGGCTTCGGGAGGAGGAAACAGACATTTTAATTCGCTTTTTGCCTAAAGCCAACCCCTTTCCCAGCCCTCCCTTCCTGTACTCCACCCACAGGAATGTACCTGCCTGCCTACGTAATTTCGGGTTGCCTGGCAACGAGATGGGAGGGGGGGAGAGGGCAGAGCTGAGCGGGGGGAAAAAAAATGCCTTCAGGTTACGCGCACCTTCGCGCGCGTGCATATGCATACAAGCACGTGATCAGAGCCAACCCCTTTCCCAGCCCTCCCTTCCTGTACTCCACCCACAGGAATGTACCTGCCTGCCTACGTAATTTCGGGTTACCTGGCAACGAGATGGGAGGGGGGGAGGGGGGGAGAGGGCAGAGCTGAGCGGGGGGAAAAAAATGCCTTCAGGTTACGCGCACCTTCGCGCGCGAGCATATGCATACAAGCACGTGATCTGAGTTTCGTCGACCGTTGAGTTCATTTACCTAGGCGACACCAGAGAAGCAAGTTTGGTTCCCCTTTTCTCTTTCTGAAATGCCATTTTGAGCTGGACGGGAAGAGAAGGCGAGATGGCTCCTACCTCGATTTCTCGTTCCCTCATTTATGCGATTCAACTTCTGATCGCAAATATGCACGTTACATTGACTTGCCTAAGGAGAACGATTCAACGGAGAAGAAGAAGAAGACGAATCATCATGAGAAGGCTCCAAGAGAACAACTCTTATCTTTTAAGACTCCAACAAGATAGACTCCAAGAGAATTTATTATATGTTCCTTTGATGAAAAAACAGAGACCAAGAAGATGGTGGTGCTTCCCCAGGAGTCGTGACTGGTGGGAAAACGATGTTCTAGCCCTCTGGGGTGATGAGCAGTGGCTAGAGAACTTTAGGATGACCAGAGCAACCCTTTTCCAGATTGCAGACCATCTTCGGCCATTTCTAGAACGTCGCAATACGAACATGAGGGAAGCCATTCCAATGGTGAAGCGCGTGGCCATCTGTATATGGAGGCTAGCAAATCCTGGTGGTTACCGGGTGGTGGCTCAGCAATTTGGGATCGGTAGAACAACGGCAGCCATGATCGTTGTGGAGGTCTGCCTAGCCATGGAGCATGCGCTTCTGAGAAAAACAGTTTGCCTTGGCAATGTTCCAGAGGTGAGTCTTGTTTTTTATTATTTGGGATAGGAAAAGATGGGCTAGGCTGTTATATAGGTGGCCAAATGGAACTTGATCATTGTATCTCAAGCATGCCAGCCGATGAAGCAGTAATGATTTATTTTCCATTATTTATGTTTTCTCTCTCAGATCATGAGTGGATTTTCCAAACTGGGCTTCTTTCATTGTGTTGCAGCCACAGATGGATGTCACATTGAAATTGCCTGTCCTCCTAGGCAAGGCCCTGACTACATAAACCGGAAACGCTTTTTTTCCATGCTCCTTCAAGGCACAGTGGACCACCGTGGGCGATTCATGGATGTGGAAATAGGTTGGAGTGGGAGAAATCACGATGCCCATGTCTTCAGGAACTCTGCGTTCTTTGAGGCCATGGAAGCTGGTGTCTTCATCCCAGGGAACCCTACCATTACTGTTAATGACGTGCAGATTCCTCCACTGGTGGTGGCTGATTCCGCTTACCCCATTCGGAAGTGGCTGATGAAACCTTACGGCGGAGCCCTGGACCAGCAAAAGCAACATTTCAACCACTGTCTGTCACGGGCGAGGAATGTTGTTGAATGTGCCTTTGGAAGGTTAAAAGCACGGTGGAGATGCCTGTCGTCCAGGATAGAACTCGCTGAAGAAAACGTCATTTCTGTGATATCTGCCTGTGTCATTCTACACAACATTTGTGAAAGTCAAGGACATGATGTTGCATTGGATCTCCACGAAGCAAGGCAAATTGAACTGGCAACCCTGGGTGCCCCGCTGCCAATGGGGCATGAGGAAATTCAAGAAAAGGCTGCTGGGGAAAAGGTCAGAGATGCCTTAAGAGGCATGCTTTGGTCTCTGCGTGGGCAGAACCCCTAGGGAGGTGAGTGTTCAGTGCCAAACCCCTGTGCCAAACTTGTGTAAGCCATGTTTTCCCTAACTTTACTCTATTTACTCTATTTCAGCAAGTCACAGGAAGGAAGCATGTGTCAAGACCTGCTAGAAGCATAAACCAATAAGGAAAGTGCATAAACAAATAAGGAAAGTTTCCGCATAAAGGCTTCATGGCCTGAGAATGAATGAATGAATGAATGTGTAGAGGGTGGGATATTGTTATTACATCCTATGCTAAAACAATCCATCTCTAAATTTCCCTTAGAACATAGCATAGAGAGAACTGCAGGGGATCAAAGACGGTGTCGTGTGGAACCTCTGTGATGTGACCAGACCAGAAGGCAACCGCTTCCTTTTTCTGGATCATTCATTCCATTCTTCAAGCAAAAGCCAAGTCCCGCTCCAGGCAGCACTGACTGTGTTTATTCTTTTTTCATCAAGAAGAAGCTGCATTAGGAAATGAGACTACTTATAGACAATCCCTTTAGAATATGTGAATTTTATTTTCTATGTTGATTTCGCTTTTACATTGCTGTTTTGAGATGTTCAGTGACTTCAAAGTAACGTATGTTTCTTTCAATGTGTAATGCAATGCTGTTGCAAATGCTGTTAATTTTATTTTCTTTGCTGATTTTTCTTTTACATTGCTGTTAGTAATTAGATATTGTTATGAGATGTATGTTCATAATAATGTGACTTTCAACTATGTTTCTTTCAATGTCAAATTAAATGCTGTTGTAAATGCTGTTAATTTTATTTTCTATGCTGAAATTGTTGTTGCCATATTGCCATATTGTTGTTGCCATATTAAAAAGTGCTTATTTTAAAAATGCTTATCCTAAATAAAATATGTTCCTACAACTTTCAAACAATGTTGATAGTAGTATTCCTAGACAATAAGACTTCAGGTAACCCAACACACATATGCAGTACAGTGAACATTGCAGAAGGGCAAGTAACAGGACCACAGCCCATCCATGCCTACCTCACAGGGTTGTTTTTTTGAGAATAACATAGTACAATATAGTCACTAACATTCTCAGGTTTTCAGTTCAGGACACCCAAAGGTACATTCAGGACACCCAAAATTGTTGTTGCCATATTAAAAAGTGCTTATTTTAAAAATGCTTATCCTAAATAAAATATGTTCCTACAACTTTCAAACAATGTTGATAGTAGTATTCCTAGACAATAAGACTTCAGGTAACCCAACACACATATGCAGTACAGTGAACATTGCAGAAGGGCAAGTAACAGGACCACAGCCCATCCATGCCTACCTCACAGGGTTGTTTTTTTGAGAATAACATAGTACAATTAGTCACTAACATTCTCAAGTTTTCAGTTCAGGACACCCAAAACACATCTGGTAACTTTCCCACTGCTCCGAATAAACGCGACAGTGTTTAATCACTTACGCGCTGTTCGGGAATGGTGGTTTGACGGTTCCGCGCGCATGCGCGCAACCGCTAAACCGGTCCGCGGAAACATCGCAAACCGGAAGTGAGGCCTAGACTTCCTCACAATCCTTCAAGATGCCTAGAGGGAGGTATTGGGGGGATGCGGAGGTCCGCATATTATTGGCCTTCCTCCTCCAATCCTCCCTCGTTGGAAGGATTGTCAGGAGCAGCAGCCTCCCGACTATGAGGCTGTTTAGGAGGGCGGCTGCTGCTCTGCGCCAGCAAAACTTCGTCCGCACTGCCCTGCAGTGCAGGACGAAGTTCAAGTATGTGAAAGCGGCTTTTTTCCGGGCCATTAGTGCCCATGGGGAGCATCCCCCCTTCCGACAGCGTCCACCCTACTTCGTGGAATTCCGCGAGCTGTGGCGGAAGGCGGGGAGACCAACCCCTGAGGAGAGGCTGACCGCAGGTGAGTGAGTGCATTACCATTCTGCCCACTGCTCATTGTGTATTCTCTGGTGGATGTGCAGGTTGGGGGGGGGAAGCCCCAAAAACTATGACCCCTGACACAATGAGGCTTTAAGGTGGATTCCAGCATACATCTTGGGTGGGGTGGGACTAGATGCCCTTCAGGAGCCCTGTGTGCTGGTGATTCTGCCCACTGCTCATTGTGTATTCTCTGGTGGATGTGCAGGTTGGGGGGGGGAAGCCCCAAAAACTATGACCCCTGACACAATGAGGCTTTAAGGTGGATTCCAGCATACATCTTGGGTGGGGTGGGACTAGATGCCCTTCAGGAGCCCTGTGTGCTGGTGATTCTGCCCACTGCTCATTGTGTATTCTCTGGTGGATGTGCAGGTTGGGGGGGGGGAAGCCCCAAAAACTATGACCCCTGACACAATGAGGCTTTAAGGTGGATTCCAGCATACATCTTGGGTGGGGTGGGACTAGATGCCCTTCAGGAGCCCTGTGTGCTGGTGATTCTGCCCACTGCTCATTGTGTATTCTCTGGTGGATGTGCAGGTTGGGGGGGGGAAGCCCCAAAAACTATGACCCCTGACACAATGAGGCTTTAAGGTGGATTCCAGCATTCATCTTGGGGTGGGACTAGATGCCCTTCAGGGACCCTTCCACATTTTAATGTTATTTCCCTTTTTCCCTTCCCTCTTTTTCTTAGCCCAAAACAGGAGGGCGGAAGAGGCGGCTCCGTCTCCCGAAGTGGAGGAGGTTGGGGGGACTTCTCCTCCTCCTCCTTCTCCTCCTTCTCCTCCTCGGATGACCCTCCGCAGAAGGGCACGTAAGTTAAATGCAAGCCAGATTAATTAGGAATACTATTTTTGCCCAGCGTACTTTAATAATATTATTAATATTAATAATTGTAATGATATATGTATTTATTTATTAATTAATAGACTCTCCCAACGGATCGAGGCGGGGAACACCATGATAGAAACTTAAAATAACATTTTTTTTCCAATTTTGAAGGGATACTCAGTCCATCGCCATCGCCGTCTGCGGAGGAGGTGGAGGAGGAGGTGCAGGAAGAGGAGGAAGAGGAGAATGCACCCCCACCTGTCTCACCTGCTGCTGAGTCTCCAGCAGGTAATAGAAGTTCCATTGCTTTGTATAATGTAGAGTACATTGAGCATATAAAATCCAGGTCAGGGCTCCTGTATCTGTAACAGTTGTAGAGAAAAGGGAATTTCAGCCAGTGTCATTTGTATGCAATTAGTTCCTGGTGAAATCCCCTCTTCATCACAACAGTTTAACCGACCTGGATTTTATGTGGTCACCCTATTGTACAGTACAGGACTAATGGTTTAAATTTTTAATTAAAAAATGAAAAACTATATTTACATTCCTGTAAATTGAATCGCATTGAATAGCCAATGTCATTGAGTGGTACATCTTGAACTGTTTTTCTGTTGGTTATATTATATGATTTTAAACACTTTTTTTTTCTTACCATCCCATGCAGTTCCCACTCAGGAGCGGCTGGAGAGGCTTGAGGAAGCCGTTGGAGGCATGCAGAATCGCATGTCCTCCATTGAGGACAAGCTAGACCGTATCCTCAATAAATTGTAAATAGTTGAAAATAATATTGTAAATAGTTGAAAATAATATTTGTTTAAAAAACTAAATCTTTATTTTTGTTACTAAAACATTGTTTTGGTTTTCCTTAGCATTTTCAGGTTGGTGCAGTATTAAGGAGGGATGCCTAACTGTTTTAATAATAGATAGGAAGCACAGTCCCAACCACACAGTGAGATATGAAAACTATATTGTAATGGTTAAATACAACATAAATAACAGCAAAAAATACCATAATTAACAGCAAATAACATAACAATTACATAAATAACAGCAAAAAATACCATAATTAACAGCAAATAACATAACAATTACATAAATAACAGCAAAAAAAACCATAATTAACAGCAAATTATTAACAATAACATAAATCATGTATTCTAAGGGGAGAACTTTAAGGGTTTTTTTACCTCCCGTGCCGTGCGCTTTATGCTTGGCTCACCTTGAAGTGGTGATGATGAGCGCTGTGGGGGTACTGTATGGGAGCACGGGAGCAGTGATTCGTCCAAGTCTTTGGTTAAAATGTCATTCTGGGGATTTTGCAACTGGGCAGACTGGGGGTGTTGCACCCTGACTTTACGTTTCTTCTTAGCCAGGCATTTTCTCCCCTCACCCTCTCCTGAGTTCCCACCTAAGTCATTTGGCTTAGAGCTGGTCCCCTCCATACTGTCAATAGCCAACCGTCTTTTTATTGGCTGGCGTTTTCCATGGCTAGTAGATGATGGGTTGGCTGTATGGGTTGATCTTCCCGGTTCTTCCTGTTGCACCACCGTCACCAGCTTCTCCATCGTGACACATTGTCTTTCTAGAATTCTGAGAAGGGCATCTTGATTTCTTTGGTCCCTTGCATCTTCTGTTTTCAAATAGTCCAACATCTGGTCATTTTTCTGCAACATCTGCTCATGCATCTGCAAGAGGTTTGCGTTGTGTGCAGAGGCATGCTCCAGAATGCGGTCTGTGTCCCTGCTGCGTGGGGGTCTTCTGTTTCTGGCCATTTCCAGGCGCGTTGCAGGCGAGAGTGCTGACTTTTGGATGGGATGTCTCCTTCCTTCATCTGTACCTGAAGGGAAAGGGCAAAGTTTAGTGTGTTTAAAAATCATTTATTACATGTCCAGCCTGTACCATGGGTTCTCTCGCACCCTCATCCTGAAGATGAGAATGTCCTTTCACACATTTATAAGAATTGCAGGACTGAAACTTTATCAAGCAAATAACATCGGCTGTACTTACTCGCTCCTGCTGCAGGATGCTGCTGGAGATTTCTGGCCCTCAAATCTGCGTGGTCACTGGTTTCCGACGCACTGGTGGAACCGCTGCTTCTGTAGGCTGCCGTGGAAGAAAAAGAAGAGCTATTAGGAGGTTTCATTCCAATAGGCACAATCACAAACCTCCATTTTAAATAGGGGGGGGTTGTTTGTGTGTTCAAAATGGCTGCCTGCCTAGGCTGACCACATGAAAAGGAGGTCAGGGCTGACCACATGAAAAGGAGGTCAGGGCTCATGTAACTTTAAGTGCTGTAGAGAAAAAGGAATTTCAGCCGGTGCCGTTTGTATGCATGCAGCACCTGGTGAAATTCCCTCTTCATCACCACAGTTAAAGTTGCAGGCAGTATACTACAGTGACCACATGAAAAGGAGGTCAGGGCTCATGTAACTTTAAGTGCTGTAGAGAAAAAGGAATTTCAGCCGGTGCCGTTTGTATGCATGCAGCACCTGGTGAAATTCCCTCTTCATCACCACAGTTAAAGTTGCAGGCAGTATACTACAGTGACCACATGAAAAGGAGGTCAGGGCTCATGTAACTTTAAGTGCTGTAGAGAAAAAGGAATTTCAGCCGGTGCCGTTTGTATGCATGCAGCACCTGGTGAAATTCCCTCTTCATCACCACAGTTAAAGTTGCAGGCAGTATACTACAGTGACCACATGAAAAGGAGGTCAGGGCTCATGTAACTTTAAGTGCTGTAGAGAAAAAGGCTGAAATCCCTCCCATAGACCACAATTTCTGGTCCCATGCACCCCAGAAATTAGCCCAGTACTTACACGGTGGTGCTGGTGCAGGATGCTGCTGGAGATTTCTGGCCCTCAAATCTGCATGCTCACTGGTTTCTGACGCACTGGTGGTACCGCTGCTTCTGGAGGCTCCTGCCATGGCAGAAAAAGATGAGCTTTTAGGAGGTTTCATTGACATAGCCCTATACTTACTCGGTGCTGCTGCAGGATGCTGCTGGAGATTTCTGTCCCTCAAATCTGCGTGCTCACTGGTTTCTGACACACTGGTGGTACTGCTGCTTCTGTAGGCTGCCGTGGAAGAAAAAGAAGAGCTATTAGGAGGTTTCATTCCAATAGGCACAATCACAAACCTCCATTTTAAATAGGGGGGGGGTTGTTTGTGTGTTCAAAATGGCTGCCTGCCTAGGCTGACCACATGAAAAGGAGGTCAGGGCTCATGTAACTTTAACTGCTGTAGAGAAAAAGGCGGGAATCCCTCCCATAGACCACAATTTCTGGTCCCATGCACCACAATGTTGTGTCCAATGCCCCCCTTTCCCCCTCCCCCCCCATAAACCCAGCCTAGATCATTGGGAACTCCCTTCCTTCCATGATGTCTGACCTCAGAAATTAGCTAGGCCTGTACTTACTCGGTGCTGCTGCTGCAGGATGCTGCTGGAGATTTCTGGCCCTCAAATCTGCTTGCTCAATGGATTCCGATGCACTGGTGGTACTGCTGCTTCTGTAGGCTCCTGCCGTGGCAGAAAAAGAAGAGCTTTTAGGAGGTTTCATCAATAGGCACAATCACAAACCTCCCTCCTTTTGAAATGGGGGTGGTTGTTCAAAATGGCTGCCTGCCCCTTATCCTTTTTCCCCCCCGCCCTGGAGAGACCAGAGAAACGCTGGGTAGCTAGAGGAGATCTCTCCTGCCCTCTCCTGCCCCACCCGCTCACCCGCATCTGCCTGCCCCATTTTAGAATACAATTTTTTATTCCATGGAACACAATATTAAGTTGTAAAGTTAAGAGTCTTCCCAACCCAACAAAAGAAACAGTCTATACCTTCAGGTTCTTCGTTTCCAATATCTTCTGGTGTCTCCAATTCTAAAAGGGGAAAACATCAGATGTGAGCTATAGGCATGAAATAGAAGGAAGAACGAGATTTTTTAAAAAATGGCAATTACAATCAATGTACCTCCGGGAGAGTAGGGCGTTCCAAGGTAGTCCTCCACATCTATTGTTTGAAGTTCACTGCTGAACAGTTCTTCTGAGCCTTCTGAGAGCGGGAAAGCCAGGGGGGAACTTACTGGGGGAGCAGCAGCAGGTGCTTGGACACGATGGATGTTCAGACTCCTGCCCACGCGATTTGGTTGAATAGTAGCATCCCCCCGAAAAATGCTATGAAGCTCCTCAAAAAAGGGGCAGGTGGCAGCATCATTTCCTGATCGTGAATTATGATTCACGACCCTGCGATATTCCTGCCTCATTGCCTTTGCCTTCGTCCTGCACTCCTTCGCTGTACGGATATGGCCCCTTCTTTGCATTTCCTGAGCAATGGATTCATAGGCATCGAGGTTCCTATGGCTGGCATTCAGTTGAGCTTGAACTTTCTGCTCCCCAAAAATGTCCAGAAGGTCGAGAATCTCTGCCTTTTTCCAAGAAACTCCCCTTCCTGGAGCAGCCATTTCGGTAGGTGGAAAAGGTGTAGAGGAAATAAATCAGGATGCAGTCTCTCTGGCGTCGCGAAGTTCAATGAGGTCAACGGTCGGATCGCGCGCACGCGCTTATATGCATAGGCGCGCGACCACACCTGCGCCTCCAGCCAAACCGTTGGGTGAGCACACCCACGCGGCTGCGCATAACCTGAGGGCTTTTTTTCAAATCTCCCGCCGGAAATCCCTTCCCTCTCCCCGCCCATCTCGTCAAAACCCGCCCTCTACCTGCTCACACCTCTCCGAAAATGCGCTTCACTGAAAAACTGTACACATGGTCATAACGCGCTTTACATCCCGCCGCAAAATAAAAGTCGCTATTTAACGCGCATTCGATAATGCGCATAATCCGGGAGATAACGCGCCTCTACGCCCGTTTTGCGCTCCGCTCGTGTGTAGGTAAAATTTATAATGAGCCTTCAAGGCTCATTAAACGCCCCGTGTGGAGGAGGCCATAGACTCAGTTTGGACAACATTTTAGGCAACAGAGCGGGGAAGAGGCAACTGTCCGATGTGTTGATTATTGTGTCATGTGTGTGTGTGTGGGGGGACACAATGGACATACAACAGACAGTATATTGTTTAACAACAGGGAAAAACAATGGGCTGCTCCATTGTTTCTCATGAGACCGGGATTTTCAGCCGCGCAATGGGGGAGGGGCAATGTGTCATGTGACAGGCACTGCAAAAATAATGACCCAGCAGTTGTCTCTTTCCCCCTCCGTTGCCTTAAGCGTCATCCGAACTCAGCCATAGAGTATTGCTCTGTGTCTGCTTTTGTTTTACCGTATTTCACCAAATCTAAGATGCCATCAATTCTAAGATGCACCTTAATTTTAGGGCCACCATCAGGAAAAAAGCGTTGCGTCAATTCTAAGATGCACCCCATTTTCAGACACATTTTATATGGGATAAGTGCATCTTAGAATTGAAGAAATACGGTAGGGCTCTGCATGTCCCCCCTTGATTCGCCACCCAGGGACCTGCTGGGCCGGGCCAGGCTGGGCATGAGTTCCCCTCCTCCCTTCCCCACTCACCGCCAGCACCGCCCCAGTCCTCGCTGCCAGCACTGCTGGCAACAGCCTCCCCGGCCTGGAAACGCAGTGTTACTACAAAGTAGGCCACGAGATCTCACGGGATCATGGCCTACTTTGTAGTAACACTGCATTTCCAGGCTGGGGAGCTGCTACCAGCGAGGAGCTGCTGCCATGGTAGTGAGGAACAGCCTTCCCCAATCACTTCCATCGCCGCCCTGGTCCTCACCGCCAGCACTGCTTGTAACAGTCTCCAAGCCTGGAAACGCGGCATTACTACAAAGTAGGGGCAGATCTACACGTAGTCCTTGCTGCGCCCTCCCTGTGCCACAAGCCGCTTCAGAGTGCTGCACCCCGCCCAGTGTGGATCAAGCTTTGGAGGCTCTGCTCGTGCCCTCGCCGCCACCGCAGCCCTTTCATCCCAGCGGTCCCAGGGAGGGAGGAGGGAGGGTTGTAAACAAAAGCCAGCGATTGGGAGAGGGATGCCTAAATGTGTGTTTAGGTTGCCTTTAAGGGTGGCGAGAGGTATGCAGACCTGCATGTTAAGTCTTTAACATAATGTATCTTTTGACCCTATGTACAGCAGTATTTAGGCCCTTTGCCCCTGCCATGGCCTCAGCCTTTGCTAAGAAGGCTATAGCAGAGGCTGAGGCCTCATGACCTTCAACAAGTGGTATCATATTGAATGAGATTAAGTTTCTGCATGTCTGACAAATAATATGGGGAATTCATCAAGCCATTTAGTCAGATTATTTACAGAGTGGATGGTGGAGAGCCAACTCATCTCTAATTCCCATTTATGCACAAATAATTTTGCAATTTATTATAGAGAGAGAGGAAGAGCCTCACATCCTCATAGAATCTCCTAATCCTGCAATGGAACACTAAATATATTTTAAATATATTTATTCACAGAGCTAATTCATAGAAAACAAGGGAACAAGGGAAGAAAGGTAAAAAAATGTTTCTTTCTTACCTCATGTTTGCTTGCTTTTAATGTACAATGTAAAGAATATCCTTAGAATATCTTGCTTTTGTCACTATTTTTTTTTAAAAAAATCAAAAACTGCCTGAAGGTTATGATTGTTTCTTAGTGCTGGTATTGCAAAAGGCTTTCAATAGACACACTTCAGTGTGTGTATATACGTGTACATTTAGAGATAACTATTTCTTCTCCTTAATGGGATGAAGCAGCAACAGGGGAAATTATACTTCTGTTAAGAAAGGAAGAGGCTACTAGGATACTGATTCCAGAGCCAGATCTACACCTTGTGTCAAACCATTGCAATCCCATTATGGTAACCCTACATCTCTCTTGTGCATTTATACCTCACTGGACCCACAGTGACGTTTGTTGCGGTATTTTGGATAATGTGGAATAAAAAGCAGGAAACCACACTACGAAAAAATGGTATATGGAATGTATAATGAGCCCAATCAGTTATCAGTGGTGCATTTCAATACCATTATAAAGCAGTACTGTAGATTTAGCCCAGGTTTCCTAGCATTCTTTGTCAACACAAACCCTATTGAAATGAATAGAGTTTATCCTACTAAAGAACATGGCAAATTGTAGCAACAGGCTACTATTAACAATTCAGTCCTTAAACTTCACTAACTTCATCTGGATTTACAAACACAATGAAGGGTTCTGGATTGCAGGTTCAGCACCATTGCGTACTTTGGGAGAGGAAGTGCTATATTGGAGTAGGCATCTCTTCTCTGTATAAATCCCATTTTTAAGCTTGGGACTTCATTTAAGAAAATGAGTGTGTGCATCCACAAGGATGCTACTTGTTTCTTGGTCGGACAACTTATAAGATGTGTCAGAGCAAGAGGATTATACATCCAGAAGAGCAGCAGTGGTGTAAAAAAAATAGGAAAGAAGGAATTAGAAAACAGTGCAGCTTTCTGCTATGTAGGGCTAAGTAGAATTGCCCTCTCCCCAGCTTCAGGGGATGATCTGTCCTCTATAAAAGTGGGGAAAAGGAGAGGCTCTCAGGGACTTTTGAGGATTCACAAAAGTGGGAAGAGTTTGTGGGATATACTTTGGATGCATACAACTTTGTGGGGTGTGAACTGGATGTAGCAAAATTGATGTGAGTTAAATACTTGTTTTTTAAACCCTCCCCCCAAAAAAGCCCTACAATCATTTCAAGGTGGAGAGCTTTATCCACCTCTCCAGAATAAATAGACACACCGGCATAGCTGGGATAATAAATTGGCCACAACTTTATTGATTCACTTCAATAGGCTTGGTGGCAGCATGGGGCATGGACCACCTTCTCCTCTCCTGCTCCTTGGTCTCCAAACCTCCCAACAAACAGGTAAGTTTGCTCCTCTTCCACTGCTCTTCCTACAACTTGTCTTGATGGCAGCAGAGGCAGTGCTTGGCTTTTTGTGGTCTTTTCCGTGCTCCTGCTTTGTGGGCAGGCAGCAGGGCTCGCTCCTTGTCGAGCCTGTTGCGAGTTCAGTGATCTCTTTCTCCCATGGATTTACCCTTGGGGAAGTCAGCAACTTCAGTCCCGGAGCTGCATTGGAGGTCTGCCTTTGGGAGCCTCAGGAGAGATCTCACTGCTGGGTCCACCTCTTTGGCCCTACCCCATCATCACACTGATTGGCTCAGCAGTCCCCTCCTGGGAAGGAGATGCTGCTGCTGTGGCTGTGCAGCCGCTCTTTACCAGCCGCTCTTTACCAGCCTTTCGTGCTTCACTGCTGGCCTGCTCCCCCCACAATTCATCACTCCCTGTTAAGGGGGTGAACTCAGCTTCTAGTTGTAGCAGTTTTAGAGACTAGACACCATTCTCTAGTGGTGAGTTCTAATTGGGAACTTTGGGCAGAATCCAGCAGGATACTTACACCCTTGCCAATACTTTCTGGCCCTGCTGATTCCGTTGCGCAATCACCCACCTCTTTTCTGGAAGGGAGCACAATGGCAGAACTCCCTTATATGAGCTCCCCCAATGTGCCTCCTTTCAGAATTGAGCATTTCACGTTGTCCCAGAAGCACTAAAACACTGTTGGATTCTGCCCTGTATTAAAACATGTGATAATGAATTCCATAGATTCTAGCCTCAAAGTTATTTTAAAAAATATATCGGTGGGATAAACCACATGCTGTTCTGTATTGCTGGGCTATACCTATAACTTACTTAGCCAGGAAGCCAATTTGTCCTAGTTATCTTGATCTTCTTCCTCTTAACACTTCTCCTGTTCCCAATCCTTGCCATTGTCCTTATCTTTGCGTTAATCCACCCTAAAAGTATGGGAAATACATCCACATATTCCCCTTCAGAACTCCTCCTTGGTGACAGTCAGTAAGTGATAACCAAAAGGGTGGATACTGCTCACACAGCAGTGCAGGGCCCTTGGCTAAAGTGTAGGGATCGGCACCAGAGAGTGACATCCCCGATTCCATGACTGTCTGAGTTGTATGCAATGCCACAGCTAAAGGAGTGACTTCCCCATGGCCACTGATGCAAGAGCCTGGCTCATGGGAGGCTAGCAAACCATGCACTGATGGGATACTGGCAGCATGCCAGATACTTCTGGGCATACTGCCAGTCAGGACTCCCATTGGTAGGGTGACCAGATAAAATCCATGTCAGGGCTCATGTAACTTTAACAGTTGTAGAGAAAAGGGAATTTCAGCCAGTGTCATTTGTATGCAATTAGTTCCTGGTGAAATTCCCTCTTCATCACAACAGTTAAAGGTGCAGGCACTATACTAGAGTGACCATATACAAAAGAAGGCAGGGCCCCTGCAACTTTAACTGTTGTGATGAAGAGGGAATTTCACCAGGAACTAATTGCATACAATTGACACTGGCTGAAATTCCCTTTGCTCTACAACTGTTAAAGTTACATGAGCCCTGACCTGGATTTTATCTGGTCACCCTACCCATTGGGAGCCCTCACCCTATTAGTCTCCTCAGAACCAACGGGCCAGAAGAAATGATAACTCAGCCCCATGTCTGAAACAGGTGATCTCCCAGGTCCCATTGTGTGCAAAACTGGCTAACCTGCCAGTGTGTGGTGCAACTCACTCTGAACCACGTTGTCATTGGTTGCAGGGGATCCTGGACTTGAATACCTTCCAGTGCTGGTTCACTTGCAGGGGAGCAAGGCACATGCATGATTTAGTGACCTGTCTGCCTCAAACACTGTTACCGGAGCTGAAATGGAAACCCAGTCCTGATTCGATTAGAAGCCTGCCTACTTGTTGAACACTTGTTCAAACCCAGGTTTCTGTAGCACCTGATTACCATTCGATCTGGCATGACCCTCTTCTAGCACATTGATGCCCTTTGAAACTTTGATGATATCAACATAGGAAGCTGCCTTGTACTGAGTCAAGCCATTGGTCCATCCAGCCCAGCACTGTCAGCACTTGTTTCCTCATGAGAGATTCCAAATGGCTGCTTATTTATCCCCAGCTTGCCAAAGAGGGGAATCTTCTCAGAAAATTAGATGCTTATGTTCACATCCCATGTGACTGGCATTCTTTTCCAGATTCAGGCAAATGAACACTCCCAAAAGGATTAGGCTTTGCCTTAAAGAGAAATTCAGAAACCCAATTTTTTATCATCAGAATGAATGCATTTGTTAAGCTCTGTAGTCACATCACCTTAATCTTCCATTAGTGTGTTATTTGCCCTTCACAGGGGAAGAATTAAAATCCTTTTCTGTTTCTTTTCTTTTCTTTTTTTCTTCTTTTTTTTGTAAGAAACTCAATTAGATTACTGCAAAGTTATACCATTTCAGTCAATACAGGATCTCTCTAGTCCAAATTACATTTACCCATCTGTTCTTCCCATTTCTTCCAACAATGCTGGTTTGTCCTCTTAAGGATTGCATACCTGTAGCACTGGTAAGATGTGTCTAAAAGAAGGAACAAAGAACCAAATTACACATTATGCTAATAGTGTAGTGTATAGCTGACGCTTTTCTTATGATTTACTCTCCTGTAAGCACATGTGAGCCCAATTTGGATGGGAGCCATGGAAGGGAGAGTTAAATATCTTCCACACCCATTTCCCCCTGAATTTCCCACTCCCAGTGAGGTGGTGAGTAGTTGTGTGTGTGTGTGTTAAAACAGCAGAGGGGGGAGTCTCTATTGGAGTCAACAGTCTTCAACTCCTTCCAGGGTGGATTTCAGGGGGGGGATGGGGGGGAGATTTAATCCTCCCCTCCCAAAGTGCTATCACCCCAATCTGAATCAGGGCCATATATACTTCCACAAGAGTAAAAAAGTAAGAAAAGCCTCAGCTGTCACTGCGACCCAGGCTCTATTCTGCTGGAGAACAGGCCGCAGTCAGTCCGATAGGGCTGGCCAAAATTTTCACATTATCCAAAATACATAGGCACTAATTGTGGGTAATGTTTTGACAATTTAGATTAGATAGTAGGGTATCCTCTTGAGGTATTCAGGTTCCCATAAAGTCAGAACTTTTCCAGAAATAGAGTTTTATAGACAAATACAATAAAAAGGCATTTAGGCCCTTTCTATACCAGGAGTTTTGCCTGGGATGGCCCCTGGCTGGTCTCTGTGTGTCCAAATGACGCACAGGGACTCCCAGGGGGCAGGGGGCGGTGGTTAGCCACGGGATTCTCAAGGGATAAGGGAAACCTGGAAAATCCCATCCCGGGTGCTGCTGCGCTTATGAGTGAATAAGCACAGCAGCACCAATGGGCACGGTGCAACACAGCGCAGCTCTGTGCCCATCAGGGGAGGGGGTGGCACCAGTTTCGCCACCCCCGGGAGGGCAGGGAGGGAGGCCCACACATGTGAGTTTTATTTTTAAAAAACACTTACGTTTGCAGAGAAGCACTCCTGCGCTCTTCCCAGGTTAAAAAAAAAAAAAAAATTAAAATGTTGGCTGTGTCGTGCGAAAGCCAGAGAGGAGTCCGGATCATCGCACAATTACGTGCGAATTAACACGATGATCCTGGAAGCAGGCACTTCCGGGATCGCCGGCCCTCTACACCCGTCTGGTGTAGAAAGGGCCTTGGTTAACCATGAAAGCCATTTCAGGGATCAAGGAGAAAAGGAAAGCCTGTGGGGTGTGGCTGTGCATTGTGACTTTGGCATCTGAGGAGACAGCAAAGTAAGGAAGAGGGATTGCAGTGGAAGTTTGGGAAATAGCAGAGAAGGAGATTTAAGGAGACAAAAAGGGAACATTACCAATTCTTTCTTAGCTTTTGTCAGGAACACCAGAGAAGGGGTGAAAATTCAAGGGGTGCAAGGACAGGCAATTTCTGAAGGCTTAGGCAGGTAGCAGCTGTGCTAATTAAAGAAAGTGCACATTTGGAAAGGGGTTGAGGAAGATCGGTGGTGAGAGAGGGCATTGGGGAAACTCTTTGAATGCAGGCAATATAGGACAGTTATAGACTTGGGTGAAGAAGCCCTGATGTACAAAAAAGTGGTCCTTGGAGGGCTATTTCCAGACACATGAAAGAAAGATGCTCATCTTCTGTTTGTTTAACAAAAGGGCTTGTGGGCTTTAGGTTGGGCCTTAAACTTGGAATTCTTATACAGTATCCTTTCCTTTGCACAGCTCTAAGTAGCCAGTTAATAATCATTACCATGAGACTTGATTTGATCACAGAGGCATATATGAAATTTGCAATTTTAGGAGGTCCCATGCTGGCTGAATAATGGATGGTGATAACTCCCTTGTCCATGTCAATAGAGAGTTTTTAGTGGGAAATGTACTACTAAATCTTGCTTTCCCTGTACAGCTAGATCCTTCCTAGCTCACTTTTCAGGTAAGAAGGAAGCATGGTGCTATGTACCACACCTAAAATGGCAGCTGAATTTTGCTGTCCTGGCACAGCACTACATGTTTATATAGTGTACTTTTGAGCTCCATGAAGTTGTTCTTAAAAATGAAATTGTACAGATCAAATTCAAAGTTCTAAATAAATCAAAGGTCAAATAACTGGAAATTAGGGGGACCATATTTTGGAAACCAAAAAGGAGGACAACATGGTTGGCCCCCAAGGGGGCGTGTCCAGCACCAAGGGTGTGTGCCCACCTGAACATAGCCTTGGTCACATGTCTAATTTTACAGCACACAATTAAGACAAATCTGTTCTACATAACATGTTAAAATCACTGAAATAATAAGTGAGACATCCAACGTAACTGAAATTAACTTCACTTACTTTGTTTTGTTTTGAAACTTGCTAAAAATCAACAGATGAACAGATCTGCTTGAAACTTGGCATGGCTAAAGCCCTACTTAAGAGCTATCGTGATGCCAAGTTTCATCTCCTTATCTTTAAAAATTATGTTTTTTTAAAAATAATAATTTTAAAACCTCATATTTTAAAAAAAATCCTAAAAGATCAATGGATGAACAGAACTGCTTGAAACGTGGCATGGCTAAAGCCCTACTTAAGGGCTCTCATGGTGCCAAGTTTCATCTCTTTATCTTTAAAGATGACGGCGCTGTAAGCATGTTTGTTCATTCCCATTGACTATAAAGTAGAGCTGCCCTTTGGGTGGGGGGAGGATGGGAAAAATCCAGATTTTTCTTCAAATTTCATAATTTCCCCCCCTTCCCGGATTTGTTACCAAAAATCTTGACATGTCTTGGTTTTTCCTGACATATGGTCACCCTAGCTGTGAAATATCTGAAGCAGTAATGAGAAACATTATGACACCTATGAAAGCAAAATGCAAAACTAGGACACTGCAAACTGAACCAAAAGCTGCTCTTGAAATAAAATGTTAGAGATTTGTTATTTTCCCAATAACTTCCCCCAGTTCAATTTATCTTCACTCCTTATATCTCTTCACTCAATTAAATCTCTTATTTTTATTTTCCCTGGTTTGACTGCTAAATCTCTCTTTTTTTAAAATAAATAACATTGCTCTTTGGGCTTCTGACCAACAAAGTATATCAATTTAGAAATGTTTTTCTTTCCTTTTTACAGCTGTTCGCATAGCTTAGAAGAACATGTTCCAACAAGTGCATAAAACCAGAAGTGAATTGGAAATTATATATTATATATTGTTCAATTACCACCATCACTGCAAACATCAAATGGCTCTTTCCCTCATTTTCAGCTTCAATTAAATGCCTTAAAACTCAGTGTTTTTGAGGAACCAAAAGACAAACATGGGCAAAATACGGTGACTAAAAGATAACCTAGGGCATTGTTCTTTCTCAAATGACTGCATTGAATTTACTTGTAAAACCAGGTGCATATTCCAGATGCGTAATGTATTTCTATTTGCAGCTGGGGGAATATATCTATGGAAACACAATTCCATGTGCAGTGCTGTACACCATGTTCTGCCTCCAATCTAGCTGTTGGGGTTGCATGCAAATAGTATCTCTAGAAAATCTGTGATAGCACCAATAAGCTGTCAAACAATGGGTGCTGGGCTGGGTTTACTGTCCTGTCTACTGATGAGCTGATTGCCTTAAGGTGTGCAAGCACAGTTCTAATTAGTGTTGTCCACAAAAGACCCCTCACTCTATTTTCCACCCTATTTGTGGGCAGGCAAATTGGAGGGAGCTTTTCACCAAATAACTCCAGGGGGAGTAGACATTCTCCCTGTGACTCAGGTTCTCTGTGGCCTACATTGTTTTTTCCCCCTCACTGCATTGTGAAATGGGTGGAGAATGGTCCCTTGCTGCTGCTGCTGCTGCTAAAGCATATTGTAGTGAATATTCAGAGACAAATTGTCTTCTTCTTCTGCAGGACAGGGTGGGAGAAAAAGAAGTATATTTTCTTAGAATACTATGTCAGCTCAGCTATAGCTGTAACTGCTGGGTACATGCACAGTTGGATAGGGGTGACTTCCACAAGTTTGCCTTTATTTGCCTATTTAAATAATACACTTTGTTTAACCATTTAATCATAGCTGGAATATCTTCAGATTCCTAATATTTGACCAAAACTAGTTTTGATGCCACCATTTGTTTTCTATAGGTGATTGATCCTAAAATTTAATCTAAAAAAAAAAAAAAGTGAAACAATGAGACATGTAATATTCTTCTAGGTCTTCACTGAAACATTGCTCTTTAAAATGCACCATGCTGCTAAATTGAGGCATTCTTCAATGATGGTTCCAATGTATATTTTAAATGGAATGGAGAACTATATGCTGGATAATGTATTTTAGAAGTCAACCCTTATGTGTAAAAAAAAATTTCAAAGTCAACTTTAAAACTATAATCTTGTTTGTTTATCAGTGTCTGCCAAATTGGAGGCCTTGCCAGCTATTCCTTGACAGGCGGAAGCTGTGGGCATGGTTTCTCATCTCACTAAAAGCTTCTTAATTTGCTTCTTGCTTCACACACACTGTAGGCTAATGATTTCTAATTTTACTTTGGTTTGGCTTTTAAAAATCCCTTCAACTGAATTATGTACAAAGAATGAGTATGTTCCATCTTCTGGAGGTGTTGCTGCAAATACTTGGGCCTTGAAAAGATGGAGAACTCAAAATCATCTGCTGCTTACTAAGAGAATAATATTGGCTTTTCATTTTTGCTTAAACGTTCTAGCTGCATTTGTGATATATGATTGAGGAACAATGCTGTTTGTTTTTCCCCCAAAGTTTATTGATTTAGTTTATTTGAATTTATTTGAAATGAAGAATTTACATCCTGCTTTTCCCCTCCAAAAAGGAGTCAGTCTAAGAGGCTAACAAAGTACAAAAACAGATACAAGGACAATAACAATAATCCATCAGTAAAATAAGACTCCGAAACTAAAAGCAGCATCAAGAGCAAAAAAGAAAAAGAGCCAAAACTAACAATAAATAAGTTAGCAACAGCAGAATAATTTTAAAAAAATGTTTTTTAAATAAATGTTTTCAATCACCAATGGCATACATGCACACAGAGGGGCTGTTTTTGCAATATGACAGCCCACTATGTGTTATTTAACTGATGGTGAGCCTGTGGTACATGCATGGCTGCCATTTTGAATATGTAACCCTCGCTCGGAGGTTGTCATGTCGTGTGAACCCAGTGAATGTTGCCTATGTGGGGGTTAATCAAATATGGTTCTCAAGTGTGCAAGGGTGGTTTAAATAACCTATGATGATCCTTAGTGTGCCATCCAAACATGATCGACATAGGAGATTCACATATGGGGCACCACAACAGAATAAATTCCTGCAATGGTGCACACAAAAGGGCTGCAACAGTACATCTTAAAGGATGGGCAGATTCCCATGAGAGAAGATGGACCTTTAAATATATTTGGTTCCCCAAACCTCTGGATCAGATTTGGAAGACACACAACAAATTCGAGAGGGGAGGAGATGATGCAGAAGTCCCATCCTACAAGTAGTAGCCTTCTGCTGCTTGAATGGGGATTCTGGATCCAAGCCCGTGGATTTTATCCAATGTTAGTACTAATTAGAATGGACCCGATGAAGTCAATGGGGCTTAAGTTAAACTAACATTGGATGCAACCCATTGGATACAAGCCAGTGTACAAATGCAAGATGATCACATAAAGCAGATGTCCAGAAATGATCTTACATAGTTGTTCTGTTGACATGTGGAATCGTTTTTTTAAAATGGCAATGGAATTATTTGAATAATCATTTATATCTGACTATGGAACTCAAGGCAGCGCACATAGGACTCCCAAGAGGTATCCCATTTGGGCACTGACCAAACCTAGAGCTGATTACCTTCAGGCAATATTACTGCATCATGTGGATCACATCCTGTTCTGTGTGCGTGGTATTTAAAATAAAGTCAAAGAATTGTATTCTTTCCTTGTGATTGATGCAATCAACATTATATAGCTTCCATATAAAATCAGTGTTCACTGTATGAACAGATTTTTTTAAAAAAGTTTCTTTCTTATCAGTCAGCTCCAATCAACAAAGCTTTTCTCCCAGGTGTGCCATTATATAATCTACTTATATCCATCATGTATTGTAATGAACTTCATTTCCCTATGAATAAGATTGCTGGAACAATGATGCTGAATAAGTTGAATAGCAGAGACATTTCTTTGTTTGTCATGGGGGTATATAAATTGTTTGATGGGACTAAATGGGAACACTTTGTAAAATTGTTTCCTTCCTAGGAATTGCACTGTGGTTGCTTACATGGCCAGCAATAATAAGTTTTCGACGTTGCAGTACATTACACTCAAGGGGAAGAGGTTAACCATAGACATCTGTGGCTGCGCTGGTAAATTGGTGATCTTCTTCTTCCTCCTGTAAGAGGCAAACATATTTTCCATGATGATGTTGATGGAGGCAAAGCAACACAGAGGGAAGGCAAAGGGGAAGGAGAGGCAGCCAGCTGGCTAGCCAGTAAGAGACTTGTAGTCTAAAAGCAGCTTGGTCTTTACCAAAGAGATGAGTTGCTTGAAGTAAATAGAGATGGGCACATCAATCAAGTCCATTTCGGTACACTTCCTCCTTTTCCCAGTCAGTTCCATGTTGGGTCCATCTGAGATTTTTGGTTGTTGTGTTTATTTGTTTTTAATGGCGAAAAAAACCACCCACATTTTTGTGCACGTTTTTCGAATGTGGATACATTCCCCATTCACTAAAGCATGTTTCTGTACATTTTACAAATGCACACAGTGTTTTTGCACATTTTAGAAATACACACAATGTTTTTTCCACATTATTAAAACGTGTGCATGTTGTCTAATATGTTTTTCAATGGAACGCTTCACAAGCCCAGAAATGTAAGCATTTCCGACTGTGAGTTGTGCCCATTTCCACATTGGGTTCCGGAAGGTGTGGATCAAGTGGATCCATTAAGCCTATTGTACTAATTTCTCACCTATCCCAATTAATAGGAGGAACACATTCTGCAGCTTTACAGTACAATGTATTACATTATTGGTTTTCTGGGTCACCTGACAGGCAACTACATCAACAGAGCTGAGACCCACAGTTTCCCCTTCAAACCAGGTATTTTACTGACACTCAGTGAGAATGTAAAGTTGGATTTATAACACCATGTCTCTGTTTTTCAACCACCTGATGGCAAAGTAGATCAGTTTATGGCTGAGAAATTAGTTGCATCTGAATGTTAATGTTAGATTACTCAATGCACGTCTCCTGGAACCAAGCACAGAACCAAATTCGGTTTCCGATTGGAAATACGTATATTTCTGAATTTGTGATGCCTTTGGCAAAAAGAGAAAAAGAAAAAAAAGGGGGGAAAGGTTTATAGTTATTGATGCTTCAGCAACAAGATAGTTTCTCATCAGGGAAAATAACTTGCTACTTCTTGATTGATGTCTGTATTTAAAAGAAATTTGAGTCCTTAAAACTCAGCTTACCTACCCAACGCTGCCAAAAAGAGTACCCTTCAACAATTTTAGCTAGTGAAGATTGCTTATATGTTCGTGAACAGCTTGCAACCTCATTTTGGTCTTTGCAAAATTATTGAGCTAGGAATGAATGCAAAGCTTGAAATTCAATTACTTTTGCATATTAATTAAAAGCAAGAGCAACAGCAAAACCCGACTATGGCACTTCATAACTTCACAGTCAGTTTGCTTGAGTACACTTCTTCTTTTGGCAAAAGACCTTGTTTTCTTAAAAAATTCCATATAATAAAGATTTCTTGAAGGACAAAGATCTGAGCCAATTTTTGAGATGCTTAATATTGACCTTGAATTTAAAAGAAACTCTTTGCAGGATTTTTTGGCTCTGAACCAATATAATCAATATAACCTGAAGGACTCTGTGTACTCTGTACTGTACAAGTAATGACCTCGGACCAATTGGAACCAAATGTGTATATACAAAATATTCAAAAATTAAGGACAATGTCACTCTCCTCTTATGTATTCTTATTTGGGATGAGCAAAAAGTTCTTTTAGGAATAACTCTCTCTTTTAATGCTGCCAGTACATTTTCATGGTCTTGGCAGTGGCTGCTGGCTTGTGCCACTGGTTATCTTTTACTCCCAGAAGGCCCTGAAGCAGAAGTGGGGAATTATGTATAAGCGGTAGGCCAGCTGACCCTCCCATCCACCCTCCATAAGCTGAGTTATATCAGTGGGCAGGGAGAGGACCCTGACATTAGTGGGTGGAGCCAAGTGACCTGCATTCCCTCCAAGGAGCACATGGTTACCATTTCAGACTCACAAAACAATCCTTTGGGCAAGGATCAGGAACTGTCAGCAACAAATAAAGCTCAGAAGGACTAGAGGTAAGTAAACTATATATTTTTAAAAAATCTGGTTTTGCATTCATTATGCACATTTTAAAAATGCAAATTGTAGCTCTGGGTAGGGGAAGTGATAATTATTGTGATCATAGTAAGCAGACAGTGGAGTTTAACCCTTTTCCCTTTTGCTGTGATCCTGACAAAAATTGCTTCTCTGGAGCTGCTATTTGCATTGAGTTCCCATTGAGGCTGCTATTTACATTTTTGAAAGTGTTCATGTTAAAATGCAAAAAAAAAAAAAAAATGCATTTAACATAGGGAAGGCCATCACTTGGAAAGCTGGCTCTTTTGCTGCCTGTCCAACTCCGGTTCAGTTTTCCCTGAACTCTGAGAACTTTTCTCTCTCTCTCTCTCCCTCTCTCTCTCTCTCTCTCTCTCTCTGTGAGCCACAATTTGTACAAATAGAGATTTGCACAAACTGGGGTGGGAAATTGTGCAGATATTTGCACAAATAAAACGTGGAAAATCTGCCCAACTCATTGCAGACTGGGTCGAAGCAATTAGCAGAAAACAGATCAAACTCTTTGAGCTTAACCCTGAAAATGGATTCCTCCAATATCCTGAATTTAACATTACATCTAGTTCGTGAAAGGTTGATGAGCTTATCTAGACAAGATCTTCTTCTCTGAGACAACCTATTCAGCTCAGAAGCTGGAACTGTATAGGGCCTGGGCAGACAGCTGCATACATAGTCAGATGGCAGGGCTTGTAGAGTAGCCCAGGTGATGCCCTTGGAGAAGAGAACTCAATCTGCAAGGCTGGTGGTGTGATAAGGGGAAGTTGCAGGAGTCTGGCTCTTTGAGGGAGTCCAAAATGCCTGCCTGCTCTTGCACATTGCAATCAGGCAAGTCTATGGAATCTCATTATTTATCACATTTTGTCAGAACAGAACACTGATGTTGTACATAATGTGACAGCTTGTGTTTAACTCACGTGGCAGAACTCCTTTCTCATCCCTCCCCAACATAGATAATATTTAGTCTGAACCTGGCACTCCACAAAATATGTCCAACTGCTCAGAGGTCCAGTTCATGCAATCTTTCCCCCTCACACAACACACACACACACACTTTTTGAGGTGGGGGAATTTTTCCAGGCTCCCATCACACAAAGGCTCAGAATGAAGACAGTCTAATTAATGATTCTTTTAAGCTGCCCTGGGACTTTTTTGACTGAAGGGTAGGATAAAAATGCTTAAAACGAATGAATGAATGAATAAATGAATGAATGAGGCATATATTTTAAGGGCAATTTAAGTAGTTTAAACACACTTTTGCTCTGCCTCTGAATGGAGTGAATGTATGTTCTTTAAACCACTTGTACCATACTTTGAAGGCTCTCAGTTCACTCTGGCTAAATTCGGACAACACAATAGTAAATGGTGGGGTAATAATCAACTTTACAGTTGTTCATCTAGGGGGTACTCCCCACACAACATGGTAATAAATAATCAACTGTGGCGTGGTTTAGGATCAACGGTGAGTTGACTATGGCAGCATTCGGATGACACGATAGAAAATACAACTGACAATTGTTCCCCCCCCCAGTTGCTTATTGTGTGATCCGAATTCAGCCACTGAATGTTATCTAGGCAATGGAAGGCTTCACACCGGCCCTCCACCATGCAAATTGAATGCCCAGGGGAATGGAAGAACTGGATCTCCACCCCAGAGCTTTGAAATGTGCAAACTTAGCCTCCAAGTTGGCAGCTGGCACCCCTACTGTAGCAATGCAATACAGTCTTTTCTCATCTGCCCCATCCCAAAGACATCCCCAAATGATGGCTGCTTGATACTGTGAGCTCCAAGTGTCAACACCCCTTCTCTTACTTTATGTGGGCTCGTGACTGCTAGGGAAGGCATTGCACACTTCTGTCTGAGCACATTGACTCTGGTATCACCCGAGGCTAATTTAGCTTGACAGGTAGAGCCTGAAACATCAAGCGACAAAGTAAAAATGACAAGCAATGGCAGCATCTTCATAACGGTTGAAAGGGCAAAGAACTGAAACAGCTGTTGTCACAGTTACCTCTCTTGGGAGAAGGTGCTTTTCATATGGTGAAGGACAGCCAGTGGCTAATAGCCCTGTCTGAACTGGGCCCTTAACACTTCTGTAGACCTCCCCCCACCCCACCCTTATGATGTTCATATCATTTTCACCATCAACAAATGCTTCTTCTTTTAAATGAGAGGCCGGCCATCTTTTAAATAAGAATGCTTGAGGAATTTCACCTTCACAGCTTCTAATATGACCTCATTCAATCTGTTTTTTTTCTTGAAAGAATATCATTTCATACCTACTTTATAGGAGTGAGGCTCAGGTTCAAGGGTTCTCGCATCAATGCAGGAGTTCTGCTCCGTTGCAGCAGCTCTGGACAAATTGCACAATTAGCATTGCACCATGAAAGGTCTTGGCACATATGGGATATGTGTGAAAAGGCAGCATGGAATAGGGAGTCTAATAGTGGGTGGCCTGCCTTATAATGTTTGTATAGGCTACTGGATAATACATTTGGCATTAACTTTCTTTTTCTGTCAAATCTTTCTTTAAAAAATATTATGAAGCTTTTGGCTTGACTTCTTACTCTCAGCTGATTATAAAGCCTAGGGCCAGATCTACACCTTGTGTCAAATCATGATGAATGTGGAATAAAAAAGCAGGATATAACACTATGAAAGTGCTATATTGAATGTGGGTTGTGCCCCAACTGTTCCCTGTGCACTCCAGTGCTGCTATAAAGCAGTAGTGTGATCTAGCCTAGCTTTTGCTTTAGATGATTGCAGAAAAAGTGATATAGAAATATAATAAATAAATGAACAGGGCCAGCCCTACCCAGCCCTACCATTAGGGAAAGTGAGGCAGTCGCCTCAGGCAGCAGATGCTTGGGGTTGTGGATTGGGCAGCAGCCATTTCCCATCATTGCAGGAAGAGCTGTGGGGAGTATCCAGCGGTGTAATTTCATAAACTCAATTGCCACTAGTGGAGCACTCCAAATCTCCCTGTTGTGCAAGAATTTGCATATTATGCTTGCACAACTTCTTCAGCAACTGTTTGTACAACCACTTGCACAAATGTAACTTTAATTGGGTTCTCCTCTTGGTTTCAACCGAGCTTCCACTATCGCACCATCATTTGTGCAAGTGGAATTATGCCATTGGATACTGACCTCTGTGTTCCAGGCAGTTTGCCCTGTGCCCTATAAGCTAGACTATAGCCCCCAGGTGAGGTGGAGGATGTTGCCCCATCACCACTGTTGAAGCAAGATTCAGCTGCTAGTCCAGTAAGCTTCTGCAGGAAAATGGGGTAGGACATCTTGTCCTTTTCCTCAGGAAGCAAAATGTCTTCGGCCAGCCATGTAAATGAATATATATATATATATATATATATATATATACACACACACACAGACACATCCATTCTTTTTACCATGACTCTTCCATTCTAACCTGCTTTCTCAAACCTGTGTTTACTGAATTAATGCAATTGTATGGATGTGTATAGGGATACTTGCAGGAATCATCTCAGAGGAAGGAAGGGTACTTAGGCATCTTCTATTTCTCCCCAGCAAATGACAAGTGTGGTGTTCCCCGCCATGGGGGCCAAATTTACTTGTGGTTCTGGAACTGAGCTGGGGCAAATGGCTCAGTGGTTTATTTGAAGGGGAGAATTGGTGGGAGTGGGATTACGTAGCCCCTCTGTCCTCCTAATTGTTTTCTGGAGTTACCTGCCACCTCCATGCCTACATTTGCATCATGAGGGAAATGCAAGGATGAGATCCCCATGTTTCTCTTATAACGTGTATTTCTTACAAAATTGGAAGTGCTTTGATCACTTAGGAAAGGTACTGTATAAAGTCTAATTATTATGTAGCAGCTGTTTCCCAATTATTTGAAGCAGCCATGCTTTGTTTCTGCAAATTCTTCAGCCAAATTGGACACATTTGCACCATCTCCTTACTGAATTAAAATTTGAAACCTGTAAAGTAAAGAGCAGCCAGCTATGTTTTTGAATCCTTGTTGATAAAGGCTTAAATCAAATCGAACAGTTTACTTTGGCAGAAGATCACAAACTGAATGATTGTGTTCTCATGGCCTTTGAAAGAGAAGATGTCACTGCACTTCTAATACTATATCCTGAAGCACAGCATGCTAGTAAGTGTAATGTTGTTATGGTTTGGAACAAATGATGAAATCTCTTCAGAACTGATTAACACCACTATAACAATAATGACTAACCTCTGCTATTCAAAATATGCAGAGTAACCCTGTGAAACTAATTTCTTTAACTCAATGCAGAGTAAGGTAAGCAGTCACCTGGTTCTCACAACACAACAATTCATGGCGAGTTGTTAGCCTTGTTTGTTTCAGAGTGGTTTGTTATGACGTTCAAACTTGGAACAGTTTCCTCAGCAAGATTTGTTAACCACGCATAAGCCACCCTGAGAACCCATGACTTGTTTTTGGATAGTTCAAAGTGGCTTGTTTCCAGAGTGGCTTGTCATGATGTGTGAACCCAACATGATGGCTTGTCAGAAAGGGTTATAGAGCCTTCTGGCAAGAATGGTGAAAAACCCAGCTAACAAAATCCCCTCTCTATTACATCTCAAAATGGCAGTCGTTAATTTGTTCCTCCACTTTGTTGCCTCTATAGACTAGGCTGACCATCTAAAAAGGAGGACAGGGCTCATATAACTTTAACAGTTGTAGAGAAAAGGGAATTTCAACCAGTGTCATTTGTATGCAATTAGTTCCTGGTGATATTCCCTCTTCATCACAACAGTTAAAGTTGCAGAGCCCTGCCTTCTTTTGTATATGGTCACTCTAGTATAGTGCCTGCACCTTTAACAGTTGTGATGAAGAGGGAATTTCACCAGGAACTAATTGCATACAAATGACACCTGCTGAAATTCCCTTTTCTCTACAACTGTTAAAGTTATATGAGCCCTGTCCTCCTTTTCAGATGGTCAGCCTACTATAGACAGTGACAGGGTGTTTTGTTTTTTCCACCTTCAGGAGATTTGCACTTATTTTTTCACCTTTAGGAAGATGGTTGTAAACAACTGTGGATGGAAGAATGAAGGAAATGGCAGTCCCCTCCCCCTCAACATTCTAAGTCAGCTGTGATGAAGGAGGGAGACAGAGGCCCTTTCTACACCAGGCTTTTGGCCTGGTATCATCCCCAACTGGTCCCTGTGAGTTCAGATGATGCACAGGGAGTCCCGGGGCAGGGAGATGGGCATGGGATTTCCCAGGGATAAGGGCACCCTGCGAAATCCTGACTTTTCTGTGGTCCTGGGAACTTCCGAGACCATGGGAGATGTGGCAGCCCATCCTGGCTGCTGCCGTCATTACTTGTGAGTAGCCGCAGCATCAAAAATGGGCACTGAGCTGCACTGCATGGCTCCATGCCCATCAGGCAAGGGGGTGGCAGCAATTTTGCCACCCCTAGGAGGGCAGGGAGGGGGTGGGGGCCTGATTGCACAGGGTTTTGTTTTTTCTTTAAAAGTACCTTTTGCATAGGAGCGCTCATGCACTCTCTTTGGGGCCCAGGGGTGGGGAAATGGCAGGCGCAATAAGCACATTATGCCTGGGAGGAAGCAGAACTTCTGCTTCCTCCGTCAAGAATGAAGAGGACAATTCCAGAAGCAGGTAAGTCTGGGATCATCCTCTTGCCCTCCCTTTACACCCCGTGGTGTAGAAAGGGCCAGAGGGATACTCATTAAGCCTACTGACCATCACTGTATGTTAAAAAGAAGAATAAGCTCATTTGAAAGACTAAATGAAATGAAACTTTGTGTGTGTGGGGGGGGGGGGGAAGGTTTTCTCTCACTCCAGTACAAGAAGAATAGAAAACTTTATTAGTTCTATGAAAACTTTCTGGTCACTTCAAAAATTGTGACTACAAAGAGGTTGCCATTTTTTTTCAAAGTCATGTTTGACAGAGGGAGGTGGGGTTTTTTTGTCTTTAAATTGCTCTTTCCCCCTTCAAATTTTCACCAAACATTCCAACATTTTCTCGGCATATAAAATGAACACTTCTTTCTTGCACCTCAAGAGTTCAGAAAGATAGGTCAAACTGTTTCAATTTTATGAATGTTAGAACAACCCACCCCTAATCATTTAACATGGCAGAATGCTCCATTTACTGGTGGGCCTTAACAAAACTGTCACCGCTGTGATGGTTCCAGTGGTGTTGTAGCATCCCTGGTGCAGGAGGAGCTGAGTCATGCTAAAATACAGCTTACTTCAACTACATAAAACATTCTCCCACTTTTAGAATAACCTCTTTTAAGTACATTTCTGAGAAATAATGTGACTGGAGTCAAACACATTAAAGCTTTTTCTTTCTTTCTTCCCCCCCCCTTTTTTTTTCTTTTGGTGAAGGCTGTTCCTGATTTTTTAAGAGTTTGAGCTCTAGGGTCAAAGCAATGGAGAAAATGCATGCAGGGAAACTTGAATTGTGTCATGTAATATATTCAGCTAGGACATCATTCATCCATGCAATGGATCTGGGAGGTTTTAAAACTTGGCTTTTAGTTTTAGTCAGCTATTATGCAACAAACTCTACTTCATGCACCAGTACATTCTATTATCTAGTAGCAGTACTCTTTTGCTGTGAATCCAGTTTATAAACAGAAAAATGTGTTTTTTGCAATGAAAAATGAAATTAATAATCAGCAAGCAAAAATGCCTCTTAACATTTTGCTTGTTCGGTGTCTCAGTATACTGATGTGAACTGATAAAGAAGAAGTTGGGACGCCCTTATTTGAGATTCCAGCCCACCATACATGTGAGGGAACATTTAAACTGGTTGCCCCAAGAAAACTCTTCATTGATGTTCTGACATGGAGCAGCATCTGCCATGAAAGAACAGAAATAAAAGGAGCTAGACATCATGATATATGTCCGTTATTTACAAGAAAGTGGCTAAAATAGTACTGCGTGGGCAAATTGCAACGCTGATAATATAGTAAGTATGGGCAACTGTGACAATTTCAGAAAGATTGTGTTAGGCCTGGGACTTAGTTCTGCAAATAGTTAAATTGTGTTTTTGTCTGACAAAGGGTGGACCAGATGAAGGATATGTGGTTATCAAACAGACTGCAGGTCGTGTGGCTTGCTACACTAAGTGACAAGTTGCTGAAAGCAAAGATCTGGGCTGAAAGGGTATGTTTTATTGGTCCTGATATGTCTGCAATGGCTTGTAAAGTCAGCTGGCCATCTCTGGGTTCAGCTGACAGCCCTCAGGCCAGGACTGCAGTCTACGGGGCACTCTAATAAGTAGAAATAGTATTTTATACAATGTTTCTGAGTGCCCTAAGAACTTCAGAGCTATGATGTCATTAACCATTATGACAGTACCATAAAGTAGCTTGGATGGGGAATTAGAGTTAAGCAATATCAGGTTGACTACTTACTAAGTTCATTCAGACATTATACCTTTAACACACATTCTTCTTCTGTTCCGGGATTTGACAGTCCCACAGGTATGTTATAGCCAGGCCTCAGGTTGCCTAACTTTATTTACAAAATGAAAACAAGCAGGGAATAATTATCAGATTTAGTGTGGCAATGAAGCACGAAGCAACTGTATCAGGTGTCATTAAGCAGTTTAAAGCTTGGGAAAATACATTATAGGTAGACGTGCCACTGAAGCTATTTTGTTTTGCATGCAGTGGTTATTGTATACACATGTACACCCACACACAAGCTGTGCACATGTGCTGTACATGTGCCCCACTATAAACGTTGTAGTGGCTCTTGCTATGTGTCCACAATAGGAAGAAATTGTCCCCACTGACTACAAACCTCACCAGCCACCACTGGTTAGAGTTGTGGGTGGGCTTTGGCTAATAACATATTAGCAGCTTTGAAACAAACTGTCACTCCTCCCCCCTGTGCAACAGCAAAAGCACGAAAGAACACAAAAGCCCGAAGCTATCGCCAGCTGTGAGAAAACAAACCCTGAAGCTGAATGATATGTGGCTGCATGGTGAAATCCATCAGTATTTAGGAGCATAACTTGCTCAACGGTGCTCAAAGATCTGACATGTTATGTGAGAACAGCTAAAATTATGTGGAGATGTCCTGAATAGAGGGGGAAAAACATTTATTGCTTAAATGCTAACATAGACTTTATCCTTGTGAAATTAATATGCCAGTGAAAGGCTTAATAAAGTTTGTTGTTTTCTAGCAAAGTTGATCAAACTTGTATTTGGGGGGTTTGGGGAATGTCACAGAATTGCATGCTCCATGTGAAATGCAGAGAGAGAAATCTCTAGTGCTCTGATGCCTCGGGGGTGCTTCTCTTGCATTTTTTGAAAATATTGGATGACATCCATAAGCCACTGTTGTGTCATCTAATGGGCAAGCATATGTTCTATGAAAGAGTAACAGATTCAAGTGATTTTACAAGGGATCTATGAATCACCAAACAGATTGGGAGGTCTTCTTCATGGATTTGCCTGTGGAGACAATTCTTAAATGTTATCTATATGCAGGGGGTGGGGGCAGAATGACTAATGGAAGTCCCATCTTTTCAAATAATGCACTGTTCTTAATATGTTCCATACATTGCAAACATAAAATTGTTTAAAAAACAAATGAATGTAAAATCCTCTTGCGTTTATTTGAAAGATGATGTTCTGTTGACTTTGCAGAATTAAATGGCATTCTATGAGAGGTATGTTGAATGCCAAGATATATACACTGTGTCTGCTATACTTTCAGGAGAAAAAAATACAGACGGAAATTAAGGCTGCAGTTGTAAATATATGTTCATGTGAATAACTCTCATTGGAAATGGAAGGGATGATTAGGATTATACTGCACATCTCAATCCTTCACCCCAATTAAATAATTTTGATTTATACAGATCTAAATAAAATTCCCCTCTACTTGTTCTGTTCCCATGACTCCCCTGATAATTCCTCATATTTTAAAGCATTGCCCAGATTTATTTATTTTTTTCCTTTATCAATGTCATATTTCAAGTGTTCCAGTCTTCCTTCCCTTCCTTTGTATATATAAACAATATTTAGCTTTAAATGCAAAATATCATTTTGATTCTGGTTCTTCGACTTGGGAAAGTGCTGGGTCTATTTAGAGTCTAAATGAACCACAGCATAAAGACATAAATGTGCTGGGTTTCCTGTCCAAAATGATATTTTGCAAATTGTGTTTTAGTCAAGGAAAAGTCCTTTTGCAGATCTTGTGCATACTTAGACAAAAAAGGGCCTACAACTCCCAGCATGGCCCAGGTCATGGAAGTAAAAGGAGGATTGCACCTTTTACTACTCAAAAGAATGAACATACTGACCCCAAAATAATTAATTTGCAGGGTAAGTTATGAATCCAATAGTATAAACCCAGGGGTGGGGGGAGGAAAGTGTTGTGTTATTACAAGTTTTCAAAGTCTCTTTGAAATTTTGCACCACCAAAGTACACCTTGGGAATGTAGTATGCATAATATGGTGTTCTTTTCCACCCTGTACATCACAATGTCTATTCTTATTGGTTTTTTAACTGAAGCACTTTGTTTACAAATGTAGATCAACATGGAGCCTCAGGGACAGGCAGGTGTTCCAGAATCAGAATAGATAGAAGCCACAACAAAAAGTCCTCTTCATCAGAGGACTCAGCATGTTGCAGATGCTGCCAAGGAAGAGATGGCAGGCTTTGGATGCTGAGTCAAGGCAACTATGCAGACTGTGCAGGCCCAAAGATATCAATTAACTCATAATCTCAGTTTGGATTATGAAATATTGAAATTTGTTGGATTGAAGTTAGGGCTTGTTGTGATACATTCAAGAATGACTGGATTTCTCACTCTGCTATGTGCGGAGTAGTGATACCATTTTTACTATACAAACTGGTGCAGAGAAAACGGGTACATCAGAGATAGATAGCCTAGCATGCCATTGATCTGTGTGCTATTAAAGTTAATGGGGTGGTGGTTACTAGTGCCACTGGGTTCAACAAGAATAACATCTGGGATTCCACTGGATGAATGGCAATGCAACTGTTTGTAACTGATACAATATAATTATGGTAGTAACCCCTAACTTTGAGGAAACAACTACCTCCTTTGACAGAGCTATAAGCTGTTGTCAATCAGAACGTATACTACTCTACAGATAGAGATGACATTTTTTTTAGGTCAGGTCACCGGATCATTCTCTAAAACACTGCAGTGTTACAAGAGTTTAAGGTCAGGTCAACTAAAATAGAAGCAGCAAGGATAAACACAGCAGTTCAAGTGAGGAAATGCCTGTGTAGGAAACCTAGCTCCAGTAATGCCAAAGGTGAAGAATAGCTATCATCTGTGGTTATTTGGATTGTACATTTTGGGGGATAAAGAATAATTTGTTGATTAAGAAGGTGCATGTCAGAGGCTAAACTACATTGCACTCTCTCATATTTGCTATGAATTTATCCCTATGTCTCCATACTTTGAGAACAATCTGGGATGGAAACTCTGCTCCCAGCCTCATTGCCATAAACGTCTAAAGTAACAGCCTCATTGGAATACCTAAAACAAGCTCTGATTTTACAGTTTTGACATTCCTTCACTGGGGAGTTCCACTGAAAAGCCTACTTGCAATCTCTATTGATTGCTGTCATTAAAGCCAATGCTTCTTTACCTAGTAGCCACATCAGGATTTCACATGCTGTCTAACATGCTATTAAATTGACACCAGGTGGATTTGGACAAGTGTTCCTACCCCAGAATTGGTTTTGACTTTTGCAGTGTATTTATTTATCTGTCTATCTCAATTATATCCCAAGCTTCCTCCATTGAACTGTCCAGATGGGGCTTTTGATTCAGCTAGAGATGCCTATTCCCCCTCCAGGGCTACCAGTCGCTAGTTGTGACTTGTTGGCCATGACTAGGACTAAATCAGGAACTATATGTCAAAATGTATGTACTGCATTGGCACACTGCAATATTTCAGAAGAATCCTAATAGTTAAGAGCTTTTTGCTTTTAATGTGAACCTAAACAGAACATTTTTGTAAGTTGTATAATATCCTTCATAACTTCTCTTGTAGATGCTCAGAAAAGGGCATCATGCAATGTAGCAAAGAAGAATTGCAATACAGGAATAGTCTTCTATACACACACCTCTTATGAATGGGGACGCTCATCTGCATTTCCCCCATGGTGCTAATCCAGACCTCGTTTAGTGATGAGTAAGAACTTAAAAAAGACATTACTTTCAAAGGCATTACTTTAAATGTCTCCCCCACCCCCATTTTTACTTTAGAATAGAAGCAAAGGACCTGACCAAGATATTAAAAGCCCTTCTACTCCCCATGCTAGGAGAGCCCCGTTTTTACTGCTCAGTAAAAATGGGGAGGGGGAAGATGTAGCTATTAAATATTATATTTAAAAGTAAAGTCTTGTTTGACCCAGATTGTTGTTACATTGAGCTGAATCAAAACCAGCAAATTTTGCTTGCATGTTGTTAATGAGATCATTGTGGAATATGTGTGGTATATTTTCCTTTTTAAACAGATGTAAGTGCCATCAGACAAGCCTGTATGAAGACAAAATCCTTGCTCACTCTCACAAACGCTTGAAGCACTCATAATGCCACAAAACATCAATGTAAGCTTCCTTGATCCGGTATAGATATACAATCATAGAGCAGCACATAGAACAGTACTTGCGGAGTGTAGGGTGCAAAATAAAGAGTCGAGACAAGAAAGTTGGGTATAAAATGGGCCACTTTTATTCAAGATCTGCAGTAAGGGATAAGACCTATGCGGGCATCCTCGCTTGGCCTCTTCCAGGCCAAATCTTAGGAATGGGCGAACCATTCTCTGACCTCCGGGTGGCATCCCACGTTCGCCACCCCTTGGCCATACCCCATTTGGGGTTGGGAGGCCTTCCTTTGTCACAACACCCATGCCGCAGTGCTCCGAGCGTGTGAGTAGAGTTGGCCTCAAAGGTAAACCTTATTTCCATGATCTGGTGCCGCGGGGCTCCCAGATGTGGGCGTCAGGTATTACCCTTTACCTCAACGGTTCCTGAGAATGTTCACCAGTTGAAAACGCCCCTAAGGATGCCCGCACCTACCGCCAAATTAAAGTGACCAAATTAGCCACAAGGTTTGAATTGAATACGTCCCCTCCATTCAGTTCCATTCAGTTCCATTGCGACAGCTCCATCTAGTGGCAGAAGATCCCACTTTTTCAGATGTTATCACTTTAAAAGTGGTTCTTTTCATGACACAATTTCCAACAAATGCCATGGGAGACATCCTAGTTGTTCACAGTGTTATTTGAAAGACCCACAAATGTTCATGAGTGACCAATCATGAGCGTGCAATAAATTGTTCGTTTAGAAGAGACCTGTGTTTTTGTTCATGTATTGGTTCAATAAGTACAAATGGGAGTATGATGAAGGGATTTGTTTTAAAAAGCAATACAAATTAATTTGCAGTTAAATGTGCCAGCGTAATGACACCATAATTTGTTAAAGATGCAATGCAAGTCCACCTTTAATTAGCTAAACTTTGCCAGAGAAATTTAGCTGTAAATGTAATACATGCTATAAATGAAATAATCGCATCGATGTTCCACATACTGACCAGTTTTCCTTCCTCATGGCAATTTGTATGCAATCAGTAAAGCACACTAGTGATGTTGTCTGCCCATAGCTCTTTCACTGCTATGCTGTTATTAAAGATCGCTCAGCCTTGGCCTCCTACCCGAGAAATTTATACAGCTATTTATTCTTAAATTGTAACTGTTGAGCTTCACTTAAAAATAACATATATTTGTGTAGATTCACATCCCCACCCCACAAGCACAATTATATAGATTGGGTCTGGTTTGCAGCTCTTGTGATCTATCCAAATAGCCACAGCTCACCAGCTTACCAGGGACATGAAAAGCTCCCTTTATTTGGAGTTTGTTCCTGAACATGGGAAAATGATAAAATGCACAGTGTGAGGGTGGGTGGGTGGGATTATTATTATTATTATTATTATTATTATTATTATTGACAAGGGTTTCTGACACCCAGTTTTTTGACACTAGCAGTAAATAAATGAAGAAAACTTGGGTTTATTTGGAGTAGACTTTTGTGTCTAAGGACAGCAAGCTCTCATAAAGTACTCAGAAACAATTCCTGGACTTGGTATTCTTCAGTTCTAAAAAAATATGATTTTTATACCAGGCTCTGGTTGGTGGATCTTTTTGTATCTGACTCTTGAGGGTTTATTAAAAAAACAAAATGACAACAACAACAAAGTAGATCTTGCAAGCCACTGTAACCTGGTTTAGAGGAAGCTAGACAAGAACATAAGTATGCTTCTGTCCAACAAAAACAGAATGGAAGCAGGAAACCCCTGACTCTACTCGTATACCACTAAGTCTAGTGCCACTTAGCAACCAAAGACTCTATTCAGAATACATGCTATGCCATGGTGGTTAAGCATTTTCAGCTAAACATTATGGCTGAGTGTGTCATGTGAACCATGACTTAGCGTGTCATGTGAAACATCCCTAACCATGGTGGCTACATAAAGGGTTAGTAGCCTATCTATGGCTTAGCTTGTTGTTTGAACAGTCCCACTCTTTGTAATGGCACTAACCACAGACAACCAAACAAGAAAGAAAGAGGAAAATGTAGTGTTAAGTAGATTGGTGCTGGACTGTGTTCAGCTTGGTGGGTCGCAAACTTTGCAGGCCTCATCTAGATTAATAATATCTTGCCATACTCACATCATTCTTGACACTAAAGACCTGTGTACACTCTGGCTTGAATGATCCCAATCTGACTTAGTTGGAGGAAAATCCTCTCAGTCAGGAAAGGATTATCAGCTAAGAGCTGGAAACTGAGTTGGGCTGTGTTTGAGGTAAACAAGTCAGCTGAGGACCAAGAAGGATTTATTTGAGCGATGAATTGGAACCCAACTAATGCTCTGTGTGTGTAAACACTATTTTATTGAGCTCTGCTTCAAAGTGGGAAAGTTTGCTAGAAGAACCTGAGTTGCTTAACCAATTCTTGTACAAACTTGCCATTAATTTGGTTTTTGGACTAGGCTCTGATTGAGGGAATGAGTCTACTGAAATACATTTTTGAATTAATTAAAGGGTTCTAATGTTTTAGTGTATCTGGAAACCTGAATCCTATAAAGTCTGTTTCTTATCTGTGTTTCATTATTGTTCTCTCAGTTCAGTTCTTTTTCTGTTAGCCTAGCAGAGAACCATGTTGTAGGCATGGAAAACTTTGAAAGGTGCACTTTTTTCCTTTCCTTCCCCCCCCCCCACCCCTTTTTGCAGTTTAAACAATATTGAATAAAATTCTGGGGATATTTTTTTTTTTTTGCTGGAATGCCTGAATATGTTTCTAGGAACCACAAGAGATCTAGGTTGATGTTTCGTGAGCATTGTTGAGTTTATATCTCCCATTCATTGTTCTTTTTGTCTCTCTAATAAAAGTTCATATCTCTTGTATTGGACTAAGCAAATGGAGGTCTAAAGCCAGCTCACAAAGATACTACTAACTTATTATGGGACGGTCTATGCTCCCAAAGCCCTGCGGTAGCTGCAAATCTGTGCTGCGTCAGTTATATGATGCAGCCACAGATTTGCAGTCACTGGGGGGCTTTCCCATGAAGCTTTGCAGAAAAAAACATCAGGGACTTATCCTGACTTTTTTGGTGGGATCAAGGTCCCCTTCTGCCATCTGACCTTGCTCCGTGGCCGATCCGGGGTCCGGTCCTGGTGGAAGGTGACTGACGATTGGTCGGCGTAAACCAGGAAGAGGACAGGGTGGCTCCAGTACCTAGATGAGCACTGGAAACCCTGCAATCCCTCCTTGGTGTCAGGATTACTCACCACCTCGGGTAAGTTAAACAGCAGGGTTTTGGGGAAGGCAGTGCCAGTTTGGTGCTGTGAAGACAGCCCTTGTGTCTGGTAGTTGAAGTAGGATTAAGTTTCAGTAGATTTTATTTACAAAACTTAAAACTTGTACCACTACCATTTGCTCTACAAGTTTAGACTAGGGATGGGTGAGAAATTAGTTTGGTTCTCATTTTTATGTGAGAACATCCAATTCACAAGACTAAACATGGAAGGAAGTCATCTTGCTGCTGAAAGCCATAGATTTCCATGGCTTGTCATGAGTTTCGGGTAGAAAAAGTGTGTTCATTTGAAATGAGTACAAAAAGAATGAATTTATTTGAAAAGGGTGCACAAAAATGCTTTTTTCAATGGTAAACTGCATATTAATTGCATACGTTTAAGAAATGCGTACAAATATTGCAGAGAGTTTGAAAATGCTCATGGAAATAAGTTCATTTTTTTGTGTGTGGGAAGAAAAAAAAGTTGTGCAGTCTGATGCGGACCTGCATCAGACTGAACTTGCCAGTGGAAAAAGGTGAACCTCAACATGATCATGCTTGACAGAATGGCCTATCTCTGGTCTGTGCCCAGTCAGCTCTCTGCCCCAGTCAGCTCTCTGCCTTTTCAATGGAAGGGCAGGCCATAGTTTAAGGGAAATGCTTTAGTTAAAAAGTCAAGCACGTGTTTTACATACAAAAGGTCCCCAGTTCAAACCTGGCATAAGGCTGGAAAAAGATTAATACCTGAAATCCTGAGAGCCATTGTCTGTTATTGTAGATAAAATAGATTCATCAATGGTCTGACTTAGTATGGCATCTGTTTCTTTTCTGCTTCCTGTCCTCTCACTCACAAATAATTTTCTAGTAAGCAGGATCATGTATTTCTAGACTGAACCACCCATCAATATCATTAGTTGCACTTATAGTTTCTTAGGCAAGCTCATGTTGGATTTTACCTGGGATGACACCATTCTAATACATAGCTGTGGTTTAATGCTAGAACTCACTGGGAAAATACTAAGGAATAAATATTCATGTTTGGCTTCTGAGAAGGAGTCATGAATGCTTCTGTGTTTTATTTTTGTACTATGGTTTGCTTAGGAGGGTAGGCCAGAGGATGAAATTCTGGAATACAACAATGAAAATCCCCAATAGTTCCTTAGAGTTGGAACATATTGTAGTTTTATGAATGCTATATTAGGAAATAAATATTCATTGGAATTTGAGTGTACTGTGTTTGCCTTAGCAACCACTAGAAACATGTTATACCATCACTCTTGGGCGGCAGAGCCACCCATGAAATCCAGCTGACGTATATAATTTTGTTTCACATTAATATTATTACCCATCTGTTAGCATAGCATCCTACCCCTTTCTCAAGATACACAGCCAAAATTTACAGGACATGTGTGGTGCGCCAAAGATAAGTTTGGGCGAGCAGTTTGGAACACGTAGCAAGCCCTAGTATACTTCCAAAAGTCTTATAAATATGAGAGGCTGAAAGCAACTTGGCTCATTGGTAAAAGTGCAATGGAAAGTGACTGTCAGCAGAACACAATCCCATTGCGGTTTCCTATTATCACTCGCTTGCACACTATTTCTACAAATCTGGTTCAGTGTGTGCTTTATTTTTCATTTGATTTTTGCACACTGTAGTAAGCTTGATATGTATGATCTTATCAGTCACATATCCTTGTGCAAGCCCTATTTAATTGGTTGAATTTTACTTAATACTCTTAATATACCCACGCACATTGCTTGTATTGAGATTTTCCTTCATTGAAATTAAAAAGCCAACAACTTTCTAAAAAAGAGCCGAAACTCATTGGCCAGCATCTCTATTCCCTGTAATTGGCATTGTCCCACTTCACTTGTTCGTTCACCAAAAGTTATAACATTTCAGTGTATGCATGCATTAACTTTGAACACGGAATGCTATTTCTTGAAAACATAAATGGACAGAATTTGGTCAGCGAGTTGTTAATTACTTTGGTCTTCGTGTCACAACATTTGTTCCTAAGGGACATGTGTCAGGTCAAAAGTATATAGTATAATACCTTTATTAGGCCAACTCAAAGATAACAAAAATATGTGCAAGCTTTCAAGATTTCCAGATCTCCTCATAAAGCAAGATGTTACTGCATCTTTAAAAAAAGTAACAGAAGGATGTATAAAGCTTTTATTGCTTCCAAAGAGAATTCCACACATAAGAGAACTGTATACATGATAAAGGTACATCCAAACATCTCAATTATCATTTTGTTTTGTTTTATATTGCTACAGCCCTGCTGTCAGAAAATATCCATGCTTGTGTTGTCACACAGGGTTCCACCCACCCACATCCATGATTAAATGGTACCATTTTGTTGCTCTTTCAATAGGAGGATGTGTCTGTTGCCCTGTCATTCTTCTTGACTGCTCGTAATGGTGAATTAATCAGTCCTGTTTTTCCAACTATGTTAATTTCCATAAAATTGCTTTCATTACCTTCACTTGCCATTGTTCTCTCCACTTTCATTCATTTATTAATCCAAAGACACATTTCAAAATTCTTGAGAGTTCTGCAAAGCAAAACAGACCACATATAAGGCCCAAAGAGACATTACTTCAAATGTGTGTCTAGCAGCCTTATCTTCTTTTCATTTTTACTATAAAGTAGGTGCAGGTTAAATATTGACTAGTCAAAGTATGTCATTCAGCAGGAAAGGTCAAAATAATGGAATATATTCCAATGCATCAATGGAGAAAGCATACTGCAAACTTTTCCTTATTGCGATATCTTCCTTTTCTAGATTTTATAGAATATTTATTTATTCACAATATTTATATACCACTCCCCATTCAGAATTTCAGAGTGGTGGACATAATAAAACAGAATAAAAACACATTAAAAGTATATTTTTAAAAGTGACAAAGTGCAAAATAGACTGTAGCTGGTCTTTAAGGGAAGGCTTCCTGGAATAACGACGTTTTCAGGAGGCACTGGGAGGAATACAAAGTTGGCACCTGCCTGACCTCCAGAGGCAGGATACTCCATAGGAGTGGGGCCACCACACTGAAGGCTCTTCCCCTGCTGGACTCCAATTGGATGTGGAGCACCAGGAGCATGCCCTCAGATAACCTCAGTGACTGGGCAGGTTGATAGGGGAGAAGGCGCTCTCTCAGGTGTCCTGGTCCCAAGTTGTTTAGGGCTTTGTACACTAGTACAAGAACCTTAAACCTGTCCCGGTAGTGAATAGGCAGCCAGTGCAGTTCCCACAGCAAAGGAGTTACATACTAGGGGTGTGCACGGACCCCCCGGATCGGATCGGGACCCGGATCGGGACCTCCAATTTTGTCCCGGACCGGTTCGGACAAAATCGGAGGCCCCCCGGACCGGATCGAGTCCGATCCCGACCCAAAAATCGTAAATTTTTGGATCGGCCGCCATTTTTTCCCCCATAGACTTGCATTGCAATGCAAGTCTATGAGGAAAAAATGGCGGCGGGTGGGTAAGGGGGGGCCTAACTCCCTCCCCCCCCCGGGGCCGTCCGCTGTGGACGGCCCCGGCAGGTAAACCCCCTCCCCCGCGCTCCCTACCCCCCCTGGGGCCGCCCGCTTCCATCCGCTGGCGCCCGCGGGCGCCAGCGGATAGAAGCGGACGGCTCCGGGGGGGGGTAAGCCCCCTTCCCCACCACTTACCTTCTCGGCCCGTCCGGCGCCGGCGGCTACTACCAGCGGGCTCCGCGGCCTACTCTCGAGTAGCGCGCCGGGTGATGACATCACCCGGCGCGCCACCCTGGAGCAGGACGCGGAGCCTGCTGGGAGTAGTAGGCGCCGGCGCCGGACGGGAGCCGCCGGGCCGGAAAGGTAAGGGCCCCCCTCCCCCCTCCGCGCGCCCCCTCCTCCCCTCCACGCACCCCCTCCTTACCTTTCCGGCCCGGCGGCTCCCGTCCGGCGCCGGCGCCTACTACTTCCAGCAGGCTCCGCGGCCTGCTCTAGAGTAGCGCGCCGGGTGATGACATCACCCGGCGCGCCATCCTAGAGCAGGCCGCGGAGCCTGCTGGGAGTAGTAGGCGCCGGCGCCGGACGGGAGCCACCGGGCCGGGCAGGTAAGGGCCCCCCTCCCCCCTCCGCGCGCCCCCTCCTCCCCTCCACGCACCCCCTCCTTACCTTTCCGGCCCGGCGGCTCCCGTCCGGCGCCGGCGCCTACTACTTCCAGCAGGCTCCGCGGCCTGCTCTAGAGTAGCGCGCCGGGTGATGACATCACCCGGCGCGCCATCCTAGAGCAGGCCGCGGAGCCTGCTGGGAGTAGTAGGCGCCGGCGCCGGACGGGAGCCACCGGGCCGGAAAGGTAAGGGCCCCCCTCCCCCCTCCGCGCGCCCCCTCCTCCCCTCCACGCACCCCCTCCTTACCTTCCCGGCCCGGTGGCTCCCGTCCGGCGCCGGCGCCTACTACTACCAGCAGGCTCCGCGGCCTGCTCTAGAGTAGCGCGCCGGGTGATGACATCACCCGGCGCGCCACCCTAGAGCAGGCCGCGGAGCCTGCTAGTAGTAGTAGGCGCCGGCGCCGGACGGGAGCCACCGGGCCGAGAAGGTAAGTGCCCCCCTCCTCCCCCCCCCCGCTGTCCACTTTCATCGGCGGGCGCCCGCTGGCGCCCGCCAATGGAAGCGGCGGTGGGCGCCAGTGGGCGCCCGCCGATCCGCCGATCCGCCGAACCGGTTCGGAGCTTTTTCGGACCGGTTCGGATTGGATCGGCCGATCCAGCTGCGGGATCGGAAATCGGATAATTTATCCGATTTCCCACTGGACCGGACTCGGATCGTGGATCGGGTCCGATCCAGTGCACATCCCTATTACATACTGGAAAGGGGCAGCTCCAGACAAAAGCTGAGCTGCAGCATTCTGCACTAAATCCAGCTTCTGAAGCAGCTTTAAGGGCAGCCCCACATGGAGCACATTGCAATAATCCAATCTTGAGGATACAATACCTGTTCCATTGTGGCCAAGCTATCCCTGTCCAGGAGCTTGTAAAAGGCACTTCGAGCCTCCGTGAACACTTGAGCCTCCAGCGACAGAGATGGATCTAAGAGTACTCCCAAACTATAAAACTGATCTTTCAGAGGGAGTGAAACCCCTTCCAGAACAGGCAATGAGCCTATGTCCCACACTCGGGAACCACTCACCCACAGGGCTTCAGTCTTGCCAGGATTCAGCTCCAGTTTATTGGCCCTCATCCAACCCATTACTGAGTCTAGGCACCAGTCCAGGACCTGCACAGCCTCACCTGATTCAGTTGTCATAGGGAGATAGCTGTGTGTCATCAGCATAATGATGGCATTTAGCTCCAAATCCCCTAATGACACTCCCAGCAGCTTCATATTAGGGACAAGATGGTGTCCTGCAGCACCCCATAGCTCAATTGCCAATGGGCTGGGAATGGTCACCTAATGTTACTCTCTGGAAACAATCCTTTAGGTAGGACTGGAACCACTGTAGTACAGGGTTGATGGTATCAAAAGCCGATTAGAGATCGAGCAGAATTAACAGGGTTGCTCTCCCCCTGTCCCTTTCTTGACATCATCACCTGGCACTCTACTGAGAGGCAGGCCGAGAAGCCTGTTTCTCAGTAGATCGCAGCAGCGGATGGCAGCGGGCGGCCCCGGCAGGTAATGAGCACGAAGGGGAGGGGGCTTACCTGCCGGGGCTGTCCGCTGCCATCCACTGCCACCCGCTGGCGCCAGCGGATGGCAGTGGATGGCCCTGGCAGGTAAGGAGCACGAGTGGGAGGGAGGGACATGGAGGGGGGAGTTAGGCCCCCACTCACCCACCCACCCACTGCCATGTTTTCCATATAGGCTTGCATTGGGGAAAAGCTTTCTTTCCCCCAATGCAAGCCTATGGTGAAAACACCAAAAATGGTGTCCGATCCGAAAATCGGACATCTAATTTTCAGATCGGGGCTGATCCGATCCAAGGGACCTCCGATTTTGTCCGAACTGATCCAGGACAACATCGGAGGTCCCGATCCAGGTCCCGATCTGATCCGGGGAGGGGTCCGTTCACATCCCTAGTTTTTACGGTGGCACTTTGGCTGCGCATTCCCTAAATATCCCATAGCATCACAGCTGCTGGGTAGGAACAGTTCATCCCCCTGTAGGAGGAAGTGTGGGATTTTCGGCAGCCATTGGGCTCATGGAACGTGCTCCCTACTTTCTGCCATGCCTTCCTGTGCTCCAGGCAACCTACTGTGGGCCTCAGTCCACCTCCAGAATGCCCCCTGTATCAATGCGAACCGAAGTCACCACCGACAGATGGCAGAAATACAGCGGAGGAGGAAAAGGAAAGATAGAAGTAAGTCCCCGAATTTTTAAAGGTGCAGTTTCAGGGAAAAGCCCCACGGTGGCTGCGAGGTGGGCCAGATCTACACCAAGGAGGATATAACACTTTGAAAGCAGTTTGAAAACAGTACGTGGAATGTGTCCTGGACTCCAGCAGTTGTCAATACTGTTATAAACCGTTATAAAGCAGTAGTATAGAACCCGCCTTGGTTGCTGCATCGTATAACCAACACAGTGCCACTGCGCAACCACCTTGGAGTAAATAAGGCATATAGACAGCCCTCTGATCAACAAGCCCTGCCCCTGCCCCCAGGAAGGTAGGAGAGCTAGACAGCCCTCTATGCCTGTTTAGTGCAAAATATGTTTAGAGAGAAACAGGAGGCTAAAAAGCTGCTGTTGTTCCTCCCACCCTGCCAGGCAGGCTTAGGGTAGATGGAGGACTCTGAGATTGGAGCCCTCCATCTATAGAACATCAGTACTCTTGGACTCCACTCTTAATATGAGATCAATCTGAGATAAGATGCCAACTGAAGTTGGGGGTTTTCTTAATAGTTTATTACTGATTTTTCAAGTTTTTTACAAGTTTAGCTACACATTTCCCTCGTTCTTCCTACACCCCCAGTTTTATATCATGTGTTTTCAAATAATGCAGATCACTTCACACAGTTCCATTTTTATGGGAAAGAGGAGAGAGACAGAAGTAAAGAGAAAGATGGGGGAATGAGAAGAAACAACAAGGACGAAAAATGAAGAATAGGAAAAAAAATGAGGTAGCTGTTCATGGACTTGTGTGGTGTGGTATGTTCCAGTTGTTTTTGGCAAAGTCTTTTCTTCCACAGTTCCAGTTATGTCAAAATGCCTGGAATTTGTCCTGTTTTTGTAATTTCATATAGAAGATATTTTCTTGGGCTGGCAGTCCTAGAAGCTCCTCGATCCAAGCGTTGATACTTGAGGTGAGCTTGGATTTCCCATTTTGCAAACTCGGGTATTTGGCAGTCAGTGCGATTCTAGAAAAAACATTCCCCCTGTCTGTCCATCAGGTCCCAGCTACTGGGAATATGGTCTACCAAGACATGTGCATCTTCTGTTGCCTGTTTTCTTCTTTTGGCTAAAATGGCTTAATATATATATTTTTTCTGGTATTCTATGTCATGCTTAATCAATTTGCTGTGCAATTCTATATATGTCTACTCAGAAGTAAATACTAAGTAAGTTCTATGTGGCTTATGCCCAGATAAGTGAGCAAAGGATTGCAGCCTAAAATACTTTAAAGAGCAATCCTAATCCCAAAATATGCTGCCTGGGGGATGGGGTTGATGGGGGATCTGCTGCTGGGGCACCATCCACCCTGGTGTTCCAGTTCTTCCTGCAAAAAGCTAGTGCTTTGATGCTCTTGATGGCAGCAACAAGTGTAAGGGAAGAACATGGGTGAGGTGCAGCTGGCTTCGGATATGAAGTTGTTCTGTTCCCCTAAAAAGGGCCATCAGCTACACCAGCCTGGAGCAGGCATAACTATTTATCTATTTTCTATATTACTGTATTTTTCTACCATTAATATTATTTTTTAAAAAAGCTTTTTTGGATTCACAAGGTTCACTGTTCTTTGGATCTTGGCTTATGTTGGCCCTATCTTCCTGTTTGGATCATCGAGCTTTAGATCTGTGTCATTTCCTGATCATACTATTCTTAGCAACTGAGAGAGACTCTGAACAATTCAAACAATATATACAGAAAAACATGAACGTGGACTCTGCACCAGCTTTTTTCTAGTGCTTTAAAAAGGGGAGAAACCCTACAATAGGGAGGGAGCACATTTAAAATGCAGAAAACCCATCGCTTCACACTATCCAAGGACAACGAATATATACATATGACTTAGATTTTCTACTGCTACATAAATAGAAGAAGCAATATAGCATTATACGTTTGTCTTATTTATCCACAATATGTACATGATGCACAAGGCAGAATTCTCTTGTCAGCTTGCAGTGATAAAATCTATCTGTCTACCTATCTATCTATGTATAAGCTAGTTTCTATGGTTCTTCTGGTGATATCATATACAGCATGACAAAGAAATTGAACATAAGGGGAGATTACATAGGTGAAGAGATGGGTTTTGCAGATAGGCTTGATTCTGAAGGTTTGGACTCATGGGTGTAACCTGTAATGGAGAGGAGTTTTAACTTCCATCATGTCAAGGAGCCAATCCACATTGCCCTTAAAACGACTTCTATTCTGTTTTAAAATGTGTTTTTTTAAGTTGTTTCATTACGTGGTAGGACACACTAAGTAGTACTTACGTTTCAGAGTGACTGCATCCTCCGTTCTCAAAGTGTTCACTGGTGTATTACAGGGTTAATTCCTTGACTTTTCTTCTTTTGTTTTTGTTTTGCAGGCTGCTTGAGTTACAGAGACAGAAGTGGGCGGGTCAAGCAGCCTGCAAAACAAAAACAAAAGAAGAAAAGTCAAGGAATTAACCCTGTAATACACCAGTGAACACTTTGAGAACGGAGGATGCAGTCACTCTGAAACGTAAGTACTGCTTAGTGTGTCCTACCACATAATGAAACAACTTAAAAAACCACTTTTTTAAACAATATAAGTCATTTTAAGGGCAATGTGAATAGACTCCATGTCCCTTGTCTTTATCCTGTATAAGTAAATGTTAGCTATTCACTCCTATAGGGAAATGTCAGTGGTGAAAGCAAAACTCCCCCCAGCCCCAGCTTGCCTCTTGGTGTCTTGGTCCTCAAGGAAGGAAAGTGGGGGCACAAAGAGCTGCAATCAGACCCTATTCATGGGGAAGGGCTATCCATTAATGTCTTGGAGGTCAAGGGGCCCTGGCCCAGGCTACAACCCCATGGTTAGAAAGAACCCCCCCCCCCAAAAAAAAATTGAGGCTAAATACTAGGGACATGCAAAAATTTGTTTTTGTTCACAAAACATGTGGGCATGCCCCATTCAAATCAAAACAAGACAAAAGTAAAAGTAGAAAAGGGTGTGAGTGTTTTGGAGCATGATAGAGAAGCCCCATGGTTTAATTTCAGAAATGTAGAAAAACTAAATCCAGAATTAAAATAGAAACTTTTCTTTCATGGCTCATGATAGTGCATGTATTTATTTATTTTTATTTCTATACCACCCAATAGCCGAAGCTCTTTCTAAGCAGTTCATGATATTGTATGGATGGGATGGGATGGGATCATGGTGTGTGTGTGTGTGTGTGTATCTTGGGGGGGGGGGTATTACAAAGTTTGTACTGGGCCCAGAAACAATTATTACCCTCACTTTCTCTGTGCAAAGCACAAAGAGAGACATTGCACTTTTCCTTCTGAGGTCCCTGCAATACACTAGACCTCCCTTCACACTCCTACACTATCAATTATGGAAGTTATTTTGCTAGTAACAGATAATGAGTGATGTACACATGCTTTTTGTTTAAAAGGGAGTAGAGAGGGAAGCTACACTTTCTTTTATTAATGATGATCTCCAGAAAGCAGGAGATAAACCTAACCTGAAGTTATATTGTAAATCCTGTGTCTGAGCAGTGAGGGTAATGTTTTGCTTTCTGCTGTCATTTTCTCTCAGTTCAGGGAGTGTGGTCATTTGACCTCCTGGGGGAGAGCACTAGAGGAGGCATTGGGCCTGATCCATTTTGGAAACAGGAAGGGTTGTGGGACCGTGCATCTTGGGGTATGGCTACCGTGCCCCACCCTGGCTCAGGGGCTGGCATGTCTGCTGCACATCTAGGTGGCAAGGGGACCTATGAGATTGGTGCACATCATAGTTTCAACACTCCCAATGTGGTCCCTCAGCAGATGGGTGGTGGGGTGGGAGGACGGAGCCCAATAAGTCAGAATTTGATGCAGAGGCTCAAGTCATAGTCACAACTTTTCTTTCAGTAAATCTAGTAATTAGCTTTTAGAGTCCCAATAAAAATCCACAAATAATAGATTATATCATAGTTCTTTGACAAGTTCATGAGTTTCTCAACAAAAGACCCAAACAGAATTTATTCTGGGTTTAGCAAAGAGAATAAATCTAGACGACTTTATAGTTGTATCTAACCAGCAAGACTGGGAAACTTTTTGGGTTACAAAGACATTGTTACTGGTAAACTCTACTGTTTGTTGCTCTCAAGGAGCGGCGTCTAAACTTTACTATTACACATCGGATCCTGCCCAGGAAACCTAACTTGCAAATGTGTGCTGTGCCTCATCAGACATCTCCGTTCTGCTCTCTTTAGTCAACTATGCATCTTAGGAAACACCTCAGAAGCCCCCTTTCCTGCAGAGTTTTCCCCCTGCCGCCCCATCCCCATAGAAGACATCCTTGGTCAAGAAGCAGGGGCCTCTGTCAAGGTCAAGTCTTCCAGCTGTTGAAGATAGGCTGTATCAGCTTCTTGAGTCTCCTGGGTCATAAGCCAGTGGGAGGCTTAGTAGAACTGAATTCTCAAGCGTCTGGCTGGGCCTGGCTCTGCAGTGCCCCCCTCTGACCCACTTTCACTGGCTATAGCTCCATCCTGGACTCGGACAAGATCTGACAGAATGAGTTGATCTAGCCCTATGCCATGTCAAAAAGTTGATGTAAGCTATAGCCTACACAGGTTTTTTGCCAATTTCACTCCCAAAATCTCTGTATGTGTAGTTATTGCTCCCTTTGCCTCACCCCAGTAGGCACAGAGGGCACAATTTTCTCATTGCTTTTACTCCGACAACAAAATTATAATAATAAATAAATAAAACAAACCTCTTTAAACTTTTGGGGACATCACAATCACTTCTGTACCTTTTTGATGCTTTAATTAACATTTCAAAAGACAAAATCAGAAACATAAATTCAATGTCTGTGCACGGCTTGTTCTGTTTTTTGTTTTGTTTGGTAAGGTCAAATTTGTTAAGTGCTGTTTGAAAGTTGAAGTCAAACATTTTTAGACTGCCAAATTGATTTGTCTAGGCCAAAAATGTTATTTGAGTATCAGACCAGGAAAAACTGAATGAAAGGGGATATTTTATAGCAGTGAATCTAATTAAAAGGTTAAAACCAAATTGCCATCACACCTCGACTAAGTAGAATATATCTCGATTCATGTAGAAAAAGAAAATATTTTACACTTCGTCACTGCTAAGTCTTGTGAGAGTCTTGGGATCTGTTGTTAGTTTGGGGCTTGTTTATTATGGCCCTTAGCCACAGATGGCGAACAGACCTCGGCTCCAAGCCGCATTCCCAAATTGTCAGAAATTAGCTTCTATCTTCTTTCCCCAGAGTGAAAAATGGCTTTGATTAAGCAGTATTTAGAACTCTCTTAGGAATACACTCCTGTAAAAAGAAAAATGGCAGAGTTTCAAATTGCAATGCTCATGCTGGTTTAATTAGCCAACCATAATGTTTAGAGAAAGACATGCTGCTTTTATTGTTGACTTGCTCTACCAAACAGCAGCCGCTTATACTTCCTGTTGACGTCAACCAGTGTTTCCCTCCTGGCTTCAAGGAGAGAAGGAGTAGATCTGTGATCATACGCCTGCAAAATCTTGGTCCAAATGTATGAATTAAAGACGAAAGTGGCAATGGAACAATGACATTCACATCTTTGCCTTCTTGAACTTGCTTGATTCTGATAGAATATATGCTCCCTTCATGGAAAAAAAGCAGGTATTAATGATCTGTCAGGCAGAGTCACCTTTCCTGAGGGTATTGCTTGTATAGCAAAGGTTTTTTTAAAAAAGGATGCTGGTATCTTTAAAAGAATATGCTGGTTTGGGGGATTACATTTCTGTATTAGAGAGGTTCCCTCGTCCTAGAATGGCAACCCTGCAACATTAAAATATATGCCATGGTTTTCTTTGGCATTTTTAATTGCAATGCATTTCGGATTTCAGTAAGGGGAAATAATGCAATGTGGGAGGAACAGTGACAGTTCACAAGATCCATAGGCACAGTCTTGGAGATGGTCAAAGGTAAAACGAGGCTATATTTTTAAGAGCTGACTTTTTTGGGGGGAAAAGAAATTGGGGCAAAGGAACAGAATGAAGAGGCTGGAACCCTGAAGAGACACACTCTGTACTGCAATATTTTGTTGCAGGGCCCCATTTGTGTACTGCGAACATATATCTGAATTTATATCTGTGTCTACATCCCTGTAGAAGTCACCCCATGTGCAAATTAGCTGATCAGAGGCACTTCTGAGGAAAAAACTAATTTAGGCTGACCATATGAAAAGGAGGACAGGACTCATGCAACTTTAACAGTTGTAGAGAAAAGGGAATTTCAGCCGGCACCATTTGTATGCAATTCGTACCTGGTGAAATTCCGTCTTCATTACAACAGTTAAAGCTGCAGGGGCCCTGCCCTCTTTTGTATCTGGTCACTCTAGTATAGTGCATGCTAACTGCCTAACTGCCATTCTGAACTGTCATTCCAGAGGAACTATGACAATCCTATACATTCTTACCTGGGAGTTAATGCCATTGAACTCCGTGGGCTTTACTTCTGTATTGACATGCTTCAAACCTATACAAACATACTAAGGAGTAAGTCCCAATTTGTTTAGTGGGGCTTATTTATTTATTCAGTATGTGTGTCACTCTGTAGCCAAAGCTTTCTCGATGACATGCACAATATAAGCCAAACCAATGAAACCAATAATAAAACATATTAAAATCTATTATTTTAAAAGCAGCAACAAAAAATCAGCAAAAAAGATTAATAACTGAGCAGCTAAAAACAAAGGCCATTGTAACTGCAGTATTACATATATTAAAAATAAAATAAGCAGCAGTTAAAATGTTTTTAAAAGTCTGGGAGAATAAAAAGGTCCTTGCCAGGCACTGAGAAATCAAGGAAGTAGGCTCTAAGCAGGAGCCTGCATTGCACTACAGCAAAGGCCTGTTCACCAGTAGCCACCCACAGAATCTTGGGGGAACTTGGAGAAAGGCCTCAGATGACAATCTCAGGGCATGGTTAGGAATATATGGGATGAGGCAGTCCTTTAGATATTGTGGCCTCAAGCTGATCATACGACAAGGAGGACAGCGCTCATGTAACTTTAACAGTTGTAGAGAAAAGGGAATTTCAGCTGGCGCCATTTGTATGCAATTCATACCTGGTGAAATTCCGTCTTCATTACAACAGTTAAATGTCTGAGTAATGTCTGAGGACCCATTACTGGGTCAGTAATGTCAGTAATGTCTGAGGACCCATTACTTCCTTGTTTTAAGAGTAGGAGTTAGATGTTTGTTACAGACTTGAAAATACACACACACACATAATCACCCCAGCTGATTATTTATATTTGATTATAATCTTCATTTGTTTTTAAGAACAGAAGGATAGTTCTGGCTACTCCAACCAAAAGTCTTTCTAGTACAGCATTTTGTTCCCCACAGTGACCAGCCAAGAAGCTCCGAAATGACCTTGCCCATCGGTTAATGGACCTTAATATGAAAAGGTACTTCACCCACTGGTTTGGGGAGGGGGCTTGGGAGAACTACGTAGCTGGACACCTTCTGGAATTGGATTGATTCTGAAAATAAGACAAACTATTTCCAATGCAAAAGGGGAGGGCTTCAGCTTATTTTTTGAACCAATCCAAATTTAGCTGGAAAGGAGTCATCCATCACTAGATGCAATGATGGTAGAGAAAGACACTTAAGACCAATCATGTCAACTTCCCAGGGCATTGCCTTATTCCAGAGTTCTAAATTCATTAAAACTCGTAAGCTCTCTTTCCTTAATGTTCCTTAGCTGAAATATTGGCTTTCTTCCCTTAATTGGCAGGTTCTGTGACTCAGCTGGATCCCTGGGCACCATACTGATACAGCACATGCAAATGTGAATATTTAATACCTGTTTTATTAGCTGTCCAGCAGGGAATAGATATTTAGTAACGTAGGCTTTCCCTATAAGTTTCTCTTGTTCGCTTTACAACATTCTTCGAAAAGATTTTAAAAACCCAGAATGGGAGCATCTGTAATTGGACTGAAAGAGAGAGAGCTTTGCTTCCTTTATCCAAAGGCAACTTTGGTTTCAAAATGTGCCTGTCTTGATATTATTTAGTATTATGCCTGAGATGATCAGCTGTGCTACATAATATACAGGATCCTGGCGATCAGTACTACACATTGAGGAATTGATCATCCATCCTTGATTTCAAATGGAAGTGAGGACAAGATTAGAGATGAACCAGAGTTTTGTTTCAGTTTGTTAAATATCAGGACTTCCCCATTTGTAACCTTGAACACCAATGCATTATTTGGGCAGAGCTCACATAATTTCAATTGCAGGCGGAGTGAGCGGAAATAACGAGACGACACATAGTGTATGGATTCGAATCTGGGGCACATTTTATTGAAATCTGCAAAGGAAACACTGGATGGGCCCTAACTTCGCCATCACTCTAACCGGCGATTAATGGGCGAAACATTCTAGGCCTGGCGAATGGCGTTACTTTGCTCGCCACCCCCAGGCTTACCCCTTTCAGGAGGGGAGGCCTTCCCATGTCGCTCCCCCCCCGGGCCATAACCCATGTGGAGCGAGGTGAGTTGTCCTCACAGATGAGCCCTATCCCCCCGCCGAGGCCACAAAGCCCTTAACGGAAGACCCTCAGGCATCACCTGTCACCAGCTAACAGTGCCACTGAATGATCACCATCCCTTATAGCTAAACGTGCCCGCCCCTAACGCCCTAAAATGCGACCAATTAACTAAATGAAACCTAAGACACTCTCTCCGGACTTACAGTGTGAAGTAGGCGAAAAAACATGCAACCAAAGCCAATCAGGATACATTAAAAATTCCTACTTGGCCCCCAATAGGGCAACTGGGTAACCCACACTGCATATGGGAGGGAGGAAACGAAAGAGGCCAGGGGGGCTGGCAAGAGCCGCCTAATAATGGTGCTGCTTCTCCGCCCCCTGCCAGTGGTGCCAGATGGCCTCCTCCAATGGGGAGCAGGCATGTCTCCGTGTCCACTCCCCGTCTGCAACAGCCCCCCCCCACGGCCACGTGACCGGGACGTGGGAAGGGCACTTTTGTGATCACATTCACAAAATGCATTCATTGGAAAAGTGCACATTTTAAAAATGCTTATTTGGGGAGAAATGTACATTTTCATGGTATAGTCAATGGGGGGAGATTATGCATTTTGGTGCACGCTTTAAAGAAATATGCAACCAAATGTACACTTTCCCCATCTGTACAACAGAAAAAGCTTGCATTTGGGAATGGAAACATGGTGGACTTAGCTTTGAGCTGGAACTTGGAGAACATTGATGAGCCTCGCTGATTCTCCCATTTGTAAACAGAACAGTTTGTTTCCGTTCTGACAGGTCTAAATGAACGCATGTGGTGAGCTGTCATTCTGATCTGGCAGAACGGAAACGATCTTTAAAAAATTCATATAAAATCAAGGGTTGGAGGGATCGATCTCAAATTTCATACACATACTTAGGCATACCCCATAAGCACTGTGACCAAGTTTCAAGCCTCTAACTTTTAAAATACAGAAGTTATAGGCATTTTTTCTTTAAAAATAGGGCTGCAAAAAATATCCTTTTTTCACGATAATTATCGTGAAGACGATATGGTTCACCTACAATATGAATGAAGACGATAATTTTTTTGGTCCGAAATGACGATAACGATAAACGACAATATTTTTTGGCATGCACACCCCTAGAGTGTGGCAAACTTTAATCCTCCAAATAATCTGTCCATGTCCTCCGACTGCACAAGCTGAGAGGAGTACATAATCATGAAGTGGGATAAACTTTAGAGACATAGTTGCAGAGGGTTTGTTTTTCCACTTTCATTTTGACAACTCCCCTCCCTTTATTGTCCCACAAATTTTAAACAGGTGCTAAGGCAGCACAATGGGCACCCTTGGAATGACACTACGTCATGATAACTGTCATAATGTGTAACTGATGTGTAAAGCAGTTCTGAGTTATATGGAACTTGGAGTTCGTCATACATTAAAGAAAATATTTTCAACAAATCACTGACTAGAGAAACTGTCATGAAGTTTCAGACTGAAGGGCTGTTGATGTCTCATGACTTAACTGTGTTGATATTCTCTGTATGAATGTTTCTTTTTAATTAAAATTTTATAGTTCTCTAGTTACCAACTGCATTCAATTATAGATTCGTGGGAATACAAATATTAATTAACATTCTTAAAATAATAGGAAAAAAGAAAGACATTGTAAGCACATCAGCAGACAACTACCATTTCCAGAGTTGCCTCTCCAAAGTTTCTGTTTTTCCTTTCTTTTATGTTAATTCTAGGAAGAAGTGAAACTCAACATGTTTTAACCCCAACCCTCATGTACCAGTGAGATTGCTCTCCAGCCACGCAACTCCGTATGCACGTCATCCTGGTTTCCCACTCAGTCTGTCTGGCCCAGCTAGACTCTACCAAGGCTCCCATACTCCCGGAATATGAGCCAGGATCCCACTCTAGCTGCACACAACAACTGACGAACCAATATGGGGATGAAAATCTCTGCATGCATCTAAAGATGCAGCCAGCCAGTTTAAGAAGGATCAATGTGGACGTAGATGCATATCCAGATGTAAGTCAATATCTACATAGGTTGTGTGCATGCTGCTTCTGCAAGCAATATCTCCTGGGTTACCTGGGAGCCCCACATTTGTGGGCATGCAATTGGGGAATGGGGATGCAGTGGCGAGCAGACTGTGCCCAATGGCCACTGCACATTGGTGCATGTCACCAGTGGGTCAGAGTACATTCCTGAGAGCCAGTCAGCTGCACTGCCTGGTACTCAGGGAGTGGGGGGCTTGGGGTGGATTTGAGGGTCCACCTTTGGGCCAAAAATAGAGTGGTCAGTATTTTGCTTTTGCATTGCCATCATCAACGTCTCTACTCCCTGAATTAAACTGCCACCTTGCTATGGATGGAGGCAGGGCCAGTGACAAGGCTAGGCAATCAAAGGCCCACTAACAGGACCCTCCTGGACTTGCTCCTCCTCCTTACCATTGCTACCTGCTTGATCACTTGCCTGTTGTTTTGAACCAGACAACGGTGGTGGTGAGAAGGAGGAACAGTCGATTCCATAGCTTTTGTCAAGCAAGTAAGTGGTAGTTCTGATGAGAGGTGATGAGAAGCAGCTGATAACAATGGTGAAAGAGGTAGACTCAGGACTTCATCACACATACTTTTTCCCCCTGGTTTGCATCCGCAGTTTCTCCCTCCGTTTCCTTAGTAAGTTGAGTGCTGGGCACTTCCTCATCTGTGCTGTATTGCACTATTTCAGCTCATGTATCTTTTCACCTGTATCACTACTATGCTGGCAAAATCTTTCACCCTGTCCCCTATGTTGTCGTGTTACGTCTGTTCTTTTCTGGGAAACCAGCCAATAAACTCCTTATCTCAGGAATGTCTGGGAATAAGGCCAGCGGACACACTGGAGTTTTGTTTTTGTTGTTTATTAATGAGAGGTTAACCCCGGTAGAGATTGGAGTGCCAAAACTTTCCAACACACAGAGCAAGAGTGCAAGGTCCAGAATCCCCAGTCCAGGGTCTAACGTCAGAGTCCACAGTCAGGGGTCAGCCAAAGAGACACAAAGTCCAGTGTCCAGGGTCAAGCCAGGTAGTCAGAAAGTCCCAGGTTCAAAGTCAAGGGTCAAGCCAGGTAGTCAGAAAGTCCAAGGTCTAAAGTCAAGGGTCAAGCCAGGTAGTCAGTCCACAATCTAGGAACAGGAAGCAGGCAGGGACGCTAGAGACCATATACGTCAGTTGTTTCCAGCAAAGAAATGCCTCCACCTTTGAGTCTTTTATGCCTCGCCTGAGCCTGTACTCACCCTTCCCCAGCTGCCTCGCATTACTGAGCCTATCTACTTAAGGTTGGTGTCTGCTGAGCTGCGTTTCTGTAATTGCAAACTCCGTCTTGTTGGTAAAATCTGCTCCGCACGCTTCAGACACCGCCTTTGCTGATGAGTTAAAGGATGAACTTTTTTGGGCCCAGAATCTTTCTCATTGGAGACAGGGGGTGGAAGAGGGTGGCTTTCCCTTGGCTTTTCTGAGGAACTGGCATGTCCCTCCTCTTCCTCCAATGCTGCCTCTGGTAAGTTGTGAGGAACGAGCAAAGCTGCAGCCTCTGGAACTTCATCTTCCTCCTCAGAGGAAGATTCCTCAGATGAGGCCATGACATACGTTCTCCTTCCCCCTGCAGATAGATATAGATTATTATTATTATTATTATTATTATTATTATTATTATTATTATTTCTGTACAAATACAATAGTACGGCAGCCTAAAATTACTGCGCAATTATGGTAAAACAACACACTATGCTTTTTCCTAAGATCAAATTAAACAATATAAGTCAAGAGAAAGTATTACAATTAGTTTTTTGAGAAGTTTGTGGTCAATGTTGGCATGGCAAGGGGAAGCCGACATTATTCTGGTCAGGAAACTTTGACATGCCTACTCAGGAGTAAGAACCATAACGTTTAATGGGACTTAATCCCGGGTATAGCTGGTGGTGGCCTCGCTCGCCTCCTCTGTAGGTGTTTGTGTGCCCTCTCTTCCTCCCCCTTAATGGTTGAGCAGTTGAACAGAGAATTTTCCCACCATTCTCTTTTGTCAGCAAGACCACCTTTTGACACACATGCCCCCAACGAAGAAACAGGATGGTCCGATATAGCGCAAGGACAGCAATACATGGGAGGGAGGAGCGGCTTTATTGCACCTGAGGGGAGGGGAAACAGACTTTCCCTGCTCCAAAATAAGATGGAAAATGGATGGGAAGAGGTGAGATGAGCGCAGGACAGGGATAACATCATGTGAGTACTGCACTGCAAAAACACGTACCAGGCATGGCGAGAGTGTGATAAATCACTGGTGTGATGGAGCAGTCACTAAGTGAGGGGGCCACTTAAGGTATCTTGCTCAAGGACCCTCAAAAATCTGGAGCTGGCACTAGATGGATTATGCACTGTGCATCATTGTTTGATGGATTATGAGCCAGTGTGTCATTGTTTGATTTATTGCACTTGGAATGTTTGGTCTGAATTACTGCATGGATTATACCTGCTGATTGAGAGGTCTGGTAATGAATTTTACCTACAGGCACAATTATCAAGTGGTGTGAGGGCTTTACCTTCTTCATAGCAAGATTCCTAGAGTTGTCCAATGGGATATGGTACCTATAAATGCTGTAAATTGCAAATATTGTTATTCTCTTTCTAATTTCGGTCACAACTTTTCTAAGCAGAATTTGGAGGCATGGGGCTAGATCCATTTCAAGGCTATATAAGATTGGGCTATGGAGAGGATTCTCATGAAGGATTGGGGGGTGTCCTTGAGGCCTGGCTCAACATTGGGACAGGCAGGCGTGTCACACATTCAGGTTGCAGGGAAGGCTCTCTTGATTGCTTTATCCTATGGTAGTTGGGAGAGACTTGAGAAGGAAACTCCATAGTCAGAACTCCTCCTCTGAGCTCAGAGATCTGCCTCCAGTCTGAAGGACCAGATCTGCTGCATTCTATGATCCCTCAAATGCTGTCTAGGGGACATAATATTGCTCTCTTACTTGCAATCCTATCCAGCCTGATACTGATGGGTAAAGGAAGTTAGGATTTTTGCCTTGTTAGCTTTCCATTGGCTTCTGCCCTGGAGCTAGCATAGCTAATTCCCCCCATTGCTGCCAACAGGGTGAGGGAAATTGTAAATCCATTGAGGTGTCCATTGAGGGTGCCTTCCTCAAAGACCCTCAAAAACCTGGCACAGGATGGGTTATGCTAGGGTGACCAGATAAAATCCAGGTCAGGGCTCCTGTAACTTTAACAGTTGTAGAGAAAAGGGAATTTCAGCCAGTGTCATTTGTATGCAATTATTTTATTTATTTATTTATTTATTTATTTATTGCATTTTTATACCGCCCCATAGCCGAAGCTCTCTGGGCGGTTCACAAAAATTAAAACCATGAAATCATTTTAAAATATATAAAACAAGGCACAATCTAAAAACACAGAATAACATACAATATAAAAACACAACCAGAATAAAACCAAGCAGCAGGAATAAATACAGATTAAAATACAAATTTAAAACAGCAAGGATTAAAATTGAGTTAATTTAACTGTTAAAATACTGGGAGAATAAAAAGGTCTTCACCTGGCGACGAAAAGAGTACAAAGTAGGCGCCAGGCGAACCCCTCTGGGGAGCTCATTCCACAGCCGGGGTGCCACAGCAGAGAAAGCCCTCCTCCTAGTGGCCACCTGCCTCACTTCCTTTGGCAGGGGCTCACGGTGATATTCCCTCTTCATCACAACAGTTAAATTTGCAGGGGCCCTGCCTTCTTTTGTATCTGGTCACTCTAGTATAGTGCCTGCACCTTTAACTGTTGTGATGAAGAGGGAATTTCACCAGGAACTAATTGCATGCAAATGACACTGGCTGAAACTCCCTTTTCTCTACAACTGTTAAAGTTACAGGAGCCCTGACCTGGATTTTATCTGGTCAGCCTAGGTTATGCCAAATTGTAAAAAGCCCTTCTGCCAGTGCAAGCCGAAGCTCCACTGCTCCCCAGCTCTGCTCATTAATATATTTCCAATGGAAAAAAATAATATATTTCCCACTTTGGGAAGTTCTCATATAGAAGTTACACAGTGCAGTCCCGTTTTAATGCAGAAACCAAGGGGTTAAAAGTCAGTACAGGTATGCATGCATTCATGTGCAATAGTTGCCCAAGTATTAAAATACTATTAATAGCTGGAGGAAGGCAGCATTTACCAGCAGTGTAGCAGCTTTCATCAGTCTATTTAAAATGCAAAGCCAGGGCAGCCATTATAGTATTTTACAGAGGAAAGAATGGGATGCGTAATGTATAATAAAAGTTGTCAGTTTGCCTTCTTTGAAACACATGGCCCAGAGTTACCATAAAGGGAATTTAAATGTCTGGGGAGTAAATTGACATTTGGGTTATGTTTGAACTAGATTTGGAATGCCTGAAAATAACAGGTGATTATATGGTTTACAGTTCAATGTAAACCATGTGTAAACCTACCTTTATATATAGAAAAAAAATCAAACACCCTACAGTGCACAGCTTGTAAGAGAAAATGTGCTTTGCCGCCTATAAAGTAGACTGCCATTTTGATAGTTTTTTTAAAAAAAGGATTAATATACTGCACAATTTTTAAACAGGTATAGTTTTCTTGTTATTGACTAACCCATTTAAAAGAGATCATGATTTAGTTTTACTAAATGAAACATTATGCCAAACATTTGGCTTTAGTTCGAGGGTGCAGAATATTTGGCCCACAGGCCTAATCCAGCCCATGGGGCACCACAATCCGGCCCATAAAAGCTTTTCGGGTTCCTCTATTGTGTGGGGCTTAGATTCCCTTCAGAGTTAACTCCCCCTCCACACACACACACACTGCTATCTCCAATCTGAGTTTAGTTCATGGGGCTGCCAGCTTTTAACTATTAAAAAAGAGGTTATCAAACAGGCAACATTTGATGTAACACCTCAATGTTATCATCTTTTTAAAAAAAAATGTGATGAGACCCAACTGAGTCATTCCCCAGTTAATAATACTCTTCAGAGCTATTTTAGCTTCTCTGCATTCCTCAAGAGAGACAAATATTTCAGCCATATTTCAGCTAAATTAAAATGTCAAGGAAATTTGTGTTTGGGAGAAATTTCCAAGGATGTTGAGAAGAAGGAAAGAATATCAAGAGCTCTAGTAAAATGTCTAGGAGGAGTCTGTGTGGATGGGTGGCATTTGAGACAGATTCCTACTTCAGAGCTTTACAGCCCGTTGTTGTTGTTGTTGATGGTGATGATGTTTTCATTGGCATAATATATTGCTGTTCCAACGCTGTCAAAATGCAAAATAAATAGTTCAGTGGTTTTCAAGATCTTGTTTCACATCAGATTGACCACTGAAGAATACCTCATTGCGAAATTCTCCCTCTCCCACACGTTGTAGAGGACTTGGGGGGGGGGGGGTGTATTTGCGGGATTGATGCTGATCTGCATTAACTGTGTCAGTCTCCTAGAATGTGCTGTCCCCAAAACAGAGAGTGCTCCCTATAACACAATCAATCCATTGCAGCTGTGCATCTCAGGGGAACATCAGTAACAAAGAATGATCTATCATTCATAGATGCTTGTATACCATTATTGATCTGTTTATTGAGGAACTCCAAATTAGGGGTAGGGGAGAAATTTGCATGAATTGATCAAATACACACTTTTGGAACGTTAAATGAGAGCTGGAACCCAGTTAGACGTCAAAATCCATACCTTCCCAAAGTTTGCAATGTGGTTTGCAAATTAGAAACCTGCACAAAGGAATGCAAACATTTGAAAATGTGTGTACAACAAAATGACTCTATTTTGGGAAATGTGCATAAAAATGATTTATTTCATGGAGAATGTGTATGTTTGAACAAGTGCATGAAAAATAAGTATACTGGGATGGGAGGGTGGATGAAAGACAAATACTTCACAATGCAAAAATGGGATAGACAAATGTAAAAGTGAAAAAAAGAACCTGTGGAAAATCAAGCTTGATAGATCCACCCATTCCTACTCCTAATCCAGGGTTCCTAGAAATACAATTAAAAAAACAGTATTACAGTTAGAATGGACCAAAATCACTTTAATTCAACCTCTCTGAGATGGAACCATCTATTCATTAGACTTGTCCAACACACAACACACATTCATACATGGATTTTGCCTTCCGGGTTACAGTGTGAAGAGGTCAGATATACTGCAGAAAGATGCTTGCAGGGCTAAGAACTAAGGCAACTTGCACAAATGAGCTCAGCTACAAATCTTACAGAACACAAACAACAATCAAGCCTAGGGCACGGTCTGAGGACACATGATGCAGCTCCTTATGAACCGAAACAAGTCTGGTTCAGCTCAGACTTGGATGGAAGACTGCCTGGTTGCCCATATATATTGTGAATTAAGCTCCATAGTGAAAGAAAGATGGAAGATAAATGTACTAAATTCTTTTCATTTTTTAAAATAAGTTTAAAGGACCCGGGGTCACATCTGACCTGGGGGGGGATTCTATCACAACCCTGTCATCCCATAGGAAGGTAAGTCCAGCCATGGGTGTGATGAAACTTGATAATGTCTATGCACACATCCTCATGGTAATAGACTGCTCCAAGAGATCGAGAACAGTGAAAACAGCAAGACTATCATTTTTGCTGAAATGTGCAGTTTGCTGCAGTGCCTTGTAAATTATTCACATTTATTCTGCAGTGAATGGCAATGTGGGTTTGTTGTTTGGGAATTTCAGTCCAAACAAGTACTGAAAGAAGGTGAGAGTTGTGTTAGGTACAGTAGGCCATACAATTTGATTATGCATGACTCTTTAGCAACATAATGGAATCCATCTAGACTTCCATCATCAAAAATGTCACCAATGATAAAGGTAACACTCAGATGCATAGCAGTTCAAGGTAGTCCTATGAAATATTTTATAGCAAGAATTTAGAATGTATTAAAACACTTTGCCCATCATTTTTGAGACTGCTAAATCTCAATGCTTGTTAAAGCATTGGCTGTTTAGCTTGGAGATGGTAATGCAGCAATTTATTTCAGGAAGAAGAAAAATCCATCATTATTACTTGTCCATTTCTTTCACTTAAAAACAACCAATGAGAGGTTCTAACTTTAAAATTAGTAACAGCACCCTTGATGTTGAATTTCTACCATAAATGTCTTCCCAAAGCAAATTTTTATGGCTATGATATAAATCCTTTAAACAAGGAGCTTCTAATGGAAATGCCTGCATAGCCTAGGGTACTCCTGTAATTGCATTTGAGATTCATTTTTACTAAGAATTATCACTTTGAATTGCAATGAAGGAAAATATTTGATTCTGTAAAGCATCTTGTGCATTTCAGTGCCATGTCTTAATGCTATTAGGGAGATAATAATATTAATGTTTAAAAAATGGCTAGTGGAGAAATACAACAAGTTGACTATACATATTTATTTCTTATTTGTAGTGGCAATTTTGATGATTTATCTGTTGTGTTTAAATACTATCAAAGAGGCTAAACTTGTGTCTAGGTTAGTTCAAAATATGGCTGAAAAGAGACAGGTATATACTCCATAAATACATTAGAAGGGTTAACATAGTGGTAGTGATGAGGAAAGTAGAATATATATATATATATATATATATATATATATATATTCATACATGTGTATGATGACATAGTAATGATTTGATATTAATGCATGGTAATGACTGAATATTATCCATTACTTGGTTTAGGTTGAAGGACATGCTCTAATTAGGAGGAACTCATTCTTTGTGAATTCTGATATGAACTGACCTGTTCTATAACTCCGGGACTAATGTGCTGACGGAAGCATAGCTATCCACTAGATTTTGCACTTTTGTGAATTTTGTGATGTGCTTTCCAGCTCAAAAATAATAACAAAATGCAAGCAGAATAAATGTGCATTCTATGATAAAATATGTTTAGAAATGCATACTTCAGCAACAATAACTTTACAAGTTTGTATTGTGTGAGAGAAAACATGTTAAATATTTTTAAATGTGCATTTCTGAATGCATGTTGTTGTTTTTTGTAAAGTATTCTACTGATTAATATGGAAATGGGATGGGAGGGATTGATGATTGATCTAATGTGAAACTGGGATGGTCTGGAAATAGACTGACCCATCCATTCCAAGTTCTAAGAGTGTGAATGCACCCAAATTTCAAAGTAGGGCAGACTACACCCATTACCAGACAGCTTTATCAGAATTTGAAGCTGAAGAGACACACTCTGCTCATCACTAGTCAGGCCACTGCACTTTCTGTTTTGCTCCCAGTTCTAACTTGTTGGCAATAAGCGACAGTGAAGCTAAAGACCTACCAGCAAATGCTGTGATAATAGGATTTTTTCCTAAGGTGATATTTCTTAGCATATTTTATATAGGGATAGAAGTTCAGCAGATGTGGTTGCTCTTTCACCTGCCGTTCGCAGTGGCTGTTTTCTCTTCTGTTGGCCCCACTATTAGGATGATCATATGAAAAGGAGAAAAGGGCTCCTGTATTTTTAACAGTTGTATAGAAAAGGGGATTTCAGCAGGTGTTATTTGTATGCATGCAGTACCTGGTGAAATTCTTTCTTTATCACTCCAGTTAAAGCTGCAGGAGCCCTGCCCTCTTTTGTAGCTGTCCCAGTCTGAAGGACGTATACCTGTTTGCAGGTGAATTGGGTGGAAATAAAGAGATGACACAAAGTATGTATGGTTTCAAATCAGGGCCACATTTATTAAGATCTGCAAAGGGAACACTGGGCAGGCCCTCTCTACGCCATATAACTAATAGGCGTTTAACGGGCGAAACATTCTAAGCCTGCGGAGTGGCGGCACATTGCTCGCCACCCCCAGGCCTACCCCCTTTGGGGAGGGGAGGCCTTCCTGTGTTGCTCCCCCCCCCGGGCTGTGACACCCGGGTGGAGCAAGGTGAGTTGGCCTCACAGGTAAGCCCTTTCCCCACTGGAGCCGCAGAACCCTCAGTGGAAGGCTCTCAGGCATCCCTGTCACCACTTAATGGTGCCACAGAATGATCACCATCCCTATTCTCTAGATGTGCCCGCCCCTAACGCCTGAGCCAAATGTGACCAAATTGTACTACCCAAGGTATCCTAAGACACTCTCTCCAGACTTACAGTGTGAAGTAGGCAAAAAACATGTAGCCAAAGCCAATCAGGCTACATGAAAAAAATCCTACTCGGCTCCCAAAAGGGCAACCAGAGAACCCACACTGCATACTGGGAGGGAGGGAGGGAGCCGCGATCCAAAGAGGCCAGTAGTCGGATGCGGCTGCCTTATATAGGCGCTGCCGCTCCTCCCCTGGCTAGTGGCACCACTATGCCCTACCCAATCAGGGCAGGGCACGTCTCTTCTTCCCCAGCACCAGCAATAGCCTCCCCGCGGCCACGTGAGCGGGACGCGGGGGAAGGGCATTTATCCTTATCTTATCCCATCCAGTGGTCAAAGAACTGGAATGTTAAAAGATTTTTATTTTATTTCATTACAAATCCATAATATATTCTAGTTTCCTTTCTGTACAGTGGCATGAACTCAGCAATTTATGAAGATACCCAATGGCTTAAATAAAAAGCTATTTACCTTACAGCTGATGCTAAAGCAGCAAGAGTACAATAATATGGCATGGAATCTAATATAGCATGGAAGTATAGGATAAGCTCTTCAGAGAAAGAGAGAGAGAGAGAATAATCTAATTGCAGAGTTATCTCTACAGATATTTCTAATGTGAAGCTCTCTTATAGTTGCAGCCTCGACCTCATATCATCCTTTCTTTGGTAAAATGTTGAGACTTCTGCATAAATTTCCAGTGCTGGGTTAGACAAGAGTGGCAGTACATCACATTGAAAAGAGGAATCCAGTCCAGCAACTTGGACTACATATATTGCAAGATGCTATTTTCGGAGTTTGAACCCGGACAAACTTTTCTTGATCTAAGATCTTTTATTGTGGGTGATGGCTTGAAGAAACCTTGAATGAACTCACAGAAAGCCATTTGAGGGTTTATTCTTCACTCCCTCATGCCCAGGTTACCCACAAATGTTTAAAAGAAAATTCCTCTGCATAAATCTATCTATATTAGCATGCTTCAGCCTTAGGGTTTTTTATTTTTATCCATTCTGATTAGACTAAGTCCCAGGAAGACAGGACAGTCTGTTGTTTCAGTTTTTCTTCTGTTCTCAGAAGGCATTTCTTATTAATGAGAACTTAAGGAGATGTTACTTTAAAGACATGGCAACCAGCTATATTTTCTGGGTTCCTCCCCCTAAGTGCAGGGGCCACTGATATGGATCACGACTCTAGAATAGGGGTATGGGAGCTCTTAACCCTTTCTTCCCACTGTGGGCTCAATCTGGATGACTTCCCTTTTCCCCTACAATTTATATTGCAAAATACAGATCCATTAAGATAAAGGCAAATTGCAGTTGCAGAACTTGCAATCCAGATCAGGGCCACAGTGTGTGTGTGTGTGTGTGTGTGTGTGAGAGAGAGAGAGAGAGAGAAAACATGTTAAAGGTTTAGGTTTGACCCCCTGTGCTTACACTACAGGGAAAAAATGGGGGGGGGGAGCTTTAGCTCCTAGTTATGGCTTTAAAGTAATGACTTATTTGGCCCTAGGATGAAGAAATATTATAATTATTGGAGCCATAGTTCTGGCTGCAATAGATAAGGTGATCAGTTAAATAAGAATCTGTAAGGTTAAATGGAAATCAGGGGGGTGAGTTGTTCTAACCAAAATAAAATAGAAAAGGTTTCATCAGCCTTCCTGGAAGTTGTATGTGCCAGAAAGAAATGTTGATTTTACGTAACCTGAAAAGTTCAGGAAGGTTAGTTAAAAATGGAAGAGGACAGGGTAGTTAACAGAAAAAGGAGGAGGAGGAGGAGGAGGAGGAGGAGGAGGAGGAGGAGGAGGAGGCGATGAAACACCTTTGGTCCTGCAAAAGTGTTCCTGAAAACATGTGTTGCCAATTCTTTGTGCTCATCATTTCTAAAAACACTGCAGGCTCCATTTATTTAATGATTGCTGCTTTCTTATTCCCGTTCTACTGTAGGTGGTGGAATGAGATTTCTTTTTTAAAAAATTCAATTTACTTATTTTTAAAATATTTTTTATTTGCTAATGAAAGCCTATGGGAATCCATAATGTGGTGCTGGGAATGTTGAGGATGGAGTGGGTGGGGAATAACTGCCATGTAAGAAAAAGAAAAGGCAGCAGGCGTGAATTTCTGAGACCTGAGTGCACGTGTGTGTGTGTGTGTGTGTGTGTGTATGTGTGCAATCCCCCCACCATGACTGTACCCTACCACTTCTGTTTACTGATCTTTGTTCCCACCTGTTCCCCTTCTCCCTCTTATCTCCTCTTTGCCCTTAATTGTTTGTGTTACTAAAGTCCCTTTTTGGGTTCAAATGCTGGGAACACCTGGTTTGGAAGGAAATTATGGAATTGAACAGGAGTGAAACATTGGTTCATGAGCAGGCCTGTCTTTCCTTGAGAGCAGAAAGTTTTGGTGCCTGAAGTCTGAGAAGCAGGCTCAGCCAGGGCAGGATCTACATTATTGCTTTAAAATGGTTTAAAATGGTTTATATCAGTAGTGACAACTGTTGGGGTCCAGGACACACTCCATGTATATTTTTCAAAATGTTTTCAAAGTTTTGTATCCTGCTTGGTGAAGATCAATGGTTCTTGCCTTCCTTTTGGAAGAAGTAGAGTTGTATTTTCTCTTTTTGAACATATTTTACTTTGGCTTTGAGACTATTTGGAGGTATCTTCCCCAAGCCAATGTCTCTGAGCATGGCATGTGGCTCCTGAGTAGCTTGGAATATTTTTCACCCACTATTTGATTTTGATTAGTGATGAAGCTTGGGCTTCACAACACTTTTCATTTTCTACCTGGATTATTTTCCCTACTGGACTTTGATGAATTCTACATCCTGGATTCTAGTAGAGGTTTCTTGCAACCTTCCTCTGGTCCATGAAAGCCTGGTCTTCCGATCTCTCCTTGAGATAGATAGCTATACATTCCTTTTAATCCCCTGCCCCCCCTACTCCTTCCTTTTCCTTAAAAGTTTGGACCATACTGCTATAAATTTGAAAGCTTCAAACACTTCATTTAACTATTTTGGACTGATGGAAGTTTAAGCAGAACTGAGTAACATTTCAAACTGCTTCTGGGCCTAGCTGGGCCTACTAACATGGTTTTGGGCCTAGAGCCGATCTACACATCATGTTGGAAATGTTTTTGTTTGGTTCCGAGGACGCTTTGGGGCACACGATGTATGCTCTAGGTCATTTTATATTAGTTGTTTCTTGTATCGTCACTTTATTTCTTATAACGTTGTTTTTTTATGAAATACGTCGTTTTAAAATGGCAAATGTGTCCTTACTTACCGTTTCAGTGCTCCTCTAATAACCTCTGTTTTCAAATGGGTGTTCTTTTGTTCCGGCGCCCAAATGCTGTGTTATTGTGTTTGCCTTCCCTTGTGGTGGTAAGTAAAGTAACATTCAAAAGTAAGAGGAAGTGAAAGGAAGGAGAATGCAGGAGGAAGTGGGCGTGGCAACAACGGGGAGAAGATGAAATGAAGAAGAAAGAAACAAAGAAGGAATAGCGTGTGCCCTTCCTAAACGAACTCCAAACGGAAGGGAAAAAAGGCTATAATGGTAGGGCCTCCTTCATGTGGCTTATTACATTTTAAAACGTAGCAATTTAAATAGCTATACCCTAAAACGTAGCAATTAAAATAGTTATACCCTAGTTTTCTAAATGTTATAACCGAAGGTGTAGATTGGTTCCTACTCTCATTGTTTTTCTAGTAGGTCTTAGCAACAGTTAAACTGTAGTGTATTTTGCAACTTACCAGTCTTCTAGAATTCAAGAGAGCTATAAAGACTGATCTCTTCTGGCAGGCTTACCCAGTCAAATTTTAAGACTTGGTTGATTTTAATAATGTATTAATTTTATATGTTTTTTAACCAGTTTTATATATTTTATATTGTCTGTATTGATGTTGTTCCCCACCTTGATCCAGTGGGAGAGGTGGGTAAGAAATAAATTATTATTATTATTATTATTATTATTATTATTATTATTATTATTATTGCATAGTGTACACATGTATTTTCTTTCTAATCATTGCATGTTTCACATTTCACTTCTGTATCTGAGGTTCTTTTGCATTTACTTCTCTTAATAAACCATTTATATCTCAAGACTTCTTGTGTGGCATGTTTTCATAGGTTTAATGAGTTAAAGGGTATTTACTGTTTTCCTGCTTATGTTTTAAAAGAGCTACAGAGCTGGGGGAAATCCTCATTATGAACTGGAGGCGAGAATAATGAGACGACACAGTATATATGGATTAAACATGGGCCACTTTTATTAAACATCAGCAAGAGGTGAAAAACCTAAGCGGGCATCTCTCAAATGGCTCCATTCAGGCCATATTCTAGGATCGGGCGACCCCATTCATAACCCCTGCAGTGGCACCATACAGCTCGCCACTGCAGGGGCTCCCCTTTTGGGGTAGGGAGGCCTTCCGGTGTCACCGCCCCCATGCTGCAAGACTCCGAGGGTGTGAGTAGGGTTGGCCTCATAGGTGTACCTTTCACCCATTGGCTGGTGCCGCAAAACTCCCTGCCATAGGTTTCAGGCACTACCCATCACCACTAACGGTGCCTGTGAATGCTCACCAATATATCCCATACCTGAGATGCCCGCACTTGGTTGATTTTAATAATGTATTAATTTTATGTTTTTAACCAGTTTTATATATTTTATATTGTCTGTATTGATGTTGTTCCCCACCTTGATCCAGTGGAAGAGGCGGGTAATAAATAAATTATTATTATTATTATTATTATTATTATTATTATTGCTGCATAGTGTACACGTGTATTTTCTTTCTAATCATTGCATGTTTCACATTTCACTTCTGTATCTGAGGTTCTTTTGCATTTACTTCTCTTAATAAACCATTTATATCTCAAGACTTCTTGTGTGGCATGTTTTCATAGGTTTAATGAGTTAAAGGGTATTTACTGTTTTCCTGCTTATGTTTTAAAAGAGCTACAGAGCTGGGGGAAATCCTCAATCTCTTTTGGATCAGAGGGACCAAGTAAGGGATCACTGGAGATAACTTAGACTGACCCCAACCACATAACACTATTTCCTCTTCTGAAGAGGTCTGTACCCCAGACTACTAAGGAGAAACAAACTGGCAGACCATAATAACAGTTTGCATGTGCCTGTTTATGAAGCAGGTGCTCCTGCAATTGCTTTCAGATGAACTTGATGGAATCCCACAATCCACCCCTGGGTTTAATTTCTAGACCTCCACTGGCTGGGCCTCGCATGGAACTGTAAGGATAGGGGGAACAGGCATACACATTACTCATAGAGTGTTGAGAGTGGCAAATCTAAAAGCAAGTATGTTGCTTTTCAAAGACCAAGGAAATTCAATCATCAAAAACCCTGCCAGTTTAAAAGACCAAAAGTTAAGGCTATCTCATGTTGTTTCCAAACTCCATAAAGCCAGGAAATTAGAAGCTAAGGCTGATGTCTTATCTGACGTGCCCCATGATTGGTCATAATGTTGTATAATGTCACAAATTGTTCTTTCTTACAACTTATTCTCCATGCACCCACACTTTTCCTGAGACTTTCAGTCCCAAATTCAGATTGGGAGGATGGACTGCCTTGGACCAACAAAGATGGTCCAGCTTCTAGGTTCAGTTTCTCAGACTCCCAAATTTCCTCATGTTGTAATTTGGGCTGCTTGGACAGTTTATATAAGTTTTTACTGCCTGCTTATTTAACCTTCTTCTGTCAAGATCTTAGGGCAGTTTCCTGGCAACATAGCCACCTGCTCCCTACATGTGATCTTCACCAACCATGTATGGATATCCCACAGATAAGGAATAGCTTAATATCCAAGCCTTAGATATTCTCTTTCTCCTCAGCTTTCTACTAGTCCTTCTATAACACCACATACCAACCAGCAGACCTTCTCCCTCCCTGACTACCACAGATAGACCAACCCCAAGAGACAACAGTTAACTCCTTTCCCAATCTCTCTTTTCCTTTTAGCCAGAATCCCCAGAAAATCAGAACTGAATTTACCTGATCCAGGTTCCATCTAACAATATTCAAAGCAATTGTCTCTCTATCTTCCCTTTCAGAATATCACTAAGCATTTACTACACAAGCCTTTGACATAAAAAATAAGGCCTCAAACCTACTCAGATACATTTTTGTCTCACAGAGGCCACATGAAATAAATGTTACATAACAACAATAGTTATATACAGGTCATTTCTTCACAGAAAACATGGAACATAGTTTAGCCATTTTTTTAAAAAAACATCAGGTTGCAACTCTAGTTGCTGTTAAGTGCCAGGATTTCCCCCCTCCTCAATTAGCTATGAAGGGAGTTCAGATGGTTTAATTCCTGTTTTTCCCAGAGATGTAAATATGAATTAGCTGTTGAGAAATATCCAGAAAGCAAAATGGTTATCATTTCCTTCTGTGTATCTGTGAATTCTTGCAAACATAAATTCACACATGGAAGCAGTTTTTCTTATGTGCAAATAGCTCATTTTTCACAGCCTTAATGCTTACAGCACTTTTCTGGAAACTCAAGAAGCTTAATGGAAGCTTTCAGAATTTTCTTTTTCTTTTTTTTTCTTTTTGGTATTTATGGGTTTCTAAGTTTTAGCTTTTGCAACTCCCTTTCTTGGTGGTATAGTTGTCGGATGTAAACAGACTTTCTTCTAAATGCGGCTAGAGCCAATGAGACAAAGTTTATTTGGACTTTATTAACCAGCCATCCTAGGGCATCATCAGACAAGCATTTTATTGCATGCTTGTTACTGGGCACTCACAGATTTTCATGGGTCCTGTTCATGATGTCATCTTCATCCTGTTTACCTCCCACTCCTTCTAGCCTTCTTCACATGACCAAAAAAAAAAAAAAAAAAGACAAAAAAGACCCTGGTAAATCTGAATTAGTTTTGAGACAGAACTTGCTGCTGTTGCCTGCTGTGTGCAGGAGAAGCAGCACGATCAAAACAGTCCACTGAATGAGACATGTGCACATTGTTTACTTCCTCTTTTGAAAGAAGAAGTAATGAAGGACAAAAGCAATGGTAAGGAAACATGATTTTCCCCCATGTGATGACGCTCATAATGAAGCTCCGTAGTAAAAAACAACAACACCAGTTTAAAGGAGGACAATATCATCATTACCAAGTAGGTCGTCCATTCAGATTATCCATAGATTAGGCTATGACAGATTAGGCTATGCCTGACTCTAAAAGATATATATGGAAGAAGTTATATAGACTGTGGTTTCATCTTCATATCCATCTAATTTTTTTTGGTGTGTGTTGTTCATGTATGCATAGATATCCATTTTTCATATTCATTCTGTCATCTAAGTATTGACTTATCATTCCCCACAGCTTTTTATCAGATCATGCTATGCACAGTTGGAATAATAGTGAAAGAAAAGTTACCCCATCGAGTCCAGTTATACCATGTATATACAAGCCCTATACAAAGAAATATCATATAAGGTGGATTTACCTGACCAGTTTTATCTCCCTACCCCAACCAAGATTGATATTTATAGGCACCTTGTAGTAGGAATCCACTGAAAATGTCAGGAGATATTAGCCAGATAGACTACAGCTTCTACAAAACATAATGTGCCGTGGAGTCCTTTGTTTGACGAATGCTTTCAGACAAGTACCCCCACTTTATTTTCACTTTCATTGAGTGTAAAAACAATTGTTCCCAAATTGTGGATGGGAAGGAGCAGAATTATCTTCCATTTTTACATTTAGTTTGGTTTTAGCATATTATGGGTTAAATCTTTTCTGTGTGCTAGTTAGCTCTAACCATAAAAGATTATAAAATTCAACAGAAGGTCAAAGGAAGACAGAAAGAAAAGTTTCAATTCAAGACATACAAACTTAGTTCGCAGAAAGGAACAAGAAATGGCTCTCTTAATTGGTTGGATTTTGGAGGAGAGAGAAAATAAATTTAGAGCTATAAGCTAAAGTCAGAAAGTCAGAAGAGAGAGTATGTGTGTGTGCAGGGTGTGGGAGAGAAGGCCAGAGTGTTAGAGGAGAAAAAGTGCCAGAACTAATGAAGTAGGAGACTTTATTGAGAGAGCTGGAGCAATAGTTCAGTTATGGGCTGGATGAGGGTGAATAAACTGAAGCTCAGTCCTGGCAAGATGGATACCAGAGTACAGCTTTATTGTGGAGGCTCTATTTCTGTGGAACTCTCTTGCCTTTGGATGTTAGGCAGGCACCAACATTGTTTTGTTTCCAGTGCCTGCTGAAGACAACAAGCCTTCTTTGATTGACTAGCCTTATTTCCACAACCTTCCTTGATTGACCAGCCATGGTTTTTATTTCTATTTGGTTAAAAAAACAAAACAAAACAAAAACAAACCCCACCCACGTTTTCAACCATTTAATAGGGGAGGCTGTATTGACATCGTCTTTGCCCCGGGGTGGCTTCGAATCCATGCTGCGTTGGTTATGTGACGCAGCCGCAGATTCGAAGCTACCCCAGAGCAAAGAGGTGAAGATGTGTAGCTGAAAATTTACCCTGACTTTCCCAGCCAGAGCCAAAGGAAGGGAAAGGTGAAAAGGAGTGTGGGCACATTATTTTACCTGTTTTCTCTTCACCTCAGGGAGCAGGGTGTGACAGTGGCAAACCCTTTCCCCTCCTAAATTCATCCTTAGAGCTTGTCCTTACAATCACAGTATGTCCTACATAGATTAACATGATTGGATCATCACATAAATCAACCTGCATTACATGTACAGTCAATCTTACAGCACAAATCATTTGCATCAATACACTGAATGGATTTGAATGGGCAGCAGTAATGAGCAATGCCCCAGGATTAAGTAGAAAATCACACCAGTCATGTTATTCCAAATTTGCTGCAATGCATGGAGAAAGTGAGATGGCATGCAAAGGAACCATTTGGAATATCCCGATGTATCTGCTTTTTGCAGATAATTATGATTAAAAAAAATCACTGGGAAACTGGAAACATTCAAGGAAATAACTTCAGAGATTTCACACATGCTGAGATGTAATCTTATACAGTTGTGGTTGTCGGGGTTTTTTTTTTTTTTTTTTGCACAATTACTGGCATACTGAAAAGATAATGAGTCAGTATTTTGCAGATAGAACTCATGGTACCTACAAATTCTAAATCATGTTGCAACTTATATCTTACAAAAACAGAGATATTTAAAAGGAAAGATGCGAGAAATTGAGGGGAATAATTGTATTTGCATTTCCAATTTGATTGATCACTTCCCACAGCTATTATTCTAACATATTTGCAATCTGTTCTTTGTCGTTTTCAGTAGCGGGGGGGGGGGGAATACTGCTTAGATGTTTTTCCTCCCAGGACTTAGTAAAATATACTTAAGGGACAGTGGAAGAACGGATCCAGAAGACAATAGCCAGGATTCCAAGAACTGCTCTACTTGATCCATGCCCTCAAGTGTGCATGGCAGAAAACTTTTGACACTATGGGCAGTTGCAAAATAAAATAAAATAAAATAAAATTGTTTGTGATGTGGCATGGGAATTTGCTGCTCAAATACAAAAGTAAGGAATTGTACTAGAAGACTGAACCCGTGGGCTACCTTAAACTAAGTCTTTGGTTATGAGTCATTATGTTGTTCAATTTTACAAACTCCTGTCTAGGTTGTAATGTACATTTTGTTTCCCAGCTAGTGAGAGATAGCTGCGTGGCTTTTTAACACTCCCACCTCCAGATTCCATTCTACTGAAGTTTTTGATTACTAGATAGATGTAGAGAACTCTTTTCCTTGCAGTTGTTTCTCTTCATGGTAGGCAATTGATAATCTGTCAAGGCAGCCAGAGTGTCAAACAAACCAGTTCAACAAGCGCTGAAGGAAATAGAAAACAGACAAGAATGACTCCCCAGCTATTTGGCGAAACAGGAGTGACATTTCTCTTAAATGCTGCAGCAAGGAAGACATAGATTTCAGTCCCTGGTGATTTTTCTAAAGACATTAATTTCACATACTACGTATTCTTACCTCCTGTTACATTCAAAGGGTGAATATTTCAATACCTGTGACTATGGATTGATTAATCTATCAGTCTTGTTCTAGCCAAGATTGTTGGATTTTTAAGGTCAAGCTTGTTCCTTCCCATCGCTGCACAGGCATTTTTCCTTTTTATAATAAAGAAATAAATCTGTATGCATTTTTAAAAGTACTTTCCGTTGCTGTGATGCAGTTTTGTGTGTACTTTACTCAAATATATGCATTTTCCTTAGTATACACATTTTTTGTGCACATTTGTCCTGAGAAAAGCTGCAATGCAAAACTGCATGTTTCAGTGTGCAGCTCTGTCAGGATCTACACTACTGCTTTAAAGCAGCTTATAACAGTAGGAGTGACAACTGTTGGGGCCCAGGACACACTCCATATTCCGTTTTCATATAGTTTTCAAAGTGTCATATTCTGCTTGGTGTAGATCTGGGCAGGATGTACCGTACTGCTTTAAAACATTTTTATAACAATAGTGACAACTGTTGGGGTCCAGGACACACTCCGTATACAGTTTTCAAACCATTTTCAAAGTGTCTTATCCTGCTTGGTGTAGATCTGTCTTGGTTTGCTGAAAGGCTTGGGAACAAAGAATGGAGTAAATCTGTAAAAAAAACTTAAAACACTGCTTCATGGAGTGAATGTCTTGTCCATCCTTACTTGTGATATTAAATATCAGTTTCCCAGGGTTTTTTATAGGATTGAAATTGATATATAGATATATATACAGAGAGAGATATATGGTAAAAGCTACAGAATTCTGTAGCCTTCACCATTGCTTTCATTAGCTGGAATGAATGTACTGTAGGCTGCAATCCTGTATATACGGATCTGGGAGTAAATTCTATTAAACTCAGTTAGTCTTACTTCTGAGTACATATTTATAGGATTGCAGTGTTAGACTGATTTAAGGTGATTTTGCTTTTCAAATATATGGGCACATCTATTTAGGAGAAACTATTTAGAGGAGAAGGAAACAATATGGCATTAGAGCAATGGGGCTTGATTGTATTCCTCTTCTGCATTATAAGATTTAATTTGTCTCATGGAGGCCTGAAGATGTGGGGGGGGGGGTTCCCATCCAGCTTCCACCTAAAGGTAGTTTTCTACTCCTGTGCTTTCTGATTAAGTTTTTGTCACTGGGGTGTGATACACAACCAGATTAACAGTCAGTAGATGAAGCTTTAAATTATATAAATTAAATATCGCAGGATAATAAAACATTTAAAACTAGGGCAAATAGACAATTGAAGAAATTTTAGTTGCTTAGTCATGAGTTTTAGTAATTCATTCATTAATCTTACCAATTAAATTTGCATATGTATAAAACCAAATACTTGTATGAAGCAAGGGTCATATTTTGTTTTTTTAGATATTGCACAAATGTGTCATAGCAAACGTCTTCTCGTTAAAGTTATTCTCTCCTATATGATAGAAAAGGGCCATGAGATAATGACCAGAGGGGTAACCATATTAGCCTGTTGCAGTAAAAGGAACAAAGAGACTTATGGCACCTCAAACCCTAACAGGTTTTATTATGGCCTAAGATTTCATGGACTAGAGCCCACTTCATCAGATGCATTTAGTGTGACCCTCAATTGTCTGGTATTGTCAAGAACTGCTGAACTCTGCCCTCTGTGTGGACGGGCTGTGTAACTACAACCACTCTGGAAATAACATTCCAAAGGTGGACTGGCTCTGCCCACTCAGAATGACCATTGGCTCCTTCCTGGAAGGAAGGGATATAAGGAGACTTCTTGTCTCATTGGTTCCTTATTTAAGCAACAGGGTCTGCTACCTGAGCTGTTGTGTGTCTCTGTCTTTCTTGTCATTCTTTAATTCTGACTCTTGGCTTAAGCAGGATCTACACTACTGCTTTAAAACGGTTTAATAACAGTAGTGACAACTGTTGGGGCCCAGGACATGCTCTATATACAGTTTTCAAACCATTTTCAAAGTGTCATATCCTGCTTAGTCTCCTGTCTTGTGAGCGGCTTCATCCTCTGTTTTTGACTATTCAACAACCTGGACTTTTGCTTCCCAGCTTCTGGCTCACTCCAATCTGCTACCCATGTCCCAGCCCTGATAAATACATGCACATAGGTATATTGTCACAGATTGTACTTTTTGCATTCAATTGTCATTGAATTTCAACCTTTGCATTTTCTCCCTTTATATATAATACCTGATAGCTGAATGCATGCATCCAGTGAAGTGGGCTATAGATCTGCGGAAGCTTGTCTCTACCTATAAAGCGGAACGTATGTGTGCGTCACGTATGTCTGGAAATGTTTACCCACTTCCAGATGAGTTAGAAACTTGACACGGTGACACAGTGATAGGTCTGGCTGTACAATGTACCAGAAAAATCTAAAACACAATTTTTGGGGGTTTAAGTATTTTTAAAGGATTTAATAAAAACCTAGGTTTACACCTACAACTCCCAGCATGCCTTGGGCAGAAGGCCAGACTTACTGGCCTTTGGCGGCCATTGTGAGTAGCTGCTGTGTGTCTTTTACAACCCTGACTTCTAAGGTTGGTCTTGAGCAGTCAACTGAATTCCACATAAAAGGAAACAACCCACATAAATGGGCTGCATCCATTTGCAGTGCCTCCTCCCACCCTCTGCATGGTTTTAAAATGTAACTAGATACAACAGCATGACTTTGAGAGGCCAAACATGCCCTAAGTCACTCCATCCTCATATCGCTGTTTTCTCAGAATCTGGGGGAAGCAAGTGTTTAGCCTTTGCCCTTAAAAGGGAGGGGAAGGGGAGGCACTCTGTGCATGCCCAGAAACTGACCCAAGAAAGGGGCACCGGCCCAGCCCTGGCCCTTCAGTACAGGTTCCTGACATAGCACTTGGTGGGTGAGAAGCACAGGCCAAGGCAGTCCCAGCAGGATTGACTGGGGCTGGGTGCATCCACTGATAGCTGCTTATCTCCCCTCCTTGGCGATGCTACTCCTTGACGCTCTATTGAGGAGCAGCATCAGCAATAAGAGGATGTCTCAGAGGATGCAGGTACCTGCAGGTTGCCAAAGGCATGCTGGGAGTTGTAATACTGGTATGTGGAGTGGCTGATTTAAAATAAAGTATTGGTGAGCAAACCCTGACCTCTCACTAACTGTCTTTGTTCTCCTACTTGACATTCTCCAACTGCAGCACTGGGCCCGTTGACAATGGCAACCAAGCAAACCATCAGTCAGCAAGCCAGCTCCCTCATGGCCTACTTATAGGCACTGAATGCACAGTGTAGTGCAGACTGGCTCAGTCAGACTTCACTTCCCATGAGCTTCAGCAGGAGGACTCCCATTAGGCAAGTCAGGCACCATAGCAAAAGGCATGCTGGGAGTTGTAGTTTTTGTTTTCTGTGGGGACAAGGAATATTATGGTGACAGCTTCAATGCAGCCCTGGCCATGGATTGAAGGTGAGAAAGAGAAGGGGTCGAAAAAACTAATTTAATTTGTTTTAAAGTTACCTCACAGGCCTAGGACTGGCCTGCCTTGAAGGGTTGTCATGAGGGTGAGAGAGGAAAAAAGAAATGAATTTAATTTGTTTAAAGGTTAATTCACAGGCCTAGCACTGGCCTGCTACTTGAAGATGACTGCCTCACAGACATATATTTTAGGGGGCACGAGGTAGAAACTTGAAATCTGGCACCTCTGATAGGTCTGACTGTACAATGTACCAGAAAAATATAAAAACATGAAATTTTTGGACCATCCTGGCTCTGGGCCAAAACCTGTTAATTTATTATACAGTAAATTATGCCAATAAAGTATTCTGTGTTCTGGCCACTTTCTTTTTTTCATAAAAATATCTTCAGAGCATATGCATACAACAGTTGTTCACATCCACTGAGTTCTGCTTCCCTACTTTATGTTATTCAGATATCTGGGCAATGCCAGGGATATTTTGAAAACATATTTTTGGGTATGCATCTTTTTTAACTGGTAGAAAGGGTGTTGTGTTTCCTGATTATTTTTGAAGTTTAGACGGCTGCTCTGGCCAAGGCATGATGGGAGGTGTATGCATTTGAGGTAAAACAAAAAATGTGATTTATCATGAAGCTCTAAGTTAAAATACAGTTCTTATTAACACAATTTTCCATTTATTCTAACAAAACAATTTACGAACTCAACCAAACTAAACACAAACAACCTAAAGATGAATAAGTTGCAGAGAAAATTATTATTTATCAAATAAATGTCATAAACATTATTCATGGACCCGAGCAATGCCGGGCATATCAGCTAATGAAAATTAAAATGTGTTCATCTTTAAGATTCCACAAGGCTCATTTTTTCTTTTAAGATAGTACTTGTCAATCATCTCCAGTTCTTATAAGTCAGGTGTGGTGTGGGCAACATGTGATCCTACATATACTTTGGTCTACAACTCCCATCAGCTCTAGCCAGCATTAAGAATGATGAAGGATCATATAAGTCATAGGCCAAAGCATCTGAAGTGCTTTGCTCAGCCCCACAATAAAGTTGCCCAGCCCCACAATAAAAGCATAAGCCCCCAAATGGTTGGGGGCTGGCATATGCTATTATTGCAAGACAGCTCAGTTTTCATCATTGTGAGGAACCCATTGCATAGCTGTGGCCCTCCTTTTTGGCTGAAATCACTACTAGGATGAAAGCTCTTTTGGATGAAACACTAGCAGCTTGAATCAGACTTTGCAATTCTTGTTGCTGATTCAGAAACAAAAAGGAGCTAAAGGAACAATTTTTCTGCCATCTGCTGGTTGGCAGTCTAAATTGCAACATATCCAATTTGTCTGTCCCTGAGCTTGGCTTTCCCCACTTGATCTTCTTCCCCTTTCCTTTCCTTTTTTTTTTTTACTTTGTATGTTGTGACTTTTAGATTACCATAAGCCTATGGACAGAACATATGTTGTTTCTAATTTTTGCACATCATCTCAATTTTAGGTTCTCTGTAAGTTAAAAAAATACTTCCCCCCCATTTTTTTTTACTATGGACTGGATCCAGACTAAATTGGCTATATGCTACCTCCAATATTAGAGGCAGTATGCCTTTGTACACCATTTGCTGGGGAACATCAGCAGGAGAATACTATTGCACTCACTACCTGCTTGTGGGTTTCCTATGGCAACTGGATGGCCACTTTGCAAACAAAATGCTAGATCAGATTACCTTGGTTTAAGCTATTATGTTTCTTCTTATGTCCTTAATTTAGTTGAATTTAGATCCCATTGAAATTAATAGGACAAATTGGACATCATTTAACTAAAGTCTCATTGATTTCACTGGGGACTAATTTTAACTAGCAGTCTGGATCCAACCCTGTGAAATTAACTGTACATTTATTGCTCATGCTTTGTACTGAAACTACCAATGAAAGTTTGTCAGTACTGAATATTTCAGCTTCTCCTAACCTTATGATTGATACCACAATGAAAGTTTTGAATCTACATCAGTTCACACTTCATTAGCTGTCGTATATCATCATAATAACTTCATAGGACAGATGATTTATTTTCAGGTGAGAGGAAATACTGGCTGCCTCCCTCAGATGTGTACCATATTTCTGAAGGAAAATGGGGAAGGGGGATAATGTACACATATCGGCATGTATTTTCCCTTTTTAAAAGTTTCAAACACTTTTTGAACTCAGTGAACTTTAAAGATGAGTCTTTCCTGACAATCGTGCATGTAATCCTAAATAATAGTCATCTTTGACCTGTGTTCAATGAGTAGAGGGACATTTGGAACCTGGGCAAAACAGGATGAAACTCATGATAACAGTAAAAAGTGTGTGTGTGTGTGTGTGTGTGTGTGTGTGTGTGTGTTTTCATGCTGGGGGAGAAATATCAGGACAGCACATAAATGCAGCAAAATTAATAATCTCGTACCACCTTGGGCACTTTGGAGGAAAGGCAGATAGAAATTAATTAATTCATTGACCCTGTTCAGATGACACACTAAGCCACAGTGGTTAAGCATTTTGAGATGAACATTATGGCTTAGCATGTCACATGTATCATGACTTAGCATGTCGTGTGAACCATTCCTAACCATGGTGGCCACATAACCATGGTTTAATCATACTCACTAACCACTTACTTAAAAAGAGTTAGCAGCCTAACCATGGCTTAGTCTGTTGTCTGAACAGGCCCTTGATGTATATCCTCCACTCCCTGCAAATGTAGGGTTATATCCAATTATGTCCACCTACCAGCTGGTTGGACACCACTGGCAGAATAGATACTTCCTCTCAGCAGCCCCCTAATCTGATTTGAAAGTTTGGGTGCAGTCTGGAGGAGAGGAAGGGAAAATCCCATTGTGTGAATGGAAGTCCACTTGTGTGTCACTGGATATAGCATATAGTATATATTTTTTTACAATTGTTTGATCTTTCTGGGCCCTAAGTGTCTAGATTCTTCATATTAACTAGAATGTGGGCCTGTTAGGAATAAAATCCTGTATCTGAGGGCAAGGGGAAACAGACTTGTGTAATCTGCTTCTAGCTCTAAAGCTTTCAAGTAAATAAATAACTCTGCATAGAAATGTTCTAAACATTTCATTCTGCATTTCCCTTGTCTCCAGTCTCTCCTTAAATTATAATTAAATCATTCTGTGGAATTCATAATGAAAGTTTCAATATACAGTAGGGATTTGGTTGTGTTAATAGGACATTTTACACTTCCCTCGAAATTCCTTGAATATTTGGCCTACAACCACCTCCAAATTCACTTTGAATATGGCTTTAATTGGAATTCATTGAAAATCTAAGGCCTTGCAGATCTCCTTGGAGAATATCACTTAGCTTCCCTTGAAATTCCTTAGAAGTCTTGTCAGAGCAGAATCTTCCCAAATTTCACTTTAGGCAAACTTCCATGATAACTCTAATGTACATTGCTGAACATGGATGATTTGCTTTTTGATCCTACATTTACTGCTAAAATATGGATGGTTTGGAGAGAAATATGTTTTTCTCCCTCATAATAATAGAATGGGTGATAATTCAGGCCAGACAAATGGATTCAGTCCAGATACATTTTCACATGATGCATAGTTAATTTACTGAACTCCCTGTGACAGAATGTGGTTGAGGACAATAGCTTGGATGGCTTTAAATGGCGATTGGATAAATTCATGGTGGATAGGTCTAGCAGTAGCTATGAGCAATGATCGCAGTACATAACATGTTCAGAGACAGTATGCAACTGAATATCAGTATCTGGGGAGCAATAAGGGGAGAACCTTCAACCCATTTGTGAGCTTTCATGGGGTTTCTGCTTGGCAGCTGTGGGAAACCTCATGCTAGACTAGATGGACCTTTAGAACATTAGAATTATTATGCTGGATCACACCAAAGATCCATCTAGGCTAGTATTGCATTCACACAGTGGCCAGACAGCTGCCCATGTGAGAAACCCATAAGCAGGACATGAGTGCAACAGTATCCGCCCAGTTGTGTTCCCTAGCAACTGATGTATATAGGCTTACTGCCTCTGATATTTGAGGTAGCATATCCATCAGGACTAGTAACCATTGATAGCTTTAACCTCCATGAATTTGTCCAATCCCTTTTTAAAGCCATCTGAATTGGTGGCCATCACTACATCTTGTGGTAGCAAATTTCATAGTATAACTCGGTGCTGTGTGAAGAAGTACTTCTTTTTAACTGTCCAGAAGCTCCTAACAATCAGCTTCATAGGAAGACCCCAGGTCCTAGTATTATGAAAAGGGAGGAATAATACCAAAAACCAGGCTCATCTTTGGTTGGGATGTATAAGAAATTTGTTTAAGTTCATTTTGAGTCGCACCGCCTGGACCCAAATGTGAACCTGAATACAATCTGTGGTCAAAGTCCATACATTTATGAGTTTGCAATGTGATCTGCAGAACAACAAGGTGTTTGAAAATGTGTACATTTGAAAAACGTGAATGAAAAAATACACTTTAATCAATGGGAGAAAAATGAGGAAAGTTCAAAAGTGTGCGCAGCTGATGTGTATTTTTGTGCATATTTTTCAGAACGTACACCTGAATTTTTGCACAAACAGAAAATAAACAAAGCTCACAATCTGATATCATCACAGGTTGGAACAAGCTTTGAGGTGGAATTCAAAGCAGCTTGGATTTTGCTGGTTCATACACCCCTGCCTTTGAGCTGATCAAGTAGATCTCTTCTTATGTTATAAATTCATAATAAATACTGTGAAATATATAAATGTACTTCACTGATAACATTTTTATCCAGAGAGGAATACCTGGGGTTAATGGAAGCTACTACATTTTTCAAAAGAAAAAAAAAATCACAGATTTTGAACCAAGTTCGTATATATCGTATATGTGTGTGTGTGCGTGTGGGTGGGTGTGCGTGTGGGTGTGTATGCGTGTGTGTGTGTGTATATATATATATATATATATATATACATGATTTGGAAAAACAGTCAATCTGAATATGTCGTATCTTTTCTGTTTTTCTTCTGTTACTTCTTATTAACAAAGACATTTGTTTGTATAAAAACAGAAGTAATTGTTTCATAAGAGTTCATCTGCTGCTTCTGTTCATTTCCTCAATTGGCCATGCTCCTCTGCTGCTGCTGATATCACACACACTAACAACCAAGTCAACCTGATCATCAGAGAGAGGAAATTTCAGGTTGGGAATAAAGGAAAGGAATGAATACTTGTCTACAGGGATAGAGTAAAGGGAAGGAACTGATACCTATTTCTAACAGGAATTGTGTTTTTATGACCCGCCTGGGAGTGGGGGGAGATGGAGAAACTGAATACACTGTAGAGCAGTAAAAACATTTCATAAACTGAATGCTTGAGTATGAATTGATGCAGAAGCATCATGAAGTAGAATAAAATTAAAGGTAAAAACTCATGATAATGAAATAAAATGGACTTATGTTGTCTATTCCTAGGTTTATCCAGTTTTGGAGAGTTACACTGGAAGAACTGAGGTTTGGTGGCAAAGGTCCAACCCCTACAGGAGAGCATCTTACCCCAAGGGTGTCCTACAGGGCATATTTTGCATGCCAGTCTGAATTTCATGAGGTCAGCTCCTCAAAGCAGCCTCCTAGCAAATGGTGAAATGAGGTAACTTTGAGCTTTTATCTTCCATAAATGTGCAGGGGTGGATTAATGCAGAATCAGAGGTGTGTGTGAGTGTGTGTGTGTTTATGTGGGTGAATGGTTTGAGGGGAGAAATAAAAAAAGTCATTAAAACAAATCAATGGATGAAGGGAGTAAACAGAAGTAAGACTTCAGAAGTAAGCATAGGGTTGCAGAGCACTTTTTTCCAGTTTGCTGTTTTAGACTTTAAAAAAAAAAAAAAAAAACTTCTGAATGACCACACTATTAAAAGTCAGTTTTATAGGTGTTTACTCAGAAGTAAGTCTCTCTCTGTTCAATGGGGTTTTCTCAAAGGTAAGCCTGCATCCGATTTTAGGAAGACTTGGATGTAAATGCAGTTGAAATCAATAGGATTTACTCTGGAGTAAGGGAACCAGCAGATCTCTATTTTATGAACTGGAGATGCACAGCTTCATATGATCAAAGGAAAGGAAAAGCGAGCCTTCACCAGTGCAAAAAGGTGGAAGAGCACACTGGTGAACTATCAAGAAAAGGTTTTGAAATGGGGGGAAGTTTTAAAAAAATCCTTAAAAATCAAGGGATGAACCGATCTGATTCAAACTTGGTATGCCAAAAGCTCTCATGGAGACCTATCACCATGCCAAGGTTCATCTCTTTAGCTGTAAAAATTACGTAGTTGTAAGCATTTTGGTAAATTTGCATTTTTAAAAAATCCTAAAAATCAAGGCATGGACCTATCGGATTCAAACTTGGCATGCCTAAAGCTCTACTTAAGAGCTCCCAAGACCGCAAGCTTCATCTCTATCTTTAAAAATGAGGGAGCTGCAGGCAAGGAGAGTGGGGTTGGAGCAGTAAAAAGTCAATTCATTTGAACATTAGACACAGAGGAGTGCTGGAGGAAGAGAAGCCCCCGTCCTCCTCTTTCCCTTTTTGTTAAAAGCACACACCCCAACCCAGGAAAAAGCGAGGAAACAGCACTAGATGGAAGCTTTAGGGCACAATGCAGTCACTTTGGGAAAATAATCCAGACTTTCCCCATGCAAAACAGAGGAAAAGAGGTGAAATGGGTGCGGCACACTGTCTGTGTTTGTATTGCTTTTAATGGTTGTAAGCCACGTTGAGAGGGCTTCTGTCCTAAAAGGCGTCTAGAAGCATTTCAAATTAATAAATAGCAATATCAACAACAACACTCACTCAATAATGGGAGTATGGGGTGGTAGAAGGAAATAAAAGCAGACAGACACACACAGAGAAAAGCAAACCCAGCAAAGAAAACAGACTCTAGCGATGCTGGGAGAAGGAGAGGGAGAGGTGTTTCTTCTACCCCACCCCACCCCACCCCACTGCCCCAAAACACGAACACCCTTTTCTCTGCTGCTGGTCCTTCTGAAGTGCAGGAGAAGAAGCATGGTGAGAATAGTTTTGAGGCTCCATCCGCTCCTGCAAAACACAAGTCTAGCATCTGGCATCATTATTTTTTGGTGGTGGAGGATCCCAGGTATGCTAGATTTTAAGAGGCTGCACCCCCTTCAAGCCAGCGGTCAGTCTCAGGCTGGCAGCAGCAGCAGCAGTACTGTTGGCAAGGCTCCCGTGCCCAGGGCAGGCCATGCTGGAGTAGTGGAGCAAGGGCAAAGGGGGCTTCAAAATGCCCCCAGATAGGAAGGTGCTAGGGAAAGCTAATGGAACTTCCCAATTCTGTGACATTCAGTCAGCCTCAGCTGCATTGTGAAAGTGTGCTTCGGGCTCTTTCTATGTATATAATTTGCAATCCCTCCCCCTAAGCAACGTGATTGGAGAGGGGACAGGGGGGCAACTGTGGATTGGTTAGCCACAGTTTTCATTCTCAAAACTACCTCTCCCTCACCCCTCAGTTTCTTCCTAATATGGAACAGTTCTGTTAATTGCCAATCGACAGAAATGAGACCTCATGTCACCCAAAAAACCTACAGATAATGGATCTCTTCAGAGTTCCGAATGATCTTCTAACCACACTATGGGTTTCCAACAGTTTTGAAACCGCCCCCTAGCCGCACCACAAGTTCAGAGGTCCATCAAAGGTCCCCCCCCCATTTTCAGTGTGGAGCGCACACCCCTAGTAAGATATGTGTTGACACCAAGGGGATGGGATACCAAAAGTAACCTGGAGTATAGCAATTATAGTAGCGTACATTAAAAAGTGCATCAACCTTGCCCATTCCTAGATTTGTCTGATTTGGCCATGGTCACACATGCCTGAACTGCATCCCGTTTAGACTACTATAATGCTCTGTAGAAAACTCTGCAGAAATTACAGCTGGTCCAGAATGCTGTAGCCAGACTGTTGACTGGGACTGGTTACAGGGAGCACATGGCTCCCTTGTTACAATAGCATAACTGGCTACTGGTCTGCTTCTGCACAGAATTGAAAGGGCTGGTATGTCATATAATACCCTATATGTCTTGAGAATAGGCTACCTGAAACACTGCCTTATGAGTCTGTCTGGATTTTTACATATTTGAGGATGACCTTCTCTGAGTACATTTAGGCCACCTCTTCATGCCGCTGAGAGCGCTGTGTGGCACCGGAGGCTACCAGCGTGCCACACAGTGATGCTCCTTCTGGTGATCTACACCGGAGAGCACTACAGTGGCTTATCCTGTTGCCACTGGCACCGCCGCACGTGGGGCTGTCCAGCGGCAGCTGGAGGAGCAGCAGGGAGCATCGGCTCCCCTACTCTAAAATAAGTTTTTTTAAAAAAAAAATGGGGCGGGGGAAGGACTGCGGAGGCAGTACAGTGAGCTTATGGCTCGCTGCTCCATCCCCTTCCCTGGCTAGCCCACTCCACTCTAAAAAAGTCAGGGTGAATGCCCGAATTTTGCGTGCGGAGCAAAGCCCATTTGCCCCTAGATGGCTTTGCACTGGCAGCAGCATCATGTAACCCAACTGCCGCCAGTGCGAAGCTAGCTCGATGGAAAGTGTCCGTCAAAAGGTACCCTTAGTGACAAGACAAGAGAAGGCCTTCTCAGTGGCATCTCCAAGGCTGGAACTCCCTACCAAGGGAAGCTAGATTGGCGCCTTTCTTTGCTGTCCTTCCACCAGCAGGAAAATCTATTGCATTCAAGCAGGCCATTGCCATGTAAGTTGGTCTGTTGTGTTGGGTGCCATTTTTATTTTGTTATTGTTGGTTTTTATCAGGGCTTTTAATGCATTTGTTTTATGCTTGTTTTAACCAAGTTTTTTTATTATTATTTGTTTTGGTTCATATGATTGTTAGGTGCCTTGAGCACCATTTGCTTGGTGGAAAGGCAGGGCAATAATAACTAGACACATGTTACGAAGCAAAACAAAAACCACACACAGAGAACCTATCTACACACGCAGGATAAAACACCTTGAAAATGTTTTGAAAACAGTATATGGAGTGTGTCCTGGGCCCCAACAGTTCTCAAAACTGTTATAAACTGTTTTAAATCGTTTTAAAGCAGTAGTGTAGATAGGCTCCTAGAATCTCTCTCAGGAAAATGGGAACATTTACCAGGAAACATGGACAGCCCCTACTAAACAGAGACAGTTGTAGAATATGATATGTTTTTCTTCAAGTGAGTTGCTACAATTGCCATTCTCCAGGCTTTAGTTCCCTTCTTAAAGTCTCTATGAGACAGGATCTGCACTACTGCTTTAAGATGATTTATAACGGTATTGACAACTGTTGGGGCCCAGGACACACTCCCTATACGGACTTCAAACCATTTTCAAAGTTTCGTATCCTGCTTGGCATAGATCTGGCCCCAAATTGAATCTCAGAAAGGGAAGGCAGAGGCATTTTAGCTCTACTCTGGCACATGTGCTTGTAAATGCACTTGAATAGACAAAGAGCATCATCACACTGCCTCCTTTCCATCTCCCTATAATTACCTATTGATAGTAAATGTTGCTAAACGTGTTTGAGTTGCAGCTACTCGATAAGAAGAACAACCAGATCCTTCATGAGATGAAACGGTGTTTTAAAAAAGTAAACTGTTACCTAGGCTGACCATCTGAAAAGGAGGACAGGGCTCCTGTAACTTTAACAGTTGTAGAGAAAAGGGAATTTCAGCCAGTGTTATTTGTATGCAATTAGTCCCTGGTGAAATTCCCTCTTCATCACAACAGTTAAAGTTGCGGGCACTATACTAGAGTGACCAGATACAAAAGAAGGCAGGGCTCCTGCAACTTTAACAGTTGTGATGAAGAAGGAATTTCATCAGGAACTAATTGCATACAAATGACACTGGCTGAAATTCCCTTTTCTCTACAACTGTTAAAGTTACAGGATCCCTGTCCTCCTTTTCATATGGTCAACCTACTGTTACCATCAGTTTACCAATATCCCCCTGCTTCAGAGGCTGGGGCAGGACAGGCTAGAGCCGTGTAGATGAATAGCAGGTGGAGAAGTGCAGTGGGAGGACAAGGTCCTAGACAGAGTTCCATGCTTTAAGAATAGGACCAATGCAATCACACCAACATGTCCCTTATGAAATGAAATAGCATATGACTTAAAAATATAGGAACATAGGAAGCTACCTGATACTGTGTCAGACCATTGGTCCATCTAGCCCAGTATTGTTGATGCTGACTGGCAGTGGTTTTCTAGGGTTTCAGGGGGGATTCTTTTCCTTGCCCTACCTGGAAAAGCCAGATATCGAACCAGGGACCTTCTGCATGCAAAGCATGTGCTCTATCAAACTGACCTATGGCCCCTTCCCTATTTCAGCAGGTGCAGGGTTGTGTTTCTCACTGTGGGCCAGTTTACATATTTACATTTGCACTCTGCCTTTCTTCCCCCATCAAACTCAAGATGTAATGGGGATCTTGGGTGAACACCCATCCATCCAGCTAGGAAGCAGTCCAGGCACTGACCAGAAATGCTCTCCCAACCCCAATTCACTGCCCGCCAGTGTTGCAGGAGGAGCATTATCCATTCAGTTCTAGGCTGTTGTTGTAATTCAAGGATGTCACTTAGGAATGTGCAGGTCCGAGGTCAGTAATTCAGTCCATAAATCAAAAGCCAAAGTTGCCATTCAAAGTCCAGGTAACAGTCTTGTAATAGCAAGGCGTTGAAGTGTTATGAGGAAGCTGGTCCACAGGGCCAGGATACATTCGGGCAAGTCCAAGGTTTCAGGAACATGCAGGAGAATAGTTGAGGTACAATCCAATGGTCAGAATCAAGGCCTGAGTCAGGAACAGGAAGCTGAGAAGCAGGGAGTAAAGGCGGCAACAACATCCAATACGCTCGTTGCTTTCAGCACTCTGGCTGAGCTCTGGCCAGACTTTTATGGGATGTGGATTAATGAGCAATTAGTGTCAGCTGGCTTGAAGCCCAGCCAGTCTCTGCCAGCTTCCATGAAGCATCACACCCCCAACAATCCCCGGCTCAGCTGTTCCTTATCTCTGGCTTTAACTGACTCACAACAGCTATCATGCAAAATATGCCTTTGGGCTCCATCACACCTATTTCCCCCCCCCCCCCCGGTTTGCCTCTGCGTTTTTACCTCCGTTTCATAAGCGTGTTAAGGATTCCATCATAGACGGTCCTTTTCACATGGATTTTCATTCGTTTGCTCTTCCTCTCCACCCTGCCCCTTCTCCTTCCTTCTCCAGTTCATTGGTTGTGGTACTTTGATGGGCGTGTGCTCTTTCCCCTCCCCTTGCTATGGCTTTGTTGTCTAGTGATTTACTGATTTATGGTTTCATCTGGGCTCTATTTCTGTGGACAATACACAACCCCTTTCGATGACATGCTGGAGGAGGAGAACCACACCACCCTCCCCTTTTGTCAGCAAGACTCCATAAACACACGCCCCCAACAAAGGAAAAAGCAAGAGGGGGAAATAATCCAGTTTTTTCCCACACCAAAATAAAACGCAAGACTGCGGGGAAGAGGTGAGATGAGTGCAGAACAGGAACAGTAGCATGTAAGTACCGTGCTGCAAAACCACATACCAACTATGGTGAGTGTGCGATAAATTGTTGGTGTGATGGAGCACTTTGTCTCCTACCTCCTATTTATTTGCTATACCTCATGCCCAACTGGCCCAACTGCTCTTGAATAATAGAGTTTCCTGCTATTACCCCTGACTTTTCCTCTCCCCCCTCCATTATTTTCTACTTCTCTCATGTTATTCATTCTTTGTTTCTGTCCTAGATCTGCACACTCTATTTTCAAGTACATTCAAATCCCCCAAATTCCTTCCCCCTCCTCCATCATCTTCTTCATCATCATCTTTCCCAGTACTGCATCTAGGACACTGCTCCTTTTAATAAACGTTGAATAGTAAGTAGCTGGAATAAAGGGTCAGAAACAGTTTGAACAGTTTCCATTAGCAATTGCTTGAGACTTGCGCTGATTTTACCTAATTAAAAATATCCACTCCTCCGTTTCTAGAGCTGAAACAGTTGAATGAGCTTGCCTAAAATATCTCCACTATGCGGGTTTGGATTCCTTTAAGGTTGTAAAACTGTCACCTTGAAAAGAAAATTTATCTGCTCCTTTCAGAAACTGAGTAATGAAAATAAGAGGGTTATTTTGGAACTGTGTATCGCCTTTGCCACTGCTAACACCATAATGTTTCAAATGAAAACATTGCGAGGGAAGGCAGCTGTAGTCTCTGCACCTATTTCCTAGAGGCGAAGATATTCTTAGCAATTGCTCATTCACATTGATTTGAAGTCAGTTGATCAGCATATGCAAGCCTTGCAGGGACAACATTTGCACTTCAACTCAAATGGAGAAGATTTATTCTCCAGAGTTTCATCATAGAAAATGACCCCTTGCTCTCCTATGAATGAGATAGGGCAGAACTCCAAACAGGATATCTTAAATTAATTTGTGCACTCGGTTTCTAGTTATAATATGAGCTGCCTGCACTAGACTGTTTGCTCACCTTAGACTTCCATCTTCCAGTGTGTTCAATTCTTTGCACTATTTTGACCAATGATAATCTCATTTTCTCCAGACAAACAGTGAGTGCATTTCCGAACCAGCCAAAGTTAAACACATTGATTTGAATGGGAATTATTTAAGTATGTGCTTAATCTCCCACTGAAAATTAGATTAGGGTTTAATTCTGATGGGATTAGGTTTTAAATCATAACTTTATTAATGAAAATTCCCCTGGGGAAGGGGTGGGGAAATATCCTTCTTACAGGGGAAGCTCTTACTCATATTCTTCCCTTGACATGGACTGAAGGATTGATTTGGGAGGATTTATTTTGGGGGGAATTGAGAAACTGGAATGAGTAGAATATGATGTGACAAAGGAGGTTGGACAGGCTATCTACTGGCTTGGAATCTGATAATGGAGCGAAGCTACACTTGAGAAAGATGTGGTGTTGCCAATACATGGTATTTTACCTGCCCAACCATTAAAATTGTGTTCTGGCAAGTAACTTGAAAAGGATTGGAAAACCAATATATTCCAAAATATACTAGGTTTCACCCATGACCGAACAGATTTTTCCAGGCCCCACCTATAAATTGCCAAGATCTGCCCTGGTTTTGTCCCTGATCCACTACATTTGGCCTGGTGCCTTACCTGATGAACCAGCAAGTGGAGTCAGGCAGGGCCTAGATTCTACTTCTGATTCACCATATACTATGACTGTACTCTCTCTGTCCATCCAGGAGCCCAGTATTTTTGAGAAATTAAGTGGGAAATCCTAGGAAGATATGAGGTACAGGGGGTCACAGCTCTTTGTGGAAGCCAGGAGGTAGGAGTGGGGCAGCTGTTCATATATGGTCCTGTGACTTTATGCTCTACATGTGATGTAACATGATGGGTTTAGCACTAGGCTTATATGTGCTCCCCATTAGGTGCTTTGACCCAGAATAGTTGGTGTGAAACTATATGGATTTGAAAGAATATTAGCATTGTGAATGACAACAGCAGCAATTCAGACTGACACCTCATCATAGTGCTCAGGGACAACCAGCACTGCTTAGATTTGGAGAAAACTAGTATGCATTTGGACAAATTGATGCTACTGCTATTACTGGTAATTCAGGATGAAGAGAAACACATGACTAAGGCTGTTTCTACACTGGCCATTTTTTGTGGAATCGTCCCTGGGTTGTCCCTGTGTGTGCAAATGATGCACAGGGACTCCCAGGGGCAGAGAAGGGACGGGCATGGGTTTTCCCCAGGATAAAGGACCCCTGGGAAAACCCGATTCTTCCCATGGTCCCGGGAACATCCCAAGACCACAGGAGGTGTGGGCGCCCATCCTGGCTGGTGCCCACTTACTCATGAGTAAGCGGGCACCAGAAACGGGCACAGAGCTGAGAAGGAACTTGAACCTAACTGACTCCATTTTGTATGGCCTCAATCTAACTATGCCCCCCTTTCTTTGTTTTTCTCATAAGTAGCTTCTATAGTTTCGATGCAGCTGTATGCAGGCAGCAACCCATATGACCTGACCTAGTTAAGCAGCAACAGTCCAGACCATATAAGGAAACACCTGGCCTGCCACCGTTATGTTGCGCGCGCATTATCCTGTTGTATGAAATGCTCTTTCCTGTTTGCTTGAAATGTATAAGAATCTACTTCACCCCAGAGGGGGGGCAGCAGTCTGTGGAAGGATTCCAGACTGTTGTCTTGCTAGCAAATAAAGGCTGTCTGTTTGAACTTGAACTTTGGACTGGACTCCGATTAATTACCGTAACATTTTGGTGCATTGGCCGGGAAACATCCCTCACTGGGAGACCCGCCTGATAATCGGAGGATCCTACCAGGGAGATTTCCCCTGCTTCCGCTTGGTTCCCCGCGGCCCCCAGCCGGCTGTGGTCCTCCTTGGGAGCGCGCCTCCAGCCTTTAGCTGGTGCCCATACAGGTTCTGCGGCAGGTCCGGGGACAGCGCGGAACAAAAACGGACCGAGCGGAAGTTCAGTGCAGATACCCTCCTGTCCGGCGCCAGAGCATCTGAACCAGGCAAGTATCAGGGGAAGCTTCCTATTCTGTTCTGTATCAGCCGACTCCTACGAGTCGAAGGGGGGTCTAATCAACCCCCGTAGAGGTGACCGACTCCTGCGAGTCGAAGGGGAGTCTGATTAACTCCCGTAACGGTAGACTGTTTCTGTTTCTTTGAACTGGGAGGTCTGGGAGGATGGGTGTCGTCCTGGATGTCTGATGTGTGCATGACTGCCTGATTTCCATTGCTGACCGTTGGGCAGTCGCCCTGGGATGCCTGTGGGTGTCTTGAATTTCCGGCAGTGTGGGCTGGTAGTGAAGAGACTGTGTTCCTCTGTATCAGCCGCCTGACTCCCCCAATTCCTACAGTCAGACGGTTCCCTGTCAATCCTCCCTGCTGTGTATTGTCTGTCTGGTGGATTATACTGTGTATTAGTCAGGAAAAGGATGGGGGGAGGTTCTTCGACCCCACTGAACCTGATGATCAAACATTTTAGTGAAGTTTTTGATCAGTCTAAGTGTAATGTAGATGCTATGGAAGCTAAGTGTTATTATGACTGGCCCGCCCTAGGTCCCCTAGTAGATTGGCCCCCCAAGGTACTTTCTCTGAGCCCTATATTTCCCGAGTTTATAACCTTGCCATCATCGAAAGGGGGGGCCCCTCAGTTCAGAGGACATTCCATGCGCAGAGAGCTGGTTGAAAGTAGCAAAACACCCCCCACCATAGGCACGAAAAGTTGGCCGAAGATGCAGCTCTTATCATGATGAACCAAGTAAAAAAGACCCCAAGACGCAAGGCTCCTGTGACTGCCACCTCCTGATGTCCCAGACGTCCCTAGGTCCGGACCAGACATCCCGGCTCCCTCTCCGATGTCCCAAGACTCCACTGCCCAGCCATCAGCCGTCACCTCTGCACCTGTAGACCCCACTTCTTTGTTTGATGTGAGAGTCGAGAAACTGACCCGCCTGTTAGAAACAACCAATCCCGAAAATTCCGGACCCCGCCACTCCGGTCGGCTCCAGATCAGAAATTTGGCCGCTAACACAGGCACTGAGACAAAAATTCTCCCTGTCCGTGAGAGTCCCGCCATCGTTCCTGCCGTCACCGACCCTGCCACGAATATGTCCACGTACCAGACCGTCACTACCTACGTCCCCTCTCCTCCTGAATTCCTGAACTGAACTGCCTGAACTGAACTGAATTCCTGAATTCCTGAACTGAACTGCCTGAACTGAACTGAATTCCTGAACTCCTGAATTGAACTGAGCTCCTAAACTCCTGAATTGAATTGAACTGAACTCCTGAACTCCTGAACTGGAAGAACCACGGACCCTCCTATGAAGAAGAGCCCGAGAAGTTTGTAGACATGATTGAGGATGTAATAACTGCCCATAATCCAACCTGGACTGACATTCAACAACTCATGGGTTATTTCCTGACTTCCGAACAACGACTAGTATTGCAATATGTAGCTGGATCATGGACTTTGCTGCCTTAACCCAACCTCTGTATAATTTTCTGGAAAGTAATCAGTCAGAGTCTTGTCCCAAATGTGAACTGAAGAAGCCCTCTCAAGCCTCCGAGATTTGAAGACTACCCTGACCAGCCCACCAGCCCTGGCCCTACCAGACATTTCCAAGCCTTTCCACTTGTATGTATCTGAGCAAGAAAGGGACTGCCGTCGGAGTCCTAACTCAGCGCACAGGCTTCTGGAACCGCCCCGTCGCCTATCTGAGCAAGAATACTGATCCCATCAGTCGTGGATGGCCCGGCTGTCTCCGCTGCATCGCTGCTGCATGCCTACTCCTGACTGAGGCCATAAAACTCACATATGGCCAAACCATTGAAGTGACCGGCCCCCCATTCAATGAAAGCGCTGCTTGAAACTCATGGGCCTAGATGGATGACCAATTCCCGACTCGTAAAGTACCGTGCCCTACTGTGTGAAAATCCAAATATGCATGTGAAAGACTGTGCCACTCTGAACCCTGCTACCTTAATGCCTCTGCCTGAAGCCCCTGTCCATGATTGCCAGGAGATTATGGAAACCGTGCATTCCAGTCGGCCTGATCTTAAAGACACCCCAATTCCTGGGAGCGTTGTCCTGTTCACAGATGGAAGCAGTTTTGTCCGAAATGGAACCAGATATTCTGGCTACGCAGTAGTCACTGAAGATGAAATCCTACTGGCAGAGCCCCTGCCCCCAGGCACGTCTGTCCAGAAAGCAGGACTAGTAGCGCTTATAGCCGCCCTAGAATGGGCAAAAGAGAAGAAAGTCACCATCTACACTGATTCTAAATATGCATACCTGACTCTCCAAGTCCACGAGGCACTATACCGAGAGCGAGGATTCTTGACTGCTGAGGGAAAAGACATCGCCCATTCTACAGAAATTCAGAAGCTCCTCCAAGCTGTTTGAAAACCAGCGAAAGTAGCCGTTATCCACTGCAGAGCGCACACGGGAAGCCCGGGGAAACCAAAAAGCAGATCAAGCCGTCAAAGAAGCTGCAGCGAAGCCCCTGCCCTGTTTCCTGTCAGCGTTGGTTATCACGCTGACACCACTTCCTTCCACCAGAGATGTGCCTTACACTGAAGAAGAAAAAAGGGAAGCACTCAGCCAGAATTACAGTCAGCAGCGAGGTTTTTATGTCCTCCCGGATGGCCGCAGCCGTCCTTTCCAAGTTGTTCAATTAAACTTCGCACACATGCCACCAGCTGCTGGTTACAAGCTTCTCCTAGTCGCCGTCTGCACTTTCTCTGGATGGGTAGAAGCCTGGCCTGCAAAAGCAGAAAGCTCAAAAGAAGTGACAAAACATTTATTAGAAGATCTGATACCTCGCTATGGGATGCCCAGGCAAATAAACAGTGACAACAGAGCAGCCTTCCAAGCAGAGGTCACTGAGAAACTCTCCAAAGCCTTACAAGTAGACTGGAAGCTACATTGTTCGTGGAGACCCCAGAGCAGTGGGGCAGTAGAAAGAGCCAATCAGACTATCAAATCGCACCTATGTAAACTCTGCGCAGAAACCAGGTCGAAATAGATGCCCATGCTGCCCATTGCTTTGCTCCATATGCGCTGCACACCAAGGACTAATGGACTGACCCCTTATGAACTGGTCTATTAAGCCTGGGGACCAAGTATATGTCAAAAGCTATAAGGAAGACCTTTTAAGAAAAACTTGGGATGGCCCCTCCACAGTTTTACTGACTACTCCTACTGCCTTAAAGGTTGAAAGAAACCCCATCTGGATCCATTGGAGCCGTGTGAAAGCAGCAGCAGCCCCTACAGACCAATGGCAGGTTACCAAGCAACACCGACTGAGAATGACGCTGAAGAAACTGCCTACGTTGCTGGATGCGACGGGAGAAGCCTCCCCAGGGCCGGTGCCCGAGGGAGCGAAGTGACTGGGGGCGCTGCATCCCTTCCCATCCTGGATAGAGGAAGTGGACACCGCCCGAAGACTCCTGAAAGACTTTCAGTATTAATACTCCTATTAATCCTTGCCCCTGCCTCAAGTGATGTCACTCCCTGTCAGTCATGTATTAAGACTGTCAAATTACATAACCAGATCAAACAGACGCTCATTTATCAGAGCAGGCTCCAGTGTAAGGGCAAAGTGCAACCATGCACTTTTCAGAACGTCACTTACTCCGCCTGCATACAGGACAGTGCCATCACCTGTTTCAACCCAAAGGAGGCCCCTGCCCAGTGGAGTCTCGAGGTCAGAGACCCCAGTGGACAGGGGACAGTACTACAATGAATGTCCCTATTAGAATTGTGTATGATGGGCCACGTGAGAAAAAAGAACACGGGAGAATCCACATGCCCGCCTCACCAAAGTTCCAGTCCTAAGTTCCTGCACCGCCCAGAGATGTAATTTAGTAAATTTTCACCTTTGCTGAGACTGTTGCTAACTCCCTCAATGTCAGTAACTGTTATGTATGTGGGGGCACCCAATTAGGGGACCAGTGGCCATGGGAGGCAGCAGAATTAAATGTTAGCCAGCCTTATAACGAAACCAAAGATCCAAATCCTCACAGCCAGTGGATGTTAAAAGACACCATTGTGGGTCAGTGGTGCCTCCAGCGCCTACACCCATCAGCCCCCAAAATTGGAGAGACCCCCTGTGAGTCACTCACCACCCTGAATGGCTCCGAAGTATCCTACTGGCCAAACCAGTCCGCAATCCCCAACAATCAGTTGTGGCCAGCGAGTCTCCAGTCCCGAATAAACACCACCCAAAGCCAGAGCTCTAATTGGCCGGCCCCCAAGGGATTGTATTGGATCTGCGGACAGTATGCTTATTCTGAACTCCCTGAGCCCTGGGCAGGCACTTGCACTCTAGGTGAGATCCGCCCATCTTTCTTTCTGATTCCCTTGTCAGACGGTGTGCACCTGGGTCACCCAGCGTACAACAAACGCAGCATATCCCCAAATGTTAAAATTGGGGACTGGAAAGATGATGAGTGGCCCCCGGAGAGGATTATTCAGTATTATGGCCCGGCTACCTGAGCTCAAGATGGTATGTCGGGGTACAGGACCCCAATTTATATGCTTAATAGAATTATACGCTTGCAAGCAGTGCTGGAACTAATAACCAATGAAACTGCTAGAGCATTAAATGTCTTATCCAAGACCCAGACCCAACTGCGAAATGCTGTGTATCAGAATCGCTTAGCTCTTGATTATTTGCTTGCTACTGAAGGCGGTGTGTGTGGAAAATTTAACCTTACCAACTGTTGTCTGCATATTGATGATAATGAGAAAGTTATTGAGGAGATCACCAGAAAAATGACTAAGCTTGCCCATGTTCCTGTGCAGACCTGGAAAAGATTTGAGTGGGCAGAAGGACTGGGATCCTGGTTCACATGGATAGGAGGGCTGAGAGGGATCATAGCGATAGTCATTGTAGGACTCATAGTTTGTATTCTCTTGCCCTGTTTAATGCCTTTATTGTTGCAAAGTTTCCACAGGATGATGGAGCAGATAGCAGACCGGCGCACAGCTGTCCAACTAATGGCTTTGCGCGACTACCACCCTGTACCTATGGCAGATGAAGATAGTGATACTCCTTCGTAAATAACAAAGGAGTATCAGAGGGGGGAATGAGAAGGAACTTGAACCTAACTGACTCCATTTTGTATGGCCTCAATCTAACTATGCCCCCCTTTCTTTGTTTTTCTCATAAGTAGCTTCTATAGTTTCGATGCAGCTGTATGCAGGCAGCAACCCATATGACCTGACCTAGTTAAGCAGCAACAGTCCAGACCATATAAGGAAACACCTGGCCTGCCACCGTTATGTTGCGCGCGCATTATCCTGTTGTATGAAATGCTCTTTCCTGTTTGCTTGAAATGTATAAGAATCTACTTCACCCCAGAGGGGGGGCAGCAGTCTGTGGAAGGATTCCAGACTGTTGTCTTGCTAGCAAATAAAGGCTGTCTGTTTGAACTTGAACTTTGGACTGGACTCCGATTAATTACCGTAACATTAACAGAGCCATGCGGCTTTGTGCCCATCAGGGGAGTGGGGAAGCAAGTCCGCCATCCCCAGGATGGTAGGGGTGAGTGGGGCCCTCGATTTTGGGGGGAATTTTTAAAAAAACTTTCCATTTTGATGGAACACAAGTGTTTTCTTCCAGCCCGTTAAAAAAAATGGCAATCGTGATGTCCCGGGAGGAAGCTGTGATGTCACACTTCCTGGTTTAGAAAGAGGACAATCCCAGAAGCAGGTGCATCCGGGATCGTCCTCCCTCCCTCTACACCTGTAGGTGTAGAAAGGACCATATTGTCCATGTTCAGTGGTAAAACTAAGTAATTTTAGATCCTGGATTTAGCAATCTGATGAGGGCCTTCTTTAGACATTACTCTTCTCCCTGCAGCCACCCACTACCATTCCATGCTTCATAAGTGGTTTGACAATTCTGCTGCGTTGGAGCAAAAAAGGAAAGGAAAGAAAAAGAAAAACCTGTTTGTCAACCCTGATTAAAAGAAGAAGAAGAAGAAATAATGCTGGCAGCATGTTCATTTTTCACATTTTGAATTTAAATCCTAGCATCATCATGACTGCAGGAATAAAACGGATTTTGCTTCTGATGCTAAACACATTTACTTGGGGAAAATATAATACATTTTTGTAAAAATAATACATTGAGCATCAATAACCAGGTACATGCCCGGCCAGCCACCCTTAACTATAACATGTTTTTAAAAGTAGGTAGGAAGAACGGTTGCTGTAGCAACCAGCATCAGCACCAGTATGAACCAGCATGCCCATGCCAGCCCAGGTGCTGATGCCAGGCCTGTTTGTTTTTGCCCCATCCCCTGATGATCTCTGAATGGTCATATGGGGGATGTATGAGAAATTCACTTCAGTTTGTTTATGACCAGAATGTTACAGGGAGCAAACAACTCCCCTCTTACAACAGCTCCACTGGCTTCCAGTCTGTTTCAGAGCACAATTCAAAGTGCTGGTTATAAATCCCTTTACGGCTCAGGTCCAGGTTATCTGGAAGACTGTATTCTCCCATACGAGCCTGCCCGTGCTCTGAGATCTTCTGGGGAGACCTTTTTCTCAGTCCCACCAACATCCCAGGCATGCCTGATCAGTATGCAGGAGAGGGCCTGCTCCAAGGCTCTGGAACTCCCTTTCCCAGGGAAGCTAGACTGGTTCCTTCCTTGATATGTTTTCTGAGGCAGGAAAATACTTTCTTATTTCGGCAGGCCTTTGGTGAATAATGTGGACCTCCATCTACGTTCAAGATTTTTTAAATTTAATAGTTATTTTGTATGTTGAAGTGTTTTAATATTGTTTTAATATTGAAATCTATTTAATTATATTTTTAACTTTTGTATATTTTTAAGGATAGCTTTTAACTGTATATGTTTTAATTTTGTAAAGCCACCTTGAGGCCAAAAGGATTGGACAAAAGCCGGGATACTAATAATAATGATAATAATTATAATAATATCCCGCTAGCACTGCCCGAACACAAATACAATTTGTGTGGGAAAAGCACATACATTCCCAATCTTGGAATGCTGTTCCTGAAGTGGGCATAAGGTGGGAGAATGCATTCAAAAATGCACACATTTGGAAAATAGGCAAGGAAAAAAAAAGTGTACTTTGTCAAAAGTGTGGCGAAACATGCTTTAATCAATGGGAAAAGATGGCATACTTTTGAATTCACCAAGTACTTAGTGATTTACATGCAAAAAGGCCAACTCACAATCTGATATAGACATGAGTCGGACTGAGGTTCGAGGCAGAACTTGGAGAATTTTGATGAGCTTGAGCTTTGCTGGTTTCCACATCCCTAGTCATGTGGGAGGAAGGGCTGAATGGGGTCATGGGCCCTGGACTTTGACCTTGAGGTCCAGCCCTAGCTGTATTTTTCTCTAAGCCATCGTTGAGACAATCTAGCCTGTTTTGTGTATTAGCATTTTGTATAGATTTTTACGCAATACAAACAATAGTAAGGACTGCACCTGTTGGTCTTTAACTTGGGGAACATAGTGAACTTCTCTCAGGTGATTTTTGCCTCTATCTCAAGGAGACAGTTTCTCTCTTTACCGTCACATATAAAACTGCTGAAATGCAAGTATTCTGCTTACAAATGTAAGAACATAAACCCCATAAGTGTTATGCTATGGATGAGCTACTATTGTTGCTAATGATGATGAAATACACAATATAACTTTCATTATGTGAATACCAAAATGTTTGTGACTGATGATTCAGAGTACTTTTGAAAAATAAGGGACACAAAAACAAAAGCGGGGAAAAACCCTAATTGGGCAGAGGTGAGGTGCTTGAACAGGGTCAAGTTGAACTAAAATATTTTCAATCTTCGACATTTCAGATAACCTGTCATTATTTGTTGCCATGGAACTGATGACACCACTGTAAAATTACACTGAGACGGAAATGAAAATGCACTTGAAAATTTATTCTCCAAATCCCACAGTTGAATTTGAGATGCAGTTATCTATTAATACAATATGTGCAAGGTTATTTGGAGGTTGTGTATTTAGCAAATGGAAGCAGGGAATAAATGGAAGGAAACACAGATGGTTTACAAATGTATAAATCATGCTTTGACTCAACACCCACCTACACATGAAATTGACTTCTCGTTCCTGTATTTCTTGCCAGTTGACTTCACTGAAATGCAATGGGAACGGAAACTGATGAGAATGTATATATTGGCAGTGCAATATGCCACTATCCACGTCTATTCAGAAATACTGTATTTCTTCGATTCTAAGACACCTAAGATGCACCTTAATTTCAGTACCACCAACAGGGAACAAGCTTTGATTCTAAGTGTGGGGAAATCGCCATCGATTCTAAGATGCACCCCATTTTTAGAGACGTTTATATGGGGAAAAAAGTGTGTCTTAGAATCGAAGAAATAGGGTAAGACACACTGTGATGAATGGGACTTACTTCCAGTTTTAGGATCACAGCCTAAACGTTTCATCTCAAATAGAGCAAGGCAGAATAGATGATAAACTACACATGCCATGCACTTACTAGTTAACCTAGGGATATTCAACCTTTCTGGACCTGTGGGCACATTTGGGGATTTGAGAAACTGCTGTGGGTGTCACCACAAAATGGCTCGTATGGAGGATGTGGCTGGTCAAATAATGGCTGCCATAGGGACCAGGCAAGTCAAGAGTGAGCTAAAGTGGTGGAATGGGGAGAGAAATAGTGAGGCTATAGGCCGAGGGAGGGGGAAATAGCAAAGCAAAGTGGTAGAGGGCAGAGAAAGAGCAAGTCTAGAGAATTGGTAAAGAAAGAACCAGGCTGGATGGGGGAAGAAACAGTGAGCTAAAGATGTGGGAGTGGACTAATGAGGGTAGAGGCTGGGAGGGAGGGGGAAATATCAGGGCACAGGGGTAGAGGGAACAAAAAGAAGACTTTTTATTTTTTAAAAAAGGGAGATTGAAGGGGGAGGGAGTGGAGAGGCTTCTGGATGCCATTGGAGGTCACTGCAGGTGTCACAGTAGCCATGGGCACCACATTGGGAATCCCTGTGCTAATCCATTTGCTTCCAAAAGTAAGCTCAAGTAAATGCATGGAGCTCCCAGGAAGTCCAGGTTTCTGAATTCATTACAGTGGCATAGGCAGTTCTATAAGAACAATGAGGATGTAGGGTGACCAGATCGCCCAGGGTTTCCCGGTCCTAACCGGGAAACATGGGGCAATCAGGGCCAACCGGGGGGCGGCGGGGGCAACCCGGGGCTGCGGGGGGTGACGCAGCAGCGGCAGAGAGCGGTGGCAGACCCGGTAGGTCTGGGCTGGGTTTTTTGGGGGGGTGGCTTGGTGGTGGGGTTTGGGGTGGGGGGACCCCCCCGCCACCACCTGCCGGGGCGGTGCTCTACTGAGGGACAGGCCGCGAAACCTGTTTCGCAGTAGATTCGAGCACCGGAGGGAAGCGAACGCCCCTGCAGGTAAGGAGCGTGAGGCGGGAGGAGTAGGGCCCCCCACTTACCTGCATGGGCGGCTGCTTCCCTCCAGTGCTCAAATCTACTGAGAGACAGGCTTCGCGCCCTGTCCCTTAGTAGCGCGCGGGTGATAACATCATCACCTGGCGCGCTACTGAGGGACAGGCCGCGAAGCCTGTTTCTCAGTAGATTCGAGCACTGGAGGGAAGCGGCTGCCCCTGCAGGTAAGGAGCGCGAGGCGGGAGGCAGGAGCCCCCCCCCACTTACCTGCAATGGGCCTTAAAATTTTATTTTATTTTTGGGGGGGCATGCCCCCTTTGGGTGGCCATTTTGGACTGGGATTTTGGGTTCCAAAATCTGGTCACCCTAGATTATAGGGACACATATGTGGCCCTTTCAGCACCAGCCATTTTCCCCGTGGCTATCCCTGCCTGCTCACGGAGAGTCCGCATGATGCACAGGGCTTCCCGCGAGCAGGCAGGGGCCAGCCCTCCATTTTCCCGGGAGTTCAGGGAACTCAATTATCCTGATTCATTCCCTGCTCCCAGGAGGGCAGCAAGATGGGCGGCTGGTGTGGCCGCCCATCCCAGGCGCAGCTGAGCTTACCCGCGAGTAAGCACAGCTGCAAACTGGACACGGAGCACACAGCGCAGCTCTGTGCCCAGCAGGGGAGGGGGTGGCACCAGTTTCGCCACCCCCATGGGGGCAGGGAGGGGCGTGGGGGCCCACACAAGGGTTTTTTGTTGTTGTTGTTTAAAAAACTCACCTTTTTTGCACAAGCGCTCATGTGCTTCTTGGCGTTTTAAAAAGAAAAAAATGGTGGGTGCGAGTAGCGACGGGCAGGGAGAAGCCCGGCCCATCACATACTAGTGTGGCCTCTTCGCGGCAAACCCAAAAGTGCTCACTTCGGGGTTCCTCTGCTTCCAGCCCTCTCCACCCCTATGGTGCAGAAAGGACCTGTACTTAACACAGCAGTGACAGGAAGGAAGCATTTAATCATATTGACATACTTGTGTTGAAGGTCTTGCATATACAATGTGTCTGTACTGGAGCAATTAATGGCCCCCCTTCCCCTTCCCCCTTCCCCCTTCCCCCTCTTCCCTTTTCTTTTTCCCTTATTCATTTAAAATTACAATTTTCAGAAATATTTATTGGAGGGTTTTCCATATTAAATTCTGTGTGACCGCTACACCCAGTCCTAGGTTTTCGCTGCCAAGACATATTACGATGTCAGCGTTAATGGACAATCTCCTTTGCCATGTGTCAGCCCCGTTGCATAGAAAAAAGTCTATTTGGATTTGCTTAGACTGAACTTTTTTTTAACCTGCCAATCTGATTGCGTGTAATTGCTTTAAAAAGAAATATCCTTGGTCTGTCTAGGTGATTTCTTGGCTATAGAGATTAAAGGAGTTGTAGGCAATGTTGGTTTCAGAGAAGTGTGAGCACTGCAGAGCGTTGCATGTCCTGCATGCTCCAAAGAGTCTTAGGGAGTGAGGCACCTGAAATCTGGGTTCCCCACTTCAGAAGCCAATCTTTTCCTGCTTCTTAAGAGACACTACTACTATTATTACTACTACTACTACTACTAATAATAATAATAACTGGCCATCAAATTCAACCTTATCAAACAACCTACACAAGAGGAAAAACAAACTGAAGCTGAATCCAGACAAGACGGGGGTGCTAACTGTCAAAGGCCCCAACCTGGGTTTGGAGGTGTGTCAGCCAGTTCTGGATGGGGTAACACTCCCCCTGAAAGGCTGTGTTTGCAGCTTGGGGTACACCTGGATCCGTCGCTCCAAATGACAGCTCAGATAGATGTGACGGCCAGGAGTGCCTACTATCAGCTTCGGCTGATACGCCAGCTGCGCCCCTTCCTGGAGTTGGAAGACCTAAAGACGGTAGTGCACGCACTGGTAACTTGAGGCTCGACTTCTGCAATGTGCTGTACATAGGGCTTCCTCTGTGCCTAGTCTGGAAACTTCAACTAGTTCAAAGTATGGCTGCCAGGTTAGTCACCGGTACACCTAGGGGTGACCATATTACACCAGCTTTAAAATCACTCCACTGGCTGCCAATTACTTTCTGGGCGAAGTACAAAGTGTTGGTCATTACCTTTAAAGCCCTACATGATTTGGGTCCAGGTTACCTGCGGAATTGCCTTCTCCCATACAATCCGCCCCACACACTCATGGCCTCTGGGAAGAATTTACTACAGTCAGCCAAGACTAGTTTCGTATTTCACCAGATTTCTGTCTGGGAAACCAGCCAATCAAACCCCTTATCTACGGAATGTCCGGGAAGAGCGCCAGCAAACTTGAATGTTTTGTGTTTTGATTTATTTCCAAGAGATTAACCCCAAACCTGCATGGAGTGCCAAACTTACGGAGTAAGACAGTAATGTCCAAGATTCCCAGTTCAGGGTCCAAGATAGTCAGGGGCTAGGCAGATATATCACAAGTCCAGGGTCCAGAGTCCAGGGACAAGCCAGAAAGTCCATAAAGTCCATTGCCAAAGCCAAGGGTCAAGCCAGATATTCAGGAAGTCCAGGGTCCACAATCCAAAGTCAAGCCGGGTATTCAATTCACAGTCTATGAGCCGGAAGCAGGCAGGAATGCTAGGAGCCGATTACGTCGGTTGTTCCTAACGAAACCACTGCTTCCCCCTTTGAGCCTTTTATGTCTTGCCTGAGCTTGTCCTCGCCCCTTCCCCAGCTGTTCCATATTCCTTAAGCAATCTCATTTAAGGCTTGCGTCTGCTGTGCTGTGTTTCTGCAATCTCATACTACGTCTTGTTGGACGAATTTGCTCCGCATGCTTCAGACGCCGCCTCTGCTGGGGAGTTAAAGGACGAACCTCTTCAGGCCCAGTATCTTCCTCGTTGGAGATGGGGTGGAAGAGAGTGGCTTTCCTGGGGTTTTTCTGAGGAACCTCCCTGCCCGTCCTTCTCCTCTGGTAAGTCCTGGGGAATGGGTGAAGCTGCAGTCTCTGGAACTTCTTCCTCCTCAGAGGAAGATTCTTCAGATGGAGCCATGACAACTAGGCTGACAACCATTACCCAGAAGACCTTCTCTTCTGCCACTCCCAGACTGTGGAATGGCCTACTGGGAGAAATTCACCAACTTAACGGTCTTTCAGAATTTAAGAAAGCTATAAAGACTGATTTCTTCCGGCAGGCCTACCCAGTTGAATTTTAAGAGTTTTATTGGTATTTTAACAATGTATTAGTTTTTATATGTTTTTAATCAATTTTATGTATTTTATATCATTTGTTTTTAATGTTGTTCCCCACCTCAATCCAGAGGGAGAGGCGGGTAAACAATAAATATATTATTATTATTACTATACAAACTCACCTGAAACAATCTTGGAAAATGCAGATCATAAAATATACTGGGACAGAACAATTCATACAGACAAGACAAGACCTTGCAACTGACCAGACATAACGGTCATAGACAAAAAAGAAAAACAAACATACCTCATTGACATAGCAAAACTGAATGACAAAAATGTTGTTGAAAAGGAAGAAGAAAAGAGAGACAAATATACACCACTGGACATGGAAGTCAAAATGGGCAGGCCAGGGTGAAGCTGCCACCAATCCCCTGAAGTGGCAAGGTATGCAGCAAGAGAGCCCCTGGTGACCCTCTCTGCAGAGCCCACCCAGCCCAAATACTTCACTCTGAGGGCTCCTTTTTCAGAGTGAGGCATTGGTGGGGCAGTGACTCTGGTGCTGACTGGGAACTTGCGCTGCCCCACACCCAACAGTATGTGAAAAGGAATGTGAAAGAGAAAATGGTGGGCACTCACTAAGAAGTGTGTGTGTGTGTGTGTGTGTGTGTGTGTGTGTGAACACGAAGAATGTATGACCTGATGGAAACTGAGGAACATGTTTCTAAACAGAGAACATTTCTTCAGAAAACACCTGAGATAAAGATGTTGAAGCCCCCAGAACCACCTTTGGGTACCACCTCCTTCAGTTTTGTTCATGTTGCTGCTTAAACTTTTACTCCCATCACTTTCTTTAGAATTTCTCTAGACAAAAATGAGAATGTGGAGAAATTCCCTCCCACTTTCACAACTACAGTTGAGAAAGTAAGGAGGCAGACTCTGTCTCTAGCTAAAATTCAGGGATTCAAAACCTGGTCCTAGGAGCATGTTTGTTCTTGTTAAGATGAGTATGATTCTATATTGAAGGAATTTGCAAAGCCTATTCTGAATCTGACAAGCATCAAGGATTTATTTAAAGGGATGCTTAGGTGTTTGACAAAGCAGAGGTACTTTGGCAGCTGTTTCACATACACTTTCAGGAGAGGGAAAACACACATGGTATTTATTTAATAAATAAGGAGAGTGAGGAAATACTAAAGCTGCTTCAACTTCAATGTGCTTATCTCAAAGTACTGAAAATAGGATGGGAGCATGCATGGGTTTATTTTAGGGCATACTGCAGTTAGCAGTCTGTGTAAGGGTATTTTAATGGACAGCTTTAGTGAGAAAACAGAAAACATGTGGAAGCATGCATACACTGACATAGAACAAATAGCCTTGATCCCAAGCAGTCATTTACACACAGTTAAGCAGAAAGTTGAAGTCTCTTTGAAGTTTTCCCACAGCAGCTCTCACTCACCAGAAATCAAGATGCAGTTAAACCCAAAGATGAGCTCAGGTCTTTGAAAGTGGAAGTCAGCATTGCAGCTAGATGATTTTAGATCCTGGACTTAATGGCCTTATTATGGTGGAGGGAGCAAGTTTATTATTATTATATCTCTTTCCCGCTCGTGGCATTTTTCTAGACAGACATGACAGGCTTTGTCAAGTCATGCTATCTTTTACAGATTCAGGAATTTCCTGACAATTTAGCATTATTAGTTATCAGAGAAAGATACTCTGTTGAGAAGAAGATTTTTGCAAATACCTTCCTAAAACCCACTGAAGAAGGCCTTACAGATATAGGCTGAAATGCGTCAGGCTCTTCTACTTTGAAAAATAATAAAGAAAAATATAAAGAAAAAAATTCAGCATCTTGAGAACCTGCTTCTCCCTTCTTTTCACATGCCTAGCAAACCCCACCACCACCACCAAACATTAAATTAAAAGAAAGGATACTGTGATGACCAGTGCCAGTCCCAGTTGGATATTCCAGCCTTTCTGCTCATTGGCATTGCATGTCTTGGACACTGATCTGCAACAGTGGATGTGTACTATTTGCAGTGCAGATTCCTAATCAGTTTTGTGCATCACATCCATATTACCATCTGCAATTAGTTTATTGTTTCTCATTGAAAAGCACAGAGATCTTTTAGCCATATAATGTGGATCTGAACCCTTGCACAATGTATGTAAAATTAATTGTGTTAATTAATTTTGAGAAGCAACTCCCATACCACCATAATTTTTTTTTTAAAAAATGAAAAATTTCAAAGCTGCTGTCTGTTCCCAAACCTAATTCACAACAGTGAATATGCCATTTTCATATCCGGAATGGAAAATCATGAATATTTAAGGTATCACTATGAAAAAAATTAAAAAATAGACATTAACATGATGTTTATTGTGTGACTTCAAATAGTATGTTTGGTTTTGAAATATCAACTGCAGGACAGTAGGATGATTAAGATTATGATTATACTATGCAGGGAGGATGTTAACTTTTCTTCTTCCACCACAGTCCTGATGAAATCCACCCCCTCCCCAGCCTAGCTACTATTTGCTTTGGCAGGAGAGCTTCCATTGATGCCGATAAGATCTTCTCTCCCTGGGTGAATAACAGCTTGAGGACAGTGTGTGTATGTGTGTGTGTGTGTGTGTGTAGACACATTAACTGAAATCACACAATTAATTTAGTGTCTAATTTCGCCTAAATTACTAAATAAGGATACGGATGGCAGATTAGGAACCTCTACCACTGCACGTTGTGAGCTGGTACTAGTTTTATATATGTAACTGCTTAGTCTCAGTAATTCCCTTCCCTCCCTGTCTCCTAAAACCTTCCCCATAGTGTGTGTGTGTTGATGAATGACATTCTTTCATGCACCGTACTGGTGCACTAAGTCACAGAATTGGCAAAAATGCCATGTGCATATTTTTAATTCAGAAATTTAAAATGCAAGCCTCCCCAGGCACTTCCATTTCTAATTTCAATTACAGTAAGCTGCAGTGTTCAGACCCACAAGGTCGCTACCTGAATTCATTTCAGCTTCATCATAGAAGAAATCCTTGCTCCTTGAAAGCAGATGAGTTGCCTCATCCTAGCAAAGGGCATCTGGCTATTGAAACACACTTTCATGTGCAGTTCTAGCAGCACTGATCCTGTTCAGGAGGTTAGAGGGGTTGAATCTAGGCATTACTTTCTACTACCTGAATAGAGGTGATCAGAGGTCAATGATGACTAGGGTGACCATATGGAAAGGAGGACAGGGCTCCTGTATCTTTAACAGTTGTAGAGAAAGGGGAATTTCAGCAAGTGTTATTTGTATGCACGCATTTGTATCTGGTCACGAGGACAGGGCTCCTGCATCTTTAACTGTTGTGATGAAGAGGGATTTTCACCAGGTGCTGCATGCATACAAATGACATCTGCTGAAATTCCCTTTTCTATACAACTGTTAAAGATACAGGAGCCCTGTCCCCTTTTCCATATGGTCACCCTATGACTGATCTGTTTTCTGTGGTATAGCCTGGCATGAAAAACATATTGATAGCCCTCCTGCTGCTTCAAATTATTCTTTCTGGATCAGGACCAATTCATCTCCAGATTCATATGTACCATAATTACGTTTGTAGCAGAACGCCTTAATATAATTCATCTAAACCCCTTTCAAGCTCTTCCACATGGTCTTCGGAGTTACATTCTTCATGTTAAATGTCCCCAATATATATAATTTAACTGATGTCCTAAAGACATTAGCTGTTTTGTTTAATTTAATTATGGGCTGATGCAGCTTGTGAAATATATGTCTACTTCTTTTTCATTTTATTATTTTTTTAAAAAAAATGACTGCAGTGACATTTCAAAGAAGAAATACACTGAATAATAAAAAATTATGTAACGTATAATTATGTAACATACAAACAATAGTTATTGTGCAGCTTATCACAATGGCATCTTCATCTCTTGTTAAACAGGTGGATCTCTGTCATCCAACAGTAGATGGGCTTCTGTTCACACAATTGGATTTCCCCTCTCTTCTCCCCCTCTTCCCACAAAATCTGCACTTGAGTGTTCAGTGACCCTCCAAATGAGATTGGGTAGGGGGTGGGGGGGTGAGAGAGGCTGCAGGGGTGAGGGGAAACTGCTCCCTTCTCATTCTACTGGCAGAATAGAGAGACATAGAAAGCTGCCTTATCTGAGTCATACCTTTGGTCCATCTAGCCCACTATTGTTGACACTGACCAGCAGTGTCTCACTATGTTTTCAAGCAGGAATTCTTTCCTGGAAATGCTGGGGATGAACCTGCAGGCAAAACATATGGAGTTACAGTGGCTCCATTAGCAGCATGAGGGGTGATTGGATAAAATCTCTGTTTATTTCTGCGTGCTCTTGTGCAGTTTCATGTCTAGCTTTACTGTCCGGATTGGCATAGTGATCTGGGACACTGGGGAAAGGGGGAAATTCATATTCCCCCATGTCACAAGCCTTATGGTAGTGATGCCCTCAATCTAACTAATCAGACACATTAATTAATCTTATTAATCAATCAATCAATCAATCAATCAGGGAGGGGCTGTGGCTCAGTGGCAGAGCATTTGCTTTGGATGCAGCTTCAATCCCCAGCATCTCCAGCTAGGGAGAGAAAGAATCCTGCTTGAAACCCTGGATCCCAGTCAGTGTCAACAATACTGGGCATGATGGGTGATGGATCTGACTCAGAATAAGGCCGCTTCCTATGTTCCTACTAATATTATGTGCCTGATGCTTGTGTGTTGGTTGGGAAACACAGCATTTTGCCCCTTTATACATTTTAGTGTACCTTTCTGTATCATTGTCAGCATTTGAAGGGGGGGAGTGAATAAATCCTGAAGACAAACATTTATTTTATTGTACTCCTGTTTTATTGTACCAAATGTTTTTTTTTTCTGTTTTATACTTGGGTGCTTTGTGTTTGTATTGTGATGGCCATTGGCTACAAACAATAAAAACTTGATTGATTGATATTAATTTGTGGGATTTCATTGTTGGAATGTGTGAAGTTAATCAACAAAAATGAAAAACAAGCCCTCTCAATACATGAACATGCTCTCTCTCTCTCTCTCTCACACACACACACACACATACACACACACACACACACACACTTGTTTATATCTATCCTACTTTCCTCCAGCTGTTTTTATTGTAGGTTTTAATTGCTGTCTTATTACTTTTATATTTTATGGATTTTATTGTAAGCCACCTTGTAAGGGCTTTGCCCTAAAAGGCAACCAATAAATGTTTTAAATAAATAAATAAATAATATTTTCAGAACTCAGGAATGTGTTAGACCAGTGAATCTTTTGAAATGATCCACTGAAAGTTAAAACATGTTTAAGTCCATCAATTTCAGAGGGAGCGAATTATTAATGTGTTTCACTTTCCCACTGAAATCTAGTTATACATATGGCCAATTAAGGATTAGAACACACATGTCCCTAGTCTGAGTCGAGCACTTTATCCACTATACCAGATTGCCTCTGTAGAAAACTGAAACCAAGCTACAAATCAGAATGTCCTTTGGTTTGAGAGTTTCACTTTTGCCATCCAATAGGTGGCCTCAGGACAGCTAAGCTGCCATAGCCTCATAATTCTGTCTATAATATGGGGATAATCAGAACGATTGCCCTATCTTAGAGTGTTGTTGTAATGATTATCACTTTAAATGTTTAGAAGTGTGATAAAACTGCTGTTATTATAATTCTTGATCATACATATGAAATTTTACACCTGTATTCTACATCTGTAAAATATAATACCATTCTAATCTGGTACCTGCTTCATACAAGTTCCAATGGTGACAATTGCAATTGTAGAGTTTAATCTTGCTGTAACATTGTTTATCTTTAGATTAGGAATGAAAGGAACATTTTTGGCAGCTCGCTCCTTCCATCACCTCATGTACACTTTTGCTCTTTAAAAGAAAGAAAAAAGTTTTTTTTAGTATTATTTGTCAGGAGATTATTGTTTTTACAACAGATTTGATTATGATTTCTTATTCTTCCACTCCACAGCCCATTCCCTCTCAATTCTACCTTATATTATATTGTATTATATTGTGTGTGTTTTTAGAAGGGAAAGGGAAAGAGATAAGGGAGGGGGAAGGGAAGGGAAAAGAAGAAAGGAAGTATGGCGTGCTATGGTTTGTTCAAGTTGTTATTGGCACTGGTCTTTTATTTCACATGGAGACCAAGGAAGCTAAATCAAACTGTATTTTTGTAATTTAGTATAGGATATCTTTTCATGAGTAGACAGTGCTGGGGGGGGGGGTCTTGATCCAAATTTCATAATTTGAGGTGGTCCTGGATTAATAATTTGGCAAAATTATGTGTTGGCTCTTTAAGATACATGCAAAAGCAGGAAATATGACTCGTTCATACTTCCTGAATTTCTGCATACTATTAACATTCAAAGTTGCTATGTTTATCTCTTATGATGCCCCACTTTTATCCTCTACATCGTGCATTCTTCCGTCTTCATTTTATCTTTTTGACATTAGCAGTGTTACCCCCTGTCCGTTCACCTTGACCATCTGCTGTCTCAGGTGTGGATTTTTTATTTATGTGGAGCTGTCTACCAGGAGGTGTCATTGTGCTGAATAGGTAGCATTCTTCTAGCTTAACTTACTATCATTATTTTTCACTCTCACATTGGGTCTGAATAGAATAAAATGTTGCAGAGGCAGACAACAAACATCAATTAACATTCTGTCTGAGTTTGTACAAACTGGTGATAATTGCACAGAGATCTTTGGTTCAAAAGCAAAATATGCTAGTAGTAAATTATTTTCTCCCCAGCTATGTGTTCCTCTATCTTAGGGAACCACTATTTGTTTGGGCCCCTATACTGTAAATATATATTTAATGACAAGTCTCTGACTAAGGATTAAGAATAAATCTATTTTCTTTGTTTATTCTGGCCTAATCGGTCAACACTTTATTTGGGACAAGAAAAAGGGAAACAAATAGTCTATATATATTTGGAAGCTTTGGGAATACTTGAAATGTGAACCAATAGAAAGACTAATGGAGCCAAGGTAAGAGAGAAAAAGGAAGGTGGCAACTTGCTGGGAAAACTCCAAGGTTTATAGAAGTGCCCCCTGCACACACACACACCCAAAACAAAACAGCCCATTGACCACCAGGATCCATAAAATATTCAGTGTTAGTTGGAAAAGCAAAACTGAAAACAGGGAGGGGAGTGCATTTGCCTGCTTGAGCGTATAGCCGGTGTGTAGAACCTCAGGCCTGGGGTCCCAATCCAGCTCTCTGGGGATCCCAGAAGACCATGTTCCCTTCTGCTGACCCTAATCCCTTTCTCCAACCACAGATCTTTTGACTTTTGTGCCATTTTTTCCTCCATTCTGAAAAATTGAAATGTCTCTCCTAGGGCTTAGTTATAGGCACTGAGAGCTTTTATCTAAAATATGCTAAAATGTTTTGTATTTTCACCCCACTCTGTTTTCCTTTGGCCCCACCTACCACTGGAATGCATCACTAAGAACTTCTCTGAAATGGAATTTAATCCTCATGCTGAAAGAGGTTCTTCACCCTGGCTTATAGGATCCCTGAGGAAGGCATGGCCGCCTGGCATGAACTGTGAACAGGAGTACTCCTGTTAAGGTAAAGATATGCTGCAACATTTTGCTAGGGGTCCTGCTTGTAGAATGGAGTTAGGTTAAAAACGTAAATATACATACCTTGTGTTCCACTCTGGACTTTGAGTATGGAACTTAAAAAGCATGTCTCTGAGGCCCAGTTTACAGGGTCATTTTTGAGGGAGAATTTTTATGTGGTAAACCCCAAAAGGGAGAAAAATCCCAGGATGCTATAAGCAAATTTATGGTAGAAAAGCCTGATACATTTTGGCCTTTTGTTTTTTATTAGGCTTTCTTCAAGGGGTTGTAACAATGACTGCAGAAATTATTGTCTAGTCGCCATTGTATAAACACAAGGCACTCTGTTGCAAATAATTTCTGCAGACATTGTAGCAACCCCTTGAAAAAGGCCCAATAAAAACCAGAGGCTTTTCTAAATTTGTTTATAGCATCTTGAGACTTTTCTCCCTTTTTGTGTTCATCTTGGATACTCACCCATCTTGCACCCTAAACTACCTTTGGGACTGGACTCCTAGTCCGGCAAGCTTGTTATTTAAATGGTTTGGAAAGTGTGTGTTTTGAAACATTTTCTGAGATTTGATAAACCACCAAAATGATTAAATGAATTGGCTGGAAATATATATATATATATATATATATATATATATATAAAAGACATCTGCATTTGTTCATTTTCAAATGTTTGAGGTGTTATGCAAATGTTATGCTTCAGTTCTTGCGTCATGTGAATGGTTGCAATAACAGCATTTCTTTCTTGCAACAACATGAGTGACAACCTCATAAGTTGGATGGCTCTAAATACAGGTCACATAAAACCTGATAAGCCTTGGCAATATCTTATCAACCAGCCACGCACGGAGATCATCAGATGGGATGGTCCTGGTGGTTCTACCTAGACTCATGGCCCAACTGGAGTCCACCTGGGGAAGAACCTTTAGTGTGCTGGCTCTCTTTATGGGGAACTCCCTGCCTCTGGAAGTCAGGCAGGCATCAACATTGTATTGTTTTTGGCACCTGCTAAAAATATATTTATTTCAATAAGCTTTCTTTGATGACCAGTCACAGTATTCTGTTAAACAAACAGACAAAAAAAAAAATCAACAGTTTTAATATGGTGTTTTATTCTTTTTATCTTTATTGTCCACTGCTGTAGAATCTGCTCAGATGTGGAACAGCATATGAATATTGCAAATAATAAATAAATAAATTATACACAGTTCTGTACAAAAACTGAATAAATGCAGCATGCTGATCTATAACTTCCACCCAACACTGCATGAGCAGACTGATGCTTGCACAACATGCCTTCTACTTCTCTCGCCTTTACATCCCATTGCACACACACACACACAGATGACAGAATTTTTTAGAGTTACAAAGAAGTATAAATCCTATGTACATTTTGGCCTCTTCACCGCAGATCCAATCAATAAAGCCAAATTCAATTTGATCTTTGAGAAATGCTTTAGAGGTAAAAAAAAAAAACTAGCGATAAAAAGGGGAGATAAAATCCTAACTTCTATTTTATTTGTTACATACGGTCTCAATATGACCTGGCAAATGGAGTATGTTGAATTACGCAATTTCCGCATTCAGATAAAAGACCCAATATTAGAAATGACTGAAATGATATATTGAAGGCCAAAATCTGAGGGCCAGTTTATATCATCAGCAGAATCAAGTGGCAAAGTTTTTCCAAGACTGTGCCTGTACCGCTCCACTTCAGGTCGCGGATCCAGTTAGGTCAAATTTATATTAAATTCAATTAAAATAAGTTACTTCGTACTGGGGATGTCAGTGGATTCAAATGAGTTTATTTATTTACTGCATTTCTATACCGCCCAATAGCTGACGCTCTCTGGGTGATTCACAGCACACTGGCACCACATTGCAAGAGGTCTTCTGGTAGCCCTTTTTCAAGGGTTTGTGGAACAAGATGAATACATTTCTCCTTCTTGTCCTATTTCTCTAAATCTGAGTCATAAATGCCTAAATGGATTTATAAAACTTGGTCTGGGATGGCAAGCCATCATATAGTGTTGCAGTGACCGAACGATAACAATGCATTCATGAATACATACTGAGAGACATCAGGAGGCTCCAGTGTTCCTTCCAGCTAATGAAAAATGAGCATATAACATGGATATGACATTAAAAATGCCTAGGAATAAGTAACAAAAAATTATAGATGGCCAGTGATTAATTGGACCCTAAAATATGAGTTTCTACAACTGAATATTTAATATTTCTGATTATTTGTTTTATAACATTCAGCTCATTAGTCTATTATTCCAGGGGACGTGAGGTTCAAAAATTCATGCTGACATCTTGTTACACACTGGCACCTAACCAAGAGTGGCTAACAGTTCTGAAACAGTGGCTCAATTTGGATAACACGTTTAACAACTGTGGGTTGTTGAAGCAACAACCCGTTGAGTTGTTAAACGTGTCATCCGAATTCAGCCACACAACGGAGCAACAACCCACAGTTGGTAAAGTGACAACCAAGATGAACAACTCATTTGTGAGTTGTTGGGGGATTTGTCAATTGACAAACATGTCCGAATTGGGGCGTTGTTGAAGCAACGATCATGAGTTGTTGAGAATGGAAGATCAGAGAGCGGAGTGGCAAGAGAGGCAGAAAGTGGGCGGCCGCTCAAGCACGCTCGCAACAGAGACCCGGCTTTGCCGCCATAGCAACCAGGATGCCCGCCTCCCCCACCAGGCAGCTGGCATGGAGCTCAACAAGGGGCCAGCTCCTGCAAGCACTCACGCAGGGTGCCCAGTCAGCTACCCAAACGGACAGGGAAGCATACCAGAACAGAGCCATGGCCAAGGGGGGGAGGGGGAGACGGAACAAGCAACAACCCCAGGTGCCCTGGAGCAAGGGGCAGCCCCTCCCACACCAAGAGGGAGAACAACACCCCATCCAAAGCAGACCCCCACTGCACTGCCACCTCCACCCTCGCATCACCCAGAAGGACGAGGGCAGGGGAAGCGACGACCAGAGAGCCCCCCCTCATCTGCCCAACATGGCTGGACAGCGAGCCATTGCCGGGCCCCGAGAATCCCGTTGGGGTGTGTCGCGCCTGTACGGAGGCGTCCCGGGTGCATGAAAGCATCAGTACCTGGATCTGGCTGCGCTACCCCCACCCCCTGTGAGCGTCCCTGGCATGCCGCCCCTCTCCACCTCATCCCCTTGGCATGTTCCATGCTTGGCTCCCTGGGGGTGTGGCCTCAGCCATCCCCTCTTCACCGCTGTGCCTTCCAGCCACCTCCTCCCTTCCTGGGGGCAAATGTCCTTTCCGTAGGTTCTGCCTTGGCATAGTGGTGCCCATGTGCCTTATTGCCCATGTCTGGTCTCCCTGCTGAATAAAGTTTTCTATGCCACCCCACTCTCGCCTTCTTTTCTGTGTGTGCGGAAGATGCTCTAGGAGGGAGGTGGGGGGGTTGGGGGCTGGGGCGTGGGTGCCAATGTTGGAATTGCAGTGCTGGGCGTGGGGTGCGACTGTTGTATTGGTGCTGCCATTCCTCCTGGCTGCCTCTTTGCCCGAGACTGCTGAGTTCTGCCCACTGACTGAGGCGGCCAATGGGGTTTAGGAGGCGTGTCCTGCATCAGCTTCAATGGCGGTGCCCATGGTTTTCGGCCGCAGTGCCTTCTGGGATACCTGCTGGAGGACTAACGGAGTTCGGTGAGTGGGGAAAATGGCGGCCAAGCTGTCAGTGAGAGCCGAGTAGGCAATTTGCAACTGGGGTGGTAGCCGATTCCTTGCAGCGCCTGCTGCAGCGTGTTGTCTGTAGATCACCACCTTTTCAACAACTGTCAGTAGGTAACTCAACAACTGAGGCTCAGTGTGTTGTCCGAATTGAGCCAGTGTCAGACGATATTGTTTCTTCCAGCTCTCAATATCTTTGGAATAATGCATTTTATCACCTATGAGAGTGACAAAGTTTATGTATTTGTGTACATTTTCATTCAGTCATCCTCATATAAACATCTATTTTAAATAATACAATATAATTCAATGATGTCATGAATCAGTAACTTGAGTCAACAAATTCAGCATCTCTGTGATTAAATTCTCTTGATTTATATGCCTTTCCACATGGATGGCAATGACAAAGTTAACTAGCTTTTTTACACATTGGAAAGCAATGCTAATTGTTGTCAGCCAATGGCTCAATTGCTATCAAGTGCTACCAAGTTAGTTTTCTAAGAATGCTTCATCTATGCTGGGTTTTATTATTTTAGACTATTGCTTTGTTGTACCCAGCTCTGAGCATAGTAAAAGTGGGGCAAATTTCATCATGGCTACACAGTGGTAAGTGGCACGTTTCCCAGCTGGTTTACAGGAGAGAAAACATGTTCCTGGTTGGTTAGGATAAGTCATTAACCTGTCCAAGGAACATTTCATTTTTCTTCCATGATATTTTCATGATCATGATGCGATAGGGTGGGATAAGTGGAAGAGGGATAAAGCAATGGGGGGAAATGGTGATAGTGAGGGAAACAAGCAATATCGACAGGAAACAGCAATAGCAGTAGACAGTGTGGGGAAAGTTAACAGATTTTTTTCTGAGAACATGTTTCCCTTCCAAATGCTCCCTTCCCGCAAGCATTGAGGACAGTGGTTCCAGGTTTGGTGGGGCTGTGATTCCACTCTGTGTTTTAGAGCTCCATCACACCAGCTTATTATTGCACTTTCGTCCTGCCTTGTTTACCATTTTGCCCCGCAACCCTCACATGATGTCGTTCCTGTCCTGCAGTCATCTTGCCTCTTCCCCTCCATTTTCCATGTTTTTCTAGAGCAGGGAAAGTGCGGTATTTTTTCTTCACATGGGATCAAACTGCTCTTCCGTCCCGGTGTATTGCCTTCCTTGTGCTATGTCGGAATGTCCCACTTTTGTGGATGCGTGTTTGTTGAAGGGAGGTCTTGCTGATGAAAGAGGAGGGCGGGGGCAGTTCTCCTCCCATGGGCCCTTTGAATTCCTTCTCTCATTCTGCTTAGGGATGCGTGCTGAGTCAGTCAAACAGATTTTTGTTGCTCCAACCCCACTCCCATTGCTCTCTCCTATACCCGACACTTGAAAGCCGACTCATGCAGATACACTGAAGTCCATAGAACTGCTCAACTGGGGAAGGGGAGAGCGGGCACGTGAACTCCCCATGCAGAAGGGAGTATTATCACACTTCAAGTGGCAGAAATGGCAGCCAGTTGATAAACCCCCGAAATGCTAAAATGCTAGATCACAAAACCAGAGGGGGGCACCCATGTCCATCACAATGTCCATCACAACCACAACAACCAATGAACTGCAGGGGGAAGGAGAAGGGGTGGGTGGGGCAGGCACAATTGCTGGAGAGCAAACAGATGAAAAGAGATTTCACTGGGACAGTGGCGAGACAAAGAAATGCAAACCAGCGCAGGTGAAAAGATAAATGACGCCGAAACAGCGCAACAACGAAAGCACGTGAAAAAGACCAGCGGTTTTAGTGCTAATGAATTGGAGGTGGAAATCGTGGATCGTACCCGGAAAAAAATGTAGGTGTGATGGAGCTCTTAGTAGGAACATTACAGAACTGTAAAGGTGCTATCCGAGGTGCTGAACCCTATCCCCAGAATAGGGTTTTGCTTAGGGGTGTGCAGAGCGGGGCTGCTCCTCCTTGAAATTTGGGGCATAGCTCCAGTGAGGTGATTCTCTGCTCTGGTTTTCAGAATGGGTCTGTCTCCCCACACCGTTGGATAAAACTGTTCCGTATTTAGAGATCTGCTCCACTAGCGTGAATGGGAATTAATTAACAAAACTGCTTACACCTCTGTCATTTTTAAAGATAAACGGATGAACCTTGGCACCCTGGTAGCTCTTAAGATGTGCTTTATCCATGTCAAGTTTGAAGCTATTCCCTTCACCCCTTGATTTTTAGAGATTTTTTTTTATAATTTCCCCCTTCCAACCATTCCCTTCCCCATACACACACATCAGATGCATTTCATCTTCTTTTGAGAGAGCTTGCAGGACTTCAGGAACTAGAAACCTCCTACAAAAATCAAAGTCCCCTATCCCAATGTGTGGAACAAGAACACACACGCACACACACACACACACACACACACACACACACACAGCAGACATACACAGAGAAAAGTAAACCCAGCAAAGGAAGCTGGCTCTGGCCGTGTTGGGAGAGGGAGAGTTGTTTCTCCTAGTTCCCACTGCACCTAAAATTAGGCACACCCTTTTCTCTGCTGCTGCTGCTGGTCCTTCTAAACTGCAGGAGAAGAAGGTAGGTGTGGGTGGTTTTGAGGCTCCACCAACACCCTCTCCTGCAAAATGCAAGTCTAGTGCCTGAGATCATTTTTCTTTGGTGGCGGAGGATCCCAGGTATGCAAGATCTTAAGCGGCTGCACACCTTTCAAGCCAGCGGTCAGTCTTAGGCTGGCAGCAGCAGTGGCAGTGCTGTGGGCAAGGCTCCCCCCACATAGGTTGGCCATGCTGGACCAGTGGGGCATGGGCAGAAGGGGCTTCAAAATGCCCCCAGATAGGAAGGTGCTAAGGAAAGCTGATGGAATGTTCCCATTTCCGTGATGTTCAGTCAGCCTCAGCCACATGGTGAAAGAGAGCTACAGGCTTTTTCTGTTTATACCATTTGCAATCCCTCCCTCTAAGCAACGTGATTGGAGAGGGGGACAGCGAGGAGACTGTAGCTGTTGGTTAGCCACAGGTGTCAACCTCTAACCTACCCCTTTCTCACCCTTCACCCCACAGCATCTTCCTAATATGGAAGTGTTCAGTTAGTTGTCCATCATCAACATGAAACAAGCCCTCACATTGCTTAAAAACATTTGGATACAGATCGTTTCGGGGCTCCAAACAATATTCTAACTGCACCATGGGTTTCTGTCAGTTTTTGAACTGTCTCCTAACCACACCATGAGTTTGGAGGTCCGTTGAAGGTCTGTAGGATTCCCCCCCCCCCCCAATTTCTGGTGCAGAGCACATACCCCTAGTTTTGCTGTAGGTGCTATCATTCCTCCACACAACAGACTATTTTTTTGGTTAATTTATTAACATCATACACTATCTTAATACGTGCACCTTTTCTGTGTATGTACCTTTTTTGTGTCATGAGCTATAACAATTAAAAGTATCAAAGAGGGTTTGGGAGTGTTTGTGTGTGTTTTAAAGGAATGTATATTGATTATGTAATATGGAGATGGAAGAATGGATTTTGCCTTCCAGCTTGGTGATAGAACATTTCAAGATTCAGAGACTGAATTTCATGGAGGGAGCATGCCACTTCAAAAGTGTAGGCAAAGAGAATCAGCTGACAGTGCTTTGTTAAGAGAGGCATGCCCAGGGCTAAATACCTTCGCAATGCATTGCATTGTCAGATTCATCAGCAAATGTAGTTGACGGCACATTTCTTCCTTAGAAGTGCTGGTGCAGCCTTATCTTTTGGAAGTGCTGGTGCATCCCTGTAGCCCATCAATGTGGGCCTGCATTGAAGACTCCCATACACATTAAGGTTTTGAGCATGCCATTATTATAGAGCAGGCCTACACAACGTGCCCATCACACAGCATCAGGGAATTTGTTTTGCTGCTTGCCTGGGAGAGACTGCTCAAACAGAGGGGGAGGGGTGGTAAGCACACTGTGATCACAATACATGGCTGATAAGTTATGATTGACCTGATGGGTCCCATCTCTGCCAAACTCTACAATGGGAATCAATATTCCCTGCACAATGTTTGCATACATATCTCAGTCTCTCTCTCTCTCTCTCTCTCTCTCTCTCTCTCTCTCTCTCTCTCTCTCTCTCATAGTAATAGTCATTGTGATCTACCCATTGGATTGTATTAAAACCAAGCAACATAAGATTGTCAGGCAGTTTCTATTTCAAACGTACAGTATCCCTTAATGGTCATAAAAACCTAAGAAGAGCCATGCTGGATCAGACCAACTGTCCATCTAGTCCAGGATTCTGTACACACAGTGGCCAACCAGCTATCAACCAGAATCTTACAAGCAGGATATGAGTGCAACAGCATCCTCCCATCCATGCTCCCCAGCAACTGGTGTATGTAGGCATATTTCCTCTGGTTCTGGAGGTAGCATATAGCCATCAAGACTATGTGATACATATACAGTCCTTTTGCAGGCTAGCAAAAGCTTCATTGGCAGAATTTCAGCTTGTCATGCAGCTGCTAAACTTAAAGGCTCAGGGCACAAGAAAAAAGGTGCTAGACATATGGGATATATTAGTGTTGCCAGAGAAAAAGGTGGTAACCCTAATATGTCCCATACCATAGTAGCAAGAAGGAACATTCCTTGCATATCCCCCTTCTCCTCCTACAAGCCAATTTATTTCCAATGTAATGTGTGCGTGTGCATATGTACATTTACATGAATTTAAACCTAGATTTTAGGAGCTAAACACTCAACACCCTCTGCCTGGATGGACAAATCTGTCAGTATTGCTTTCTCCCACATGACTAGTACATGAAACCTTGCCTTTCATGGTTGGAGAAAGGTTTCACTGTTCATTTTCTGCTGTTAATTCCAAAAGAGCCTGTCATGGGGAAGAGGAGGATGGTAACCCCAAATGTCTGTTTGACTGTATAATAATGATCCTTCAGCTGTAGTTGCACTTAGATAATGCCAATATGATAACTCAAGAGGCAACATAAAGTAACCCCACTGCACTTACCATCCTGCCTGTGTATCTATAATCAGACAATAGCAGCTGCATTTCATCAATACCTATAGATTTCAATTTAGCCTGTGATCTTTTATATTTCATGTACTGCACTGCAAGATCAACAGTATTATCCAATTGTACAGAAGGGAAATGCTAGTGTACTAAATTATTTAGTTCGACAAAAAATTAAGCAATCGATGTGGTACTTGGCAGCTGGTATCATCAGCTTTAGCATATTCTACTTAGTAACACTGAAAGAAGAGTTAAAGCAGCTAATGCTAGGGATCTATGGGTATTTTTTTCAGTCCTTTTTTTGTTCAGAATTTGCCCATTTCACACACTCCCAGAACTGAATGTGAACCTGATTGCAAACTCTCTGGTTCTCACCACAGCCTACCCATTCAGCAGGGTACCCCAGCCCTTTGTGTAACACCTTGGGAAACACTGGAAAGATTATCATAGGGTGAAGGGCACACGAAAATCTGCTTCAGCCAGTCCAGTTGTCCATGCCTAAATCACGATACCATCCAATGTGTTTTTTAAGAAAAGCAAGCAAGCAAGCAAGCAAGCACTAATGTCAAAAAATTAGATTAAAAACAGACATTTTGCCACACACACACACACACACACACGAGTTGTGCTTCAATGTTCCTTTTAACAGTAAATGTTTCTTTGAGGAATCAAAATGTTGCCACATGCATGAGGGCTCTTGAGATCTTGTAAAATGGCTTGAAGTAGATTAGAAGGTCATGTCTCTGATCACACAAACAGTGCTTTCAGCCTGCTAATTGAATTTTAGTGCTGCACAAATGTATTCATTCAAATGAAAACCTGAAAACATTTTTACCTTGGAGCCCCAAGTGCCTTTGTGCAACTCTGAGTGGTAAGCATGCTCTTTATAAACACACACACACCCCTCTGTTTTCATAAATACAGAAAGAAGAAAACAGTGTAATGTGTCCGATATAAGCAATATCACAGTAGTGTACTATTAACTAGGGCAGAATCTGACAAAAAATCATGTACTTTTTAAGGTCCATTATTTTCAGTGTCAGAGATTTAAGAATGTGCCTGACTCTCCCATGGAAATGCTTGACTTTGGATCATACTTTAGACCTTAAGTCCTAGGATCATAGGAACCTGACTTACCTTTATTACATATTGACACCATTGGTCCATCTAACCCAATATTGTTTACACTGACTGGAAGCAGTTGTCTAAGATTTCAGACCATAGTCTTGTCCAGTCCTACCCAGAGATGCTAGGGGTTGAATTGGGACTGTCTTCATGCAAAGCATATGCTGCTCTATTAAGTTATGACCCTTCCCTTTGAATCCTATACATCTACCTGGGAATGAATCCAAATACATTTATTGGGACTACTTCTGAGTAACCATTTTTAAGTTTGCATTGTAGGTGTATTTGACTAAAATTCAGGAAGAGTGTGGAAGACAATGTTCTTATAGAACATGGATAAAGTTCTGCTCATGCTACCATATTCATGCTCTGAGAGGTGAATCAACCGGAACCATTCAGTTTACCCAACTGAACCAGTTCACATGTTCATGTAAATCTCTTGATTATGTTACACTTCATGATTGCAGCTGAGCGCTGGTTTGGCATTAGAGTTGGCACAAGGATCAGCAGCCTCATGGCAAATTTACAACCACTAGCCTTACTGAGAAGCAGAGGGAGTCCCAGCTCATTGTGTGTCCCCATCATCAGAGCTGCCATTGATATGGACCCACCAGGGGCACAGAGGAAGGATTCATCATATGTTGGCTCCAACCCATAGTGAGCTCTGCTCTGCTTTGCAATATGGCCAGGAGGTAGAAATCTTGCTACAGAAATGTTGATCCCAGTAGCAGTGTCTGGATTGACTCTGAATGTATGAAGTGACTCCATCCAAAAGCATTGTGTCACAGTGATGTGATAATTCTGTCTCTTGTGTTTGATCTGAGAAGACTCACTTACATATGCATATTGCCAATGTCATTATCAAGTAATGAATATGAATGTGTGGGTTGATCCTTCATATGCAAAATGAAAGACCAAAAGGGGAAATGAAGACTGGCAGAAATGGAAACATAAATATATGATCTCTGTCTGCAATACTAAATGTAGGGCCCATGTGCAGATATGGTGTTAAACAATCTTTTACTGGTGTTCTACACAGACACTGGAAGGCTCAAAGTAAACCATGATCCATTTGAAATGGAAGTCTTGCTGTCCTTTAAATGCAGACATTTACAGTAACTTGGTTCACATGTAATGGCAATTCATGGGTTGTTTAACCTATGAATTGTTAGAGCCATGCAGGAGTAAGTGCATTGCCTCCTGCCCATTCTCCACTTCCACTTTGCATCTGGATTACAAAACAAACCAGGAATGTGGTTGTTTTGTGTTCTTTCTGGAACATGTTAACACAGAATTCTGGGTTGTTCAGGGAGAGACAACTCAGATTTTTAACCGAACAACAAACCATGAGTATTCCTGAGTTGTTTTGTAATCCAGATGCCAAGAGACAAGCAAGCAGGATCTCCATGCTTGCTCACTCCCACATGGCCCTGACAATTCATGGGTTAAACAACCAATGAACAACCCATGAACTGTCATTATGTGTACTGGGTCAGTGTTTGTGTACTGTGACAAGAGGGCAGAACTCAGACTTATCATGAGTTTTTTTCCAGCATTTTCCTGCTTCTTCGGTAAAAACCAAAATGCGAATGGATGAGTATGTCTAGGCAGAAGAAGACTCTAAAGCACCCCCCCTCCCCAGCTTGGCACCTTCTAGATGTAGTTGGACTTTGGCAAATGGTCAGAAATGCTGGGAATTGTAGTCCAAAACATCTGCAGGGTGTGAGGTTAAAGAAGGTTGTTCTAAAGAATCCCAATGGCATCCTGCTACCCCGAAGGAGGTCTTTACATATTACAGCAATACTCAGGCAGGCAGTGAAGAGACATAAGGGTTGTATCTATTGTTCCTCCTATTTAGAGTAGGCTCATTGAAATGAATGCACTGTAACATTGGATACAACCCTACTAAATAGAGTTTCCCTACTACATGAAAACATTGAATTGATTGGTGATTTCTCAAACACGTTCGCTTCTTCGATATGCTGATGCTCACTTGTCTTTTGTCTTTCAAACTTGCCCTCTAGATTCTTTAACAAAACCTTGCTTGCTTGCCTTAGCCTTCCTTTTACCACATTTTTGCTAAAATAACTTTAAAAAAATTCAGTTTGCAATACCTACGACAGAAGTTATTCTATTAACAGACCTCAAATTCTTAATCTAGTTTGATGAGGTAGAAACATTAAACAGCTACCAGTAAAATGGATGGAAATATCAGGTGTCACACAGAAAGAGGAAGTTCATTGAGCTTTCGGTTCTAAATAACAGATGGGAATGCTTGCGCGTCTCCACCTAAATGTGGGAGGAAGAAGGGATAAGAGGTTTGAAAAGAGGTTTCTAGCTAATCATTTCGGAAATGGTGGGTGTATTATATCTGCAGGTCCTTTGTCTGGCCGATGACAATATAACTATGAAGAGTTAACCAGTATTGGAAAAATGAACGTAAATAGATACAAATCTCTCATGCTAGTTTCCAAGAAGGTGACTCAGGCTTTCTTTGTTAAAGCCGGAGATGCTTTTAAACAACTGACATCTGTTTCCTTCAATATTTATGATGAAGGTGATGCTACAAGATACAGTGAGGGTGGCACATAATCTCTTGCAAGATGTAGGATACCAGCATTGTGCCAGCTTGAGGTAGCAGAAAAAACATTGTTTCTTAATGAAACAAATGGAAAACAGAAGGCATGGCTGCCTCTTTAGAAGTTGACAGCACCTGTTATTTCTAGATAAGAGGGACGCCCCTGTTGTTTTTCCCCATCATAGGTAGTTAAAAATACATTTGGAAGTGCAGTAGCAGGTGTGAATGGGATGCAATTGCAAAAGAGTATTTTGCCCCACAGGCAAACAAAAACCTGGATTATTACCAAAGATTTCTCTTATCTATGAAAACAATGGCAAGGAAAGAAAAATCAGCCAAAAAGAAGCATAAATATGCTGAGGACAAATGCAGGAGTGCACAAATGCAGACAGAAGACTAGGTTGGTTGCTACTATAGAACCAATGTATATATCTACAGTAGATGCCACTCTGTTCTAATCCAAATGCATGTGATCTCCCATTCCAGAGAACTTGAACTCCAAGAACAAGCATATATTTTTAGGCAATGTTTCAGCATGCTTTTGTAAAAGTAGGTCATGTGCTTTCATTTCACAGGAAGTTAAAAATGCAAGTCTGAAGATAAATAAATTAAAAAAGAAACTGGCTTTTTGGTGCTTAACTTGTAACATAGCACATCAACCTCACATTGTCTTCTGCCAGGTGATTGGCAACCTGTTTGCTTTGTAGACTAAGAAGGGAATGAACCGAGAAGGTGGATGAGAGCTGCTAGCAGGTAAAACATTGAAGTAGGCATGGGACTGTGAACATGCCTGTTTTTGTGAAACACATTCAATAAATATGTCTGAATCGTGAACCTCAGCTACAAATAGGGAACTGTGATTTATACCAATTTAGGCCACAATTGTATACAAATTTACCTGGGAATAAGTCCCATTGAACTCAGTGGGTTTACTCGAAGTACACATATATAGGATTTCACTGTTGCTTTCTTTGTTGGATGGGGGAGAAATTCAGTTCACATTTTATCGTGAACTTACCTGATTTTCCATTTTTGAATCACACTATGCAAACCAAAGCTCAGTTAGACTTCAAAATCCACACTGTTCTGAGTTTTGAAAGGAACTTCTATAATAAAAAAATTGTATAAAACTGTATATATTAAAGGAAAATATTTATTGTCTTAGGAAAACTACTTGCAAATAATGTGTATATTAGGCAAAATGCATTCAAAATGCATGCATTAGGAGAAATGTGCACAAAATATGCAAACGTATCAGGCAAACTTTTAAAAAAATCAAACTTTGGGACAAACTAAACTTAAGAATGGAAAAAAAATTTAATGAACCAAATTTAAGATTGGAAAAATAAGAAATTGACAGATTAATCCATCCCTCGGATGAACATATAATATGGAATGGCCCAAAGGCTATTTCTGGAGTGAAGGCACTTAAATCCTAACTCCTGCTTTGTTCTGCATCTTCACATTTGAACGAAATGGGGGAAACAGCAACTATGTATTTTATTTCCAAGCTAAACAGTCCCAGCCATTGTAACCTTCCCTCATAGGTGAGATGCTCCAGCCTCTTGACCATTTTAGTTGCCTTTTTCTGCACTTTTTCCAGCTGTACAAATCTAAATAATTTCATTACGGTCATAGACCAGCAGAGCTGTACAATAACTTTTTTCAAGTATGGTGGCCAGAACTATGCATAGTACCCTAAGTGTGGTTGCACCATACTTTGTATAAAGGCAGTGTGATAGTGGCAATTTTATTCTCAATTGCTTTTCTAATTATGCCTAATGTGGAGTTTGCCCTTTTTTTTCCTTTTTTTTTTTATAGCAGCCCCACTCCGGCTTGACATTTTCATCAAACCGTTCACCACAACTTCAAGATCTCTTTCTTGGTTGGTGACTGCTAGCTCAGATCCCATCAGGTTATACCCAAAGTTGGGATTCTTTACCCAAATGTTACATTTGCTTACACTGAAACACATTTGCCATTTAGATTGCCATTTGCCAGCTTGGAGGGATCCTTTTTTATGTCAATTTATAACAACGTCTCAGAAAATAAGCATATTCGCTGTAACTGGTACGTTTGTAAAATATAATTTCCATATTAATTATGATTTTTTTCACATAATGATTTCAGATATGCTGAATATTTAAACAGGCTGAAAATCAGTCAATTTCATAAAACATCAATAATGCACTTCAGAATATGTGTTACATTTTCAGACATTAATTACACCTTCCAATTGCCAAGTACTATCCAGCTGGTTGGCAGAGTTGGGGTTATAAAATAGATCTATATTATTGCTTTCTTTAGCCTTCTGATGCTATTTAGGCTATCACAACAAGATATCAAAATAATGTTTCATAATATGAGAGGCTATGCTTTCTAAATAATGAGTATAGCAATATTTAGAAACATAGAAGACAAAGATATGTTATTTCAAGGTAATTCTGTTTCACCACTGAAAGATTTTCTCCCCCATCCCTCCATCCATCTTTGAATGGGGAAATAAGTCAGCACCACAGTGTGGATCAGGACCTTGGAATTAGCTGAGTGATTGCTGAGTAATTTTCTTAGGCATTCAGTATGAAAACAGACCTGTACTCACCAAGTGGTGAGGAACTATCTCTCTGTAGCGTAGGGCTGTGTTTGGGCCTGGCTCCAAGTTTGGGTAGGCCCTGAGCAAGCGGAGCAGTATTATGACGGGACCCTCCTCCTGGAAACTTGGTGGCAACACACATTCCACTTACTAGTTGGCAGGCAGGCTACAGTGCTGAGTGGAGCTCCCAGCTCACATACAACTAATAGCCAAATAAGGGTGCAACAAATTGTTCCCTTGGGTAATTGTATAGGGGAACAATTTGTGGCACCCTTAATTAGAAACTACTGGGCTGGGAGTTTCACTCAGCACCTCAGCCTGCTTGTCAACTAGTAAGTGGTGAGGTAGTGGGGGTGAGTACTGAGGGCAGTGAATGCTGCACGCATGTCTTGCAGGCCCCACAGTTGTGTTGTTGTTGTTGTTGTTGTTGTTATTATTATTTATTTATTTATTTATATCCCACCTTTTCCCCAGGGCTGGGACTCAAGGCAGTTTACAAGATTAAAACATGTACAATTAAAACATATAAATATAAATTTATAAAAGTTAAAATAGAATTACACCTGCAGTAAAATTAAAAAAACTCTTTTAAAATTTTGAAAACAGTAAAGGATTTTTTTAAAAAAACCAATACATTAGCACAGGTCCAGAGTAGTTCCAAAAGACTGCCAGAATAAAAAAGTTGTTGCCTGCTTCTGAAAGTGTAGTACAGAGGGAGCCACCCTGGGAAGGGAGTTCCAGAGCCTTGGAACAACCACCGAGAAGGCCCTCTCCTGTGTACCCATCAGGCATGCCTGGGATGTTTGTAGGACTGAGAGAAAGGCCTCTGCAGAAGATCTCAGGGCACGGGCAAGCTCATATGGGAGAATATGGTCTTTCAGTGTGTGTTAGGCACCACACACACACACACACACACACACTAGTTGAGCTAACAACCTGTAGCAGCAATTAAGCCTCTGGGACCCTGGCATTTGCCTCACCATGCTGGGTTCTGACAACAGGCCTGCCCCTGTTGTATGGAGAACGTTAACATCACATTTAACGCTACTGACATATCTTAAGACAAAAGCCCAACCCAAATGTTATGCTAAATGGCAGTCTCATGTCTAGTTTATCTCCACCACCACTCACTCTGTGACATCTAATACAACAAACATATGAATGTCCTGACATTATGATGTCATGTATTTCTTTTCCCCACTCTATTTTGTTGGCTGCCCCTATCTGGATGGAAAAATGCAGAGCATTGTAAAACTATGAAATTGGTAAATTTTAGGTCACATTAAAAAGGGCAGAAGGAGAACTAGACACATACCTGCCATTCCATTAGGGGCCACACATTCAGCAAAGTGTCTAGTTTGACCTAAGGCTTTATATGAGTTGACAACCTAATCCTAAGCATGCTTACATGGAAACAAGTCCTTCTGAATTATATCAAACTTGTTTTCTAGTAATTGTGCACTTGTTTACATCAATTTGACGTCAATGGGCTGTAACTTAACTTGACTGATTTTTAGTTGGCTGTTATAGACCTCATGGGTCCATATTTATTTAAGTAAATAAGGGAGAAATGCTTGAAATACTGCATTTTTGTTCATTAATATTCATTAGGTGGTAGAACTAGGAATAGGTAAATAGACCTAATGTTGGTTTAAATTAGAGACCCTCATGCTGTACTGGCAGCCATAAACATAGAGCTATTTAGCAAACTGATGCCACATTTACATCATACAGCCACTTTTCTAATTAGAAATTTGCTGTAACAAATGATTTCCAAATCAGCCTCCTTTGAAATGTTTGAATAAATGGACATGTTATTTACATAGAATTATACTGACATAGTGGAGAGGAAACAGACTGAATTTGAATTGCATGCAGTATGAAAAAGCCCAAGTTTGGATAATTTGGTTCCTTCTTCTGGAAGATTAAAGTAATGTCCTGATCAATCTCATACTGTAATGAACATCTTGGTATCTGTAAGAGATGTTGCCTTATATTTACTGCTGCCCATAACTATTGTGCTTAAAGGAAAGGCATGGTATTTTCCAATTAGGAGACTTCAATTAGGAGCTGCCTTTGGCAGATGGCTGTAGGATGCTAAATTGCAAATGAGTTATGTACTTTAGAATGTAATGATTTCCATAAGGCACAAATCTTCATTTTTCCCATGACTAAAAACTAAAGTGGGCACTAGCACAGTGCAATCTCGACATCAACAGAGCATTGGGGTTCCACAGATACTAAGTGGAAGGTGCTTTTGTTTACATTCTTGAATAGGTCAATGTTTCAAATTGACAAAATTAATTCATACATTTATTTATACCACATCTTATCATACATGTTTTCAAGATTTATTTTGGTTCATTGGAGTCATTTGGATTGAGTGAACTACTGTACTATTGATTTATCTTTGGATCCAAAGAATACAATTTAATTCCATAGCTATCCCTGAAAAGCAAACAAAGTGTTCTGAAATCATCTCCACCTTGGAATAGCATGAAGGTGATAAGAATATATCTTTGTGTTTGTGCTGGGATGAGTGACTATTTAAACTAGAGCTGCCAATCACATCAGCAAGTGAGCCTTAACATGAATAGGGTTCTTCTCATTGATTGATTCAGTGATACAAAAGTAGTGCCATGGATGTTCTAACAAACACAGAAACTGGAAGGGCAGATGAGTCATCCTTCACTTATCCCCTGTGAAATGTTTGAAGACAACTTTCCCAGGTCCAGGCCTCGGGTTGGGGAGGGGAATGGCAAAAGGCCAGGCCCCAACCCTTGAGCTGCCCACCTTCAGGGGTGCTTTTGCAGCTAGCAGGAACTCCAACTTAAGAGGGTGGAATGGGCTGAGGTGGGTATTCAGTGACTTTGTGCCCACAGTATGATCCTACAACAATGGAGAAAAAGAATAGAATCTCCTGTGAGTGTAGTTCAGGGATGGGAAACCTCTTTTAGCCACAGGGCTGAATCCATTTTGAGAGAAGCACTCAGGGGCTGCATTCCAGTGGTTGGTGAGGCCAAAGGCAAAGGAGGCAGAACCAAAAGTAGAAGGGAAGGGCCAACTATCTATCTCTATCTATCTATCTATCTATCTATCTATCTATCTAATCATCATCTATCTATCATCTATCTAATCTCCAGCATAATGTAGCTTAAAGTCCTTACTGCCAGTGACTAAGCCTGAGACCATTTCAACCTATTACACAAGGAAACCGCCAAACTATCAGTGGTTGGGAGAAAGGGGGAGGGACCCAGAAAGGGGTGTGGCTTCTGGGGAACCCCAAGGGCTAGATTAGGATCCCAGATTTAGCTCTTGGACCTAAGGTTCCCCACCCTTGTCATATTAATGTATAACATTATTTCCCTCTCTATTAGTAATCTGCCCAAATCTCACCTTTCTTGGCCTCTAATAACTGAGTCACTGTGCCTGTGACTGCCAGGTTAGCTGACCTTTGTTAATGATGCTAACGGTACAATCTGTTTTCAGTGTACAATGGTGTATCATCACTCACCAGTTCCACTTTTGTCATCTCCCTCGTCACCCCATGGACACAGCTACTACACTGCTGATCTGCCCTATAGATTATGCTATACTGATAGCATAACAGTCAGATCTATTTATGCCCAAAAGCAAGGTGCTAAGAAGTTGGAGCATTTTTAAGGACTTCCCATCCATCTTTACTGATAATGATCCAAACGGAGAGGTGGGTAAGAAATAAATTTATTATTATTATTATTATTATTATTATTAACTGATCATGGTTTTATAGTAAATAATCTCTGGGCAGTATCCAACTGTGTCATTCTGTTAGCGCTATTGACATGGTACTAGTGAAAACTAGGTTCTGAACTATGCGCAATAGGAGAATTCAGTTAATACTTTTGTGAAAGGATGGTTGTGCAACCCCTTGTGCATTCTGCTTGTGCAACCAGTTGTGCAACCAGTTGTGTGTCTCACTTCTGCAACCTGTTGTACAACTACTTATACATTTGCTTATGCCCTGGGAAGTCTTGGCAGAGCTCCACTAGCACTAATTGTATTTGTGGAATGACACAGGTGGATACTGCCCTTATATATTCTGTTTCCTCTAACCCAGGGGAATCTGCCACCCTCCAAATGTTGTTGGACTCCACTTGAATCAGCCTCAGCCAGCATTGCCAATGATCAGAAAGCTGTGGTCCAGCAACAGCCGGAGTGCCAGCCTTATTCTAATCAAGCACAGAACGTGTCTAATTTACAGAGTACTTTGCAGACCTGACTACTTTTCCTTCACAACAATCCTGTAATCACCGTGCCTATGTTTCAGATAGGGAGCAACATGCTGCGTGTGTGTGGCAGGATCTACACTACTGCTTTAAAACAGTTGATAACAGTAGTGGCAACTGTTGGGACACAGAACACACTCCACATACTGTTTTCAAACCATTTTCAAAGTGTCATATCCTGCTTGGTGTAGATCTGGCCTCTGTGTGTGTGTGTGTGTGTGTGTGTGCGTGCGTGCGTGCGTGCGAGAGAGAGAGCGAGAGAGAGAGAAAGAGAGAGAGAGAGAGAGAGAGAGAGAGAGGTTCACCTAAGGTAACATTTTAAATCCAAAATACAGATAGGGCATAAGCACAGGTATCCCTGATCCAAACCTAGCTCCTCTGGGTCAAATAACATCTTGTCTGCTATTGTGCATTGCATCAGCCCTTCAGCACATGCCTAGCTTCAGTGCACACTTGATGTCCTTTTAAATCAGACTGTTTAAGCTCTTAAAGTTCTAGCTAATGAGGCACTAAACATTTAGGCACTGAAGCAGTGGATGTGTAACTCTGTTAGCCCATTAACATATGCACATGGCTGCTTCCCATGGAAATGTGCTTTACAGAGTTTGAAATATTCACACATCCCACACACATACACACAATCTGTCATTGAACCTGATATTCTTTCTCCCTATTAATTTTTTGGGGGATGAAACAATGGTGTCAGGGTGTGTAAACCTATCTTTCCAATAGTGTGCATTGGAATGAACTAGAGATGGATGAGAATTTAATTTCATCTCAATTTTAATAAGCATTTAGAATAATTACCAAAGTTTTCTATATGTAGGACAAAAAGAACTCAAGATTTATCTTTTTTGGGGGGATCAAATGTAGGAGAAACCAGAACCAACTGAATTGCCCATCCAGGTCCAGGGCTTTGGGTGCTTAACATTTAAATGTCTAGGTGTGAATCTAGCTTTATATTTAGCTATATTTGTGGTCCTGACTTGGAGTTACCAGTTCCTTTAGCTGATGGACTCTTCACCTTTAACAGCTACCTGGCAGGCTGAATTTGGCTGAGTGGTTGAAAATTTCATTTCCACTCATTTTTAATAAGAATTTAGTCGAAATTTGCGAAGTTGGTCATATTCGAGTCAACAAGAACTTCATATTTTTTAAAAAAATGAATGTGGGGGGACGAAAGTGAAATTGAGAGATTCACCCATCTCTACAATGAACCTTATTAACAATCACTATTTGATCTGCTTCATGTCTGCTTGTAAGGACATTGGAAAGCAGTGTTCTTGGGGAGATTGTTTGGGGACTCGATATCATGGGTGACCCTTCTACCTGTCATGTTGTTTTCCTATGTACAGTGTTTTATTTTAATAAGGGACAGTATTCAAACATGCCACATGCCACCTTTACGTTGAAGTCCAGCAGGTGTTTAGTTCCATGTGATTCACCTTACCTTATCATTCTGTAGACATTCTATCATACTCAATACAGTTGGGAGAAAGGATCATTCTCTTTTTTGCTAGATATCTCACTGCCATGTGTTGCTCTGATCGTTTTTTATAGTTGTTTTATTGTCTTTATTATTGAGCGATTTAATGATGTGTTGTACACTCCCTTGGGGCACCCTAGTTAACAAATCTTGGGGTAGAAGTATTTTAAATAAATAAACATCCTTCATCCTCAATTAATGGAGGCACAGCCGTGCCTCCATTAAGGGCCGTCAGTAAAAAACACATTCCGCATGTTAAAGTGATAATGGGGGGGGGGGTCATTCTAACAGCCATAAAATTGAAAATGTTTCATCAACCTTTCTGAAATTTACAGGCACCAGAAAGAAATGTTTGTTTTACATTACCTGAAAATTTCAAGAAGATTGGTGATGCTATCATGAAATAGCCCTGAAAACATCTGTGAGTGGCCAATCATGAGGGTGCCATAAATTGTTCATGTAAAGCAGCCCTTAGACTGGCAGATGTCTTTCTGAGCCCTGTTAATTGAACTCCTGCTTCTTTGCATATGCAGAGCACTGATCTCTCTGGGTTCTTCTCTGAACATTACCACATGAGGGAAACTCCTCACTGCCTGGTAATGAGTGTATCTAATATCCTGTGGCACAAATATCCACTCCATTAAATTGCTTAAACAATGGAGAGATTGGGGAAGATATTCCAAGGCATCCTCCTTATCTCATGCTCTAAAGCGTTCTATTAATCTTAGGCAATTTGGGATTTGCTGTAATGTTTTCAAGCTTGTTTGAAAGGGGAACCTTGTAAATAAGACAGTCAAAGTGAATTGCCCTTGAAAACAATTTTCCAGTAAATGTGTACATAAATTAAGGCATGATTTATGCTTTTGGTTCCAGGAAAAAATGTGGTTGCATGCATAACAGCAGAAATGGTCACAGATTATGAAACACAAAAAGCCAAGTAACGTATTCGTCATGGTTGTGTTTCTTTCGAGAAGTCAAACAGACTACAGTAGCATCCATTCATTATAGAGATGACACCCAGCACAATCATTTGTATTGTAAGCAGTGTCTTCAATTCACAATTACATTTCATGCCAGCTCTTGAGAATTATCTTTTTGGGCAATAACATTCTTGGACACTTCCAGCACATATTGAAGTGTGTAACTTGGATCCACATTCCATAAGTTTTTACATGTGGTGCTTCCTCATTTGATCACTTCGTGTGTGTGTGTGTGTGTAAAGCCATGAGGCACATGGCATGGCCAGCATCATGCAATGGTTCCATTTGTATGAATTAGTATTTTCATGTGTCCAATGAAAAGGGAGGCAATGTGGTGCCCGTGGGCATTAATGTGCCCTGAAAACCTTTCTTAGTGCCCAGCAAGGTCCCCTACCCATCCCGCTTAAAACACAAAAACACACATTTTCATATTGGTAGCTTGGATCACGTCAAACCAATGCTCATTTCCTATGAATGCCTCTCAGTTACATGATAGGGCTCAGAAACATTCTTAGGAAATCAAGGAGATTGATGGGTGGTGATCCACAATGAGAGAGAAAAAGGCATGGTAGGGGGAAATGAGTTGGGTGACAGGAAAAAAGTTTGCCTTCTGTGAAATAGGTTTTTGTTGGCATTGAAAATTGTTGGTTTAAGTTGTTTAGTGGGGGCATGGTTCAGACCCTACCTCTAACTTATACATAATTTGGGCAGGTTATTTGTCCATTGCGACTACCTACACCTCCCATGGCAGCCATTTTGTTGTGGATCCTAATGCAGATTGCCAAATTGCCCAAGAAGGTTGCCTACCACTTGTATAGTGTGTTTTCTGGCAGCTTGAAAAGTTCATCTACATAGATCTAGTAGAGATGTGTAACGTATTGTTAAAATGTACGATAACGATACAATAAGGTCATTATCGTGCATGTGTATAACAATGACGATACGATAGAAAAACCTACGATAATCATCGGAGACAATAATTTTGGGCGATTTTATCATTTTATTGGACTGCTATATAAATATACCTATAACTTCTGTATTTTAAAAGTTAGAGGCTTGAAACTTGGTCACAGTGCTTATGGGGTATGCCTGTGTACGTGTATAAAATTTGAGATCGATCCCTCCAACCCTTGATTTTATATGAATTTTTTAAAGATCGTTTCTGTTCTGACAGGTCTGAATGAATGCATGTGGCGAGCTGCCATTCTGTTCTGTCAGAACTGAAACAATCTTTAATAAATTCATATAAAATTGAAGGTTGGAGGGATCAATCTCAAATTTCACACACATACTTAGGCATACCCCATAAGCACTGTGACCAAGTTTCAAGCTTCTAACTTTTAAAATACAGAAGTTATAAGCATTTTTTCTTTAAAAATAGGGCTGCAAAAATATTGTTTTTTCACGATAATCATCATGGAGATGATATGGTTCACCGACGATATGAATGAAGATGATATTTTTTTTGGTCCGAAATGACAATAATGATAAACGACGATAATTTTTGGCGTGCACGCCCCTAGATACTAGGTGATTGAGGACACAGTAATGATGTAGAAATGCTTATGTATATTATTATTATTATTATTATTATTATTATTATATTACACTTATATACTGCCCCATAGCCGAAGCTCTCTGGGCGGTTTACAAAAATTAAGAAGATTGAACATTAAAAACACAATATACAAAATTTTAAACCATAAACATAAAACAGCTGTCATTAAAACACTTTAAAACATTTTAACTGTTAAGCCTGGCCACAATGTCAATCAAAACCTCAACTTGAGCTGTTAAAATTCCTGAGAGAAAAGAAAAGTTTTGACCTGGCGTCGAAAAGATAACAGTGTTTGTGCCAGGTGGGCCTCATCGGGGAGATCAATCCATTATTGAGGGGCCACCACAGAGAAGGCCCTCTCCCTTGTTGCCGTCCTCTGAACTTCCCTCGGAGTAGGCACCTGGAGGAGGACCTTTGATGTTGAGCGTAGTGTACGGGTAGGTTCATGTTGGGAAAGACATTCCATCAGGTATTGTGGTCCCAAACCGTGTAAGGCTTTATAGGTTAAAACCAGCACCTTGAATCAGGCTCAGAAACATACAGACAGCCAATGCAAGTGGGCCAGAATCAGTCTTATATGTTCGAACCAATCTGGCCGCTGCATTCTGCACAAGCTGCAGCTTCTGAACCATCTTCAAAGGCAGCCCCACATAGAGCACATTGCAGTATATGCACACTTTGCGTCCACATCATCTCATCTACTTCATGATCCTACCAACAGACCTATGCGCTCCAGGAGGAGATCACATTGTATCATATATATGAACTGGATCTCAGCTATGGGGCTATTATGCAACCAGATAAATGGATGTAGTCCTACTGTTTTTCACGAATACTCAACAGTGTAACTGTTGAACCTCTTCTGTCTGACTGTTTGCTAATCTTGGGCTCAGAATCAGAAACAAGATTTGGGGGCCCATGAAATCTTAGTTCAAAAGGCAGGCTGGCTTTGCAAATCCCAAATTTATTTTGCAATCCTGATTAACAGCTGAGTGAGAGAGGAATTTCTGGCTTCCTCTATCCATCTCCATCAGCCTTCCTGGTTGCCAGAAGCTTTTCCCAGCAGCACCCAAACACACTCCCCCTTTCCTTGCAAGTTATAGTTGTGATCCTGTTTACTGCAGGAGAAACAGCAGTGGCAACCAGTGATTTATTCTGAGCAGAAGCAGAGTGATATATCCCACCCTCTGTATCCTGACATTCTGGGTAACTGTGTGGCAGGGTGCAAAGCTTGGGGAAACAGAATTGATGACGTTCTTCTAAGGGAAATTGTAATAAGAAGGAAGGGAACGGGAGAGCCCTCATTCCACTCTTCTCCTGTTGCTTTTCCTTCTAATACCTGTAAGATAGATAAAGGGAAGGGGATGGCAGAAAGAGCTTTTGGGGACCATGAGGACAAAGGAGATAAGCCCTTCAGCTGGCTTGATAAAATGGTCCAAAGTTTCTCATTGCCTCCACCTCCAAATATCTTGGATCATGTTTAAGTTAATCTGAGCAGAACATGGAAAAGCTCCTTAAGTCTGATGACATCTTAGAAAACAATTATGTTTGCTTAGATCATTTACTCTTACTCATGTAGTACTCATTGACTACTATTTATGCAACCTAGCAGAGGTAACCCTATGGGACATGCTGTTTGTGTTGATCAGCTTCATGTGTGGTTTAGGTGAGTTTTACCATGCCCACACAAACTGCTAAAAAGAGGTGGTGTTGGCTTAGTGACAACTGTCCAAATTGCTTGGGAACACTGCTTTCCAAACAGTTGGCTCCATGTGAACTAGTCTATCAATATGGATGCATATACATGTTGAAGCACTTACAGTGCTGAATTTTGCATGTGGAATTGAGCCTAACTTCCAAATAAATCGGTTTTATGATTGTAGCTTAAATAGGAATTGATGCTTAAAAAGAAAAGTAGCATCTTTAAACTTTAAGCTACTCCTAAAAGTGAGAGAATGCACTTCTAAAGTTTGCCACTTCAGTGTTTATGGATGCGGTCTCTTGTGTCATATTGCCGTTTGAGCTGCTGCGAGCTTCCAAGATAATGGGATTCCTTGGAGGAACTGTGTTAATTTTATATCTTTAGACCTAGATATGTATATTAACTATAGGGTTTCTTTCTGCTGCTCACAAAGAGTGAGGCTAATCTAACCCCCTCTGCAAAATTAACCATTTCAATTAAATTGAACTCTTGTATATGCAGTTAAAACACCTTAATTACATCTATTCATCATATTACTGTTGGCCTGATCCAAACTCTTGTAGATTGCATGTATTTCCAGTAAAGTGAGTCAAAGGGAAATGGAAATGTAGCATATGTTGGAAACAAATGAAATAGAGACTGATTTCTCGGTACATGGAAGAGCAGAAATGGTTCAGGAACTAAATGGAAGAGAAGCAAGGTAAGGGTCCAGGTGAATCATTGGACAGAGCTGAGAATCTAAGTGACTGAAAGAGAAAGGGTGTTGGGGCCAAATGAAAGAAGGTAATGGCTAAAGTACTGGGAAGCTGCTTATATTCAACCACCTTCAGCTCCTCTTTATGGTCACATTTCATACTCACCATTCTCTGGGCATTTCATTAGTAACACATAAAAAGAAAATTCAGCTCCATTTACATGGTATTTTCCTAAGCTTTTCTATGTATGAATGCCAGTGTAGCACACTGGTTCTATTTCTTAAGCAGTACTTCCAAGGCGGTTGACAAACAAAGAAGCTAAAATGTAACAAATCACAGCATATTAGGATAGCAATCCATTCAAAAGCCTGGGAAAATTAAAATGTCTTCCCTGCGTGTAAAAAAGAATGTTGTTGCCAGGTGAATGTCTTTGGAGAAAGAGCTGCATAAATGGGGTATCACAATAGAGAAGTATGATTTAGAGTGTCAGACTAAGGGTTTCTCTAAATGACCAATTTATAGCACGCTCGTGACTGGCCACTCATGGAAGTTTGTGGGTCGATTTCATGACACTGTCAACAAATAGGATGTCTCTTGCAGTTCCCACCCCTTAGTCTATTTTTAAAAAGATCAGAGGTAAGAAGGAATAAACCCCTAATGGCATGAAATTGGCAATGTGTAAAGATGGCATTGTGCTATGAACTTGCCAAGTAAGGGCTTTCCATGTCTATGACTGGAGGGAGAAGAGGGTAAAATGCATCTGATCTCACACCCCACTAAGAGCACCCCTTGAAGTTCAATGGGGCTTATTCCCAAGTAAGCGTGCAGCAGGGATATTAAAGGCTCTATAAGACCACAAGAACAAGACCCTTCATTATGCTAGATTATAGTTGTGCTAGGTTTAAATCCAATATGATTCTTTAAAAAAATCTTTCTGTTGGTTTGTGCTAGTAGTTCCCATTTGCCTACTCCAAAGTAAGTCCCATTGTGTTCAATGAGGTGTACTCCCAAGTAAGTGTGTTGAGGGTTGCAGACTTACAGCAGATAAAAATAAGATTCCCCCACCCCAGCTCCTTTGCACACATGCTAGAGAGGGAGGAAAGTGCTCCCTTGATTCAAACATGTCTGCCATTTAAAGGAGCCCCTGAAACAGCAAGATCCTCTGCTTTGTCACCCCTGTTCTCCCCTGTAATGCAGCCCATATCAATCACACTGAAGAACCAGGAAGCACAACAGCCCTGATTAAACAACACAATTTTCCCTAATGTAGAGAGATTCTAAGACTGGGGAGACCTGAGTTCAAATCCCCATACATCCATGGTAAGCTTGGAACTGTTGCTATATTTCAGCCTAACCTACCTTTTGCGATGAGGTGGGCATAGCCAATAGTGAAGGCTGATGAGAGTTGCAGTCCAACAACACCTGGAAAGCCACAAGTTGCCCACCCCTATTTTATGAGAATAACAGGCTGAACTTCTTGAAGGAAAGCCTGTTGAAGGAAAGATGGGATAACAATAACAGCAACTGCAGCAATGGCACCTGCAACAAAATGCTGAAATGTATTTACCTCCTAACAGGAGTTTAGGGTTCCAGCCATGCCCTCCTGCAGGATACACCATTCCAGCCTCTCATCCTGTTATGCATTTTCTTCTCCCGGCAACAGTCAACTTCCTGTGGCCACTGTTCATATTCAGTCATTTTTGAGGTGTTTGATTGTTGTTGTTTTAAGATTTATACTTTAACAAATGTTGGGATCCCACCACAAATATGTTGATACCTCTCTCTTTTTCCACAGCAGGGTTTTTTTTGGCTCTAAATCTGTCAGTACTCACTACTTGAGTACTGACAGAATTGTCAAATTGAACATTTGTACATCTCTCCTTAAAATGGGGGCTATAAAATGTATACCATGGTGGTTAAAAGTATTTCACATTAGCAAGTCAGTTGTATAACCTAATGACATTATTCCAAGCACCAGCTGCTTGGCAGAGACTGAAGGACTCAAATTTCTAGTAACCCCTGATTGAGTAGGATGATCTTTTCTTAGCAGCCAAATGTGTCCTTCACACCTCAAATAATTTTGAGGTCTCTGGAAAGACACAGAAGAAGAAGAAGAAGAAGAAGAAGAAGAAGAAGAAGAAGAAGAAGAAGAAGAAGAAGATAAAATGGGGCAAAATACTCGACCGTGGGAGATCCATTCACCCCTCTGCAGGAGTATTCATCTATGCTTGCATAATAATACCCCCCTTTTAGTAATCTGGATGTCTAGTTTGCAGATGCACAAACTAGACTTCTTTCAAAATGGGGTTTGAAAGAAGAAAAGTGTGACTCCTTGCTGAACTGAGCAGGGATCCTTGAGGTTTATAGCAAAAGTATCAGGGTTTGGGGGTGCATTATTATTATTATTATTATTGTTATTTAAAAAACAATGAAATTTCCCTGCTTAGGCACAATTAGAGAATTCTGAAGATGAGCAAAGGAAATTAGGGCAGAGTGAACACAGCTGTTGGGGGAATGGAGCAGAATGCTTGCTTTGCTCATATCATTCCACTCAGCCAAGTTCAGGAACTAGAGTCCATTTTACTGAGGGTGCCATTAGTTAATGTTTTCTAGAGTATTTGTTGATTTATTAGAAAACGGGGAAACTCTGAACATTAAGAAAATTGGGAATAGGCATGCCTTGTATTTCTGAACATGTACAGAGAGATAAATGAATTTGTCAGTATTGGGAAGATGAGGGAAACGTGAGGACATGTGCAGAGAAGAAAAATGAAGGCAGGCAGGTTTTGCCAAAGTAAACAAATAGGCCTTTGGGAAATTGACTGTTGATTTGCCAGGCCTCTACACATGGAAAACAAACAGACCCATAGCTGCAGATTTTGTGGGAGAAACAATGCTATAGGCTGACCCAGAGACAAATTTCTAAGCATTTCTGGGATGGTGAGGGTAGCATAATTATATAAACTAGGTCCATATGGAAGAACAAAACATCATATAAATAGAATAATGGGAGAAAACTTGCAGTACAGATGGAAATAGGCCATGTCTATGGGAGGAAAATAGAAGAAAAGACTGGCAGTTAGAAAAGCATAGATAAGTTGTCCAAGTTAAGAGAATATCAATTGTTAACTCTCAGATGATAAAAGTGTAGGAAGTTAAGGGAGGGGAAATAAGGAAATATGAATTTGCATGCTAAAAGAAAAATCCTGAGTGTGTGTGTGTGGGGGGGGGGGACTTGACAAAAGAGCCTATGTTGAAGAAAAGAGCTAGTAAGTTAATAGAATAAATTTAGCGATATCAGCTGAGTTATTATTTTTTTAAAAGAATTGGATTCTGTTGGCCTGTTTTCCAATCCAACATGGCATTCAAAACTCACACACTACTAGGGATGTATAGATTATGTAAAATCTGTTTTTTTCTGTGTTTCGTGGATTGCCAGGCACCTTTCATTCCATCATCCCCACCATCGATATAAATGATTTTTAAAAATCTGAATTTGTGCAAATTTGCACATACAAAAATGTGCAAATTCCCCTAAAATGTGCATTTTCATGCTTATGGGAGAAATGCACGTTTGGCTGGTTTTTTATTTTTACATATTTTTCTATGACAAAATTTGAGCAAAATTCCCAAAAGTTAGAAAAATGGTTTGCAAGTCTGTAGAATCCACGCAGCCAGTCCACTGCATAATCCATGGGTTGGATTCATAAAAATCCAAAGTCATTTGATTCTGTTGTGGATTTCTTCGACATCCCTAGCTACTACCTCTCCCTGTCATTTGCAAAGCACTCTCCCTCCAGCCCTTTTGACCCCCATATCTTCCCCACCTTTCCCTCTTCAAGATTTAGCAATGGTGAAGGAGCAGCCATGCTTTGGGAGAGAAAAGGAAGGAGGTTTGTCCCCTCCCCTGTTTTTCTCCAATGCTATACAGTGGGCAGGGACAGCCCTACACTTTGGCAGAATGAAGCAATCACCTCAGGTAGTTGATTTGTGAAGAGGCAACAAATTTGGGGTTATTTAATTTATTACTACTTCATTTTTACTGCCGGGGAGGGAGAGAAGCCTTTGTGAGCTTTTCTGCTTCAGGTTTCCAAATAACTTGACCTGTCTTTGTGTGTACCTTGACTTGAGGAAGGGTGATTCACTGCTTCACTTCAGGCAGGAAACATGTCTTGGGCTGTCCTTGGTAGCACGCAAAGACAACAAGCCTGGTGTACCATGGGAGATTGTAGCATTCCAAAGGGCTACATAAGAGAGCCATGTTGGATCAGACCAAGGTTCATCTAGTCCAGCATTTTGTTTACATAGTGGCCAACTGGATACCCATGGGGAACACACAAATAGGGCATGAGTGCAATAGCACTTTCCTGGTTGTGTTCCCCAGCAACGTATGTATGTAGGCATACTGCTTCTGATGGAGGTGGCATATATCCATCAGGACTTGTAGCCATTGATAGCCTTATTAATGTGTATAATCCCCTTTTCAAGCCACCCAAATCAGGAGACATCATTCAGTCTTGTGGTAGCAAATTCCAGGGTTTAACTACACACTGTGTGAAGAACTACTTCCATTTATCTGTCCTTAATCTCAAACCAATCAGCTTCATGGACGACCCCAGATTTTAGTATTATGAGAGAGAGAGAGAGAGAGGGAGAGGGAGAGAGAGAGAGAGAGAGATATCTCCATACTCACTTTCTCAAAACCATACAAAATTTTGTACACTTCTACCATGCCTCTCCTCACTCACCTTTTTTCTACAACTGCAACAACAAAAAGGTAAGGCAATAACCAGTTTTACTTGAGTTCATTGGCTGACCATAGACATTTCAAACCCCACAACCAATGATTGTACCACACTCTTGAATTAATACAACAAAACTGATAGCTACTTGTCTGTGGCAGAATTATGCAGGAGCATAAAAAGGAAATCTAACAAAGAACACATTTGCTTGTACTAAAATTTCCTGGATATAGGGCTCAGCCCATAAATGATTCTGTATGTGCAACATGACAATTTCCTTTAGAAATCTATAATTCATGCAAAAATAATAACCTCATTATCTTTTCTTTTATAATTGGCTATAAATTATACAACTAAATCAGGCATCATTTTAATGTCACTCTATCTAGGTCATAATAATTCAAATTACACCATGTATTGTATCAGTTAAATTGATCCTTGCTTGGAAGATAGATTAGATAAATGAAATAGATTCAGTAGAATATGTATGGAGAGAGAGAGCAAGACACCAATATATACTTTCACAGCAAGGATTCAATTAAATGGAATGCATATTTTGTCATAACACATTAAGCCCGAGAAGTTCAGATAATTTGATAGGGGGAAGTGAATATTTCCTTTATGTAGAGAAAAGAATGTATCGTATCACTGCCTGAAAGTCAATTTTCATTGAGCTTGTCATCTAAGGGTAATAGTATGACCACAGTGTTCTGGTGGCAGAACATTCTGCTAAGTAAGCATCTTATATATTTTGAAAAAGCAAGAGGGCAGAGGACAGAGGAACATTAGCCTGATGAACTTACCTACTCCAGGCTTTTGGCATGCAGTCTAATGGTGTTGTAACCTTCCCAAACCTGTCCCCAACCTAGTGGGTGTCTATATGACACAACATTGGAAGGGGATTCACTCAAAAGCCTGCCGCATTGCTGCTGCGAGGTAAAATAAAAAAAGTTAGACCGGGCAGGAGGGAGTACAAACTATCCTGCCAGGAAGAACTGCTGTGCCAGCAGCCATTCACAGGTCAAGCCCACCCCCTGCCCTGTGTTCCTCTGCTTACAGGGCTACACCCACAGTGCAACAATATAGTGATCTTGGAGCAAAGGTAAAAGACACGGTAAATCGGCATTTTGAAAACGCGCAGTTTGGGGATAAAAGCCCAATGTGGTTGTGAGTTGGTGGCTGTGTCATATAACAGTGCAGTACTACTGCACAGCCCCTAGGGGTTAACAGAGCATATAGACTAGGGGTGTGCACGGACCCCCCGGATCGGATCGGGACCCGGATCGGGACCTCCAATTTTGTCCCGGACCGGTTCGGACAAAATCGGAGGCCCCCCGGACCGGATCGAGTCCGATCCCGACCCAAAAATCGTACATTTTTGGATCGGCCGCCATTTTTTTCCCCATAGACTTGCATTGCAATGCAAGTCTATGAGGAAAAAATGGCGGCGGGTGGGTGAGGGGGGGCCTAACTCCCTCCCCCCCCCAGGGCCGTCCGCTGTGGACGGCCCCGGCAGGTAAGCCCCCTCCCCCGCACTCCCTACCCCCCCTGGGGCCGCCCGCTTCCATCCGCTGGCGCCCGCGGGCGCCAGCGGATAGAAGCGGACGGCTCCGGGGGGGGTAAGCCCCCTTCCCCGCCACTGCTTACCTTCTCGGCCCGTCCGCTCCCGTCCGGCGCCGGCGGCTACTACCAGCGGGCTCCGCGGCCTACTCTCGAGTAGCGCGCCGGGTGATGACATCACCCAGCGCGCCACCCTGGAGCAGGCCACGGAGCCTGCTGGTAGTAGTAGGCGCCGGCGCCGGACGGGAGCCGCCGGGCCGGGAAGGTAAGGGCCCCCCTCCCCCCTCCGCGCGCCCCCTCCTCCCCTCCACGCACCCCCTCCTTACCTTCCCGACCCGGCGGCTCCCGTCCGGCGCCGGCGCCTACTACTACCAGCAGGCTCCGCGGCCTGCTCTAGAGTAGCGCGCCGGGTGATGACATCACCCGGCGCGCCACCCTAGAGCAGGCCGCGGAGCCTGCTGGGAGTAGTAGGCGCCGGCGCCGGACGGGAGCCGCCGGGCCGGGAAGGTAAGGGCCCCCCTCCCCCCTCCGCGCGCCCCCTCCTCCCCTCCACGCACCCCCTCCTTACCTTCCCGGCCCGGCGGCTCCCGTCCGGTGCCGGCGCCTACTACTACCAGCAGGCTCCGCGGCCTGCTCTAGAGTAGCGCGCCGGGTGATGACAACACCCGGCGCGCCACCCTAGAGCAGGCCGCGGAGCCCGCTGGTAGTAGCTGCTAGTGCCGGACGGGAGCGGACGGGCCGAGAAGGTAAGCGCCCCCCTCCTCCCCCCCCGCTGTCCACTTTCATCGGCGGGCGCCCGCTGGCGTCCGCCAATGGAAGCGGCGGTGGGCGCCAGTGGGCGCCCGCCGATCCGCCGAACCGGTTCGGAGCCTTTTCGGACCGGTTCGGATTGGATCGGCCGATCCAGCTGCGGGATCGGAAATCGGATAATTTATCCGATTTCCCACTGGACCGGACTCGGATCGTGGATCGGGTCCGATCCAGTGCACATCCCTAATATAGACCTCTAGTTCCCATAGTTAACTGTAACTAATCCTATGCACTGGTAACAGAAATAAACTGTGAGCATCATCAGATGAGTGTTTTATCACAAGCTTGCTACTGCCCACTTACAGATGTTTGAATGTCCTTTAGATGACATTGTCTGCCTCCTGCGCGCCTCCTGCTCCTTCCGCTCATTTTTCCATAGCAAAATAAACCCCTTTTAACCTTCCCTTTAAAAAAAAAATGGAATGCGACGCCATTTCTTGTTGTGTGCAGGAAAAGCGGTGCAATATAAACGGTCCCTGAATGGGCCACGTGGTTGTTGCTGCTTCCTCTTTCTGTCCCCATGTAAAGAGACCGTCGCTATTGTGGGACAGCAGCAGGAGGCCATAATGACGGTAGGGAAATGCAAAAACCCACCTGTTTGATGAAGCCCTGGATCTTCATTTTGTTTTGTAACTGCCCCCATTTTTCTTTCCATTCTGTATTATCTGCCTTGTATTGATGGCTCTCTTCACATGAGGCTTTTAAAGTATATGGAGGTTTGCAGTTTCTTTTCATGACATCATCAACCTCCGGTGCCTCTCCCTTTGTTTTACGCTTTATTCTGTCTTTTTGTAAATCACTGAAAGTGCAGTAATAAAAATAAACCACCATTAAAGAGGTGGTGTATTTCTGGAATCATGCAGTATCGCAGCACCACCTACTAGCTGTATAAATGAAACATATTGAACTTGCCCACAAAGGAAACAACCCAAAAAGGGGGGAAGCATGTGTATTGTGCTGATCACATTCCCACAAAGTCTCTGGAAGAAGAAGCCCCAGTAAGGATATGGGATCTTTTCTTTATGTGGAGATGTTCGATATCTAGATTGTATGTTCTTTGGGGCAAGGTTCTTGTCCTTTCGTTCTTTGTAAAGCATTATGAACATAAATGATATTAATAACAGTAATAATGTTAACAGTAATTCAGAAATGTGGGACTTGTAAACAGTAGACAGTTTGGGACCAAGCTACTTGAAGGACCGCCTTCACCCATATCAGCCTTTTCCCACTTTAAGATCCAAAAGAGAGGCCCTTCTCATCTGCCCACTACTAAGAGAAATTAGGTTGGTATCCACACGGGAGAGAGCCTTATCAGCAGTGACCCCACGCCTGTGGAACAAACTCCCATTGGAAGTCCGCCATGCACCATCCTTTCAGGTTTTTAAAAAGGCCTTAAGAACATTTTATTTTACCATGGCCTCATAATGAGTAGTGTTTTGCTGCTATTGCCCTTGTTGTTCTTGATGATTTTATTGTTAGCTTTTATTGTTTTAACTGCTATTTTACTGTGTATGTTTTTATTGCTTTTACTGTTTTAAATGTTTTAAACTGTTTTTATGTATTTTATTGTTTGTAAGCCACCTTGGGAGGGCTTCTGCCCTGAAAGGCAACCAAGAAATGTTAATAATAATAATAATAATAATAATAATAATAATGATTTTGTTAGGGGTCAGATACAAAAGGCTCAAAGGTGCTCACCTTGACTGCCCACTTCTACCACCTACCCCTTCCCTAGCTCCAAAGGCTAAGAAATTACCTCTGGATCTGGTGAAGAGACAGTCCCAGCAGTAGGTGTCTTTTTCCCTGCAAGGAATAAGTCCTGTGATTAATTTTGGAAGGCCTTTTAGTTGCTATAGAGTCAGTGTAGCATAGTGGTTAGAGTATTGGACTAGGATTTGGGAGATTGGGATTCAAGTGCCCACTCAGCCATGAAGCTCACTGAATCACATTGGGCCAGTCACTGATCCTCAATCTAACCTACCTCAGAGAGTTGTTGTCAGGATAAAATGGAGAGCAGGAGGATTATGGGTTCCTTGCAGGAAAATAAGGGGGTATAAATATAATAAATAAAGCATCATTTCCCCTTATCCAATCAGATTTCTTTAATGGTCATGTTTTCAGATAGTCCATGAGCATCCTTTTCCATACCTTGTCATATTTCAATAGTGGGGTGAGCTTTTCTGCCAAAAACCTCCCCCTTTGTCAGAATTCATTAGGCTGAGAAAACTTAAACAGTTCTGACTGGTGATATTCCCTGATGGCTAGGCCATCAAATTCCTGTATCATCATCCCCTCATCCACCTTCCCACATGTGATGTGAGGGTGGGTATGAGTTCAATAACAGCCGAGTTGCATGCATAACATCACCTGACACTGTTTGGGGATAAAGTAGGGTGACCATCCGCCTGGATTTGTCCGGACATGCCCAGGAAATGGGGAGCAAATCCGCATCCGGGCAGAAAAACTGTTTTGGGGGGCCAAATCCGGAAATTTAGCCCCCCAAAAGGGTGACCAGATGGCCCTGGGGCGATCCGGGCCAACCGGGGGGCGGCGGGGGCAAACCGGGGCAGCGGGGGGTCACACGGCGGTGGCGGGAGGCTGGCGGCACGAGGCACTTACCTGCTGGGGTGTCCGCTTCCCTCCGGTGCTCGGAATCTACTGAGAAACAGGCTTCGCGGCCTGTCCCTCAGTAGCGCGCTGGGTGATGACGTCATCATCCGGCGCGCTACTGAGAGACAGGCCAGGAAGCCTGTTTCTCAGTAGATTCCGAGCACCAGAGGGAAGCGGATGCCCCAGCCGGTAAGGAGCACGGGAGGGGCGGGGCGTGCGGGCAGCCGGGCAGTGTAAGGCGGGCGGTGCGGGGGGGCAGTGCGGGGTGGGCGGGCGTCGCGGGGGGCGGCGCGGGGCGGGGGGTGGCGCGGGGGGGCGGCGTGAGGCATGCGGGCGGGGGGGCGGCGGGGGGCGGGGGACACAGGCACGCGGTGGGGGGGTTGTTTTGGGTGGGTGGGGTGGCGGGGGGGTTCTGGAATTTTGATCCTCAAAATCTGGTCACCCAAGGATAAAGATCACTGATAGCAACATGGACAGGGTAGGGGAAAGCCTCCAAAGGGAAACACTGAATATCTTCTTTTCCTACGAGATCTGCAGGTTTTTTACGTCATAGCAGATTTCCTGTAATAAACCTAATTATAGTCTTTCCTGCATTGTATTTCAGACACAGAACTCCATCACACCTAATTCCCCCCCAGTTTGCCTCTGCATATTTTACCTCTGAGACTGAAGTGCGTCAAGCTTATGATCCTTTTCACCTGAATAGCTGCTCTTTTGCTCCTTTCCGCTTTAGCTCTTCCGCTCCACTCCACTCCACCCCTCCCCTTCTCCTTCTCCCTCCAGTCAGGTCCTGGCAGATGAGTACTTCAACCAGACCGCCGTTCTCCAGGGCAAAAATGGAACGACCCTTTAGCCTGGCTCTTTGGGGCCATTGAGGGAGTACAATCCTGTCTCTGCAGAGATTCAGGCATTGTATGATTTTAAAAAAATGCCTTTGAGCTTGAGATGCAAGGTTTGGGTTTTATATTGAGGCTTAGAGCTGGCTGCTGGGAGAGATTGCTTTTCCCTGCCTGGACCTGATACAATCCACTCAAGCCCCCAGTTCCTTTAAAACTACACGGAGACTTAGGGCGCATTAAATGTGCTTAGGGAAAATAATCCAGACTTTTAGCATTGTATGAAAGGCTGGGGAAGAGACGGGGTTTCATCAGGGCAGGCACAGCATCATGTGAGTTCCATGCTGCAAATCTGCACACCAGGCATAGCGAGAGTGCACTAAATCGCTGGTGTGATGAAGCTCATATTTGGGTGCTAAATAACACATAGAACAGAATGTAATACCCTTTTACAAAATGTAGATTTATCTTGTCTACCTTTTGAATGAAATCTGATCTCATGTTTGGGCAGAAAAAAGAACCAGGCTTCATTTCGTAGTATGGAGCATGCTCCATTGCACTTGAGCATGCTCAGGAACATACATTGTTTTACAAATGTTATGAGGTAAGGAAAAATGACACCACCCAAAATGGCTCAGATAAAATCATTTTTCTATGATGTTATCTGAGCATCATTTATCTGATAACATCATTCCTGGGAATCTTTCACTGATCCTTGGTGGGAGTTCATGGAGTCTTTGGTATTGCCAACGCTTACCTTTTGTTATATCTGCCACTGCCATCATTTCCCCTTTGCTGGATTGGAAGATAAGTTCTTGGCCTTTGGGGCTAAGGGAAGTAGCAGAGGCACCTCATGATCAGTGTGAACAGGGTAGTACTCACCTTTAACTTGCTTTTGTAAGCATCCTGGTTCAAGGGTTTCCAAAGGATCTAGGCTTCACTTAGGCTTCACTAGACCGTACACAACCAATTACAACACAAAAGACCTTGATAAAAATCTATATGAATCTTCCAAACCAATATGTCTCCTCTTTTAGGCAGAATATATACATATAAAAGAACCTTTGTGCAATTTGTTTCATGCACACAATTACAGCTTTTTTCTTTTTTTAGTTTAAATTGACAGATTTGTCTAATTAAACAGTACAGCACTAAAACCACCAAATGATAGTAAATTTTATTATTGATTATTTTTCTGAGCTTTCATTCAGATTGTTTATAAACAGTAACACATTTTTGTCAAAGGGAAATGGAAATGTCCTCAAATCTAAATGTAAAGCTGTGCAAATAACTACTAGATTGGGAAGGTTTTAGATTTCATTTCTTTCCTGAGCAGGGAAAAGAAAGAGCCTGAGAGGCAGATTGGTAACAGTAATAAATTAAGGACCATTAAACGTGTGTTCAATGTATCCTTTATTTACTCTCCTCCTCCCATATTGGCATTCAGGAAGCAATGAGGCTATTAGCAGAGCCATAGTAACTGGAATTTAAGATGCAATGTGCAAAGTATTGATCCCTGCAGGTCCTGGTTTGTTACACGTTTATGTAAAGCACAACACTTTCCTTCATTACTCAGTATTGCCAAATGGCTGGAATCAAAATATGCATTAGAAATGTCAGGACCTGTAACAACAAAATAGATTTTTTTATCAGGCACACTAAGGTTTGAACCCAAGTGCCTTGAGTTGAGGCCAGGACCTAGTCTACTGAGCTGTCTGGAACTGTAAATGTGTAGGCTTCAGTAGAACCATGCTGGATCAAACCACAGGTCCATCTAGTCCATCTAATCCAGCAGTCTAGTTCAGTGGCCAACCAACTGCTTGTGGTAAACCTACAAACAGAATGGAAGTCTGATAGCTTCCTCCCACTTGTGTTCTCTAGCAACTGATATACAGAGGCGTACTGACATGGAGGTACCATATTACTATTATGATTAGTGCCCATCCTCAGCCCCTGTTCTTATAACCTCAACTCTAGATGTTAGGGTTGCATAGATTGGCTGGATTGGTTAAACCTGGTATAAATACAAGGAGCCTAGCCTTCTGTTTTTGTTTGGTCACTCCAAACCCTAGGGGTCCTGAGTTGAAGAACACTCTAAGTATGGATTTGGGTATGGCTACCCATTTTCCAGGTCTTTCCATGACAGCCTTTGCTCAAACATTTGTCACCTGATCCTGTTCGAGTATTCAGTGAATATGTGGAGAGGAGTAGTTGGAGCTGTGTCCACTGCCCCCCCCCCAAATTTCCAAAGGTCCAATGTGCATGGGTCTTTCTGGCCACACACAATGAGACATAGGCTCCTGCATTCAATCATATTCTAGTACCTTGAAAAATGAATGGTTCAAAATTGCAGCTAGAGAAATTTATGCACATTTGAGTGTACACATTTTGGCTCTATACACACACACACACACACACTGCTTTTACATTTCCAATGGTGGTTCTCTTAAAGACTAAGAAAATCCAACCAGCAACATCAAAGATGATAATCACAATAAACTGTATCATTAAAAATCATGAAATAAGTAAGATGATAATATGCTTAAAGCAGCATGAGATGAGTGCTTCCAAATATTCAAACATCAAAAAACCTGCTGCTTTAAAAGACCACCTTGGTCCAAACTCCACAAAGCCAGGAAACTGGAAGCTAAGGCTGATGCCTAATCCGATATGCTCCATGATCAGTCATGAGGTTCTGCAATGGCACAAATTGTGCGTATTTACAGTGTACACTATATACACCCACACTTTTATGGAGTCTTTCAGTCCCAAATCCAGATTATTTTTTTTAAAAAAAGAAATTCCATTCCACAAACTACAATAGAAAGGAAATATGAAAACAGTAATCTATAAAATATGGAGGCTATAGTGTCTTTACAAGAGATGGGCACAAACGGTTGCCAACAGGTGGGAGCTCAGCCCAATAAACAGAAGTGGCAGGGGCTGGTCACAGTGAGGGACTTGCTTGTCTGCATATCTATCTATCATCATCATCATTATCATCATCATCAATATATTTATTATTTATTTATTTATTTTATTCCATTTATATACCGCCCCATAGCTGAAGCTCTCTGGGCAGTTTACAAAAATTAAAAACATTGAACAATTAAAACACCAATATACAAAATTTAAAAGCATAAAGCATAAAAACAAGTTAAAATTACAATATCCTTCTGGGTCAAAGCACAACAACAACTCAACAACACAAAAACCCTCATCATATGCTGTTAAATGCCTGGGAGAAGAGGAAAGTCTTGACCTGGCACCGAAAAGATAACAATGTTGGCGCCAGACGAGCCTCGTCGGGGAGATCATTCCATAATTGGGGGGCCACCACTGAAAAGGCCCTTTCACTTGTTGCCACCCTCCGTGCCTCCCTTGGACTAGGCAACCAGAGGAGGACCTTCGATGTGGATCGTAGTGTATGGGTAGGTTCGTGTCGGAAGAGGCGTTCCATCAGGTATTGTGGTCCTAAGCCATGTAAGGCTTTATAGGTTAGAACCAGCACCTTGAATTGGGCTCGGAAACGTATAGGCAGTCAATGCAAGCGGGCCAGAGTAGGTCTTATATGCTCGAACCTTCTGGTTCCTGTTATCACTCTGGCTGCTGCATTTTGCACAAGCTGCAGCTTCCGAACCGTCTTCAAAGGCAGCCCCACGTAGAGTGCATTGCAGTAATCCAATTTAGAGATTACCAGAGCATAGACAACTGAAGCCAGGTTATCCCTGTCCAGATAGGAGCGTAGCTGGGCCACCAACCGAAGTTGGTAGAAGGCACTCCGTGCCACCGAGGCCACCTGAGTCTCAAGTGACAGAGATGGTTCTAGGAGGCCTGTATATAGGCCTGTTGGTGCCAGTGCCAAGACCATGAAACCTAGACACCTGAAATTTGACATGCATAGGGGTGTGCACCTTGGGTTTATTTTGCTTTAAACAATAATTAATCAATTTAAATTTATTTAAACTTGTCTCTATGTTTGAAGTCTACAGTAGCATCTTCACTCACTAACCAACATATAGCTTTGTGTTTGCAGCTCATGGGGAGTCATCCAAGGAACATAGTTATATGGCTGCCCCTCCCTCCTGCTGTGGGGCAGGTCTGCCTCAGACGAATGGAGTAGGCAGACATCAGGGAGCTATTGGGATATACCATGGCAGTAGTCATGCCAACAGGCTTTACTGTATCAAACAAAGGACTATTCCAACCCATGCGAAGCTGGATCCATTCACAAGCAATCAGTAATAGTTTTAGGGTTGCCACCACTCCCTTTAGTGGGGTATGGCAGAATATTTTTGCAGTTCATAATGTGAAACCATTCAAAATTTTGTTTGAATAGTTCTATCAAACTAATATAATTACTTTTACTTATTTGATTAATACTACTTCTTTACTGCTTGATATCCTAAATGCACTAAGCAAGCAGTTAACATCAAAATCACATATAATTAGGCTGACCATATGAAAAGGAGGACAGAGTTCATGTAACTTTAACAGTTGTAGAGAAAAGGGAATTTCAGCCAGTGTCATTTGTATGCAATTAGTCCCTGGTGATATTCCCTCTTCATCACAACAGTTAAAGTTGCAGGCACTATACTAGAGTGACCAGATACAAAAGAAGGCAGGGCCTCTGCAATATAAACACTGGTATAAGTATAAATTAAAATATCGTACAAGAACAGCAGCAGAGCCTTGTAATATCTGATTACAAATCAGGGAAAGCCTAAGTACACTGACACACCTTCAAGAGATGTATAAAGATTGCCACAGTTTCTGCCTTTCAAAACACACTGATATAATGAACAGAATAACTGTATTGCTAGATTGTGGATGAAGGATTTGGGGATCTCATTGTACACATACTGTAATGTCCTCTGACCCTGAAAAACACGGTTTGGGAGATCAGGAATGAGTTATATGCATGTGCATTCCCTTCTCCCCTGCTCTTTCCCTCACAAACTCAGCTTTAATACATGTCCTGGCTTTTCAACCAAGTTATCTCAAGTCTAAATGGGCAAACTGTGATTTGAGTGATTCCTCCAAAAGAGGATTGCAAACCACAGTTGATCTCCCATCCAACCATCCAAAATATGTTGTCTAGATTTGGGCTGCTATCTTTTCACAATTTCTCCTAAAGAAGTCTAGTGACGTATTTCTTGCACTGGCTTGATTAACAGCCCTAGACTTGGCCAATCAATTTGGCCGGTCAGGTGCATTCAAAAACATGCATTTTATTTCTGCTTGTCTTCTTAAGCAATGAAATAATCTATTACCCTTTAATGGCTAGGGACTGTGTACTTCCACATTTTGTCTTTTCCATTTATCTTGCTTTTTTAAATGCACATTATGTGCACAGTCCATTCAGCTTTCTACAGAGTCAGGTCACAATAGAGCTTTGTTTCTGGGAAACACTTTAAAAAGATAACTGTGACAAATGTGTCCCTGGTGTATTCCTCTTTATTCTTCCAAATTCTCACTTTATTTGCAAATTCATACAAACTTACTGTAAATGGTTTTTGTTGCTCTTTATTTCCCTAGACCTTTGAGTAGAAATTAGACTGTCTTTTACTTGTGTTCAAAATATAAGGCATCCAGTTTCAATGAAGTGTTGTATTGCTTGTTGTATGGTCTTGTTCCAGGGGTCTGGAAACAAAGCCCTATGAGGAGAGACTGAAAGAACTGGACATGCTTATCCTGTAGAGTAGAAGACTGAGGGGAGACATGATAACACTCTTCAAATACTGGAAAGGTTGTCACACAGAGGAGGGCCAGGATCTCTTCTTGATCATCCCAGAGTGCAGGACACAAAATATTGGGCTTAAGTTCCAGGAAGCCAGATTCCAGCTGGACCTCAGGAAAAACTTCATGACTTTTAGAGCAGTACTACAATGGAACCAATTACCTAGGGAGGTCATGGGCTCTCCTACACTAGGGGCATTCAAGAGGCAGCTGGACAGCTATCTGTCAGGTATGCTTTAAGGTGGATTCCTGCATTGAGCAAGGGTTGGACTTGATGGACTTAAAGGCCCCTTCCACCTCTACTATTCTATGATTCTATGATTCTAATATAAAATGAAAAGCAATGCCTTTCTTACTGATTGCTTGGGAGAGCAATCCCATGGCCCCTAGATAGAGTCTGGGGTGGCGTGGGGGCGTTGGATTGTTCAGATTCCTAGATCCGAGGTCGGAGATACCATTCTGATCTTGGACCCAGAAGTCTGTTCTCCTCCCCTTTGCAGGCAGTGTGGAGAGAACCACACAAGCTGCCTCTCTGAGGTTACAAGGGCAACCTCAGAGGGAAGGGAAAAGGGGGCATTCCAGTGAGTAGGGAAGAGATAGCTTACACCATAGCTTACCGTTTCCCCAGTCTCATTCCCTCTTCCCCCCGATAAGTAAATTATTACTTATTTAGCATTTAAGTGATTTCAATATGCAGATATCACTATTGGAAGTGGAAAAAAGACTTATTTTTGGCACTATTTTCTATGCATCCATTCCATTGCTCACATATCCTGCATGCACCATTCACATCTCATTCTCTCTCAGACATCTACACATACCATTCATACTATTCCCATGCTAAATTGATGTACCAGTCACTTGCACGGCCACTGCTCCATTCACACTACTTAGTCAAGGCATCTTTTTTTAGTGCTGCCTCCCATTCTTATCACATGTGTTTTAAAGCACATCTGAATAGTTGGAATATTCATAATACATCCGATAACATTGAACAACTGAGAGCCAGCATAGGTATAACATTAAAGATGGGTAAATGCATCTTGGACATCTTTTTTCCCTATCCCCACTCCACCTGCTTTTTTCAGGGGCTAAATGCAGCCTTGGGGAAGTGGTTCTACTTGGATAGGGACTGTGGCAAATTTGCCAATTTGCCAATGCAAATCCCCTTCCTGGAGATGCTGTTAGCCATAACATAGGGATGTTCCAAATCCTTTCCCCTAGTTTCAGGATTTTTTCCTCTCATTGTGAAAGAGGCATTATTTTTTCTGTCTCTTTCACAGGTCAGGGAAGAATGTTGGAGAATCTTCACCTTGGGGAGGGGGCAGAGTTTCCCCATAACTTTTACGTTGGGGAAATGCCTGAAGGATCTTCTATTACTTTTTTTAAAAACTTGAAAATCACCGAGGTTGCAGAAGCTTCTTGATAGAAAGCTTCATATTTATTTAAGGCGGCATGGTAGTGCCTCCTTAGTTAAGCTCGGACCGGAAAAAAAGCATTCCACCATTGTCCAAGGGGTAATTAGGGGGGTCATTCTGGCATTCATAAAATCGAAAATGTTTCACCAATCGTCCTGAAATGTACATGTGCGAGAAAGAAACATTGGTTTTACATAACCTGAACATTTCAAGAAGGTTGGTGAAAGATTGAGGGAAGGATGGCAGTTTGAAATAGAAAAGAAGAAAAAAAATCTTGCTTACTCAAAATGATTCTGATAATTATGACTGGCGATTATTTATGTCCTAGATTTTTGTAAAAAAATAAGCCCTTACTAAGTAATCCAATGGTGGTGTCTTCTTCCTCCTTCTTTGCAGTTTGTGGAATAGCTTTTTTTTTAAAAAAAACATCCCTTCGGTTGATTTTTAATGAATATTTATTCATCCCATTCAAGTGAATGCAGAAGCCTTCTCTTCAAGCATAGCACGACACACGCTCAGTAGTGTCGCTCTCCCCCGCCCTCCTGCCTTGGCCAGATTAGAATGTTGAAAATAAAATGGCTGCCTGCCTCCTCTAGCCTTAGTGGAATTCTCTTAGTTATTCCTTTTGTTGGGTTTTGGTTTAACCACTAAACAGCCTGATTTCAGATCCTACCACAAGGAAGCTATGGAATTGAATGGGATTGAAATTTCAGTTCATAAGCAGGCCTGGCTTTCTGAGAAGCAGACTCAGCCTGCTTCTTGCCTCCCTTTTAAGAGAAGAAAAGTTCTCTTTTCTCTTTTGGAACATGCTTTCCTTTGGCTTTAAGAGTATTTTGGGCTATCTTTTCTCTGGATCCATGATAATCTGGTCTTCAGATCTCCCCTTGGAATAGGTGGCTATACATTGCTTTCAATCCTCCCACCCCAAACATACACAGTGCTCCTTTCCTTTTTTCCAGGAGTTTGGTCCATACTGCTATAAAGTTGAAAGCTTCAAACACTTCATTTAATTAGTTTGGGCCGGTGTAAGTTTTAAGTATAATTTTGAAACCTTTCAAAGTGCTTCTGGGCCTACAACATTGGTTTCAGCCTAGTCACACTGTTTTTCTAATAAGCTTTAGAAACAGTTAAATTGTTGTGTATTTTGCATAGTGTACACATGTATTTTCTTTCTAATCCTTGCAGTCTACGCTGGCTCCCTCCTTGAAGTGTTTTTGGAGGCAGGCAAAACCATTTTTGTTCTGGCAGGCCTTTGGCAAATAATCTGGATCTCTGTCTATACCTTCAACTTTTAAATCATTATATATTTTAAATGTTTTAATATTGAAATGTATTTAATTATATTTTTAACTTTTGTTTTCCTGCTTATGTTATAAAATCTATTTTCAACAGACCTAGTAACTTCAAGAGTAACAGAGTTGGGGAAAATCCTCAATCTCTTTGCTATCAGAGGCACTGAGTAAGGGACCCCTAGAGATAATTTAGACTGACCCCAACCACAAAACACTATTCCCCCTTCTGAAGAGATCTGGGCCACAGACTACTAAAGACAAACAAAGTAGCAGACCATAATAACAGTTCTCATGTGGCCATTTACTTTATGAGGCAAACGGAGGGAGTAACAGGCCATAAAGTTGCCTGGCTGGGTCTGCCAGAAATCTGGCCTCAACACTCCTGGAAGGTCCGTGTTCTACAGCACCTGCTCTCAGACGAACTTGAGGGAATCCCACCCTCCACCCCTGGGTTTAATTTACCGATCTCCCCTAGCTGGGCCTTGCAGAAAACTATAGCGACAGACAGAGTAGGCATTCATAGCACACAATCTAAAAGCAAGTATGTTGCTTTTCAAAAACCAAGGAAATTGAATGGGTCTTACTTTTGAGTAAATATGTAGGGATGGAAATGCAGCCTGTGTAAGAATTGAGCCATGCCAAGTTGGAAGCAGATTGGTTCATGCCTTGATTTTTAGGATTTTGTTTTTAAAAAGTTTGACTTTAAAAATTCCTAAAAATTCAGGCACAAACCGATCTGCTTCCAACTTGGCATGCCTAAAGCCCTACTTTAGAGCTACCATGCTGCCAAGTTTCATGTCTTTATCTTTAATTTCAATTTTTTAAAAAACTTGTGTACTGCTCAAGGTCCTAGACCCCAAAGAGGAGCTTTGAGTCTGAACTTTAAAGAATTCCCAAAAATTAAGGCATGACCCAAACTGCTTCCAACTTGGCATGGCTCAATACCTACTTAAGAGCTACCATGCTGCTAAGTGTCATCTCTTTATCTTTAAAAATGATGGAACTGTAAGCATTTTGGTTAATTTCTATAGGCTATAATGGGCTATTTATTCCAACGTTTAAAAAATCCTAAAAATCAAGGTGTGAACCCATCTGCTTCAAATTTGGCATGGCTAAATCTCTACTTAAGAGTTACCATGATGCTAAGTTTCATCTCTTTATATTTAAAAATGATGGGAGATGTACGGAATTTGGTTAATTCATCTAGGCTATAATGAAGTGGTTATCCAAAAACGGAAAGGAACTCCGATGAGCACATCTCCACACTGTGGATATTCAATGGTTTCCCTCTCCACTCCAAAAACTCAGAGCTTCATTGGACCTCTGACGGACCCTCGGATTTTCAGAGCAGAGTGCACACACCTAATAATTATTATAGTAAACTAACTTATTCTAATATAGGATATTTTCCTGCATCATCTTGTGTGCTTCCAGGATTAATCAGGGATTTTTAATTCCAGTAGAACAATTTCTCAAGTTATCTCCAAATACAGACACAAAACAAGAAATGTTTCCTTTTCTTGAGGCAGTCATAAAAAGCTTTTTATCTCTAGACACTGGCTATTAAAATGTTCAAATGAGACCCCTCAGTTTCCAAGTGAGAGCATAACTTCTGGGGCTCATTTATTGTTTTGAAAAATGGGTGCAACACATAACACTATTATTGATTGATTGATTGATTGATTGAATTTCTATACTGCCCAATAGCCAAAGCTCTCTGGGCAGTTTACAAAAATTAAAACCATGAAAACGATTTAAAGTATAAAACAAACAACAGTATAAAAACATAATATAAAATACAGTGTAAAAACATAATATAAAATACAGTATAAAAGCACAACCAGGGTAAAACCGAGCAGCAATGCAGAAATCTATACAGTTTTAAAAAACAGATTTAAAAAAGCAAAGTTAAAAATTAACCTGATAATCTGTTAAAATACTGAGAAAATAAAAAGGTCTTCACCTGGCTTCTAATAGAGTATAATGTAGGTGCCAGGTGAACCTCTCTAGGGAGATCATTCCACACAACAGAGAAGGCACTCCTCCTGGTACCCACCTGCCTCATATCCTTTGGCAAAGGCTCATGGAGAAGGACCCCTAAGGATGATCTTAGGGTCTGGGCAGGCACATATGGGAGGAGACTAAAATCACTAGCTTTGATTTTATATTGGATATCAACATGGTGTAACATCCTCACTGATGTTGGCTTGGTTGTCAACTGAATAATATCTTGTCATCTATTACACAAAGCCATGAAATTTATTAAACAAAAAACTTATGGTTTACAAAACAATGTTAAGGCTCTACAGTTTTCAACCAAGCACCAAAAAGCAGGGGAATTGGGAGTTAAGGATCACAAGCCTTAACTCCACATCCTCCCTACGGAGGCAGAAAGTGCAAGTGAAATTCTCATTCTCGTGAAGCAGATAAACCACGAGGACAGGATGGAGAATATGATATGCAGAGGTGACTGTGGGGTTGTGGAAAACTGATGATGAACAACTTAGGGCCACCTACTTCTCTCTTTTTGTTTAGAGCAGCCCCACATAAAGAATAAATTGGATTTTGGGAACTTTAGAAAAATGCTAGCTTGCTCTGTGCTGTTGCAAAGAAGAACAGCATTTTTCTAAGCTCTAAATGCCCTGATTGCTCACACTTTGCAGAGAAGTTTCTGCAACCCTGCAGCCTTTCCTGAATGTCTAGTGGAGAGAGCATGGTCATGTGGTCTTCCTGGAATACATAAAGAGCTGCCAGGCTGGAGAAGAGTCCAGGCATACATCTTGACGACAGGTTTGTCCCGGGGTGGATTTGGAGTGGCAGCAGGTCACTTATATCATGCAGCCGCCATCCTGTAGCCATCCAGAGGCAAATCCCCAAAATTCCGCTTAAAAGAAGTCAGGCACTTACCCCAACTTTTTTTGCTGCAGAGGCGTGCTACTGCCAATGGCGGCCCCTGATTGCTTGCCATCAGCTGTTCAGGGAAGGGGGCAGACCTTTGGGAGGTCCGAGGCAGGAGCGCTGGGTCTGGGTGCTGCTTGTTCCTCTCTTCCTCCCCCTCTGGCTGCTCCGTTCCTCCCCCATTTTTTTTTTTTTTAATCTGTAAATGCTTTATAGTGGTATTGAAGTGCACTGACAACTGTTGGGGCCCATTGACACATAGGCTCAATTCGGATGACACAATAGTCAATGGTGGGTTGACTAACCCTAACCCTCACGCTAACCCTAGGGGGCACTCCACACACAACATGGTAATAAATAATCAACTGTGGTGTGGATGAGGATCAGCGCTGAGTTGACTATGGCAGCATTCAGATGACACAATAGTCAAAACAACTGACGATTGTTTCCCCCACACCAGTTGTTTATTGTGTCATCCGAATTGAGCCATACTATATACCTCTGTATCCTGCTTGGTGTGGCTCCTGCCTTTTATATACTGCTTTCATACTGGTTTTATACTGCTATATGCTGCTTGGTGTAGATCTGGCCCTGGGCTCAGAATTTAATTGTATGTCTTTTGTACCAGGCTCCAGTTAGTGGATCTTGGAGTATAAAGCAAAGCAAATCCAAAAGGCCTGAGGTCTGCCTACTCTGGTCTACAACATGAGAGAGGTTAATTATTTTGGAGACATTTCTGCTGGTGTATATTCCTAAATACTGACATAAAGTTGCTGCAATGCCAGTGGTACATATACTGTGTTCAGCTCCTGCTGGTATGCCCAACCTAAAGCACTGATGTGCTAGTGCAGAAACCCATGAGTTTCTTGAGTTATTAGTCTTTTCAGTGGATGGACAGCAAAGTCATCAATCATTTTAACATGGACTATGCTGTAGGATGCCATACTTAACATTTAATTCCAGAAAATATTGAACAAGAATTAAGTGAAATCAAATGTGACATCTTAAATGATGTAATCACAAAAAAGGTAACCAATTTGGTTCCAGTCCAGAACCCTATGTACACTGGTTTGTTCCCCCCCCCCCCAGCTCATGGCTGGACCAGAAAATATGTGAGTACAGAATCTATGCATGGATGTTACAACAGATCTACAAAGAGATGGGGAGTGGGGATGAAATGGTATTCCTCTGTTGATATTAGAACATCCATGATATGGAATATGGGTTACTAAACCAAAACTGAAAGGCTTGTGCAGGCTCCTGGACTGCCACTAAGGTAAAGGGTATGTGTTGGGTATTAATGCTAAAGGGGGCAGAGTAGGACCCTCTGCAGATGAAGAAACTAACCCAATATAAGTGCTTACCCTGCAAGTAGCTTGGGTCATCTGATTTGGACAACCAGGAAAAATGCAAAAATATTTTAAGTCACTTGGTGAAACATGACTACATTACTGTTTTATACCCAACTTTATAGCTACACTTTGATATTTTAAATAAAAATCTAGTCTCTCCATATGGAGGGGAAGTAGTAATTGAGAATGGGCAGAATCCACAGAGATATTCAACCCAGTGCATAATCAATATAGGGATTAGACAAATTCATAGGCTTTCAACACCTTTTGGTCATGATAACTAAATATAACCTCCATGTTCAGAGGCAGTATAATTCCAAATACTAGTGCTTGGAGGAAATCCTCAGTGGAAGCCTGTTGGTTTCATGCCCTGCTTGTGAGCATCCCAGAAGCATCTGGCTGGCCATTGGTAGAAACATGGTTCTGGGCAAGATGGATGTGATCCCACAGAGCGTTTATGTTTCCTGTTACTTCTCCTGCATAAATCTCATTGAAATGAATTGAGTGTTAGAGATCCCGCACAATTCCTGATCATTGGGAAGCATGCACAGGGGCATTATAAAGGATTCTGCCAAAGCTGTTTATGAGTAAGGGATTGTGAACAACTAAAAACGAAGAGGAAAAAAAATGCAGTATTTTTGACTGATGTGGAATTCCTTTTGAAAAAGCCCACAGAGAGAACGATCTAAATTAGATCTAATCTAGGTCTGTGTTGTTGATTATGTATATTCATAGCTTTGGGCTTTTGTCAAAGAAGACAAAAATAAGATGCAATTCTCTAAAATGGAGTGTATGAAATTGTTCCATTATCAAAAGAATTAACTAAGTGGTACATCTTGAGTGAGTTTTACATCTGTAGAGTTTGATCATTGGGAACATCCAAATCCTGCCTCATGGGATGCCTCCACTGAGAAGATTTAATGAGTCACTTTGAGCAGTCACTTTTCATTTGCAACAGAAGTTTCCATGTGATTTTCAGAGATTCCCAAGTTAGCTTTCCCCCTCTCTGGGCAACATTAGATTTAAATGTGTACATAGATATATACTATTGCAGAAAAAGGGACTATGAGCCCCTAAAGGCAATATCATATCTATCCCCATGCCAATTTATCAAGTAGATTTTCCTAAGTGAGTATGCTTCCCATCACACTCAATTCCTTGAAAATAAATGAGTTTTTAGGCTTCTTGAAATATTCTGTTATTTTATGAAGTCTATCATCATGGAGCTAATTAAGTGTCTTTCCTTGAGTTTTCTGTAACCTTACAGTAATAGAAACCCCACACTGGGGGTGGGAGAAGTCATGTGTTGTTTACTCTGGAAATTTCATAGGCAGGATCTACACTTCTGATTTATAATGGCATTGAAGTGCACTGACAACTGTTGCAGCCCATGACACCTTCCATATACTGTTTTCAAATTGCTTGCAAAGTGTTAGGCTGCCTCTACAAGAGGCATTTAAAGCTCTTTCAAGGCACATTAAAAAAATTACCTCTACAAGAATGGAGCGCAAATCAGGCGTAGAGGCGCATTTTTCTCCAACTATGCGCATTATCGAATGCTCGTTAAATAGTTTTATTTTGCTCCGTCCGTTAAAGCGCATTTTGACTATGTGAAAAAGCGATTCTCCGCATTAACTACTTGTAAAGCGCATTTGAAACAACCGGTAAGGTCACCAGTTGAGTGCTCAATTACCTCCTGCATACACGCATTTACGATAAAGCGCTTCAGCGATTATGCGCATAATCGCCTAACCAGGTGTCAAACGGAATCCATCTAGAGGGGGTCTCATATTCTGTTTGGTGTAGACCTGGCCATAGATTCACATATCTAGGCTTCAGATACAACCACTAATAAATGTATTGGGCATATACTTAGAACAAATTGAGTACATCCTTAGAAAGGATGGGCAGACCACAGCCTCATGGGATTTACTTTTTTATGTTACTAGTACCCTGCATTAATCAGAGCCATTGCCGAATAATGGCTCAGGAGAGCAAGTCATGCTTTTAAAATATTGTACACTACCTTGATGGCTTTTTAGCAATGTATATACATTTTAATAATAAATTAAATAAATAAATAAATAAAGTCATTCCTGGATTCCTCTCAAGCCTTCTTTGTTTCAGCAACCTAATTTAGGATGTGGGAGGTGCCTTTTAAGTGTTGCTGAAAGAAAACAAAAAAGGGACTCAGAAACCCTTGTTAATCACCCAGAAATCTATCAGTAGCTACTGAGATCAGGACCAGTCTTAGGGGAGGGTGAGCTGGGTGGTAACATTGTATAAATTGCCCCCCCCTTACAGCCACCATTTATGTAGCATTAGATTCTGGGAAATCACCAAGCCACCACTTTTATGCAAAATGACGGCTTGCTAAGGGGCCGGCCGGCCACTGGGCATTTGCAGATTGCATTAGCACCCAGTGAACAGATCTGATAAGTGGTGGCAGCTTGACAAGTAGGTTCCAGGTAGTCGAGCAGAGGGGTGAGTCCGTTGGACTCCACTACCACCACCAACTTTCGCAGCATTCTTACTAAAGATGCTATGTATATTTGCTATGTTCATCTGCCTTGAATGAGAAAACTGCATATTCACTCTTAGTTTCCAGAGAGCTTTCTAGCACTAGCAATCAGAAGGGATTGTGCTGATGTTCCATCTTTTCCTCCTTACTGGATTTTCTGCATTAAGAAAAAATACAGAAGTGGTAAGCAAACATTGGTCATGATTAGAAGATGTAATCATCTGGAGTCCCTTGTGAACAAGACAGGGTGATGGCAACATAAAGTTCTTGTCTGGAAGCACCCACTCTGATAGAGAAGTGATCCAAACATTTAATTAGGATCTGTCTCTCTGCACTGCCGGATTACTCATCGGAAAACCGCTCCGTTTTTGGAGAATTGCACTATTATCATCAATGGGAATTAACAAAAATGCATACATCTCTGTCATTTTTAAAGATAAAGACATGACACTTGGCATCCTGGTAGCTCTTAAGTAGGGCTTTAGCCATGCCAAGTTTAAAGCAGGTGCCTTCATCCCTTGATTTTTAGGATTTTTTTTAAAAAAATCCCATCAAACCATCTCCCCCTACACACACACACACACACTAATAGCAGGCACTGGGGAGTGGGCTGAAATTTAAAGAAGGATTGGAATGGAAAGATAAAGATTTTTTTTGGTTTTTTAATATATATATTTAGTGGGAATAAGATTAAAACACACACACACACTATAACACACAAAGGGTGAGTCTGATGTGGGTCTAAGGTGCAAGGAACTTGGGGACTGGAATACACAACAAGAAGAACTATAGTACACACAAGAATCAAAAGGAACCAGAGAAATAGAGAATGCAGCAAATAAAAAAAGAATGCAAGCACCAAGCAAACAGGCAGAAGCTCTCCAACTCTCTCCTCCTCCTCCTCCTCCCTTCTTAATGCTGCGAACAGTCAGCCACCAAAGGAATGACTTCCAAGGCAAGGACAAATGGGTAATATATCATTTGCTATCCCTCCACCTAAGCACTGGGATTGGAGGGGGTCAGTGAGGACACCATGGCTATTGGTTAGCCACAGATGTCAATCTCAAAACCTGAGTGTTTTCCTTCTATGGAGAACTGTGTTCTGTTGACTCCCAGCTACTAAAATACAAGCCTCAGAGAAACCCTAGCCTGACATTTTCAGGGCAGTTCAGAGGTCTGACAGCTGTCCGGTCCATCCCGAAGATCTCCGGTGGGTTTAAAACCACCCACAATCTGCTCCTCGAGGACAGACCACTGATGGACCACCAATGGACCTCCGAATGAGCGGAGCAGAGCACACACCTCTACTGCTCACCCTTTTGCAGCAAATGCTTAGTTACCATATTTTAGACAGTGTTTATGTAGCCATCGTGATTGGGAATGGTTCGCATGACATGCTAAGTCATGGTTCACACGACACGCTAAGCCATAACATTTAGCTCAAAATGCTTAACCACCGTGGCTTAGTGTGTTGTCTGAACAGGGTCTTCTTGTTTAAAAAGGAGAGCAGAATGTATATTTAGAAAATAAAAGGCAAACATTTGTATAAAAGGGAGCATCATCTAGTTTACAGTGAAGCCCCAATTATGGCTCCTAAGCTACACTCTTATACCCACTTACCTACAAGCAAGCCCCATTGACCACTGACGTATGCTCACTTATGTTTGAGTAAGTCCCATTGCATCCAATGAGGTTACCTCTGAATAGACACATAAAAGATCACACTGCATATCCAGCAATTCTTTTCACTACCCATAACCTTTGACCTTGGTTGACAAAGAAGATGTATTTTACAGCAAGGATGCTGTAGATCTTTTATGTTGACTTTAGTTATTTTAGTTCTTAATGCATATAGTAATGTAGTCTTCTTTCTACATACAAAGCCAGCATTTTAATTAAGACAATTCTTTAAAACTTGAAATGTATATAGAAACAATTATACATAAATTAGACTTCCTGTGCAGCTCTTATGTCTTATGGCATGCAGCATGCTGAAGGAATACCATTTCCTAGATGTATTGAAGACCAAATATCACAAAACATGCAAATATTACTGCTTCTAATGTAATATTTCTATGAAGTCCAAAGCGTACATTTTGATAGTAAAAATTCCTCTGGATATCTTGACAGGGAGAAGGAACTAATAGTACACACAGAGTTATACATAGCCGAAGGATATGCCATTGTCTTTCAACAGAGGTTTTCCCGGTTATGAATGTTGATTGTTCACTATACAGTCATCAGCAAAGATTGTAGTAGCTATCGCATCTTTATTTGGATTATCCATTCTCTAGTTGCCTTTTAATCCATCTGCCTTTCTAAGTATCATGGGATTGCAAATGCATGAGTAGGGGTAGATGGTCATAGTAAAATCCTATTAAATCCAACCCTAGTTACCAAAATCTTCAATTTATCCAAGTTTTCCCTCTGCATCCATTTAGCCCTAAATCAGTGGAATAGCGTATACTTGGCCAGTACTGCTAAACTGCAGTGTATGTTTTAAGCTTTCTGTTTCCAGAGCTAATTTTCATCCCAGTGCCAAGGAAGAACTGAAAGCCTAATGGCACAAGCAACTGGATTCACCTCATCCTGCTTTGTTCTACCCCTACCCCAGTGCTTACACTGCATACAGTCAGAGCAACTCTTTCACACGGTTATCCTTACATTCTCAGCTTTTGAACCAATAGGTTCAACTGACTTCCTCCTATAATCGTGGCTACTCAGCAGGAGTGTAGCAAACCCAGAGGACATATCAGGCTTCACTTCTGCTCATTTTCACCTCCCTCTTTTTACACTTGCATTTATGTCTACTTTTTAAATAAAACAGCATTTAAATGAAGTAACAGGTTGTGTTCCATTAAAAATGGCTAATGCAGTGAACAACACTTAAAAATATACAATACAAGAGACTATTAACAGGCACAAGCCATCACATAGAAACATATATAGTCATTTTTGTTCCAACATTGTACAAAGATCTCTGAAAAAGATGTCAGCAGGAGCAATACCTCCAGCCGTTATCACACGCACGGTTTTAAGCACACTCACCACAACTTTGATCCACTTCTGAGTGCTCCACTTTTAGTTTCTGTTTCGATTTAACCCTGAATGGGCAAAGTCAGTTTCAGGCAAGTTCAGGTAAGTTCAGCAGGCTGAGCTGGGTATCAGAGCAAAACCGTCCACATGTGATTCAAAATGCTAGATTTGCATAGGAAACTAAGGGGGAACCCGCAGAAGCAATCCGGGGGGGGGGGGATGGTACATGTGATAAAGGCTTTAGTCAACACAGGGCCATAATCAGACAAGGTATTGGTTAGTTAGGCATGAGTTCCAGACTGTCTGGAGCATGGTGGAGCCCTGGTTTGAATTAGGAGGGCCAACAGTAAGTAGTAGGCAGTCAGTGGGCTTGTTCAGACAACACTTCAGGCTCTGTAGTTAGTGAAACTGTGGTTCTCTGGAGTTAGCACTAACCACAAGCTGTGCTGTCACACACAACACTTTAAGCCACAATTAGAGCCACTAACCCTGATGCAGACAGTCCAACTGTGGTTAGTGAGTGAGCAGGGTTTAGCAATACTCATCACACAAGAAACCTTAAATCCTGCTGCTTAACCAAAAGCCTTAACCCACAGTGTTTAAGGTGTCTTTTGAACAGACCCACTGCTTGGAACCACATTAATATAATAATAATAATAATAATTATTATTATTATTTTATTTCTTACCTGCCTTTTCGTTTGGATTGAGGCGGGGAACAACAGTAAATATAAAATATGATAAAATACATAAAACTGATTAAAAACATGGCACACATTATTAAAATAGCAATAAAACATCATAAAAACATCCTAAAAACATTCTAAAATTTCACTGGATATGCCTGCCAGAAGAGACTAGTCTTTATAGCTTTCTTAAATTCTAAAAGACTGTTAAGTTGAGGAGTGGGTAAAAATCCATAAACAAATCCAGACTTCTGAGAGCGAAGCACTCAAAGCCCTAGGACTGGATGAATGAATCAGACTGTTTCAGTTTCTCCCATCTTTTTTTTTTAAAAAAATCTCAAGTTCTTTTTGTCCCAAATATGGAGAACATGGTATACAAATTAAATAACTTTTAATTTTTTTGTGTGAATTTTGCTTGTTAGTGATTCGTAGTTCAGACTCATATGTCGGCATGACTACTAGTAGTGCTCCATTTAGGGTGCAACACTAAACACTGACTAAGTATGGCTCAATAGACATGCACAGGATTGTGTGGTTAACCATACATCAGGCAGTGCGTTATCAGCAACAAAGATTTTCTGTATCCAATAGCACTATCGTGTTTGAAATTGTGATAAGGGCCAGCAAATCCCAGCAAGACACTACTGAAAAAAAGGAAATGCTCAGTTCATTTATGCCTTTCACACTGTTGGACACAAACCCCTCATTGACATTGTTCAATCATGACAGCCAGGCCTCATGCTACCTAATAGAGCAGATGATGGTGTACGTTTGCTGGAAATGGTTTATTGAATGGAATTGAACAGTGCTGGGAAAAAAAAAACATACTGATGGGAAGCTTGGCTGTTTAAGCTTTAATGAATGAGTGGAGTAAAGTATGTAATGATCCAGCAATATGTGCTTGTGGGACAGCAGCAGAAGACGGGGCTACCCACTTTTCAGAAACAACTGGCAAATTAGGAAATGCCCACACAGAATACTGAGAAGAAGTGGCAGGAATGAATCATGAATAGAAATTTCAGTGGCACATGCCAAGGTCTGTCACAGACAATGTTGCCAAGGTGACAAAAAAGAAGATACCTTGAAGAAGAAAAGGAAGCGAACATGAATTTATTAACGTAGAGTTGCAGTGCTCCTTAAACGCATCTTCTATCTAAAGACATAAACAGTATTTGTCTAGGAAGAAGGTGGAAATATTGCTGAGGTTGTAAAATCCTTCCGTAGCAACTGGTTTGCTCCATCTTCACTGAAGAGAGCAGGAGAATCCAAGCAAATTGACCTGCACGGTGTTAAGATGGGATTCACTGGTTGACTGTTCCGATAGAAAGTTGTGAAGAAAATTGTGACAAAAACATAGCTGGAAATATATCTTCCAAAGTATCCAGCATTAATTTTAAAAAGACATGTAGAAGATACACTCAGTCTAGGTGTCTTCCATTGAAATGGGCATTCCTCTTTTTAAAATTATGACTATTTTGATGGTGGGTATCCTAATTGTCCAGTAATAATGCAAGATCCAGGTGTTTATCATACGTGTGCTTTGATGCACACCTGCCGCGACTTTGATCCACTTTTACGACACTGGACTCGCATGTCATCATCTCCGTCGTGCTGTTCTCTCACCCTAAGCCCACAGTTGCTCATTTCTCTTTCGATTTATCCCTGAATGGGCAAAGTCTGAGACGCAAATTTGGAACAGGCCAAGGTGAACTGGATTCAGCTTCAGAACAAACTGAAGCTGAATCCAGACAAGACGGAGGTGCTTGCTGTCAAAGGCCGCAACCTGGGTTTGGAGGTGTGTCAACCGGTTCTGGATGGAGTTACACTCCCCCTGAAAGACTGTGTTCACAGCTTGGGGGTGCTCCTGGATCCGTCGCTCCAAATGACAGCCCAGATAGATGCGACGGCCAGGAGTGCCTACTATCAGCTTCGGCTGATACGCCAGCTGCGCCCCTTCCTAGAGTTGGAAGACCTAAAGATGGTGGTGCACACGCTGGTAACTTCGAGGCTCGACTTCTGCAATGCGCTGTACATAGGGCTACCTTTGTGCCTAGTCCGGAAACTTCAACTAGTTCAAAATATGGCAGCCAGGTTGGTCACCGGTACATCTAGGGGTGACCATATTACGCCAGCTTTAAAATCGCTCCACTGGCTGCCAATTAGTTTCCGGGCGAAGTATAAAGTGTTGGTCATTACCTTTAAAGCCCTACATGGTTTGGGTCCAGGTTACCTGCGGGATCGCCTTCTCCCGTACAATCCACCCTGCACGCTCAGGTCCTCTGGGAAGAACTTACTGAGGTCGGCCAAGACTAGGCTGACAACTGTTACCCAGAGGACCTTCTCTTCTGCCGCTCCCAGACTGTGGAATGACCTGCCGGAGGAGACTCGTCAACTTAACAGTCTTTTAGAATTTAAGAAAGCTATAAAGACTGTTCTCTTCCGGCAGGCATATCCAGTCTAATTTTAGAATGTTTTTAGGATGTTTTAGGATGTTTTAATGCAGTTTTAATAATATTTGTCATGTTTTAATTAGTTTTATGTATTTTATCATGTTGTTGTTCCCCGCCTCGATCCAGACGGAGAGGCGGGTAAGAAATAAATCGAGAGAATAAATCGAGAGGAGCTGAGGTATCGCAGCAATACTGACTGCGTGTGATTCAAAATGCTAGACTTGCATAGGGAACGGAAGGAGAACCCGCAGAAGCAAACCGGGCTGCAGGGGTGGGGAGTAGGTGTGATGAAGCTCCCAGGCTGCTGTGCGTAACGTGGCTCTGAGTTTTGCATTGTGGTTTTCTTCTTGCCCTATCAAGCTGCTGCAGCCTGGCTGTTGCTTGGGGCTGGCTTTCTTATTTGCAGAAGCAGCTGTGCATGCCATTGGGGCAGGGCTGGAAAGGGAGGAAGCAGGGGGACAAGTGAGCACCTCTCTTGGCACATGTAAATGCAGCAACAAACACAAGCTGCTGCTTTAGCTAAGACCAACTTTCTCTCTGATACACACAGCACAGAAGCCCATCAAATGGCTTGAGTTTCTTTCTATAAAATAAAACAATAAAAAAACAGACTGTTAATGAGCTTGACAGAGGTGTGATAGTTTGTAAAAAAGAAAGAGAAGTTGTGAGTTCTAACTTCTAATTACTGGAGAGAGAGTGTCTGGGCAGGGTGTTCTGGAAGGAATATTGGCTGCAGTAGCCTATGGCCATTTCTCCCCGGGACCATGCCTGGGTGCTCCTGGTGTGCCCAAATCACGCACAGGGACTCCTGGGGGCAGGGGTGATGGGAACGGGTTTTCCCACGGATAAAGAAACCCTGGGAAAACCCAATTACTCCAGCAGTCCCGGGACCATCCCGAGACCATGGGAGGTGTGGGCAGCCATCCCGCCTGGTACCCACTGACTCGCAAGTGAGCATGGCACCAGAAACGGGCACAGAGCCATGTGGCGCAGCTCTGTGCCCATCAGGGGAGGGGGTGGCAGCAATTTTGCCACCTCTGGGATGACAAGAAGGGGGTTTGGGGTCCAATTTCGGGGTTTTTTTAAAAAAAAAACTTATCTTTTTTGCTGGAGTGTGATTAAAAAAAAAATGGCGGCCGCAATGTCCTTGTTTCCTTTCGGGATGTTGCGCTTCCTGTTTGGAACAGAGCGATGATCCCGGAAATTGGTAAGTCTGGGATCATCCCCCCTCCCTTCCTCTACACCCTTAGGTGTAGAAGGGGCCTATGTTTAAGTTGGGGGTATTTAAACTGTCTTTTACTTTCTCTTTGAATACCAAACCCCAAATGTTTGGCTTCTCCTGATCTTCTCTTTTCTTATTCTACGTTCCTAAGTAGAATTGCAATCCTGTAAGGCAAAGGAAGCTAAACCCAAAAACTAAGAAGAGGACAAGACAGAAAGACCTTTATCCATTTTGCAGCTCCTCACCCTACCCCTCTCAAAACTTTCCATAAATCTTTCTGGGAATCACACATCCCAGAAAGATTATGAGGAGTACAAAAAGGAATTATTTCTGTTTCATAGTATTTCTATTTAAATTATGATATATATATATATATATATATAATGCATATGCAAATTTCAATGCAAATTTGTGTACTGTTTTGGCCTCTCTCTCTCTGTGATGCAAGCCATCATCAATTATTATTATTATTATTATTATTATTATTAATAATGTCTTACCTGCCTCTCTCTCCGGATCAATACCAACAATATAAAATGAAATATACAATACATAAACTGATTAAAAGCATATAAAATTAATACATTATTAAAATCAACAAAGTCTTAAGATTCGACTGAGTAGGCCTGCTAGAAAAGATCTTTTCTAGCAATGTGCATGTAGCCCTCCCAATATTCAGAATATTGAGTTCCCCTTGCCCCCAGGCCTTAGACTATCTGTATTGCTGATGCTGTTGAAATCTGGAAGGACGTTCAAAAGACTGGGAACATCATCACACGGGGAAATAGCTTTTCCTTACCACTGCTTCTCTGCCAGCGCGTTTGTCTCTCTTTCCTTTCTCTTTTGAAAGAGGAAGTAAACAATGTGCATGTGACCCATTCAATGGACTGTTTTCATCATGCTGCTTCTCCTGCACACAGCAGGAGATAGCAGCAACTTCCGTCTTTAAAATAAGTTGGACTTACTGGGGTGGTTTTTTTGGTGGCATGAAGAAGGTTAGAAAGGCTGGGAGGCGTGCAGGAGGCAGACGACGTGAGAGGGACCCGTGAAAATCCGTGAGTGCCCAGTAACAAGCATGCAATAAAATACTTGTCTGATGGAGCTCTTTGGATAAAGAAATAGAGAGAATTTTGGTTGTAGTTTAAAAGTACAGTCAAAAACTAAATACCAAACAACAAAATTAAACTGCAGTTAATTAAGAAAATGATTGGCTGGGAATGCTGGGAGTTGCAGGGCTTTTTTCTGTCTAAACATGCATAGGATTGTGCCCCATATATTGTTTTACATGCCATTTATTTTTAATGCTTTCTGTTTGTGTTTTATATTCCTAAGGAACTACAGCTTTTGTGGCACAGATTAACAGGCAATGTTATCAATTAAGCCATGTATTCTGTATCATGTTGTAAATTAGGTTTTAAGTAAGTTATCTAAATATATGACTTATTGAATCTTATAGTGTAAATATCAAGCTATTATATATATATATATATATATATATATATATAATACACACATACACACACACAAATGGTCACCTTCAAAACACTAAATAATACTTTAGTTGTGAATTAAGAATTTACAATTTGCACCATTATTTAGGAAATATATGAAGTATCATCAATGGGAAACTTCATATAAATCAGTGATTTAAATCAGTCTTTTTTCTTGCTAATTTTTCTTGTTAATTGTTAATTTAAATTGAGGTGACTTAAACTACTGATTTAAACTTTAAATCCTAAAAGTTGTGAGTAGTCAAGGTTGAATCCAGGTAGGCAGCAACAAGGAAGAATCTGGCTGAGCTGTGTGGAGCTGTGTGCAGGAACCAGTCAATCTGTCCAAGAAGAAGGGAAAGGAAACAGAGCCTGGAAACATGGAACAGGTGTTTTAAGCACAAAGCCAAGTGAACCATTGCAGGGCCAGATCTACACCAAACAGGATATAACACTTTGAAAGCAGTTTGAAAACAGAATATGGAACGTGTCATGGGCTCCAACAGCTGTCCATACCATTTTAAACCGCTATGAAGCAGTAGTGTAGATCCTGCCCAGGTCCAACATATGGCCATCCATGTTGTGAATGGGATGAAGCCGTGCTAGTGCTAGTGGTTAGAAGAGTGACTAGCTCAAATTCTTATATAGCTTCCCCACTAGTCTCTCAGGGAACAGTTCTTGCATACACCATATGCATACACATGCTGCTGCATGCTTTGTTTCCTGTTTCATAACCCACTTTTAATTTTCTTATGCTTCTTTGCCCTTTAGCTGCTTATCCCCCATTTTATTCCTTTCACACATCAAAAACTCATTGTTGAGCTGATCGAAGGAGGTGTTTGTGATGTGCAAAAGAACAATGAGTCTTAGTATTTTACATCAAATTGTGAATAACTATCTGTAGGGTTGGATCATTTTAAAGACTTTTGGTAGACAGAAAAAGGCAGAGAAGCCTTGCTGTTTCTGCAGTGGCTGAGCCAAGTCATTTGAATAATGTAGTCTGGACTGTCTGAAAACTGAAGATAAGTCCATTATCCAGATTAAACGAAGCCCCTTCAAACATAGCAGATGAATTATGTATACAGGAAAGTGTACTCACCATAATAATTTAGTGAATAATAAAGATATAAAGCTCAATTCCGGTTTCACTTGTAACCTATGATTATTTGGAATAGAGAGAGTTCAGATGAAAAAAAGTAAAGTAGCTTTCATCTCCAATAGCAATGTCATTACTTTGTCTCCTACAATTTGTGAGCATAAGGGGACACTGTGCCAGGAAACATGGAGTGAGGGGGGATCAGCCAACTATTCTACACGAAGAACACAATTGAAGCTAAATTTATATTTGTGTAGAAGTTCAGCTTTGTCCTTTTTATGAGACAGGATGAGCCAAAAAGGCATCTCTGACTCTGGGCACAATCAAGATGGATCCTGGTTTTTCTTTTCTTCAAACCTTCATTATTTTTCAGGTAGCAACATCAGGGAATTTTTGATGGTGCTCAAGAATATTGAAGCGCAATACTCACAGCTGACATCCTCACCCCACTCTCCACATCCCAACCTTGAGGTGGCTCTGTATGTCGTTGTTTGTTCAAGTTGATAGAATTAGTTAGGATTGTTAGATGCACGGGAGTGTCCCTTGTTTCATAAGATCACATATTTACATTGCAATAAAAGTCAGTATTCTCCTTGTGCTGGTGTGGATCTCTCCATGTGATTGAGCCTCTCCTTGTGGTTTACAAATGTTATGACCCTCCAATGGTGCTGCTGCTACACAGAAGCATTTTCAGATATGAGGCCTAACAAATGAATTGGCCTAAGTACCATGGAATTGAGGTGGAGAATGGGGGCGCTACAACAGGAAAATAAATAATTTGTAAGCAGTTTAAAGAAACTCAGTCCTCATCTATATATGCAACAGAATTAGATGGTAGGATGCTAAATTGATGAAGTGGATTATACCACTTCAGATTTCAGGTGGGTGAACATCTTTATTTTGTTTCTTTTTTAAAAAATACCTTCTTATATGAAAACCTCCTTGCAAACAGAAAAATAGCAAAGCAGACAAGGAGCTGGGAGCTATCCCCTTTCTATGCCCTCGTTGCTAGGGCCTGTGTTACTGGTGGGGTGGTGACTGATCGAATGAGCAATTCCTTAAAGTTCATTTTGTGTTTTGCCAGTCTCCCCCAAATTACATAAGGGGGTGGGGGAGATGCCAGCCCAGCATGGGTGAGATTCAGTCTGAAGCCTGGACCCCCTGGGAAACCCAGGGAAAGAAGAAGAGATCAAGCCAGATAGGTGGGTACCAAGGAAGGCAGCCTGGAAGGGGAGAGGTGATGTCTGGAGCATGGAGAGAAGTCTCTCTCTCTCTCTCTCTCTTTCTCTCTCTCTCTCTCTCTCTCTCTCTCTCTGTGTGTGTGTGTGTGTGTGTGTGTGTGTGTCATAATACTAGAACCCAGCAGAGTCAATGCCATAAAGCTGAATGATACCATGAAGCTATATCAAAAGGTGGATGGCTACTAAGAAGATGGGGGGTTTTTTTGGTTGTGGCACCCTGATTCTGGATTGGGCTTCCCAGATTGCCTACCATCTAAGTTGTGTTTCTTCTGGCACCAGGTGAAGATCTTGTTTTCCGCGTCTTAGTCTTTCAGTTTCTGTTATTTTAAATCTGTTGCTGTATTTTAATTATTTGCACTGCTACTAGATTTTATTTTGGTTTTTATTTTTTTATTTTATATTGTGGTTTAAAATTTTTAAGCATAGATATTGCATTTTATCACACAGTGTGTTATGGTTTAAATTATTTTGAACTGCCCAGAGAGCTTCAGCTATTGGGTGGTATAGAAATGTAATAAATAAATAAATAAAGGAATATTTGGGACAGATCAAAGGAAGTCCTTCACACAATGCCTAGTTAAATGATGGAATTGTCTATGCATGATGACCACAGACTCTGATAGCTTTAAAGGGGGAATAGATCAGCCTGTAGGATAAGGCCAGATCTACACCAAGCAGGATATAGCGGTATGAAAGTGCCAACTTGCAGACATAAGCTTCCCTTCTCTGTATAGACTTAAACTTTGAGTAACTGATGGAAAAGGGAAACAGGCAAGAGGAAAAATATGTGTATAAGTGAGGGGGAATTCAAGTTTTTAGTTCTGGGTGGCAAGAGCTAGACCTAAAGGTGTCTGGCTCTCCCTCCCTCTCTGTAAAATAGGAACGTGCTGTGAAGCTTACATTTAAGCAATGATGGCAATTGCACTTGCCTGGGAATAAGTGCAATGCTGAGCAGAAAAGTATTATATAAATATGTTGAATAAAATATTTAAACAATTAAGTCTCTCTGAGGTGGAGGTGAGAGATAGTGACAGGCACAAAGTCAGCCTGTGACCTTCATGCCCAAGCATGACTTTGAACCCAAAACTCTTTGGTGCAATTCTGACTGCTTCTGACATTCTGTTCCATTCTGCTTCTGACGTCACTTGCATCCAATTATACCCCAAATGATTTATGTTCAAAGTAAGTAAGAACAAGTATTACACACTTCCAATATTTCTGTATGAGTTGGAAGGGGATTGACAGCACGATTCTATGCACGTCTATTTATAGGTATGTCCCATCGAGTTCAGTGGGGCTTATACCCAGATAAGTAAGATTGCTCTGTTATTTATTTCATTCTATGCAAACAATTGTATCCTTCTGTTCAGTCTCTGTCACATCACAACACAGAAACAATCATTAATAACATTATGATCCATCGTAAAAATCAGATAGATCAAGCAGAATATGAAATCCAGTTTACCAATGAATAACAACAGTAGCAAATAAGAAGGAAGGAAGGAAGGAAGGAAGGAAGGAAGGAAGGAAGAAAGAAAGAAAGAAAGAAAGAAAGAAAGAAAGAGAGTAATCTCTCTCCAGGGGAATAGAACTGATTTAAATCGGTACCTAAAAATCTAAACAGTCAGCATTAAATGAATGTTTCTGGGACACCACTAAATAAACAGTCCTACCCCCTACCCCCATCCACCTAGCCTTTAAAGACATAACTGCCAGGAGCAAGGCTTCAGAAGGTGGTCTTAAAGAACTGCCAAGAAGGCAGTATTTCAGATATGCAATGGACAGCTTCCTCTGATGGCAGGTAATTTCTGCTGCAACTCTGCACCAATTATGGCAGTTTGATCCAATCATATAGCTAATGCAAAGTCCAGCAGAGCAGAGCTCTGGGGCCACCACAGCCCAGAAGGTCCACAAACAATGCAGGACAGGTGGTATCAGTACTCTGGTGGTGGCGCCAGCAGCAGCACACCAGCACGGGCTGTGAGGCAAAGAAGGGACCGATTGCCAAGGCTACAGCTGCACACCTTTCTAATTTGAAGAATTTCTCCCAGAGCAAGAGTGCCAGTGAGCTAATCCAATCAGAGGCCAATCCCCTCACTTGTCCAACACCCACATTGGTCTCACACCACAAAAGGTTGCATTTGATTGGGTCAGCTCCCTGTCACATTTGATTTGGAAGATATCCTTCAAACTGGTGCCCAAACACAGCTTTGAGCCAGCTTGTGCAGCACTTTGCTTTTAGCATATGCTGGTAGGCAGTGGTTTTGCCAGCCAATCAGCAAGGCCAGACCAGCCTTGCCAGTTATGGGAAAGAGACAATTGCTGCTGCCTGCCATTGCTAGGCTGACCAGATAAAATCCAGGTCAGGGCTCATATAACTTTAACAGTTGTAGAGAAAAGGGCATTTCAGCCAGTGTCATTTGTATGCAATTAGTTCCTGGTGAAATTCCCTCTTCAGCACAACAGTTAAAGGTGCATGCACTATACTAGAGTGACCATATACAAAAGAAGGCAGGGCCCCTGCACCTTTAACTGTTGTGATGAAGAGGGAATTTCACCAGGAACTAATTGCATACAAATGACCCTAGCTGAAATTCCTTTTTCTCTACAACTGTTAAAGTTACATGAGCCCTGACCTGGATTTTATCTGGTCAGCCTATCCTATGCCATATGAAACTTTGGAGAGCCACAAGCCAATGTAGACAATACTGAACTAGATAGACCTGTGGCTTGACTGGGTATGAAGTAGCTCTTAAGTAGGAGTGTGCTACTACACTCATATCCTGCTATATGCATCTGGCTGGCCACCATGGAAACGGAATGGTAGACTAGACAGACATCTAGTCTGATCCAGCAAGGATCTTCTCATGTTCTTATGAAATGCAGCTGGAGTAGTGATTCAATATTGCAGTGATACAGTCTCCTCTGTGTGGGGGCACTTTCAGCTTGCAGGCTAGGTTTAATTATTTAATCCAGTTATTTTTCACAGCCCACAAATGTTACCAGTTCTCTTGTGGAGTATGCCCTGGAAGCCAAAACTCAGTTTCTGAATTAGTACTCTGCCCGCTGGACAACACTTATTTTCCTCTCTCAGCGGGTGTTATTTGGAGACATGCTTGTTGATGTCTGACTAATGTCCCTTTGTTTAATCAAAGTAGCAGTACTTGGCCTTCACTTTATAAAAACAAAACAAAAAACCAGACATTGTTAACAGCCCCACTGCCCTCTTTTCCTCTTCAGCTAAAGAATGTGCTTAAAGGAGGACTTTGTCTTGGACCACAGGCAAAATTAAATTAGTGTCAGACAATGATTTCATTGAGTGACTTGTTCTTCACCATTTCTAAAGGGAATAGCTCTGCAAATGAAATTTGGCTTCCACAAGTACATATTCTGTTAACAGGATGTGCACGAATTTCCAATGGAAAAGATGAATAGAAGGCAAAATAAAAATAAAAATAAAAATGGAAATGTAGAGGATATCCAAGAGAAGGGAAACAGGAACGATGAAGATACAGCTACAAATTCTGATCAAAAATGAACTGAAATGAATTTTTCACATCCCTAATCCTGACAGGTCAGGATTGAGAAATTTAACTCCTGATCTGTGGAAGAAGACCATGTTCATGTAAACACATCAGTGGCGTGCCCTAGATTCCCTGTATCTGATTTTGAAAATAAAGGAGTGGTGGTGATGTGGGGAATGTATAACAGATCCACTTCCGAAAACCCCATTTCACTACTCCAGAGAAAATCAATAGCTGGGATTGTTGTGGCTGTATATGTTCATGAAAATCTCTGCAGCTGTCACTTTGCTTCTCTTTTAAAGTAAGATCAAGAAAGAGGCAGAAAAAGAAAGTTCTTTATCCACTCCCCTCTTTTCAGATGTAACTTATCATCAAATGTAATTATCTTCCCTGTGACACAGAGAGTGATATGCAGAGACAACAAAAATAGCTATAGTGGCTCTGAACCAGACAAAACCACAACATAGGGAGAAGCAAGTTTCTAGGAGACATATCTTTGCAGAATGTAAACATAAGGAAAACTGACAGAATATTTGTGTTCTTGGATTTTTCATTATGTTTTGAAAGAGAAAAGAGTAGAAAAAGAGAGGCGGGTAAAGGATGTGTCTTCTTGTAGTAATTGCTCAGTAGACACTGCCCTTGAATTTCCCAGACTGTCACTGATTAAGTATAGGGATGGGTGAATGTGTCAATTTCCCTTTTTCCCACATTTGATTTTTTCTCTCCTGAATATGAAGAACATTGCACATTTTAGTAAATCCCTATCGAAAACAAATTGAAGTGAAATTCTCACCCCTCTGCGCCAGTCAAATGCAATAAATACAGCTCTTCCTAGCATGGAGAAGACCATGTTATACCTGCCTTATAGTTCCCAAAGATACAGAGCCTGTCAGAGAAAAAAAAAAAGGTGGCAACTCAAATTAAATACTAACATGTAGCCAGATCTACACCAAGCAGGATATAGTAGTATGAAACCAGTATGAAAGCAGTATATAAAGGGCAGGAGCCACACCAAGCAGGATACAGCAGCATATGATATGTGTCAATTGGCCCAAAAAGTTGCCAGTACTATAAAGTAGGGATGTGCACTGGATCGGACCCGATCCACGATCCGAGTCCGGTCCAGTGGGAAATCGGATAAATTATCCGATTTCCGATCCCGCAGCTGGATCGGCCGATCCAATCCGAACCGGTCCGAAAAGGCTCCGAACCGGTTCGGCGGATCGGCGGATCGGCAGGCGCCCACTGGCGCCCACCGCCGCTTCCATTGGCGGGCGCCAGCGGGCGCCCGCCGATGAAAGTGGACAGCGGGGGGGGGGAGGAGGGGGGCGCTTACCTTCTCGGCCCGTCCGCTCCCGTCCGGCACTAGCAGCTACTACCAGCGGGCTCCGCGGCCTGCTCTAGGGTGGCGCGCCGGGTGATGTCATCACCCGGCGCGCTACTCTAGAGCAGGCCGCGGAGCCTGCTGGTGGTAGCCGCCGGCCCCGGACGGGAGCGGACGGGCCGAGAAGGTAAGCAGGGGGTGCGTGGAGGGGAGGAGGGGGCGCGCGGAGGGGGGAGGGGGGCCCTTACCTTCCCGTCCCGGCAGCTCCCGTCCCGGCGCCGGCGCCTACTACTACCAGCAGGCTCCGCGGCCTGCTCTAGGGTGGCGCTCCGGGTGATGTCATCACCCGGCGCGCTACTCTAGAGCAGGCCGCGGAGCCTGCTGGTAGTAGTAGGCGCCGGCGCCGGCCGGGAGCCGCCGGGCCGGGAAGGTAAGCAGGGGGTGCGTGGAGGGGAGGAGGGGGCGCGCGGAGGGGGGAGGGGGGCCCTTACCTTCCCGTCCCGGCAGCTCCCGTCCCGGCGCCGGCGCCTACTACTACCAGCAGGCTCCGCGGCCTGCTCTAGGGTGGCGCTCCGGGTGATGTCATCACCCGGCGCGCTACTCTAGAGCAGGCCGCGGAGCCTGCTGGTAGTAGTAGGCGCCGGCGCCGGCCGGGAGCCGCCGGGCCGGGAAGGTAAGCAGGGGGTGCGTGGAGGGGAGGAGGTGGCGCGCGGAGGGGGGAGGGGGGCCCTTACCTTCCCGTCCCGGCGGCTCCCGTCCAGGCGCCGGCGCCTACTACCAGCAGGCTCCGCGGCCTACTCCAGGGTGGCGCGCCGGGTGATGTCATCACCCGGCGCGCTACTCGAGAGTAGGCCGCGGAGCCCGCTGGTAGTAGCCGCCGGCGCCGGACGGGAGCGGACGGGCCGAGAAGGTAAGCAGTGGCGGGGAAGGGGGCTTACCCCCCCCGGAGCCATCCGCTTCTATCCGCTGGCGCCCGCGGGCACCAGCGGATGGAAGCGGGCGGCCCCAGGGGGGGTAGGGAGCGCGGGGGAGGGGGCTTACCTGCCGGGGCCGTCCACAGCGGACGGCCCCGGGGGGGGGGGGAGGGAGTTAGGCCCCCCCTCAGCCACCCGCCGCCATTTTTTCCTCATAGACTTGCATTGCAATGCAAGTCTATGGGGAAAAAAATGGCGGCCGATCCAAAAATTTACGATTTTTGGGTCGGGATCGGACTCGATCCGGTCCGGGGGGCCTCCGATTTTGTCCGAACCGGTCCGGGACAAAATTGGAGGTCCCGATCCGTGTCCCGATCCGATCCGGGGGGTCCGTGCACACCCCTACTATAAAGCAGTAGTGTGGCTCCTGACTTTTCTATACTGCTTTCATACTGCTGTCATACTGCTATATCCTGTTTGGTGTAGATCTGGCCATGGTTTCATACAGAGATTCAAATCCAGATTTTTAAGAGCAAAGTACTCAAAGCTCTAGGTCCGGATGGACAAATCTGTCCGTTTTGGTTTCTGTCACATACTTTAAAACAAACAACAACGAAATCAAATTCTTTTGTCCTGGCTATGAAGAACTTTGTGAATTTTGATAAATTCGTATTGAACCCAAATTGAAACGAAACGATCACTCATGCCTAGTTAAATGAAAGAACAAGAATTTTCTGGTCAGAGAAATAAAATAAAAGACAGACAGCCATTATGTATTTGCATCTCATATCGTGCAGAAAACTTTGAAAGTTCAAAAAAGGTCAAAGCTCAAGCTTTAATAGCAAATAATTTCCTCCATGCCAAATAGGTAGGACGTCCCCTCAGCCAGCAGGCTGACGGGCAGCCCTGCTTGGCAAGTCAGTGAGGTGTGAAGGCGGGCTTCGGGTGCAGCCAGGCAGATAGGTTGCTGCCGCCAGAGGGGAGGGGGAATTGGAATTAGACGCAGCAAATCGGGGACTGAGGGAGTGGGTGGGGCTGTGTCATGTGCAAATTCTGGAGGGGGGGGTTTCACTATGCATGAGCCACATTTGCATTATTCATGAGCACCTCTGGGGTGAGGAGAGTGAGGGGCAAAAAAAGTGGAAAAGGAGCAGGACCACTAGCGCTCCCGGTGACATGGGCTTTACACTAGTAAGCAAGATTATTATAGTTGCAATGATTCTCTCTTTCAAAACAGTACAGGACAAACAGGCACTTTTGTTTTGAAGCAAAGGGATTTGTGCCTTTGGTATGCATACCAGATACTCTTGAGTTCATTGGTGTGCATCTATCAGTAAACGGTTTGTGTAGAGAGTCATGGGGGCTTTTGCAGCATAATTGCTTGTGGTCTGGCATACTGGTAGGGAGAAGTGGTACTCTTTCCTCTGACTCTCTAATGAAGCCCTTGCTGAAATGCCTTCAGCAAATTGGTGAGAAGAAGCAAAGGTAACCACTTGTGTCTTTACAGTCATGAATAAAAAAAAATTGAAGAACTCTCTCCTTATCTTGGGTTAGCACGATCACCACCACGTACTAAATTATCTTGGTTAAAAGCTGCACTCCCCCCACCCCCAGTCCCAATCCTTAAAATATTCTCTGTTCTAGTGTCAAGTTCTATTCTAGTTTCTGTGGTATTTCCTTTTCCTTCTTAATCTCCCCTACACACACCCCTAGAGTCCAGCACCCATTTCAATGTTTAGTTTGGGGCTAATGTAAGTTCATACTATTAAAGATTCTGAAAACAGAAGCTCATTGAAGCTTCCACTGTTTCATCCACTGCAGCTTTAATGTGCATTCTTAGTCAAGGAAGTATTTGGGCCCAAGTTAAGAAATCCAGTATTAAAACGTTTATGGCTATTTGAAATCATCCCATTGTGCCTGGTATTTTTTTTATATATATAACTTCACAGTTAAAGTTAAGAATTCTAATTTCCTGCCTTATCTGTTTGTGCCATGGCCTTGCTGTTACTTACATCCCTGCAGTGAACATTTAATTGCTTCCAGAAAAGTTGGGATTTTATTTATTTCTTTGCACATTTCTTAGTGTATCCTCAACAGTACATCTTCATGCTTGACAGCTGTGCATAATTGGTCAATGATGTTCAACCTGGTCCTCCTTTAAGGTAGATGGGGATATTACATTGATTTTCTTACTGAGTGCCAAAAATGAACGATGTCTTTGCAGATCTTGCATGGAAAAATTAATTTGAAATTGTCTGTGATTTCCTGACTTTCCCCCAAATGTTGCCTAAATGGCATAGCTGACTTCAGCATACATACTGGAGAAGAAACCTGACAAAAACACACATGATGAATTAAATATATTCATCATAATGGTATGTATTTAAAGGGGGTAACTTTAAGCTAATCAGAAGTACTAAAAACAATTTTTTTTGGTAACATTAATTTCTTCTACTCTTCCTACAATGACACAAATGCATCAAATCTAATTTCCATTAACATGCTATTTCTCTTGCAGTGTATTTTAGAGTGACCATATTTTGGAAACCAAAAAGGAGGATAACATGGTCGGCCCCCAAGGTGGTGTCCCCACCAACATGTGTGCCCCCAGGGGGCATGTCCAGCGCCAAGGGGGGGGGGTGCCCACATGAACATAGCCTTGGTCATATGTCTGATTTTACAGCACACAATTAAGACAAAATTGTTCTACATAACATCTTAATGTTAAAATCACTGAAATAACAAGACATCCAATGTATATGAAATTAACTTCACTCACTCCTACTTTTGTAGCTTTTGCTGTACTTTGTTGCTATACTCTGTGTGATACATTCTCCCTTTCCCTCAAATATCTTTTCTGATTGTATCCTCACTCCACTGCAAGCTGTTGCTTAACAGGACTTGCTGCCGGCTGGCCAGCTGGCTGGTCTTTTTTCTTTTTCTTTTTAGTTTTAAAGTTCAATTTTGTTTTGAAACTTTCTAAAAATCAACCGATGAACAGATCTGCTTGAAACTTGGCATGGCTAAAGCCCTACTTAAGATTTATCATGATGCCAAGTTTCATCTCTTTATCTTTAAAAATGACGTTTCCCCCCAAAAAAAATCCCCTAATAATTTTAAAACCTCAAACTTTAAAAAAAAATCCTAAAAATCAATGAATGAATAGATCTGCTTCAAACTTGTCATGGCTAAAACCCTACCTAAGGGTTATCATGTTGGCAAGTTTCATTTCTTTATCTTTTTCTTAATTTCCATTGACTTGAAAGTAGAGCTGCCCTTTGGGTGGGGTGGGGAATGGGGAAAATCAGGATTTTTTCTTCAAATTTCATAATTTCCCTCCCTCCCAGGATTTGTTACCAAAAATCCTGACATGTCCTGGTTTTTCCTGACATATGTATGCCGTATATAGATTTTAACAGCTTTGTTTCTTCTTTTGCTATGTCAGTTAACAGGTTCTTTCAGCAACACGTTTTCTTGACAGCAACCAAGAGTTAAAACAATATGTATGGGAAACATGTCTATCCAAATAATTCCCAATAATTAGCCCAGCCCAGTGGCTAATTTAATCACGAATAAGCACTGTGAATGTAGCCCAAGATAAATGAATGTCCATCCTGGAGGTGGTGGCTGGATTTCATCATTCAATCAAACCTGCTGCTTGATATTGTACATGACAAACATTCAAGCTGTCAAAACCTCATCCTATTCCCTGATCCTACAATTTAAGAGCCAAAGGACAATATTGAGGGAAGGAGTGAGGAAAAGAATTGTTTAGTAGTTTATTTAAATCCCTTCCTTTTCTGGTCCTTATGATGATTAAGACATTTTGAAAATCTTTGTGTAGCATGTGGCAAATGTTCAGAAGCCAGAGGCAGTGTGTGTGTGTGTGTGTGTGTGTGTGTGTGTATCTGTAGAGAATGCTGAGTGGTGAAGGGACATTCTCCACACTTCTGTAAATCTCAGCAATAGGCAGAAATACATTTTTCAGTTCATCAGGTGAAGGCAGCTGTGTCAGCTTGAGAAACCACATCAATCTCATGCCAAGCTTGATGTTCTGTTCATAGTAAGGGCATGGTTCCTAAGCAATTTCCCATTCCCCTAACTTTCAGCTACTGCTGTTCTTTCTGTTGACCCTGTGGTTTCAATAAAGCTCTATTATATCATCTGATAAGCTATTGAATTTACAAAACAATGCCAAAAATAGACACAACAACAGCTGGTTCACTGATGTATTTTCCAGAGTGAATTGCTCTACCAGAAAACGTATGTGAATGGTCACACATTGTCAAACATAGACAATGGATGTCTTGAGAGGAGAAAGAGAAGGATATTCTGATTGTATGCTTTTGACAGACAGGAAGGAAGTAAAGCAATCCTGCTGTATGCAGTTGGGAGAAAAAGCTGTAGAGCAATACAATAATAAGAGGCTTGTAGTGACTTGTACAATGGGGTAAGTTGGAAACCCCATTACCACAATTGTCTAACAGTAGAGCTGAGAATGAGATATTCAACAGATTCCTAAGAAAGCAGGAGAATGACTCTGTTATATAATATCCAGTCATAATTATATATTAGATAGTCCTGAATAACTATTCTATGGAGCTATATGCCATCTATCCTACATGGAATATGCCATCTAGCTACAACAAGGTCAAAGAACAATTTATAAAATGGCATGAATGACTAGTAATAATTTGGAAGTTGGGGAATACCTAAGTTTGCCTAGCCAAATTATGAATGGAGTTCACCCATTACTAATAGTAAAAAAAATCAGATTTGTTTTACTTGTTTTTCTTTTTTCTTTGTGTTTTATGTTTATGTTATTTATTCATTATTAGATTTATATCCCACGTTTTTTTCCTTCCAATGAATCAAGGTAACTTACATAGCCCCCTTCCATTCAATTTTATCCTCACATGTATTGCTCAAACTGTTGTTGACCTGTATTTCTTTACCATGTGCTTGAGCCATTAGCAGTGCATTTCAAAGCCAAGCTTTCAGGAATTGAAATGAGAGAAACTGATTTGTTTAGGTATCTGACTGTCATATATTCACCCCACTGCAGTAGATAAATAAATTAAACCTTATATGCACCTTCATGGATTGGAATGTCAACTCATAATTCTTTGTTAGAAATGATTTACAAGCTAGACACTATTGCCCCCAGCTTGCAGTCCTATATGGACCAATATGCCATCTACTGGGAAGCCACACATGGGAGTGAACACCATGTATGGTTTTGGGGGCATTTCTCTCAGCCTGCTAATGGCATCCCATGTCACTCCTAAATTCATTCATTTATTTATTTAATGATTTTCTATCCCTCTTTTCTGTTATCATGGAGTCAAACTAGATTACATGGTGCTCCCAAGTGGTCTTCCATCCCGATACTGATTTGATCCAAATCTGCTCTGTTTCAGCAAGGTGCTTCATCATGTGCCCTCAGATTGTGCCATCAAGGCACAAATCAGTCCATGCCCCCATATGAAAAGTTCAGAGTTATCAGCGGATGCAATGGATCCCAAGGCTAGGCAAACTGCCAACATCACCACCACCATCCACCCTTTCTCGTCAGGCCATGCCAGCCTCTTCTGAAGCTCAGCTTGGGCGGTGACTGCTCAGCAGCTGCCCACACTCATTGCCAAGATTGTGCACTTCTTCCCCTGCATGAATGGTGGTTGTAAAGGCCTCCATTAATGCATAACATAAGAAGATAAGAACGTAAGGTGTACATAGGCATAGTGCCTCTGATAATGGGAGTGGCATATATCCATGAGGACTAGGAGCCATTGCTAGCCTTATCCTCCATTAATTCAGTTAATCCCCATTTAAAGCCATCCAAATCGGTAGCTTTCACGACATTTTGTGGTAATGAATTCCATACATGAACTATGTGCTGTGAGAAGAAGTATTCCTTTTACCTGTGCTGGGTCCAACAGGGTCCATGAGTGCAGTGGACTTCCCCACGTCTAGTCCTCATAGACCCAGACAGATGCATTTGGTGTGGTTGCAGATTTGTGCCTAAGAACTCCTGAGCCCGCCCCCTCCCCAAGAGCACTCAACAAATGCCCACCCTGGTTTTTGGCATTGTGCACATTCCCCCCCACTGCATTAATGGTGGACACTATTAACATAACAAGGGGAAATGCTAAGTTTCTGGAGGCTCTGGAAATCACGCTTCCCCATCCTCCCATGCCGATGGGCCCCTTAAAGGGCCTATTACACAAGGGTCAATCTTTGTCTGTGTGTTAATAGGGCCTTTAAGGCCCCCATTGGAGCAGGTGGAAAGTTCAATTCCTGGAGCTCCAAAAAGTGTGCATTTCCCTGTTCCATGCTAACGAATGCAGTGGGGGTAAATGTGCACTTTCTGGAGGCTCTGGAAATTGTGTATTTCCCTCTCCTGTGTTAATGGCAGCCTCCAGTAACACTACAAGCCAGCGGTGGTGGTTGCTGAGCCACTCACAAGCCTAGTGAACGCCCAACAGACTCTCGCATAGCTCGGCTCATGGGGTGGGCATCAGCAATGGTGGGGCGAGCATCCGCAGGGTGAGCACTCACCGATTTTGCCCACCCTTAATTATGAGAAAGGGAAAAAATATCTTGTTATCCACTTTCTCCACACCATGCATAATTTTTTACAACTCTATCTGGTTTCCCCTTATTGACCCCTTTTCTAAGTTAAACAATCCCAGCTGTTGTAACCTTCCATCATATGGGAAATGGTCCAGCCCTTTGATAATTTTAGTTGCCCTTTTCTGTATTTTTTCCAGCTCTACAATATCTTTTTGTAGGTGTGGTGACCAGAACTGAACACAGTATTCTAAGTGCACCACAGATTTGTATAAAGGCAGTATGATACTGGTAATCCTATTCTTATTTCCTTTTCTAATAATGCCTAACTTGGAATTTGCCTTCTTTACAGTGGCTGCACACTAGGTTGACATTTTCATTGAGCTGTCCACCACAACCTCCAGATCTCTTTCTTGGTCACCGCCAGCTCAGATACTGGCCTTTTCCACACCAGGCTTTTCACCTGGGATGGACCCCATGTGCTCCCTATGAGTCCGCATGATGCACAGGGAGTACCAGGGGACAGGCGGGTGGGCACGGGATTTTCCTGGGAAAATAGAAAACAGAAAAATCCAGATTATTCTGTGGTTCTGGGAAATTCCCGGGACCGTGGAAGAAGATGGCTGCCCATCCCGGGGTGCAGCCATGCTTACTCACGTGTAAGCACTGCTGCAAACTGGGCACAGGCTGTACTGAGTGGCTCCATGCCCAGCAGGGGAGGGGTGGCACCATTTTCACCACCCCCAGGAGGGCAGGGAGGGGGTGGGGGGCTGATCGTGCGTGTTTTTTTAAAAAAATTCATACTTGCATTTCCCGGATCAGCCAAAAAAATGGCTGCCGCAATGGCCCAGGAGCATCCTGGGTCATCAGATTTCACATGTGTATTGGGGCGATGAACCTAGAAGTGGCTACTTCTGGGTCTGCCACCCCTCCAGCCTGCTACTGCCGTAGGTGTGGAAAGGGCCACCATCAGCTTATACTTGAAGCTGGGAGTTGTTGCCCAGTGTGCATCACTTTACACTTGCTTACATTGAACCACATTTGCAATTTAGATGCCCATTCTCCCAATTTGAAGAAATCCCTTTGGAGCTCCCTTCAAACCCTTTTTGTTTTACCCACCAGAGAGCTTCGGCTATGGGGCGGTATATAAATGGAATAAATAAATAAAAATTTGGTGTCATTTGCAAACTTGGTGACTTCACACTGCTTTCTCTGCTAAATCCAGAACATTTATGAATAAATTGAAAAGCATTGCTTCAAATACAGATCCCTGTAGAACCCCACTGTTTATATTCCACTCTCTGTTGTCTGTTCTTTAACAAATTACTGATACATAAGATTTCATGATCTTATTTCATGACTGTCAAAAGCCTTTTGGAAGTCCAAGGCTCCCTCTAGAAGACGTCGCTTTTACTCCCGATTCTCCAAATGTGTGCATTACCTTACAAGTGAGTTTATGCCTAATGCCTATACATGACGGGCAAGGAGAATAGCATTATAAATGAAGGGAGTGAGAGGCTAGAAGGAATTGTTGTTAACCCCGCCCACCAGAATCTCCCGCTTTTGGTTACTGCAGTGAGGTAAATGCCCATAGATGGAAATAGTGAGCATCAGCAAGCCTACCCCCCTGCTCAGGAGTAAAGGGAAATGTGCCTCACAACCTTCCCCACCAGCTACCTTTTAAACATGTTTTTTTATTTCTCTAGCCTTCCGAAGAAGCACAGATGGGCCCGGGTTGCAAGCTGCCTGTCTTGACTCCCCCACTCACGCCTCCTTGTGCTGCGGCCACCTCGCTGCGCCACACTAATGGGTGAGTCAGAGCCTCCCAGCCGCCTTCCTGCTTTCCTTCCCAGTGACCTCGTTCTCCGATGGATGGAGTTCTGCGTGGCTGACCCCCCCCCCACGTCATCCGGTGCCTCACAAAGTTCCCCTCCAGCCTCCAGCCCACTCCCTCCCCCCATTCCCCCCCCCCGTAGGATTTGGGATTTGGGAGGTTCCCCTCCAGCCTCCAGCCCCCTTTTAAAAAATATTTTCTTTCATGGCTGCCTCCCTCCCCCCATCCCCCCCCCCGTAGGATTTGGGATTTGGGAGGAGAAAGGGAGGTGTTCCCGCTGAAGGGGCGGAGGGGCAGCCACCACAGTCCGCCCACTATTATCAGGAGTAAAAGCGACGTCTTCTAGAGAGAGCCTACACGACAGTAAGGCGCCGTAAGTGCACAGAACAAATAAAACTCGCTATTTAATGCGAATGCGAAAAAGCGCAGAAAAGGAGATAAAAATCGCCTGTACGCCTGTTTTGCGCCTCGCTCTTGTAGAGGGAAAAACGTTAGTGTGCCGCGAAAGAGCCTTAAATTGATCGTGTGGAGGAGGCCCAAGTAAACAATGTCTACTGGCTCACCCTGTCCACTTGTTTGTTGATGATCTCTTGAAGTACTCTTAAAGGTTAGTGAGGCAGGACTTACCTTTGTGAAAGCCATGTTGATTCCTTACCTTTGCAAAAGTCATGATGATTACTTTTCTATATGCTTACTAATTTTATCTCTAATAATGCTTTCAACCAATGTACCCCAAACAAACATTAAGCTAACTGGCCTGTAATTTCCCAGATCCTCTCTAGTTCCCTTTTTAAAAAGTCGGTGTTACATTGACCATTTTCCAGTTCTCTGGTGCAGAGCCTGATCTTAAGGATATAATACATGTTTTGTTAGAAGATCAACAATTTCATATTTGAGTTCTTTGAGAAATCTAGAGTGGATGCTTTCTGGGCCATGTGATTTATTAACTTTCAGTTTGTCTATAAGGTTCAAAACTTCAGCTTTTGTCATCACTATTTGCCTCGGTTCCTCAGATACTCTTCCTGAAAACATAAGTTCAGGCACAGGTATCTGTCCTATATGTTCTGCAGTGAAGACAGATGAAAATAATTCATTCAGCTTCTTCTCAATCTTCTCATCTTCCTTTGGTTCCTTTAACTCCATTGACATCCAGTGGTTCAATTGCCCTAGCTGCCAACTGCTTCTGATATATTTAAAGGATATAAAGACATAAGGCGTGTCTACACCAGCCGTTTATTCCAGGATTGTATCGAGGTCATCCCTACTGGGCCACATGACATTCAACTACTCCCACTGTGATCTAGGAAAGGACCACGCCATTTTACTGGGATATTGCTGAGTCTATAGATGTAAAATTTCCAGAAATTTTGAAGCCATGGGGGGGGAACATTTTTCCCATTTTTTTTCCCGGAAAAAAATGAAAATTTTCAAAAACATTGGAAAAATGCAATATTAGCACTTTTTACAGATTGAAAGTCACTTTGTTACTTTAGGAACATAAAATGTAGTTATGTACAAGTTGGTTTGGCATAAAATTATCACATTTGGTATATTAAAAGTATAGTGCATTCAAGCAATTATTACAAATTGAATTTACTCTTAATTTTTTACCTTTTTTAAAACTAATGGAGCTACAAGGTCTTGAACTGTAAGGAACACCTGAACTGTAAGGAACCTCTTTAGTTTTGCCAGTTTATGAGGAGCAGGCAAATAATAATAATAATAATAATAAAAAAACAGAAGAAACCATTAACATTAGTAACAAGGAAAATTATTATGTCTCTGCTAGTCCTCCACAGTGTCATGCAGACGTAAAGTACCCATTCCCAGAAAAAGCACTGATAAAAAGTGGGAACAAGATTCAATAAATATGCATGAAATTTAATCAGTTTCATTTTCTGAACTATAGCTATCACTATCAGTTTCAGTCTCTGCTTCAATGGCAGTGCCCCCTAGAGGCAGAAATGCATCTTGCTCTTGTATTTGAGAGCTGTAGTCTCAGTTTGCAACCTAGGACTTGCTTATCCTCGGTGCACAGAAATTGTAATAATCTGATACTGTACACAGTTTTTAGAAATGTTTTGGAGAAGTATATATATAAACTCCTTGTCTTAAACATTTTATGTATCATGCTAAAATAAAACATTCAATAATCAGTTTTTTCTTCATTTTCTTCAATTTTTCCAATTTGTCGGGGGGGGGGACAAGAAAGGCTTAGAATAAAACAGGAAAAAAATGTGTTTTTTTCAAATTTTCTCGGCTTATTTCCGGGCCTTTACATCTCTATCACTGACTGGATTTTTCATGGCTTTTTCACTTTTCTCGCTACAATCGGGAAGTCTGCAGCTGGTGTGCCCCCCCTTCCTGAAGGTGTTGCTGCTCAGAGCAAGATCCTGGCACAGCAAACAGCCAGTCCGTTGTCAGGGGAGTAGTTTTTCTTCTACACAAACAGATCTTTGCACAGCATCACATTTTTGACAGAGTACCTATCCCTCTCTGCGTTGCCATGTGTTTGTGATGGTGCGCATCTTGGAGGAAGAGGTAGTAAATATAATATATATATATATATATATATATATATCCATGCCGCATTCCCACCTGTCCAGTACCACCCACTTCTCCTGATCCACAGTCAGAACTACCATAATGGGGCACATGTCATCCCGCAGCTGCGCTCCTTTAATTGCGGGAAACCTTGCTGGCATGTGTCCCATGGGGGACAATCTCTGAAGCAGGTAACCCCACAATAATCCCTACCCCCTCTGAAAAGGGCTGCAGGTGTAGGCTAGGCCACAGTGTCATTCTGAAGCCAACTGGTTTGTAGACAGAGTATCCTGCCTGTCTGCGCTAGACATTTTCTAAAGAGAAATGCCCTTCCCCTGTGTTCCAGCACGTGGATGAGGAGAGGCAGTTGCGGGTTGGGGGGGGGAAAGATATGTGCCATTTACCCATTGGTGGAAGACTGGTGGCACCATCGGCCGGGGTGGGGTGGAGGAGCTTATTTAAGGCCGCCGCACCCATTTTCCCTCCTCTTCTCGTTTGCGGCTCCCTCCCTCCAAGTATGCAGTGTGGGTTTATCTAGTTGCCCGTTTAGGGGCCAAGTAGGAATTTTTGCCCATAGTCTGATTGGCCTGGCCTATAGGTTTTTTTTGCCTACTTCACACTGTAAGTCTGGAGAGAGTGTCTTAGGAATGATTTATAGTTCGGTTAAGGCTAATTCGGTCACAATTTTTCAGCAGGGGCAGGCATGCTTAGGAAAGGGATGGTGAGCATTCTGTGGCACCGTTCAGGTGACAGGTAATGCCTCAGGCCTTCCACTAAGGGTTGTGCAGCCCCAGTGGGGGGATAGAGCTGACCTGTGAGGCCAACTGAACTCGCTTCACCCAGTGTTGGGTGGCCCATGGGGGGGGGCAACAAGAGAAGGCCAAGCCTCCCCAAAAGGGTTATGGCCTAGGGGTGGTGATCACAAGATGCTACTCAACAGACATAGAATGTTTTCGCCCTATACAACCCCTGGCTTAGTAGCTGGGGTAGATCAGGGCCCGCGCAGTCTTCCTTTGCAGATCATTAATAAATGTGGCCTGTAATTTACACCATATATACATGTCTCATCTCTTTATTTCCCCCCCCTTATCCCCCCACAACTTTCAGCTGTGCCTTCATATCATGATTGCAGTAGGTCACTAATTAGCCTCATTCACAGTAACTTATTCTCTGTATTCACCTGTGACCTACATACTAAGCTTCTTCATTCTTCTAAGGCACTGTTCAGCATTTAGCATCTCTAGGAGGGAGCTATTAAATTTGGCAGCAAGAATTCATCTGCAGCTCTGAGGTAGAACGCTAAACTGGCAGTTGTTTGCTAATTTGATATCTTCTCTAACTAGTAAGTGCTCACAACTCTTGCTAATGATTTCTTTTAGAGTTCTTTTCCTGGCCCTGACAAGATGGCATATTTACACAACCATCATCTACTGCAATATAATTTAAAGAGAATTACGCTTGTATATAATTATATTAATCAACTAGCCATTTAGCAAATTGATATACTGCAATATCTGGTGTTTTGGAATACCAAACAGCATAAAGTTGTACTTCCTTTGATTCCCCTAGCATACATAACAATGTAGTACGTTAAAGTCTATCATTACTATTTTAGGGTGACGCCAGACATAATGAGAGCTCACAATACTTGCTTGAACCATGGGATGGGCAGTTCCCTCCTGACCATGTGCATGATCATCATGGTGACTAGTAAATCAAATTCTATTTCAGATGGAAGTATTGGCCCTCCCCACGTTTCTGAAATTTTAAAAATATATACAACTCATGTACATTTACTCATGATCTGCCAAATTATAGCATTATAAAGAAGGAAAAAAATGAGATTTTTTTTTTACAGAACCACAAAACTACTTCAGAGTTGGGTTGTGACTTTGTGTGTGACATAGAGGTGTCAGCCAATCAAGAATGTGCACTGCTGGCTGCTGCTACACAATTGCAGAATAATTTTAACCTTGATTAGGAAGGGGTACCTTGGAATTGAATATAGTGAAGTTGGTCTTTACTTGGCCCCATCATAATATCATAGAATCATAGTAGAGTTGAAAGGGGCCTGTTTGGCCATCAAGTCCAACCCCCTGCTCAATGCAGGAATCCACCCTAAAGTGTACCTGAAAGATGGTTGTCCAGCTAAACCTTGAAGGCCTCTAGTGTTCTGCACCCCTGCTGTAGATCAGGAGTGCAGAATCTCAGGCATGAGGGTCAATTGAGACCTTCTGGGCTTTCCCAGATCGCCACATGCCCCTTTCCCTGGCTTTTTTGCTGGTTTTCCAGAATTTGTTGTGTTTTCCCCCATTCTAAAAAGCCTACTTACTGGCAACAAGAGCTTTCAACTAATATATGTTAGTATTTTGCTGTTAAAATTAGGGATGTTGTGGGTACCCGACTGGGTTAGGGAGTCTGCTAGACTCCTCCACATCTGTCTGCTGGACCCAGCTCATTGGGTCGTGGCAGATTCATGGGCCTGCTCTTTGAGCGTCTGCCATTGTCTGGAGCCTCCACTGTGTGCAACAATGGCAGCTCCAGAAATTGTGTATTTCCCAAGTTGCGTAAATGGTGGCCATAAAGGCCCATTTATGCAAGATTAAAGGCGTGAACACTCCATTTTCACTCAGCCTTGATATGTATCATGTGCTGCAAGGTCATTTGGAATATGCAATTTTAGACAGTGTGAAAGCTAGGGATCCAGAGTTTGTTTTAGTCAAAGCAATTTAATTCCTGATTTAAATGAATAATATGTGTTCACTATACCAGTTTTAATGTACTTTATTTAGAAATGTGTTTATTTGCAATATATATATTTAGCATATATTTAGCCAGGAGGTGTCTAAGAGCTGTGTAGGGATGCCCGTCACTGGGAAATCCAGTTCGGGTTTTGGCTCTACTATGTTCTGCGGTGAGTACAACTCACTTTGCATCCGTGAGCTGAGCTGTGGGCTGTTCCATGAACATTTCTGCACATTTTTTGAAGGTTCTGCAATTGGTGCCAATTTTTAAGCAATTTGTGCCCATTTGGGCTGTAATTTATGCAAACTTGACCATCATTTGTGCAAATTGCTTAGAAATTTGCTCAAATTGCAGAACCATCCCTCAAAAAATAAATGAGCAAAATTCCTGGAAAATCTGCAAACTGGCCCAACTTGCTTCAGATCAAGTCACGCACTGCAGCAGAACCTGAAACGAAGTTCAGGGCACCAAGCCTAGGAAAGCTTGTCAAACTCCGCCCCTACAAATAGATTTCTCCAACTTTCTTAGAGCTGTGTGGAAATGAACAGTTCATTGCAAAGAAACAACATAAACTTGTAACTCAAGCCATATAGAGGCATTGTTAGCTATTTTATAGCTGTCTGGTTTTCTTCAATTAAAAACGTATCTAAAAATCTCTCCTCTATACAAAGACTGAGAACACATGACACAAGAAGCCATCGTGTGGCAATTGAAAATTAACACTTTTGTTGTGGCATGAGCATCCTCATGCATTTGATGAAATGTACTCTAATCGACAAAAGCTTATGCCATAATACATTTGTTAATCTTTAAAGAGTCACTGTCATGGATTCCCATTTCCTCTGGCATTCACATGTGCTGACAAACTGACATGGGACATCCAATCAGTGAGACTTCTTTTATGTAAAAAGCTTAATGGTTACACACTTCAGAAATACTTAAAGCTGATTGATGGTCAGAAAGCTTTAGGCTCCAAGATAACGTACAGTCAAAATGCTATTCACTGCAATAACAACCTGGTTTCCCCATCTCAAAGGTTCCAAAAACGGGTTCCAAAGCCGACCAAGGGAGGGGAAAGATTCCTGATATGATCCTTCAGGCAATCTCAATGGAGAATTCTTGAAAGGCTTAACAAACCATCCCAAGGGAGCTAGTCCAAACGCGGCCACTCGTTGGTTGCTCAGGGAACATGGCCAAAGCCTAAACAAGATCACAGAGCAGGTAAAAATCTCAGGCACAAGAACTCCCATGCTTGTACTTTAGCTCCGTGAACTCACTGCCACCTGAGTCTGCAAAGAAAAAGTTCAACAATAAAACAACAACCCCAGTCTACCCTTACACTGAGCAATTGATAACACACACAATCACAGGGAAAGTAAAACCTGAGGCACAAGGAGTCCTGTGCTTGTACTTCAGCCCAGGGAACTCCCCGCCACCTGAGTCGGCAGAGAAAAAGTCCAACGTTCTATCTCAGGCTGAGCTGACCACAAACACACAATCCACAGCAAATGTGAGTTCAAGTCTATGAAAAGCCTCACAGTACTTTTAATGGAGTCCTTAGAAATCCAAAGTCCAAATAGAAGAGAGTCTATGTGCAGAGTGCTTTCAAAGTCCCAAACAGTGATGTATACAAACACGGAGGGACTTCAGGCCATTAGTCGAAAGATTATTCTCACAAAGGCTCCTCACCTTTGCTCCAGCTTATAAAGGGAGGTGTGAGCCTGTTCAAAACAAGACAGGGGCTCGGCCCGTAAATCATGCCCATGTCCAAACAGGGCGGCACTGCTCAGTGACTCCTTCAACAAGCCCCCACCACCTTTCTAATATTCTTAAGTTCCCAGGGAAACTTTACAGTCTCAAGGCCAAGGGGTGTGTGTGTGTGAACTCTTTCCCTGAGAATCCTGACAGAGGTAAATTTGCACAGACATTCCAGACTAGTTCTATTAAATCTACCTACAACCTGCAAGGCCTCCCGGCCTTGCTGAACCCTATACCTGACAGTCACAAGGCAGGTTGTTATTTCTTCTCAGAAATTTAAGCTCATGTAATACTGAATGAATCTATAGTGTTAGCTCATGCTGGAGGATAAAAAATAATAATAATGGGCTAAAAGAGGAGACCTGGAAGGATTGCTGCTTTGCTGAAGGGTGGTGGTGAAATTCTCCAACAGTTTTTTTATGGTAAGGCGTCCGAAAGATAATCTCCTAAGAAGATGAAAAAATATCTGGGGTTTTTTTTTTTTTTTTGCTCAGCTCTTTTCTTTTCAGGTTGGTGGAGTTATTTTACATTTTTTGGAAATTTATTTATTTATTACATTGTTATCCCACAACTCAAGGTGACTACATGCAGGTCCCAGGTGAACCAAAAATAAATGAACATTGACACCGTCCAGCCAAAGTTAAAGTCTCATTGACTTCACCAAAAGAAATATATGCTTCACGCTGTCATTTGAGTTAAGGACTCCAAATTGTGTGACTTTGACTCAAGGCCAAAAATAAGTGTGATTCATCAAGTTGAATGAAGCCCACCAGCTCTGTTAAGGGTGAGAGGTGCTTCACAAAATCCAATTTCTAGTAGTCTTTGGCATGTAGAGGAGGAGGAGGAGGAGGAGGAGGAGGATTATCAAGGCCCTAATGGACTACCACACACAGCATCTGAACAGTGTTTCATTTGGTAGGTCACAAGTTGTTTAGGCCCCCTCTGATTGGATCATGCTGATAAATGACTAGCCAGCTCTGATGTGGCACCATTGAAAATAATAGTAACTTGTCAATATGTGAAGAGAATGTTCTTCTAATATCATAACCTCAGTATTACTTTCAGCCTTGGCCTTTTTTCCCCAAGGGAGAAGACTCATATAACCTCTATACCAGGAGTGTTCTTTCAGCCCACTGGCCAAATTCCATTTCAGGGAAGCTCTCAGTGGCCACGTTTCATTGGTGGGCAAGTCAAAGAGTAAGAAGTGGGTCCAAAATTTGTATTTTTACTAACAATGGACATACTCACACGCGTCCGGCTCTGTGAGACGCACACCATGTCATCACCAGTTCTCCCCACTCACAGTGCTTTGAAAGCTTCTTTGCAGTCCTGAGAGTGAGCAACAAAGCTGCAAGGCCGCTTATGGCACTGTTCTGGGCTCCTAGAAAAGCAACACAGATGAACTTCAACTACTATCACAGCCATGCTTGACTCACCATTGAGCGCATGTTTGGCCAATGAGAGAGTCAGTGGCGCTCCCTTTACACACTTCTGGATATGGATGAAGACCTTGTATCCCATGTGATCATTGTCTGCTGCATCCTGTACATCTGTGAGTCAGGGGGTTACCTGCTTCTTCAGAACAAGCCCAACCTCCCAGGATCTGGGGCTGAAAAAGACACCATTGCCATCATTGGCTGCTTCCCCTTACAACATCTGAATCAGTAACTTGGGAGGAAAGAAGAAATATCCACTGTGCAATCTCTGAGTGGATCTGGACTTGTTACCCGTGAGTGCACTGTTGTTAAGCACAAAAAGGCCATTCCCATCAGCCAATGCTATTCTTGCAGGATTAATGTAACAATGTAAAGAAGCTCCTCCCTCATTCAACAGATGCCTAGTAATGCCTTCTGAAGATAACATAGATTTGTAGCTCTTTTAATGCAGTCAAAAGAAGCCGCAAATAAAGTTTGCATCTCAATAAAGATCTTCTTTCAAGTTTGGGGGTTTCTTGCGGGAAAAAAAATTGGCTGGTCTGGGAGAGGAGGGAGGGGGAATGCTTCAGTAGAAAAAAACTTCTTGAAACTTTGGGCCTTGGGGTGAGAGTGTGTGCAGCAGGGAGGAGTGGGGTCAGCAGCAATACAAACTGGTACGGGCAGGGGAAGAAAGGAGCGTGGTAATGAAAAGCACAGAATGGCATGGAATGGTTTACAACTTTCATTAGAGAACACAAGTACAGGCAGGTATTGGCATGCATGGCCAGGGTAGGGGTGGGGAACCAGCAAAGGCAGAACACGCTCCAAGCGTGCAGTGGACCAATTGAAAAAAAGTTTGGTGATGTGCCAAAGGAGTGCGGGATATGGATTCCACCATGAAGGCAACTGAGATATGTACCACAGCAGCCAGGAATACTGGGGACAGGGGAGAAGAAACAAAGGTGTGGCAAGCCCAGTCGTCATTCGGGCTCACCAAAGTTTTTTCCATGAACAGCCCACATTCCATAGCTTGTTCAGTAGGGTGGCTTAACATGTCCTGTGAACCCACCCAATGGGTCTGGCCATTTTAGCATCTACGATAATCTATTGGCTCTGAAAATGTTTCCCCACCCTAGTAAAGTTAAATGAGCATTAGAACAAGTTACATCTGCAACTGTTCCTTGTGCCAAACATATATTATGTTTTTAAATTTAGCTAAATTTTATAAATTGTGCCGTATGCTGTACTAATGGTCTGTTGACTGCAAATAAAGATGACTGACAAAGTTACATCTGCTATTTGTCTTCCAGTGCATCAATTCAATAACTGTCAATATTTATCAAATGCTTATCTCTCTGCTGCATTGGTGCTGAGATGTGTTTTGATATGCTCAAATGTACGGTCTAAAACAAAACACTACCAGCAGTTAATCAAGTGGCATGTCCGTACATTGACAGTCACGACATGGTACAAAGTGTAGTATTAGTGTACAGCCTCTTGATAAATCAATCATTTCAACAGCACAGTTGAAATAGAAGGGTTAATCTGGGTTCGTTTGAGTACTATCTAGTAAATAATCAATTCTTTATTACTCTTTCTTGGATCTTTAATCTATTTGTTTCTTACTTTGCTTTTTTGTTTTTTTGGTGGCATTTATTATTGATGCCACTTCTTACAAGTCCTGGAGTATTTGTGAGTTTAACTTGTGACAGCAACAAAAAACACTAATAAATAATTCACATCCTAATTGAGGCCAAATCCCAAATGACTACGTCACTTAAGTTCCTATTGCACTTACTTGGTGTCTTTGGTTGCTTTTAGTTTTATTTATTTTGAACTGTAATCACTCCCTTGTTGGGACACAATGCTCTAAAAGAAGAATTTCCTCTCTTTTAGATGTACATGTGCCACTTTGGGGGATGAAACTGCTTAATGTTTCAGTAAATTAGGAGTGAAATATTATAATGGCACTCACCTTTATTAGTGGTGTAAGTGGTGTAAGATCATGCAGATCTGAAAAGATTCTGGACATGAATTTTAGCCTATTTAGCAAACAATCTGTGATTGATAAAGTTGCCAACTAAATATCTAAAACTGACTGGCGAAAATGTATGTGTTGTTTTGCTTGTTGGTTTTATGAAGTGAAATGTGAGGATGAACAGAAAATGTATAGATAGCAAACTCAATAATGCCTTTTACACTAAGAACGTAAGAACTATAGTTCTGGATAAGTCCCATCTAATTCAAAATTATTTTTTTCCAAGAGTGGCTACCCAAATGCTTCTGGATGCTACCAGTCAAGGTCATAACCATTCCCACTTCTTTGTCCCCAACATTTAGTGTTCAGAGGAAGATGGAGGTTTCCAGAAGTTATGGTTACTAAAACAGAAAGTGTGGAAGCCTATCTTCACCACATCCTTTCAGCCTGATACTCCATATCCAAATCATGGAGCAACATATGTGAAGCTTTCTTACATCCAGCCTTAGGTCCTGTAGCAGTTTCAGGCTTACAACCCAGACAGAGAATACATGAATAAATTTATAGGGTTGTAATATAAATTTGGTTCAGTTTACTTTTGACCAGAATTCACCCAGTTTGCACCTCCTGGACCTGTATGCAGACCCTAACACAATCTGTGACTTGCAGTATGATTTTGATTAAACAAAAAAGTGTATTCAAAAATGTATACATTTGAAAAATGTGCACAAACACATTTTAATCAGTGGGAAGAAATGCAAGCAATTAAAAAGGTTTATGATAGATGCATCCTTGTGGGAAATGTACACTAAAATATGCAGTTTTTCATGTGAATAGAAAAAAGAAAGAAAGAACAACCTCACAATCTGATACAGAAACAAGTTGGAATGAACTTAACAGAACCTTGGCAAATTTTCATTTTTCTGTTTCGCAGATTCACAGAAATGTATGACTAATCAACCTGCCCGGCGACTGAGGTTATCTGAGGGCATGGTTCTGGTGGTTCCACATAGACCTATCATCCGATTGGAGTCCACCAGGGGAAGAGCCTTAAGTGTGATTGTTCAATCCTATGGAATTCCCTGCCTATGGAGGTCAGGCAGGTGCCAACTTTGTATTCCTTCCAGCACCTCCTGAAAATGTCATTGTTCCAAGTAGTGTTCCTTTAATGACCAGCCACAGTTTTATTTACACCTTGTTTCTGTTAAAAAGTACTTTTAATGTGTTTCTATTTTTTTATTATTATTTTATTTGACTAGGGAGCAATATATATAAATATTGTAAATAAATAAATAAATAAATAAATAAGAAATAATGGACAGCTTGCTTCCACCCTGAAGAAAGATAGACCTCAATCCAGTCAAAGTTATCTGGGAGCAATGGATCTTATGCCAATCACAGCTAGTGATAGTGGCATGTCTGAATTCTTGATTCCATTATCAGCTGATCCTAAAAAAATCTCTTATTTGGTTCAGGCCCCATAATGGGCTTGCTACCAGTTCTCCCTCCTAATTTCCCCAAGCAGACTTGCAGAGAGGCATAGCTGCTAATCAGAGAGACTTCTAGGCCTCATCCTGAAGTTTTGGATGCTCCAGAGCATGCTCCAGAGCATTGTTTTACTGCTGAGATGCATAGCTGCCTATTAGTCATGCATTCCTGCATTAGAGTTAGGGCAAAACTCTAATTTGTCAAGGTTCTGTGAATTCCACCTCAAAGTTCATATATATTGCTAAAACAGAGAAAATGCTTCACCAGAGAGGACAAAGATTTGCATAAAATTTGAATATGCTAATTTATACGTATAGTCACAAATTTAGAAATAAAAATATCACCATAGTGGAGAAAACTGTGATAATACGACTCGTGTGCCTTTGCTGTTTGCTATCCAGGTTCTAATTGTTGAGCAATTTCAAGGCCCTTTAGCTGCAGGGCCTGAAGATGCAATAGAGGATACCTTTTATTGGATCCTGGAGAACTGGAAGGGGACAGCTCATATGGCAACTTCATTACCATGAGAGGAAAAAGTGAGGCTAAATTTCAGATAATGCCTGGGGATATTTCTGAGAATGTATTTCCCTATATATGTGGCTATTGTCTAGATCTTGAGAGATTTTCTGGGACCAATCAGAATCAGTGGAACAGCACAACTAGCAACATTCTGAGCAGTGGGTTGCTGACTCAGGACCCATTAGAGAATGGCTCAATTCAGACGACACGATAGTCAATGGTGGGTTGACTGACTCTAACCCTAACCCTAGGGGGTACTCCCCACACAACATGGTAATAAATAATCAACTGTGGTGTGGATGAGGATCAGCGCTGAGTTGGCTATGGCAGCATTCAGATGACACAATAGTCAAAACAACTGACGATTGTTTCCTCCAAACCAGTTGTTTATTGTGTCGTCCGAATTGAGCCAGTGTGTTTGTTTGCAAGTTAAACTTGTAATTTGAAAGCCAGAGAGATTTGTGCTCCCGTATGTGATATATGCTCCCAAGAACAACCGATCTTAGAATTCCTTATGCATAAGCAAGATGGAGGAATAGCTGGTGGAGTGATAAAGTACCATAATAATATCAGGAGCAATGACCCCATGGACAATGAGTGCTACTGCTGTTTGTAGGATTAAGAGGTCCGCAATATACATGAGTAAAAGTCTAGTGTATACTAGGGATGTGCACTGACCCCCCGGATCGGATCGGATAGCGGATCGGAATCGGACCTGGGGGGTCGGATCGGATCGGATCGGATCGGATCGTGTGTCGGATCGGATCGGATCCGATTCCGATCCGCGGATCGGATTTTCCGATCCGGATCGGACGCCATTTTGAATGCTTTTTCCTATAGCAAATTATTGTTTTACAAAAACGCCTATAACTTTTTCATTTTTAACGACAGAAGGATGAAACTTGGGCACATTGTACACTGGTTAGGGATAGGTATCTGTGAGAAATTTCAGAAAGATTGGTGCATGCAGTTTGTGGCAATTAATTTTTTAATAAATAACATGGAATGCCTATAACTCGGTCATTTTTAAAGTTACACACATGAAACTTTGCCACATTGTAGGTGGAACCTTGGGACCCACGTGTGTGAAATCCCAGAACCGTGGGTGCTTGCCTGGTGTGGCAATGAATTTTTGAAAAATGGGTAGTAGTGGGGTAAATGCAGTTATGCCTCCCATGTTTTTATTTTTAAAGATACAAACAGGACACTTCGGCACATTACAGGGAACACTTCCCTTGATATGTGTGTAAAATTTCAGACAGCTAGCTCCAGGCATGTGTTGGCAATGAATTGTTGAAAATTGGGTAGCAGTGGGGTAAAATACAGTTTTGCCTCCCATTTTTTTATTTTCAAAGATACAAACGGGAAACTTTGGCACATTGCAGGGAACACTTCACTTCAAATGTGTGTGAAATTTCCGGAAGCTAGGTGCAACATTTTAGTGGGAAACGAACGTTTATTCATGGCATTTCACATGGGATTTATGGGTTGGTTTTAAGAGCTACAAACCTCTAACTCGCTCACATGGCACAGGACCTATGCCCGCTCAAACGCTGGAAATTTAACAAACTTTGGTGCAATGCTTTAGTGGGAAAACAAAGGTTTATGCATGGCATTTCACATGGGATTTATGGGTTGGTTTTAAGAGCTACAAACCTCTAACTCGCTCACATGGCACAGGACCTATGCCCGCTCAAACGCTGGAAATTTAACAAACTTTGGTGCAATGCTTTAGTGGGAAAACAAAGGTTTATGCATGGCATTTCACATGGGATTTATGGGTTGGTTTTAAGAGCTACAAACCTCTAACTCGCTCACATGGCACAGGACCTATGCCCGCTCAAACGCTGGAAATTTAACAAACTTTGGTGCAATGCTTTAGTGGGAAAACAAAGGTTTATGCATGGCATTTCACATGGGATTTATGGGTTGGTTTTAAGAGCTACAAACCTCTAACTCGCTCACATGGCACAGGACCTATGCCCGCTCAAACGCTGGAAATTTAACAAACTTTGGTGCAATGCTTTAGTGGGAAAACAAAGGTTAAACTTTATTATTTTAAACCTTCAGGAAGGGGACATTGCCTGCCTGGTGTGGATTGGTAATGAGGGAAGAAAGTTTCACTTATTCATTTGTAAAATGTAAAGTGATTGTAAATTGCTTTAGGGACCCATACATTTACATGACAAGACAGGTGTTGGTTGCAGGAATGCTACCAAATGCACTAGTAGCTAATCCCAGGTAATAGCTATTCAGATCCTAGCTAATAGCTATTATTCAGATCCTAGCCTGGGAAGGGATCTTGCAGGATAAGTGATTGTTCTTTTCTTGTGTACTATGTAATTCTAAACCAGAAGGCTGCTTTGATGTAGAGCCAATCCACATGGTCTCTTGCAGCACCTAGTATTATTTATTTCTCCTTCCACAGCAGAATCTGGAAGGCGGGCAGGCAGGCTGGCATTTAATGGGCAAAGTCCAACAGCGGCATTGGGGACTGGGTGACATTCTCCTTGAGGGCGAATGCCAAGTCCCATGGCTTGTGCGAGGAGGGCGGCTTGCTCTCTTTGCAGGAAGGATCTGGAAGGCGGCAGGCGGCATCAGCAGCGGGCGGGCAGGCTGGCATTTAATGGGCAAAGTCCAACAGCGGCTTTGGGGACTGGGTGACATTCTCCTTGAGGGCGAATGCCAAGTCCCATGGCTTGTGCGAGGAGGGCGGCTTGCTCTCTTTGCAGGAAGGATCTGGAAGGCGGCAGGCGGCATCAGCAGCGGGCGGGCAGGCTGGCATTTAATGGGCAAAGTCCAACAGCGGCTTTGGGGACTGGGTGACATTCTCCTTGAGGGCGAATGCCAAGTCCCATGGCTTGTGCGAGGAGGGCGGCTTGCTCTCTTTGCAGGAAGGATCTGGGAGGCGGCAGGCGGCATCAGCAGCGGGCGGGCAGGCTGGCATTTAATGGGCAAAGTCTCTCCTTTCCCGGGCACTGTGGCAGTGAGAGTGCCATAGGCTGCAAAAGAAGAAGGGGGGGGGGGAAAAGAATGAATATTAGTTGACCACTTCAACACAACCAGCTCCCTTCCACCCAGGATTGCCCTTCCTGAGTGCCCACGCCAAAGCAGGCACACGGGGCTGCCTGCTCACTCGGAAGTTAGCAGGCAGACAGCCAACCTTCAGTTAGGTGGAAGGTGCCCCCCCCATTCACAGAACACTTACCGTAGTCCTCCTGAGGGCGTTGTTGATAAGATGCCACTTCCAGGCGGGCAGTGACGGGCAGGTGGGCAGTCTGCATTACCGTCTCTCCTGGGCACTGTGGCAAAGAGTTCCATAGGCTGCAAAAGAAGAAGGGGGGGGGGAAGAATATGAGGAAAATGATACTTTTCCACCACTGGCTCCCTCCCACCCAAGACTGGCATGTGCCCGTCCTGAGTGCCCACGCCCCAGCAGGCACACGGGGCTGCCTGCTTGCTTACTCGTGGGTAAGCTCTCTGACAGGCTCTTACCAGAGTCGTGCGGGCGACGTGAATCGATGGGCCACCTCCATGCGGCCGTGGCTGGGGCAGATGGGCAGTCTGGATTCACGGGTACGCTTTGCGCAGTGGCGAAGAGTTCCATAGGCTGCAAAAGAAGGAGGGGGGGGGGAAAAGAATTAACATGAGATAAATCATACTTTTCCACCATTGGCTCCCTCTCACCCAGGACTGGCATCTGCCCGGTCCTGAGTGCCCACGCCCCAGTAGGCACACGGGGCTGCCTGCTCACTCGGAAGTTAGCAGGCAGACAGCCAACCTTCAGTTAGGTGGAAGGTGCCCCCCCCCATTCACAGAACACTTACCGTAGTCCTCCTGAGGGCGTTGAGGACTCGGTGAGATTCTCCTGGAGGACCCCTAGTCCCATGGCTTGTGCAAGAAAGGCGGCTGGCCCGCCTCGCAGGAACGATCTGGAAGGCGGCAGGCGGCATCAGCAGCGGGCGGGCAGGCTGGCATGTAATGGGCAAAGTCTCTCCTTTCCCGGGCACTGTGGCAGTGAGAGTGCCATAGGCTGCAAAAGAAGAGGAGGGGGATAATGAATATTACATAAATACTTTTATACTGCAAAAGAAGAAAGGAAAATAAATAAAGATTTGTATTAATTATACATGCAAGTCCTAGTAACTAGTCTCCCACCGGCACACTTCTCTGGTTTGTGATGCAATCCTCTTTCTCCTGCACCCCTCCCTTTCTAAATCACTCTTCTGAGCCCATTGTTAGAGGGATTGGCTATCCTTTTGTGTCTGGCAGGACACAGCTTACCGGATCATTAGAGAATCACCATTTCTTTTGTCCTTGGGTTATTCATTCACTCCTAATAGCACCCTACGTTAGGCTGACCAGATCAAATCCAGGTCAGGGTTCCTAACTTCAGCAGTTGTAGAGAAAAGGGAATTTCTGCCAGTGTCATTTGTATGGAATTAGTTCCTGCTGAGATTCCCTCTTCATCACAACAGTTAAAGGTGCAGGGGCCCTGCCTTCTTTTCTATATGGCCACTCTGCCTGCACTCTTACCTGAGTCGTAGGGGCGACGTGAATCGAGGGGCCACCTCCATGCGGCCGTGGCTGGGGCAGATGGGCAGTCTGGATTCACGGGTGCGCTTTGCGCAGTGGCGAAGAGTTCCATAGGCTGCAAAAGAAGGAGGGGGGGGGGGGAAAGAATTAACATGAGATAAATCATACTTTTCCACCATTGGCTCCCTCTCACCCAGGACTGGCATCTGCCCGGTCCTGAGTGCCCACGCCCCAGTAGGCACACGGGGCTGCCTGCTTGCTTACTCGGAAGTAAGATCTCACACTGCCCCACTTCTGGACACTCTCAGGTGTCCCTGCGTTGACTGCACACACTTACCTTATTCGTGCGGCCGATGTGGATCGGAGGACTCCAGTGGCACATAGGCTCCTCCAGGCAAAGTCACATTGGCACAGGGTCCTCCAGGCAAAGTCACAGTTTGGCACAGCTCCCTCCAGGCAAAGTCACATTGGCACAGGGTCCTCCAGGCAAAGTCACAGTTTGGCACAGCTCCCTCCAGGCAAAGTCCCAGTGGCACAGGCTCCTCCAGGCAAAGTCACATTGGCACAGGGTCCTCCAGGCAAAGTCACAGTTTGGCACAGCTCCCTCCAGGCAAAGTCCCAGTTTGGCACAGCTCCCTCCAGGCAAAGTCACAGTTTGGCACAGCTCCCTCCAGGCAAAGTCACATTGGCACAGGGTCCTCCAGGCAAAGTCACAGTTTGACACAGCTCCCTCCAGGCAAAGTCACATTGGCACAGGGTCCTCCAGGCAAAGTCACAGTTTGGCACAGCTCCCTCCAGGCAAAGTCCCAGTTTGGCACAGCTCCCTCCAGGCAAAGTCCCAGTTTGGCACAGCTCCCTCCAGGCAAAGTCCCAGTGGCACAGGCTCCTCCAGGCAAAGTCACAGTTTGGCACAGCTCCCTCCAGGCAAAGTCACATTGGCACAGGGTCCTCCAGGCAAAGTCACAGTTTGGCACAGCTCCCTCCAGGCAAAGTCCCAGTTTGGCACAGCTCCCTCCAGGCAAAGTCCCAGTTTGGCACAGCTCCCTCCAGGCAAAGTCCCAGTTTGGCACAGCTCCCTCCAGGCAAAGTCCCAGTTTGGCACAGCTCCCTCCAGGCAAAGTCCCAGTGGCACAGGCTCCTCCAGGCAAAGTCCCAGTTTGGCACAGCTCCCTCCAGGCAAAGTCCCAGTGGCACAGGCTCCTCCAGGCAAAGTCACAGTTTGGCACAGCTCCCTCCAGGCAAAGTCACATTGGCACAGGGTCCTCCAGGCAAAGTCACAGTTTGGCACAGCTCCCTCCAGGCAAAGTCACATTGGCACAGGGTCCTCCAGGCAAAGTCACAGTTTGGCACAGCTCCCTCCAGGCAAAGTCCCAGTTTGGCACAGCTCCCTCCAGGCAAAGTCCCAGTTTGGCACAGCTCCCTCCAGGCAAAGTCCCAGTGGCACAGGCTCCTCCAGGCAAAGTCCCAGTTTGGCACAGCTCCCTCCAGGCAAAGTCCCAGTGGCACAGGGTCCTCCAGGCAAAGTCACAGTTTGGCACAGCTCCCTCCAGGCAAAGTCCCAGTTTGGCACAGCTCCCTCCAGGCAAAGTCACAGTTTGGCACAGCTCCCTCCAGGCAAAGTCCCAGTGGCAGAGGCAAAGTCCCAGTGGCAGAGGCAAAGTCCCACTGGCAGAGGCAAAGTCACAGCTGCATGGGCACCTCCAGGCAGGCAGGCGGGCGGGCAGGCAGAGGCGGGCATGATGCCAGGCGCTTGCACATTGCACAAGTAAGCAATAGAACCGTGAGACCAGCCCACGCATTCCGGCTACTTCACAATGGCGGCAACCTAGCAGGCAGGCAGGCAGGCAGGCAGGCAGGCAGAGGCAGAGGCAGAGGCGGGCATGATGCCAGGCGCTTGCACATTGCACAAGTAAGCAATAGAACCGTGAGACCAGCCCACGCATTCCGGCTACTTCACAATGGCGGCAACCTAGCAGGCGGGCAGGCGGGCAGGCAGGCAGGCAGGCAGAGGCAGAGGCAGAGGCGGGCATGATGCCAGGCGCTTGCACATTGCACAAGTAAGCAATAGAACCGTGAGACCAGCCCACGCATTCCGGCTACTTCACAATGGCGGCAACCTAGCAGGCGGGCAGGCGGGCAGGCAGGCAGGCAGGCAGGCAGAGGCAGAGGCAGAGGCGGGCATGATGCCAGGCGCTTGCACATTGCACAAGTAAGCAATAGAACCGTGAGACCAGCCCACGCATTCCGGCTACTTCACAATGGCGGCAACCTAGCAGGCGGGCAGGCAGGCAGGCAGAGGCAGAGGCAGAGGCGGGCATGATGCCAGGCGCTTGCGCATTGCACAAGTAAGCAATAGAACCGTGAGACCAGCCCACGCATTCCGGCTACTTCACAATGGCGGCAACCTAGCAGGCGGGCAGGCAGGCAGGCAGAGGCAGAGGCAGAGGCGGGCATGATGCCAGGCGCTTGCGCATTGCACAAGTAAGCAATAGAACCGTGAGACCAGCCCACGCATTCCGGCTACTTCACAATGGCGGCAACCTAGCAGGCGGGCAGGCGGGCAGGCAGTTTTTTAAATCATATAGCCAAAATAAACACAACACACAGTGACAGCCCTGCAAGGCTGCCACATAAGTCCAAAAGACACAGTCAGAAACAGTGTGGGATGCTGCTTGTCATCCACTCAATGTAGGAGCCTGGAAGAGGAATCCTATCGCGTCCTTCGTTCATAGTCAGAGAGGTGCATGCGTTCCTTGGCGATAAAATTAAGCCTTCTTCTTATCCAAAGTTCTCATGAGCCTCTGACGTGGTCTTACAAGAAGAAACGCCCATGGAAGTGTGGGACCTTACAGAAGGCCTGGAGGGAGCCATCGGAGTCCAATTTCAGAGGCACACGTGCAAGCACATTGGTTCAAGTCAAACAACATAGAATGTGTGAGATGCTTGTGCATCCCCTCAATGTAAGAGGCTAGGAGAAGAAACTAGATCCCTTCGGGATCCATCGTTCAGAGTTGAGTTACTGAGCTGTAAACAACACAGCCAGTAAATTAAAGTAAAGAAAATTAATTAACCGAAAATAAGAATTAAAAAATCAAGGGCCTGCCGGTGCCTGCCCAAAGGTGTGGGATGGATGGGGGGTGCCTGCCAATTACTTCCCCGCGGGCATGAGGGTGGGGTATCCCAGCAGGGGCAGATTGACCTTGAGGAAGACCAGCTGCTCCACAATCTCAGCGTCCAAGCGAGAGCGGTGGGGTGTGACCACGTCGCCCGCCATGGAAAACACCCGCTCGCTTGGAACGCTGGACGGTGGGCAGCTGATTCTGTCCATGGCCACCCGCGCCAGATCAGGCCACATCTGGCGCCGAGATGACCAGTAGGCCAGGGGTTCGATGGAGCCGTCCTCCATCTGCTCCGCCAGGTAACGCTGCACTGCTGCTGCAGCGTCATCCTGGCGGCGGCTGGGTTGAGTGCCTCTATGCCCAACCGCAGCCTGCAAAGCCTTGTCCCAAAACCCCTGGCCTGTCCCCCTGCTGGGTGTGGTGGTGCTGGTGCCGCCGCTGCTGGTGGTGCTCAGCGGACTTAGCGCCTGGGCTTCGGTGGGCTCCTCCTCTGCCTGCCCAATCCTGGCATCCCGGGCCGCCCGAACGTCCGTCACCAGCATTTCCACCCAACCTGCCCGGGAAGTCTGCCCACATAACCCATCCTTGATGCGCGGGTCGCACATGGTGGCCAACATGTACTGCCTCTCGTTGTAGAGAGGCTGGACCCGGCGGGATAAGCTTTCCCTCAGCCTCGTCACCACTTCCCGCACCTCTGGCAGGAAGCGCCTGCCGGTGACGGCATCCCCGGCCTCCAGAAACTCGCCCATCTGATTCTGGAGATGCCTGGCCACGGGGAGCACCTGGCTGAGAAGGGCAGTGCTGCTGCTCAGGGTCTCGGTGGCCTCAAGGAACGGCTTGAGGACCACCAGAAGCTGGGACATGGCCTCCCACTGCTGCCTGGACAGTGGGGCCTGGATGCCAATGTCCCCGACCCTGAACATCTCGTGGACAACACGCTGTTGCTCCACCATACGCTCGAGCATGTGGTAGGTGGAGTTCCAACGTGTTGCCACGTCCTGCACTAGCCGGTGCTGCGGAAGTCCCAGCTCCTGCTGCTTCTCCCGCAGCAACCGACTGCCCTTCACGCTGTGGTGGAAATGCCCAGCCACCTTCCTGCAGCTCTCTAGGAGATTACGGATTTGGGGAGGGAGAGGGGCCTTGCTGCCTCCAAGGCCATCCCTGACGACCAGGTTGAAGACGTGCGCGATGCAGCGGATGCCCTCAAATCCGCCATCGCGCACCGCCTTCAGCATATTGGCTCCCCCGTCCGTGACCATGTAACCGCGGGTGTGCTGGTGCCCGCCCAGCCACCCTGCCACCATGCGGTTCATGGCCTCCGTAATCTCCTCCGCCGTGTGGGACTGGTCCATGACTGCGGTATGAAGGAGGGCCCAGCGGCAGCCCTCCTTCCCAGTCCCAGAAGTCCTGGGTGCTTCCTGCCCTGAGGCTCCCCACCAGTGAGCCGTCAGGGACAGGTAAGCGTGCACTCCTCCTTCGCTGGACCAGATGTCCGAAGTGAAGTGCACCTTCTGTGCCTCTGCCTGGCACAGACGACCCAGAACTAACTCCCTGCATGCCTGGTACAGGGAGGGCACCACACGCCTGCTCAGGGTGGTGCGACACGGCGGCTTGTAGTATGGAACCACAAGAGCCATCAGCCTCTTGAAGCCTGCGTTCTCGACGAGGCTGAATGGCTGGTCATCCAACGCCACCATCTCACCGATGCAATTGGTGATCTGGTTGGGCGCTGGAAAACGCCACCTTGTGGCTCCATACTTCCCCCACCCCATCTCTTCCATGGTGGCCTGGCGAAGCCTCTTGGGGATGGGAGGTCGAGAGCTGGCAGAAGTTGCAGGAGCCTTCTGCTTGCCCTTGCCGCTAGCACCAGTCTGCTGCGAGGTGCCCGCCTCGGTCCCAAGCAAAACAGACTGGTGGTGCCTCTGCATGTGGCGGGTGAGGTTCGTGGTGGTGAAGTGGCCTGGCATTTTTCCCCTGCTCACTGACATCTTGCAGTGGCGACAGACAGCAAAGCGGGAATCCACTGCCACCTCAAAGTGGTCCCACACCTTGCTTGCCTGTCGCTTCTGGGGTGACACAGACGGCCTGCCGGCGCCTTCGCTCTGTGGTGTCACCTCAGGAGCAAGGGAATGAGTGGAAGAGAGGACGGATTGTGGAGAGTAAGTCTCTGGTGCTGCCTGCTCTTCCTCTTGCCCCACATCAGAGTCCTCCTTCTCACTCTGAACCTCGCTGACTTCCACAAGATCTGGGAAAAGATCAGTCAGCGGGTTCACAGGCTCACCCACCAAAGAAGGAGCTGGATAATATAGTGCTCCTTCTTCATGCCCACTGCTGCTCCCAGCACCTGCCTCATGTTGCTGAAAGAGTGCCCTGCAGGCACTACTTTGAGTTGCCTCTGCCTGCTTCTGCTGCCCCAGTGGAGAACGCCTCAGTTTAACTGGGGGTGTGGAAGTAGGCTGCCTGCTGCTGGTCCCAGCAGCAGCAGCAGCAGCGCCATGCCCAGAGCGGCCTCTCCCAAATGCTGCCTTGGGAGCACCCCCCCTTTGAGTGCCACGCTTCATTTTATTTTTATTATTATTTATTTTTGTGTAAGTGTGTGCTTTGCTGACTTTTTTTGTGTTTGTAGCAGCAGGCTACACAGCCCAGCAACACACACTCACTCACAAGCGCGCACACACACACACACACACAGAGAAAGAGAGAGAGAGAGAGAGAGGATAGAAATATTTTTTTATTATTTTTTTGGGTTTTTTTCAGAAAGCGAAAGTAGAACAAACAAACACACTCACTGCAAAGACAAACTGAACTCACAGACAAACAAACGTGCTATCTAAGAAAGGAAAGGCAAGAGAGAAAGGAAAGCCAAGAGAGAGAACAAGAAAAGCTGAAGTAAAAGATCAGAAACTCCTCAAAACCACCTCCAAATACAATCAAATCAATACAGTCTCTCCAACACAGCTCCAAAACACTCCCTAATCTCCTCCACGTTCAACCCACAAAGAGCCAGAAGGGCAGGGCTGAGAGAATATATACTGGTGCCCTCCTCCAGCATTGCGATTGGAGGCTGAAGAAAGTCTTCACAGGATTGGGTGATTCAGTCATGTATTCTAAAGCACAATTGGTGGATCAAGCTGTCAAACACACACACACAAACACAGCCTCCCCCTCCCTTTCCTGAAGGTTTAAAATAATAAAGTTTAACCTTTGTTTTCCCACTAAAGCATTGCACCAAAGTTTGTTAAATTTCCAGCGTTTGAGCGGGCATAGGTCCTGTGCCATGTGAGCGAGTTAGAGGTTTGTAGCTCTTAAAACCAACCCATAAATCCCATGTGAAATGCCATGCATAAACCTTTGTTTTCCCACTAAAGCATTGCACCAAAGTTTGTTAAATTTCCAGCGTTTGAGCGGGCATAGGTCCTGTGCCATGTGAGCGAGTTAGAGGTTTGTAGCTCTTAAAACCAACCCATAAATCCCATGTGAAATGCCATGCATAAACCTTTGTTTTCCCACTAAAGCATTGCACCAAAGTTTGTTAAATTTCCAGCGTTTGAGCGGGCATAGGTCCTGTGCCATGTGAGCGAGTTAGAGGTTTGTAGCTCTTAAAACCAACCCATAAATCCCATGTGAAATGCCATGCATAAACCTTTGTTTTCCCACTAAAGCATTGCACCAAAGTTTGTTAAATTTCCAGCGTTTGAGCGGGCATAGGTCCTGTGCCATGTGAGCGAGTTAGAGGTTTGTAGCTCTTAAAACCAACCCATAAATCCCATGTGAAATGCCATGAATAAACGTTCGTTTCCCACTAAAATGTTGCACCTAGCTTCCGGAAATTTCACACACATTTGAAGTGAAGTGTTCCCTGCAATGTGCCAAAGTTTCCCGTTTGTATCTTTGAAAATAAAAAAATGGGAGGCAAAACTGTATTTTACCCCACTGCTACCCAATTTTCAACAATTCATTGCCAACACATGCCTGGAGCTAGCTGTCTGAAATTTTACACACATATCAAGGGAAGTGTTCCCTGTAATGTGCCGAAGTGTCCTGTTTGTATCTTTAAAAATAAAAACATGGGAGGCATAACTGCATTTACCCCACTACTACCCATTTTTCAAAAATTCATTGCCACACCAGGCAAGCACCCACGGTTCTGGGATTTCATACACGTGGGTCCCAAGATTCCTCCTACAATGTGGCAAAGTTTCATGTGTGTAACTTTAAAAATGACCGAGTTATAGGCATTCCATGTTATTTATTAAAAAATTAATTGCCACAAACTGCATGCACCAATCTTTCTGAAATTTCTCACAGATACCTATCCCTAACCAGTGTACAATGTGCCCAAGTTTCATCCTTCTGTCGTTAAAAATGAAAAAGTTATAGGCGTTTTTGTAAAACAACAATACTTTGCTATGGGAAAAACGCATTTAAAATGGCGTCCGATCCGCCGATCCGATCCGATCCGGATCGGACCTCGCCGGATCGGATCGGATCGGATCGGATGGTGTATCGGATCGGATCGGATCGGATTTTCCGATTTTTGGGGCGGATCGGATTCGGATCGTGGATCGGATCCGATCCGATGCACACCCCTAGTGTATACACGTATTCGTACAACATATTGTCATGTCTGGCTATAATGGGAAATAAATCATGATTTTGCAATAAAAATGCCGGAAAATGAAAGCTTTCAAGTGAATTGGTCTGATTATAAAATGTTTGCAACTGTGCTGGTCTTTTATAATAGTAAAAAATCAAAACGTTGACAGGATAATACCTTTACTAGGACCAACGCATGAATTGCAAAATAGAAAGCTTTCTAGGACTCTTCATTAAGCTGGATAGCAAAAAGTGTTATGGGAGTTTTGAGTCATCATAGAAAAGCCCCAGTGTGAGCCATAAAGTGGTCAGGTATCGTCTTTTACAGAGGACAGTCCTCTATTTGACATTATATTTTTGTAATCCATAAGTCAGCACCCTTAAGGCCATACTGTAATTTTAGAAATGTAAAAAAAAGTAATTTCAGAATTAAAATTAAATATTTTCTTTCATGACTCATGAGACTGTATGTATAAGATGAGGTTATGTTGGTGGGCCCCCATGTTACCAGTTTGTATAAGGCCTCAAACATAACGCTTCTGCCTTGACTAGGTGGCCTCAGGCCAGACTCAGTTTCTCAATCCAATCTACCTCATTGGGTTAATGTGAAGATAACATGGGGTAACTGCATACATGTTGCTCTGAACACCTTGAAGGAAATGCAGAATACAGAAATCTTAGTGATGGAAAGCCCAAAAGCCAACTTCAGAATGCACAAAATGTGGCAATTTTGCCACCTATTTTCTCAATGTATTTATAAAATGAAATGTATGGAATGCAACCTGTTATTTAACAGATACACCAAAAAGCAAAAAAGACAGGCTCCCCAATTGGAATTCAACACAAACACACTAGATACAAGGAACCTTAAAGATCTGCAGTTAATCAATATATATATTGAATAAAAAGAAGTGAGCTTGTAATAGTTTAAAGACATGTATATAAACAAATAAGGCACAATCAATACTACACACCAAATTACAGAGAAAGTCAATAGTTCCAATGCATATACATAGTAAATAGTGTCTTGCATATAGAATTTAGAACAATGGTCAATAGAGTTCTTGAGAAAGACTGTTCTTAGTTGAAATGGTAATACAATGAGATTTTGTTGCCTGATATTTTTGATATGAGACTAATATGTTGGATATGATGTATATAAATTGGAACTATTTACTTCTTCTGTAATTTGCTGTACACTTTTGATTGTGCCTTATTTGTTTATATACATATCTTTAAGCTATTACAAACACTTATTTTAATCCAATATATAATAATTTAACAGACTCAAATATGCTAACATTCTGCTGTGTAATGCACACCAAGTAACCAAATGTGAACAAATCCAGAGTATCTCAGACATATATTCCAGTATTTGCTTTAAATAGCCTTAAGAATTCATAGAGTAAATGGAAATCAGCCAAGATTCTGCCAACCAAAGATAATTCTATAACACACATCTGTGGTGATGAAGATCCTAAAATGCATTTACTGCACGACAGTCCAGAGGAATGCCATATTGAACCAACTTCATAGAAACAAGTTTTCTTTCATAGAATACTCCCCCCACAATTGTAATCAATAAATGTGACTGCAATAGTATGGCATTTTGTCAACTTTCCACGCTTGTTTGTCACCCTGCTATTAATTATTTAATTTTCCATATCTTATTACTTGTTTTCATACTTTAAAGTGGAATACATCCTTGATGGAAGCAGAGGCTAAACAGTTGTGTGTGTGAAAGCTTTCTTAAGAACTAGCAGGTGTTTGATTGGCTATGGCAGGGCCCAACGAAGCACAAAATGGGCAGATGCTGAAAGTTGCATAATCAGTATGAAGAAAACTCATCTGCCATTTATGGTACAAATACATTGACCTGGCAGGAAGCTGGTTGTCCTAGGGTAATTTAATGACAATCTTTAACCATCTGGCTAAAAAGCTGCACTTACAGAGGCCAAATACTGACCCAGATAAGAAAGTATTTTTTAAAAAAAAAGACAAAAAAGACATGAGTTTAATAATGAATTATACATCAAGGAAGAACTCATTATTGTTACAAGAGATGAAATATTTATTTTTCATCTGACAGTTCTACTAAACTACTAAACAATAGCAAATTACAATGTGAACTAGCACATTTAATACATGCTAGCTCCCCAGCTAGCTCCCCAGCTTTGTTTGCATGGATATGACTGCAATATGAGTTGAGGAATGGTTGACCGTGGAGGCCAAAAGAAAATGATTTCTGGAGTTACTGTTAGCTGAAAAAGTTGAGTAGGATCAAAGACAGCTGTGGATTAGAAGATAGGATGGGAGTTATTGAGAACAGAGATGATGTTATGTTATTAGAACCATTATTTAAAACCCATTTCTCAGATGACATGTTCTAGAAGTTGAAGTTGAAATGTTCCATAAAAATATGTATATGTGTGTTCTAGTCTGAGTGGATTCTGAGGCTGGTATATCTCACCCCACATGCTGGCCTTGAAGTACACAACCAAGGATATAAAGAAGAGACTCCTAAATGCTCTCTGCAAAACCTGTAGGTGTAGGGAGCTTGTTATTTTGTGGAATATTTGACCCAATGACTTCCAGAGGCCAGGGCCTTGTAGGGGATACCAAGATACATCACAATGGCTTTTCAAGGATGCTTGCTCTCATAGGGTTAGTAAAACTGTATGTTGATTGGTTGGTTTAATGTTCATGGATCAAAGTCTATCTATTTCTAACGATGTATAGCTTAACTATTCAGGATCAACATATAGACCAATTTGCAGTGCAATCCTGTACATGCTTATTCAGAAGTAAGTCCCACTATGTTTCTCTCAAGTAAGTATGTATGAGTGCAGCCTTAGACTCAAGTGTGGTGATGCAATGACTAAAAGCTGTCTTCCTAAAGAGGAAAGATTTCACAAGTTTTCTGACGGATGGAAGAAATGGGCACCCCTTAGAAGGGACTTCTGCAGTGAGGGCACCATCACCGAGAGATCCTACATGTGGTAGCCTCTTGCCACATTTCAGTATGCGGGAACTCTATTAAAGTCTCCTTAGCAGACTTTAAGATGTAAAGCAGAGGTGCAGAACCACCTGCCTTTGGCCCTAATCCAGCCCCCCAGGTTTCCCAATCCAATCTGTGGAGCCCGCTGTGGTTCCTTCAGGGTGCATAGCCACACTCACTTACAGCATCCAAGCTCTGTGTGGCAATCCACTGCCTTCATGTAAAATAGATTCTGCACCCCTACTGAGCCCACTTTTCAAGATTGGGCTCACCCCCTCCTAAAAGAAACTCCAATGAAGTTAAAAATGATCCACATCAAAAATATGAGAGAGGCTGCAAATGCATCTCTTGGCAATTAAAACATGTACATGCATTTGGAAATTATCCCCTCATATTGCTGCTCTTACTCTGCCCACAACACTGCAGTAGCATATGATCTTAGGGCAGGTAGGGTAGCTTGTTGGGGTTAAGAGCAGTGATCAGTGATGGGAGAGGCCATAGCTCATTGGTAAAACTGAATGTTTTGCATGCTGGAAGTCCCAAGTTCAATCCCTGACATCTCCAGGTAGGGCTAGGAAAGAATCCTGCCTGAAATCCTGGAGGGCCACTGTCAGACACTGTCAACAATACTGGGCTAGATGGTCTGACTCAGTACAAGGCCGTTTCATATGTTCCTATCAGTGGTCAAAACGAGTCTAGATAACTACATATTATTTTCCTTGATATTTGTCTTGGGCTAGAAGTACTGATGACTTTTTTTTTTATGGCATATAAAAAAACGATGACTCCGTAGTGCAGATGGCATTTCATGTCCGGTATCTTGAAGTGTATCACTAAAAATGGTCTAGTTCGCCCTGTAAAATTGGCATTCAGTGCCACATGTCAGAGTTTTAAACTTATTTTTTCTGATGAATGATTTTCCTCTTTAGTATGCAAAACCAGTGCTCCGGTGGCAAGAACCTATTTCCCCAGAACACATATTTTGGAAAGTCACACAAGGCAAAATCCTCAAAGTGGGAAACACACATAATATTCTCTACTTGTCATGCATGAGTTTTCCCCATACCTGGCATCACTGGAGCACAATCAGTTCAATATAGTTTAGTAAACAGCTTCATAAATCATTGGAGTTCTGACATACATTCTGTTGCAATGCTGATTTGTCCCTAGGGTATTTAGGAAACTGATCTAGGTCACTCATATTTGGTAGAAGGATAATGTTTCTTTGAATTAGTTATGTCTGTGAGAGTAATGTCTAAGAAAATAGCTGTGAATCTTGATTTCTTGAGTCTTCATCACTTTTATTTTGGCTTCGGAGTGTCATGTAATTTCTGAAATATAGCAAGAGACAATGATCTCACTATGTAAACTAAGAACAGGAAAGCTGTGAACATGCACAACGTTGGAAGACTTCAACACACCATCTGGTGAACTGCAGTTCTTAATCTGAGATAAGGCTCAGTGGGACATGGCATGCTTTCAGGAGAAGGGGTTTCATCTTGAAAATGTTCAATAAAGTTTATTATTGAAGCCACAGGCAGGGCTCCAATTAAATAAGGTGTTCAGTAGAATAAGAGTTCAACCACTGTAAGGGGTAATGGGGGTTGGTTGGTCATTTTAACCTTAATAAAACCGAAAGGTTTTCACCAATTTTCCTGAAATTATATGTGCTGGAAAGCATTGTCAGATTTACATGATCTGAAATTATAAAAAGATAAGTTAAAGATGGAAGAAGATAGAAAAGAAAAAAGAAGAAAAACCCTGGCCTAATCTACACCAAGCAGGATATAGCACTATGAAAGTGGTATGAAAGTGGTATATAAAAGGCAGGAGCCACACTACTGCTTTATAGCAGTATTGAAATGCACTGACAAATGTTGGAGCCCATGACACATACCATATGCCACTTTCATACCACTTTCAGAGTGCTATATCCTGCTTGGTGCGGCTCCTGCCTCCTATGTACTACTTTCATGGTGCTATATCCTGCTTGGTGTAGATCTGGCCCCTCTCTCACTTTAAATTATTTTCTTTACCCATGGCAAACATGTTTGCTCACCATTTGTAAAGAAATATGCTTTCTGTCTTAAAACCCTGATTGTCTCTTGTTCCATGTTTATTGCAGTTGATGGAATGGTCCTTCATTACCTTATGAAGCATCTGAGCCATACTGTCTTGCTAGAGGAATCCAACTGTGAAGTTACTAACACCTTCATTCTGTGAGTTGATCCATGCCTTGACTTGGTCAGTTGATAGAGAGAAATGGGTGTTTCATTTAATGTAGCCAGGCTGAGAGTAGTACTACTGCTAATCATGATATGTGGTACAGGCAACTGTATTTCCTAGCAACATTATGACTGATTATGCTGCCAGTAATGGTGAGAAACATTAAAATGAGGTTTCAAAGATTAATAAGAGGTACCAAGAAAAGTGCAACTTCATAGTGTCTGGTGGAGAACATAATGATTTTGAGCAGAAATCAGTACCTAAATTTATTAAATTGACTTTTTTTTTGTAGAGCAGCACCTCTTCTTTCTAAAGGGTACTTACGGAGACTTACATAGAATATGTAAGTAGTGTGCTTGAAGAGGGGGTTGAAGCCTTCTCCGTATCACTTAGAATCATAGACTAGTAGAGTTGGAAGGGGCCTATAAGGCCTTCTTTTAAACTACAACACCATACCACCCAAATCACTTTATCTTCACCAAGTATCTCAAGATCCAAAGCAACCACAAGTAGGCCTTGCATTGTGTTTGCTGGTGGAAATCTAATGTGCTAGAAAATGAATATTTTCCTTTCATATTTTAAATCCATTCTATGGCAACTAAACATCACGTATAAGAAAGCAGCCCCCCAAATTTTGCAGCATTCCTGCTGGTGGAAATCTCAATGTGGTGTTGAATGGTTTTTGTTGTTGTTGTTGTTTCATTCATGATGATGCAATTCAAAATGGTGAGGAGTTCAAGAAGAGGGCTCCCTCTCTCACTGTTCAACCCATCCTGCCAGCTATTGATATAAACAACAGACAGGCATGGGTCACCTTGCAGTGGGATTATTCAAGCAATACAGTAAGGCTCATATGCTTCATAAGCCAATAAAGGACAAGGACTATGTGGAACATCTTTACTGGTCTGAGGCACTCCATTCCCCCACCCCACCCCATCTGGATTTGGGACTGAAAGACCCAGGGAAAGCGGAGGACAAGTTGTAAGCAAGCACAATTTGTGACATTGCACAACATAATGACTGATAAGGCATCAGTCTTAGCTTCCAATTTCTTGGCTTTATGGAGTTTCGACCAAGGTGAGAAAATCTTATTTTCTGTTCTTTTAAACCGGCAGGGTTTTTTGATGATTGAATAAAGAATAGTGTCTCTAAGAAGAAGGTAAGGCTGTGGTCTGGAGACACATGGTGTAGCAAACATTGATGAAGCTAAGGCGGCCTGAATCTGGGTGGAAGTCCATACAGAAACCTTCTGTAAAATACCTTTAGTTCTATTGGTGAGATATAGACAAGCAGTCCCTTGGCTTCTCCTTTTCCACCCCATCCCCCTCACATGAAATGAATTCCATCCCAACTTTCTAAAAAGATTGGATACTGTTGAACAATTATTGGAATAGGCTTAAGTCAGGTGATCCAGAAGCTTTAGATATACTATATGTATGTTAAGTTGAAGTAGTGTAATAGGCTTGAAAGTATTGTATTGGTAAACAAAATTGTGGCATATGAATGAATAACTCTCTTGGAAATATGGTCTTTAAATTTTGCTTCAGGGGCATTTGTTGTATTTGATTTGATTTTTGCACCAAAAGGATAAATATGCACCGTGGGCTGCACGGAACTGCTCCCCTACAGACCTCTATGATAATGAAGTGGAAAACAGAATCTCATTTGCATGAACCCTAACCCTTTGCATGTTTAATCTGTTTTCCCCACAATAATCCATTTAACTTTAATTTAAACGTGGCATGCCTTTTAGGGGCATGGATGCCTCAGAGAAGTCTCAGGCACAATAAGACTGAAACACTAACCTATGTTTAGCTAAAGCTTTATGAAGCATATCAAATGTCTCCAAGTCAAGTTTTTGTTTTGCTTTCCAATATATAAATTGATATGATCATCCTCACCCTGAATCCAGTATCATTTTTCATTATGCTTGTATGATTTTATTAGTGGCCGTTTTAAAAGAAATACAAATAAATCTGTGTATACTTTACACAAGTTTAAATAGCATTCCCCCCCCCCCCAAGAAATCTAGCCAGGGTCTAAATTATGTGGCCCAATGATGGATTATTTTAAAAGATAAAAGCTGAGTTAAATACTTTGACTTAGATAGCAAGATGCTGCATGAATGGAAAACATATTCACTCCTGGATGGGGGTGTTGATTGCTCCCTGTCTCTGGCCTTCTGAGCCCCCTGCAACTTGGCTCCAGGGGATTAAGGGACACTTCTGAGTTGCTTTGTTTTTTGTGGTGGGGGTGGGATACCATTTGGGGAATTAATAGCAACTCTCCTGTCCAGCAGGATGTTTGTATCCACGCCAATGACAAGGATCTCATTTAAATCCACAATACTGAGAAATTGGGCTGACATTTATACTGTTGATTGATATTACATGTATGAATGATGTTTCTGCTGCTGTTAGTAGTTTTACAGCCACTACATAACACTTAAATTATCTCAACTCTGTACATAGTGTATAAGTGGCATGGCCACTGTCAACAGGTTTTAACATATAGTCAGTACCTACATGAGAACAGAATGAGAAACATGTTGGAGTATTATCTGGATTGTAATGCAATTGGCTTTTGCCCATCAGCTGCATGCAAATCAAGAAAAGCAGAGTAAACAGTACTTAAAAAATCCCCCTGCTTTTCAAAGACCTACCATTTAAATTGTCTTACTTTGGGTATAGTGGGCGGAATCCCACTAGTAGGAGTGAACATCATCAACCACAATAATGTTGCTCAGCCAATGAGACAGGTGTGTTCTCTGCCTCTTTCCATGCTCCTCTATTCAGGGAAGTTTCATGGGGGAAGTAATCCAATCGTTTTCCCTACGCCAGCAGCAGAGCTGCTGCTGCTGCCTCTGCTTCGTGACCATGAACTAAGCCTCCTCCCACCCCCCACACTTAGGCTGACCAGATAAAATCCAGGTCAGGGCTCATGTAACTTTAACAGTTGTAGAGAAAAGGGAATTTCAGCCAGTGTCATTTGTATGTAATTAGTTCCTGGTGAAATTCCCTCTTCATCACAACAGTTAAAGTTGCAGGCACTATACTAGAGTCACCATATACAAAAGGAGGCAGGGCCCCTGCAACTTTAACTGTTGTGATGTAGAGGGAATTTCACCAGGAACTAATTGCATACAAATGACACTGGCTGAAATTCCCTTTTCTCTACAACTGTTAAAGTTACATGAGCCCTGACCTGGATTTTATCTGGTCACCCTACCACACTTTTATGAATGGGAGAGAAAGGCTAGTTCCCCCTGAAGCCCTGAAACAACACAATGATGCTTTTATGAACAAGGAAGGAAGGCTAGTTACTCTGCCTGTGGAAAGGAAGCAATATGGAAACCCTGAAGCCCCCAACAGTGCAATGACACTTTTATGAATGAAAAATGTAGTGTTGTTATTCTGCCTGTGGAAAGGAAATAATGCAGAAATTCTAAAGCTCCAAGACAGTACAGTGCATTTTTATGAATGAGAAAGGCAGGCTAGTTTTTCTGCCTGTGGTGAGGGAACAATATGGAAAGCCTGAAGCCCCGAAACAGTACAGTAGTGTTTTTATGGGAAAAGTAGGCTGTATACTCTGATGGGCCAACACAGGCTGCAGACTATGTGCCCTACTGCAGGGAAAAATGGGAAATGGCAGCCCCACCCCTTGACCACATAACTGCCAGGTCACAGTCACATCACAGAGGCATGCCCAGAATTTAATGGGGTGGGATGGGGCACACCGCAGCGGACCCACTTGGGAGCCATTACAAGTAATGGCAACACACTAAAAGGAGTTTCAAAAAATGCAGCTTTTCCAGAGGGAAGCTGTAGGATGGCTGCAAATTGGTGACAGCATCATCTGTTACAAATGGCCCTGATGTGCTGTTGCCCTGCAGTAAATCAGTGATGTGGATTGGCTCCTAGTAAATAGCAAACATCTCCAAGTTCCTGTGCAAGTCACTGCTGTACCTTGAATACCTAACGTAAGTATGTGCTGGCAGCTGGGTTAGAACATTTTTTGAACTTGTTTGTTAGTATAACTTAGAGCTCTATCTATCTATCATCTATCATCTTAATCTAATTCTATTGTTATCTCATACGTATAAGGCTATTTACCTTTTCAGATGTTTATAACATGTACAATAAATGTCCGGAGAGGGGTGTGGCACTGTGGTGACAGGCTCTGCCCCAACCTAAATGGATCCATTGTAAGGTCTGAAAAGGACCCCATTTGTACCACTGAAGCCTGACGATTAACTATAAAGGCAGGGGGAAAAGTTGCTGCCACAAAGGGGTTATCCCAGGATAGGGTTTATGTCTCAGGATCACAACAATAGTTTTAAAAATGCTAGAGCTAGCTGGACTTACTTTGCAACATATGAGAATATCAAAGAGGGTAAAATGCAATTTCAAACCTCTGCCAATGTTGCAAGAGACGATATAAACCCTTGAATTGACACAAGAGCAGAATTGCTTGCTACCATAGCAACAAAGCTCTATGGGCGCTCTTTTGATTGGATAGGAAATCTAGGTGCTTTACATGGGATAAAGGTCAAAAGTATCTTTCTTGAAATTTTAATCTGGTATTGTACCAATGTATTTAGGTAGGGACACATACTTTAAAGAAAAAAATGGAGATATGTTTAAGCCAAAGATGGGATTGATGGCCGAGTCACCATGCCTCATAATACCACCCCATGAGAGATGTCAAAAAGAGACAGGGAATAATTAATCTACCATAACATCTATAACTGTGTCTCACTTCTTAGCACTAAATATATTTTAAATAGTCTTCTTCTTCTTCTTCTTCTTCTTCTTCTTCTTCTTCTTCTTCTTCTCTGCCCAATAGCCAAAGTTTTATGGGTAGTTCACAAAAAGTACAAACCATAAAATGTATGTTAATAAAAGTCATAAAGGCAAAAAGTAAATCTTCTCAGATCCAATAACATGGTTCTGGAAACAGAAGGAAGCTGCTCTTGTGATTTATCTGCTGAATGACAATTTGATTACAAATATTTTATGGAGGCATGTAGAAAATATGAGATTTTAAGCCTTTTTGTCCACATAGTCTCTATACAATTAAATAAACATATGTTGTGAATGTAGATATACCTGATAATGGTATCTGAGGTGCCATGAACGTATCTCACTGTTAGCGAATGAAATTCTAAGGAACATTTTCAAAGAGCCATTGTGCAAGTCGGGGTCATCAATGAAAAATACAATTTAAAATTTTTCTCTCTCTCTCTCTCTCTCTCTCTCTCTTTAAATGAAGCTCTAAACGAATAAGAATGTCTGAAGAGAGGGAGGGAGAACTCAGAAAGAGGTTTGATAAGAGATGGAAGGCTCACAATATTAACTCTAGAAACGAATACAAAGAAGAACCTTAAGAAACAATAAAACTCAGGATATATAGGAAAACTGAAGAAAACAGAAATGCTTTTTAAAGAACTAGATAAAAGTCCTGGGAAAAGAGATACTTTTTGGTTCCAGTGGAGATAAATGCCCTGAGAGAGATAATTATGGAAAAATGTGTGTGCATGCATGTGTGTATTCAGATATATATAGTTCAACGTGTAGCTTTTCTTCATAGCTTTTCTTACACTAGTATAGGGGAAAACATGCAAAGAAATGACATAAATGGATAGACTAAAAGGACTTCCGAGTTATTAGGGATGGGTTCTAACATAGCAGTAGACCACATACTTTGAATTCATAAGGTCTGAGGTCCAATGCATCTCATCTCATCACAGGGGATATCAGGTAACTGGATGGGGAAAGGTCTCTTCCTGAAAACACGAGGAGCCCTTGTGATGCCCCCTTTCCACTGCTCTTTTATTCTTTTTCTGAATCAAAGGATCCAGCTCTGAATCAGGCGTCAAGGGATTTGGAATACTGTAAACTGTTCCTGTGGCACGCCATTCTTCTCTGGCCCCACAGCAGCCCAGCTCAGCACCCTAGCTCCAAACTTTCCCTTCCACTGCCACCATGTGAACCTGTATCTCTTCAAGGTACCTCAAAGATGACACCAGTATGAATTAAATGGAATATATTAACAAGATGTAATTTCAGATATAAAAGCTTAATGGTTTCCTCAAGTAAAAAACCATAGTGGTTACAAAGGCACAATGTGTAATGGTTTCAGTTCAATACTTTGTCTTAGAATGTTTCAAATATAACTTCAATTGTTAACTTGCCTACTTTACCCTTTCTAGTCTACTCTAGAACTCCTCCCTCAATCTAATCTACCAAAATAATAAACCACATTGTTCGTTCCTCAAACTACCCTGACAGACCTAAACCCAAATCCAAATCCAATCAATCTCTCTCACACACATCACTTCAATATACACACACTCAGCTAACTCCTCCCATTCTCTCTCTGGCTCTGCCAACCAATCCAGGCATCCCAAACAACCAGCCAATCAGCACTCACCGGCCAACACTCACCAACCTGGTCCCTGCAACATAAACACAGTGGCTGCATTCGGACAACACATTAAGCAACTGAGGGGGTGGGGTGGAAAACAATCGTCAGTTGTGTTGCTTATTGTGTTGTGTGTAGGGTAACACGCCGCTCACAAACTACTGACGGTATGCTATTCTGCCCAAATAAGCAACTGAGAGAAACAACTGGCTTGCAAGTTCTTAAGCTTGAAGTCAGTTGTTTAAAGTGTTGTGTGAAGGGGTGAGTGTATTAATGGCGTGTGGTGAGTGGGTTAAAACACAAACCCATAGAGGCAGGCGGCAGGAGCGACCAAAGTGGCAGCCGCCACTCTGCTACAACTGGTGCAACTTGCAGAGGCTGCTGGGATAGAACTGGGAGGACTGAGGGAGGAGGGAGGGTGGGGAGAGGGGCGGGGACTGTGTCAGTCAAATGCTGGGTTGACTATTAGTCCATTCAACGCCAGCCCCAACCACCCACAGTTGTGTAGTAGGGTTGCCATATTCTGAATCCACAAAACTGGGACAAAATTTGGGGGGGGGGGCTAGGAATTTTTTTTTAAAAAAAACATTTATTTCATTTCTAGAGCAGTCATGTTTCTACACCCCTCCCCCAGCAAAACTCCTTGTTTATCCCTTTAAGCAGTTGTCCGCCAGGCAGCAGTTCAGCAGGAGATTCATTACATTTCCCCGATCTGAAATGATGGAGAAAAGCTTCCCTTCTTGAAGATGTTGCAAAATCAGGCAACCGTTAGAGGAACAGATAGGGAGAAGTTGGCAACTTTCCACCCCTCCATCCCTTCTTTCAACTTAGTGAAGGCTGGCATGCGGTCTACTCATGAGAGAAATGGTTGAGGCACCCAATGTCCACAATCCTGGCTCTAAATTGCATGGCGGCAAAAATTTCTTTCCAACTCACAGCGACCCAAGAAGAGTTAAAACACCTCCAACCCTTCACCACTTCTGGTTACCAGTTGTGTGGGTCAGGAGCATTATGCAGCTCCATTGCAGCTTCTGATTTCTCCCTCCCCCAGTCTCATTGGTGTAGTTTCTTTGCATTGGTCGTTATGAACATGTTCAGCTGGGAACATCCTGAGCAGCAGCGTCAACACCAAAAAAACACCGAAAATCATAACTATTTGCTGCAAAAGGATTAGCAGCCTAACTATGGCTTAGTTAGGGTGACCACATAAAATCCAGGTCAGGGCTCATGTAACTTTAACAGTTGTAGAGAAAAGAGAAGGAGCCCTGCCTTCTTTTGTATATGGTCACTTTAGTATAGTGCCTGCAACTTTGGCCTCCTCCACACGGGGCGTTTAATGAGCCTTGAAGGCTCATTATAAATTTTACCTACACACGAGCGGAGCGCAAAACGGGCGTACAGGCGCGTTATCTCCCCGATAATGCGCATTTTCGAACGCGCGTTAAATAGCGACTTTTATTTTGCTCCGGCCGTTAAAGCGCATTTTCGCTGTGTGAACAAGCGATTATGCGCATTAACTACCTGGAAAGCGCTTTTTGGGCATCTTTTAATGCGCTTCGCCGCTTCCCGCCGCCTCCCGTGCAGAGGGATTGTGAGTAAATGCGCCTCCGCGATAATGCGCATAATCGCGGAACCAGGCGCAAAGGCGCATTCTTGTGGAGGGGGCCTTTAACTGGTGTGATGAAGAGGGAATATCACCAGGAACTAATTGCATACAAATAACCCTGGCTGAAATTTCCTTTTCTCTACAACTGTTAAAGTTACATGAGCCCTGACCTGGATTTTATCTGGTTAGCCTAGGCTTAGTGTGTTGTCTGAACAGGTCCTCCTTGTGGTTTTCACCAGCTGTTGCTAACTGACAGTCCTACCCCTTTGGAAATTGCTAGAAGGCCTCTCACACATCCATTTCCTGCATCTCTTGCAAATGTTAAAAGGCGAAGGGGACACTAATAACAAAAAAAAACCATTGGCGGCCTTGTGTGTGTGCCTGCATACAGATGGGGCAGCAGCAAGCACTGCACCCATTTTCCAGACAAGTTTCTCTAGGTACGATTTGATGGTGTGTTTTAAACTGGAGCCATTCCCAGAGTGAGATCTCCTACAATGGCTGCTCCTCTGCCTTTGACAGCAGCTTAGCATGCAAAAACCCAGCCAATGTGGTGCGAAATGCTGCATCCAATTAACAGCATCTTGACGTGCATCTGTTAATAGGCAAGGAGGTGTAGGTGTTTCCACCACCACAAATTTATTCTGGCATGAGCTTTCATAAGACACTGTTCACAGTGCAACAGATGAAGTGGACAGTGTCCATGAATGTTGATGACTGAATGAATAAATAAATGTGCTAGTCTGTTAGGTCCCAAAAGGCTCTTTGGCTGCCTCTACAAGAGAGATTTAATGCGCTTTGAAGGTTCATTAAAATTTTTACCTCTACAAGAACGGAGCGCAAATCGGGCGTAGAGGCGCGTTATCTCTCCGATAATGCGCATTTTCGAATGCGCGTTAAATCGCGAGTTTTATTTTGCTCCGGCCGTTAAAGCGCATTTTTCCAGTGTGAACAAGCGCTTATGCGCATTAAGTTCTTGTAAAGCGCTTTTTGGACATCTATTAATGCGTTTCGCTGCCTCTCGCCGCCTCCCGGGCAGAGGGATTAGGAGTAAATGCGCGTCTGCGATAATGCGCATAATCGCCGAACCGGGCGCAATAGCGAATCCTTGTAGAGGGAGCCTTTGATGTTCTTGATTGAATCATGCAATTTTAGACCTCATGAAGCACCCAAAATACCTTTGGTCCCACCTGATGAGATTCACAAGTCCCACTTAACTCATTTTCAGAACAACCTAGGAAAGAGATGCTCCGTTAACTTAGAATCATATTTCAGAGTTGGAAGGGTCCTTCAAGGTCATCTAGTCGTATCCAATGCAGGGCTCTGAAGCTGCAGCACCCATGACAGAGGGTAGCCATCCTGCCTTCACATAAATACCTCCAGCAAAGGAGAGCCCACCACCTCCCAAGGCAGTCTGTTTCACTCTGACAGGCCGTTTTCCCTAATATTTATTTATTTATTTATTATATTTGTATACCGCCCCATAGCCGAAGCTCTCTGGGCAGTTTACATAGGATTAAAACAGTTAAAAACAATATACAAAAATTAAAACAGCAAAAACATACAACATACACACAGTACACACATACATTTAAAACCACTACAACCCCCTCGGCTCGACTACAATTCCCATCACCCATGACCATTGGCAAGGCTGTTATAGTGCAACAGCAACTGGGGCCCAAGCTTGTGAAAGACGGTGGTTTGAATGAATGGATGGAAAAGAGACTGAGAGATAATTCCTATTTAGAAAAGGGGGAGAGAAAAATAGATGCTCCATATTTTCATCTAATTCCTATTTAGAAAAGGGGGAGAGAAAAATAGATGCTCCATATTTTCATCTGTGTAATATTGGGAAGTAATGGGGTTAAACATTCTTAAATTAAAAGAAGGTAAACGCTGGGAAGGGAGGGAGGAAGGGAAGGAGGAAGAATGAGAAGAAATATGTTGGAAGACAGAATAGGAAAGAAGGATTGGATGGGAGGGAGAAAGAATAGGTTGGGGGAAGGAAAGGGAAAATAAGGAAGAAATGAGAGAGAAATAATAGGGAGGGGAAAAGAAACATAAAAGCTGGAAAGGAAGAAAAGGGAAGGAAGGGAGAAAAAGGGGGATAAAGGAAGGGGAAAATAGGTTGGAGGACACACAGCTCTGGCTAGTTCCCTGCCTGGGGAGGGGGAAAGCCATGCAGGGTGTTTGCAAGGGAAGTACAACCTCCGGCACGCTTGCACGCCTGCCTCGGCCAGGCGCCGCTCCGCTTCCTCCCCTGCAAAGGACAGGCTCCAATAGCGCCACTCCGGGGCTCTGAGAGGACTGTGCGATCCAGTGCTGGAATCCCTCCTTTTCCTCTATTCTCCTCCTCCTCGTGCGCCTGGCTCAGACCAAAAGGTGAGGAGGAAACCTGCAGACTGGCCTCGCCCATGTTTCCCTCCAGTCAATGCCTCACTTCCTTCCCCTAAATTCACTATCTCACCCCAGGGAATACAGGATTCACTTATGCTTCACAGGGCCAGGCAGAGAAGGTCCAGAGACGACAGCGAGCACAGCGCACACGCCTGGGCTGGTCTCCCTCACCCTTGTATTTGCTGCTCCTGCTGCAGTCAGGGGCTTTTGCCGCACTTTTATATCACATCTCCCGGGAATCCAGGATTCTTGCCAGCAGGAACGGGACATTTTTTAATTGCCAGAAAATCGGGACATTCCCAGTTTTCCGGGACGTATGGCAACCCTATTGTGTAGGAACATGTTGTGTGGGGAGTACCCACAAAATAACCAACTATGAGTTGAGTACTCAACCCACCATTGACTAAAGTGTTGTCCAAATGCAGCCAGTGAATACATTTCTGGCTAAACAACCTTCTTCAGTACATTTCTGGCTAAACAACCTTCTTTCTAAAATCTTTTATATATTTACACATATAATTCGCATAGAACAGCAAAACTTATAAGACATTTTAAGCATAGAACAGTCAAACATCACACCCTTAGTCAGAGTAGACAAATATTTAGCTAGGTGGAGCAATGCTTTGAGTACTGAGTCACGCTGTAGCATCCTTCACAATGCATTGTGGGATAAACCCAATACTGTCCCCACTGCTGTAGTGTATGACAGCATTTCCCCCCTCACAGTGTACTGTGAGGGAAATGACTCTATGTTGGTGCCAGTCTGAAGCCCTGCATGTGTTTGGCTTTTTTCACAGGGGTCAGGACCCTGGTCAGTCAGGGTCCTGTCTTTGCGGAGGGAGCCCTATTCAAAGTGACTCTAAAGGGGACATCTAAGGGATGGAGCTAGCCAGGGTGTTTTTGAAAACCCCATCCACATGTTCAGTACCAACATATACTGAATGACTAAAAAGAGCTACTGATGGAAGCAGAACTGTCATGGCACAACTTTCAAGTTTCTTCCTCATTTGGGACTTCAAGACTTAATTATAATCCATAGGAGCATGAAAGAAGTTTTGAAATGTATTAAGCAAAATGGCCTGAGGCTTACATGACTACTAAGGAGTTACATGTACGATTACACTAAACCAATGATATTTGCACATCATGAATGCACAATGAAGTGCTCCTGGAATTTGAATTTGCTATATATCTGTTAGATTCTGGTGGTGTACATGAGTGGAACTACTGGAGCTTAAAGAAGTATGTGTGACATTTAAAAGCTACTACATATGGAAGCTGGTGATAATAATATTGACCATTTTAGTCACACATGTTTACATGCTATTAAGAAAAGATTATTACTGGAAAATACATAGCTTGTATAGTACATTCCCACTGGATGTGAGGTCATTTGTATGGAATAAGAAGGGGATCTAACCTTTGCCAGCGTTTGTACAGCACGAACAATATGAATTCAGTCATGACCACAATGACCCCAATCTAGCTACATTTGATATTTAAGAATTTTTCTGTTGCCTATATGGTGAGCTATAACTTTTGGGGACAGAAGGTTGCACTCAGCCCCCATTATCCTTGAACAAGTGACTGATGCTGATAGGATTGTAATCATGGTTCCAAATCCAGCAGCAAGGACTCTATGTAGATCCATGGAAGCAGGAAACTGTGTGCATGCATAGTCCTGTTTGTATTTGTAGTTCCAGAAACTGGGCATATACTAACCTGTTTCTACACATACATCTTCTAACTTTATCAGAGCAATTACTGAAAGTCCCTCAGAGATCCATATAATTTACTTACTGCTACTGCATGATGATAAGTATATAGAAAGCTCATTTTGGCATAAACGGAATGCATAGGAGTAGAAAAATAGGTTTTCATCAAGATGTTGCTAATTCCTATATTTTGTTGATGTTGTTAATCCATTTGTTTTTAATGTTTCGATTATAATTTTGTATTTTATTGTTGTTTGCTATCTATTTGCCTGTTTGTAGGAGAAAGGCAGGTTATACACTTACTAAACAATTAGTCATAATAATCACAGATAGCAGTGACGTCCCTATAAGCATTATAGTAGGCAAACTGACAATCAGGATTGGGCGTAGTGATGTGATTGTCAACACACTTTAAATTAATGCCTTTCCTACTGCAGGATAATAGCCCTTCAAAATAATATTTCTACATTTCAACATTGGAAAAAAACCCTTTTAAAAATAGGAACTAAAAACCAGAGTAGTTCCCTTTTTCTATGCATGTAGCAACCTACATACCACTCAAATTAACACCTGTCTCTGAGATGTGAAAAGTATAAGTTCAGAAGGCAAATACTGAAAATGGAAGTTAATGGATTTGGATCCTGAAGAATTTGGATTTTCAGAATATGAGTCCAATAGGTTTGTAATTGTCTGGTGCAGACTTGGCATTTATTTGCAGCTATCTCTGTCATCCTTGAGAACATCAACTCTCTTGTGCAAAAGTGAGTGTGTGAAATTGTCTGCTGGTAAAACAGATGCAAAAGGACAACACAGACCCGATACAGTTTGAACAAAGCTGGTAGCTGTGGTATTGCTATGCACCAAGCCAGCTACATCTAAGCTGAGATCATTAGTGCTAGGGTGAGATGTCCATGCACTGATCATCTTGTCAGTCCCTGCTGCTTGCAAATGGTGAAAAGTCTCTACTTGTGAAAAATAAAGTAGTGTAAATCAACCCTACTTCCCGTATCCAAATAATGATTCCCCCAAATAAAGAGATGTTTCAGCGGTTTGGGGAAGGGCCATAGCAAAGCAGTAGCACATAAAGAACTTTAAAATAGCCCTGTTGGAGCAGACGAAGGGTCCATTTAGTCCAGCCCTCTGTTCCCACTGTAGAGGTGGACCACTCAGGGTAGGGGAGCCCACAGAGGTCATCTGGGGCAGTCACTGAAGAGCTGAACTCTTCCTCTCCATGTTGGAGTGGATGTCAGAACTGACCTCAGCCTTACTGTATGTGTCTTGTCCATTCAAAGGCTACAAGTGAAAACACAGAAACATTGTGTCACTTGGTTTGGATGAAGATAGGTAAAATAAATAAATAAATAGATCCCTTCTGATAAATCAGTGAATTTCATTTACCACAGAACCCCTCTGGTAAACACATGGAATTCTGTGAAGTGCCTTCACAATTAACATGGCCAGGCCCCTAGGGCATCATTGTCACATGACATTGAGTCCATGTCATGTGACACCGTAGAAGAATGCCCAACGTTCTCCTGTGGCTGCACGTTGCAGGGGATGGAAGGTGTGGAAAATTTGTCTCAACTAATTTTGTATTGTTGTTTTTCTATTTTCAGTCAGGAATCCTGATAATAAGCCTAGATGGAACTAGAGTTCACCAAAGTGTAGTGAGTAATCCACAGCACTGAGATTCTTTTAATTTCAAATGCTTACTCTTTCCCTTTAACTTGAGCCAATCCATTCTGCCTGTGCCAACTTGGTTGGAACTCCAACCAATTTTATTATTTTTTGAAAATCTGTTGCGGAAACTTGAGAAAAGAGGACAAAATATTCAATCTTAACTCAGTTAATTTCAGCTAAACTTCCCCCACCTGTTGCCAGCTCTCTAATTATTTCAAAATCCAAATTTTCATTTTGGTCTAACAGGTGTAAAGGAGTAAAACAATTGGTCTTGATTTATTGCCCATAATGTCAGACTTGATCTGGACAATGAAAAGTTTCCCCCCACTTTTGGGCCAGACACTACTTCAGAGCTTGGTTCTAGGGACAGCTGCGAACTCACTCAATAATAGACATTGCTACTTGTTTTCTTCTTAGAAAGTTCCTTTACAAAACCAGGACTTACTCTTTCTGTCTTTTTTTGGACAATCTGTTCTTGGCTTTTTCCTGACACTGATCTTTTGCTCAACTGTCATTTTTCATTGTGGCTTATTATCACTCTCATTATCCTGTCTTCTGTTTCCTTTTCCTTTTTTGCAACATGTTACATTAAAAGTCCTGAAGAATGAGTCAAGGATGGAGGCCAGCTACACTTCTGAAGCACCTAAACTGGATATATATATATATATATATATATAGGCTTTATCCCCAAGCCCCTATTATAAGAGGGGGCATCATTATTATTATTGGGTACTCTTGTCATGCCACCTGTCTATCAATTAAGACAAGGTACAACATGAATTTTCTTATGGGGAGACATGCAAAATTTCAGACAGGATGGCACAACACACCAAGTTGCATGCAATCCCAGCTGCTATGAGCTGCGGCCTCTTACCCCCCCCCCCCCATACACACACTTTTTATAGTCTCCAAGCAGTCTAGTAGATCTAGATTTATCAAGCTTCTTGGGATGACTGATGTCTCACTAGCCCAATGCAAATCAAAGGCCTATATGACAACCTGCTGCTGGGGGCACAGGGAGTGGCAAAGGATAACTCAAAATTTGGCTTGGATCCTAAGGGATATTAATTTAAAGAGGTTCATAGGAGGGATGATTTCTATCCCCTCCTTCTCTGAGCAGCCCCCATGCCTCCTCTGATGTTGTTCAGGAAGGGCCCGGGGAGGCTTTCAAGGAGGTTTGGTATGGGGAACATAGGTAGATGCAGTGGAGGAGAAAATCTTCCTTCTATGAACTGCTTTAAGATGCTGCATCTTAGGATCGAAGCCGATGTGCTATTCTTGTATGGGGTTTTAGTGGGGGGGGGGAAACCAGATTCAGTGACAGTTACTAATCTGAAAGTGTCCTACTGGTGATCTGAAATCCCCCACAATGTGCCACCTTATTCAAGGGTAGCCACTTATGGATTTACAAAAGATGAGGAAATGCATCACCAGAGAAGTGGGCATAAATTTACACAAAATTTGCATATGCTAATTTATATGTATAGATGCAGATTTAGAAATTATTAATCTAATTTAAATAGAAATGCAGTATATCTCACCATACTGGCCAGGTGATCTGTGTGCCTTGTCTAGGTGCTCTTATTCTACTAATCTTACCATTCTATGATTTTGACAGAAAACTGATCCTTTACTATCATTTGGTTCAGTGAGCTGAGCACTGAAATCATGTGCAATGTTCTCTGTTCTCAATATTTTAGAGCTTTAAGAATCCATTATCAGCTTTCATATTCCTTGCAATGGCTTTGGCCAACATATTTAGATGAGTTTACGGATAGCTTCTCCACATTATCTTCCAGGAAGAATGTCATTATCACTTGTCAATGTGGAAAGGTAGGGTGACCAGATAAAATCCAGGTCAGGGCTCATGTAACTTTAACAGTTGTAGAAAAAAAGGAATTTGAGCCAGTGTAATTTGTATGCAATTAGTTCCTGGTGAAATTCCCTCTTCATCACAACAGTTAAAGGTGCAGAGGCCCTGCCTTCTTTTGTATCTGGTCACTCTAGTATAGTGCCTGCACCTTTAACTGTTGTGATGAAGAGGGAATTTCAACAGGAACTAATTGCATACAAATGACACTGGCTGAAATTCCCTTTTCTCTACAACTGTTAAAGTTACATAAGCCCTGACCTGGATTTTATCTGGTCAGCCTAGGAAAGGAAGAAGTCAAGCATATAAATGGTAAACTTTGTAACATGAACGTGTTTTTCCTCCACGGCTATATATGAACCTTTGCCAGCAGGTTTCTGGCTAAATTCTCAAATAAATAAATAAAGAGGATGGAGACTTGTGTCATAAATGAAGTACATAGCTTCTTCTTAAATTAAAATGTATTGATATCCCCACCTCAAAGATAAATAAATAAATCAATACCCATGGAGTGCATGTTGTAGCAAACGCTACAACGTCCACTCCATACAAAAGTAAAGTAACAACAAACAAACAAACAAGGAGTTTAATCAATATGGCAGCATAAAACTTTAAGAGAATGGCATGTGGTGAAATTGTAGCCACCTAGCAGTAAGTGTTGGGGGGAGCAACATTTAAATAATTGACTGCAAGAGAAATATTTGAAAATGTGATCAAAGTCTAGGAATAGTTTAATAAGTTGTTTAGACCCGAATTATGTTTGTGGCTATGCCTCAGCTATCAAACCAAGTGTTTGTGCTATACTGGCATAACTTGCTCCAACTGGATGATACTGCATATGCAGGGGTGAAAACAAAGGACAGTTTTTTTTCAGGTTGATGTGTTGGTGCCAGTTCTCTCTCTCTCTCTCTCTCTCTCTCTGTGTGTGTGTGTGTGTGTGTGTGTGTGTGTGTATTTGTGGCCTTTCCTGTATATCAAAATGGCATTGAGCATCTGTGAGTTGATTTTTCCATTATGAAGGACCTCTTTGTGCTATCTTATTTTGTCAACCTGGCTACCTTCTTGCCATTTTGTTGTGCCTGCATTTGTAATGAAGTTACTATTCTAATAGAGGCCCTTCATTTTTGACATTTTAGTGGAGATCCAATGGGGCAAGATAACTGGCTTCCACAGCCTAAGATCATTCCTGAGGAGCAAGCCACATATGCCAGATCAGTTGCAACAGGCTTGGCATGACATACCCAACTTGGAGGGAGCCCAGAAGAATCAAACTGTGGGATATTTGCCAAACGATGACAGCATAGATGTTCAGATATGCATTCCTTGGACTTGTGGGAGTACCATTACTTCTGTTTAAAAAAGAATCCAGTTTTTCATGCTTGTTGTTCCTTTCCTTTGCATTTGGATAGAAGTGTTTGTATATGGTGTGTGGGTATGAAAGCATTTGTGAAGACATCGTAGACATTGGGGCCTTTGGTTTCCTGGGTGTGGCTTAAGCAAGTAAGATTAGCAAAAAGAAATCCCTGGAGTTTGCAAGGGTTACGTTCGTGTGTGTTGACTGAAGAATCATGTGCATATTCAGCTGAAAGGATGGGAAATGTTCACATATTAGATGTTCACATATTATGTACAATATGCACATAAGGATTTCACACATGGATGAGTGGATATACATACTGTCCAAGTAGTAGAGAATATGCATAGTGAATGCCCCCCCACGCAAACAGAGTGACTGTCTGTCTGTCAGTCTGTCTATCTAGACATATATCTGAGCAAAAGTCTTAGGCCACTCTGAAAAATGCAAATTGAAGCCATTTTTCTGAGCAATAAGTGTGTATTTGATTTTAAAAAAACACAATATAACATTGAAGTAAACACAAAGTAACATTAATACAATGAGAAGTAACAAAAATGTCTTGTGTTTTTAAAACAAGTCAGTAGCTTGTGGACTGCCCTAAGAACGTAAAACTGAAGCAATTCATTTTGGTAAACTGTTGTGTAATTTTTTCAAGTAGCCCTGTGATAAATTCTTCCAAACTTCCTGCAGGATTCGCCATAAATCTTTGGCGGCTGCTGCTGCTTCTTCTTCTTTCCCCTGTCGAAATGATCCCACACAGCTTCAGTTACATTGAGGTTGGTGCTCTGAGATGGCCAGTCTAATACTGTGAGTGTTCCATCTTCAGACTTCCACTCTAAAGAGGTCTTAATCGTGTTTGCTGAGTGTTTGGGATTGTTATCGAGCTGAAAGATATTTTTTTCCAATCACTTGTTTCCCTGAAGGTACAGCATGATGAATCAAGGTCTGTTTATATTTCTCAGCTTTCATTATCCCATCAATTTTGACCAGGGCCAGATCTACACCTTGTGCCAAATCATTATGATCCCATCATGGTATCATCATATCCCTCTTGTAGGACACACAATGACATTCCTGAGATCCAAGTGATATAGGAAGAGATACAAATGTTTTAATATATACATGAATAAATAAATAAATTTGTTGCAATATTTTGGATAATGTATAATAAAAACTATGAAAATGGTATATGGAAACTGTAATGTGTCCCAACAGTTATCAATGCATTTCAATACCACTATAAAGCAGTAGTGCAGATCTCCTTCAGATTCCCTACACCATCAATGAAATGTATCCCCAGCCCATGACACAGCCACCATCATGTTTCACAGAAAGCTGCAGAAAGGCATCAACATACTTCTCACCACCTCTTCTTCTGACATATTGGCATCTTTGTGAACCAAAGATTTCAAATTTGGACTCATTGCTCCATAAGACTTTCTGCCACAGGTTGTTACATACTGCAATCTCTTATGGTTGTTGCCTTTCCTCAAGAATGGTTTCTTAGTTGCAACACACCTTAAAAGACCATTTCTTGTAAGACCTCTTCTCATGGTCAAAGTGTATACTTTGGTGCCACATGACTCTGCCAGATGTTGAGCAAGCACTTCACTCGATTTCCTTCTGTCCCTCAAGGTAGTGACCTTTAAATACAGCTTTTGGGGTCTTCCATTGTATTTTCTGTCTACATCTTGCTCAGTTTCTTCACATTTCTTTATGACAGCTTGACGACCACATCTTGAAAATCAGGTTAGGCAGGCTATTGCTTGCTGAGAATTGCCTTGTTGATGCAAAACTATGATTTTGTCTGTCAAACTGTGTTAGCCTAGCCATTTCCAAACCTCTCCTTGAGGAACCCCATCCATTCCATGTACTGTATTTGTAAAATCCCAGCACCAGCATACCTGGTTCAGCTAATCAATACCTCATTACCGTATTTCTTTGATTCTAAGGTGCCATCGAATGTAAGATGCACCTTAATTTCAGTACCACCAACAGAAAAAAGCTTTGATTCTAAAAAAATAAAATGCTAAAATATATCTTAACAAATATTTTTATAATAATAGAATTCAATTTACTAACAACAATACCATAATATCAGTAAGTATGTTATTCATCAGTTCCTTCTGAATCAATATCAGAGTCTGATTCTTCTGAGCTGTCGATATCTTCATTATCCCATAATAATTATTCCATATTGCAGAGGGAAGCTGCCGAGAGCGGTGGCAAGCTGCCGAGTGTGGCGGGAAGCTGGTGATGGCAGGGCGGGAAGCTGGCGATGGCGGGGGCGAGTACCAGTCCTCCCTTTGTTCCTGGGCCCCACTGTTGACTGCCCTCCCAGGCACTGCTTCTTGGGAGTTGTAGGCTGCATGGGGCCCCTGGGGCTTTGCCACAAAATAGTGGATCTGGTCTAAAATGGCGGCACCCTTCTACTAGCCCCTCCCTGCTTTGGATCCAGACATCTGAATCCAAAACTTTGCACAGCCCTAATTCTAAGACACCATCGATTCTAAGACGCACCCCATTTTTAGAGACATTTATATGGGGGTGAGTGCATCTTAGAATCGAAGAAATGCGGTAAGTTGAATCGGGTGTGCTGGTGGTAGAATTTCACAAATACACTACCAGGAGCGAAACTGTACATGGAATGGCTGGGGTGCCTCGAGAAGAGGTTTGGGAAACAAACCTGTGTTCTTCTTGCCATCTCACAAGATATCAATAACCTTTTGGAAAACACAAGGAATTCTTGTTACTTTTTATTGTATTAGTGTTTATTTGTATTTGTTCTAATGTTATATACTGTTTTTCTAAGCAAATAAACACTTAATGCCCAGATAAACAACTTTGAACACAGTTTTCTTGGGCAGCCTTCGACTTTTGCACAGTACTAGATAGATAGATAGATAGAATATAGCTAGCTAGCTAGATACAGTACAAACTGCTTATGCTGTGAAGTTACATTGACCAAGCAATATTGACCAACCAGTTTGTGATTTATGCTGTTCATTTGTGCACATTCTGTATCCTATTCAGTGGATGTGCACAATAGCTGATGTTCAGCCACAAATTCCATTCTACTCACATCAGTTACAACCTATATAAGGAAAAATAGTTGAGCCAGGTAAGAGAGAGACAGAGAGAGAGAACAAAGATGAAAAAGGAGAAAGATGAGGCCAGAAAATGAGGATGGGGAGACTGAACCAAAGAAAAGGAGAGGAGGACAGTTCAAGACATCTAGTAATATCAGATAAAAACATTAAAATGGATACTGTGTTGCAAGTGGGAGTTAGGTCAGTCTGGAAAGGCTCACATCCCTCCCACTAATCATGGCCATTGGTCATGCTGGCAGGGGATGATTGTATTTGTAGTCTAACACATCTGAAAGACACAAGGTTGGTATTTAGCTACCACTTTAACCATTACTGTTTTCTTTAAAAGTCTAATAAATCTGGTGCTCTCAAAGGCAAATTGGTTAAAGTAGAAGCCTGCTTTCCATGCCAACCTGCTCTCCCTTATGCAAGCCTTTGAGTGAAGGGAGGCATTTTAATAGTGCAACAATGATTGTGGATGTGGTAGTTTGTCCAGATTAATAAACATAAATCAGAACTGTCACCTGTTCTATGCATTGCATCCAATGTTATGCCCGTTGGTCCATTCATGCAATGCAACTTCTCCATCTTCTCATCTTCCTGCACCCACCTAATCCTGCTTTGGAGCTTCTCCCAATTCTCTGGGGAGGCACTGGGAGAGAGGGGGACTGCAGGGAGAGGAGAAATCAGTGCCACTAGTGGTTTCTCTTCTGCTGGTGGAACAGCACCATAGGTATCAACCCCATATTTGTGATACCCTGAACAATAAAAGATAGATCAAAAGGATGGAGAAGTATAGAGACTAGTATAGCAAAAGTCAGCTCTTTTAGAACCAATGCATATTCAGACTGCAATATATGAGCTGGCTGGGCCAATCCAATATAACACAGAAAACACCACCTGCATCTCTCCTTACCACAGTTCCCACTATCCAAAAGTGGTAGGGCAGGCGAGCAAGCACCACCAAACCCCCTCCTTGTTGCTGACACTCTTGGGGTTTCAGAAGAGAGATGGATGAAAGCAAGACACAGAGATCATAGAATCATAGAATAGTAGAGTTGGAAAGGGTCTATAAAGGCCCTCGAGTCCAACCTCCTGCTGAATGCAGGAATCCACCTTAAAGAATACCTGACTGCTGTCCAGCTGCCTCTTGAATGCCTCTAGTGTGGGAGAGCCTACAACTTCCCTAAGTAATTGGTTCCATTGTTGTACTGCTCTAACAGTCAGGAAGGTTTTCCCTGATGTCCAGCCGAAATCTGACTTCCTGTAACTTGAGCCCATTATTCCATGTCCTGCACTCTGGGATGGTCGAGAAGAGATCCTGGCCCTCCTCTGTGTGACTGCATCTATTTTAAATTTGACATATGAGTTGCCATGCACACAAACACTTACTATGTTGGCCTTCCCACAACCCCACAAATGGTAACATGCAATGAAACTATAGCTATAGTTTTGGTTCCCACTTCGATTTGGGAAGGTCACCAAAAGCAAAGAAATACATGATTCTGCCCCCATATGTGGTAGTGTTCATGTGGATATCAGGAGTAGAGATTGTTTGTAACTCCTTTAAAAAACAAAAAAAACACACCCTCTGTTGGACCTGGAAGGGCATCGGGGGAGATAATGAAAAATCAAATTTAAACATTCAAAAATGGATAAGCTGCACCATTTGTCACCTTAAGCAGCCAATTCACCTTGCCCGCTTCCTAAGTAGGCAGGCTCTGTTTGCCAGACATGGGAATTTAGAAGAAAGTGTTAGTCAAAGGGTATGCTTTGCCTTCAGACTTAGCAAAACTTTTCAGTCAAAAGGCTGTCAAGTCCAGTATCAGATAGATGATCAATAACCTTACACAACTTCATGTTATGAATTGCCATACATTTTTCTCTGACTCCTGCTTGCTCTTAGCAATTGATCTCTATCATTCTATTAGATACTTTGGTGCAACCATTTCCTGACCATTTTAAGTCCACCCTTGCACTCTAACAGCTTGATAACTTTATCCTTGTAGAATTGTATATGAGGTGCTGCCACAAACCAGTGCAGACCCCTGGCCCCTATGGACCAGGAGTGGGCAAAAAGAAGATCTTCAGAAACGTTAGACTTCAACATCAAGCATTTCTGATCATTAACCATGCTGGCAGGTGCTTCTGGGAGTGGATGTCCAAAGCATCTGAAGATTAGGGATGCTTGTAGCTGGTTTTATTTTTTACCTGGTTTGTGTTTGCAAGCCAAATTGCAGGCTTTCCCCCAAATGCTGGGAACATTTTATGTGCATTTTTATTTTTGCAGGTTCTACATTTTGTGCTAATCTTTGAACAATTGTGCAAATTACAGCTGAATTTGTGCAAATTGCTCAGAAATGTGTGCAAATTGCTCAGAAATGTGTGCAAATTGTGGAACCTGTGGGGAGAAAATGTTCAAAATGCCTGGAAAATCATGGAATTGGCCTAATGCACTGCAGAGCAACTTGGGCACCCACAGCAGGAGCCAGACTGAAGTCTAGGGGGCTGAACTTAGGAAAAGCTGTCAAACTTCGCTTGGATTTCTCCAATATTCCAACTAGAGAACCATCTCTGCCCATACTTCTGATGTAGAGTTCCAGTGATTTAATGCACTCTTGCCTTGTCTGGTGTGTGGATTTGCAGCACGGTACTCACATGACGCCATGCCTGTCTTGCTGACACCCCGCCTCTTCTCCTGCCTTTCCTGGAATGCTAAAAGTCTGGATTATTTTCCCTAAGCCCATTTGATGTGCCCTAAGTCTCAGTGTAGTTTTAAAGGAACGGGGGGCTTGAATGGATTGCATCCCATGCTCAAAAGCATTTTTTAAAATCATACAATGCCTGAATCTCTGCAGAGACAGGATTGTACCCCCTTGAAGCCCCCAAAGAGCCAGACTAAATGTTTGTTCCATTTTTGCCTGGGAGAAAGGCGGTTTGGTTGAAGTACTCATCTGCCAGGACCTGACTGGAAGGAGAATGAGAAGGGGAGGTGTGGAGTGGAGTGGAGTGAAAGAGCAACGGAACAAAGGATCTTAGGAGCGAAAGAGCAGCTATTCAGGTGAAAGGGATCATAAGCTTGATGCGCTTCTGCCTCAGAGGTAAAAAAAACACGGAGGCAAACCAGGGGGAAAATTAGGTGTGATGGTCTCCGTAAACTACTGTTGCTTTACTCCAGCTGAAATATATGAATGTATTCCAAAGAGCTGCGCAGGGGCTTTTTCTGTGCTTTTCAGGGTTTCCAAGCCATTGCCCTTTTCTTTTATTCTTGCCCCTGTTGCTGCATGAAAAGGGGGTATATGAATCAGGGAATTCTCTGGAGTAGCAATTGATTCAGCATGAGAAGTTACAGTTGGAATTGGACATCGTGGAAGCCACAATGCACATGAAAAAAAAAAGCAAAATTGGAAATTGGATCAATTTCCATGTTGGGATCCCTGGATTGATCCAATTTCAGGCAGAAGTCTTTCTTTAAAGATCTTCTGAATTAGGAATGCCAAAGAAGATCATACTTGATGTTTCATATCTGCCAACATACTATGGCAAAATGGGGTGAGGTAAAAATGAGGGGAATATTTTATCAAGATGGGGAGAAGAAACTGTTGAAAATGTATTATGGGGATACCTATTGATGGTAGAGTAGTCATGGTGGTTTCTTTTTCTCTCCCCCTCCCCCCAGTGTATGGCATTTTCCACTAATGCTTTGCTCTTGGACCAATGCTAGACATGATACTTTTCTAAGGAGACTTCTAGGAGGGGGAAATGGTGATTACCAGTGGAGCCTATTATTTTCCCCACCAAAATAAATAAATAAATCCCATGACACGTCATTATTCAAGGGGCATCCTGGGCAGTGACAATGACAACCACTGGTCAGCCACTGCCAAGAGCAGTTCTACCACTACATGTGATGACAAGGGGAAAGAGAGAGAGAGAGAGAGAGAGAGAGAGAGAGAGAGAGAGAGACTTCCACCAGTGCTCGCCAGCAACAGTTAACACCACTCCTGAAACCTTTTAAACGTTCTTGACCTCCCTGTGTTTACCTTCTGCCCCTTGACCCATCCCCCCTCAAAGGAAATCTGTGCCAAACCTTCAATACCCATATTTTGTTGTACTTTAGATTTATCCACCCCTCTTAAAAACAAAACAAAACTACTCCCCCCTTTTCTAGACTCTCATCCCTTTTCTTCACCTCACACAAGTACATCTGTCATCTACCTTCATTTTCTAGTTCAGCTTTGAAAAACTGGCAGAGGATTTCATAAACTCCAGGTCTCTTCATCCTCACAGCCTGGACTTGGGGCTCGCTCTGTGATGAAAGTGAATACAGGAGGCACTGATGCTCTGTTGCTGCTCTGATGTCGCTTTTCAACTTTTTTCAGTTGGATCTCTGCTGTATCTTTGAAGTGTGGGGACAACTTTGTGGCTGCCTAAAATGGTGGATTAGAGGAGGAAATTAATATCAATGCCAGATGCCAATGTACACTACCATGAGAGAATTCTCAAAGTTTCCCTCTTCGTTTGGATGAAAAGAAAGGGCTCTTCTGTGGATGCACATTGCGGCAAATAATGGCCTGGAAATATAGGAGATAGAAATGACATTCTTAAAACGAAGAACAATTCTTTCAAGCCAAGTGACAACTGCAGAGCAGATAAATTACTCTATTCTACCTTCCTCAATAAAATAATAAATAAATAAATAAGGAGTTATGTGATTCAAAATGGGGCAAGACCAGAAAAGTGAACACAGCCGAAACTATTCAGAGGACTTTTTATACAGTAAAAAAGAGGAAGAGATAACTCTGGTGGTTACTTTGTAAAACTGCAGCAGTGACAACAACAAACCCTACATTTAGGTTTTTCAACTTTTGGTTTCAGAAATGTTGCCCTCATAAGCAGGCCCATAAGAAAGGGCCAGTGCTATGCAGGGTGGCAGCAAGATGTGGTGGCTGCGACAGAGCTAGGGTAGGAATGAGCAAGTTGAGAATGGGGCCAGGATGAATTTGGCAGATCAGGAGACCCAAGAACGATAGAATCGGATGGAAGGGGGAAAGAGCCAGATCTAAACACAGGAAGCTGCAGTTAGTGCTGTGCCGAAACCCCACCAGCCCTTTCACCACCTCTTTGTATCTCTGCAATAGAGGGCTGTTGGTTTTCTGCCTCTTTTGTCAGAATGTTGAGAATTTTGGAGAAATTTCTCTGGGCACAGGGCTTCAGTGCTTACATTGCGATAAGGTGGTGTCTGATGGGTTCATACGGGCTCTTTCTTTTATCCCCCCATTCTGTCCTCACAGCCTCTCCAGCTGCTTCAGCTTCTTGATAAGCCCGCTAGAGACATAGCCAGCTCACCAGCCGGCTATGACAGTCTACCAGGTACCCTGACTGAGTCAGCATTAGCAGGAGTGTTGCCAAGCTCCTGTCAGGCCACAAGATTGCTGGTGGATTGCATTCAGCTTGTGAAGTCACAAATTGATCAGACCCTAACATAAAAGAAGGCTCAAATTAAACATGTTGATAACCATATCTTTGAATCCCATGCTTGGGATTCTCCTGACTTTTTTTTCAGGACTACAATGTGGGGAGATTTTTTTTTTTTTTTTAACAGCACTTTCACTTCATGCCATTTTCTTGCTGAAAATACCGCCCGCCCCCCGTGCCTGCTCATATTTACCCCTGCGACTTTTCAGAACAAAGGAGTAGGCAGGTTAGTAAAGTGAGTTCATCTAGAGCTAAGAACATGTTAGCCTAGGATCCAAGAGATCTGAACTCTTATCTTCCCTCTATCATCCATAAAGCACACTGGATGATCTTGGGCCACTTAGCTGGCCACATTCGGACATCACCTTAAGCTATGATGGATTAATAAACTACTCAGAGTAGCTTAGTTTGATAATAAGCTACTGTTATTCTCCCACACGATCAGACAAATAAACTACTGTGCGTAGTTTTATTAAGCCACCCTGTGTACTCTGAGTCATCTCCCTCTCCCTGTTCTGCTGCATTCCTCTCGCCCCAACACTGACACTATTTCACCCATTGACAACATCACAGCAGCTTGTTTTAATCTTCCACAATATCCCAATGAGAGGGGAGCAGGTAATTCAGCACTTCCAGCATCACCCTGGCAAGGCAGTGGTGGCTTTAAAGTGCTGGAAGTGCTTGGCTTTACTTGCATGTCTTTGGATATTGTTTCCCTGTCCTTGGAAAAAAAAATGGATTCCTGGCCAATTCACCAATATAAATTCAGTCTTGTTTAACTTCAGAACCTACACCAAATGGGTGTGAAATGTCCTGGTGGATAACTAAGCTAATTTAAGTAGACAAACATCACCACAGACAAAATTATGAATTAGAACATATTTGTTTTAGGTAATTACAAAATTAAAAGTAAGTGGTGGCATGGTGGCCATATGAGTGTTAAAATCTTTCTCTGTGGGTACAGGGAAAGAGTATGCAACAAAAATGTGAGATTAATTTAAAGCCTTGTAATTGCCAAAGCTGGTACAGTGAATTTAGCTAATAAGATAATTGTTTGAACTTCTAACATTGTTATGGCTCCTCCTTAAGCTCTCTGGCTTACTATTTGCAGTTCAAAACTAAACTAAAACAAAACTAAACTACACTTAAACATAACTTTTCCTCCTCCTGCACATTACTTGAAACAGAAACTTAAAGCATTGCTAAATTCCTCTAGGCATGTGAAGAATTAAAGGTAGAAGTCAGAGTGAAAAGAAAACTCCAAGATTTGGAAATAATTCCAAGTCCCAAGCTCAGAAAATATCTTAAGTCTTAACTTCAGAAAATATTCTGAGTCCTAAAGTCTAAAAGTCTAAAGAGGGCCATAGTTATCAAAATCCTTTGGTCTGTTGTTGCAGAGAAACCAGAGATGAAGCAGTGAATGAGCTAAGTGAACTGCAACTCTCCCTACCTGGGCTTTTATATAGTTGTTCTGGTCAAAAGTGTGGGACCCAATGAGTGATTAGGCTGCCATCTTCCAATCTGATTCACAAATGACTGGGGCAACATAACAAACATAGGCTGCCTCTACAAGAGGCATTTAAAGCTCTTTCAAGGCGCATTAAAAAATGTACCTCTACAAGAACGGAGCACAAATCGGGCGTAGAGGCGCGTTTTCTCTCCGATTATGCGTATTATCGAATGCACGTTAAATAGCGAGTTTTATTTTCCTCCTACCGTTAAAGCGCATTTTGTCTATGTGAACAAGCGATTCTCCACATTAACTACTTGTAAAGCACATTTGAAACAACCGGTAAGGTCACCAGTTGAGTGCTCAATTACCTCTTACATACAAGCATTTATGATAAAGCGCTTCAGCGATTATGTGCATAATCGCCTAACCAGGCGTCAAACGGAATCCATCTAGAGGCGGTCATAGTCTATCCGATGCATAAGTGCATGTCTATGGAACAGTATAGTTAGGTTACAAAAACTGTGTGGAAAGGTCCTGAGGGAGTCTGTTGTAATGAATGGGGTTGAAATTAATGTGAGTATGAAGAGTGTATGCAAAAATGTGGTGAGAGATAAAGCAGATCCTTCTATTAAATTTATTAAGTGCATGTCAGAATGATTGTCTTCTTCGGAACTAATTGTCAGGAGGCACCCAATGCAATGTCAAAACCCTGCACAATTACACACAATGGAGCGAAAACCCTGGGTGTACCAAAAACGTGGTGCAGATAAACCCTTGGAGGTTTATAGGATCAGGACCAAACTTCATACACTGCCTTCCCTAGCAGGAATGTACATAAGGCCGATTGAAACCCCTGCACACTGACAAAGCCATGCAAGCGAAAACACCTGTTTGCCAGAAAGGGGGTGGTGGAAGTTCGCAGGACCAGGACTAAACTTCATACACAGCTTCTCCTGGCAAGGATGCACACAAGGCAAAATGACAGCCCTGTGCAGCTGCTGCCACCCGACCAGGATGGTGTTTGATGCTTGGGGAGATTGCAGAGTGCACCTCCAGGGGAAGTGTTAGGGAAGGGTCGGACTGCGAACCCAATCATTTGCTGGGCAGATCATGGAAACAGAGATTTGCCAGCTGGAGGAGAGTGATTGCAGTGGTTTTGAATGTTCATGCCAAGCGACTCTGTAGGCGACCAATATAGCCCATTGTGACAGCCATACGCCACAATAACCCATGATAGGTTAAATAACCCATTCGGCAGACTGTGGGGCATCAGAGTGGGTTATTTTGAAAATATGTCATTTTGCTTTAATTTTTCCCCCCCAACAGATGACACGATAAACCATCATGGGTTATTGTGACATATAAACCCAATCACTGTCTCTTTACCTAATTTACCTCAGAAAGTTGTTGTGATGATACATGAGCTGGGGGAGAGAACCATTCTTGTGGTCCTTAGAAAAAAGGCATGATATAAATGAAATTAATCATCATCATCATCATCATCATCATCGCACCGAATTCACAAAACACTGCATGCTCCATCCCAACTCATACATTGAAAGTATAATAATCAGCAGGAAAGAAGGAGGAAGAGGTCTGCTGGACCTTAACAGAATTCATGCTAAACAGATAAAATCACTCAGAGAATTCTTCCACACCAAAAACACCCCCATTCATCAAGCCATAGTAAAATCAGTTAAAAACTACACCCCACTCAACCTAGCACTACAAAACGAAGATCAAACACAACCACTTACACTCACAGAGAAAAAAGAAAAATGAGCACAAAAAGCACTCCATGGGAAGCACTACAACATACTACAAACCCCACAAATAAACAAAGAACAATTGTACGAATGGGTCAGGAAGGGTGAGCTATTTCCAGTAACAGAAGGATTCCTAATAGCTATACAGGATCAAGTTATAGCAACCAAGAACTACCAAAACTACATCATAAAAGATAACAGTGTAACAACAGATCTATGCAGGAAATGCCATCAGTTCCAAGAAACAATAGAACATATAACAGGAGGATGTAAAATTCTGGCAGGAATGGACTATACAGACAGGCACAATACAGCTGCAAAAATAATTCACCAACAACTGGCCATCAAATGCAACCTTATCAAACAACCTACACCATACTATACATATTCACCCAAAAATATCCTGGAAAATACAGACCATAAAATATACTGTGACAGAACAATTCATATGGACAAGACAATACCTTGCAACCAACCAGACATAACGTTCATAGACAAAAAAGAAAAACACACATACCTCATCGACATAGCAATACCGAATGACAAAAATGTTGTTGAAAAGGAGGAAGAGAGACAAATATACACCACTGGCCATGGAAGTCAAAGAACTATGGCAACAGGAAAAGGTCACAATTATTCTATTAGTCACATCAGTCACCAGCATCACATAAAAAAATTATACATAAAACCTCCAGAAACTGGGCCTACTAGAATACATCCACACCAACATCCAGAAAGCAGTCATAATTAAAACATGCTCAATTGTCAGGAAATTCCTGAATTAATAAAAGACAGCATGACTTGGCAAAGCTCGTCATGTCCATCTAGAAAAACCGCCACGAGTGAGAAAGAGATTAATAACAACAACAACAACAACAACAACAACAACAACAACAATAATAATTTACCTTGGCTTTGCTCAGAAGTTTTTTCTGGAGGATAGTCACATCTAACAACTGTATATTTATTCCAAGAGTGAAAAAAAATGATTGTATGGAAAGACCTTTGAGATGATCTACATGAAATCGTTGAGTGCAGTCATCCAGAGTTTTGGAGTACGTTGTCATCAGTATGCTGATGACACGCAGCTCTGTTTCTCCTTTTCATCTTCATCAGGTGAGGCTGCGGATGTGCTGAACCAGTGCCTGGCTGCAACAATGGACTGGATGAGGGCTAATAAACTGAAACTCAATCCAGACAAGACTGAGACGCTGTTAGTGGGTGGTTCTGCTGACCGGATGGAGGGTCATCAACCTGTTCTGGATGGGGTTGCACTCCCCTTGAAGGAGCGGGTTCGTAGCTTGGGGATTCTCCTAGAACCATCTCTGTCACTTGAGGCTCAGGTGGCCTCAGTAGCACGGAGTGCCTTCTACTTGGTGGCCCAGCTACGTCCCTATCTGGACAGGGATAACCTGGCTTCAGTTGTCCATGCTCTGGTAACATTTGTGCAAAATGCAGCAGCCAGATTGATAACTGGGACCAGAAGGTTCGAGCATATAAGACCTACTCTGGCCTGCTTACATTGGCTGCCTGTATGTTTCCGAGCCCAATTCAAGGTGCTGGTTTTAACCTATAAAGCCTTACACGGCTTGGGACCACAATACCTGATGGAACGCCTTTCCCGACATGAATCTACCTGAACACTACGTTCAACATCTAAGGCCCTCCTCCGAGTGCCTACTCCGAGGGAAGCTCGGAGGTCGGCAACAAGGGAGAGGGCCTTCTCTGTGGTGGCCCCCCAATTGTGGAACGATCTCCCTGACAAGGCCCGCCTGGCACCAACATTGTTATCTTTTCGGTGCCAGGTCAAGACTTTCCTCTTCTCTCAGGCATTTGGCAATATCTGAGAAGCCTGGGTTTGTTTTTTTGTAGCTTTTTGGGTTGTTGCAGTGGTTTAAAATGCATGTGTGCATTGTGTGTATGGTGTATGTTTTTGCTATTTTAATTTTTGTATATTGTTTTTAATTGTTTTAATCCTATGTAAACCACCCAGAGAGCTTCGGCTATGGGGCGGTATACAAATGCAATAAATAAATAAATAAATAAATAATTTTTGTGAGATGAAATAATTGGACAAATGCTGTTAGTTTCACAGAAGCTTGTCTTGCTTCCCTCAAAGTACCCGTGATGACAACATGCTTCGAGTCCTAAGATCAGTTTTCTTTGAGATCTTTCCATGGGTCATAGTTTCCAGTCTACAGAATGAAAGAGGTTCTGTATTATGGTGCATGTGAGTTTCATCAGATGAATGTTTTATAGCACACTCGTTACTGGGCACTCACAGATTTCCACGGGCCCTATTCATAACACCATCTGCCTCCTGCACGTCTTCTGCTCCTTGTGATCATTTTCCTGTCTCAAAAAAAGACCCAGGAAAATTTGATTCCCCCTGCCATAGCGAAACATGCCACCATTTCCTGCTGTATGTGGGAAAAGCAATGTGAAAAAACACCTCCTGAATGAGCCACGAGGTCTTTGTTTACTTCCTCTTTCTTCAGCATTTGAAGAAAGAGGAAGCTGTTCATCCCTATTGTGGGAGAGAAGCACGATTCAAAGCAATGGGAGAGAAACATGATTTCCCCTGTCTGAAGAAGCTCTGTATGTGTTTAACCCTTCATTTAATATTTCTTGTAATCTAACTCACTGGAGTAACCATCCCCAATCAGGCACTCTCCAGAAGTTTTGTACTACAAGTCCCATAATACCCAGCCAGCTGGCTTGGCATTATGGATCTTGTAGTCCCATATTCCTGGAGGGTTCCAGTGGGTTGGGGAAGGATGTTATGGAGGTTCAATGTGGCTTATGCATACAGGGGGTCACTCAAGTCCTATGCAATTCTATTAGAGGCATAGACACAGTTGTATGTGCCAGATGGAGTAATAACACCAGTGTTATTTTTGTCACAGTTTCCTTCCAACAGTGAACAGCCATCCAATCCCCAAAGCAGATCTAAACTGTAGAGTGCAGCTAGGTAGGAAGGGTAAATGAATGTATCCTGACTGGGCAGCTGTTCAATTTTGACAATATGTGAGATCCGATTATCTTTTTCAGTAGCTCATATTGCTAATAAGGTAACTTTCCTTTTCTACTTTCCTATCAACTGAATTCAAGTTAACAGGTCCCTCCACCCTTGGGTTCCCTTTACTATGATTGCCACTGTACTTGTGACAGGTACATGGATTGTCATTATGATTAGGACCCAATGAGGGTTCCCCCCCCCCCGAAATAGTGTTCCTCTCCTGGAGAATTTGAGAACATAAATACGTTCTGAATCAGTGAGTTGGCCCTTTGCTTTGTGAGATTAAAACAACAATACATTCCTCATGTCCTAGTACTCACTGGATTAGAATATTTACATGAATGTATATATGGCTCCTGTATACCCATCTATTTTCTGCCCTCCCCACCCCACTTTGGGAACATATAGAATACATATAATTGGGGAAAGCAAATACAACATAAATCCTGGTGACTTTCTAGTAGGAACAATTGAGGATAATCAGAGTGCACAGAAAGGGTAATTAGTAGAAAGTGCTGATCTGATTACCAGGGATGGGTGCAGATGTCCCATGCCTACAAGGAAGCATAGCCATCTGCATGTGTAACAGCATCACTACGATGTGGCAGCTTCCTACTGGAAACAGCACCACTGAGCAGGAAATAAATTGAGCTAAGTTGCTTTTCATTAATGTGCAGCGGAGAGATCTGGATTACATTCATAGAAATAGCTGGGGAAGATTGAAAGCCATTGTGGTGGTTCAGTGACGAGAGTATGGGTTTTGGGGCCAGCGCCAGGCTCTTGGATAATTGGTCTTTAAAAGCAGGATGTAAATAATGTATGTAAAATAAAAATAAAGATTTATTTTCCGTACCATTGGGGAAGCAGAAGACTGTGGGATTTCTGGCGAGCAGCTGTCCTTCTCACCTGAAATTGGCCACTTCACTTTTAAAGATGCCTGAGCAGTGAGATGGGGGCCAAATTACTCCCTCCTTACTATATCCTGGCCTTGGCCATGAGGCAAAGATATCACTGAGGGACATGCTAGCACAGTTGCCTTAACACCTGCTCCTTAAAAAGCCCATGTAAGCAGATCAGGGAGAGGTGGGTCAACTGAGAACTTGTTTTGTACTAATTGGCTGTATAATCTGAAGTGTTTTACCAGACTGCAGGGAAGGGACCCCCTATGTGGCCTGACCACTCAGGAACCCTATCTAAAAGTAATATCTAGCATATAAAAGGGTGATAAAGGGAAAAAAATAAGTCCCCCTGAGAGGGAAACCACAGGATTCACAGTGTGGTTTCACACAGAGACAGCCATGCTAAAAGATGCTCAAGAATCCGTCTCAGGTCTAAGCCAAAATTTTCCTTAAAAAATGGCAATCCCAAACAGGAAGCAAAAACAGGAGACTTATTTTTGAGCATTTGGTGGGCTGTCATACCTGGCTGATGGCTTGCACTTGCCTTATGGTTCAAATATTGTACAGATGTGGTATATGCAGTAAATATATGTGGGGGGGGGGCGAAAAATGGCTCCCTTCAGCAATGTTCCATTGGGAAGTTTCGGCTGTGAAATGGGTAAAGTGAAGAGGGATTAAGTAGGGGACTGTGCTTGTAGCTACTATTGACTGCCATTTTCTTTTGTATTGCAGGAAGCCTTGCCCTCAGTCTGATTTGGCTTCCTGATGGCACCATGTAGCCAACGGGATTTGGGAATGGGATGACATCTGAAGCCAAACTGGAACGAGGGCAATGCTTCATGTTTTTGCTATGGCATCATTTGGATTAAAACAAGAAGATGCAAATGACCTGAAGGAACTTAAAACTGCAGCATGGTCTAATTCCAGAATTATTTTTTGAAAAATGTCCTACTTAAAACAGGACTTCAGGAGGAATGAGATACAGGGTATAGCAATCAGAGAAATATTAAAGGAAGAGGGAAAATTTGCACATTCCTACACTTTCAATCAGGCCATCCAGATTAAATCAATGCAGCAGCATACAGCAGGTAGTGGAAATCTTTCAGCAAATCTGGAGGGTGTGGGTCAGGCTGCAGTCCTTGATGGGTGAAAGGGGGATGTTACAAATGTACCCAAAATGTCTGTCTTTTCATCTGTGAAATATTGGAGGTTATGGTTCCATTATTAGGTCTTTCAGGACCACTTCCTTTTAGATGCCTAGAAGACCACTGTTGCAATTACTCTCCCTGAAGAAATTGGATTAGGAATACCATGGTTTACTGCCTAAAAATCTCACAGCCCATGCATGATGAAAGGAGAAAATGCTAATAACTAAAATAGTCAAGAGGACCTTCCGGTCCTGCTAATGCTGTTACTTGATTAGCTTTAATATTCTGTTAACGTATTGTTGTCGGGGTTGGGGTGGTGGTGGAAATCATCTGTAAAATGAAAATCAATAATTTCCGCATTGTGCTTTGGTGAAATTTTTTATTCCTCATTCATTTCAGTTGAGAAATATCATACTGCATGTGAAAGTACACACTAGGTCAACATGCCAAGCTGCATGCAGCCTTCTAGCCAAGTACTAGTTGGTTGTATAGTATTTACCTCTTAGGTTTGCAGATTCCAGACTTTTGGTGGTTCCCTGAACTGAGGTGGCAAATTCTAGTCTCTGGACGTTTTCCTATCTTGCCTCATCTCCCTCTACACCTTCGTATGGAACCAGAGTTGGACAGATTTAGACAAGGACCGAAAATCTGTTTGTTCAAGTTGGAGCCATAAGTGATGGTGTATGGAGTGAAGAACAATCCGTTTGTTTTTGGGTTTTAAATTGTTTGGTTGTTTTAATTGATTGGTTGTGAATTATTTTTGTAGTTTATCTAATGTGTATTTATTGATTTTCGTCTATATTGTTGTGTTTTGTATGTTTTGATTAATTGGAATGCACTCTGGTATAGAGCGCGATATAAATTTGTATGATGATCTAGCAGGGGCTCAACATTTCTCATTCCTGCTTTGCGCGATCCTAAACAGGAGGGATTGGGGAAAAAACAAACAAACAGGAGGCTTATTTTGCTAAGGTCCCTGGTGGGCTACCATACTTCGTTAGTGGGGTGTGCTTGACACTGTATAGACCTGAATATATATATATATATATATATATATATATATATATATATAATGGAAGCTACTTCTGGTGATCCACATCTTTTAATGTAAGAGGGTGGTGTGTAGCAGCATATCATAACAGTAATTCTAATCTCCTCTGCAATAGTACCACCATGCAACAGTACCTCTGCAACAGTACTACCATTAAGGTGACAAAACGAAGGAGAAAAGCAGGGATATCTTACATTACATTGTTTACTGACCTCACTGGCCACACAGCCTTACACTTCCTCCCAAAATCGAAGGATGGTTCTACTGCCTCACTGTCCCTCCCCACCACACCTTCTCATGAGACTAGTACATATAATCCAAACAATTGCACAACTGTCTGAGGGAAAAAGCTGAACACACAGTTCTTATGTAATACTATATGGGCTACTGCTGCCACCACCACTAACACTCTTGAACCTCTTTCAGGCTCTGAATCTCCATTTTTGTAACATATTTCCCCCAAGATTAAAACCATCGCTCAAATTATTTCGAGAAGATAGATTGATCCACACTGCCAGGAACCCCAGTAAATATATTTTACATATTTTGAGGCATATGAGCTGATCTCAAGCACAAACAAGGTCATCCTCAGTTTGTCTAGAACTTCATGTGTCACCTGGACCATGCATGCATTCAGCAATATGTCCATATTCCATAACCATGTAATTTGTTCACACATACTGCAGTTCATGGATTCTGAGAATCCCTTCCTCACAAAATCACCTGGAGAGGGGTTTTATGGTGCACAATTCTGTATTACTAGAAACAGAGTTTAAACCTCCCTCTGTGCTAAGCCTTGAGGGGGAATTTTGGACAAAATTGGAGAAAGTGGGAACAGAGACTGCAGTTATATCTAGCACTTACAAAAGCTGAGGAAGAGTCAGAAGATCACCTTGAGAGCCGCCTTGAGTGCCATTTTCTTGGAACTCAAGTACAACTCAAATATTTTTTTAAAAAATCATAAAATTTTTATGCTGTTGCACTGCATAGGAGAACAGTCTTCAGAAATATATAACACCATCCTAAAATGTCTGCAGACAGAATAAACAAGACACCAACAGAAGCCTTACACAACCTGCCTGTTACATACTGCTGGTTTAGTTAACATTGGGCATTCTAGCCCTCATTGGTTGAACATACAGTCCTTGTGTGATATGTGGGGGCTAGGAGTGATAATGTGACCGCAAGAGAATGCTAATGTGTCAATCCATTATCACCTGGCAGTGACCAGCAGAGGCTTTTTCTAAGTTTTATATATTCATCATTTGATTCATATCCTACTCTGACCTATGGGCTCAGAACAACTGATGGTACTTCCTCCCCGCCTCACCCAAATATAGCATTCCTGTCCCCAAGGTCATCACAATCGAAGCAAATCAAGTGGTTTTTGACAGCTTTCCCAACCTGGTGCCTTCTTTGGACAACAACTCCCAGAATTCCTGACCATTGGCCACACTGGCTGGGACTGATGGGGGTTGAAGTTCAAAACATTTGAAGGACACAGTGCTTTCGAGAATAAAAAGAGGCAAAAATAATAAAAATGTCATTATTTCTCTCTCTTTTTTTAAAAAAAAAAATTTCACACTGGGGCCAGATCTACACCAAGCCAGATATGACAGTTTGAAATAAGTTTGAAAACTGTATATGGAGTGTGTCCTGTTTTAAAGCAGTACTGTAGATCCTGCCCGGGTCAAACTAGTCCAATAAGCCATCCAAAAGATGGTTGTTTACAGGCAGTCACTTGCTGCCCATTAAAGAGGTGCAGCAAAGTGGGCTTGGGTGGGTAGGGGGCAGAGCTCAGTTGCAGGTGATGTGGTCTCTGGAGCTTGCGCAGGAAGTAGATGGGTCTTTACTCCTGAATCCTGGAATGTTCCTCTTCTACAGCAGCTGCACCAGCAGTTTGTGAGGTCTCAGAATGCAGGTGCAATTAGATCACTTCCTTTATTAGAATATGATGCACATTACCCACTGTGCCTCTACCTGGCTATCATTATTTCCACAGAACAATTGAAATGAGCCCAAGCGCCCCATCAAGAAATGCTTGGAAATCCTTTGTCCTTCACTGTTCACTAGCAAATTCAAGGAGACCGCAGCTGAGTTCACCTTTGGATTCTAACCCAATTGTTGACATAATATCATCCTGCTGGAAATTTGCTAGCCAATTAGATATGCTGGCCAGCATCCCAGCTATGCTACCATGTGAGCTTGCATTTGAAAATGTCTGAATAAATAGTCTCTGTATTTGAAACCAAGGTCAAAGTGGGCCACTTAGGTGAAGCCCCCTGGCTTGCTGTGACTGGAAGTTATACATCTACATCAAAGAGAACACATCTCAATAACTACTCATCTCAAGAATGCCTACAGACCCAGCCTGACAACACTAGAGGTCCATCAGATGAACGTTTTATTGCATGCTCGTTACTGGGCACTCACAGATTTGCGCAGGTTCCTCTCATGATGTTGTCTGCCTCCTACATGCCTCCCGCCCCTTCTTGCCTTTTTCGTGCCACAAAAAAAACACCCTAGTAAGTCTGACTTATTTTTAAAGATGGAAGTTGCTGCTATCTCCTGCTGTGTGCAGGAGAAGCAGAGCAATCAAAATGGGCCACTGAATGGCCCACATGCAAGTTGTTTACTTTCTCTTTTGAAAGAGGAAGTAATGAGGGACAAATGCATGGGCTGCAAAGTGACGGTAAGAAATGTGATTTCCCCCTGTGTAATGGTGTTCTGTATAGCCATTGCTTTCATACTTTCCAATTGCAGGAAATCTTTTCTGAATGAACTTCTTCGGTAAGATTTTCCTGCATGTTTACCACAGTGCAGAGAGTTTGGGGTGGGGGAGTATCCTAGGTTGCACACTGTTGGCATGGTGTGCTGGCCAGATCTGTTCAATACATTGTAGGAGAACATTGGCACTGTGAGGCAAGCTGTTTTTCTGGGAATGTTGCCCACTGTTACTCATCTTGTCCTTGAGGAATCCCTGATAAGTTTCCAAGAAGCCTCATGGTTTCCCAAGAATATAGTTTGCAAGCCAAAATTATATCCATTTTCAATCACAGTCAATTTTGTAATGTTGTCTCGTAACAATGAGGGCTAGAAACATTTTAAAAGGCATGAGCAGCTACATGTATTTTTAGCACCTAGAAGGAAAACAGGATCCATACAATGTTCTCCTGTTAAACTTTGGGCACCTTATCCTAACAAGTGAATGTGTACTACATCTGTTGTGAAGATTGCATATGTGTATTATTTAACATATTCTTGTGAAAGTAACTACAGTTCTATGGTGACAGATGTGTGGGAGTCCAAGAAGGGGGCTGCATCTGTACGTCTCCCTTGCATCAGCTTCCTGGACCCTGTTCGTTGACCCATTGTGCAATAACCACATCCATTTGCTGAGCACCGCATAGTTCGTGAATGTCCGGTGGCCACATGACCACACATCGAGTTACCATTTTGTATAAAAATAGTAGCTTGGGGGTTTCCAGAAATGTAATGCTATGGAAATGGCAGCCAAAAAGGAGCCATTTATGCAACATTACAGGTGTAAATGGTCTATTTATGCCTGTAAAGTTACGTAAGCAGCCCCTTTATGACCACCATTTCTGGAAAACCTCAAGCTGCCATCTTTACACAAAATCAAGCATGATTTGAAATTCAGCCTTAATTATTTTCCTCTTGGTAATGGGGCTGCAGCCTAGGCTGGGCCACCCTGTCTGCAGGAGAGTGGATTGAACATGCATCAGTGAAGAGTGTGATGGGGTGCTGCAGTAGATGGTGGCAGTGGATCAGTGAGCACCTGGCGAGCACAGATGGAGGTGAGTCCATCCATCCCTATTTATGGTTTCCATTTTTTACTTTTGTTAACAAAAAAACAAGATGACTTCAGACCGCCAGTCATACAGAGATCATTTCCCTGTACCCATTGTCCAGATCTTGTAAGATTGGCTGGAGTTGCTGGTTGAACTCTTCTCTTTTGCAATTAAACTAGGACTTATAGAGGCAGAGATTTGTGCTTCCTTATGTGACATGCTTTCTCAAGGAAAGGGCTGTATGATAATTTCAGTTCAGTTCACAGAACATCCAGTGTTACCCCGTTCGCTATGCAAACACAAACAGGAACGTAGGTTTTTAAAATAAATAAATAAATAAATCCATCCATCCATTTGAAAAATGTGTACTTCTAGAAACAAACAAACAAACATGGAATGAGGGTTTTTTTCTTTTTTAAAAAATCCATCTTCACACTTTAGTTAATGGGGGGGAAAGCATGCACTTTTGAAAAATGCAGAAATACACACTTGTCCCCATTGAAATGTGCACTTTGCTTGTTTGCACCAACCAAAACATGTTCCAAACAGAAACAGCCGTCAAACTGAACTTCAAAGTGAAGTCCAGAGAATTTCAGTGCACTTAAACATCCCTGGTTCTCCCATGCCTACTCAAGGAATTCCAGTCTCAGATTTCCTTGTGCATAAACAGATGGGGGCAGACGACAACTTATGGAAGGAATGAAGCACTGTAAGGATCAGGAGCATTGACATCAGGGCCAGTGGGAACTAATGTAGCTTGTAGGCAAAGTAGACTAACAACAGAGTAATTTCAAAATATACTCAGTGCTAAACAGTAAAGCATATATATATATATATATATATATATACCCAGTTCATAAGTATCCTACAGATATCTGTGGGAAATGTACTTGAGCAGGAACACAGTTCTTAGGATTTTTTCACAATTTCCCAAACCTGTATTCATGTTCAAAAGTACACACTTCCAAAAATGTGCATTTGCAAGTGCACAATTGTGCATCTCTGATCGAAAAGGGAAACGTTTCCCAATTGGGGGGGAAATATGCTTGTGTTTCGGAAGACAAATGTGGTGAAACAAGGTTCAAGGAAGAATTTGGAGAACTTCAATGAGCTCAAACATTTTTGCCCATCCCTAGTAAACACCACAGTCACTGGGTTGGCTCCAAAGGTGTCTTTCTGTGATGGGAAGAGTGAAGGGCGCACTTCCATTTGTGAAAGAGACTTAGATCCAGCAGAGACATCTACAAATGGAAGGGAGGGGAGGGGATTTTTGGCAATTCCACCTTTCCTTCACTGCCCTCCCACATATCGTTTCTCATGCTGCTCTGAAGGTCTGCCAACTCTCCAGAGCAGACTTGCAGGGGAAATGGGGATCCAAATCTGTGAGTGTACTGTTCTGTGAGCAGAACTCTGTGTGTGGTACTCTGTCTTCAACACACCACAAGATCGAATGGAGATAAATCTGAATTAAGCACTGGGATAGGCTCTTCCTCCATGAGCTAGCCAAATGTATTTTCTGATTGCAACTGTATGAGGTTTTGACTAGTGTTGTGTTCATATTTTCTACCAATTATGGGTCAGCACAGGACTAGTTTGACTTGAATGCTTCCAGAGAGTTTCTTTAACCAAGTAAATTCTTCCCAATTTATCACAGAAGCTTCTCAGCTTCTCTCACAAGACAATAGAGACAAGTAAAATGTAACATTCAAATGCCCCTTTTCTTTGCTCTCAGCATTGTATCAGCCTGGGGGAGTGGCCTAGCGAGAATGGAGTGAAGTTGGAAATCTCTCGCTCTCTCACAGAAGCGTTGTTCTAAACACATAATCCCTGTCTTGGAGGTGACGGATTGTAAATTAAAGACTTGATATCTGGTTCGGAAGTGTTGCTGTATCTTCTGAGTGAAAGAGAAAGTAAAGCGGATCGGGATTCCTGGCAGGCGGCCAGAGGCTGGTAATTGAGACTTTTATTACTTTGGCTAACGAGCTAAGTCTGGCAGATAAGGCTGTGGGGGGAGGCTGAAGTAAATAATTGAAGCCGGGTGAAGAGAGGATTCAGTGCCCCCAGCCAAGCATGTGAGAAGTTGGAATATATTTGTCTGATAAGAGCTGAAAAGATTTAAGAGCGTGGCTGTTAAGATCTATGTGGAGATCTATCTATTTATAAGTGTAGCCTGATGAAAAAAAGAATAACAGGTGATAAATCAAGTGCCCCCAGCTGGATCAGGCAGCCAAAAAAGCATCCTTCAGATAAACACTGGGAACGGCTAACGAGAATAATGGCCGACAAAGAAAAGCCTTCTGATCGTGGTGAGAAGGCAGCTCCACTTCTTCCCGGAAGTGGGAATTCTAAAACTGGAAGCAAGCCAGGAACAATCCCCAAAATGTTCAAGGAAAGTCAATCGTGGTCACCAGGAGAACTAATGGATAGCTTTCGGAAGATGTTAGATGAGGCTTTGGCAAAGCAGGAGGAGAGAATAAAAAGCAAAATTCTGGACTCGTAGATTGAGGTTTTGACAGGCTTCCAAACTGTGGTGGAGAGAATGACAGAATTGGAGAAGGAGAATAAGCAAATCAAGGAAACTACCAAGCAGCAGGGAGAGCAAATGCAAGGGATGGACTTGCGTTTAATTGCCTTGGAGGATAGAGATAGAAGAGCAAACATTCGGATTAGATCCTTTAAGGAGCAAGAGGGGGAGAACCCAAAGGCTTTGAGAGATATAATATTGGCATGGATCAGAGAATTGGACCCCCAGGAAGTGTGGGAGATGGCTGATATTGAGAGGATCCATAGAGTGGGCTATAAAAAGAAAGGAATGCTTCCAAGGGATATAATTGTCAAATTTGCCAACTATTACAAGAAAGAAAAGTTAATGCAAGCAATTAGACGTCTTGGCCAACCGATGCTACAATCGAGGTTTATAATGACTTATGCCCTCTGACGGTCCAGTGGCGGAAGAGCGTTAGACTGTGTACAGTTACCCTGCGGAAGAAGGCGATAACATATAGCTGGGGATATCCAGTTTTTTTTAGATTCATGTGGCTAGGGAAACAACACAGAATAACTTTGTGTGAGCAGGGGATGGAGCTTCTGGAGAAGTTGGGATTGGTCGACGCAACTGACGATGGAGAAATGAGGGTGGAGGAAGGAGCTGCAGGAGGAAGTAGTCAATAAAGAACTATGTTTGAACAGGGATAAAGAAGAGACTATAAGGGAGGGGAGGGTCAGCTGTTACTCCGGGATTGTTGGGTCGCTTCTCCCCCCCCCGAAGAGTTCTAAAAATATTGGGGCCATCGCCCAGGAGGGTCTGGTGAGGAGGGGGGTGAAGTTTGGGGTAAGTGTGGGGGGGAGGGTAAGGGAGGGGGTATCTGTATCACAGGGGGAGACCAATATAGAGCTGTGTGTGAGGCATGATGGAAAATAAATTAAGGGTGGCAACTTTAAATGTTAAAGGGCTAGGAACTGTTATAAAAAGGAAGAGAATAGAAGCATTATTAAAAAAAAGAAAAAGCAGATGTCATTTTTTTGCAGGAAACTCATCAATCAAAGGAGGGTACAAATGAGCTTCGGATGAGGGATGTGGGCATTTATGAGAAAGCATTTGGTACTTTCAAAGTGAGAGGTGTAGTGACAATAATTTCAAAAAAATGTGGTATTAATGTTCAAAGAGTGAAGAAAGATAAATTGGGTAGATTTCTGATAATTTTCTGTATGGTAGGGGAGGAGGAATATATATTGATTAACGTATATGCTCCTAATGGGAAACAAATGGAATTCTTCAATGAAGTTTTTAATGCAGTGGGAGAAATGGGGAAAAAGAATATTGTAATGGCAGGAGATTTTAATATGGTATTAGATAAAGAAAAGGCTAAGGATAATATATTAAAAGATCTTAAGACTGGTGGGAAGACGAGTTTAAGCAAATTAATGGATGGAAAAGAGCTAATGGATGTTTGGAGGGTATTAAAAGGGGAAGAAAGGAAATATACTTTCTTCTCACCAGAGGACCTTTTCTTCCATCTCTCCCAGACTGTGGAATGGTCTGTCGGAGGAGGTTAGACAAATTGACAGTCTTCATGAATTTAAGAGAGTCATGAAGACTGTCCTCTTCCGACAGGCCTATCCAGATGAATTTTAGGATGTTTTTAATGTTGTGTTGTTGTCTTGTTTTTAAAATTTTTAACTGTTGTGAATTTTTGTGTTTATATTGTTGTTGTTCCCCGCCTCGATCCGGAGGGAGAGGCGGGTTACAAATAAATATTATTATTATTATTATTATAATATTATTATTATTATTATTATTATTCTAGGATAGATTTTATATTTGTGTCAAAAAATATGTTATCTAAAATTATAGAATGTGCTATAGGGGTGAGTAAAGTCTCCGATCATGCATTAATGACAGCGGATATTAAAATGAAGAAGGATTATAGAGAAGCAAAGAGATGGAGAATGGATACAAGGATCTTAAATAATAAAATTATTGTTGAAAAAATAAAAAAAGAAATGCAGACGATATGGGAAATCAATGAAGCAGAGCAAAACTCTCAAGGGATAATATGGGATACTATGAAGGCAGTGGTAAGAGGGATTTGTATTAGGGAAAGGTGTACCCTAAGAAAACAACAGGAAGCACAAAACAAAAAGATAAAAAAGGAGGTAAGGGAATTAGAGGAAAAATTAAGAGAGACAAAAGATAGACGCCTATATGCCCAAATTCAAGCTAAGAAGAAGGAATTAGAGAAAGAAGAGTTAGAACAGGTTCAAAGGAATTTGCTATATTTGAAGAGGTTTTTTTTTTAATATAGTAATAAAAATTCTAGGATGCTGGCCAGGTCCACTCAGTCAAAAAAGGCTAAGAATATGATAGGGACAATTAAAGATAAGACAGGGAAAAGATGTAATTTAATGAAGGATAAATTAAATATTATATGCATCAAATATGGGTCCACAGGTTAAAGTAGGGGAATATGTAGAGAGGAATTGGAAGATAAGATTACAGAGACAAGACAGGGATTATATGGAAGGTTTGGTTACAGAAAAAGAAATAGAAGGAATTATTGATAAATTAAAAGGAGGGAAATCTCCGGGGATAGATGGTTTGGGGCCGGAATATTATAAGACATTTAGAGCAATATTAATACCAAAATTGGAAAAGTTATTTAATAGTATAATAGAAGAAGGAAAGACCCCGCCATCACGGGACCATTCTTTGATTATATTAATCCCGAAACTAGATAAGGATTTGACGGATCCAGCTTCTTATAGACCAATTTCATTAATAAATCAAGATTCAAAAATTTTTACGGCAATAATGGCAAAAAGAATGAGTACATTTATAAATAAATATATTAAAAAAGATCAATGTGGATTTATTGCAGGAAGGCAAATGCCTAATTTAATTGGAAGAGTTTTAAATATAATTAATATTATCAAAAAAAGGAATTTAAAAGCAGGATTGTTAGCACTAGATATATTCAAAGCCTTTGATTGTGTGGAATGGCTAGCACTTAAAAAAATATTTAAAAAATTGAATTTGGAGATAAATTTATAGGAGTGATAGATCAGTTGTATAAAAATAATAAAGCAGAAATTATAGTTAATGATGGGTTAATGCAACAGATTACTTTAGCCCGAGGAACTAGACAAGGATGTCCACTTTCACCGATTTTATCTGCAATAGTGTTAGAAATTTTGGCAAATGTTATAAGGGAGGATGTAAGATTAAAAGGGATAGGTAGGAAAGAAAAGATTAAAATGAATATGTTTGCGGACGATACATTATTGATGTTAGAAAATCCCCTGGAAAGTGGGGAAGTGATAAAGAAACATTTGAGAGAATTTGGAGAAATTACAGGCTTACAAGTTAATGGGGGGAAGTCAGAAATGATGTTATTTAACTATAATGAGAGGGAAATGGAGGAGTGTAAATCTAAATTAGGTTTTAGGCTTAAGAATATAGTACGCTATCTAGGAGTTAATATTGCAAAAGATTTAGATAGGTTAGAAGTAATTAACTTTGCTAGTTTGAAAAAACAGATAGGGGAAAAGTTAGAGGTATATAGAAAATTAAAGTATTCATGGTTTGGTAGAATAGCGATCATTAAAATGAAGATATTACCTAAGATTATTTTTTTTGTTTAGAATGTTACCGATTAAAATAACGGAAGCAGAGTTAAAGAGTTGGCAAAATATGATTAACGCTTATTGTAATGGAGATAAAAAAGCAAGGATTAATAAAGGGTTTTGGTATAAGACTCAAAAGAAAGAAGGTTTAGGACTTCCAAATATAAAGAAGTATTATATTGCTAATCAATTAAGACATGTTATAAATAGTATATTAGGGGAGGATGATTTAGAATGGTTAGAGTCGCAAATAGGAGAACAAGACTTTAAATTGCAAAATATATTTTTTATTAAAATGCAAAAAAAAAAAAAAAGATTTGAAGGGCCTGGACAACCCATTGCTGAAGAATATCTGAGAGATATGGGAAAAAGTTAAGGGGAAGTTAATACCAGGAGTTTCTCCTCTTACCCCAGTTGTAGTAATGGGGGACTTCCCAAGGAACTTAAAAGCAGAGTTGGAAGGGGGTTTGAGGGATCAGAAAATTATAAAATTAAGAGATTGGTTAAAAAGAATTATAAATAAGGAGCAAATTGGAGAGCTATTAATAGGGCAAAAAGTAGCTTGGTTCAAATGTATACAACTGGAACAATGGACACAAGATTGGAGAAGGAAAAATAAGGAGTGTAGAAAGAATACAAGATTTGAAGATTTAATTGAATCAAGAGGAAAGAAGGAAGAAATTAAATTTAAAAAAGGTTTGACCAGTGAAATATATAAAATTTTGATTGAGGAAGATGAATATCATGACTCTCTTAAAATGATTTGGGAAGATGATTTAAAGGAACAGATTAATGAAGAAACCTGGGGGAGGATATGGGATGCAAGAATGTTAAAGCTTTTGTCGATTAGAATTCAAGAGCATTATTACAAGACAGTTTGGAGATGGTATTTAACGCCGGTAAGATCCCATCAGATAGATAAAAAAGTGCCCAAGAATTGTTGGAGGGGATGTCAGGAGGTTGGAACTTATTTTCATATGTGGTGGAGCTGTGAATATGTATAAAAATTTTGGAAAAGGGTGTTTGAAGAAATAAGTGAAATAACGGGAAGTAAATTGGAGATAAGCCCAAAGCTGGCTCTACTAGCAAGATGGGATAAAGGAAATGAGAATATAAGTAAGAGAGAATTGATAAACAACCTCCTGGCTCCAGTTAGAATAATGATAGCTAAAAATTGGAAAGGGCAAGGAATTTATACAATAGAAGAATGGTATAAAGAAATATGGGCTATGGCACTTAATGATAAGTTAACGTGTAAAATGAAAATAATGAGGGGAATGTCCAGGAAGAATGATTTTGAAAATATATGGAATCCATTATTGGAATATGTATTAAGATCGGGGAAGGGGCAAATACCTTCAAAAGATTCTTCACAATTTTGGAAGGATGTATAATTGAATAAAAGTAGGTCTCCTGGGGGGAGAGGAGCACGGGGGGTATGTAGGTTATGTATTGTATTGTATGTTGTTTATGTTGTATTATGTTGTTTTAAGTTGAAATAAAAATATTATTAAAAAAAAACATTGTATCAGCCTCTCTGTGTGGTTATATTGGATCTAAGCTATCTCATTCCACATTGGAATATCAGGAGCTTACAGAAGACGTGGCAGGGGGAGGGAGGTGCTGAAATGATTAGGCAATTTCATGAAGAAATACACAGGCCTAAAGAAGCAGTTGGGATGAATTTTGTCCTAATCCCTAAGAAAAACCAAGGGCTGTATGTGTTTCGATAGAAGAGATCCTATTTAAGTGGAACATCTGTGTGTATTGGAACGTTACTCTAGCTAGGGTGAAATTAGCAGGGATGATGGCCAAGTAAAGCATTACACCCCCCACTAAATTTTGTCATCATTTTCTGCTGCCAATGTCAAGTTGGCAGCCCAATACAATCCACAGCCTTTTGAGCTTATGTATGTGTGATCCATCTTCTAAAAAACAACCCAAATCCAGCAGTTATTGAGAAACTTGCAGCTACTGAGAGGTTGTACAAAGGGTTTTGTTTTGTTTTGTTCTTCAAGTCATATTTACTGTTTGGCCACCTGATAGTTGATGTTCATATGAATAATGAAAATTGCTCCTTACCACATCTCTCCATTTTTAAATTGGCCCGCAATAAATTAAGTAAGTTAAATCTTTCCCCAAGTTTGCACTTTATCTCATCTCAGGTCTAACATATAGCCTTCTAGAGCCCAACAATGTAATATGCAGAAGGAGGGATTTAATTAAATAATTCAGCCAAAGCTGACAAATCCATAGGAAATAAAAAGAGCATTGCTTTCCTGAAACTCAGGATGTTTCTGCAAAGGAGGAAAACTGCTTTGTGATAAATTTACCAAATATTATGCACCACTCCTAATCCCTTTTCTTTTGTGCAGAGTTGTAGAGTGGTGAGGAAGTAGCCTTAGGAGATTGTGTGGGCTCTGAGCACCTAAATCATTAAACACTCTTCCTGTATTCTGTTCTGTAACAAAACTTGGTAAATTCAGAAGTAAGGTTTTAAAAAATCCCCTAAATACTATGAAATCAGACCGTGTAAAGTTATTTCTCTAGCTAGCAGGTAGGGTTGCTATCTTTTGATCTCAAAATACTGGCCCCTGGGTGGGGGTCAGCTATGAGGTGAAATATGGCTGGTCAGTAACAACGCCAAGATGGCGGTGGGGAGAGATGAATTTAGGTGGAACTTGGTAGCATCTGGGATCCACTGGCTTTTCAGACCCCAGTACTGGTTACTTAATAGAACAAAAATGTACTGTGTGGATCAGATGTATACTGGCTAGCTGGCAAATGTTTTGGCAGCCAGTTCTTCTGTTTTAATTCTGCCTTTTGGCATGAGATATCCAAATTTTGAGGAGTGTTTCAATGCCGGTGTCCAGCATGCTCAGAGTCTTCCTCCTCTCCTTTTCTGTACTTAGTACTAAAATCCATAGCTTCTTTTTCCATTATAGATATATGTTGGGAATGAAGGACATGAATTTGATGTGAGATGGCTCATATTGTATGTAATATCCAATCCTGGTTTGGTGTCACAGAACAAGCAGTGAAGAGTCTTATCCTCATATACACCCTCTTCTTCATTCCTTCTTCCCACACATGATGTGATTTCCTCCATCCAATCCCAATTTGAAGCAAATCGTAGCTTGCCATCCTGTCTGAGCAGACAAGCTATAGCAAAACTACCATGCTTGTTTGCCTGGTCTTGTCAGGCACTCAGCTGATAAGGGATGTTATGTGGAGCAGTTTCAAAACAGGTATATAGTAGGAGGTAGGAGAGGTCTGTCAGTACAGCGTGGGATCAGGTGGCTTCTCAGCAGCAAATCAGCAAGTACATAAATCGCTCAGTGGCACCAGATTTGCCCTTCATCATCCAGCTTGGATCATGGGTGTTAACCTTCTTGCTAAAATGGCAATCAGAAGTTTCTTTATTTAACCAGAGCACCAGTAACTCAAGGAGCAGGGAGACAGTAACTAATTAGGGATGGGGGAGTCTGTCAATTAATTTTCCCACTGTATAAAGCATTTTGTTTACAGTTCCCCAAATATATATGGTGTGTGTGGGTGTGGGTGGGTGTGTATGCACTGTTTATATGTACAGATTTCCCCCCCACACGCTTTTCTGTGCATTTTATACCTTTTTATATTTTTGCAAACTCCCTCATAAACTTCAGAAAAGTACGTATTTTGACATCTAATTCCATTCCAGTGTGAATTTTGTAAGATTGCATTAAAACGTGAACCAGACAATTTTCTCACCCATCCCAATATCTGATCCACAGGATTTCTAGTTAGAGCCCTATGACATATGACAGTTGTCCCTGCACTTCTTTCCCTTGGCCAGATCTGGATAGCCAGCCTGCATCTTTCAGATTACTAGATGAAAAGCTAGTACAGGCTTGGATCCTGACTCCAGTGTACAAGGAACAGTTCCACTAGTCCCACTCCTTATCGAAGGATTCTTCATTCTGATGTTTCTGAGCAACATAGCCTTCTTCCTCCACCCCTGTGACAACCTACGGTTGAAATAGAAGGGAGTCCAAAAAGCAACAGAAAAGGCAAACTTCTCACTAGGTGTGAGAGCATGCCTACAGTACCTCTTTGGATATTTTCTTAAATTATGTAACGTTATACATGCACAGTTTTTATAGGTGCAAAATATGGGTTACTTGTGACAATTTATTTTTAAAAGCATAGACCGCACAACACAAAACCCAGCTTTATTGCTTTACTCACAATAGTGAGTGTTGCTAGTATGTGGAAGGCTAATATAATCCAGTATGTTGGCTTCCTCTGACAGTAGGTGCCAGGGTCATATATCTATACCGTTCTGCTTTCTCGTCAGTCTGAGTCTTCCTCAAACCATTAATCCCCTACTTTCGCTCAGTTGTTTAGCAGAGATTATAGGTCCAGTTCTAGAACAGTGCTTCTGGAGTTTGTCCCACATAAAAAACTTCAGGACATTTAGACAGACCCATTATTTCAAACAGCATGGAGGTGAGAAAGCAGACAGTTTCTGTTTGCTGCTAGACAATGAACAGGGCATGGCCTGTTCCACTCACAGATAGCTCAAACAACTTTGCTTCCTTAGTATCTGCTGAACCTGGTGACCAGACACTCTGTTTCCTGCACACCTGCACTATTTACTCTTATCCTACCTATGACCTGGGTAGTTATTACCCAAAACATTACCAAATGCTTTTTAAAGATAAGAAGGCATATACAATAATAGACGACAACAACAGCACACACTCTTTTCTGTATTCATACACCACTCCTGACAATTAGCAGATAAGGAACACTTTCTAAGTGTGGATGCATTTCTTGGGTTGGGAGAGGCCTATGTACAGCCCCTGCTTAAATGCAATTATCCCTTGCTACTTCCATTTAACAAATCCCACATCTGTTAAACCAAAACATCATCCTTCAAGCTCTGCCATCTCTGGAAATAAAATATGATGCCGCAAACACATTGAGTTCCATAGCACATGCTGTTTTTTTTTATGATGTTGCACATTGTGTGTATCTTCCTTTTATTGCTGTAATTCCAGGGTCAAATAATGCACATGTTAGATTCACATACACAAACACCTGCATTTATCTTTATCTAACAAAGCATAGGAATATTCCCAAACATTTTTAAAGTGCTATGTAAGGACATATAGCCCCTTTCAGAAGCAAGGCTCTATCCTTTTTGAACCCTTTGCAGAACAAGGCATTCGGATGTGAAGGGTAGTCATCTGTCATGGATGCTTTAGGCATAGGTTATACTCAAGGATGCACAAATAGTGGCTTGGCTCAGGAGCCACAACCTGTCCCATCCCACAAATCATCTACATGTGCGAGAGGACCCAGGGGTTGGGGAGACAAAGGTCTCATCAGATCAAACAGAAGAGTCTGTTCCAAAGCACGCTGTGATAACAGATATTGTCCAGGTTCTGTGCAATTCACAAAGAGTTTAAAGATGGGATCTGTCTGCTGCTGGGTATTCTCACTAGAGAACAAGGGGCTGTCTAAACACTCAGTGGCATAGCATTGACTATATGACAATGTTACAATTGCACACTCACCCTGGGGCTTTCCGCAAAGCTGCAGAGGAAAAAAAATTGGGGACGTACACCGACTTTTTTTCCCCATAGTGAGACGAGGCTGTGCAACTTCAAGACAGTCCCTAAGCCTCACTATGGAGTCCCAGCAGAGGTGTGGCCAGGCAGTACCTGGTAGAAAGCAACCTGCAATTGGTCGCCTTCCACCAGGAAGATAGTGGGGGTGGGTCCAGTCCCCGGATGATCACCCAGAAATCCCACTCTCCCTCCTTGGCATCGGGATTACCTGATGCCACCCCCGGGGAGAGAAACTGCAGGGTTTCTAAAAGGATGTAGCACCAGCATGGTACCGTGAAGACACCCCCAAAGAGTCATGTCCTCCTAGTAAGGATGCCAGATAGAAGTCACATGTGGTGTTCCAGTGTTTCCCTTCCAAATCCATCATTCTGTGCTTTAGAATTTAAGAAAGCCATAAAGACTGTTCTCTTCCGGCGGGCATATCCAGTGGAATTTTAGAATGTTTTTAATTGCAGTTTTAATAATGTGTGTCATGTTTTAATCAGTTTTATGTATTTTATCATATTGTTGTTCCCCGCCACGATTCAAACGGAGAAGCAGGTAAGAAATAAATTATTATTATTATTATTAATTATTATTATTATTATTATTATATTGTCATGGAGTGATGGTTCTGGAAGAGACAGCTCTCCGTTTTAAGGTAAGGTGGCCTGCCTCAGGTAGAAGATCTTGGGGTAGCAATTGGCCACTTATTTAGTATCTTGTAGTGTTTTTACAATTGGAGAATATTTGGATCTTCAGCATCCAAATGCCTAGGGCCATTTCTAGTTACAGAACACAGCTTTTCTGAAAGTGGAATATATATATATATATATATATATATATGCATGCCATATACTTAATATTTTCATCCAATGGAATTAAAAACACACACACATAAAGACTTTTTTCTTGCCTGGGAATGTTTCTTCTAGCCCTGTTTGCCTGCACATGCATAGGGCTAAGCCCTGCAGACCATGTCTCCATGCACTGGCTGCTGCTTAGACCTTCATGTATCCAGTATGAAGATTTGGAAAGGGCTTTGTAAGTGAAAGCTCCTATAACTGGAAACCCTGATAAGGCAGAGTGTCCAATCACCACAGGTCTGTACTTACATTCAGCCAAACACACCGACAGAGCCCTTTCTGGACCTTCCTGCTGAATGTGCAAATGTCTAAATGGCAGCTAGGTGCATGGGAGGGTAGGTTTTATGTACACACCAACAGGCCCCTGCCCACTTTAGGGGGATCATCAGACGAGCGTGTTATAGCATGATCATTACCGGGTACTCACAGATTTTCATGGGTTCTATTGACGACATCATCTGCCTCCCATGCGTCTCCCACTCTTTCTGGCCTTCTTCCCATGATAAAAAAAACCAAACAAACCTGGTAATTCTGATTTATTTCTATAAAAGGAACTTGCCGTGACGTCCTGCTGTGTGCAGGAGAAGTGATGCGATAAAAACATCCAGTGAATGGGCCACAAGGTCATTGTTTACTTTTTCTTTCTCATGATAGAAGGGGGTGGGGAGAGAAGTGACAGTAGGGACGGGTTGCACCTCACAAGGGCTGGGAAGAATGTGTTCGGCCGCAGCATGAGCTTTAAACTGAATCCTACAGGGGCGGGAGACGTAAACTCTGAGACAACAACGGATGAAGGCTTGTGCACCATAACAGAGAGAACAGCTCCAATAGTGCCCCAAAACAATGTTCACAACAATGTAGGAAAAAAGCCAGGCTGCAAAGCACATGGGCTTCGATGTCTATATACTAACGCCCAGAGTATGGGAAACTTGAACTCTTAATACATGAAGGCAAATATGACTTGATAGGTATAACTGAAACTTGGTGGGATGACTCCCATGACTGGAATATAGCAACTGAAGGATATAACTTGTTCAAAAAGAACAGAAGAAATAGAAAGGGAGGCGGAGTCACACTATGTTAAAAATACTTATCCCTGCACAGAAATACAAGAGCCTGGGAGCCCCATCGAGAGCATCTGAATTAAAATAAATGGGGAAAGGAATAAAAGGAGCATGATAGTCAGAGTCTAATACTGACCACCCAATCAAGGAGATGAGGACGAAACTTTTGAAAATCAAATTGCCAGTGTTTCAAGGAAATCCAATGTAGTAGTAATGGGGGACTTCAATTACCCCAATATCTGTTGGGGAGACAAATTCTGCCAAAAGTGGCCCCTCCAAGAAATTCCTGACATGTGTGGCTGATAACTTTCTCCTACAGAAAGTAGAGGAAGGAACTAGAGGAACGGCTATCCTTGACTTGATACTGACCAATAGGGATGACTTAGTGGATAAAGTGGCAGTTACGAGAACTCTGGGGGAAAGTGACCACGTCATACTTGAGTTCTTGATTTTAAAGGAAGCAAAAGCTGAGTGTAGCCAAACACGTACTCCGGATTTCAGGAAAGCTGATTTTAATAAACTTAGAACTATGATAAGTAAGATCCCATGGCAAGTGACCCTGATGAGAAAAGGAGTCCAAGATGGGTGGGAGTTTTTAAAAACTGAAATTTTAAAGGCCCAATTACAAACAATTCCAACAAGGAAAAAAGATAGAAGACAACAGAAGAAACCAATGTGGCTCCACAAAAAGCTTAGAGATGACATGAAAATAAAAAAGGATACATATAGGAAGTGGAAGGAAGGCCAGGCTACAAAAGAAGAGTACAAACAAGTAGCACAGAAGCGCCAGAATGGTATCAGGAAGGCTAAAGCTGAGAAGGAGCTGAGGCTAGAGAGGGATACTAAAAGCAATAAAAAGGCTTTCTTCAGATACGTGAATAGTAAAAGACAGAGGAAAAAAAATGGTGGTTCAACTGCTTAATGAGGATGGCAAATTGGTAAGAAATGACAAAGAAAAGGTCGAAGTGCTCAATTCCTACTTTGGCTCAGTCTTCTCTCAAAAGCAGGTCTATGACCCCCCTGGAAAAAGTGTACAAACTGACGGGGCAGGATTGCAGTTTGAGATTGATAAACAAATGGTCAAGGAACACCTAATTTCTTTGAATGAGTTCATATCTCCAGGGCCCGACAAACTGCATCCTAGAGTAATAAAGGAGCTGGCAGAAGAACTCTCAGAACCACTGTCTATTATCTTTGCGGAATCATGGAAGACTGGTGAAGTGCCTGGAGGAGGGCTAATGTTGTACCTATCTTCAAAAAGGGCAAAAAGGAGGAACTTGGGAACTACAGACAAGTCAGTCTGACATCCATCCCTGGGAAAATTTTGGAGCAGATTATAAAGAAGTCAATATGTAAACACCTTGAAAACAATGCAGTGATTACTAGAAGCCAGTCAGACTAATCTGATCTCATTTTTTGATTGGGTAACCTCCCTTGTGGACAGTGGGGATGCTGTAGATATAGTCTATCTTGACTTCAGCAAAGCTTTTGACAAAGTGCCCTTGACTTTCTGATTGACAAACTAGTGAAAAGTGGGCTAGCTGGAACAACTATTAGGTGGATCCACAGTTGGCTACAGACTCAGACTCAGAGTGCTTATCAATGGTACCTTTTCACACTGGGGGGAGGTAACAAGCAGGGTACCGCAGGGCTCAGTCCTGGGCCCAGTACTCTTCTACACTTTTATTAATGATTTGGACGATGAGGTGCAGGGAATGCATATCAAATTTGCAGATGACACAAAATTGGGCGGGATTGCTAATACCCTGGAAGACAGAAACAAACGTCAAAGTGATCTTGATAGACTGGAGCGCTGGGCTGAAAACCAGTCCTCCTTATCAAGCTAGCTTATTTGTCTTCTACTGTATCAAGAGGTCTTGACAGTTAGAAATTCCAATTAAGCATTACCTTGCTGATATAATAGTTTTAGCATTACAACACATTCAGGCACATACATTATCCCAATCCCATCATGCAGTTCACTTGCAAGAACCAAACTACATACAGAGGCCTACCCCCACCCAAATAGGATACTAACCATAGCATAGGATAATAACCATGTTTACAGTATATAATAACCATGTTTACAGTATAGGTTACTCTAGTCATCATGTTATATTGCTCAAATATATTTTTGTCATAACTCTGGTCATATAATATATATGGGGCAGTTAACGATCTGGTGTGGGCAGTAGTTGAGTTCATTTTTTATTAATATGGAGTCAACTGACAGTGCAATTCTATCTGTGTGTACTCAGAAGCCCCACTGAGATGAATGAGGCTTACTCCCAGTTAAGTGTGTGTAGGATTTCAGTCTCAGCTGCTCATTCCATATCTGACTACCCAGCTGTCCTATGGTTATGGTGGGGTGGTATTTACAGATGTTATAACTCACCCAGACTGTTTTTTGCTTGGGGTGGTACAGATCAGCAAAAAAGCTACATCTTCAAGCATATAAGGAATAATCTCTCTTATGTCTATAGCTATTTTATTTCTAAGTTTCGTCCTGCAACTGTTGAAAATGAAACCAATGCCTATGTAGTAAATAAACAGAAATACAAGAAATGGGATAGAGCCTGAGTAAATTCTGTGCATAGGACTGCAAATTTGTGCACATTCACTTGTGATTTAAATCTAGGGGTTTTGTCCTACAACCTCATTCACCATTGGCTACGCTGGCTAGGGCTGATGGAAGATGTAGCCTCCAAATGTTTTGACCTATAAGTTGCCCACGCCTTGAGTAGACAGTTGTTTGGGTATCCAGATCCCAAGACATGTACATGTTTAAACACTTTGAACTGAGCTCAGAAAACTAGAAAACATATATTTTTGAAAAATAAATAAAAGCATGACTAATATTTATTTATTTATTGCCATGGTGACTAAATCTGAAACCGGACGCTTGATTCAACCAAGATTCTATTTATATTTGATGACTCTCACATAAGAAGCCCATGGGTTTAGAAGGTAATTGGCCCTTAAAATATGAATTGTATACACACTTTGTTCATCTCAACTGTGTAGTAGTTTCTTTTCTTAAGAAGTAGGGCACATTGTATCAATAAGATCTCAAAGTACTAAAATGCAGATAATAAAATATTTTATTTCTTTCCACTAATTTGTCATTTTGCCATTTTCTTTCTTCTTGAAATAACTGTGTACTAGTCTCCATTGTAGCTGAAATTAGTTATAACCTTTAAATGCCTCATCATCAAAACTGACTCCTATCTTGTTTAAATCACATAGTAGAAGCCTTATTATAGGAAAAATATTGTCAGTTTAGCTCACAGTGTAAATATTTTTAATGGCTTCAGTTATTGGGCAATGACTTGAAACTACCAACTGCTAGCTACTTTTAAGACTTACTGAATGCATTTGGTTCATAAATATTCTGCTAATGACGTCTTCAGTGTCATTTAGTGAAACAGCTGTAGCTTCTTTTTTTACAGCTGTTGTTCACATTTAAAATGCACTTCTAATAAAGCCTTTGGGGCAATGAGTTTAATGTTAGATACTGCACTCACTCAAAACCTCTTTGGTACTAGCTGAAAAGCTCAGGTGTCTCCTCTACCTTCTGACTCTAGGGTTGCCATTCTCCCCCCACACACACACACACACAAATATTTTATTTAAGCCTTTAATAGCTGCATTGGCAGGTAGAAATTTAGTAAGAAAATTGGTTTTTTGTTTTGTTTTTGGCTGCTCCTAGAGATGCAGAGGTGATAAAAAGCTATACCTGATGAATATCTACCAGTCAGGCAATATATTTAAAGGCCTCAGAAGAAACTAAGCACTCGTATCTCACACCTTGAGGCACGTAGGTTTTGTCACACCTTTTCCTGAAATAGCTTTTCCATAACAGGCAGTGATTTCCATAACAGATAGAAATTCAGCAAACAACACAGCCTTTCGAGTATGGATATCTGGAGATGAGGAAACTCGTACTTCTTGAATTTCAGCAATTAAGCTATTAATATCCTAAAGGTCTGACTGCCCCCACCCACTTCTGCCAAAAAGACTTTGACGTGGTGTTTTCAGTTGGACAACAGAACACAATATATCAAAATGCACACAGGTTTTGAAAGATACCTGTATGTCTATGTCTTTGTGTATGTTTATGTTATTGACACCTTGTCCTTTTTAAACACATAAAAGTAGCCTCCTGGGAAAGGATTTGGTCAATGCATTTTGTACTTGGGTGTCATTTTGTACATGTATACAATGTTGGGTGAAAAGCCATAAAAAGTAGGATTGCCAAGTCATTGCAGAGAGATGGTGCCTCTACTTTTAATTTCACCAAACCACTGAATGTGGATGCAGTTGTTTCATTTCCTGATGTTTTTCTTTTCTCCTTCCAAATCCTCTGTATCAGCATGATTCTAATTTTGCAAGCAGTCAGGAGAGAATTGTGAGTGGAAAGTGATTTTCTTCCTAAAATATTGGACAAATGTTGTTACATCATAACAATATGTATTTTATCATATTGTTGTTCCAAGCCTCGATCCAGACGGAGAGGCGGGTAAGAAATAAATTATTATTATTATTATTATTATTATTATTATTATATGATCTTAGGAAAACCCTTCGAGAATCTGCCATAGCTTCCCAAGCAAGTCTAGCTCTGACTTCCCAATAAACAAGAAGTTCCTATATTCTGCTAAAGTGGTGTGGTTGAGCTAATAATACCTTTAAAAAAATCACAATTGTACCTATGGCAAGTGTGTTAAAAGAAGTACTTTTGAAATACACTAACCCACTGAGCATTATTGTAAACAGTAGACCCCTTTGGTTTCTAGCGTTAATGTTTCAACCGTAGCCCTTTCAAAGAGGCAAATGTTGACCCTACAAGAGCTAGTTTTACATGAATAAATAAATAAATAATACCATCTGAAGTACAATATGTTTTCCATTTCAAGAACTGGTATTCAACTGAGAAAAGATGTAAAGCTTTGTGTGTGCGTGCGCATGTGCCGTTTTTAAAATAAGTTTGGAAAAGGATGCAAGTAATGCTGATGGCTACAGTATCATCAAAAGTTTGCATTCTAAGTAGAAATCATTGCATCCAAATTTCAAAAGCTCCTACATCATGTAATGTATGGCTCTAATGTAAAGCTCTCTCACTCATTCTCAAAGATGAATGGAAGAAAAGGAGACTGAAATTCACAACTGTGCCATTTTTAATGTCCATATACCAGATGCATATGGCTTTGGTGACATTCCAAGCTCAACCTTCATTTGGTGATTTCACTTGTTTGATGATCCTGAAAACTGTGCACAGCAGTAAAAGTTTAACGCTCCATAATTAGAAACCTTTCCCCCCTTTTTATTAAAACTTTATCCTAATTCCAGTGTCTCCAGAGCAACTGTTTACTATTATGCCACATGACATAATAGGAAATACATCTAAACATACATCATCTGAAGCTGCAGGCTTTTCAGCTGACTTCTGTAATTGCACCTTTAAAGGCAGCTTGGTGTGCAAACAATAGCAGGTGGTAATATTTATCTAGTACTGTGGAAAGCTTCTCTATTTCATGATGCTTTGCAGTTCAAGGTTCTATCAAAGTCACAAGACCGAGGCCAGGCTCTTTCTTCTTCTTCTTAGCTGGCAATGTTACAGTGCAATCCTATCCATGTTTATTCAGAAGTAAGTATCCCTGAGTTCAGTGTGGCTTACTCCCAGGTAAATGTGTATAGGATTGCAACCTTACACTTGTTAGACACAGAATAGTGTTTGGAGGTTTGGATATGGGCATTGAGTAGTGCAATATATTAAGGTTAAACTTTGCTGACCATATATTTTTGACATTTTAAAAAGAAAATGTTAACTGGAAATGAAGATTTAATAACAACAACAGCAATAAGGCTAATAACAATAACGTAACTCAATGTATAGAAATACATTTGGCTGCTGCAAACTACAGTGTTGTGGGAAATTATGTAGCAGTATCCATAAATTATATTACACTAGCATAATTTAGGATGTAGAGATTGTCTTGTGCTGAAAACAGTGTTTTACAGCACAAGTCAATGGCTGCATTCAGACAACACAATAATCAACTGGGGGGGGACAATCATCACTTGTATTGACTATCGTGTCGTCCAAATGCTGCCATAGTCAACTCAGCGCTGATCCTAATCCACACCACGGTTGATTATTTATTACCATGTTGTGTGGGGAGTACCCCCTAGATGAACAACTGTAAAGTTGATTATTACCCCACCATTGACTATTGTGTTGTCTGAATGCAGCCACTCTGTTGTAAAAATCTCTACAGACATCATTACAACCCTTTGAAACAGGCCTAACAATAAGAAACCACCCAAAAGGTGTTAGGTTTTTCATTAATAAAATTGTTTTGCAACCTGAGACTAGGGTGACCAGATAAAATCCAGGTCAGGGCTCATGTAACTTTAACAGTTGTAGAGAAAAGGGAATTTCAGCTGGCGTCATTTGTATGCAATTCGTACCTGGTGAAATTCCCTCTTCATCACAACTGTTAAAGTTGCAGGGGCCCTGCCTTCTTTTGTATATGGTCACTCTAGTATAGTGCCTGCACCTTTAACTGTGTGATGAAGAGGGAATATCACCAGGAACTAATTGCATACAAATAATGACACTGGCTGAATTTCCCTTTTCTCTACAACTGTTAAAGTTACATGAGCCCTGACCTGGATTTTATCTGGTCACCCTACTTGAGACTATTCTTTCCCTCTGTATTCCTCTTGGATGCTCGCCAGAGAGGTAGACATGGCCAAATGCCTTACCCTGAGGTGTCCTTCTTTAGAGCCAGGCATTGTGGGAAGAGGGCTGTCTCTTTTTTATCTCTTTTCTAGCTGACATTGCTCTTCAGACAGCTGAGTCACCTTACAGCTTACTCTGGAGGGATCCATAGAGTAGGTGGTGGGTATGGGGCAGGTGAGTAGGTAAGTAGGTAGTGAAGTGGGATGCATGGTAATGGCAGTGGCAGGTCGTCCTGGTGGTGGTGGGAAACATGCAATCCACCCCCACCTCCTGCTGCTCTGCCTTAGCTTCATGGGCCTTGAAGTGCTCTAGAGCAAAACAAATAGGGTTACCTGGTTTACAGAGTTTCCCAGGGAAATGTTATTAGCATTTTGTAGTTCATACTAGCACAAAACAATTTGCATTAGCGGTTGTGCCCTGTTGATAGGCTGTTCTTCTAACAGACTATCAACAGAGATCTGAAAACAAAACCCTTCCAAAGAATTAACTTAACTATGAAGCAGAAGCTAGTAAAACCCCAGCATCTCTCTAGACTTGTCCAATAAACCTGTATATCTTACAGGTGTGGAAAAAGCCTCTCCCCTACATGCACACCCATTGCAAATGACTTGAACACCTAGACATACAGTATAAAATATTAAGGGTCACCTGTGCTAGTGTTTTTCATTAAAGGCCTGAGGGGATGTGAAGAAAATATAACACTCATCTGACCCACATTGTTTGCACTGAAAATGACAATATAAACATCTGGAAATCTCTTAATAATCTATAGAAATTCCATCTGTTTGTTCCGGAGCCCTTTCAAAATGTCAAGGATGGGGAAGGGGAGACAGAGCTCTCTGTACGGCATATACAGGATGTCATATTCATATACAGTGAATGCGACTGAAGTTTGGATAATGATTTTCTTATGCCTTGACAGGTGTCTACGTTAAGAGAGAAGAACAGCAGCTATAGCAGGAACTCAAATCCATGTCTGAAGACTATAATGTTGAACATTTAATGGCTCAGTCACCCAGAAGCAAGTATTGCTATGTGTTTACAGCTGTCTAGTATAATCCTTGTCCCACATTGTTGGGAAAGAGTCTGTAAAAATGTTTTCTGTGATCTCAACAGCAACTTCTCCTTTGGTTCATGTGAAGGGTTGGAATTCAGGCCAGAAGAATAAGGACTGGAGCCTTAATTGATGGAAGAAAGGAATAAGCATGAAGAGCCATGCTGTGCAACCTCAAGTATCTTTAGTCAGAAGTATAAGATTAGGAGTAAATGCATAAATAAATAAATCAGTGGGATTTATATGTTCACTTTCCCAGACAGGCACCCCTTCTAATCCAACAGAGAGAAAAACATGAACACACAATGCATAATAACAATCTGCAAAAGCCCCTTTATCACTATTGGTATTACTTAGAAAATCTGCTCTTTCTCATGTTGCTGGAAGTTAAGTGGTTTAGGCAGAGCTCAGAAACTACAGGGGAGCTCCATACATCCTTACAAGGGTGAACGTTGTTTCTGCCTGATGCCAGTTTGAAAATTGCATGGAACTGAAGTTAGTATGTAGTTACTTTGTATATTATTCTCACTAGTTCATTAGATGCCCCAGTTATAGGCAACCTTTTTTTCATACGCATTATCATTCATTCACAGACTACATCATATTGCCTTTTCTATTTGACTTAAACATCTTTGAAATGTCTCATTATGAATCAGTAAAACGGCAACGGCAAATGAAACTGTTGAGAAATGGCAAGAGTTGTGCATCTCACCTTATCTGTACTTCTTGCTAGGGCTGATCAACATTGGGAGGAACATCGATGTTTTTGTTCTACCGAGGAGCTTGCAATATAAATAAAATAAAAGGTCATAGGTGTCATCCACTGTAGAGATTTATACCAAAGTGCAAATTATTTCAGTCTCCATTTAATCTGTTGGTGGACCATAACCCCCCTAATCATCTCTGTGTGCTGTATCAGATCTGTAATGTTGTCACCTACTGAGCCGAAGAAAGCTGTATGATAGAAAATTCACCTGGGACTTAGCAAATAAAGTGGAGGGTTCCCCCCCCCCACACCTGCTGGGCAGGGATTATTAAGGGAGAGCTGACTAAGCAAGTGGCATGGCAAAATCACCCCACCCCCCAAAAAAACAATATGAATATGTGTGAACATTGTTTGTAATGTTCACATTATTGTATGCATTTCGTGCTCACATTTCAATGTAAACATTTTGGGGCATGTGCACCCACTGACAAAAATGTGTTTGTGCATATTTTGGAAAGGTACATATTTTTCTTTGTACATTTTTCAAGTCTGTGCAATTTCTTGAACACAGTTTTTGTTTTTCAGAACACATTGCAAGCTGACTGCAAATTCTGTTCATGTCTGCAAGGTACACATTTTATAAATCTGCCAAAAAAAAAAAAATCAGTGGAGCAAATGTCTCACACTCAGACATCCCTGTTCACCATATCCCTATAAGAATTGAGAGTGCACTTCAAAACACATCCAATGTTCTACACAATGCAGGGGAAGATTCATAGAGGTGGGACCAATGTCCATCAGGGAACCTTGGCCACCATTACTGATCTTCTCACTGAAGACTCCTGCAGCTATTCCCATCACTAGTGGTGCTTTCCAGAAACTGTAATGTTGAAGTCAGTAAAGATAATCTGATACTGAAAAGGTCAAATCATGTTGTTGGCTCCATCCTGGAGGAGTTTCAAACCCCTAATCTAGTCTTAGAATCAATGAGTAGTAGAGTTGGAAGGGGCCTAAAAGGCCATTGAGTCCATCCCCCTGCTCGATGCAGGAATCCTCCATAAAACATACCTGACAGATGGCTGTCCAGCTGCATCTTGGATGTCTCTAGTGTGGGAGAGCCCACAACCTCCCTAGGTAATTGGTTCCACTGTCATATTGCTCTAACAGTCAGGATGTTTTTCCTGATGTCTAGCCGGAATCTGGCTTCCTGTAACTTGAGCCTATTATTCAGTGTCCTGCACTCAGGTTGATTGAGAAGAGATCCTGGCCCTCCTCTATGTAACAACCTTTCAAGTACTTGAAGAGTGCTATCATGTCTCCCTTCAGTCTTCTTGAAATAGGCAGATGTCTTAATAAAGAATCTTGAGGAGATCCAAATGAAGATCCAGAAATAGAACCCAGATTCATATATAAGAAGAACCCAGACTCATATTCCAGACCCCAGACATGGATGTAGGAAGACCTGGTCTTGTGATATTTGATGTTGTAGCTGTATGAGAGCAGAAAGAGAACTTGTATCAGAAAAACACTATGTCATGTACTGCACCTTAATCTTGCTTTCTGTAAAGTCACAAAGAAAAGAAAGAAAAACCAATAAGAGATGGCTCAGCTTGAGGCCTCAAAGTTACTGATATGGATAGTGTCACTGCACATCCTCGGGCACTAATGAGCAGCTTGTGGTCAACATCTGCAATAATAAAGGGACTGGGAATATCCGTACTTGATGCCTGTCATTTGAGATTTCAACTAATGAATTAGGTGTAAGTGGCGTTGATGTACCTTAAAGCTTACTGTGATTTATTGTCAACAACATAAAATACACAGATAAGGGAGCTACAGAGATCTTTCAAGAGACTCCTGCTAATAAATTATGGAGGTTTCAAGAATGTGCCGGAAATGTTCTAAAATGTGTGAGGCTAAAATGTGATGGAACTGGTGGATGGGTGAGCGCACTACCATAGTAACTCCTACCTCTGATAAGAACAAGGGTATAGAAGTTCATTCAGCAAGGGCTCTCTTTCTCTCTCTTTTTCTCTCTCTCTTGCTTTCCTCTCACTCTTTCTGTTTCTGTCTTTCCAAATCTCTTTCTTATTACCTTGCTCTGGGCTTGGGCTTGTATTTTGTCTTTGCTATGGCTTCACTTCCACATCTTTGCTGCCAAACTTTGCTGGATCACTGGACTCAGGAATGTGGGTAACTATGGATCTGTTTGACACTTAGCTATAATTAATATTTTTATACTTTGACTTTTAGCTAATTTTAGTCCTTCATTTTCTGAAGTTAGAGCTTAGAATCTGCAGGATGGAACTTAGACCCATCTTGGAACACTACTTGATTAAGCCTTTCAGTGTCTTGATAAACTGACTTGGGGATTATCACTTTAGCTTCTATCTATAATTATTTAAGTTCCAGACTTCACCTTTTACATGCCTAGAGAAGCACAGTAATGCTTTAACTTAGCTTTTCTATATTTAAGTAGTGTGCAGGAAGACATTTTAAGTGGATGTTATATCATTTGGTTTCAGAAATGCAAGCAGAGAGCAGAAAAGTGCTGCAGAGGTGTCATATTATTCAAAAGCAAAATACTAGTTGTCCAATTGGCTAATTGCAAATGTTGGCTGCTTTGTCCACCACATTCCTTTTTATTAATCACAAATTTATGTTACATTTTCTCACACTGCTGATAACACAGAATTATGTTCATTCAACCACCGCTCTTATGATTAGATATTGTAACCTTCTGAAATAAAGCATTTAATACATTTCTATTAAAGTCTGAGGCTGTGCGGATGTTTATTTGGACTTAGCTCGGTTACCCATCAGAGTGTCTCAAACCCAAATAGTCCACATTCTGTTTCTAAACAATTCCAAACAAACAAGTAGGAGGTCGGAACACAGCTTCCTCCCAAGTGGCCCAGGCACCTTACTATCAGTGGCACAAGAAAGAGCCATGGTATAGTAGTTCTCAAAATAAAGCAATAATGTAAGAAATGGGCCTCTGACAGTAGCTGGGGATGATGGAATTCCAGACACTGGTACTTCAAACTCCAGGTCCCGTGTAATAGTTTTGACATGCTCCACCATGTTTAGAGTTCTGTGTGTGAACCTAGCACATCACAGGGAAGGCTATGCCAATCCTTTGTCTCTGAAGGGAGATTTTAATATTGAAGGAGACATTCCAAAACATGGCAACATGACACCTCACTTAGGCTGACCATATGAAAAGGAGGACAGGGCTCATGTAACTTTAACAGTTGTAGAGAAAAGGGAATTTCAGCCAGGGTCATCTGTATGCAATTAGTTCGTGGTGAAATCCCCTCTTCATCACAACAGTTAAAGTTGCAGGGGCCCTGCCTTCTTTTGTATCTGGTCACTCTAGCTTAACCTCACTGGCATTCTGAAATGGTACAGTCCTCAATTTTATCACCTCTTTCTGTGGAAAGTGAAGGAGGGCGTGGATAATATTTTGTATACTTGAAACTTTATCTAGTTTTTCTATCAAGTTTCATCTGTTGTTGTTTTTTAAAAGCAAAAGCCAATGGGAAATGACTTATTTATTTATTTATTGCATTTCTATACCACCCAATAGCCGAAGCTCTCTGGGCGGTTTACAAAAATATCTAAACATTTAAACTCCTTTCTGATGAAACAATGAATTAAAAATAATCTCTCAATAAAAAGTACTTTGAGCTAGATTCCTTTCTCTTGGCTCAGACATTAGTACTCTAAAATTGTTTGGCGGTGTCTGCTATGGCTGATCAAACAGTGTTAAAATCTGGTTCAGTTTTAATGATTTGCAGACATGGTGCCCAAGGCTAGCTTGGAGAGGGGAAGTCCATGGCATAGTGGAGTCAATTAATTCATTGTGAACGGTCTGTTTAGTGTTGCATGAGGATAGAAAGGGCAAGAGGGAAAAAAGTTATTTTATTCAGATAAACAATTGCTAAGCAAGTCAAGAATATGGAAGTGGAATTGGAGAAGACATTTATTTGCAGCAAATCTGAATTTAATCCAGATTGACCCAAAGCAGAAAATGCAAAATTGTTATATCATGGCCTATTATGAAGTAAAGTTCATCATCACAGTCCATTTCCTGCAAGACATAATCAAATCACAAATATCACCTTTGCAATTGCTATCAGCAGACTGACTTGACAGAAAGCCCTAGAGCTAGATGGTCATCCCCATCACTCTGCATACAAGAAGTGGCACCTTCTGACCAAACTGAGATATAACTTCAGGTGTCAGAAGATCAGATGGGGAGCAAGAAATATGAGGCAAGCACTAACCTAGGAGTGAAAGATGGAGGGAGAACGAGAATTCCTGAAGCAGTTCAAAGCGTTTTTCAACGGGAGACAGGTATCTGGAAAATAATAAAAAACAGTATACGACAATCCCAGTACCTAATACTTACCCATGAAAGCCTTTTGCCTATATGGGGAATGTACAGCAAAAATAGAAGTTTCTGAAGAAGAGTTCGAAACGAGATAATTACCGGATACTCGTTAATCAACTAATGTTATAAAGTTAAAATCAACTGCTGTTATAAAATGAAATCAACTAATGTTATAAAGTGAAAATCAACTGCTGTTATAAAGTGAAATGAAATTAACTGCTGCTAAAAAAATGAAATCAACTATTGCCAGTGTATTCATGCAGTAATATTATCTGTTTAAAACAAGTATATGAGAAAGTGAAACCAACTGTTGTTTTCGAGTCTATGCAGTAAAATTAACTGTTATTTAAAACTTAAGTGTAATTAACTGTTGCTAGAAAGAAAAGCCATGTGATGTCCACTTTGTGTTTATGCAGTGAAAGTAACTGTGTTCAAAACTTCTGGGAGCTTGTAGAAAACACTAGCATATGTGTAACTACTAATTTGTAAATTCCTAACCCATGAAGTTTATAAATGTGAAAGCAACAAATGACTATTGACTTGATTTTTTGCAATTATTTATGAAGAAGCGACATGATTTATATCTGGACCGCGTTACTGTGATTTACATTACTACAGACTCAGGATACTAAATAACTGAAGTTTGTTTGACCATTTCTGGAGTTAAAAACAGGTTCCTGAGTTTGCTTGTAATCAGGGAGACTTCAGAAGTTGTGGAGAGCCAAAGAATAGTCATTCCTTTATTACATTTTTAACAATGCTCATCTTCCTCCAAGGAGCTCATATAAACACATATGTTCATTTCTCCATCATCCCAACAACCCTATCTTATGAGACTGGGAGGGTGAATAGTGTTTCCTCCTGTCGGGCTCCTTCTTTATGAGGATTCCTAGGAAAATAATTTCTATTATACTGTATTTCCCCCTCTCCCTAGAACTACCACCACCAATGGGGGGGAGGGACCTGCTCCTTCAGTGGACAATCCCACCTGTGGGGTTTCTTATTTTTAGCAAATGCTTATATATCAAGGCCTAAAGAACTCTGTGCCACTAAAACTCAAGGTTCCACAAGCTGACCCTTTTTCCTTTGCCAATTTGTGGCTGATGGGCTGAATCTGATTTGGTATATGATGCAGTGGAATTATTGCAACCCAGGAGCACATCTTTTAGTGATAACGCCAAGCCCACTGATTAGGAACATAATTTGCAGCACTCTCTAACACATCATTCTGAGGCCAAAAGTCCATATGCCAATGATGCACAAGAATGTTAAGCACACACGTTAAACACTACACATTTTGCCATGGCGGGAATTATTCATCACATGGAAGCCACCTCCTTCAGTCTCTGCATGACCTTCGTTATATGTGCTCTGACTCTCCACCTGAGACTGAGTTCCACCAAAAATCACCTCCGAATTTTTAAACATTGTGACAAGTTTGATGTGGATGGGTCACATGAAAGGCACCTGGGCTGTATTTTGAGTTTCCTTTCTTTCTTGAAACCTATTTAATAGTGACACAGGGCTATGTATGCTTCATCTTTGAAATAATAAAGTGCAGTTCAACTTCTTTTCCTGAGAGGAGAAAAATATATTTGCATAATTATGCATGACAACCTGCAACTGAATGAATGAAATAGGATTACAAAGTTGTTGTCCAGGTACAATTGCTGCTAGAAGATTACAAATGTGAAGAACTGGGTTTCTCTTCCAAATGTTGCTTAAAATAGACTCCGACAACAAAGAAATAATACGTTTTCTAAAGCGGAGCAGAGTTTAAGGCCACTGGGAGACTTTACAGAAGTGAAAAGGAATTATTAGCTATTATGGTTAAAGCAATCTGTATAATACAAACCTATTACAGGCTTTCAGAACCGCGCAAAGAGAACAATGTGTGCATTTAGCTTTAGAAACAGGAGAGACAAACAAGGTATATATTTGAAGAGGCCCAATGACTGATAACAAGGTTCTGCAGAACTGAAAGATGGGTTAGCTTAATGCTGTCTAGATGATTATGTGTTTTGAGAAATGAAACAATTTTCTCCTCTGGGTTTTCTTTTATTATCCATCTTTATAGGAAAAAAAAAATAATATGGGAGGGAAATTAGCTATTAAGAACGTTAAAAACAGAAAAATATGAGAGGGCTGTACCACAGATTAAAGCCCAAGCAAAATGATGTTATGATGTGTGGGCTGGTGCAGGACGGAGAACTCATAGTTAAGGAATATGATGTGGTGTGGTGAGGATTTGTCTTTGCACAATCTGTATCTTGTAGTGCTGGGCCAAGACCTGCCCATTATTTTCGGGAACTTTCTCTCTGCAAAAGAGGGTTTTTCCCTGCCTTTTTCGCAGGGAGGAGGGAAATTCAGAGAATTTTCTCCTTGGGGAGGGGGACAGGATTTCCATATACCTTTTTAATGCATAGCTGGTTGCTGAGGGCCCTTCTTCCTATTTTTAAGTTGTTTTTTTTTAAAACACCCTCTTCCTGCAGCATTTCGAGGAGACCAGCAGAGAATGCCTATTGGAGCCCATGTGACCTCACCCTCTGAAATAAGCATCCAGTAAGCACTCCTGGGCTCCTGAAAATGCCAGGGGTGTTTAAAAATAAATAAAAAGAAAGTAGGTCCCTTAATAACTGGCTACATTTAAAAAGGTATGTGGAAAATTGTCCCCCTCCCAACTACACTCTGTCACAAAGTCCAAGCATGTGGACTCACATAAGCTTAATGGATATATATATATATATATATAGATAGATATATATATAGAGGAAGAGGCGGAGGAGGAAAGGACCCTAAAGATGGGAAAATGTAAAAATGGGGGAAATCCCCATAAACCTGAACTTAGGATGAAGATAAACACTGCTGGGCTCCTGAAAATGTGGGGGTGTTTAAAGAAAGAAAGAAAGAAAGAAAGAAAGAAAGAAAGAAAACCCCTCAACAACATTTTAAAAGTATGTGGCAAACCTGCTTCCCTCCCCAAGGAGAAAATTCTCACCTCTCCCAGCCTCTTTCACCACGTTTTAATTTTCCACCACCACACCCAAAATGCCAAAAATGGAATGGTTGAAATTTTCAGCACAGCACAAGTATATTGTTCCTCCATTCAGGGCACCCAATATCTGGGGTAGGGGAAGATTTTAACATGTCAATGGTGTGCTTTACTTTTCTGAACAAGTGTTTTGTTTATTAGCTAGTTTTTCTATAACTCAGAATAAAACGAGGAAGACAAATATTGTGACAATCTCTACCTGTGGTTTGAGATCTCTTTTCATCTCTCTCTCTACATGTCAGTGCTGTGCTGAAAATTTCAACCATCCTCATTCAATTTGATAGAAAAGAAATTGCTTTCAAAAAGAAATTCAAAGTAGATGAAATTCCGGAGAAATTCTCATGGGTTTCGTTAAGGGTTCTTGTGCTTACCTTACTTATGAGATGACTCAGGAGTGTGCGTGAGTGTCCTGTCTTTCATTGTACAGTCATCTGTAGAGCGATGGTGAGATGTGTCGTAGAAAGAAAAATATAGACAGTACCCTCAGCCACCTCAAAAACACCACCAATGCACATTCAAAATAAATTATAAAATGCCCTGAAAATGAAGCAGAAAAATGGAAGCCCCTTTCATGGGGAAACAAACCTTTCAGGTAGAAGTAAAAGGGCACTTTTCAATATATTCCTCACCATTGTTTTTTGTGATGGCTGCATTCCCTCCCCTCAATGCCCTGGACTGATGCTAGTTATCTGGGGCATTGTGGAGGATGCAAAATGGAGGCCAGGCTGCCATTACAGTTGATTCTATTGCCACTTGCAGTGGCAGGGCAAAAAAACCCCAAAACCCTTAGGAAAAAGAAAGAAAGAAGCTGTTGTACAACCCTTGCCAATGGTGATGCCAACCAGTGAGAATTTTTGGGAGAAGTTTTCCTCCCCCTGAAGAAATTTGGTGTCATTGACTTCCCAATTTCTCTACCCACAAATAGAATGGAAAATATTGTGAAGCCACTTGCACATAGCTCTAATATCTATATGAATGAAAAATTCTGAATTTTATTTTGTTTTTTAAAATTAGGTAGGTTACTTGATAACTAGAACAGGGACATATGCAGCCATTTCAGAAGTATGAAGAAAGCCAAAATAATTATTCTCATTATAACAGACACTTGTGACCTTTATTCAGAGACTTGCTGGGCTATAATAGCATGGGGGGAAGCTACGTTGTGACCCAGCTAGTCAAGATACATCTGTTAGCTCTGGTCCAAAACAGCTTGACGTAGAAGGTTAACATTTGCAAGATAAACATACTTGTCAATTAATCTTTTCCAGTGACACTGACATGTATTGATTCACGCTACAGAGCTTATTCCTAACTATGCTTGTGTGAAGTTTCATGGAAATAATATGTTTTAGGACATAGAAGTGAAGGAGCTGGTTCATGTATGAGCATTGCTTGATTTCTCATCATGTGAATGCCAAACGCCAAAGTCTTCCAGATAAAATGACAACTGACTCTATTAAAAACATATATCTGAGGAGATATGAAAATTCTACTTGTGGCATTTGACCTTTGATGCTTTATTTATGCATACAAGCCATCACTGATGTGATAAGCATGTTGGGTGAGTTGGCCCTATGTATGGCACATGCAAGAGCTCTTATATAGTCTCCAAGTTCAAGTTTGCCATTCATGGAACAAACACCATATTGAACTACTGCATAGTACTCAAGCAATGAACCCATCATACAAATTTATTTATTATTTAATGTATACAGTCATGTATCTTAATCCCTGTCATCCAGACTTAAAAGAGCCTTAAGTAGCAGAAAGCCTTCAGAAAGCCCTACAGAGCTACTACCAGCTAGTGTGAAGTACTGAACCAGATAAACTAATGACACTGGCTTTGTGCCCTGGCCATGGCGGTTGGACAACTGCTTGATGCAGACAATAGCTGTTCTCAATGACATAAGAATTTTAGAGCCACCATCTAAAGCAGGGATGGACAAAGTCATGCCTTACCTGGAGGAGGATTCATCAGATGAGGAGGAGGAGGGGGTGGACCCAGCACAGTGAGCCCTAGCCAGAGCCAGGCAGAGAGCTAGAAGCTCCTGCTGATAGCGCTGCTCTGAAACCATTAGAAAAGAAGCCTGGCCCCACCAGAGTCATTCATGGAGTCCCCCAAATGCAGGCGGCAGACGAAGAGATTATTTGTCCCTCCAAATGGCGTAGGCTCAAACACGAACAGCAGAGAAGCAGGCCTCCCTTAAAAACAACACACTGACCTAAGTAGCCAGCTGTGCTGTTTAATAACCAGCTATAAATCAGCACAGATCTCTGCTGCAGTCACCTTTGAGTTAACATCAGCATGACGCCTTGCTTCTCCAGACCTTGCTGACACCTGGACTCTCAAGAACTCTCCTGGACCCCCCTCTTGGACACTCCCTGACTGGCTTTGACATTTAACAATACAGACTTCTGTGGATCGACCTCTGGACTGCTTTTGATCTCACCCCTGCTTTCTCCTACTACGCTATTCAGGTTCCTGTGTATGACCTTGGACTGGACTTGCTTCTCTCTTTGTTTACACCTGGGACTATCTGAGTATTGACCAGGGCACTTGACCTCGAAACAGGACAGACAACGTGTAGCTCTCCAGACAGTCTACAACTCCTATCATTCCTCACCATTGGCTAAACTTTCTAGGAGTGATGTAGGCCAAAACACCTGGAGGGCCGCACCTTGCCCACTCCTGATCCAAAGCAATAACATAGGAACGGGAAGAGGAAATATACTATTCTAGAGGCATTCTAACCATTGTAGAGCCATGTCAGAATGGCAATATGTACGACTGACATAATGAGATTGGCATGAGCAACCTGATTACATTTTGTTGCTCTTGTTTTGTTTTTATAGTGTCGTCTAGGTGCATGACATTTTACAAAGAACATGTTTGACAGATTTCAACCCAAGAGGCTTGCAATCTAAAAATAGACTCAGGGGAAGAACATACGAAGGCAGGGGTAAACAGGGGAAGAATATGCCATTAGTTCAATACTTGTACTTCATAGGGTGACCAGATAAAATCCAGGTCAGGGCTCATGTAACTTTAACAGTTGTAGAGAAAAGGGAATTTCAGCCAGTGTCATTTGTATGCAATTACTTCCTGGTGATATTCCCTCTTCATCACAACAGTTAAAGTTACAGGGCCCCTGCCTTCTGTTGTATATGGTCACTCTAGTATAGTACCGGCAACTTTAACTGTTGTGATGAAGAGGGAATTTCACCAGGAACGAATTGCATACAAATGACACTGGCTGAAATTCCCTTTTCTCTACAACTGTTAAAGTTACATGAGCCCTGACCTGGATTTTATCTGGTCACCCTAGTACTTCATCTAAATTACAACAGGGTAATTGGACTAGGAATTTATTATAAAGATTACGTATGATGCAACTATGACAATGCCAGTACACCATAGCCTGTTTGTACTAGCAGATATGCATATCTTTTGACTTGGGTTAAACATTTAATAGAGGCACTGTGAATAACCATTTTCATCAAGGACTCTGCTGGCCATCTTGGTTGCAAAGGGGGAGGGGCAGATTTCCAGCCAATCTGCCTTTGCCAACTTTGCATGCATTTACATCAGAACATTACTCCTGAGGAGCCCTTGAGTTTGCCAATTTGAGTTAGCTAGGGTTGATTTTGCCTTGCATGTGAAAATCCACCCTCTCAATTACACCAAAACAAAAATAAATAAATAAGTGATGTACAATAAAATTTCATATATATATATATATATATATATATGTAATCTTGTGAAGCAGGTATAACATATTTTATTTTGTATGGGCTAAGCAGAAAATGCTGTGAGAGGGGAAAGTCTTGTTCAGGCCTGAAGCATTTACAAAGGATGGAACATCAGTTCTTTGTTTTCAGATGCTTGAGGCAAATGAAACTTTAAGTGCTATTGTTTCACATGCTCTCATTTTTTAAAAAAGTTTATAAAATGCTGTCTTTGAGAAGGGAGAAAGTACCTTGGCAGCTTGTTAACATCTACACTTACAGTTTTGTTGCCTCCAGATTGCATTTTCCATACGCTGTAGTGAGCTTGTAACATTTCCTCCAGCTTTATGAATGTCAGAAAGTAACGGCATAAGCTTTCAAAGGACACAATCGGTTCTAGACAAGACAATTGTATGGTAGTCGGTCGTATGCTATTGCATAGCCGGCAATACATAATGCTCACATTTCAAGTGTGAAATGTGAGCATCAAGTGATCAGACAAGGGCATGTGTCTGACAGCCTTTTGACTTCTGTTTTCTGATGTCAACATTCTTTCTATTACCATGGTATTTTAAAGGTATCCTGGTCACTGCAGAGCCCTCTGCAGGAGTGGTCATTTAAGCGCTTCTCACGTGTCATTAGGCAAATGACATCTGAAACTCTGAGTTTCAAATCCACAGTTGGGATGCAGAGTTAGGCCACTGCTAAGATAGCAGTGCAACAACTTTATCTGAAATTAGTCTACATGTATTGAATACAAGGAAAGTAAAGTGATTCAGTCTCTTCTGCTGCTCCCAGACTGTGGAACGACCTGTTGGGAGAGATCCACCCACTTACCAGTCTTCAAGAATTTAAGAGAGCTATAAAGACTGATCTCTTCCGGCAGGCATACCCAATCGAATTTTAAGACTTTGTTGATTTTAATGATGTATTCATTTTATATGCTTTAAATTAGTTGATGTATTTTATATTTTTTGCATTGATATTGTTCCCCGCCTTGATCCAGAGGGAGAGACAGGTAAGAAATAAATATGATGATGATGATGATTAATGATATGATACATTTTATTTGTCTCTGGCACAAAGGCCGTTACAACTGCAACAATAAAACAAAAGATCTCTGTGACAACCAAAATACTTACAAACTCATAGAGAAAAAAGGCTGAGATTTATACTGTTGGAAAATGTTGCAAACCCTATTGGCAAATCACAGAAAATTATAGCAGGTGGTCCCCTCTGCAATTTACACCTGGTTTCTTTAGGAAATGTTGAGCTGCACTGTGGTTGTGCAGGGTGTAGGCACACCTCAACAGGGGATTGTCAGTCCATTGGTCCCATGTCCCTACACGCACATGTCCCAAACCCTGTGGCCAGATGGGAGCCCCGCGGTTGCAGTGATGGGAGCGTCTCAAGCTGCTATCAGCCAGGTGTCGGAGCGGCGCGTAGCGATGGACAGCACACAAGAGACGGTGGGTGACAGGGTCTTGGACTTGCAGGTAAGCAACACGGTGGCCTTACAAACGCAACAAGAGCCATCGCCTACTGCGATGGCTTGTCTGGCAGTGTGGCAGGGTCCAGCGGGAGCTCCTAGTCTGTCAGTGGGGGCTGGGAGTAACGTTAGGGATCCTTATGCTGGGGTCGAGGCATCAGCTATCCCTACAGGCAGCACGGCTGCCCTGTTGGGGTACCATCTGTTGCCTGCGATGCGGGAAAAGATATGGAAAGGGGAATTTGTGGATGTCTTCTCTCTGCTCTTCAGGGAGACAGAGACAAAAGACAAGGACAAATTAAGTGACAAGGAGTTGGAGCGGCTGCGTCGCAAGAAGGTTGCTAGGACTTGGGCGAATGGGCTCCCTGGTTACCTAATTTATATGGGAGTAATACAGTAAAAATTCCCGGGAAAAGGGGGAATTCTGACTAAATACTTGGATATGCTTTATAGAGCATATACAGAGTATGAGGGGGTGGCTTGCATATGATGAGTCATTTCGTATGCGGGCCGCGTTTGACCATGCCCTTCAATGGGACATGAAGGACAACAATTTATGGCTCCAATTCATGACCCCGGCCAGGCCAGGGTTGGGTGACAGGGCAGACAGCAGCCATATTTTGGCAAAATATCAGCCGGCGGCATCTTCTCGCGTGTTGGCGGGGCAAGGGGTTCAACTCCACTTGCTTTGCTGGGAAAATAGTTCACACGGGGCCTGCACCCACGCAGCGTGCCATTTCCGACACAAATGTCCAGTCTGCCACGGTCCGCACCCGGGAGCCAGCTGTCCGAAGGCAAGAGGGGGCAAGGGAATCATTCGGGATTTTCAGGGAGGCAGAAAACCTGGCAGTCAACATCCTCCTCCCAAAGGGGCCCAGTCCAGTCAAACTTGAGCCATTGCAACGGCTCCTGGCATACTATCCAGGACCGGATGCGTGTTACCTGGCGGCTGGGTTTAAGGACGGTTTTCATATCCCTTTTAAGGGCCCCAGGGTTGCAGCATTTTCAAAAAACCAAATGTCAGCTTGGTTCATGGAACAGTTGGTGCAGGAGAAGATTAATAAGGAAGTAGCGGCTGGTAGGGTACTAGGACCGTTTAGTTCTCCTCCAATTCCCAACTTACGCGTTTCTCCTTTGGGCATTGTTCCCAAAAAGGCGCCTGGGGAGTATCGCCTAATACATAATTTGTCAGCTCCGAAGGGGCACTCAGTCAATGATGCTATTCCAGAACATTTGTGTTCTGTGCATTATGCATTGTTTGACTCAGCAGTTGCTATGGTTAGGAGGCATGGGCAAGGGGCACTAATGGGCAAATGTGATATTAAATCTGCCTTCCGCATATTGACCTCTTGGGGTTTAGTTTTAAGGGGCAATACTATGTAGATAGGGCCCTGCCCATGGGGTGTTCAATTTCTTGTTCTATGTTTGAGCGTTTTAGTTCCTTTTTGGAATGGGCCATAAGAGAGCGCACTGGCATTCCAGATTGCTCTCACTATTTGGATGATTTTTTCTTCTGTGGGGCAAAAGATTTGGGCCAATGTGCTTATTTAATGACGGAATTTGCGGCTTTAGCAGCTGAATTGGGGGTTCCGTTAGCGCAGGAGAAGACAGAGGGCCCAGCTAGCATTTTGATGTATTTGGGTGTCGAGGTGGATTCCGTGCGACAGTGCTGCAGGCTGCCGGCAGAGAAAGTCAGGGCACTGAGGACCCGGCTAGCTACTCTGTGCTCTCAGAGGAAAGTCACATTGAGACAGTTACAAGAACTAGTGGGGCATTTGAATTTTGCATGTAGAGTGGTGGCCCCGGGTCGAGCCTTCCTGCGGAGGCTCTGTAATGCCATGAAAGGTCTGGCCAGCCCACACCATCGTGTCAGAGTTACACGGGAAATGCGGAATGATTTAACAGTGTGGCTCTCCATTTTGGAGGGCTTCAATGGAGTGTCATTCTGGAAGAGGGAATTATTGTTGGAAGCTGACATGCAAATACATTCTTACGCCTCTGGGGCGTTCGGTTTTGGGGTAATCTGGGGCGACCGTTGGTCACCGAGACATGGCCTGGGGAGTGGCAGGAGTCCCCCATATGCAAGGATTTAACGTTTTTGGAATTTTTTCCTATATACGTGGCGGCCCACGTATGGGCCTTGGAGTTGCGGGATTGTGTTGTGCATTTTTGGTGCGACAACCAGGCCACGGTTCAGGTCATTAATACCTTGACTTCTAGGAATAATAGAGTCATTGTATTGGTCAGGGCCTTTACGCTACATTGCCTACGGAATAATATTCTGTTTCGAGCTCACCATATTCCCGGCTTGGATAAATCCATTGCTGATGCTTTATCGCGCCAGCAGGTAAAGAGATTTTGGGATCTGGCACCGTGGGCAAGGGAGAAGCCGGAGGAAGTGCCGGTTGCCTTATGGGAGATTGGCAGGATGAAATAGAAAGAGCAGTGTGGCTGTCTATCACCCCAAGTACTCGATCAGCGTATAGAAAGGCAAGTAGGGAGTTTCAGCTGTTTAGGAGGACCTACGCATTGAATCAGGAGTGGCCCATTCCGGTGGATCACCTGTTGCAATTCTGTGTTGCTGCTAAGGAAAAGGGTATGGCGGTACGCACCATTACTGGTAAGCTGGCGGCCCTGGGATTTTGTTCCAGAAGCAAGGGGATGCTGGATAACACAGATAATTTTAGAATCAGCCGAGCCTTAAGGGGTTGGGCAAGGGAGTCGCCCTCGAGACCGGATGCCAGGACTCCAATATCCCCAGAGATTTTATTGGGATTAAGAGCCAAGTGGCAAGTGCTTTGCGCGTCTCCATTTGAGGCTGCTCTTTTTCATGCGGCAGCGCTTACGGCCTTTTTCGGGGCTTTTAGAATTTCAGAATTGTTAGCAGCCTCCAGGGGAGATACGTCTGCACGTGCCTCACAATTTGGGGATGTACAACTTTGTGAGGACCGGGTCCAGATCCACTTGCGATGCTCCAAAACTGACTGCGGGGGCAAAGGTCAGACGATTCTTTTGCATACCACATCTCAGGAGGAATTATGCCCGGTGCAGGCCCTGAGGGCCTTTCGGGAGTTACAAGGAACACAGATAGGTTTCTTCTTTTGTCATGTGGACCGTTCTCCACTGACCAAATTCCAGTTTTCCGTTATTACAAAACGGGCGTTGGATACTTTGCAGTTGTCCGGTTTTCAATTTGGAACACACTCCTTTCAGATAGGAGCTGCTTCTACCGCTGCAGCGTTGGGTCTGCCGCCTGCAGGGATCAAGGCAATTGGCAGATGGCGATCACAGGCTTTTAAGTCTTATGTACGTCCTCTCCCCAAATGAGGGAGAAGGAGAGGGAGAATGGTATGCTGACCCTATTTGTTTATCTTCTAGATATGTTGACGGTTCAAGCCCCGGTGTGGGTCCTTATCTGTGGCCACAGCTACGTATTCTGGGCCGGAAGGAGGGCAGCCAGTACCAGCATCAGCACCCAATTGGGCTTGAGCGGCTTGGCCAACATTCAGTGGGCTGGCAGGTGTGGGATGAGATGGGACCAACTCATTCCGATGTTGTTGCAGCGGCGTGCGGCCCTACCCCCGCCTCAGGTGCTGTTAATACACCTAGGAGGAAATGACTTGGGGATGCTGAAGTGCAAGGCCTTGGTGCTGAAGGCACTGGCCGATTTCCGTCTTATTCAGAATTGGTGGCGGGGAGTGTTAATCCTGTGGTCTTGTATTATACCTCGCCGTCAATGGCGGGCTCCATGTGCGCCCAGGGCGTTAGATCGGGCGGGCAGGAAAGCGAGCGGGGAAATATTTCGTTGCTTGCTCTCATATGGGGATGGGAGTATTAACCACCCATTGATATCGCCAGCGTGGAGGGAGCTTTACAGGCCGGACGGGGTCCATTTGTCGGACCTTGGCAATGATTTATTATGGGGGATTTGCAGAGGGGTCTGCGGGAAGCAATCCTGCGCAGATGGGGGGTTGGTGACAAAGCATAAGGCTTGTCGCACCCTGTGGCGGTTAGGCGTGGGCATCTCCACCTGGGAAGGGATAGGTGAGCATTCGCAGGCACCTAGCGGTGACTGGTAATGCCTGAGGCTCATCACCTGCGAGTCTTGAGGCCCAGGTGGTGAGATAAGGGTTACCTTTGGGGCTAACCTTCCTCACTCACGGAGTCATGAGGCATGTGCTGGGGTGACACAGAAGGCCCCCCTACCCCAAAAGGGGAGGCCTGGGGGTGGCGTATTGGACATGCCATGTCCGGGCCTGAATGGACTCGCCCTACCTGTTATGATGGCATTGGCCATCCATGTCAGAAGATGCCCGCGTAGTTTTCCCCTCTGCTGATCCCTCAATAAATGTGGCCCAAGTTTAACCCCAAAACCTGTGTCATCTCGTTATTTACCGCGCTCCGATTCCGCAAGGGCCCTACTACACGCCCGGCATAGCCTGGGCGTGGTGGGGAGATTGCGGCGGGCATGGGGGACGAGGCGTGGAGGCACGCCATTGGCCGGCTCCTGGATTGGGAAGGGGAGGGGTGGAGGGGGAGCCGGAGCCTTTATAAGGCCCGGGCTCCCTCCCTCCCTCCTCTTGGGCAAAGCGGCTCCCTCCCTCCCTCCCTGTAGGCAGTATGGGAATGAAACTCTGGTTGTCCTTAGGAAGCCAAGTAGGATTTTTTTGCTCATAACCCCCTTGTGGCTGTGGGTTTTTTTGCCTACTTCATACTGTGAGACAGCGGGGGAGTACTAAATAGGTTATTTGGTTGTTTCTAATCTGGTCACATTTGGGCGGTTAGGCGCGGGCATCTCCACCTGGGAAGGGATAGGTGAGCATTCGCAGGCACCTAGCGGTGACTGGTAATACCTGAGGCTCATCACCTGCAAGTCTTGAGGCCCAGGTGGTGAGATAAGGGTTACCTTTGGGGCTAACCTTCCTCACTCACTCGCAGAGTCATGAGGCACGTGCTGGGGTGACACGGAAGGCCCCCCTACCCCAAAAGGGAAGGCCTGGGGTGGCGTATTGGACACACCATGTCCGGGCTGAATGGACTCGCCCTACCTGTTATGATGGCATTGGCTTCCATGTCAGAAGATGCCCACGTAGTTTTCCCCTCTGCTGATCCCTCAATAAATGTGGCCCAAGTTTAACCCAAAAAACCTGTGTCGTCTCGTTATTTACCACGCTCCGATTCCGCAATTTGTGAACCAATAGATCTTGGGGACAGGATTTGATCCTTCATTCATCTCACTTGCTGAATGAACATTTCCTTGGCTTCTGTTTCATCATATACCTCACTAATTGTGAGGATGAATTACACGACTGTAGAGCACTTCTTACGTTTGCAGTGCAATCTTATGCATGTCTACCCAGATGCAAGCACCACTGAATTCAACGGGGCTTACACCCAGGTAAATGTGTATAGGATTGTATCTTAGTGCTGTCTATCATCTATCTATTCTAAAAGTCACATTCTAGTATCACACCAAGGAATGGGACCTAGCTTAGGAATGGGCCAATGAAGGCAGCTGAAGTCTGACTCTGTATGCTGATCTTATGACCGTAATAAATATTTGATTGAAGTCTGGTGTCATTTAGTGATGGGGAGAGAATTGTGTTTGGCCCACAATTTTGAGCGAACCAGTTTTCCTTGAGCACAGGTATCCTTTGGATTGCGCACTGTTCTGAATGCAGTTCTTAGCTCAAAAATGAGCATATTAGGCAAAGTTGTATACAAAACAGTGTATATGAGGGAAACTTTTTATGATTTGCTTTGTTTTGCTTTAAGGCACAGACTGATGTGGAAATTGGTATCAACCAATTTGGTCATTCCATTCATTCTTTTGAGCTCTGTTGGGTAAAATAAGAAGGAGCTGAAATCTGACATAGAGTTAAAAAAGCAAAATCTGAATCTTATTCCAGTTACAGAGATCATTAGGCAGGCAGGTTGAGAACCTCCCACCATGGTGTCTCAAGTGCCCCCATTTGCTCTCCCCCATACAAGTGAAAGACCACTTTCTCCCTTACAGGCCTAGCCGGGCCTTAAAATCATCAAGAGAAGCCCTTCTTTTGACACTGCTGCCTTCAGAGGCACATTTAGTAGCAATATGAGCGAGGGCCTTCTAAGTGACTGCTTCCAGAGAGAGGGTCCTGTCAAAGGAAGCTAGGTTTGCTGTCTCTCTGCTGTCCTTCCTCTGGCAGCAGAGATTTTATTCACGAAGGCCTTTGGCATGTAAGAGGGTCTTTTGGGTTGGGTGAGTTTTTTATTCCGCTGTTGCTGTGTTTGATTATATTTTAATGTGTTGTTTTATTATTCTTTTCATCAAGCATTATTTATGATTATAAGCTACTTTGAGCACCATTTTGGGGGGCAGAAAGGCGAGATACAAATTAAATCAAGTTGTAAGTGTGCATAGAGGCTAGTTTTCTTCTTCTTTTTTACTCTGAATTGACTACCACTTTAGTTCACTTTCCAAACAACTCCTGAAAAATTGCTGAAAGGCGAATGTAGTTTTTATTGCTGTTGAAAGTTGAAACTGACCCATGTTCAATGAAAACCTGCATCTCTTGGTGAGCTTCCTAATTAGAGGAATAACAGGAAAATATTGTTGTTCAAAATAGTAAAAAAAAAGACATGAATTATATCAGCGACTTTAATTTCACATCAGGGGTTTAAATATGAATTCAGCTATTGAAGATTGCTCTCTTTAGTCAACAATATTTGTATAGCTGTAAGGCTGAAAAGATTAAAAACAATGTAAACCAGCAGAATTAAAGACTCCTGCTTCTCCTAGAATACATTTTGCTATGCAACTTTCATGGGGCATAGAGAAGATTACCATACAAATGAAAAGGTGTTGACTGTCTATAGCTTTCACATTCTTTTTTAAGTGTATGAGCAGAATCAATCAATATTAGCAACAAACTATTAACAGAAGCAGTTTTCTTTTATTCTGGAAAGGAATAAGAATTTAGGTGGTTCTCTGCTGAAAGAGATTTACCGGTATGGACATATGGTACTTATGTTGACAACATTAATGCATATTAATCCAAAACTGAAAATATTAATTGCATCATGTTGAATGTTACCTAAATGTGACATTACGTGATACTTTGAAAGCTAATATTGGATGACAATACAATGGTATGTAACAATGAAGTAAAATATAGTTTCTATTCTTTCTCTGAGAATTAGAAAATGGCAAGAGATGATTGATTGATTGATTGATTGATTGATTGATTTAAAATAATGTTTAGGCCACCATTAAGGGTAGAATTATTATGACTTTTATGACCTGTTTTTCCGCCAGGGAGCTCAGAACAACAGACATGAAGTTATTCCTTATTGTTTTCACAACAAGCCAGCAAGCTAGAGTGAGTGAGAGAGTGGCTTCATGGTTCAGTAGAGAGTTGAACTTGGGTCCCCATCTCTGATACTCTGTTCACTATCCCACACTTGCTTTCCAGAATACTCTATAGACCTAGAGCATCACTACATGAGGCATTTATCATGCACTCATGATTGTTCACTCCCAGACATTTACGGGTCATTTTCCCTATGTCATCAACCTTTGATGCCTCTCCCATCATTTTCAAGGGATAATCCACCATTTTTAAAGTAACTGAGAATGCAGTATTAAACCTAAATCACGTGAAAAAGCAGCAGCACCTCATGGCAGTATGAACGAAACATAAAACATATGGAAAGGAACCAGGAAAACAAGTGGCAGGGAGCACGTGTACTTTGCCTATCATAGAACATGGAAAGCCTGCGGAAGAGATTACTACGGTAAAGGTGCAGGATTTTATGATGTTAGCAAATCACTTGCCCTTAAGTGCAGGACTTTTCTTGCAGCACAGGAGACCTAGGGGCTGTCTATATGTGGGGAAAGCCCCAAGGTGGCTCTATGGCAGTGCTGTAGTGCTTATACAATGCAGCAGTCACCGTAAAGCCATCTCGGGGCTTTCCCCCAAAGCTCAGAAGCAAACAAGTCAGGGACCTAACCCAACTTTTTTCTCCAGAGCGAGGCAAGGAGGTGCATCAACCATCTTCTGCCACTCCGAAGGGAGAATGGAGGCATGGCTGGGCGGATGGTGACCCATGATTGGTCGCCATCCACCTGAGATGGAGGGGAGCAGGTGGGTCAGTGAGCCATATGGCTGCTGGAACACCCCATGCTGCCTCCAGTGTGGGGAGAAGAGTCTTCCTCTTGCTGGGGTGAAGTTCTGCATTCCCTTGGCTTCAATACGTGGAGACATCCCTGTGAGGTAAGGGGGAAGCCAGGAAGGGACAGGCAGCCATGGCAGCAGCGGCTCCTGCTCCCCTGATGATTCATATAAACCCCACGCTTGCTCCTTGGCATGGGGATAACGTGTCACAACCCTGCAGGAGCAAAACCTTAGTGTTGGGGGGGGGGGGGGCTTGTCGCACCAATACACTATTGTCAAGACAGGCCCCTAATCCTGTTATGACTCTGAACTGAAGCTTCATTGCACCTAATCCCCCCAACCTGGTTTGCTTAGGTTTTTTTTAAAACTTTAAGGCAAATGTGCATCAAGCTTATGATCCCTTTCACCTGAATAGCTGCTCTTTTGCTCCTAAGGTCCTTTGCTCCATTACTCTTTCACTCCACTCCACCTCTCCCCTTCTCATTCTCCTTCCAGTCAGGTCCTGTCAGATAAGCACTTCAACCAGACCACCTTTCTGCCGGGCAAAAATGGAACAACCCTTTAGTCTGGCTCTTTGGTGGCTTCGAGGGGGTACAATCCTGTCTCTGCAGAGATTCAGGCAATGTATGATTTAAAAAAAATGCTTTGGAGCCTGGGATGCAAGGTTTGGGTTTTATATTGAGGCTTGAAGCCGGCTGCTGGGAGAGATCGCTTTTCCCTGCTAGGACCTGATGCAATCCATTTAAGTCCCCATTCCTTTAAAACTACACAGAGGTTTACCGCAGATTTGATGCATTTAGGGGAAAAAATAATCCACACTTTTAGCATTCCAGGAAAGGCTGGGGAAGAGGCAGGGTATCAGCAGGACAAGCCCGGCATCATGTGAGTACTATGCTGCAAATCCACACACCAGAGTGCAGTAAATCACTGTTGTGATGGAGGCCCTGGATACATTACCCCACATTTACAATTGGCATAGGAAAACAGCATACTAGGTATGAAAGAGAACTCGCCCCTCATGAAGATTGTAGACATGGGACCTGAGACTACAGTGAAGGGGACAAAAGCCCAGCCCAGCCCCTGCCAGACCTCTGACCTGGATCAAGATTTGCACTGACTATTTCTGTGGAAGTATCTTGCACTCAATAGCAATTTATGGAATTAGAATGATATATGGTTTGGCCCTCTGGTTTGTCATGACCAACAGCTGGACTGTGGCATTCTGGACAAGTTTATACTTTCTAAGAAAATTCTTCAAGGGCAGCCTCGCATTGATTATGAGCATCATCACATGGGGAGAAATTGTGTTTCCTTACCATCGCTTTTCTGCCCCTGCTTTGTACCTCATTACTTCCTCTTTCTCCCTGGACAGGAAAGAGGAAGTAAACAAAGACCACGTGGCACATTCAGGGTCCATTTTTATTGCACCACTTTTCCTGCACACACCAGGAGATTGCAGCACATTCCGGTTTAAAAGAAAGTCGGATTAAAAGGGATCTATTTTGCAAGCGAAAACGAGTGGAAGGAGTGGGAGGTGTGTGAAAGGCAGGCGTTGTCGTCTAAAAGATGTGTGCACATACATAAGTGAGCAAAAGCAAACGTGCGATAAAATGCTCATCTGTTGAACCTATGTGTATGTATGAATTTATTTATTATACTTATTTATATCCTTCCAAGGTGGCTTACAGGTAAAATCATACTTTCATCAAATCACAACAAAACAATGAGCCTATCATAGGCTGACCATATGAAAAGGAGGACAGGGCTCTTGTAACATTTAACAGTTGTAGAGAAAAGGGAATTTCAGCTGGTGTCATTTGTATGCAATTAGTTCCTGGTGAAATCCCCTTTTTATCACAACAGTTAAAGTTGCAGGCACTATACTAGAGTGATCATATACAAAAGAAGGCAGGGCCCCTGCAACTTTAACTGGTGTGATGAAGAGGGAATTCCACCAGGAACTAATTGCATAGAAATGACACTGGCTGAAATCTCCTTTTCTCTACGACTGTTAAAATTACAGGAGCCCTGTCCTCCTTTTCATATGGTCAGCCTAGATCACTACTGCTTTAAAATGGTTTAAAGCGGTTTAAAATGGTTTATAACTGTAGTGACAACTGTTGGGGCCCAGGACACACTCCATATACAGTTTTCAAAACATTTTCAAAGTGTTGTATCCTGCTTGCTGTAGTTAGGCTCAATATCAAAATATTAGCGGTTGGTTCCAGATTTGGGTCCATGCAACTGATTTAGCAGAAGTAGACATCTCCACTCATTCTTAGCCCAGTCACCTGACCTGTCCCCTGAAAATGCCACACATATGGGGTGCGAAAAGGCAGGGGGGGATCCTCTAAAACTGGGAAGAGGCAACTTCAATCAATGGAGGTCAGATCCAGGATCCAACCTTAGATATACTGTAGTAATCTAGGCTGACCAGATAAAATCCAGGTCAGGGCTCATATAACTTTAACAGCTGTAGAGAAAAGGGAATTTCAGCCAGTGTCATTTGTATGCAATTAGTCTCTGGTGAAATTCCCTCTTCATCACAACAGTTAAAGTTGCAGGGGCCCTGCCTTCTTTTGTATATGATCACTCTAGTATAGTGCATGCACCTTTAACTGTTGTGATGAAGAGGGAATTTCACCAGGAACTAATTGCATACAACTGACACTGACTGAAATTCCCTTTTCTCTACAACTGTTAAAGTTACATGAGCCCTGACCTGGATTTTATCTGGTCACCCTATAGTAATCTAACATCAGGATAACCAAGGCATAAATAATATCTGTGGCCCAGTCTCTCGCTTCATGCAGCTTCTAGAGGAGTAGCCGTGTTGAAGCAAACAAACAAAACCAACGTAGAGCCTTGTGGCACTTTAAAGATGAATATTTATTCTGGCATAGGTTTTTTTTTCTTTATACAGAAAACTGTCTCAGAGGCAGATGTTTAAATTATTAGTAGGGATGTGCACTGACCCCCCGGATCGGATCGGATAGCGGATCGGAATCGGACCTGGGGGGTCGGATCGGATCGGATCGGATCGGAGGCTGGTCGGATCGGATCGGACCAGATGTCCGATCCGGATCGGACGCCATTTTGAATGCTTTTTCCCATAGCCAAGTATTGTTTTACAAAAACGCCTATAACTTTTTCATTTTTAAAGATAGAAGTATGAAACTTGGGCACATTGTAGACTGGTTAGGGGTAGTTATCTGTGAGAAATTTCAGAAAGATTGGTGCATGCATTTTGTGGCAATTAATTTTTTAATAAATACCCAGGAATGCCTATAACTTTGTCATTTTTAAAGTTACACACATGAAACTTTGCCACATTGTAGGGGGTACCTTGGGACCTATGTGTGTGAAATTTCAGAAACGTAGGTGCTTGTCTTGTGTGGCAATTAATTTTTAGAAAAATGGGTAGTAGTGGGGTAAATACAGTTACGCCTCCCATTTTTTTATTTTTGAAGATACAAACAGGAAACTTGGGCACATTACAGGTACCACTTGCCTTGATATGTGTGTGAAATTTCAGAAACATTGGAGCTTTCCTTGTGTGGCAATTAATTTTTGAAACAATGAGGAAAGAAACACCTATAACTTTGTCATTTTTAAAGTTACACACATGAAACTTTGCCACATTGTAGGTGCTACCTTGGGACCCATGTGTGTGAAATTTCGGAAACGTAGGTGCTTGCCTTGTGTGGCAATTAATTTTTTAATAAATACCCAGGAATGCCTATAACTTTGTCATTTTTAAAGTTACACACATGAACCTTTGCCACATTGTAGGCGGTACCTTGGGACCTATGTGTGTGAAATTTCGGAAACGTAGGTGCTTGCCTTGTGTGGCAATTAATTTTAGAAAAATGGGTAGTGGTGGGGTAAATACAGTTACGCCTCCCACTTTTTTATTTTTGAAGATACAAACAGGAAACATGGGCACATTACAGGTACCACTTGGCTTGATATGTGTGTAAAATTTCAGACAGCTGGGTCCAGGCATGTGGTGGCAAGGTATTTTTGAAACAATGAGGAAAGAAACGCCTATAACTTTTTTATTTTAAAAGTTAGAAGTCTGAACATTGCTCACTTTGTAGATGGGTTAGGGGTAGATATGTGTCAGAAATTTCAGAATTATAGGTCCAGGCATTTGATGGCTATGGAATTTTTAAATTACATGTTTCAAAAAAATTTCTACAGAGGCCAGGTCTTCCCCTCCCGCTTCCCGCGAAGAAAAGGAAACACTCTCTCGTCTCGATCCCTTTGATCCTTGCTAGTAGTATCCATTACAGGGCTCGTGTTTCCTTTCCTACTTTCACTTATCAAGCAGAACGGCTGAGCCTAGCTGAGTTTTGCAGCCATGCGTGCAAGGAAGGATCACTCTGGTCTCGATCCCTTTGATCCTTGGTAGTATCCATTACAGGGCTCGTGTCTGCTTGAGTACAAAGTGAAAAGTGAAAGTAGGAAAGGAAACACGAGCCCTGTAATGGATACTACTAGCAAGGATCAAAAGGGATCGAGACGAGAGAGTGTTTCCTTTTCTTCGCGGGAAGCGGGAGGGGAAGACCTGGCCTCTGTAGAAATTTTTTTGAAACATGTAATTTAAAAATTCCATAGCCATCAAATGCCTGGACCTATAATTCTGAAATTTCTGACACATATCTACCCCTAACCCATCTACAAAGTGAGCAATGTTCAGACTTCTAACTTTTAAAATAAAAAAGTTATAGGCGTTTCTTTCCTCATTGTTTCAAAAATACCTTGCCACCACATGCCTGGACCCAGCTGTCTGAAATTTTACACACATATCAAGCCAAGTGGTACCTGTAATGTGCCCATGTTTCCTGTTTGTATCTTCAAAAATAAAAAAGTGGGAGGCGTAACTGTATTTACCCCACCACTACCCATTTTTCTAAAATTAATTGCCACACAAGGCAAGCACCTACGTTTCCGAAATTTCACACACATAGGTCCCAAGGTACCGCCTACAATGTGGCAAAGTTTCATGTGTGTAACTTTAAAAATGACAAAGTTATAGGCATTCCTGGGTATTTATTAAAAAATTAATTGCCACACAAGGCAAGCACCTACGTTTCCGAAATTTCACACACATGGGTCCCAAGGTAGCACCTACAATGTGGCAAAGTTTCATGTGTGTAACTTTAAAAATGACAAAGTTATAGGTGTTTCTTTCCTCATTGTTTCAAAAATTAATTGCCACACAAGGAAAGCTCCAATGTTTCTGAAATTTCACACACATATCAAGGCAAGTGGTACCTGTAATGTGCCCAAGTTTCCTGTTTGTATCTTCAAAAATAAAAAAATGGGAGGCGTAACTGTATTTACCCCACTACTACCCATTTTTCTAAAAATTAATTGCCACACAAGACAAGCACCTACGTTTCTGAAATTTCACACACATAGGTCCCAAGGTACCCCCTACAATGTGGCAAAGTTTCATGTGTGTAACTTTAAAAATGACAAAGTTATAGGCATTCCTGGGTATTTATTAAAAAATTAATTGCCACAAAATGCACGCACCAATCTTTCTGAAATTTCTCACAGATAACTACCCCTAACCAGTCTACAATGTGCCCAAGTTTCATCCTTCTATCTTTAAAAATGAAAAAGTTATAGGCGTTTTTGTAAAACAATACTTGGCTATGGGAAAAAGCATTCAAAATGGCGTCCGATCCGGATCGGACCTCATCGGATCGGATCGGATCGGATCGGAGGTTGTCCGGATCGGATCGGATCGGATCGGATTTTCCCGATTTTGGGTCGGATCGGATTCGGATCGTGGATCGGATCCGATCCGATGCACACCCCTAATTATTAGTGATACATGCTTGTTATGATAAAAGGTACTTATGTGTACCTTTTGCAGTGTAAGATCAAGTGAAGACTTATTTGAAAGGGAAATCTTACTTGAAAGTTAGAGATGAACTACAAGAAAAGAGATAGGATATGAAATGGCATCTTAATCCCTTCCTCTTTAATATAAATCAGTGCAACTTATTCTGTTCATTTTTAGATTTATATCCTGTTTTTCTGCAGTCAATCCAAGAAACTTAATTCAACATTAAAAACAAGATACAGTCACAATTAACACAGGAGAGGGAGCAATGGCCCCAATCCTGCATAAATTTAGTAATGATTAAGCCCCATTGAATGTCTAGCTCTGTCATGGCTAATTTGAACTAGATTCGGGTAAAATTGTAAAATAATTTTAGCTCTTAGTAGCTCACAATTCAAAGATGTGGTAAAATAAATATGTTTTGATAGCCTTCCTTAAAAGGGAAGATGCTGTGTCTCCTTGAGGTCTTGTTGGATCTGTGGAAATATAAAATTAAAACAGTCCCAGCCAAGTGGTACCCTAACAACCCACTCTGGGTTTCATGTTCATTCCTTACAGAAACCAGTTCCCAACTAGGCTATACATCGAGTATGTGTTAACTAGTTTTAGTATCATCATGTTTCCACCACACAAACATAGGCATGAAGTGACAGGAAATGTATATAAATTTGGTTGGCCCCTGTTCCTTTCATCTCTTGCCTTAGTTTTTAAAGCCATGAAGGTAAAAGTTTTCAAATGAGCAAAGATTCCCTGGTCTATTTTAAGAAAACTGGAGTTTGTTAATACATCTCTTGGGATTCTTGAGTCAGAAAAATTGTTGCCTGTGGCAGTACAGATGCTTATAAATACTCAGTGGCAGGCAAGAACAGCAACATTTGCCAAAAGACCCAGCTGCCTTCCCATTTCCCAGAAAGTCACACAGTCTTATTTTGGAACCCATATATGTGTTGCCATTGACAAAATCTTCCACTCCTATATGAGTAGAGGGATTCCATCTTTGTAGAGTTAGTTTCAGCAATTGAATTCTCTGCCATCTATTTGTAGATGTATAGAAGTCAAATATTTGCCTTCATGTACCCACATTTTGGAAATGAAGCATTCCTTGTATATATAGCTGTGCTAATGAAATATGATACCTAATGAACTGCAAAAGGAATTCTTGCCCGAATCCAAAGTTGAATATTAAATAACCGCTTGATACTAATTTTAATAATACTTTACCTGAGGTTAGATAACTTTAATACTATGTGTGCTGATAGCATAGTAGTTAGGGTGCTAATGTAAATTGCTTGCTGAACAAGTTTAAAATTATTTGGAAAGATGCTGGAATAGCTGGGGGAGATGGGGCAATTATTTTAATTTGTTTCATTAAAGCCAGTGAACTGAAATCTATAAGAGGAAAGTTCTGATTCAGTGATTAGATAACTAATTGGAAATTACTTGTTAACACTAGGTTGTTATCATTGATCAGTGTTGGAAATTTCCTGAGTTTGCATGGAGAAGAACTCAGCATTTAGGGATATTATATGGAACATCAGCCTCTTGGTGTGTTTTTTTAATGTTTATTCCCTGCTATCAGTGGGGCCACTCCTTCCACTGGGAGGGGTACATCAAATCTCCTCCCCCTATTCCATCTAAAATGCTTCCTTCATTTCTCCTTTGCACCACCCATTTTCCCACTCTTTCTTCCTATGTCCGTCTCCTGACTCCAATTGCCCTCTGCCCCTCTTTTCCCTTCCCTTCATCTTGCTCTCCTTTCTTTTGCCTCCCCCACTCATTTTTCCCTCTCAGGGTTCCATCACACTCTCATCATGAACTCTCATGACACTGGGCCTATTCTGCACTCCCCCCACCTCTTCCCCTCCATTTACCATCTTTTCCAAGAGCAGGAAAACTCTGGTTTATTTCCTCCATGCAGGATTAAAGCGCCCTTCTGCCCCTGTGTATTGCCATTCTCATGCTATGTCCTCTGTTGGTTGTGTGTGCTTTGAAGGGAGGTTTTGCTGACAGAAGAGGAGGGCGGGGTGGTTCTTATCCTCCAGCACACTGTGTTGAACGAATGGGCTTGTGCTGACTCGTTGGCTGAATTCAGACAACACGATAGTCAATGGTGGAGTAATAATCAACTTTACAGTTCTTCATCTAGGGGGTACTCCCCACACAACATGGTAATAAATAATCAACTGTGGTGTGGATTAGGATCAGCATTGAGTTGACTATGGCAGCATTCAGACGACATGACAGTCAATACAACTGACGATTGTTCCCCCCCCCCAGTTGCTTATTGTGTCATCCGAATTCAGCCATAGAATGGACTTTTGCTGCTCCAACCCCACCTCATTGTCCGAGAAATAGCACCCAGCCAAAACGTATCAGTAAAACTCTAGACAACAAAGCCAGAGCGGGGGGGGGGGGGGGAGAGACAACATCCATCAATGACAAGAACCAATGAACTGAAGGGGGAAGGAGAAGGTGCAGGATGGGGTGGGGTGGAGTGGGAGAGCAAACAAGAGAAAGGAGGTTTTACTGATACCACAAACCCACGTGAAAGGGACCATTAGCTTGACGCACTAATGAAACACTAATGAAATGCTAATGAAATGGAGGTGGAAATCGTGGAGGCAAACCAAGGGGAAAACGTAGGCATGATGGAGCCCTCAGTCTCTGCTTTGCCCCATAAAGCTCCTCTTTCCTCTTGCCCACTTCTTCCCACTCTCAGGACCTCCATCCTCCCTAATACCTCCCTTGTTTGTTTTCCTCTCCTTCACCCTCCTCTCCTCTGAGAATTTCGTTTCAATTCATTTTTAGATGTACCAAAATTTGCTGCTTTCGGTATACAAAGAACTTGATACTTTTAATAATAATAATAATAATAATAATAATAATAATAATAATAAAATGCGGGAGAAAGAAAAAGTGGCAGATTCACACACCTCTATTACTGATGCAATGGCTGCAGAGCAGTAAGCGTTCTTTGCCACCATTACCACCACAGATTAGACCACATAAAATAGTCTCTAGCCTGTGTCAGTTATGATAGCCCTGAGTCATCTGCCATTTGTATTCTTGCTATTGACCCAATCATTTCATTCCCCTCAGCCCCACAGAATATCAAGAAACAGACAGGCTCTAATTGTATCTAAAGATGTTTGGGAATTATTGTTTTGATAGCCTGAGTCACCTCCTCATTCCAGAGAAAGGCCAGGCTGCAGCAGGACTAATCCTGAGCCAAAAATCCAGCCTTTGGGAATTTCAGTGGTTTTAGTTGGTGGGAAAAAGCCTTTCCAAAATCTGAGAAGTGTTGGGAACAGTCAACTGAGGGAATGCAAAACTTAATTTGTGGGCTTTACTTTTTTACTTACATTTTTTTTGGAAATAGTGAGGATTTCCTTTCCCCCCTTTCCTTCTGCTTAATAAGAAGTCATGTTACCACCACAAGCAATGGATTGGCAAGGACAGTGACATTTGGGTTGCCATTCCTGTGCAAATATGGGCCAGAATGCTGCATGATTTCCACAGGGCCTTTTGTCCCATATTTGGAAAGGAATGGCACTTCAGTTACTGCACTCTGTGCCAAGCCTTCACTTATAGTGTTGGCTTGGCTTTGTTTTTAACTGGAAAGAAAGAATGAGAAAAAAGAGACAGTTCCACCTCATAAAAGAGTAAGTTAAAAAATATATATAATTGCCCAAATTGCTGTAATTTTCATGGCCCCCACCTGAAATTTGCAGAAAGTCTCTCCCCTCAATTTCATGGCACTGAAGTTCCGACAAAAGGGGTGTGTGGATGAATTCTAGGCAGGACCACTGGCCAACTTGGTGGAAAACTCTCACAAATCTATCTATCTATCTATCTATCTATCTATCTATCTATCTATCATCTATCTATCTATCTATCTATCTATCTATCTATCATCTATCTATCTCTATCTATCATCTGGAAACCATATGGATCCATAATCTGGATGGACTATTGAAACTGCTTTTCCATCCCTGTGGAGTTCAGAAGCAGCTTGTAGGTTTACCTTGATTAGATTAAAGTTTGACCAAAATCCCTCTTGTTTCCCCAAAATCATCATCTCCTCCCATAAAAGGGAATATGGCGCTTCCCACTCAGTTTCCATCCAGCTGCTGCAGTGGCTCCTCGTGTTCTCCTTCCTTGCAAGGAGAGCACAAGAGGTTGAGGTGGAGGGGACCTTTTCCATATAGGCTGATTTTACATCAATGGCAGCAACCACTGAAGTGAATTTGACCTTTAGGGCAAGGAGTGGGGACCAACACATTTGCCCGAGTCAATACACGCCACGTCGAGCAAGCATGGGTGGTGGTGGTCTGTGGACTGGCATCCGGGGTGGGGTGGGGTGGGGGCAAACTGACGGGAACCCGCCGAGCTCAACCCCCCGACTGGAAACTTGTGATATCCCTACTCAAATCATTAGCACAGAAATGTGTTGACAAGCAAGCTATCAAAAATGTTTGTGGACTTATTCTCAAGGCTGCAAATGTGGCAGAAATCTGAATGACCATCTCTGTGCTCTGGTTGACACAGTAAAGTCTAGATTAAATGCACTGATATCTGAAAGACTAGTTGGTGGATGGTCCTTCCTGGTGACAGGTACTTGAACTGTATGACATTTTGTTAGCTTCTGGAACTAGGATTCTGTGACTAGATTAGTGCAATACAATAGTAGAATTTCATGCACGCATTAAACGTCTTGAACTTTGATGTTTCAAACTTCAGATTTGAAGATTCGGACTATTGAAGCCATAAGTTCACTTGCAATTTCCAAAGCAGCATGAGGGGGACACCTTCCCCATTAAATTTAATGAAAAATGGGTAATTAAATCCACAGGAATTGCTCTGAAAATGTCATCTCCAAAATATTTCAAACCATCTTTGTAAAGAAAAACAAATCTATTTTAGTGTTGCATGTCAATTAAATCTTGAGTGGTGTTAGAATTTGGCAAGATTTAATTTGAAGAAGAAATTGCTGCTATTTACCATTCAACTTAACTTATGCTTTAGGAGTATTTAGCCATTTAGGCTAACACACAAGATAATTCAATATATTTCAATGTCATTACACCCTTCTTTCTCCACCCCTCTTACATACACATACACACACACTTCCCTGAGGAAGTCACTAATTGTCATCTTATAAACAGCAGGCATGTTTGCGGTTTATGCACACGTATTATACACAAGATTCCTGAAGTGTTTCAAACTCAGGTGAATTATTTGAAGGAAAAGCATTTCAGAGGGGAACGCGGGGGAGGGGAAGGAAAGAACTTTAATGAACTTGCATGCCAAATGTCTGTGCAGAAAAATTGACTTGCAAGTTAATAGAAGTTGCTTCCTGCTCGTCCCTACTCTGAAGAGTATTTCCCTCAAAGAACTCACCAGATGGCTAGAAACTCCCCTGAACTTTTCTGTGTGCTAAATGTCTTGAACAGCACGTACATAATGAATTTAAATATATCCACAGAAGTTGGTTCACATATCGGGCTTGCAGTGCTGGAAAGAGAACTCAGGGAGGCTCACATCAAGCTCAGGCCAGATCTACACCAAGCAGGATATAGCACTATGAAAGTGATATGAAAGCGGTATATAAAGGCTGGATCTACACTACTGCTTTATCGCGCTATTGAAGTGCACTGACAACTGTTGGGGCTCATGACACATTCCATATAAGCATTCATACCACTTCCATAGTGTTATATCCTGTTGGTGTAGATGTGTCATGGGCCCCAACACTTATCAGTGTGCTTCAATACCACTATAAAGCAGCAGTGTAGATCCAGCCTCAGCTACAGTAGGAACCACTTTATTACTCCCTACTCCTTAGATTACAATATAATATTATAGGGAGACCATATGGAAAGGAGGACAGGTGCCCTGTATCTTCAAGAGTTGTATATAAAAGGTGTCATTTGTATGCAATTCGTATCTGGTGAAATTCCCCCTTCATCACCACAGTTAAAGCTGCAGGAGCCCTGCTCTCTTTTGTATCTGGTCACTCTAGTATAGCTCCTGCAGCTTTAATTGTTTTGATGAAAAGGGAATTTCACCAGGTGCTGCATGCATGCAAATGTCACCTGCTGAAATTTCCTTCTCTATACAACTGTTAAAGATACAGGCGCCCTGTCCTCCTTTCCATATGGTCACCCTAATATTTGATATGTCATCCAGTGTCTGTGATAATACTTAGCACCTGGACTCATTCACCAGCCTTTTGCTATATTCAGGAGACTGTGAAATTCCTTTTTAAAGCAAAAGCCACCCATATTTAAGAAGCTGTGACTTTCAGGGTAACTCCAAATAGAGTTATCTAAATATTCAGATGATCATCTTGATCGGCAAAATGTTCAAGTATAAAGATCATTGGAGTAGATTCCTGATATTCTGCGTGAAACATTTCTTAAGGTAAGACCTGCTGGGTGGTGCAATATAAAGTGCTGACTTTCAAAACCTATTTCTTTGCTTTTCCCTTGAAAGGAAGTAAGAATTAATTGACCCGTTCTTGTTATGGGTCTGTCAGCAATTCTCTTATAAACTCTGATTTAACATTTTCTGCCCTGAATACCAATCACATTTGGCTATAAGTTGACGTACAAAAGACTCTGGAAGAAATCTTTTCCTTGAAGTTATTTGAATTTAGCTTAGGCTGACCATATGAAAAGGAGGACAGGGCTCATGTAACTTTAACAGTTGTAGAGAAAAGGGAATGTCAGCCGGCGTCATTTGTATGCAATTATTACCTTGTGAAATCCCCTCTTCATCACAACAATTAAAGTTGCAGGGACTATACTAGAGTGACCAGATACAAAAGAAGGCAGGGCCCCTGCAGCTTTAACTGTTGTAATGAAGAAGGAATTTCACCAGGTACAAATTGCATACAAATGATACCGGCTGAAATTGCCTTTTCTTTACAACTGTTAAAGTTACATGAGCCCTGTCCTCCTTTTCATATGGTCAGCCTAATTCAGCTACTTTGAGGAGATGCCTTGTCTGTGGTCTGGTAAACATTCATTTTCCATCCAATAAATGGAAATCTTCCATCTAAGTCTTAACCAGTTAAGCTGTGTCCTGCAAGGGATAAACAAAGGAAAAACAAGACAATGCATACTCACTTTTATTAATTAGGTCTTATTTTGAGACTTTGCCAGTGATTGCTACATTTTATGGTGACAGTTAAGATCCAGGCAAATCTGCAATAATGAGATCACCATTCCTAATCCCAAATACACTTACTAAAGAGGAAGGGCCAAAACAGGCCTCCCCATCTCATTTTTACTCTAGAGTAGGCACAGGGGGCCTGGTCCAGAATGGGACCCTAGCATGGGAGAAGGGGACTTTAACCCTGTCCTTCCACTATGGACCCTATCCAGATTGGGAGCCCTGTGCTTGCAATTTCTATAGTCTATATTTATGGATACTTCACTTCGAAGTAATGTCTATTTTGGCCCTAAATCCTCTCGAAACTAGTATTGGGGGAAGGGGACTAATATCAGAATGTTAAATGCCTCCTATGAAAAATGTGGAAATTTTCAACAATTCAGCATTTTCATTTACTGATGTAGATTTTCACATACACATATGAACATCCACGTTCTACTTCATTTCAGCCCTTGTTTTGAATATTCAGATATTTAGAATGTCATACACACAATTCATCTTCACCAAGAGTTCAACTCATTGGAATGCATGTGGCTCTAAGGCTGCAGTCATTTGCACAATTATCATTTGGACTAACTTCTGAATAAATGCTCACTAGATCAGGCTGGTCATCAAACTTCCTGATATTCTTCTTTGTTAGCACATGAAACTGGTTAAAAAGAAGGAAAAAATGTGAATGCCACAAAGTATTGTGGAAATGGGTAACTATTTTCATACATAACAGCATTTCCATATATAACAGCATGTTTTTGGACATAGGTTATCAGTATAGTTGATATCAAATTCTAGAAGATGGAAGAGGAAGGGGGAGATTAGTACAGGAAATAAGGGAAAGCGGAAACCTAAAAAATGCACGCAACTTGTTCTTTTATTAAGGCCCAATGTGTTTTGAGTCAAGAAGAGACTGTTCCTCAAAAACAACAAAGGCTGAAATGCTAAGCACACTTACTAAAGATTGAGTCCCACTGAACACAGAAAAAAATGCATAGGATTGTGCTGTAAATCAGTTTTCAGACTATACCCTGGTTCACATGTTATGACAAGACACACTAAGGATAAGCTACAGTGGGTTGGATGTTCACTCAGCAACCCACATTACTCCCTGACAGATGGTTGCCCACTTGGTGGCTTGGCATGGCATGTTTCCCCCTCATTCCTCCTCAGTTCTCCAGTCTACTCCCTGCACATTGCCCTTTTGTGTGGCAACCTGTTTTGTTGCCTCATCTTGGCACCCTCCCTACTCTGATTGTCACCCCTTTTTGGAGCGCTTACTTATTTCACCACTTTTTTTGGTTCCTCAGAAGTGTGCAAATGGGGCTGTATCCCCACCCCCCAACTTTGGCAAGTGCACAAGAGCCCAGATCCAACTGATGTGTGAAGTCTTGCCTTGTCAATTTCCTTGTAGGTTTCAGCTGTCAACCGGAGCGCCTAGGGTAGAAGGTAACATACAAGGAAATTGATAAGATGAGACTGCAAATATAGGCTAATTTGCCTGCAGTTGTGAAGGTCCAAGGGGAAAATAATAGTAAGAGAGAGGAGGAATCCATTTGTGCAATTCAGAAGCATTGGAAAAGGGGGGGGGGAGTGAACAAAGTAAGTACACCAAAGGGATGGGTGGGGACAATATCTTGCACTTGGCAATGCAATCCTCTCACTATTAAGTGTTGAACTGACACTTGTCAGTGTCCTCCTCCCTTTTAACATTTCCCCGAATCTCCAGCAAGTCCAGAAAGGGGAGTTATTGGCTGCTCTTCTTTTCCCAGCTCATTTTTGGAGCAGTTACTGCTGCTGTGCAAATTTCCCAGCCCTTTCCCCTCCATTTCTCAGCCTATAAATTTGTGCCCCCAAAAATCTGGCAAAGTGCCTTCCAAAGTGCCACTTAGGCATCTGAGGAGGGGTAGTCACTGGCAGGATAGCAAAGAGTGGCCCAGGCCTTTTTTGGTGCTCTTGCCAAGCCATGGTGTTGAGTTTGGATGTCACAACAAGCCACTCTGAGAACAAGCAATCTTCAACAATCCTACTATAACCCATTCATTCTCAGGGTGCAATGTTGGTGAAAAACAACCCATGATGAATTGCCCGCACCAGGTTTGGACATCACAGTAAGCCACACTGAGACGGCTCACAACCCACTGTGGCTTATCATGCCATGATAACCCAGTCTGTGTGAAACACTGTTGAAGCAGTTCCTCTGGCTAAATGAGTTCAGTTGCTCTTGAGGAACAATCTTTTGTTTCAAAGCTTGTTGGACCTTAATAAACTAAATGTTTCCACGTACCTTTGAGTAGGCTGACCATATGAAAAGGAGAACAGGGCTCATGTAACTTTAACAGTTGTAGAGAAAAGGGAATTTCAGCAAGCGTCATTTGTATGCAATTAGTTCCTGGTGATATTCCCTCTTCATCACAGCAATTAAAGTTGCATGCACTATACTAGAGTGACCATATACAAAAGAAGGCAGGGCCTCTGTAACTTTAACTGTTGTGATGAAGAGGGGATTTCACCAGGAACTAATTGCATACAAATTACACTGGCTGAAATTCCCTTTTCTCTACAACTGTTAAAGTTACATGAGCCCTGTCCTCCTTTTCATATGGTCAGCCTACCTTTGAGGTTTCTCCTTTCTGCATTATCAATTTCTATGAACACCAAAGAGTGTGTGTATATAACAGGAGTGTGGAAGATGTTGTTGTAAACTTGCTGTGGTAACATACCAAAGAACTCACCGGCTCAGTCCCTGATCCTCTATAGTAGTCAGGCAAGTGGGATCTGGTGCTGAGCCAGCGATTTCTTGACTAGCCTTTAGCCCGAGCTGAACACCTGCAGCATCCCTACCATACCCTGCTCCACAATTCCATTCCCCCTCCCCTCCAGTTTTCTACTTCCCCCTCCCCAAGTATGAGTTGGCTTTCCATGGCCGCTGAGCAAGCTCTGTCTTCATTGGGCTATTTTTGGATTATCACCACCACCACTTTAGGGTCATCTTTAATTCCATATCCTGGTTATGGGTATCCCAGACACATCTGGTTGGCCACTACTGGAAGCAGGATTCTGAACTACAAAACACAGAGTTTGGTTTGTTACCTCAGCAATCTTCATCAGTTTTTATTGAATGTGTTGTACTTCTATGAGAAAGAAAGTTTCCTTTCTCATGGCTAAATGTGATGTGCTCTCCCCCCCCCCATTCCCCTGTCTTTGTATGAGAACATCAGCATGAACTTGATTATGAATGTCTCATCCCTTCCCTGCTTTGATCAGGGTATAAGTATTGTTTGGCCAAACGATATGCAACACTGATCCTCTAGCAAAGGCTTTCTACAGTAAGATGAGCTGTACAATCCTCCGGCTGCTGAATAACAGAAGGGGTTTTGTGTGAGGCCATATAAGCATCAAAATGGCAAATGCCTTCACTTCAAGCAGTTTGAAGTGAGCAGTCTCCAGCGCACAATGCAGACTTCTAGATGTCAAAAGAAGAGATGGTTAGCATGATTGGGGTTTTCTGTGTTTTATCAAACAATTGAGCTGTCTCCTTCTCTTATTATGTAATTGGGTCTCCTCTTTTTTTTCCTGTAGGGTAGTGAAACTTATCTCATTGCTTTCATGACTGAAAGAATAAGGCTTTTGATTATAGCTAGTATTTTACAGCCATTGATCCGTGCAAACAGAAAACTTGAAATCAATGGAGGGTGGTGGTGGAGGAAGATGGTAACAAGTGAAGTAAAATCAGTAAACAGGCAGTCTCTTGTTGCTAGTTCAGCTTGAATGAGCTTAAGTATAATGACTATAGATTAACTGTGTTATAGCTACAGGAAAGAAAGTGGGTTGCCCTCAAAGAGAAGAAGATGATAACTTGGGCTATGTAGATGTTAATTCTGGAATTGGCTTTCTGAATAGTTGGCTTTGGAACAATACCATATGGCAGTGGTTTTTCAAACTTTTTACCTACAGGATGCCCTCTTTGTACTGAATTGTCTGCTTCAAATGCCAGTGCATTGCAAAAATGTCCAAGGAATGCCCTAGAGTAGAGGTGCAGAACTTTTGGCATGGGAGCCAAATCCAGCCCTCCTGGGGTTCCAACCCAGCCCTTTGGGTTCCTCCAGATGGTCATGGCCCTTTCCCAACCACAGAACATTTGGTGGTTTCCTGACTTTTGTGCAGTTCCCCTCCACCATTCCGAAAGGTTGAAATGTCTCTCCTTCGAATTACTTCCTGACAGTACGAGCTTTAAGCTAAAAGTTGCTGGTAGTTTTGCCTCCTCCCCTTTTGCCTTTGGCCCCACCACCACTGAAATGCAGCCCCAGAGAGCGTCTCTGAAATGGAATTTGGCCCTCAGGCTGTCAGAGGTTTGACACTCCTGCTACAGCGTGCACAGTTCAGGACTACAGACCTCATTGTTGTCCCATGTGAACTGAGAGCGCACCCTAGAACATTCATAAGTTGTCACTATGATTATACATTGTATGAGAACATGGGCAAACAGTGGGTAAGCTGTCTTTCAAATAAGCTTCTCCACTATTACTCACAGTTGTATTTAGGGATCACTGATTACATTTCAAGAATCTTTAGAGTTCCCAGACCCTAAATGTGGAAAATAAGAATGGCTGTATTGATGAAATGCCAGACTCATGGCATAGCCCTCTGAAGGCTTCTACCACAGCAGAATGAAGATGAGGAATTTCATAAATGACAACCTCCCACACCCATCAATAGCTGCAGAGAGAATTAATCATACAGAGCCATCAACTCCATGCTTCCCCTCCCAGTGGCTGGTGTGATCATATCCATTTCATTCTGACCAATGCAACTTAATTCTGACTATGTAAAAGCTTCAGAAAAAGGTTGAGTGAACAACTTATTGATAGGGTGTTTTATTTTATTATTAATTTCATGTGCTAGAAATGTGGATTTCATTAAAGTCTCCATGACCCTGTTCAGACAACATTCTAAGCCATGGTGGTTAAGCATTTTGAGTTAAACATTATGGCTTAGCTTGTCATGTGAACCATTCCTAACCATGGTGGCTACATAACCATGGTTTAGAAATGCTCACTGACCATTTGCTGTAAAAGGGTTTGCAGCCTAACCATGACTTAGTGTGTTGTCTGAACAGGCCCACTATATGGGCTGGGTGCTCGAGAGGTCTGTCTTCAAGTCGTTACAGACTGGAAAATGCTCAATCCTTTCCTAAAGGGCTTGTAACTAAATATAAGACAAGCTAATAATGAGTGGGTAACATAGAAAATCAGATGAAGGGCAAGGGGATGATTACCAAATCAGTGAGCAGGTGAGTTTGGAATTTGAGAAAACTAGGTTCAATTCACAACTTGGAGTTAGAAAAATGTAGAAAAAGCACCCTGGTTGAAATTGTGAGATGAGAAAGTGCCCATCAAGCATATGCCTTATACTGAATAAAATTCCTCATCCATCTAGCATAATATTATTTGTCTCAACCCTGCTCCCCAAGATCTTTTAAACTGAAAATACTAGAGAGTGAATCTGAGACCTTTTGCATATAAAATATGCACTCTGCCACTAAACAACAGGATGCACTTTGAAACAGTTTAAGGATTTTATTGAGAGGAAATTGATTATGGATAATAAATATAAGCAGACCTTCTGAGGCTCCATGTTAATGTGTCAACTTGAAGTTTCATATAATTTGGTTCCCTAAAACAAAGATAAGGTGAAGCAAACAATACTCATCAGGAGACTAAATGGATTTTGAGATGGCAGATCTCTTTAAGGATTTAAATTATTGGGATTTAAAGTATAGAGAAAGCTGTGGATTAGTAAGGAAATATAGGAAAGTAGTCCTAGCATTGACACAAATAGAATACTTCAGGTTGCTAGCTTTCAAATTGCTGCAAATCTAAGATCTAAGATATGACAAGAAAAATTAACTGCACAACCATTTCAATTTATCCCTTAAGGGAACCCATGATTAGCATACTTTAAGAAAATATGTTATGCTTGAACAGTAATTATAAAGTCATGACCTTGTGGAAAAATGCACATTGGGCTATCCTCAGAAAACATTTTGCAAAGGGAAATTAACTTCAAACACAATGTTGAAAGTGTTTCTTTTGATGTTAATCAGAATTTATTTTGAAAACAAAATGTCGAAAATAATTGAAAGTTTCCCCACTAGCGTATTACTCCTTGGAATAGAAAGGGAGTAAACTAGCTTAAAATTGAAGTTGCTACATATTTTTTGGCATGTTTTAGCCGTAGGAGGCAGAGAGACCTTATTAAGCCTCAGCCTTTTAAAATGCACACGCACGCACAACCAGAGCACCCCATCAAAGAGAATGGGATGTTCTATGCTTGAAACCTGACAGCAGGATGCAGTGAAAGTTCAACCAACAAGTAAAAAAAAATCCCTCAGTATGATGGGAACTCAAAGGCAAAGTCATGTGACAGAACAAATTTCCACATGAAAAATAAATTGCATTATCATTAAGAGCATTGATATCATTCACAACCATTTTCAGTTAGAGAATAAGTCTGTAAGAAGGGTTGTGTGTGTGTGTGTGAATATGTGTTGTGGTACAGCTCCTAGTATCTTTAGGTGTCCTCTAAATGAACTATGATGAGGATTAGCATGAGGACAGAGCTGCCATGTTGTATTTTATCATTTGGGCAGCTTCCAATGTGCAGGTTCATAACTTGATGACAACAGCATCCTTCTTTGTGCGAATGAGGTATCCTGCACTAAAACCCACCCAGAGAACATTAACGTCACCTCCTTTTGGGTGAAATTCACTGCTTTTCAAGTGAACCAGTTCACACATTAAAAAGCCAGACAAAATGTGCACTCGTTACCCCAGATTTGGCCAGCCCTCACTCCCACCCCAATCTATGGAAAGGAAATCAGGATTATCACCAGTGGCCACATCCCTGGAGATCCAAATCATCATTGCACATGTGGGCTGCATTTTTATTTTTATTTCATTTAAGTGGTGATGGGATGTGGTGGAAGCACTTTTATTTATTTATTTATTTATTTATTTATTACATTTGTATACCGCCCCATAGCCGAAGCTCTCTGGGCGGTTTACATAGGATTAAAAACAATTAAAAACAATATACAAAAATTAAAACAGCAAAAACATACAACATACACACAATCTGTACATTTAAAAACCACTTCAACACTTCAAAAAAAAAAAAAAAAAAAAAAAAAAAAAAAACCTACAAAAACAAAACAAAACAGACCCAGGCTCCTCAGATATTGCCAAATGCCTGAGAGAAGAGGAAAGTCTTGACCTGGCGCCGAAAAGATAACAATGTTGGCGCCAGGCGGGCCTCGACAGGGAGATCGTTCCACAATTGGGGAGCCACCACAGAGAAGGCCCTCTCTCTTGTTGCCGACCTCCGAGCTTCCCTCGGAGGAGGCACTCGGAGGAGGGCCTTAGATGTTGAACGTAGTGTTCGGGTAGGTTCATGTCGGGAAAGGCGTTCCATCAGGTATTGTGGTCCCAAGCCGTGTAAGGCTTTATAGGTTAAAACCAGCACCTTGAACCGGGCTCGGAAACATACAGGCAGCCAATGCAAGCGGGCCAGAGTAGGTCTTATATGTTCGAACCTACTGGTTCCAGTTATCAATCTGGCCGCTGCATTTTGCACAAGCTGCAGCTTCCGAACCACCTTCAAAGGCAGCCCCACGTAGAGTGCATTGCAGTAATCTAACTTGGAGGTTACCAGAGCATGGACAACTGAAGCCAGGTTATCCCTGTCCAGATAGGGACGTAGCTGGGCCACCAACCGAAGTTGGTAGAAGGCACTCCGTGCCACTGAGGCCACCTGCGCCTCAAGTGACAGAGATGGTTCTAGGAGAACCCCCAAGCTACGAACCCGCTCCTTCAAGGGGAGTGCAACCCCATCCAGAACAGGTTGAACACCCTCCATCCGGTCAGCGGAACCACCCACTAACAGCGTCTCAGTCTTGTCTGGATTGAGTTTCAGTTTATTAGCCCTCATCCAGTCCATTGTCGCAGCCAGGCACTGGTTCAGCACATCCACAGCCTCGCCTGATGAAGATGAAAAGGAGAAATAGAGCTGCGTGTCATCAGCATACTGATGACAACGCACTCCAAAACTCCGGATGACTGCACTCAACGGTTTCATGTAGATATTGAACAGCATGGGGGACAAAACTGACCCCTGCGGAACCCCATACTGGAGAATCCACGGGGCCGAGCAATGTTCCCCAAGCACCACCTTCTGGAGCCGACCCACCAAGTAGGAGCGGAACCACTGCAATGCAGTGCCTCCCACTCCCAACTCAGCCAGTCGTGCCAGAAGGATACCATGGTCGATGGTATCGAAAGCCGCTGAGAGATCAAGGAGAATCAACAGAGTCACACTCCCCCTGTCTTTCTCCCGACATAGGTCATCATACAGGGCGACCAAGGCTGTTTCCGTACCAAAACCAGGCCTGAAACCCGACTGAAATGGATCCAGATAATCAGTCTCATCCAAGAGTGCCTGGAGCTGGCTCGCAACCACCCGCTCCAGGACCTTGCCCAGGAATGGAACATTTGCTACTGGCCTGTAGTTATTCAGATTTTCAGGGTCCAGGGAAGATTTCTTTAGGAGTGGTCTCACTGCCGCCTCTTTCAGGAGGCCTGGGACCACTCCCTCTTGCAAAGAGGCATTAATCACTTCCCTGGCCCAGCCAGTTGTTCCATCCCTGCTAGCTTTTATTAGCCAAGAGGGGCAAGGATCCAATATGGAAGTGGTTGCACGAACCTGTCCAAGCACCTTGTCAACATCCTCGAGCTGCACCAACTGAAACTCATCCAAGAAAACAGGACAAGCCTGTGCTCTGGATACCAGAAAGGACCCAGTAGCTTAAGTGCCCATGTGGGAATAAAGCATTTGGGTTAAGGGCTGAAATATATAGAGAAGAAGGAGCCCTTTGTCATGCATGAGCTGGTGAACCTACTCCCTGCATCATTGTTTTTGTTGTTTTTGTTGTCAAAAACCATTGTGAACATTCTCAAGCTGGCAGCACGTAAGACATTTACATATAAAAAAAGACAAAAAATGTGGTATTCTTTTCAGGTGCTACAAAACACAGATATTGGTGCCAACCCCACTCCCCCGACTTCAATGATGGTAACAATTTGCAATATGCAACCTTGCAAGATGTGCTATATCTGTTATTGTAACTGTCATGTAAGTGCAGCCTTTGGAGGAAAACACAGGAGAGACAAAGCTGCTTTGTTTTCATGCCAGGAAATCATTCCTGACTCTTCTTGTCATAACATTAGATATGTGCCAAAGATAAGTAATGTAGGACCTGCAGACACAGTCCTCACTGGATGCATACTTTTTTAAAAAAGGAAAGAAGAGTTTTTGCTGGTTGTCAGTTATCACATGCAAATATGAGATGTGCCAGACTAAATCTAAACCCTTTGGGCTTTTAGTCTAAACAGATCCACTGCTTTGTAATTGTCAGCTTGCAAGAGTCCATCACTCTTTGCCATGTTTGAGTTCCATCCAGCATAAACATGGGATGGAAGCCATTTTCATATGGAGTCTTGGCTTCAGTTCTTTGAAAGGAGAGTGCTACTGTTAGAAAAAAAAGAAAAATTATGGGACCACCCATGTGAAATGATGCCATCTATTTATGCTAACAAGTACTAGATATTTCTCCTCATGAATATTCCACCTAATTTCACTTGTAGCAAGCACAGATGTGGTTACTCATTTCGGAAATGTCAGTGAAGTAGATCATGTGGTGACCAGTTCTTATTAGGAATGTAGAAGAGTTTTATAAAATGGATCAACTCAATCTATAGTTCTCAAAATGTGCAAATACTTATTAATGGAGATTTGACAAAATCATGCAAAATACAAAGAGGAACAAGATAAGGCTGTTCATTGTCACCAATATTGTTCATCTTGGTTTTGGAAATTTTGAACAGAGATATTAGGCAAGGCGAGAGAATTAGAGGGGTGACTAAAAAAAGGAATCTTATAAATTAAAAACATTTGTGGATGATTTGGTGTTGACATTAGAAGAACCCCTAAAAGGAATTGAAATTTTGAGGAACAAATTGAAAGAATATGAAGCAGTATCAGGTTTTAAGGTTAATAAACAGAAGACCAAGATGTTAAAGAAAAAATGAAATCTCAAGAACAACTAAAGCTGATAGAAAAAACAGGCTTTAAGATCGAGAAGAAGGTAAAATACTTGGGTATCATGCTGACAGACAAGAATTGTATGCTGTTTAGTAATAACTATGTTAAGGTCTGGAGTGAAATTAAAAAAAGACTTAGAAAGATGGGATAAGGTTCAATTGTCGCTCCTGGGGAGAATTGCTAGAATTAAGATGAATGTGTTACCAAGAACGTTGTTCTTATTTCAGACAATACCTATTGTGTCTTTGGAGCAACCATTCAAGCAATGGCAGAGATATATAGCTAGATTTATATGGCAAGCAAAAAAACCAAGAGTTAAATTTAAAATACTACAAGATGCAAAGGAAAGGGGGGGTTGGGTCTTCCAAACCTGAAGTTATATTGCTCTGCCTGTTGCTAGGTATGGATGAAAGAGAGCCTATCTACACTATTGCTTTAAAACAGTTTAAAACGGTTTAAAATGGTTTAATAATAATAATAATAATAATAATTTATTTCTTACCTGCCTCTCCGTCTGGATTGAGGCGGGGAACAACAATATGATAAAATACACAAAACTGATTAAAACATGACACATATTATTAAAACTGCATTAAAACATCCTAAAATGAGAACTGTTGGGGCCCAGGACACACTCCATATACAGTTTTCAAAATGTTTTCAAAGTGTTTTATCCTGCGTGTGTAGATAGGCTCAATTTTTTAATCCTCTCACCAGAGAGGCTCACCTAGTACACATATCTTATTATCTTGGCATTAGGGAAAGAGTATTTTATTTTAACAAGTGTTTTAATCTTTTGTGAACATAGTTACTATTTTATGCTGCCTGCATATTTCTATCTTATTCGTTGTTTTATAGTTATTTTTGCTAATGTATACATTTAGCAATTTTAATGCAATCCACCCTGAGAACTGTATTTAAATGTGGCATATAATTACCATGAATACATAGACACATACATATAAGCTCCCCCTTATTTTAATATAATAAAACAGGGCATATGGATGAGGGATGGAAAAACCAGTGATTTTTGAGCTTCTCCAAAAGTCACTTTGAAACTCATTGACCTGTTTCTTGTCTCATTCAAATGGCAAAAGTATGCTTTTGCTGTGCATAGTCAAAAGTCTGCAATTTCCCCCCTTTTGAATAAAATGCAAGAATGTGCATTTTTTAGAATGTGCATTTCAAAGTGTGCATTTTTGAAAAAAAACAAAATACATTTTTCAAACACAGTTGCAATTTCAGCATTTTGCAAACATTTCTCAAAAAAAGCACTCCTGTTTGCATCCTGGAGTGCAATTATTTGCATGATTTGCGAACTGAAATGAAACTCTTCTACATTCCTTTTTGGGTTCTAAATTTTTATTCTGTTTTCACAAATAAAAACAATTAAAAAACACACACTACATAAAACGTCAGAAACAACAGACTAAAAGAGGAGAATCAACAAATTTACAGTGGGTTCCACTCTTCTCCCCAGCAAAGGCATATAATCAAATTTTCTTATCGCTAAACTGTATAACTATGCTATACACATTCCACATTTTCCTCTCTCTCTCTTTTTTAACCCTTTCTTATTCACTGAAACAACAGATGAACAAATCATTTTTCTCTTCACATAATCTATAAGGGGTTTCCATTCAGTTCTAAATCTGGCTGATGACTTTTCTCTGATTATTGACGTAAGTTTCGCCATCTCCGCCATCTCCAATCGTTTCAAAATCCATTCATCCATTGTAGGTATTGTTGTGTTTTTCCAGTTTTGTGCATATAACAGTCTCGCTGCTACCGTCATATATAAAGCTAAAGTTCCACAGTTGTTTCTCGTCTCATCATCCATTAACCCCAAAAGGAAGTATTCCGGTTTCAATTGTATATTAATCTTTAATATCTTCTGCATCAGGGAATGAATTTGTATGCAGAAAGCTTTTGCTCTTTTGCAAGTCCACCATACATGATAAAGGGTTCCCTCTTTGTCTTTCCATTTCCAACAAGTTCCAGAGGCCCCCTTATACATTTTAGCTAATTTTGATGGAGACATATACCATCTATACATGATCTTGTAAAAGTTCTCTTTAAGTCTAGTGCTTAATGTGAATTTTAAATCTTTCAACCACTTGCGGTACGGAGGCGAGTAAATAACGAGACGACACAGTATATATGGGTTTAAACATGGGCCACATTTATTAAAGATCTGCAAAGGTGGGGAACTCCTATGTGGGCATCTCGTCCCTTGGCATCCTCATGCCATCATCTAGGAATGGACAAACCCATTCTCAACCCCTGCGGTGGTGCCCTGCAACTCGCCACCGCATGGATTCCCCCTTCGGGGTAGGGAGTCCTTCCTTTGTCACCGTCCCCGTGCCACAAGGCTCCGAGGGAGTGAGTAGGGTTGGCCTCCTAGGTAAACCTTTGACCCCATAGCAGGTGCCGCCAGACTCCCTGCCATAGGTCTCCGGTACTACCCAACACCACCAATGGTGCCTGAGAATGCTCGCCAGTATTTCCCCATCCTCGAGATGCCCGCACCTAACCGCCAAATGTGACCAAAGCATCCAATTAACCTAGTTAATACACCCAGCCTGTCTCACAGTGTGGAGTAGGCGAAAAAACTCATAACCCTCTAAGATTGTGAGCAAAAAATTCCTACTCGGCCTCCTACAAACGGACAGCCAGCGAACCCACACTGCCAACAGGGGAGGGCGGGAGGGAGCCGAAGAACGAAGAGGGGGCGCTAGGGGAGCGAGGCTCTATATATAGCCTTGTCCCCTTCTCCCCCAAGTGGCACCACCCCGGGCAGCCAATGGCTGCCTTCCTCTGTCGCCCCGCTCGCCCCGCTCGCAAATAGCCCCTCCCCGCCCAGGCGCGCCGGGCATGGGTTGGGGCACATGTTTTCCCATTGATCCATTGTTATATTATACCCAAAATTTTGTGCCCATTTTATCATACAATCTTTTACCTGTTCATCTTCCTTCTCAAACTTTAACAACTTATATATTTTTGAAATAACATGTTCATCATTGGTACATAATACCATTTCAAATTCAGATTTTGTTTGTTCAAATCCCCACATTTTAAAATCTATTTTACACCTTTCCGCAATTTGCAAATAGGAAAACCATTGACATACATAACCTTCTTTTATTAACCCCTCTCTTAGTTTTAGTTTATATTCCCCTTGTACCGCTTCTAGTAAATCTTTATATGTTAACCACTTATGTGGACTTGACAGTTCTCTTCTATGATACGCTTCCTGAGCTGATATCCAAAGTGGGACCCTCTGACACAATCTAGGTTTATATTTGTTCCATGTTCTCAAACTTGCACATCACACATAATGGTTATTAAATTCTATGTTGACCTTAGCTTTGTCGTACCACAGGTATCCATGCCACCCATATCTCAGTTCATGCCCTTCCAATTCTAATAATCTTCTGCTTTTCAACAATATCCTCTGCCCAGTGAGAAGGACATCTCCATGGTAATCCATCCACCCCACCTCAGATGGCAGGGGTATCTGCAGAAGGCCCTCAACAGAAGATTGCTCCTTTAGACATAAACAATGTGTGAAACAAAATGTGCTGCCATGAAAAGTACACACACTGTGCTGTGTCCATTGTAATCTCTCTCTCTCTCTCTCTCTCTCTCTCTCTCACACACACACACACACACACACACCAACACCCCAACACACCAACACAACACTATCATCTCAAGGAGGAATAGCAATTGCGTTCTTTCTGTTCTCTATTTCACATCCATCCACACACATACTCTCGCCCATCCATCTACCCCTATTCCAGTTTCCTTCCATCCACATCTTCTTATTCGCACATTCCCCTAAACACAATTTCCTTCCCTCCTTCCCATTCAGCTTTCTTTCCAAGCTGGGTCAGGAAGAAGAGGCCCATCTTGCTGCCTGCCTAGCAGGGGTGAAAAAGCAGAGAAGAAACAGAAAAATTTGGTGCCAGTATGGGGTGATGGCTCAGTCCTCTGGCACCTACTGCAGACTGCATTAAAGGCCTATGGATTGCCCAAATGTAAAATTCACCACCATGAATTCATCCAAAGTATCCAAATATTATTTAATACTATGCTTTATTATCTTGCCCCAAATTATTTCACCAGTGGTGTGTGTGTGTGTGTGTGTGTGTATGTGTACATGTGAATGTATGTTGTGTTAAGAAATTTTATATTTTAAACATTAATGCTACATAGCCCGTGGGCATAATATTTATTTTAATTTGGGGAATTTCTGTCATGCCAAACATGCCAAACATAGAAATGCAGAGCTCTCAGGGTGGCTAACAACATGATCAAAACAACATGATCTTATACTGTAAGACACATCGCAATTTTTGAGGTCAATTCTGGGAGTCCCAAGGTGTGTTCCTGGTGCTGCCCTTAATTTGGAGACTGGAATGAGATCCGTGAAATGTGTGGCATGGACACATTCCATACTATATTGGTTCCGCCTATATCACTCTCTTACCCCAAACTCATTAGTCACTCAGGTCTTATTGGGCGGTTATGAATCACCCTGGACCAAGATGATAGTACAGAGAATCTGTACCTTGGGTTTATCTCCCTCTTTTTTTGTTAGTCCTTGTGGCAAGGAGCGTGAGATGTTTCATCAAGCAGAGATTATCGGATACTGACCTTCAAGAGATTAGAGGAGTAGCACAAGGCCCTTGTTGCCCTCTCGCACAAGGACTGACTGACTTAGCCCAAAAAAGTGAAATGAGATATTTACAATGGCTTACAGTCCCTAAATATAGAAGGGCCTTCACTTTAGCAAGATTTAATGTTTTCCCATCCAGAGTCTTAGAGGGTAAATATAAGAAAATATCTCTGGAGAATAGATGCTGCCCCTGCAATGAGCTGGAAGTTGAGTCTATTGAACATGTCCTGTTCTGTTGTAACTACTATATAGAAGCTAGGAGCGATCTGATACTTCCAATCACCCAGAGTTTTACAGGTCTCCCCATGAGTATTTTACAGATAATCCTCCTCCGGGGAACTGATAAACAAATCACTTTGCAGGTGTCCAAATTTCTTTCATTTGCTATGCATTGTAGGCTGCAAATGGGTAAATAATGTTTTAATATTTTAATGGAATCAGCTGTGTTTTTATGGAAGTGTTTTAACATTATTATTTTTTTGAAATAATTTTATTAATTTCAACATAATAATAACATAAAATACATACATAATCCACGACAATCCCCCCCGTGCACCCCCACACCATGAGACCTTCTCTTAATCTTTTATTCTATCCAGAAATTTATCGACTCTTTTGAAGGTATTTGTCCCTTCCCCAATCTTAATACATATTCCAATAGGGGACTCCATATTTCCCCAAAATCATTTTTACCGGACATTCCCCTCTTTAATTTCATTTTACAAGTCAGCATATCATTCAAAGCCATATCCCATATTTCTTTATACCATTCTTCTATTGTATAGCTTCCTTGTCCTTTCCAATTTTTTGCAATCATTAGTCTAACAGGTGTCAGGAGGTTGTTTATCAATTCTCTCTTATTTTTGTCCTCTTCCCCTCTATCCCATATTGCTAGTAGAGCAAGCTTCGGGTTTAATTCCACTTTACTTCCAATTATTTCACTTATTTCTTTAAATACCCTTTTCCAAAATTTTTGTACATATTCACAGCTCCACCACATATGGTAATAAGTTCCAACCTCCTGGCATCCCCTCCAACAATTTTTAGATATTTTTTTATCTATCTGGTGAAATCTAACCGGTGTTAGATACCATCTCCACAATACCTTATAAAAATTCTCCTTAATTCTGATCGATAACAATTTTAACATTCTTGCATTCCACAACCTCTCCCAGTTGTATTCCTTAATTTCTCCATTCACATCCTCTTCCCAAACCTTTTTTATTGCTTTAAGTGAATTTTGAAACTCCTCCTCTATCAATAATTTATATATCTCACTAGTCAACCCTTTCTTAATTTTCTTTTCTTCTTTCCTACCTTTTAACTCTATTAAATCTTCAAATCTTGTATTATTTCTACACTTGTTATTTTTCAGTTTCCATTCCTGAGTCCATTTCCCTAATTGTATACATTTAAACCATGCTGATTTTTGACCTATCAGTAGCTCTTTAATTTGCTCATTATCCTTCAAATTTTCCATCCACTTCCTTAACTTAATTATTTCCTTATCTTTCAATCTCGCTTCAATCTCCACTTTTAACACTCTTGGGAAATTCTCCACTACTACCACTGGGGCAAGTGGTGAATCTCCTGGTATCAACTTCCCTCTAAATTTCTCCCAGATCTCCACTATATTTACCAACAAAGGGTTGTCCAGTCCCTTTAATTCTTTCTTTTGAATTTTTTTTAAAAAAATATTTTTCAATTTATAATCTATTTCCCTAGTTTGCGTCTCCAACCACTCCAAATCTTCCTCCCCTAGAATACCACTTATAACATATCTTAACTGATTAGCTATATAATAATACTTAATATTTGGAAGTCCTAAACCTCCCTTCTTTTGAGCCTTATACCATAACCCTTTATTAATCCTAGCTTTCTTATCCCCATTACAATATACATTAATTATATTTTGCCAGCTTTTCAACTCTGCATCTGATATTTTAATTGGTAACATTCTAAACAAAAAATTAATCTTAGGTAAAATCTTCATTTTAATAATTGCTATTCTACCAAACCAAGAATGTTTTAATTTCTTATATACTTCTAATTTCTCCCCTACTTGTTTTTTTAAAGCTACCAAATTAAGTTCCTCTAGCCTTTCTAAATCTCTATCGATATTAATCCCTAAGTAACGTACTATATTTTTAAGTCTAAGACCCAACTTAACCTTACCTTCTTCCAGCTCTTCCTTATTATAATTAAATATCATCATTTCTGACTTCCCCCAATTTACTTTTAATCCCGTAATTTCTCCGAATTCTCTTAAATGTTTCTTAATCACCTCTGCACTCCCTAGGGGATCTTCTACGGTCAATAAAGTATCGTCCGCAAACATATTCATTTTAATCTTCTCTTTTCTACCTATCCCCTTCACTCTTTCATCTTCCCTTATTACATTTGCCAAAATTTCTATTACTATTGCAAATAAGATCGGTGAAAGAGGACATCCCTGCCTAGTTCCTCGGGCTAGTGTAATCTGTTGTGTTAACCCATCATTAACCATTATTTCGGCTTTATTGTTTTTATACAACTTATCCATCACTCCCATAAATTTGTCTCCAAATCCAAATGTTTTTAATATTGTTTTAAGTGCTGGCCATTCCACACAATCAAAGGCTTTGAATATGTCCAATGCTAGCAAGGCTGCTTTTAAATTCCTTTTTTTTATAATATTAATTATATTTAGTACTCTTCCCATTAAGTTAGACATTTGCCTACCCGGAATAAATCCACACTGATCTTTTTTAATATATTTACAAATAAATGTGGCCATTCTTTTTGCCAATATTGCCGTAAATATCTTTGAATCTTGATTTATTAAGGAAATTGGTCTGTATGATGCGGGATCCGTTAAGTCCTTACCTGGTTTTGGAATTAATATAATCAGGGAGTGATCCCATGATGGCGGAGTCTTCCCCCCCTCTATTATATTATTAAATAGTTTCTTTAATCTTGGTATTAAAATTCCTTTAAAAAGCTTATAATACTCCGACCCCAATCCATCCATCCCTGGTGATTTTCCTCCTTTCAGTTTATCAATAACTCCCTCTATCTCTTTTTCAGTAACTAAACCTTCCATATAATCCCTATCCTGCTTCTGTAATTTTATTTTCCAATTCCTCTCTACATATTCCAATACCTTATCTTGCGGTCCCGACCCTGATGTATATAATTCCCTATAAAAATCCTTAAATATATTTAATTTATCTTTCATTAAATTACAACTATTCCCTAACTTATCCTTAATTGTCCCTATCATATTCTTAACCTTTTCTAACTGTGTGGATCTGGCCAGCATCTTTGAATTCCTATTGCTATATTCAAAAAAATCTCTTTTTAAATACAACAAATTTTTTTGTACTTGTTCTAATTCTTCTTTCTCTAATTCCTTTTTCTTAGCTTGAATTTGGGCAACTAGGCGTTTATCTTTTGTCTCCTTTAACTTATCTTCCAAACTCCTTACCTCTTCTTCAATCTTTTTATTTTGGGCTTCCTGATGTTTTTTTAATGTACAACTTTCCCTAATACAAATCCCTCTTACCACAGCTTTCATTGTATCCCACAATATGTCCTGCCGATCATTCTCTTTTTCATTAATCTCCCATATTTCCTGCAATTCTTTCTTTATCTTCTCCATTGTATCTTTTTTATTCAGCAACCTTACATCCAATCTCCATCTCTTCGCTTGTCTATAATCTTTTTTGGTTTCCATGTCCATTGTCATTAACGCGTGGTCAGTAACCTTGATAACTCCAATATCACAATCTATAATTTTGGGTAACATATTTTTTGATACAAAAATATAATCTATCCTTGAATAGCTCTTAAATCTCTGTGAGTAGAAGGTATACTTCCTTTCTTCCCCTCTTATAACTCTCCACACATCCATTAATTCTTTCCCTTCCATTAATTTGCTTAACTCTGTCTTCCCCACCCTCTTAGTATCTTTTAATATGTTATCCCTATCTTTCCCTATATCTAGTACCATATTAAAGTCACCTGCCATCACGATATGTTTTTTACCCACTTCTCCCAACACGTTAAATACTTCATCAATAAAATCCATTTGTTTTCCATTTGGAGCATAAACATTCACCAATACATATTCCTCTTCTCCCAACCTGCAGAACATAATAAGAAACCTTCCGTTTTTATCTTTCTTTACACTTTGCATAGTTATACCACATGTTTTTGAAATTATTATTGCCACCCCTCTCGATTTCGAAGTTCCACATGCCTTCTCGTAAACGCCCACCTCCCTCATTCGAAGCTCATTAACTCCATCTTTGGCCTGATGAGTTTCCTGCAAAAAAATTACATCTATTTTTTTGTTCTTTAATAACATTTCAATTCTTTTTCTTTTAATTACTGTTCCTAGCCCTTTAACATTCAATGTTGCCAATCTAAGTTTATTTTCCATCTCTCACTTTCTCACACGTCTTTAATTCGGTCTCCCTCTGTGTAACACAATCCCCCCCCTCCCTAACCCTCCCCCCCACATTCACCCCCATTTTCACCCCCCTCCTCACCAGCTTCCTGGGCATTGGTCCCAATCTTCTTAGAACTCTTAGGGGGGGGGAACTCGGCCCAACATTCCGGGATAACGTCTACCCTCCCTCCATGTCTTCTATTCATTACTCCCTCCTGCCGCGCCTTCATCTTGCTTCTCTTCTCCAACCGATGTGGCATCCATTATGCCCAGCTTCTCCAGTAGCTCGATTCCTTGCTCACAAGACGTAATTCTTTGCTGCTTCCCGTTCCAGCTAAATCTCAAGAAAACTGGGTATCCCCAATTATAGGAAATCGATTTCTTCTTCAATGCCCCTGTACAGATTCTAACGCTCTTCCTCCACTGCACCGTTTGGGGGCACAAATCCTGGAAGACCTCAATTGGTGTTGCTTGAAGCGTTGGTTGACCTTGACTTCTAACTGCTTGCATTAATTTTTCTTTTTTGTAATAATTAGCAAATTTCACAATAATGTCTCTTGGGAACTCTCTTGTCTTTCCATATCCCACTCTATGGGCCCGCTCAATATCTTCCATTCTCCAATCTTCCTGTGGCACCAGCTGTTTGACCCATGCCAAGATTAATTCTCTTATACTATTAAGGGTCTCCCCTTGCTGCTCCCCAAAAGATCTTATGCGTATGTTAGCTCTTTGGTCTCTGTCTTCCATCGCGATAAGCCGTAAATCCTGATGCGTTAGCTGTTCCTCTTGTTTCTTGTATAGAACCTTTAGTTCTCCAGTTTCTTCCTGCAAAGCTCCAACCTCTTTCTCCACCTTTTGAAGTCCTGCCAAAAGCTGCTGTTGCGAATCGGTAATCCTTTTTGCCAGTCGTTCTTCTTGCTTCAAAAGAGCCTGCTCAATATTTCCATCTTGCTTTAGAATGGCTCGATCCAGCATCTTTTGGATAGTCTGAATCAGCTCATCTGTTGGGTCAGCTTGCCTCCCTGTGGTTGTTTTAGGAATTGCACCTGGCTTAATTCCAGTCTTAGCACTGGCATTTCCGGCATGACTAGGAGATTGCTTCTTTGTCTTTTCAGAATCCTTATCTGACATTTTATCAGTACGGAGTAGCCTGTAGCTTCTATCGGACGGATGGTCACCCTTAGGTCGACTCCAAGAAGTTATTTTCTTCTTGCTCATAAATCATGAACTATTCAAGCCTATCCGATAAGCACACAGCCACTTCAAGCCAGGGATCAAAGTCTCTTTCCCACAGTCACTCCCTCTGGCTTCTCTGTCTCCCGAACAGCCTTTTAATCACTTATAATCTTTTAATTGTTCGTTTAATTGCCACGGCTGAAACGTTGAGTTTCGTTTCTCCTCGGAGCAGAGTTAGCCCCTCCTCTCAGTCACTCAGTTATACAACCAACAGTCTTTCCACGCTTAAAAGCTTAAAAGCTTTCCAAGCTTAAAAGAAAACTCTTTTCTGAAAGTTAGCAATCGTTCTACCGTCCATTCAGTCAGCCAGCATTGTAAATACGTCTTTTATTTACCTTCGCCGTACTTCAAAGCTGTCAGTCCGTCACCTCCCTCTGCCAAGCCGGTTGTAAAATCATAAATCTCTTCCAGCTGCAGTCTCTTTAGCAAGCTTTCCCCTCTCCTTAGCAGACTTATATGTAACAGATCGCTCTTTTAAGATAGGGAATTTACATTTAATTCACTGCTTCTTTCGGAGGATGAAGGATTTACGACCTACCCCATGTTCTGCTAGGCCACGCCCCGAAGTGTTTTAACATTGTGTATTTGTAAATTGATTACTGTGTTGGTTTATTGACCATAAATAAACAATTCATTCATTCATATGCAACTTGGGAAATAAGCAAAATACACTGTCACAATTTTTCAAACCAGGCATTGGAGGCACAGGGCAGGATCTGTTTTAAAGGCAAATGGGATTTGGCTTCCAGCTCTCCATGCTGGAAATCCTCCCAAGGGATCTTGGTGTGGGGGCATAGGGCACATGCCAGCACAGGGGCTAATAGGTCTACCACACACCCAGATTGAAGGAAGGGTTCATGTGAGTGGTTTATGCTGTGTTAGGGCCAAGATTCTTGCCTCTGCCTGCCTACATCATCCAGCTGACTTGATCCAAGCACCTATGCCCCACCAACTCTATTGGAATTGTATGTAACCAATGATGAATGGGGCCATTTTAATGCCAATCAGGGCTCTCAGGGTTTTTTATTGTCTCTTCACTCCTTGCCTCAATAAACCTGCACTACTGGCACAAATAGTTTTCTTGAAGTAAATGGTTGTTTTACAAAAAAGCAAATCCAGCAGTATATTCATCTCTGAAATGGACACTGGGTTTTATTTAAAAGATAACAATTTAAACAATTTAATACCTACAAGCAGAAAGATGTTTGCCCACGCTTTGAATATGGGATAGAGCCAGGAAAGGTCACTTTTTGGATATAACTTTTCAAAGGTCTACCAGATGGAAATGCAAATCTATGTTATGTTCCGTTGATTGTGCATAACCCTCTAATTGCCAAAGTCCATTGGTTCTTTGTTTTTTGGGGGGAGGGGAACAGTTTAGTTTTCCATCATCAGTCTTTTGGCACGTTTATACATGCAATTCATCACTTGCTCTTGTAGGGAAGAGAGTTCTTCAGGAAGTGCATTCCACAGTTTGAGAGAAATACAAAGAAAGCCCTTTGAACTGAGACCAGAAAACAACCGGTAACCAGTGTGAATCCTTCAAGGCAGGTGTAATATGATCCCAATACTGTGTACTGATTAGCCTAGATGCTGCATTTTGCACCAATTGAAGCTTCCAGACTCTCTTCAGGGGTAGCCCCCTGCAGCAGTCAAAGTACTTAATGGCCTAAAGTAATCTACAAAGCTTCATGGATGAGTGGGGATCTGAATCTGCTCTCCCAGGTCCAATTCTAACACAGTATCCAGTACGTCACACGGAGGGGCCATCTACACCAGCCATTTATTCTGGAATAATATTGAGTTCGTCCCTACTGGGCCACATGACGTTCACCTACTCCTGTGGTGATCTCAGGACGACTGCTTAGTTTTTCTGGAATATTGCTGACTGGTTTTGTAGGGTCTTTTCCCTATCTTGCGCTACAATCCCGAAGTCCCTGGTTGGTGTGCCCCTCCTTCACGAGTTCCCGGCTCTGCAAACAGCCAACCCACATGGCATGGGCATCACTGTGTTTCATCGCTGTCTCTTTTTTTATATACAAATATATTGATGCGCAAATAGTGCAATTTTGACAAAATAGTTGTCCCCCCCTGTGTTGTTGTGTGTTTGTGCTGTGCGCATCTCGAAGAAGTTATTAAAAAAATAATTCCATGCTCTGCACCCATCTATCTAGTCCTGCCCACTTCTGCCGATACACGTCGGAACCGCCATCATGGGGCACACGTCCTCCCACAATGGCTCTCCTTTACTCGTGGGAAAATTCCCTGACATGTGCCCCGTGAGCAATGATAGTGGAAATGGGAAACCTCGTGATCATCCCTCCTCCCTCTCGAAAGGGTTGAAGGTGTAGATGAGCCCTGATTCTCAATTCTGACACTCCAGTTCTGATCATTATTATACGTGATCAAGTCTTTTTGTGTTGTTGTGTTTAGTACCTTCCACCCACAACCATTTTACCCTGTGAGTGCCAAGCAAACCTGTGTAGGGGTGGTTAAAGGGCCCCTTGAATGTCAGTGAGTCTCAAAGTCACCGCTTTCCATGCAAGGTGAGCTGAGAAAACTGAAAAGCTGTGCTTAAGTAATTCCTGCTCATGTGTGATAGTACCATCAAAAAGTATTGCCGATAAGCCCTTTCTACCTCACTGCACCATCAAGTATCTCATGCATTTTATATTTGTGTTTGAAATCACTAACCAAGTGCATTATCTTGGCGTTTGAATATATCTGAAGGACAATGTATCTCCTCACATCTCTCTGTGGTAGTTACATTCTTCAAGATCAATTGTTCTTAACAGTTTCCCTGGACTGGTTGCATTCCATTCTCTGGGAAATCGTGTGTCTGTCCTTTATTTTCAGTGACACTCCTCTGAAGGCCAGTTTCCAATATACTGCCGATGTTTGACCCAGCCTTTCTCTATCTGGTTAGGTGAATTTTTAATATAAATTGCAAGTCTAGAGTTTCATACTTAAAGATGGAACAATATTTCAATCTAGGGAGAAAGTATTTGAAGCAAGTTGTGGTTGCTACAGGCACACACACACACACACACACAGAGAGAGAGAGAGATTCATTCTTTTGTAGGCAGTGGAATTTCCTTGACAAAGACTGATTTGTTGGATTATAGAGATATGAAGTTCAAAAGCAAAATCCATAGATGGAATTCCATTTTCAGTGCTGTTTGCCTATCCATGAGTCGAGGTTTTCCAGGGAAAATCAGTTTGCCTATATAAGGGGAGCCAGTGTGGTATAAGAGATAGAACATTTGAGTAGGATTTAAGAGACCTTGGCTCAACTGAGGCAAGAAACCCATCTGGTGACCTTGGGCCAATTACTCTCTATCAACCTAATCACCCCACAAGATTGTTTTGGGATAAAACTGTGGAAGGGAGAAAAGGTGGGTTAAAATGTAATGTAATGCTTTAAAGTGCAGATATTGGGTCCTGAACCACTCTCACCCAACTCAGATCTCATGTTTGATCTTTTGCAGACAATGCTTCTCTTCCTCTGTACCAGCCTCGCTCAACTTGATGCCCTCCAAATGTTTTGGACTACAACTCCCATAATTCCTGACCATTGGCTATGCTAGCTGTGGCTGATGTGAGCTGATGCCCAAAACATCTGGAGGGCACCAAGCTGGAGAGGGCTGCTCTGTATTTTTTCCTTATTCCATAATTTCAGAGAGTTCTTCACAACCATGAGGTCACACATTTTGCCGTTCAAAAGGAATTCATCCTGTGCATATTTACTTAGAAATATGTCCCTTTAAATTCAATGGGATTTGTTTCCTAGTACTTGTGCTTTGCAATTTCATCATAACTGACCACTGGACTCCAATTGTATAAGGTAATTTATTTGTGCTTTCTTATAATTACTCCATATTTTCCTTACCTAGAAAGCAGCTGCCTCACTAATTAGTTAAATAAAACTGGCTCTGTATTTCATGCATTTTCTTGCAGATACATTACCAAAATGGCAGCTTGCTAAATAGCATTCCTCAGGACATTTTTTGTCATCCATTTCTAGTGTTCATCCCTTAATAACAGATTTGACTTGTGAAACACTTTTAGGAGAGACTCTGCATATGAAATGTTTGACACCAGTGTTTTTAAATAACAAGGATCTGTTGGTACATGTACATAAATTTTGTCTTAGTGGGTTTCCGTTGGAGTGTTTCAATAAGCTCCCTCATTGTCATTGGGTAAAGTAATGAGAATAATCTGTTCAAACTTGCTTCAAAGGCTTTCTCCTTGGGTTGGAATCTTTACATTATTTAAGTCAGGACAAGTTGCGTGCTAATGGTAAAAAATAAAAAATAAACACCCACCATCTGTTATGCATTACATTTGTTAAATGGGAAAGAGGCAGAAAAGGAATTTAATTCAGATACTGTAAATGATATCACCTTATTTCCATCACCCTTGTACATGACTATGAGGTTAGAATCAGTTTTGTTTTGCACAACTAAATAACAAATGAACTTTGCCAAGAATATATGCATTAATTAATGCCAGAATCTGAAACCATGTACTGTATGTACAATTCTGTAAAGGCAGCCATTTTGTAGGGTTTAGATCTCTCCCCCCCCCCCCCCCAAGAATTTGTTGGCAATGAGAAGCTGTTTTGAAGACTCAATACTTTCTTTCCTTCAGAGATTAGAAACATTGCAAAATTTCACATTCAACCTGACTTTTGTTTTTAATTGTAAAGGGTATAGAGCAACAGTTTTCATAGCACAAAGGGACTTCAGGTCAGAGCTAAAAGGAAATATCTGAGGGGAACAAAAGGGGGGGTGTATGCCTCAGAAGACTGTACATAAAAATGTAGTATTTATCTTTATGCTCAAGTTATTTGTATGTGCTTACTTTTTCTGTGTACAGTTAATCAAGTACTTACATGAATGAAGCATATATTGTGTATGCAAAAGAAATTCCATGTAAACAGTACATTAGCAGTTTATTTGTTAAGAAAGAAAAAAGGGAATACAGGATGAAAGGAGAGGGTGCAGTTTAAACATCCACAAGAGGCTTATTCACTTTAAAACAGAGCTATGCTTGGTTAACTGAAAGAGACAGAGGTAGTTTCTAGTATGTTTACAAAATTCAATTTGGTTTAGCACTGATTCCATGTGGAGTTCTCACGGGGCTAATTTCGACTGCAATCCTATACACACAATTGAATCCAGTGGGACTTAACTTCTGAGTAGTCATGCATAGGCCTGTGCAGTTAGTGATGTTATATTCAGTAAACACTTAACACTGAGCGCAGCTCCAGATTTGGGTAGGCCCTTAAATTAGATGCCTTCACTTGAACCCTTTCAGACTCCTTGCAGTTGTCCACTTGTTTTTGTCAGAGTTTGTGATGCACTGCACTCTCTGAGCATGTACAGAGTGCAAGCACACAGCAGCGGAATAACAGCAGAGCTCACTGGTAGCAGACAGATGTCCTGGTAGTCAGTAAACACTCAGACACAGCAGTGTTTTAAACTACTATACTAAGTTTTACTTTGCAAGTATTTACAAAAAACAAAACATTCCTCTAATCTCTTTACACAGAATTAACCAGCACCAACCACAACTTCTACAACGTCTCATCTAGCATTTTTTTCACATCATCACCCACACTGTTTCTCCACATGCTGTACATTTATAGCACTGTGGACCTATCACAGCGTTGGCTGCATATCTCCCCATGTGTTGCTATGCCTTCCAGCACACAGGGAAGAAACCAAATGACCTTGGTCTTTAGGTGCTTACCAGCTGCACTTGATTTGGCAACTGTACAGAGTACTTGAGATATCAAGTCATCTCATGTCTCTTACTTTTCTTCTTAGTAACAGAAAAAATACATTTGCTTTTACATTTAAACAAATAAAATCTTAACAGTTTTCCTTCTGTGTCTGTTTCCAGTCCTCACCACTGCTGGGAAAGAAAGGGAAGACAAATGAGCAGTAAGTGTAGCTGTTGTTCCTTCTAATCACTCCATTGCTTGCTGCTGTTTTCCCTCTGTATCAGGCAGACAGAACAGGTGAGCAGATTGCAATAGTTATTTCCCTCACATAGCCATTCATAGCTATGTGAAGAGCAGCAACAGGGCCATGGAACCTCTGGTATTCAGCAGATACTGGAGTGTGGGCCCCAGCAGGAACCCAACAATGCTGACCCCTGACTTCAATCATTGATATCAAGCACGTGGACATGGCTATGATGGCCAATGAGAGAAGTGATTGCTCTACCTTTAGAACAATGATGTTGAACCTCTTTCAGTCCAACAGCCAAAGTAAATTTCATAGAAGTGCTTAGAGGCCATATTCCAGTGTTAGACATGGCTGAAGGCAAATGGAGGAGGAGCCAAAGGCAAAAGGGTTGGGACAAAAATATCAGCATAATTTAGTTTAAAGATTTTCCTGCCAATAAGAAAAGCCTTGGGAGAAGCTTTTAGACTTTTTATAATGGGGAAAAACTGTGCAAAAGCCAGGAAACCATCAAACAGTCTGCAGCTGGAGGAAAGGGGTGGACATCTGGAGGGCCAGATTGGGCCCCTGAGAGGGCCAGATTTTGCCGCAGGCCTGAAGTTCAACACTTCTGCTTTACAATAGGCTGACTATATGAAAAGGACGACAGGGCTCATGTAACTTTAACAGTTGCAGAGAAAAGGGAATTTCAGCCAGTGTCATTTGTATTCAGTTAGTTCCTGGTGAAATTCCCTCTTCATCACAACAGTCAAAGTTGCAAGGGCCCTGCCTTCTTTTGTATATGGTCACTCTGGCATAGTGCCTGCAACTTTAACTGTTGTGATGAAGAGGGAATTTCACCAGGGACAAATTGCATACAAATGACACTGGCTGAAATTCCCTTTTCTCTACAACTGTTAAAGTTACATGAGCCCTGTCCTCCTTTTCATATGGTCAGCCTACTTTACAACAGCTGTGCTGTCCCTTACACTTCCCCTACCTAGCTGTCATCTAGTTCCTTAGATAGTCGATGGATGATAAGGTTATGAGGATACAAGCTAAAGATGGATACCGATGTATGAGAAATTTGTTTTATTTCATTTTGTATCAGGATTTACCCAGTTTGCATCTTCCAGAATGAACATGGACTTGGACATAACCTGCAGTCAAAGTCCGTGCTTGCAATGTGATTCATGTACACAATACACGTATTAGAAAAATGCACATGAAAAAATTATACTTTTGAAAAATGTGCACATATATGCTTTAATCAGTGGGAGAAGAATGCATACATTTAAAAGATGTGCACTACTGATGTGTTCATTTGGAAACACATCAGTAGTGCACATGAATTTTCAAGTGAAAACAACAACAACAACAACAATGCGCTCACAATCTGATATGGAGTGGAATTCAGAGAATGTCGGCAAGCTTGAGTTATTCTGATTCACACAATCCTAAAATAGGGGCCTCTTCTTCTAATGGCTGGACTTCACAGCTACTGCAGAAGCATATGTTGCACCTTGCATGCCATCATTGAACAGTAACTAGGGATGAGTGAATTCCACTGGGTCCTGTTTGCACTCTGCTTGCTAGACTCCCAGTGGTTGCCCAATCCTGGTGTGCATGTGGAGTGAGCCGTTAGGTGGACTGCAGGTGCCTGGAAAGAGCTTGCATCTTTTTTCATCCCTGAGCTGATATTTACACAAATTCATGGCTGAGAATATTTATGGAAATTTTGATTTGCACAAAATCGAGGACATAAATGGTGCAATTTGTGTAAAAAATGCAGTGTAAATGGCCATGTACACCTGCAATTTTGTGCAAATTGCACTATGCAGTGTAAAGGACCATTTACACCAGCAATGTTGTGCGAACTGCACTATTTACAACGATTTTGCAGAAGTCACAATTTCCATAAATGGTCCCAGCCATGAAGTTGTACAAATCTGGATTTGTTCACACACAAAAGGCAAGAAACTGCAAGCGCACACCAAGTTGATTTATCTCAGGGATCCACGAGCTGGTGTCTGAGAGATCAAGCTGAGAGATCAAGCTAGCAAAACCCTGCCGAGCTCCACTCCCAAAACAGATTCCTCCAGCATCCCTACTGAGGGCAAAGGAGTCCAAATGACCAAACGGAAGAACATTTGTTCCTCTTTGGGCCTGTACCTACGCAGAAATACTAGCTGCTCTGTGAAGGCCCAGTTAACATACTTCAACGGTGATAATATTAGTACCTGCTCAGACTGTCATAAACTTCTGTCCAATGTGAGGCTCAAACAGGGCAAACTGAGATCCTCTCTCACCTTGACTGCCACTTGTCAGTGGTGGGGAATAGAAGCTATGTACACCTATAGCTTGGTTCATATTTTTAAAGATTCCCCAAGTTTTCCATGTTAAAACATGCCATTCCTAAAACATGCAGGACAAGTACTTGGTTAAGCCTACAAAAAGGTAATTAGCTAGGGTATGTTTCCTCAGGACTTGGAAAAAAGTGAGTTGAACTGGAGCATCACAAAGAGATTTCTCAAAATAGAATAAATAATGAAGTATTGAATTCTTGCAAATAAGAAATCTTGAGATAGGAATCTAGCATTCCAGCATGATCAGCATTTCATTGATGTGACTCGCATCAATGAAGCTTCATGGGATTATGGGTAGGAGAACCCCTTATTTTTAAGGTCCCTTAAATTCTCCAAAAATACGGTTAAAGGTTATTTTGGCTTGCTTTCATTTTCATTTTTGATCTGTTTCTTGGCTTGTTCAAACAGGAAAACTGTACATTTTGATTGGGAAAATACACATTTATGTACATTCTCCCCCAATTATGCACAGAAATGGTGAAAGCGTGAATCATAGAATCACAGAATAGTAGAGTTGGAAGGGGCCTATAAGGCCATCAAGTCCAACGCCCTACTCAGTGCAGGAAATGACTAAAAACATGAAAATAACTTAAAAAATCAAAATTCTTCTTCTTCTTCTTATTATTATTATTATTATTACTGTTATTTAAAAATACAAACTTCAAGGTGTGTATATTTTAAGAATATGTATTTTTTCGAACATGATCACAAATTCGGGAATTTGTGAACATTTTTCAAAAAGCCCTCCTGGTCGTGTTCGCATTCATGATGATGATGATTCCGCCTTTTTTCCCAGTACTGGGATTCAAGGCGGTGTACAAGGCTAAAACATATACAATTAAAACATATAAATATAAATTTACAAAAGTTAAATAGAAAGACCTTTCCCCAACCCTGCTGGCTGGGGCAGGGAGAGGAGATTGCGGGCGAGGATGGGGTGAGGTGACGTGGGGGGCCACCATAGGCTGGCCCAGGGTGGTGCCACCAGAGAAAGGAGGGGTCTGGGGGCTATTTAAGCGGTCCAGGACCCCTCCAAATCTCCACTGTGTGCTGCGCAGCTCGCAGCGAAGAAGAGCTGGAAGGCACAGACCGGCGAGGGAAGGGATCAGCAACAGACGAAGGAGGAAGGCTTACTTGGGACCCCGGTGGGGCTGAAGAGTCGGCTGTGTGGCGCGGCGAACGGCGGAGCAGCAGAGGAGGCGCGCCATCTGGCTCCTGCAGCTGCGAGTGAGGCGGCGGCGGCGGCAGCCGCTCGAAGCGGCTGAAGACCTGGGGGGGCTGCTACGGCTGTAGCAGCTCTCCAGCATCTGATCAAGGCCGCGGAAGAGGAAGTCGGGGTCCTGCCTAATCCCGCCCTCCCCGCAGCGGATAGGCTAGCATGGCAGCAGGGTTAGGAACGGCGGCAGGGCCAGCTAAAGAGCCGCCCCGGTGGCGAAGACGGCGAGAAGACAGCCTCGGCGAGAGATCCTGACGGCGGCGGAGCTGGCGGCAAGGCGCCAAGTCCGGCTGGGCAGCGCAATAGAGGGCAGCGCAGCTCCGGCGGAGGCCAGGGGGCGAATTTAGCGGCAGTAGGCGGCTGAAGCTCTTTGGCTGTGGGGAAGCTGTTAAGGAGGAGCAGCGGCAACTGAAGGCAGCATGCCCAGGCCCCTTGATTGTCGGGCCTCTGGCCTTACAGGTTTTGGGTAGCCGGGGGGGGGGGGGAGGAACAAAATTGGCGGATGCTAGCCGCAGTCCTCCAGCTGGAAGGAGGGGAAAGGGCTCCCTGAGAGAGGGGGGAACTCAAGCCCCTTTGTCATATATTTCTATTACCTGCTGACAGACAGTTTTAACAGATTTTGTCAGTGTTAGCAATACTGGGCTATTAGTTTAATACTGTTATTGACAGATTTTCACTTGCTTTCACTCAAAAATTACAACCCCCCCCCCACCCTGGTTCTTTGCCCCCATAGCTAAAAGCTCTAACATACATAGGCCAGCCTGAGCAGCTATCCAAGTGCTATTCAATTATTACTTTGCAGCGTACAGGGGCTGTAGCTCAAGGGTAGAGCATCTGCTTTGCAAGCACAAGGTCCCAGGTTCAATCCCTACCATCTCCAGGTAGTGCAGGAAAAGCTGCTGTCTGAAACCCTGGTTTGATTCAGAATAATTGATTCTTTGTTTCAGTGAAGAGCCCAAGTTTGTTAACCAATCTTGTTGGTGCTATAGTCTTTTCTTTAGTAAGACAGCTCATTCTGAAGCATACATACAAACATCATGCCTCCAAAATAAAGGGGTTGGGGAAAAAGGGGCAAAAGGAAAGGCTCCTGCACAATCTTCTAAACGTAGACGGCCCATTGAAAATTCTTCCTCTGAGGAAGAACTTGACCCACAAGTTTCCAGTATTGTCGCCAGAGTACAAACACTGGAAAAAGGAAAAGGCATTTCCGCTACCCCAACTCCGGTCACACCACACACACAGACTGAACGCAGGCACACACTTAAGAAAAGACAGGATGATTTATTGAATACTCTTTCAGCTCGGTTGAAGGTGATAGAAAGCTCTTCGGGCAGATCTACCAGTGAAGTGCCAGCTACGGAAGCAAGTTCAGCCACGATTCCCACCCCGTCCATCACGAAGTAGAGCACGGTATCGCCTTCGGAGCCTGCTCTTCAATTGCACCGCCCCGGTATCGGGACCCGGCTTACACCTCAAGGTGAGCTGCAGTCTCATTTTACTAGCTTGATGCCCCTGGCAACACTATTCCACAGGGTTTAACACAGCCCCCGGTCTCAGACGCTATGGTCGCTTGCAATACCGTCTGGCAGGGACCTGCCGGTGCAGCAGGGACCGGCCCCACTTAGGAAGTTAGTGATCCTTACGCAGGTGCTACACACGATAGTATCCCTACTGGAAGCAAATCCGCGCCTTTGGGATATCACCTGCTCCCGGCCACCAGGGAAAAGATATGCAATGGGGAATACGTTGACATATTCTCCTTGCTATTCTGAGAGCAAGAGAGCACGGATAAGGAAAAGGGAATAGATAAACAGGTGGACAGGATCAAAAGGAAGAAAATTGTTCACGCTCGGGCTAATTGGTTGCCAGGATGCCTTATTTGGGAGTAATAGTGCAACGTTTTCCAGGAAAGGGGTTATTCTAACAAAATACCTTGATATGATCTATCGAGCGTATTCCAAATACGAGGGCGGAGCCTGGCTGGCTTACGACCAATCATTTCGTCAAAGAGCGGCATTTGACCACGCCCTTCGGAGGGATGTCAATGATCATGATCTGTGGTTGCAGTTCATGACGCCAGCCCGGCCTGGATTTGGCGACAGGGCAGATAGCGGCCATATTTTGGCCAAACAGCAGTCCGCGTCCACCTCCAGGGGGTATGCAGGTCAGGCGGTTCAACACCACCCGCTCTGCTGGGACTTCAACAAAGGAAGCTGCACACGCAACCCATGCAAATTCAGACATGAATGTCAAACTTGCTCAGGTTATCACGCCGCATCAAACTGTTTTAAAAACAGGAGCGGAAAATGGCCTGTTAAGGATGCACAGGGCCCCAAACGATCTGGGGGGCAACCACCTCCTCCCAAAGGGACCCAGCCCGGTCAAGCTTAAGCTACTCAACAAGTTGCTGGCTGCGTACCCTAGACGGCAGGAGGCTTTGTACCTTAGCTCAGGTTTTAGGGAAGGCTTTCGCATCCCTTTTCATGGAGTTAGAAGTAGTTCATTGTCTAAAAATCAGAAATCCCTCAGTTTGATGGAGGATATTGCTAGGGAAAAAATTGGGAAGAAGGGTTTTGGGGCCATTTCCGACCCCCCCCCCCCCCATTCCGCATTTACGAGTGCCACCTTTAGGGATTGTGCCTAAAAGGCACCTGGTGAATTCTGGTTGATACACAACCTGTCCTTTCCAAAGGGTGCTTCCGTAAATGAGGCAATTCCCGAACATTTGAGTTCTGTTAGGTACGCTTCTTTCGATTCAGCTGTAGACATGGTGCGGAAAAATGGGCCAGGGGCATTGATGGGCAAATGCAATATAAAGGCTGCCTTTCGCATTATGCCCATTCACCCCGAAGACTTTAATCTATTAGGCTTTTGCTTTCAAGGGCAATTCTACGTGGATCGTGCCCTACCCATGGGATGCTCTATTTCCTGCGCAATGTTTGAAGCGTTCAGTTCCTTTTTGGAATGGGCACTCAAACGGAGGCTCACGAGAAAACGGAGGGCCCATCCTCCGTGCTTAAAGTTTTTGGGCATCGAATTAGATTCTATCTCGCAATGTTGTCGTTTGCCAACGGATAACATTGGCACATGGCGCAGTAAACTTCTGCACATTTCAGGGAATACAAAGGTTTCTTTGAGGCAATTGCAAGAATTATTGGGTCATCTTAATTTCGCCTGCAGGGTCATCGCCCCTGGTAGGGCCTTCTCACGACACCTTTGTAGGGCTATGTCAGGCTTGCGTAAGCCGCATCACCATATTCGAGTTACGCGGGCCATGCGAGCCGATATTGCTGTATGGCTAGATTTTCTGGAACATTTCAATGGGGTATCATTCTGGAGGCAAGAACTTTTATTAAAGGCTGACCTACAGATGCATTCGGACGCATCCGGGTCATGGGGTTTTAGGGTTATTTGGGGAAGGAGATGGTGCGCGGAACAATGGCCTGAGGAATGGCGGTCCGACGGCACATGCCGCGACCTTACATTCCTTGAATTGTTCCCCATAGTTGTGGCAGCACATGTATGGGCATGTGATTTGGCTAATTCAACCGTATTGTTCTGGTGTGACAATCAGGTCACAGTACAGGTAATCAATTCCCTTGCCTCTCATAATCCCCGCGTCATGAACTTAGTAAGAGCTTTTTACTCTTCACTGTCTTAAGTTTCACATTCTTTTCGGGCAAAGCATATTCCGGGGCTGAATAAAGATATAGCAGATGCTTTGCCCCGACATCAGGTGCAGAGGTTTCGGGAATTGGCTCCATGGGCCCTCCCAAGGCCGGAGAACATGCCTCCATCACTCTGGCTCCTTGGAAGGAGGAAATAGAGCAGGCTATTTGGCAGTCCTTGGCGCCTAGCCAGGGCCGCTTATCGAAACGCAGGTAGGGAATTTCAGGCATTCCGCACGGCTAATCAGCTGCAACTCCTGTGACCCATCCCGGTGGAGCATGTGCTCCAATTTGTGTACATGCCACACGTAAAGGTCTGTCAACACGCACCATTTCTCTTAAGTTGTCAGCTTTAGCTTTTATGGAAAGGCTCGTGGCATGGAGGATAGTACCTCGGATTTCTGGGTACGGAGGGCCCTTAGTGGCTGGGCAAAAATTTCACTTCGTACCCCGATGCTAGGCTTCCATTATCCCCAGATATCTTACTCGGACTACGGGCACAGTGGCCGCTACTTTGCCACTCCCGTTATGAATCAGGTTTATTCCACGCAGCAGCATTAACAACCTTTTTGGGGCATTTCGGATATCTGAGGTTTTGGCCTCATCTAAGCTGGATACGTCTTTACGGGCGTTGCAATTCTCTGATTTGCATTTCAAGGGCACAGAGGCCCGTTTGCTTCTGCGATACTCAAAAACTGATCAGAAAGGTTTGGGTCGTTGGATTTCTTTATTTCCATCTACCAACGCTGACTTATGCCCTCTGCAGGCTTTATCAGATTTTGTAACTCTGCGTGGCCACAATGCGGGCTTCTTGTTTTGCCATCAGGATGGCATGCCCCTCACGAAATACCAGTTTTGGGCAATTGCTAGGAGGGCTCTTGATCAAATGGGTCTGCGCGCTGCTATGTTTGGTACCCATTCATTTCGCATCGGTGCGGCGTCCACAGCGGCATCTTTGGGATTTTCTCCTCCACAGATACAGGCGCTAGGCAGATGGCGATCCTCGGCGTTTAAAACTTACGTGGGACACGTAAACGCTTGCTATACGCAGCAGATGCTAATGCTTTCATGTTTATTCTTGATCTGTCAGTGGCTTCTGCACCCGTGCGGGTTTCCGTATGCGGCCACAGTATGGTCTTCTGGGCCAGCAAGCATGCAGCCAACTCCAGATTTGGATCGCAGCTTGGCTTGAGTCAGCACACAACCATTCGTTGGCTCGGGAAACGTGGTATGCGGTGGGATGAGCTCATCCCTACCTTGCTGCAGCGGCATTCTACTCGGTTTCCCCCACAGGTCTTGCTTATTCATTTAGGGGGGAACGACTTGGGCTTAATGAAGGGCAAGGCCCTCATTTTGCAAGCTTTGGCTGATTTTCAGCATATACAACAGCGCTGGCCCGGCATACGGATTATATGGTCATGCATCTTGCTTCGGATGAACTGGCGGGTGTCCAGTCATCCCCTTGCTATTTGCACCTTGCCTCGGATGAACTGGCGGGTGTCCAGTCATCCCCTTGCTATTTGCACCTTGCCTCGGATGAACTGGCGGGTGTCCAGTCATCCCTTTGCTATTTGCACCTTGCCTCGGATGAACTGGCGGGTGTCCAGTCATCCCCTTGCTATTTGCACCTTGCCTCGGATGAACTGGCGGGTATCCAGTCATCCCCTTGCTATTTGCATCTTGCCTCGGATGAACTGGCGGGTGTCCAGTCATCCCCTTGCTATTGAAAAGGCAAGAAAGCGGGTTAATACTGAGAGGTTTAAGGCCCTAGCGCAGCATGGGGACTTTAGTATTTAACATCCTAACATTAGCCGTTTTCGGAGGGAGCTCTATAGGCGCGACGGGGTTCACCTGTCTCCGCCTGGTAACCAGTTATTTTTAGCAGATATTCAGGAAGGGCTACGTAATGTTCTGCTTCCGGGGGGAGGGGGGGGAGACTGTGTAATGGTTTTGTCTCCCCCTGTGGCGGTAGGAGCGGGCATCTGTTATGTTTTTAATGGTGAGCATTCACGGGCACTATTCCACTGAGAGCCCTGCGGCATCAGTTGGGGGGACAAGGCTTGCCTTTGGGGGCCAACCCGTCTCGTCTACTCGGAGCCCTGCGGCACGAGGGGAGACGACACCGGAAGGCCACCCCACCTCAGATTGGGGAAGCTCGGGGGGCGGCGAAAAGCAGGCGCCACTTCCCGGGCTGTGAATGTCTCGCCCGACCCCTGCAATGGCCTGGCTGGCCATAACAAACTGCCCGCTTAGGTTACCTCCCCCCTTTTGCTTGCTTTCCTTGTAAATAAATAAAGTGGCCCTTGTTTAATCCCAACTCTGTGTCGCCTCTTCATTTCTCATCCTTCGCTCCGCAATTAAACCCACAGTAAAATTTTAAAAAAATTAAAAGCAGTAACAATGTTTTTTAGAAAATCAATACATTAACACAGGCCCAGAGTATTTCCAAAAGATTGCCAGAACAAAAAACCTTTTGCCTGCCCCTGAAACTGTAACAAAATGGGAGCCAGTCTAGCCTCCCTGGGAAGGTGGTTCCAGAGCCTTGGAGGAGACACTGAGAAAGCCCTCTCCCCCGTACCCACCAGTGTGCCTGTGATGTTGGTGGGACTGAGAGAAAGGCCTCCGCAGAAGATCTCAGAGCATGGGCAGGCTCATATGGGAGAATATGGTCTTTCAGACAACCAGGACCCAAGCTGTATAGGGTTTTATAGGTGATAATCAGCACTTTGAATTGTGCCTGGAAGCAGATTGGAAACCAGTGGAGTTGTTGTAACACAGGAGTCATGTGCTCCCTGTACCCAGCCCTGGTCAACAATCTGGCTACAATTTTTAGAACCAGCTGACTTTTCCAAACACTCTTCAAAGGCAGCCCCACATAGAGTGCATTACAGTAATCCAAACGAGATGTAACTAAGGCATGTGTCACCATGTCCAACCATGTCCAGGTCAGACATCTCTAGGAACAGATACAGCTGGCACACTAGCTTTAACTGTGCAAATGCACTCCTGGCCACTGCCGACACCTGACATGTTTGCATGATTTGTGAACAGAAACCAAAGTTGTGTACATCCCTACATGGGATGGGATGAATCACTTTAAGATGGCTTCCCTTCCTAGTCTAAATGATTATCAAACACATGTGACATGGCTACAATACCCAAAGTGATATAGGTGATTGCTCTACTCTTAAAGCAGGAGTGATGAACCTCTTTCAGCCTAGTGGCCAAATTCAATTTCAGTGAAGTGCCACATTCCAGTAGTGGACAATTTCAGTCAAGGGCCACATTCCAGTAGTGGACAGGGCTGAAGGCAAAAGGAGGTGAGGCCAAAGGAAAAAGGTCAGAGCCAAAAATACCAGCATAATTTAGTTTAAAGCTCTTACTGCTTTAAGGGCAAAGGATCCATTGATTTAGCTACCTGCTTCTATTGGTTGGTTGCATTTAGGTCATCACATTTACAGTGCAATCACATGCATGTCTACACAGAAGTAAATATCAATAACTTCAAAGGGGCTTACTACCAGGTATAGGATTATAGCTCCAAATTGCTTATAGCCAATGTTGGTCCTACTTCGAGGAGACTGATTGCAATGAATAGGAATTCAATTAGAGTTTGACAGACATGTCACTAGAACTGGATAACCATGGACAGCACCATAATATCAATTTATATTCCTGACGGTTGTAAGAACTACAGAAATAACATTTACATGTGTCTTGAACAACCCAGAGTGCTATACCAATGTTGAGTGTTACTGAAACTTTTATCTTAGAAATGTTTCTGGATTGATTGATATTTCTCAACAATCCATTAGTGTGTTTATGCACATGTGTGAACAATGGAACAAACAAGCTTTGTAAATCAGAAGATTTCCCTTCATCACAAGTCAGGTACTTATCTTGGGTGTAACAAAAGTAACAGGTTTTTTTTTTGCTCACAAGCTCTTCCCATTTAATGAAGTGGCTGAGAGATTTATGTGCTACTTAGATAAATGTTTTAGCATCCTTACTCTTAAACAGACAAAGCAAAGAGAAACCGTGTCTGGATGCATAAATTTTATCAGGAGCCATGATTCATGATCCAAAGTGTAAGATTCACAAACAATGTGACCCCAACCTTGACAATGCATTAATCAAGCACTAAAAAAAAAAAAAAAGAAAGAAAAAGAAAATTCAAGGTTTTACTGGAGGGGGGAAATATGCCTAACCAAGCAACCTGCTTCACTGGCATTATTCAGTTTATGATCCTGCATTTAAGAACAACAACAACAATGGCAAAGGAATAAACGAGATGTAATCGTTTCCCCCTCATAAAATAAAAGGTAGTCAGGAAAGAAGATAAATGGATATTTTGGTGCTATGCAGGTCACCTTGATAGTTTTATAATATCCTAATGTTGAAATAACTGGTTTCTTTTTAAAAAATGTTTCTCAAAATAATATATGTGTATGGATTATGTTTGATGGTTGCTTTTATTTCACTTTTAATTTGCATTTTACAGTCACCAAAAATGAAAAGAAAAGGATAGCCTTAATGTTCATATCCCCATAGTACTGCAATGGTATCAATTCTTCAGTGTGTTTGCATGTAAATAAATAAATAAATAAATAAATGCCTGTATGTTTCCGAGCCCGATTCCAGGTGCTGGTTTTAACCTATAAAGCCTTACACGGTTTGGGACCACAATACCTGATGGAACGCCTTTCCCGACACCAACCTACCCGTACACTATGCTCAACATCAAAGGACCTCCTCCGAGTGCCTACTCTGAGGGAAGCTCGGAGGACGGCAACAAGGGAGAGGGCCTTCTCTGTGGTGCCCCCCCCCAATTATGGAATTATCTCCCCGATGAGGCCCGCCTGGCGCCAACACTGTTATCTTTTCGGCGCCAGGTCAAAACTTTTCTTTTCTCCCAGGAATTTTAACAGCTCAAATTGAGGTTTTGATTGACATTGTGGCCAGGCTTAACAGTTTAAAATGTTTTAAATGTTAGCAGTTTTATGTTTATGGTTTTAAATTTTGTATATTGTCTTTTTAGTGTTCAATCTTTTAATTTTTGTAAACCGCCCAGAGAGCTTCGGCTATGGGGCAGTATATAAATGTAATAAATGAATAATAATAATAATAATAATAATAATAAATAATAATGTTGTTGTTGTTTTAATCCCCTGCTATCTAAGTCTGGATCACTGGTTTCTAAACTTTGAAGTACATAAGTCCTAGAAAATTAATTTTGCCTATATTTAGTAGATTTACCACTTGCCACAGAAGTAATCCTTGTCTCACTCCATTGTCTTTATGAATCACTGAAGTCAACGATACAATATAACCAAATGATTACCATCCAAGATGCAAGAATTGCACATTCAGTAGGCAAGATAGCAGTTTTCAAAATGCCGATCAGAGTATTTTTATGCAAGGTGTTATCCATGGCTGGTTGTGTGATGCATCATGTTTCTCGTTTGAAAAAAACAGAAATCTTTTTAAGTAATACAGCACAGATCTCAGCAACTGATGCCTAATTTGTGCATACATTCCCAGTTAGATGTTGTTAAATTCTGCCAATCGTCAGTTTATGGAGAAGACTGAATTTAGCCCCCTCCTTCGTCAGACCCCTCCTCCATCACCTCAAAGAGGTGATCAGGGCTGTCAGCCCAGGCAAGCATATGCACACAATGAACCCTCTCTTCACATGTGCTTCTCCCTAATGGATCAGGTCCAGAATTTGGTATGTATTTTCATAAGAAAGAAAATGTATGGCCAGAATTCAGCTCCATTCTCTGTGACTTTATTCTTTTTCTTTCCTCTCACTCATTTGCTAGAAACAATATTGCACACTGTAGTGGGAAGAAGAATGTTTTTTTTGTAGGACTTAGGCATGACTGACTTTGGATAGGTTGTGCCCTATGTATTTTCTATTTCTGGTATAGCATGTAATGGTATTATCAAGCTGGATACATTCCACAGAACCCCAAATAGGAAATCATTCAACTCCTCAAGAAATAGAAACACCTTCTAGACTGATTTTCACTATACTTTTTGCACTCAAGGGCTCATGTTTGCACAAGCTATATAATCGAGTAGTTGTGCTGTAATTGGTCAGGAAAATGTGTTACTGGTCCTGGCAATGAAGCAGCTGTAATGAATGCATATATTGAAGCAATCTGTGTTGTTTCAAAGTAAATAAATAAATAAATTGGATGGCAAGACTGTAAATTCACCTAGAATGGAAAGGATGCAGCAAGAATGATATGAGGTCTTGGTTCAACTGAGAGGTGTGAATTACTTGACAATCTGGACTTTAAAAGGTGTGTAAAAACTATTTACACACATAACTCAGGGCTTAGGTTTGTTGTGTGGTTTGTCACCTTGCATGACTGATTTTTCTTTAACATATATAGCAGGTGCAAATCAGCAAAGCTTGAGCTCATCTCAATTCCAGATTGAAGCTCACTGTAACTCATGTCTGTATCAGATTGCAAGCTTTTTGAGAGGAGGAGGGTTCATGCACACACAAAAAAATCCTGTATATTTTCATGTGCATTTTTCCAAACATACACAGCAATTGTGAGGATTTTGACATGTATGCATTTTTATCCCATTGATTGAAGTGAGTTTGTGTTCAATTTTCAAAAGTATCCATTCTTTCATGTGACTTTTTTCCAAATGGATATATCTTTGAACACATTTTTGTTGTTGTTCTGCAAACATATGGGTTTGGCCACATATTGCATTTGGGTCTGTATTCAGTTCTAGTAGGTGCGAACTGGATATTTTTTTTTTGTCAAAAATGAACTGAAACTAATGTCTCATACAACCCTAAACAAACAGTCAGAGAAGGCAATGAATCATTCCAGTTTGGGACCATGGCATGGCTAGAGAGGGCTGCTCCCACCATGTTCCTGCTCAGAACTCTCACACATCCTTGCTATTCACAATGGGAGGAAAGCTCCCATTGGTGTCAATGAATATGTGGATTAGGACTGAAGGTATCTACCAGTTTAGGCACTTACTCAACGTTCTGACGCAGGTCTTGGCTCAAAAAATGAATCAACGTGTGTATGAAATTAGTGTGTGTGTTGCGAGAGAATGTGTGTTTGTGTTTAAATATGAATTTAAATTTGAATGTTTGTATGGATTTAATTTTAAAAATCACAGGAAGGATCATACTAATGATGAGAAAGTGACGCAGACCACAAACAGATTGATTCACCCATCTCCATGTGTACTCCCACTGCTGTCCATAAATACACATCATATTATTTTCAGAATTGAGGCCTGCGATGGAATGGAACCAGCCTTTGTCCATAGTGTCGTCCAGAGTGTGGAATGGTCTCTGTGGCAACAGGTGTCAGGTTCCCTCACACATCATTTGTTCTTGTTGTTACCAGGTGTAGACTTGGCTTTTCCTGTGGTCTAATTTGTTCTACTTTAGGAAACTATTGTTTTAACTATGAGCTTTTGCGATGGGTTGATTATTATTGGTTAATTGTGGAGTCATTATGATTTTATACTATATGGCTTGTTTTTATTTTTGTTTTAAAGTCACTTTAGGTGTTATGTGAATGGCAAGGAATGCATCATGTCAGTATTTAAATCAATATAAAAAAATAAAAATGTTGTCAAGTGAAGTTGGCATAGTTGATAATACTGCAATACCTATGTTACGTAGCCATGGTATTAGTTAACTGACAAGGACTAATACTAGTTTTGACCTTTAAAGGCTCAGGACAGCTAAAGGACCATCTGTCTCTGTATGTGCCTTCCCATACAGAGGCAGTAATGGACTGGATGAGGAAAAACAAACTGAAGCTGAATCCAGACAAGACGAAGGTGCTTACTGTCAAAGGCCCCAACCTGGGTTTGGAGGTGTGTCAACCAGTTCTGGATGGGGTTACACTCCCCCTGAAAGGCTGTGTTCACAGCTTGGGGGTGCTCCAAATGACAGCTCAGATGGATACGATGGCCAGGAGTGCCTACTATCAGTTTCGGCTGATACGCAAACTGTACCCCTTCCTAGAGTTGGAAGACCTAAAAACAGTAGTGCATGGGCTGGTAACTTCAAGGCTCGTCTTCTGCAATGCACTGTACACAGGCTACCTCTATGCCTAGTCCAGAAACTTCAACTAGTTCAAAATATGGTAGCCAGGTTGCTCACTGGTACACCTAGGAATGACCATATCACACCAGCTTTAAAATATCTCCACTGGCTGCCAATTAGTTTCTGGGCAAATTACAAAGTGTTGGTCATTACCTTTAAAGCCCTACATGGTTTAGGTCAGGGTTGCCTGCAGGATCACCTTCTCCCATACAATCTGCCCTGCACACTCAGGTCCTCTGGGAAGAACTTTCTACAGACGGCCAAGATTAGTCTGACAACCGTTACCCAGAGGACCTTCTCTTCTGCCGCTCCCAGATTGTGGAATGACCTGCTGGGAGAGATCCGCCAACTCACCAATCTTCAAGAACTTAAAAGAGCTAGAAAGACTGATCTCTTCTGGCAGGCCTACCCAGATGAATTTTAAGTGTTTTATTGGTATTTTATTGGTATTTTAATGATGTTTTGTTTTTTATGTGCTTTTAATCAGTTTTGTGTATTTTATATTTGATGTTGTTCCCTGCCTCGATCCGGAGGGAGAAGTGGGTAATAAATAAATTTATTATTATTATTATTATTATTATTATTATTATTATTAGTTAAGATGTCCTTTTGATGGTCTTCCATGGATGCCCTGTCACCTGAGGCAAGTTGGGTGCTTGGTTACTTGAGAAATAGAGAGGGACTTTTAAGTGTGTGGCATGCCAATTCTGGAATGTTTTCCTCAAGAATGTTTGCTTGGTGCCTGATTTGTTTTCCTTTTAATGCCAGGCAAAGGCCTTTCTTATTTTCCTAGGCTATTTAGACTTGATTTTACTCCTGCTGACTGATGGTTGTTGTTTGTTGTTGTTGTTGTTTTAATCTGGTTCTTATAATCTTGCTGCTTCTGAAAAGATGGAACTGTGTCCATAATTTGTGGGGCCAGGGCAGGGGTTAATTATTCCTTCTGACTGTGCAGGTCAGTGTAAAACTCAAAGGTCAAATGTTCAGTTAAAAATAATATAGTTGGCAAGTCAGAAGAAGGACAGGGGGATTAACCAGTTTGGAATTTAGGCCATAGGTGAACCCTCCTGATTGGTCAGAGTTTCAAGACAACAGGCTGTCTTTAATATATAAAAGCCTGAGGCCAAGAAGACTGTTTTAGATAAAGGTTGGAAGGGAGGAAGAAAAGGGAGTCAAAAAGCTGCTTGAGAGAGATCTGAAACCTGGAGGAGAATGGTAGTCTTCTGATAGAAAATATTGCTGGGAAGAAAGTTCGATAAAACATGGACACAGTCTAATAAGGTTAGCTGGATGTGTTTAACCCCGGATATTTTATTACCCTATTGTGTGTGTGTGTGTATGTGTGTGTTTGAAAGCGAGAGAAACGGGGAGAGATTCATTGAGATGCTATGAGCAAATATTTCTCAGTAAATGTTTAATTTTGTTGTTTAAAACTTGGTGGCCCATTTTCTTGATGGGTTACATACCCCACACATAGTAGCCCAGCCCCCACACTACCTAAGACTCAGAATACTCAGAGGCTTTTTTAGGCTGTTTGGTGGAGGTAGATGGGAAGATTTTTACATGGTAGCAGTGGAAAGATCACAGGGCAAAAAAGAGTGGGAGCCCTATCACAGGGCATCTCTGGTCCATAACACTGCCCTTTTAAACTTTGTTTTATTATTGTTCTTATATGTCTTACCTGTTATTTCCTTGTATGTAAAATGCCCTGAGCTATACAGATTTTTAATAAAAAAACAACTACCACCAGCAGCACCCAGGTAGTCAGCTGACTAACACACACACACACTTGGCTAAAGGCAGGCAACAGAGTTGGACAAGCAATATTAGTGATCTACTGAATCCTACCCCGTATTTTCAGGAGACTTTTCTCACCCTGTGAAAGAGGTATTGTTTTTTCTGCCTCTTTTGCAGGGAGGGGGGAATCTTGGAGAATTTTCTCTTTGGGGCAGGGTTTCCACATATCTTTTAAAAGTGTAGTCGGTTGTTTAGGGGGTCTTCTTTTTATTTTCATTTTTATTTAAAACAACAACAACAACCCTGGCATTTGGAGGAGCCCAGGAGTTCTTCTTAAAGCCTACTGGAGATCATGCGACCTTGCCCACTCCAATAGGCATTGACGAAGAACTCCTGGGCTCCTCCAAGTGTCGGGGAGGTTTTTTTTTAAGTAAAAAGAAAAAACAGAAAGAAGACCCCCTCAATAACTGCCTACACTTTAAAAGGTATGTGGAAACCCTGCCCCCCCTCCCCAAGGAGAAAATTCTCCAAAATGCTCACCTCTCCCAGTCTCATTCACCAGAGATTTCATTCCCCCCACCCTCCACAAAATACCAATAAAATAAAAATGGAATAATCAAAATTGTCAGCACAGCACTAAGGAATATAAAATTTCTCTGCAAAGGCCAAGGAAGACTTTCATTGTGACTGCTGGATGTAAATGTCTAATTAGGCCACACATGGAAGATGCCAATGTGGGAACTGTGCTGCCTTTTTAAGGATCTTTGCTGCACTACTGTTAAGTAAAGAGTTAAGGCTTTTAAGACAGGGAGATATCCTGAACATGTGTCACAGTTAAAATAACATTGTCCCCCCTCCCACAAAAGAGAAAAAGCTTGAGGATTTAATTATTTCACAGCATGGGTTTAGTCTTGATTCCAGGAAGGAACATGCATTTTTTTTTAAACAGAGTGAAAAGCAGGTGCTGTTTTTCAGTATCACCTACCGAAAGAGAATGATAAAAATCCTAACAATCAAGTAGGGGTGCAAAAAGAAATAAGAAATTGTTCTGTTCCTTTCAGATGCATAACATTTAGAAGTCACAGTGTGACATTTTACTGGCATTTTGTTCACAGTACTCATTTTCTTTATTATCCTTTGTCATAAACCTGAGTCTGCTTCTTGTGCATACATTTACTTGATCTTTTCAGCAAAGTTTATCCCCCACTTCGTAATAAAGCAGGTATAATCTCCACCGGGATTACTGATCCACTAAAATATATTTTGTCTGTGCTTGTTGTGTTCCTTAAATAATCCATCTTCTGTATAATCCGTCCATGCTATATAGGAAATGCTCTTTTTTTCTGATTCAGTAGATCTCCCTGACAGAGTTTTAAATACAATTTTGGGAGATCTTCGTTTCTAAACTTAACTGTCTCTTTCTTTAAAAAATACACAAAACACGTAGATATGCCTATCAATCTTCCAAAATATAGCATCTATAGAATAATAAATGATATTCTAAGGAAACTCTCTTGAGAAAAATAAATTGTCCCAGGAAAGTAACACTTATGAAATCCTTATTTACAATTGTACATATATTCTGACAATCTCAGGGGGAGTCTACACCAGCCATTTATTGCAGGATTGTATTGCAGTCATTACTAACGTGACACATGATGTTCACCTGCTCCCGTGGTGATCTCGGCTCCACCTCTCAGTTTTCCCGGAATATCCCTGGCTGCTTTTGTCATGTTTTTTCCAGCTCTCTTGCTTCTGTTCCAAAGAAGGTGTGTGGTATGCCCCCCCCACCAGTTGTGAAGTCATTGCTGTTTCTGGGCTCAGTTTCTGGAGGTGTGCGGGAGTGGATCTATCTACCATTTTTGCCATGTTTTGGATGGGTATCGGCAAGTTTTACTGTTGAGTGTGAGCCAATCTACACGCTAGGTTTTTAACATTTTATAAGGGTTATGCAAACTCTTTGGGTCACATGACACACTCCCTTGAATGATGTGTACCCAAGGTTTTTTTTAAACTCACTTGAGCTATATACAACGGTTTTACTTTTAATAAATCATTTTAAGTAAAATAATGTGTCCTTCTTTACCATTTGTGATTCATGGGGGCAGTGCTTCGTTTACCGGTGCCCAAATGCTTAGCAGTTGATTTGTGGGGAAGAAAGAGGGGCTAAGGAGGAAGTGGGCTAGTGAACTACAACACCCACAATCCTTAGCCCTATACTCATTGAAAGCTAGAGATTGAAAGAGGAAGTAAGGAGGAAGTGGGTGACTGAACTACAACACCCACAATGCTTTGCCCTAAACTCATTGTAAAAACGGAACAGAAAGAGACGGGGCAGAAGAGTGTGTGACTGCACACACTGCTTTGAAGACTGAAGACTGTTTCTTCTGTAACGTGAGTACTCCGTAATGTGGCCTAAGACGTTTTAAAAAGCAACTATTTGGAACGTTTTAAAATACTATTTAAAACATTCCAAGGGACTGTAGATAGGCTCTGTGTTTAGTTTGTATATATCTCTGCACAGGAGTGCATATTTGGCAGAGCTCCTATCCCCCCATAAATGGCTGCACTCGTGAGCATCCCTCAGGAGTCAATAAAAATACCTCTGCCCCATAGCCATCTGCCTAGCCCTGCCAACTTCGACCAATACATATGTGGAAGTGCCCTAATAGGGCACATGTGTTCCCACAACAGCACTCCTGCAATTGTGGTACAGATCAATTGTGTGTGCCCCGTGACAGCCGATCGCAGAAGTGGGTAACATTCAGAAGCATCCGTTTTCCGTAGTGAAAGGACTGCAGGTTTAGATAAGCCCTCAGTCTCCCAATAGCTCTCAGTATTGAGGGAAGGAACCTGAAGTGTTCTGGCTTCTTGGGGTGCAGAACCCCACATTAAGAATGCATGAGAAACAGAGAGTGTGATTTAAAAACTAAATCACAGCTCAGCTCTCAGAAGGAGCACACAATTTAAAGGTAAGTCCCAACAGTGTTGGGGCTGTGTTGAGTTGGGGGGAAAAGGAGAGAGGAAAAGGCAGAAGGGAGTGAGGGAGCAAGGGGGCTGCAGGGAGCATGGAGTCAGGAGTCCAGTGGACTCCCAGCCTTGCACATTGCAGCCAATATCTAAGCAGCTGCATGACCCTGCTGCCACTAAGGGCTTCTGCAGAGCAAACAACAAGAACAAAAACCAATCAGATTACATAGGCACACCATGTCCAATCCATAAGACTGGATTTTTACCAGACTGGCATGACACTATACACAAACTTGGAAAAAGAGCAATCTGGTATAAAAGAGGGCATCTGACCATGCTGAGCTTGCTATGTGGAATGGCAGGAGGGTTTGAGTTTGAAAGGCACAACACAAAGATTCCTTGAGCATGTTGTGTGCACTACTACTGTTTTGTTTGTTTTGTTTTGTTTTTACCTACAAAGGACAGATGTGGGGAAGAGTTGAGAGCTGTTTTAGACGATTTTCTAATTTCACATGTGGTGAAGATGAAGCCCAGTGTTTCTTGTGGACTGAATATGTGCCCTGGAACATGTCTCAGAATCTTCTGCAATGCTCATGGATTCTATGGAAGACGGGTGAGGGTCTAATGGCACACTAGCCATATGAAGAACATCCATTCCAGGAGGCAGAAAGACTAAAAAACTATAATGAATAGAGGGCCAAAGCTATTTGAGACTTTATATAGCTAAGTAATAGGGTCACCAGCTTGCCAGTATTTAACTGGTCCAACCAGTTAAATTGGATCTAAGAAGTATTGGGGCATCTAAAAAGCCAGTACATCTCATGCTGCTTTGAATTATTGTTGTAATTATTGTTGATATTCTAATTATTCTACTTCAAAATACCCTGTCACTCACAGTTTCCATCTTGTTTCCAGCCATGGCCTACTAGATTCTGCCACATTTCACTCGTACTCTTCAAAGCGTACCAAATTCTGCTTTGGCTCCACCCTGACCTGCTTGTGTTGTATTAGCTGGCCTATCTCAGCCCTGTCTCCTAGTGCCATCAAAAATCAGCCAGGATTTGGCACTCCTACTATGTATTAGTGCTTTGAATTGTGTCTGGTTGCCAAACTAAAACTGGCTTCATATACTACTATCTGTCTTTTAGTTCACTGGGACTTAGCCAAGGAACCTCATGGTCTGAGGCTATGGCCTAGTCTAGTGAACTACCATAGGTCATGTGTACTTTGGTGACAGAACTCTCTTCAAGCACAGAAGAGAACTAGTGCTGAACAACACTAGCTCCTCCAATTTGCAGATGGTATGGAGACTTGGATTGGCCAGCCCTGGAATAAATACTAGTCTGGCCTTCTGCCTGTCAGGGCTGATTAATAGGCAGTAGTCATAGAGGAAACAAGAGTTTGCTGGGAGGGAGTGGGTCAGAGCCAGGAAGACCATTGTTGTCCAGCCCTTCCTGTCCAGGAGCACTCAACAGCCAGCCGGGGTGGTAGAGGCCAGACTCTAGAGCCTGAGAAAACTTCATTCACTTCCAGAAAGAGACTCCAAACCCATTCTGGCAGTTACCCCAGACAAAGGTTTCTGGTTCTAACTCCAGGGGTTCCTCAAATTAACCTTGTCTGATCAACAGTGTAGTACTTTCACCCTGCTGCACTCTAGGCTCCAACTTGAATAACCTGGCATGCAGGGCTTCCCCCTAGGCCATTTTACCAAAACAACCATGTTACTCCTGATCATTTTTCTAATCATTTTTCATGAAATAAATGACAATAAAATAAATTTAGGCACACGTTCCATTCTCCAGATTACCTTTTCCCCACTTTTAATGGGATATATAGCCATTAACAAACAGCCACAAATTATATATGTGTGTGTGTGTGTGTGTGTGTGTGTGTATATATGAATATGACACAGCTAGGGCAGAATTTAAAATGACAATGTACTATTCAGGACTGACACTTGGCCAACAAAACCAGAGCTTCCTTTTCAAACTTCAGGACAAATGAAACAAAGAGTTTTGCATATCTGTAATAGCTTTTCCTGGTGTCAGAGATTGCTAATAACTATTCAGTTACTGTATGCACCTCTTGATACTTGGGTTGGGGGGAATCTGGCATATCAATGAATAAAAAAAATTCTCTGGAGAGGGAGAGGGAGGAGGGGAAATTCACAGAGAGTTTAAAAGATAGGCCATGTCAGTCTGTATTTGGTTAGCATTCTCAAGTATACGTGAGGCACTGCTTAAAATGAAAGCAAAGCAGCCAAAATACTAATGTTCTTCAAACGGCTTTTGAACTTTTTACCAGTATTACTGGTATGTAAGGCTCAATATTTACTTTGCAGCATGTAAACAATAAGGGAGCTCAATCACATTTTCCATGCGATATGAGAGTGAGGGATAATTCAGGAAGTGCTCCGTCAAGTCAACCTTTTTTTAAGGCTTAGAAGTAATTTAGCTGTACTCAACTATGGACTGATGCTAACCTGGCTATATTTATAAGCAATGGTGAAGCTAGCTGATGCCAAGTCTTGGTCCCAGTTTACACTAATTGTAGTTGTTGCTTATCCCCTATTACTTGTAAGTGCCTCGTACCCACGCCCGGCACGCCTGGGCGGGGGGAGGCCAATTGCAGATGGGGCGAGAGAGCGACGCGTGGAGGCAAGCCATAGGCTGCCTCGTTTTGGCGCCACCGGGCCTGGGAGGGGGCGTAGCTATTTAAGAGCTGCGCCTCCCTGCAGAGCCCTCTTCGTTTCTTGGCTCCCTCCCTCCCTCCCTTGTTGGCAGTGTGGGTTATCTGGTTGTCTGTTTGGAGGCTGAGTAGGAATTTTTTGCTCATAATCTAACTTGGTTATGAGTTTTTTCGCCTACTCCACACTGTGAGACAGGTTGGGTGTATTAAATAGGTTAATTTGTGTTAATTGGTCACATTGATGGCGGTTAGGTGCAGGCATCTCAAGTGTGGGGAATAATGGTGAGCATTCTCAGGCACCATTGGTGGTGATAGGTAGTGCCTGAAACCTATGGCGGGGAGTCTTGCAGCACCAGCCAATGGGTGAAAGGTTTACCTATGAGGCCAACCTTACTCACTCCCTCGGAGTCTTGCGGCACGGGGGCGGTGACACCGGAAGGTCTCCCTACCCCAAATGGGGAGCCCCTGGAGTGGTGAGCTGTATGGTGCCACTACAGGGGTTATGAATGGGTCGCCCAATCCTAGAAGATGGCCTGATTGAGCCATGTGAGAGATGCCCGCTTAGGTATTTACCCCCTTTTGCAGATCATTAATAAATGTGGCCCATGTTTAAAACCCATATACTGTGTCGTCTCATTATTCTCGCCTCCATTCCGCAATGTCTGGCTTACTTGCACGACACATGACACACTTGCCATCCCATTTTCCTCATGCTATTTCCGCCTCTGTATTCATTTTTTTAAGACCACTTTATGCCGCAAACGTAAGTTATTTGCTGTGGTTTCTGTGCTGTATTGATTTTGGTGTGTACTAATGCCACATTATTGAATGTCATAGTGATGTGAGTGGCTTCCGAGCTGTAGAACTAATTTTGCAATGTGTGTCCCTACATTCATTTTTGACCTCAGGCAGGATGAAGAAGAAATTTGTGGGCAGAGGATTTGTGGTTGTCCCCTTTTCATCTTCTCTGATGATGGGGGCAGTTGGTCAGTCATTATCAGTTTATTTTGAGGCTAATTTTCAATGTACCCCTACACAACTGTGACTAACCAAACCACATGTTTTATTTTAAAACTTGCAGTCCTGCATATGTATTTACCAGAATTTATAAAAACTAATAATAATAATAATAATAATAATAATAATAATTTCTTACCCTCCTCTCACTTTGGATCAAGGCGGGGGACAACATTGCACCCATGACCTTTCAAGCTCCTTCTACTCTTTCCCTGCCCTCTCCTGTGTTGTACATATGTATTGTTATCTGGCACTTGATGTTATAATAAACATAGGGGATACTGTGCTCTTATTCATTAATGTGTGACCACAGGGCAGCAATTGCATGTATCAGAAACAAAACGAGCTCCAGTGTGGACTCTGCCTTGTTCAGCAGAGGAAGTGCCTGGGTGAGAAGCACACCCTAGATGTGATGCCATCATTAGCTTAGAAGACCTTACAAAAGGTTGGACACATTTGTGGAAGATAGATTAGGGATGGGTGAGAATTTTGTTTTGTTCTGTTTTTTATAAGAATGCCTCGATAAATGGGATGAAAAGAATTTGAGGTTGTTTTTTTTTTTTAAAAAAAAAGAATGTGTGAGAAAGCAAAAATGGATGGATTTGTTTATGTAGTCCAAGCCCTTTGAATGTTTAGCTTTTAAAAGTCTGAATTTGAATCCCTGTGAACTCAAATTAAGTTTGCTAATTTTTATTTTATTTATTTATCTATGGACAGGCTTCTCATCTTTAACAGCTACGTGGCAGGGAGGTAAAACATGGTTCTCTCCATACTGGAAATAGCTGTACCAATTGCATTTGGTCGATGCAGATGGGTGATAATTTCATTCAGTCTATTCTTTGATAGGAACTTAACATTTTTTTCTTAAAAATAATGGAATGAATGTGGTGTTGTTGTTTTTAAAGAACATGGGAGAAAGAGATTTGTCTATGCCTAGGATAGGTATACGAGTTGGGTGCTCCATGTTCAGAGGCAGTGAGCTGATGCGACGAAACAACAATAGATGACTACCATCTTCATAGCCTATTTGTTGGCATGCATACATATCTGTTTTTGAAACAGAATTCCTTCTCAGATGGACCTTGGTCTGGTTTAGCAAGCCAGTTCTTCTTAGTTTTTCCTTAACCTTTTCTTTAACCTTAAGTTCTCTAGAGGCACAGATCTTGTTGTTGGATTCTCGCATGTTCTCAGTCTAGGAGTACAAAAGGCTACCAAAGGCTTCTGAGCTGCTCCAAATAGAACTGAACAAATACAAGAAACTGGAAGGGTCTAAAATATCCAGGATTTTATTTAGAGAGTGTCATACTGTGAAACAGAGGGACTGGAGAGCAAAGAATACAATCTCCAGAACAGGTTTTATAGAAAAAGAAGAGAGAGAGAGAGAGAGAGAGAGAGAGAGAAGAGAGTCATTAGGTGGATATTAGATCATGTAGCTTCTTCTATGAAACGCTCACACATCTCTTTATGGTAGCTCATAAGAGGCTCTTATTTCCACTTTCCATATTAGGAGAAACAAGTTTGACAGTGACAGAGAGAGATGTATGTGCAATTCATGAATTGGGGAAAGTTCCTTATGCCTTAATCTGTGTATCAGGTTTTAATGGTCATTTTCATTCCTGGAAATAGCCTTTTTCCAGTAAAGAACTAAGTCTCCTAAACCATAATGTCAGCTTTTAGCATCAACCCTTGCAAATGATGCAATGTATAAATGACGCAAAATGACACATATCCAGATCTACGTGCCATAGGTCAGTATCCAACAGGGCACTTATCCCGCATGATTCTTGTGCATCCCACCAATTCCGTTGTACAATGGGAGCTCACGTCTTACACAATGGAGATTTAGCGCTTCTGGGGGCAACCTGAAAAGAGTGGAAATTCTCATTTCTGGGAGAAGGCAGGAGCTTTTAGAAGGAGCTTGCATTAGCTTTCCTCTTTACTTCCTGCCCTTTCCAAATTCTGTGTTCCAGCAATCCAATTCACAAAATAAAGACTCAGTTTATTTACTCTTTCCATAAACAGTTTGCCAAAACACCGGAGGAAGGCACTTCATATTTCTGTTGTTCAATTTTGACTGACGTAGCTTATCAGTAACTTCAGGGAACAGGTAGAAGGCTGAACCAAGCACATTTCTGCCTGGATTATGTTTTTTCCTTTTTATTCACCTACCCTGGAAACTTCAATTGCAGTTTCAGCAGTCTCTGTCTTTCTCAGATTCAATGGGTTTGAGGAAGCAGAGAGATCTAGCCAATGGGGGGGCGATCTACTTTGCATTTATCAGGGTATAAAAGTTCACAGAAGAAAAATGCAATCAGCAGCTGTATTTGAAATAATACATTTCATGTTAGGTTCTTTGTTTGCCTCGGTAAGGACTACTATCACAGTTTTTTGTCTTCACCATAATATTAAAGATATAAAGGATACAGACGTTTAGGTACAATTTGGCAGGCAAGTCCTTTGTGCTACCTCATCTCTGGACTTCAGCTGTATGTGTGCCCATGTGGTGCGGGTGTGAGACAGAAAGAGAGAGAAAGAGCGGGTATCTGTGGGTGATGAGCCATGATGAGGGAGAGATAGTATATAGGTGGTGGTCCAAAGTGATAAGAAAAAGAGATGTGTGGAAATTATTTTGTCTGGCAGTGGTGGTGGCGGTGGCGAAGAGCGTTTGCCTTCTGTGAAATAGAACCTGTTGGCCATGAAAACTGTAGGTTCAGTCGGCTACTTGACCTTTGAGACTAGCCATACCTCCCATGGTGGCAATTTTGTGAAGGTGCCTAAAACAGTTTCTCAAATTTCCAAGTTTGCCCATGGGCCCAAAATGGTTGCCTACGGCAGGATAGATTATGCTTGCTGTACCATGTAGGAGGATGAAATTCTAGATTAAATTCCAGCTATTGTGGCTGCCTCAGTATCAGGAATGAAAGAAAAAAAGGCTTTTAATTAGACTTCATTATTTCTTCACATCTAGGGGTACATAAGGTACACAAAGAAAAAATGCAGACCACACCACCTTGGGTTATGCAAGGAAACAATGACCGCTTTCCCTCTGATGATATAAAAATCAGCAGTTATTGCAATCTGGTTCTGGCAATAGTTGTGATAGGTCTTTTTTAAGGCAGTTATACATACTTTAGTAGTAGTAGCTATGTAAAACTGCTCCTTCCCACTCACACCATCTCCTCAGACGTTCCCATGCTCCAAATCCTTACCTACACCTGATAATCATGAGCACTACCCATCATGAGAAGTCAATTGGGATGTTCTGACCTCCACTAAGTTTTTTAAATTACACAGTGGTGTCCCCACATTGTATTTATATTATTCCAAGCAATCTGAGCCATTCTTAATGACCAGGAGGATTCTACGCAATTCTTAGATTCTGGCTCAGTTCGGACGACACATTAAGCAACGGAGGAGGGGGGGAACAATCATCAGTTGTGTTGCTTATTGTGTCGTCTGGAGGGCAGCACACAACTCACACACAACTGACAGTACGTTAATCAAGCACTTTAAACAATGGAGTGAAACAATGGGCTTGCATGTTGTTTAGCCCGAAGCTCCGTTGTTTAAAGTGTTGTCCGAATTCAGCCCCCCCTCTCTCCGTGGACTAGTCTGTTTTGGAATAGAGTTCTGCTGCCTAGAGCAGCCAAAAAAACCCAGCCACTCTATGCAGCCAGCGGAACTCACGGTGCATGCTGGGATATGGCTGGGGGACACACGGAGGAGAGGCTACAACCAAAATGGCCGCCGCAAGTTCCTTGCAGCCAGGGCGTTTGCCGGTTCTGAGCAGCGCCGGCTGCAGTGTGTTGTCTGTGGTGCTCCTCCTGCCTAATGCATGGTCAGTACGTTATTTACCCCTCTGTTGCTTAATATGTTGTCCGAACTGAGCTGATGTCTTGGAAAACTTTTTTTAAAAAAAGATTTTAATTATGCTGGCACACTTTCCTTGAAACTGAAACAATCAGCCAGTTGTCTTGTTCCTCCTTGATTAGAAGCAATCAGCTGCCTGATGTTTGCCTAATGAGCACAGACAACAATGTATAAATGAGAGTCCATATACCAAGTTCCCACTGAAACATGAATTCCATGTCATTTAATTGCAATTCAGCTGCATAGCATTGGCATCTCTGTTTAAAACTTAATCAGGTTTTCAAGAATAAAGCTTTAGGATAGCCTTTCAATCACTTCTCTGTCTCTAAAGGAACTACTTTGTTCTTATTCTTCTTCACCTTCGACAAAGAAAACAATTCTTTGTTTTTTATATATGAACAGGATTTAATAGATGCAAAACAAACTTTCCTATATTTTCCACAGCTACAAATTTACAAAGCTATTTGAATTTCCCCCCTCACTGATCAAAAGAAAAGCAGCTAGCTTTTTGTCTCAGAAATTGTTGCGAAGAAATAATGAAGTCTAATTAAAAGCCTTTTTTTCTTTCATTCCTGATACTGAGGCAGCCACAATAGCTGGAATTTCATCTAGAATTTTATCCTCCTACATGGTACAGCAAAAAATATCTTGATTGCTACATAAAGCTAAACATCACCATAGATTCAAGCGTTAGAACAAGGTTGCTTAATGAAGTAGTTATGGAAGAAGAAGAAGAAGAAGAAGAAGAGGAGGAGGAGGAGGAGGAAGAAGAAGTAGTAGTAGTAATCAGGCTGCAGAAATTTTAAGTGAGATCAAACAAAACAAAATTCCTGTGGTTCCCAGTTCAGACAGTAGAAGAACTGAAAGCAGCAGCAATGAGTGATGTTTTCATTAGGGGTGTGCACGGACCCCCCCGGATCGGATCGGGACCTCCAAGATTGTCCTGGATCATTCAGGACAAAATCGGAGGTCCCTCGGATCAGATCAGACCCAATCCCGATCCAAAAATCGGACATCTGATTTTTGGATGGGCCGCCATTTTTGTTTTCCCCATAGACTTGCATTGGGGAAAGAAAGCTTTCCCCCAATGCAAGTCTATGGGGAAAAATGGTGGCAGGTGGGTGAGGGGGGCCTAACTCCCTCCTCCCCTCTCACGGTTCTTACCTCCTGGGGCTGTCCACTGTGGATGGCCCCGGCAGGTAAGCCCCCTCCCCCACGCTCCTTACCACCCAGGGCTGTCTGCTTCCATCCGCTGGCACACGCGGATGCCAGTGGATGGAAGCGGACGGCTCTGGGGGAGTAAGCCCCCTCCCCCTCCCCAGCTTACCTGCCAGGGCCATCCGCTCCCCTCCGCCACTGGCCACTACTGTGAGCAGGCTTCGCAGCCTGCCCCTGAGTGGCCGCTACCTAGGGGCAGGCCACGAAGCCTGCTCGCAGTAGCGGCCAGTGGTGAAGGGGACCGGACGACCCCGGTAGGTAAGCGGGCCATGGGCCCTCCTACCCCCTACCCCCTCTGCTTACCTTCCGGGTATGTCCGCTTCCCTCCACTGCTGGCCGCTACTCTGAGCAAGCTTCGCGGCCTGCTCCTGAGTAGTATGCCAGGTGATGACATCACCTGGTGTGCTATCTAGGGGCAGGCCGCAAAGCCTGCTCACAGTAGCAGCCAGCAGCGGAGGGGAACAGATGTCCCCGGAAGGTAAGTGGGCCGCCCTCCCTCCCTCCTCCTCCCTCCCCACCACGTTCACCTCGCTGGGATGTCTGCTTCCATCGGCGGGCACCCCTGGCACCCGCCGATGGAAGCAGACAGCCCCGCCAGGGAAGCCCCCCCCCCCCCCGCTGTTCACTTCCATTGGTGGGCAATCGCTGGCACCCGCCGATGGAAGTGGACAGCCCCACCAGGGAAGACCCCCCCTTGCTGTCCACTTCCATTGGCTGGCGCCTGCCGATCCTCCAATACATTCCAATCTGGATTGGGTCCTTTCCAGATCAGATCGGATTGGATCGAATGATCCAGTGGGCTGATCGGAAATTGGATAATTGTATCCGATTTCCCCTGGATCAGATCCGGATCATGGATCGGACCCGATCCAGTGCACACCCCTAGTTTTCATCTTGCGTGCAACTTGATTTGTTTTGCATGGTGGAATGAGTAAGTGATAGTGAGCACTACAGGCTGAGAAAGGAAGTAAAGGGTTAGGGAGAGATCCGTCGATGGTGCAAAGGCACATAGATGAAGCTGTCAGCGTTGGTCTCTTCCATCTTTAAGTTGGATTCTTGGGGATTCTTGGGGATTCTTTTTTTAAAAAAAGTTGTTTACAAACACATGCATTTTGTACACAGATCTGCCTGGCATACACATGGTTTGCAAGAAATTTTCTTAACATAATGCATTTTAACTACATTATTTTCACGAATGTACAAATTTCCGGGTGGACTTGACCTAATATACACATTTTGGGATTTGGAGAACTCCGCTGCAAAATTTGGAGAAGTGGGAAGGACTGAGTTTTGTTCTTTGCATTTAGTTCAAAAGCATGAAATTCGACATGTTTGCATTACAATGTGGACCAGACCCATTTTTCTCCCATCCGTAAAAGCATATGGCAGTTTAGCATAATAATACTAGGGAAAATAACAGCAAAGGTATTTCTTGGAAATGAGAGCATGTCTAGATTTGAATTAACTTCCACCTGCTATTGGGGCTGTGCTTCGCCTCGATCCTGAATCCAAGTTGAAGTGGACTGATTCAGCCCTCCTCGGCCCAAATCCAGTTTGGGGCTGGATTGGGCCACCTCTTACTGAAGCAGCTGAAACACTTTGGGCCAATTTGGTAAACTACAGCAGGTAGAAATGGCTAGTTTATAACAGTAGATCTTCATCAGGCCAGAGAGGAGGCCGGGTGGCTCACTGGCACGTGTGGAGGCCTCAGATAAGTCCTGCCAGCAGGCAGGCAGGCAAGTGTGAAGCAGCAGCTAGGATGGGACAAGGCAGTGCTGGAGAGGGGAGGAGGATCCAATGGACTGCTGGTTGGCCTTGCACCTGCAGGTACCTGGGAAGCAGCAACAGCCTTCCATGCTTCAGATTCAGGACCAGATCTGAAGCAGGGTGGCCTGGGCCCAAGGGGCCCTGAGTCGAATTGGGGCCCATTCTGGAAGCTCTGAATTGGCCTCTGAGTCAAACCTGGTGGGGGGCTGTGCACAGCCCTACCTACTACTGAAGACTGGCACAGAAAGTAACACTGTCCCATATTCTAACCACAGTTAGATGGTGCAGCGTTGCATCTGTACTGGAGGGGAAAGAGTGCCAACTAATAAGGATCAAAATCAACAAGGATGAACCATAAATTTTAAAAAAACACCACCCATCAACGCAGCATCCTAATCATTCAGGCCATGAAATGAAGCCACCCTCCAAATTCCTTTACTACCGATGCTTGCCTGAACAACAGAGTAGAATTCTCCCCATAATTCTGCTTTAAATGTGTGATGCTTGAAGTGAGCAGATAAATGAAGTGGTGCTGTCTTGTTTGACTCATTACCTCAAATTCTGCATTTCATTCTAAAAAAATAAAATAAAATAGGTTGTGACAAGGCTAATAGTTCTTGGCAGTGGTACTCAGGGTGATCCTGCTGGAGTGACTGAATAACTCCGCATCCAATTGCTCGCCAGGCTAACAATGCAAACAAGAGGCTGCAATTCCCCCTGAATTTATTCCAAAGGGCATCTGCAACTTCTTGTTGCCTCTCATCTGCAATTTTTGAGTAAACGAGCTAAGTTGCTCAGCCTGGCATACTATATCCACCCAGAGGCATCAGCCAAATCAGATACTTGCCATTTCATACATCTGCTTTTAGGAACAACTTTTTAAATTTATAATTAGCAGCTTCTACATGAAATAATCCAAAACCAAAGTATTGTGTGGGGGAGGTCCCCCTCAAAAAGGTGATCTTTATTTCCTTGAAGTTACTGTTTGAGATTTAATGGATGGCCCGGGCAGGCATAATTGCTATGAATTCTGCATTAATAGACATTTCATGTACTTTCTGAATGTGCAGACTTATTAAGCACATTAAAATAATTAACATTAAGCTGTTAAATGATTTAGCTTATTGTTTTTGGAGAGAATGAGACTGAAATGGAGATCTGTTGAAAGCTATGCCATCCCTTTGAATTTATTCATACAGAAACATCTCTTCCTCCCTGTGCTCCTCTTACATCCTGCAAATGGCTCAGGGCAAGTATAAAATATGCAAGCCTGTCTGGTCCAGAAATCTGTGGATGGCAGGAGAAGTACTGAATTTAAGCAGTTGTTAAAAGCAAAAGGCAGGACATTTCAGCCAGGTTCTCTACACATGCGTGCCACACACAAGAGTCAGGACGATATTTGAAGATGCTTATGTAATGAGTTCCCCAAGAGACTAGACAGCAATTAAAGGCCAAATGGCTTTACTAGGTGCTGTCAAGGAAATGGTAATGCAGAAGGTCTGCTGTTCTCCAGCACCATCTGAGTGCAGAACTGATAAATCATTGTATTCTCTTTATTCAGTAGAAACTTTTTGGACGCTGCTGAAATTGATCTGGCAATTTTGAGTGACTGGGGCAGCAAAGATTGCATGTCTGAAATGTTACTTCTTAACCTGGAAATGATAAATTGTTGTGTCATCTCAACCCTCCCACCTTTCCCAACTAGTCAAAGACAGCATTTGATCACAAAGCCTAACGAGGGATGGCCGAGTCTTGTCTGTTTTGCTTTCTAGAATGTTCACTTTGTAATCAAGCAAAAGTTAATTTTTACTGTTTCCACAGCTTGTGATTTATTTATTTATTTATTTAGAACAATGCCTGCACTGCTTTTTCTGCATTGCTTTTTCCTAACTATGGCCTCCTCCACACGAGACGTTTAATGAGCCTTGAAGGCTCATTATAAATTTTACCTCCACACCAGCGGAGCACAAAACGGGCGTACAGGCGCGTTATCTCCCCGATAATGCGCATTTTCGAATGCGCGTTAAATAGCGACTTTGATTTTGCTCCGGCCGTTAAAGCGCATTTGCGCGGTGTGAACAAGCGATTATGCGCGTTAACTACATGTAAAGCGCTTTTTGAACATCAATTAATGCGCTTCGCCGCCTCTCGCCGCCTCCCGTGCAGAGGGATTAGGAGTAAATGCGCCTCTGCGATAATGCGCATAATCCCCAAACCGGGCGCAAAAGCGCATCCTTGTGGAGGGGGCCTATGAAAATTTGTTTGGTTTTTTCTATGCCTTTCCCTAATCTACGCGTGTTTTTGCAGGCAGTTTCCCCTAATATCTTCCCTTTTGTATGCAATTTACCCTAATGTACACATTTTTGTGCACTTTTTTGATGGGAGAACTACATTGCCGAATCCAGAGAAGGGCACAAACTGAAGGATCGTCATCTCATGAACATAATGAATAGTAAACTCACGACATACATTAACAACGATAGCAACCTAGAAGAAATCCACACAGTCATCAATGCAGCAGCCACAACAGTACTCACCTGTAACAAACAGCAACTCCCCACCAAAAACAGCACATGCAGAAGATTAGAGACCAAACCCAAATGGCAAATCAGCCATAGTGCTCCTGTCCCATGGTCTGCTGTCACCCTATAACATCTGAGAATCCGCCAGCTAGCATGACTTGGGCCCTTTCCACACCAGCCTTTCCCCCCTGGGATTGCCCCTGAGTGCTCCCTGCATGCCCAAATGATGCGCAGGGACTCCTGGGAGCAGGTGGGATGACCTCCCACACCTCCCGTGGTCTCAGGACGTTCCCAGGACTGTGGGAAGAATTGGGTTTAAAACCCGATTCTTCCCACAGTCCCGGGAACGTCCTGAGACCACGGGAGGTGTGGGTGCCCATCCCGCCTGGTGCCACTTACTTGTGAGTAAGCGTAGGCTGACCATCTGAAAAGGAGGACAGGGCTACTGTAACTTTAACAGTTGTAGAGAAAAGGGAATTTCAGCCAGTGTCATTTGTATGCAATTAGTTCCTGGTGAAATTCCCTCTTCATCAGAACAGTTAAAGTTGCAAGCACTATACTAGAGTGACCATATACAAAAGAAGGCAGGGCCCCTGCAACTTTAACTGTTGTGATGAAGAGGGAATTTCACCAGGAACTAATTGCATACAAATGACACTGGCTGAAATTCCCTTTTCTCTACAACAGTTAAAGTTACAGGAGCCCTGTCCTCCTTTTCAGATGGTCAGCCTAAGCGGGCACCAGAAACAGGCATGGAGCCGCAGCTCGCGCCTGTGCTCATGGGGGTGGGGGGACAGCAATTCTGCCATCCCAGGATGGCAGGAGATGGGGGCACATGTGAGGTCGTTTCTCCTTACCTGTTCCACCGCGCGACACTCCCTGTGCTTTTAAGAGAGAAACACCCACCAAAATGGCAGTCATGACAGCGCTACATCCCTCCTTCCTCCCAGGACATCTCACTTCCTATGTGGATTTGGAGCGACAATCCCGCAAACAGGTAGGCCCGAGATCATCCTCCCTCCCTCTATACCCATAGGTGTAGGAAGTGCCTTGCTGTGAGCCGAGTCAGGCCAGCTGGCGGATGTTGGGTCAGAGTCCAGGGGGGCTGAGCCAGTGAAAGCTCCCCAAACTCCACCCCCCAAACAGATTCCCCTGATATTCCTAGGAGGAGGTGGCTGGGCTGTGCCAGGAGGCTGCCCTAAGATCTTGCCAGAAAGTTAAACAAGCAGGCAGTAAAAACCCAGATAGTGAATCTCGGAGTTACAGTGGCAGAGAGTTCTTTAGGGAAATAAGAAATAAGAATCCCCATAGGTGGGATTGCACAGTGAAGAGCACTTTCCCCATTGGTGGTGCCACTACTGGGGAGTGGAAGTTCCCCAATACTCACTCATAACCAAGTCTTCAAATAAAAGGCTCCTAGAGGGTTGGATCGGGACAATGGCACTGGTGGTGTTAACCCTTTTCCCCAATTACCATTTGAATTATTTCATTACTTACAAACCCTATAATTACACACACACACCCTACAAAAGCATTCAGAGAGAATGTGCATCAGTAAGAGCAGCTCACAACAATTAAAAACAAAGCAATAATATGAAAGAAGGAAATCAGCAGCAAAAAAAAAATGGGACAGGCTCAGCATATATAAAAACGAGGTCTTTCTGTTATGCCTTGCTGGTCTGCAGATGTCAATGTTGTTTTTTGACATTGGCATCATGAAATCTGTAAGAAGCTTTTCAATGGAAATTATGCACAAGCAATGACATCCCTTTGCAGCTTTGTGTCACCCATGTCAAATTAGTGCAGAGCTTTTATGCTGTTTTCACAGTCCAGGGCTGTCTTAACGTGCGCGTATCAGACATGCACAGTTCCAAACAAATCATGACTTTGATGCCACTTTGTTTTGCCTGTATACTGACATGCAAATCTCCTTGTATCAATGTGGAGTTTCAATAGAACCTGTGGCCCAGATGTGCCAAACAGGAGATGTGGACAATCTCCATTATTCTCTGGAGCCAGTGGAGGCTGGTGGCTCTGATTTTGGTGGGACTGGGTATCCATTCTGGGTTCCTGTCAGAACCAGTCAAATCTCCAAAGAAGCTACCCAAGATGCTGAACCCTAACACCCCCCCCCACACACACACAATAGGTTCAGTGCCTTGTATAACTCCTTTAGAGTTCTGGCTGATTCTGACTGAAACCCAAAACAGATTCACAGCCCCACCAAAATTGGAGCCAGCAGCCTCCACTGTCTGGAGCTCAAATGCAGAGCTGGCAATGCTGAGGCCAGTGAAACATGGAGGCCAAGCCAGAATACCAGGAAAAACAGCAATGAGGAGCCCCCTACTTGTATTGCATTTGTGCTATGAGAGCCATTCCACTGGAGTTCCTTCTTGCACCACAATGCTAATGCCATGTGGGAGAAGCCTGTACAATGGTTCCTTTCCATGTCAGCATTGTTTAGCTTCTGACATTGTCCTGGAAAGGAGCCACCTTCAGGACTTTTCCTGTATGACCCAGGGCACCTGATGTTGCCTTTACAAAGGTGCATAACCCCTGGGTTTGAAACCTGGAGTATTCTACCTAGGGTGACCAGATAAAATCCAGGTCAGGGCTCCTGTAACTTTAACAGTTGTAGAGAAAAGGGAATTTCAGCCAGTGTCATTTGTATGCAATTAGTTCCTGGTGAAATTCCCTCTTCATCACAACTGTTAAAGTTGCAGGCACTATCTAGAGTGACCATATACAAAAGAAGGCAGGGCCCCTGCAACTTTAACGGTTGTGATGAAGAGGGAATTTCACCAGGAACTAATTGCATACAAATGACACTGGCTGAAATTCCCTTTTCTCTACAACTGTTAAAGTTACAGGAGCCCTGACCTGGATTTTATCTGGTCAGCCTAATTCTACCATATTAGTGATTGATTAGGGCCGCCACCTCTTTTCTCTTGACAGGCTTCTGCCTCAGCTATATAGCAGGCAGGTACATCATTATGGTCCTCTCCATGCTGGGAATAGCTGCACCTACTGAATTTGGCTGGTGACTATGGGTGAGAATTTTGTTCCAGCTCGTTTTTGATAAGAATTTACCCACATTCACAAAGTTCTTCATATTCGGGAGAGAAAAAACTCGAGGCTTTTAAAAAAAATGGGAGAAAATGAAAATGGCAGATTCACCCACCCCAACTCACATTTGAGAACAAACTGTCCATTCTCTTCCTATGCAGTTTTGACACTACAGCTGCAACAGTAGCACCTCTGGCCCACAAAAAGCCTAATATTTTGGCGTTCAAGGGATAGAAACTGTGTTGCTAGGGAAGTGGGCCCAGCTGCAGCGTTTAAGGCGCACAGTGTGATGTGCCTTCTGCACTGTGACCACAGGTGGGGCCTTTGGCTGTATTGTGGTCCCATGTGGCCATCTGCATTGGCATCAGCCCTGTCTAAAGGATTATTTAAAAATAATCATATCATGATCTAACCTTTGCTCTTGCTTTGGCGACTGGGGTACTTTTGTCTCTCCTGATTAGCAGTGACTGAGTCTAGGAGTGCTGGCCACAGCAGAGCATTTCTTCAGTATTAATTTGGAATAATAACAGCCCCAAGGCACTTTGGGTTCTACATTCTATGTCTTACGTGTCGTCTCAGACAGAATGAAAATATCAAATGATTCCTTCAAAGGCCGGAGAAGTACATTTTGTGTGTGTTTCTGTCTGTGTCTAAAACGGAATCAGAAGAAAGTGTGTAAAATGCTTTTCTCCGTGTGGCAGATTGATTGGTCCACATTCAGAATTGTTGAATATGGCTTCAAGAAATTGGACTGACAGGAAGGTGAGCCATTGACTGGTGTCTAGTTCAGGTTGGTGACTTGGGGTGTATGTAGTTCAGGAGCAGGGAGAGTGTTTCTCCATAGCATGAGAAAAGCTTATTTTCTTAAACCATCTGTCTTTTATTTTTGCTATGACCTTCCGATGCCTCTAGCGAAGGGCACCATGGCCCGCTATAATTCAGTTAATGTGGGCAGAGAAATTAACCGCAGATTAATTAGGAGTGTCTGGTAATGGTCCAGCTCTACAATTCTGAGAGCAAGTTGAAAATTTTCTTCCCCACAGCCTCTAGACTGAAAGGGACACAAACACATACCAATTGTAGAGGATGGCAGCTGTAGAGAATTGTTGAGAAATATTACCTTAACGTGAGAACTGCAGTGCTGGGCTTTTGGTACCTAATGAAGCAAAGGAAGGAGCTTTGTTGCAGGTTCAGGACCTTGCTATTAAGACTATACCTTCCTCTTTAAAATTCATCCCCGGGCATTTGGCCTCTGTAAGAAGCTATACATCATTTAAACCAAAGGGTGTAATTTACCCCCTTTATATAGTCTTAACTCAGGCAGCACTCCCACTAAAGTTAATGGTAGTGGAGGTGCCAGGAATGATTTATGGGCCCTGACACATTCTGTGTCATGGGCTGCAAAGTGGAGTGGCGGGAGGTGGGGAGAGGAACACTGGATGCATCAAGTGGTGGAAATAGCAGACAGGCGCCTTAAAGTTTGTCAGTGGATCAGAGGTTTCAGGGGGGATTTCAGAATTTTGAATCAGATATGACATCTATGAATTCCATCACATTATGATTTTATATCTTCAGGGAGATCCGATTGTCGCAGTGTAGTTAAGCAGCCCAATTGCATAAATAGCTTATCTACTTACTGGCTTGTTGTAGTTTTTTTGTTTGTATGTTTTTGGCAGGGTCTGTATAGTGAGCCATTCTGTCACTCACTCATTTGTCATAGAGTTTATTTATCTTTTATCAGCTTTCATTTTGCTTAAGATGAAAGAAGGGGAAAAATTCTACAGAATACTTTGGACTACCATTGGCCCCATCCAGAAGACACCTTAAACCACAGCTGTAACCATGGTGACTAAGGCAAAAAGCTTTTGCTATGACCTTCTGAACATGGCCCAGCTTTCTGGCTTAACCACCATGGTTAAAGCCGTGGTTTAAGATGCCTTCTGAACGGGCCACTCTCTTGTTTTCTTGGAAAAGAAAAGTCTAAAGTGCATGAAGCACCATTTGAGTGAATCAAATATCAGTAATTGTAATCATAAATCAATGCATTATGATCCTCTTTTATTCCTCCCTTTTATGGCTCCTGTGCATTTAGCAGCAGCTCAAGTATAGCATTTTTTTATCTCCATGTCAGGAATGCATGGATACTGCATGATGCATTTCTTAGTGTCAGGTAAGACTATATAAAGGGGGGTAAATTACACCCTTTGGTAAAGTACAGAGGCAGGGGTACTAAAAAAAAGAAAGAAAAGGCAACTGTGACTTTAACAAGAATAGGAAATTGTGACCATTCGATTTTTCAATTGGATTGAATAGTCTTTCCTCCTGCTACCACATCCATTGGAGGGGAATTACAATTTTAGTGTGGGATAATGGGATTCCAGTTCTACTCCACAAGCACAACTAGGGCTGGTGTTAGCACCTGGTATTGTTGGACACCTGTGGTGGCCTTAACACCAGATCCACCACTATTAAAAAAATAATAATATCCAGCCCAAGCAGCACAAGGCATCTAGATATTGCTATCATTTTAGCATTTGACAATTTCTCCAATGTAGCATCCTTCCAGCCACCATGGGAATTTAAAATGGTGGCTAGATTCAGCTATCTGGAGTACTGCTACACACACATTCTGGGTAGACACTAGTGCAATAGCCAACTGCACAAGAATGTGTTTGGGCATCATTGCCATGAGTAAAAGAAGTCATTTTGCCCCTTCCCCTGCCATTATGTGACCTTCGTAACATTCCACATTGCCACTACTCAAGCACAGAGTATTCAAACAAACCTTTCAAATAACATCAAACCATTTAAATTACCTCAGTTCAGAGATGCTCTTCAGTTCTTGCATAACTTTCCCCTTTGTTCTGCCACCATATCTGCAGAAGAATTATACATATTAGAATAGAATAGAATTTATTACGGTCACAAGACCAGCAAAAACATATTAGCCACTTCGTAACTTCAGATTCCAGCCTGACCAAGAGAAAAGGGGGAAAATGAATGGAATAGATAGGGACCCACTGGTTAGTATCCAATGGGGCCTCCCCCTTCCCTGCTTCCATTGCTCTTGTGGGAGCTACCACTTGTGCAACAGGCTTTCATGCTTCTAAAAATAATCCCAGAAACAAGCATAAATACTAATTTCCAGATCGGGACAGGTTGGTGGAGCTCCCATCTGCAAGTTCCTCTGACCTGCTCCATTCCAGAAATGAGTGTTCTCACTTATTTGGGGTTATTTTTAGAAGCGTGAAAGCCTCAACTTATCAGTGGTCACTCTTGAAAGTGCACAGACCCATTGTCTCAACAACTTGCAGTATCCCTGATGCTTGTGATAAGATGTTTGCGATCATATAGTAGGTTAGTTGGTGGAATGAGCAGCCTTGATCCAGGTTACCACCACTGGTCCAGATCTGCCCTACTATTCCCTTCACTCAGTGCAGTGGTAGCAACTTGGTTAATTATGCAATGAAGAGTTCCTTGAATTGATTGAACTGAGCCATTTATGGATAGTAGTGGATAGTACTGCTTAATCAGGCTTGAACTAGAGCTGGGATAAACTTTCTCAGAAAAAAAATTGTTTGGAAAGAATTTTCTGATGCATTTTCTGAGAATTCTCTTTATCAGGTTCCCCCAAACTGCAGGGAAATACCACTCCCAACCACGGAATATTTAGTGAACCTCCTCCCAAACTGCAGAACCCATAAATAGGGTGGAGAATTCTGGGTGCAACCGTGGCTCCAATTATAATATTGCTTAAAATAATTATAAAATTGTTGAGGAAAGCAATTGACTTGGCCGCAATTTATTCCATTCCTCTCCTCTTACCCCATTCTTTCCTTTATCTACCGTCATCAATTAACAATATAGGGTTAGTATTAATTAAACTGAAATTTCCTAGTAGAGAATTGGGCTCCTCCAACTGTTGGAGAATTCCATAGTCCTACCTACTCTCCCTGAGAATATTTGGCAAATACTTCACTTCCATTAGGGTGGAGAATTATGGCAAAATGAGGATGGAGAATTTGCAGAGGTCATTTTTGCTCAACCTTAGACGTGGTACAAGTTATGAACGTTCAGACAAATACAGCCCACAGCTAATGTGTCCAGGAAGACAGTTGATGATTCTCTATACTTTTCAGGTCCAGTCAGATAGATAGATAGATAGATAGATAGATATGAAGTTTATCAGCTCTCTAGCTGGCTGTTATATTTGACTGGAGAGTGTTTCCACAAGGTATATGGACTTGAACTATACATTCATTATTCATCTGTGTGTACGTGCATACATATGCACACAATTTTCAGTATTTTTTTTTAAAAAAAATTACTAAAGGCTTGGCTATCTTTCATCATTGGCAAAACTGGGAGTAGAATGGGACCCTTTAAATGCTAGGTCCTTGACAATAGGGTCGTATAAATGACACATGTATAAACACACTTTTCTTCTGCATACTATATGTCACAGCTGTGAAGGAGCAGTGGCATATGCTGCCCTTTTGCTCTGCTCTGTTCCTGTTTGTTTATCAAATTCAAGATGGATAACACTAGCTGCTCATTTGGTTTGCAAAGAGATTGCTTGTTTGGCACCGAGAGTGCAAAAACATTCTTGGCTATCTACCAGTAGCCTTTTCTATTTATTTTACGGTGCAAATATATAGATATCGTGTTGTCTTTTAGGAAAACAAATCCAGTCAACCAGAATGGTTTTAATACAAATCCAGTCAATCAGAATGGCTTTTAATCATTCTATTTTTTATTTTTTTTATTTTTTAAAAAAGCTTATTTCTGCATGAATAGCCTAAGAGTTTATTATACAGGAAAGGTTCTGAGGGTACAAAAGCACATCCAATCTGTCTCTCAGTAGAGAAGTGTGCCGTAGATTGGCAGATTTATGATTTCAAAAAAAAAAAAGGAGTTCAAAAGAAAGTACTTCTTCACACAAGATACAGTTTGCTCATGGAATTACTGCCCCAAGATATGGTGAGGACTACTTACGAAGATGACTTAAACATGTTTTTTGAACATGGTAAGCAGTATATAAACCTATGAAATGAAATAAAATTGTAAACATTTAGGAAAATTTACTAAGGATAAATTTATCAACTGTTATTAGACATAATATTGTATGGTGTATGGTGTCTTCAATCTGGGGGCTGATCTACTCAGGACCCACACTAAACAGATTCAAAGGTACCAATATGATTCAAGTCCCCTTTTGTGAAGGAATGATATACAGTTTATTGATGGCAAGTGGATGCAGACAATAAAAGCAAAGATAAGCTTACACAACCTCCTCAACTCAAAGTTGTAGCTGCCCCAGTTCCCTTGAAGCAGCAGGTTTTGACCCCGGGGCTGTTTTTCTAAGCAGGTGGCACACCTTTCTCCTATCAGATGAGATCAAAGAGCAAGTCAGTGTGTTTGGATTTTATAGGTGTCTCTCCTAAATTCCAGAAACTGTCAAAAGACAAACACACGTCCTCTCTTCTCTATGGAGAAAAGATGGGGGCGGCTTAACTTCTTGGCAGGAAAGAGAGTTTCTCACAGCAGAGAAGAATAGTCTTATCAGAAAGAAAGTATGAAATGTACAAGGTGACTATTGAGTGTTATTGCTTCATGTTAGTAGCAAGAAGCACTAACCTTCACTATATTTGTCTACAGCTATGTGAACCAACTCTAATTCCATAATAGTTGACAACTACTCTACAAAGTATGCCTGTGCTACTAGACACAGCATATGGCTTTGTGAAAAGTTCACACTTAACTCCTTGCCACTCTCTTCTGCAAAAACCCCACTACATACTACATACTACATATGGTATGGTACAGTATGGTATTGTATGGTATGGAATTCTTTTTGAAATATTTGTATTTTTATATATATATATTTAACTGTTTGTATAGAATTTTAATATTTTAACAGTTTGTAAACTGCCCAGAGAACATTGGTTTATTAAATAAATAAATAAATAAATAAATGTTAATCAGATCATATGCCCATGATCTTGTTCCAGCTTCGCTGATTACTTTTTGCAGAAGCAGGGCTGTTGTTTTAATATCATTAAATCCCTAAATACTTGGTATCACAGTATTTAAGGAATTTCCTTCCTTCCTCATATGAACCGGGCCAACCACTTCATTCTTTTTTCTGAGCTCCTGCTTTTAATCAGAAATCCAGATGGTAGGTGCCTTAGACAGGAGCTTTTCATTTCTGGGTCTAGAACCTCCTCCCACGGGAAGCGCGCTTTGCCCATTCACCATTTGATTTGAAGTGACCAATAAAGACTATTTTATTCCACCACCAAACCTTTCCAGAGTTTCATTCTTAATGTCTTGGGTCCAAGAAGCACCAGAGGATGGGAGTTGGTAGAGAACGATTTTTCCACCCCTTCTTCCTCATCTGCTCCCTCCCACAAACTTCTCTTCCTGAATGAGGTGGTGTAGGAAGCTGAGAGGGAACGGTGTGTTATTTTTGTTGGTGTTTTTGGTTGGTTGTTTTTTTGTTGTTGTTGTTGTTGCTGTAAATCAGGTGACGCCACCTTCTCCAAGCAAAAACAGCCTCAACCTGACTTTCAAAGATTCAGTACAGCTTACTTCTGAACACACATGCGTAGGTTTGGGTTTGTTAAATTCATGTCCGACAGCCACTAAAGCTTGTTTTTTTTAATCTGTTTTGAAGGTTATAAATGGCACTCCAGATGATGGGATACATTCAGCTTTTCTAATAGTCATCTGTGTCTATTGGGGAGGAGAACCACATGCACAGCACACATTAGCCAATATGATTTCCACTACATGCAACACGGGCAGAAGCCTACTTTTCCACATTTGTAACCCACATTTGGGTTGGGCTAGAAGAAATATTTAAAGCATTTGTAGGGAAAGGAAAATGGGAGTGGGGCCAGCCGACATAGACATAGGCTGAATTCAGACGACACAATAAGCAACTGGGAGGGTTGGGGGAAAACAATCGTCAGTTGTATTGACTATCATGTCATCCGAATGCTGCCATAGTCAACTCAGCATTGAACCTAATCCACACTACAGTTGATTATTTATTACCATGTTGTGTGGGGAGTAACCCTTAGATGAACAACTGTAAAGTTGATTATTACCCCACCATTGACTATTGTGTTGTCTGAATTCAGCCACAGACTGCGAAATGGGTATAAATGCTTCTTCAACTCTTCCAAAGAGCAACATTTTCCTTTTGTTTGTATTTTTTAATCTGCCCAATAACAAGCCTTCTTGTTATTGGGAAGATTGTATTTTTAATCTGCCCAATAACAAGCCTTCTCTGAGCAGATTACAGATAAAAGAATGAAATACAATAGGGATTGTTAAAAAAGTAAGACACAACACAAAATGATAAACAGCACGGGAATAGATAAATATAAAAAATATAAAAACAGCATCTAAACCCCAAGTGTCTAAAATGCATGGTATAAAGGCATAAGCCAGTCTTTCTATCAGATTAATAAGAATGTTTGCATTGTCCTAGGATTCTCATTTATGTAGCCCTAGTGGTACTTGCCTCTAAGGCCACATACATGAATTGATTTTAAATGAGAGAATCATTATGCAGGTCATAGCAAGTTAACCTGAAGATATATTTTAAGAGGCAAGGATACTGAATTCAGCTTGTTCTGGAAAGGCAGTAGAGTAATGGGAGCATTTGGGCGGGGAGAGTTACGTTAGTTTTCCATGCAACTTTGAACCTGTTTTGTCAGGTTGGTGCCCCTGAGAAAAAGATAAGACACCTGGCAGAGATGTCTGATTCAATTGTTTGTGGCAATAAGGGACATACACATGCATGGATATTGTAGTGTCTTCATCTCCTAGGAGTCTCCCACTGACCTGTACATTAAGTTATGTGTTTGGATAACAGCCATGATCATAGACTTCTCTAAACTCTGTTCCATGTCTGTAGGAAGTACTTATGCTCTCCTAAGCCCTATTCAGGGCCAAACTGCATGTAATTGTGTAGCATGTAGCCAAAGGTTTATTTGCTCTAGTGTAAGGGTGCATGGCCCTGATTTGAACTGAGACCACCATGCACTGGGATAAAAAGATTAAACTTTCCCCTCACTTCACTGTGTTTTCCCAAATTAGGGGAGGTGATTGAGCAGAAGTTAACTCCTCCACTCATAGTGTGCAGTGGTCCTGATCTGAATCAGGCCTCTCATGCTTACACTATAGTAAATAAAAATATGATGTGATTAGCATAACATGCAGTTGGCTCTTACAGTTAAAGTAATCACACACAAGAAGTGGGGTCATGCTGAATAACCCCTCCCTTGATGCACAAACTTCTGCAAAGTGGGCTTCTGTGTGTACAGCTGTGTATACCCCTTCAGCATAGTGCCACTCCAGGCTCATGTGTTTACTGGAGAGTAGTTTTTGGTTGAACATTGGAAGACTTGTCTTGATGGGAAGAGCAATGAGACAATGGAATCAATCACCTAAAGGGGTGGTGAGCTCTCCCTCACTGGAGACCTTCAAGCAGAGGACAGGCATCTGTTGGGAATGCCATAGATCTGGATTTCAGGTACTGAACAGCACCCTCTCCCAGTCTATAATGCAATTATTCAAATTCAGTTTTAAAAAAACCCTATTCTGGACCTGAATAGAGCAAACAAATGAGAAGGAGCATTCCAACCCTGACTCCTCCATTGTCATATTCATTGCTATCTACTCATGGAGGGAGACTATCTAAAGAGCAGAGCCTTCTGTATCTGTGAAAGGTCTCCATGTGAGACAGAACAGATGTTCTGGCTCACATGGAGATGCTCTATGAATACTGGAGGTTCTCCTCTTTAGATAGTTGCCCTCCATGAATAGACAGAGGGGGCAGAGCCAGAGCACTCCCTTCACAAGTTAGTTGAACCCTGGTTTAAGACAGTCAGTCTTTCCCTTCCTTGCATGCTTGCACCATATGTTTCTTGCTCACCAACTGTATTAATGTTTCTGCAACTGTCAATTGAAAATTAACAAAATGCCTGAAATGGAAGTTGAACCTATTCCTATTTTGGGCACCCAGCTATGGGATGCTCTGTTAATGGGCAAGTGAGAGAGTGGCTGAATTCGGACAACACAATAGTCAATGGTGGGGTAATAATCAACTTTACATTTGTTCATCTAGGGGGTACTCCCCACACAACATGGTAATAAATAATCAACTGTAGTGTGGATTAGGATCAGCGCTGAGTTGACTATGGCAGCATTCGGATGACACGATAGTCAATACAACTGACGATTGTTTCCCCCCCCCCCCAGTTGCTTATTGTGTCATCCAAATTCAGACAGTGAGTAAACAGGCAGAGAGGGGAAAGACTGATTAGCTTGAAACGAGCATTTGCTGTAGTGGTATGGTCCTCTGTAAGTTCCATTGTGAAGGCAAGCATGTACTGTGTGACCAAAGAATGCACTTTGAGTCTCCTTTTTATATTACTATTTTAACCTCTACTTCTCAATATAGAACTGTCTTTTGGAAATAATAATAATAATAATAATAATAATAATAATAATGATAATAATAAACATAATGTTAATGGTCTGCAAGCACCAGTCTGTGGATGTCAGCTTCACACTGAGTGTTTTTCACTGCTCATTATAGTCTAAGTTGTATCCCACATGGTGCCTTTGTCTACTCCACTGGAGGTGTGTGTGTGTGTGTGTGTGTGTGAGAGAGAGAGAGAGAGAGAGAGAGAGAGAGAGAGATTACAATGGACACAGCATGGTATGTGTAGTCTTCATAGCACACTATGTTTCACACATTGTTTATGTCTAAAGGAGCAAGCTTTTCTGAATTTCTACTAACCATGTGACTGGATGTTATCATGGTGGGTGAGGTTAAAGAAAATCCACCTGAATCCTGACAGAACAAAAGTACTCCTGCTGGGTAGTCCATAGAACTCTCAGGAAATGTATTTGTTCAAAATGTAGTTATAGACTTTAGAAGATAAGCAAGTATAATGCCTGGTGATGTTTTGGGATCCAGAGTTACTCTTAGAGCTGATCTACACTCTAGCTTTGTAATGTTTTACAAGGGTTATGAAAACTCTTTGGGCCACATGACGCACTCCCTTGAACGCTGTATACCTGAGGTTTTTTAAAACTCACTTCAGCTATATACAACAGTTTTTTACTTTTAATAAATTGTTTTAAGTAAAATAATGTGTCCTTCCTTACCGTTTGTGATTCGTGAGGGCAGTGCTTCGTTTACTGGCACCCAAATGCTTAGCAGTTGATTGGTGGGGAAGAAAGAGGGGCTAAGGAGGAAGTGGGCAAGTGAACTACAGCGCCCACAATGATTTGCCCTAAACTCATTGAAAGCTAAGGAATGAAAGGGGAACTAAGGAGAAAGTGGGCGAGTGAACTACAGTGCCCACAATGCCTTGCCCTAAATTCATTGTAAAAAGGAGACAGAAAGAGATGGACAGAAGGGTGTGAGACCGCACACACCGCTTTGAAGACTAAAGATTTTTTCTCCTGTAACGTGAGTACTCCTTAATGTGTCCTAAGACATTTTGGAATGCACCTATTTGGAACGTTTTAAAATACTATTTAAAACGTTCCAAGGTACTGTGTAGATAGGCTCTTAGATAACTTAAGTGGTGACTGTGTGATTAGGGTAGCTTTTAGTAGCATAAGATGACAAGTGAGCTGCACCCCTTCTTTGGAGACATAATGGTCTGTTCCTGTTCATTATGTGATCTAGGGCAGGGCTTTCTCCATAGTGTCACTACTATCACCAGATTCCCAGGTGATTTTTTAAAAAATTAATTTTCTCAAGCACTTGATTACTAGATTTAAGATCTGAAACTTTAGATTAACAGTGTTTTATATTCTCATTTGTTTGCTGCCAGTTTGCTTTTTTAATAATCTATCGTTGTTAATTACTTTGTGGGGGAGGGGGTTAACCAAAAGGCAATATATGTACTTTATAAATCGTAATTGAATTAGTAAAAGTTTCAATAAGGTTCATGAAATTTCTCAGGAGGCATGCAGAGATTGCACATCTCTAATTGCCAGCTGGGACTCTTTGGATTTAATAAAGCTCAATTCCTTTCTCCCCACCCCTGTTGTGCTTATGATATCAGACACAGTGGTTTATTGTTATTTGGACTCCCAGCCTGACAGGTGCTCTTGGAGTGCTGTATATAACTTCCTTATATTCTCCTAACAGTTCTCCAAAATAGACTTACATATCATTTATTTTGATTAATGGCTTGGATCCAGACTTAGTTATACTTAGAATGGATGCATTTGGTCCCGTTGATTTCAGTGGATCTACTCTAAGTATGACCAAGACTGGATCCAGAAGAAAACAGAGGAGAAAATGAGGTGTTATATTTTAATAGCCACTGAGAGCGGTCTTAGGAGATTTGGAGGCAAGTGCCACCGGTATGGTGATGACACAGCTCTATCTCCCTGTGACATCTGAATTAGGAGAGACTGTGCAAGTCCTGGATCAGTGCCTAAACTTGGTAATGGGCTGAATGAGGGCCAATAAACTTAAGCTGAATCCTGGCAAGATGGAAGCCATGTGGGTGAGCAGTTCCCAAGTCCAGGAGATAGGCTCAATGCCTGTTCTGGATCAATTTGCACTCCTTCCAAAAGATCAGGTCCATAGTTTGGGGGTACTCGTAGATCCATAATTGTCATTGGAGGCCCAAGTGGACATGGAGGTTTGGAATGCCTTTTACCAGCTTCCACTGGTTCTCCGACTATGGTGAATAGCTTGGCCAAAATGGTACAGGCGTTAGTAACCTCAAGACAGGATTACTGCAATGCACTTTATGTAGGGCTGCCCTTAAGGCTGCTCCAGAAACTGGAGTTAGTGCAGAATGCAGCAGCTCAGCTGTTGTCAGGAGCTTCCACTTTCCAGCATGTAACTCCATTGCTGAGGGAACTGCACTGGTTGCCTATTTTATATTGGGCCAGTTTTAAGGTTTTGCTACTAGTGTACAAAGCCCTAAACAATTTAGGACCAGGATACCTGAAAGTGCGCCTTCTCCCTTACCAACCTGCCCAGTCACTGTGGTCCTCAGAGGTCCTGGTCCTGGTAGTTCCACATGTACCTATGACCTGACTGGAGTCTACCAGGAGAAGACCCTTCAACATGGTGGCCCCCTTTCTGTGGAACTCCCTGCCCCTGGAAGTCAAGCAGGTGCCAGTGCTATGTTGTTTCAGGTGCCTCCTGAAAACAGTCTTATCCCTTGAAAGTCAAGGTTTTTATTGGCATTTTGTATTTTTAGTATAATAGTGGTGTTTTAATTTTTGTATCTTTTACTGCTTTAATTCTTATATTCACCGCTCTGGAAGGTATTTCAGATATGAAGTGGTATACAAATTTTGTAAATAAAAAAATATTAAAAAAAATAAATGTTCTGTATATACAAATACAATACATTTCACAAAGAATGCTACATCTGGTAAAGGTTAACAAAAAAGAATCCAGAAAAAGTAAAGGGTATAATAATAGGCAGGGGTAAGTTAAACCAAAACAAAATGGGGGGAAAGCGTGTCCGGGTTCCTTCTATGACCTGGACACTCTGAGTGACTTCTTATGGTTCTCTTGCCTACTTCAGAGTCCCACCTTTCTTCTTTTGCCTTGCCCTTCCCAGTAATGTTGGATTTAAGCTATATATGTGGGGTGATTGTCACTATAGACACTTGTGGCTTAACACAACACTTTATGAATATATCAAAATGAGAAAATTACAAAAATAGGGTAAAACACAAATTTATTTATCCTAAACTTCACCTAGACTCCTTCAGGCTGCTTCTTTATGCTCCTTACTCATTCTCTGGCTTTTTACTGCTCTCTCTGGCTGGCCTTTTCCTCTCTTTTTATAGCCTCTTCCCCTCAAATAAAAAAAACAACTTAACTAGTATGAACCTTGACTGGAGAAATGAAACTTCTCATCTCACTGATACCCCCTCCCAACAGAAAAACTCCAGGCCTCTAAGCCTGACTCACTTGCCTTGCCTCTGTAACCTCAAACCTTCACAACGGGTAAAAAAAGAGGAGGGAAAGGCAAGGGAGAAGGGAGGGATTAGGAAACTTGAAGGTTATAATGAAATTTGGTATCTGTACAAAGTGTTCTAGTGTAGGCTGACCAGATAAAATCCAGGTCAGGGTTCATGTAACTTTAACAGTTGTAGAGAAAAGGGAATTTCAGCCAGTGTCATTTGTATGCAATTAGTTCCTGGTGAAATTCCCTCTTCATCACAACAGTTAAAGGTGCAGGGGCCTTGCCTTCTTTTGTATATGGTCACTCTAGTATAGTGCCTGCACCTTTAACTGTTGTGATGAAGAGGGAATTTCACCAGGAACTAATTGCATACAAATGACACTGGCTAAAATTCCCTTTTCTCTACAACTGTTAAAGTTACATAAGCCCTGACCTGGATTTTATCTGGTCAGCCTATTTTAGTAGTTATGTTTAAATCTCATTGTAACTTGTGAACAATACTAAACATGGAAGACAATAGTTATGGGACTATCTCAACTATCTAGTTGAGGTGGAAAGGTCAGTACTCATTCTACAGCTATGTGCATGACCTTTTAATGAATAGCCAGTACTGATATAACCTCTTTGCAAACTATTTTTAGAAAGGTGAGTAGATATTTGCTTCTATTCTGTATATGCTCATGCAAATGGTCAGGTTAAGTAACTAACTTTGGCCAAGGGCAGAAAATTTGCAGGGGAAATTGTAAGACTCAGAAAAGCTCCAGCAAGCAGCAATGCCTTATCAGGCCAAGATAAGTAAGATTATGTGAAGCTTAATGAGAAGTAGGGATGTGCACTGGATCGCGTCCGATCCACGATCCGAATCCGATCCAAGGGGAAATCGGATAAATTATCCGATTTCCGATCTCACCGCTGGATCGGCCGATCCAATCCGAACCGATCCGAAAAGGTTCCGATCCGGTTTGGATGGATCGGCGGATCGGCGGCCACCTGCTGGCGCCCGTGGGCGCCCGCTGATGGAAGTGGACAGCGGGGGGGAGCTTCCCTAGCGGGGCTTCCCTAGGGGGTGGGGGGAGGGGAGGAGGGGGCGCGCGGTGCGCTTACCTTCCAGAGACTTCCGCTCCCATCCGGCGCCAGCTGCTATTGTGAGCAGGCTTCGCGGCCTGCTCCAGGGTGGCGTGCCGGGTGATGACATCCCCCGGCGCGCCACCCTGGAGCAGGCCGCGAAGCCCGCTCGCAGTAGCAGCCGACGCCGGACGAGAGCGGACATCCCTGGAAGGTAAGCAGGGGGCGGGGGGAGGGGAGAAGGGGGGCGTGTGGCGCGCTTACCTTCCAGGGACGTCCGCTCCCGTCCGGCGCCGGCTGCTACTGTGAGTGGGCTTCGCGGCCTGCTCCAGGGTGGCGCGCCGGGTGATGTCATCACCCGGCACGCCACCCTGGAGCAGGCCGCGAAGCCCGCTCGCAGTAGCAGCCGGCGCCGGACGGGAGCAGATATCCCTGGAAGGTAAGCAGGGGGCGGGGGGAGGGGAGAAGGGGGCGTGCGGCAGGGGGGAGGGGGCGCCAGCAGATGGAAGCAGATGGCCCCGGGGGGGTACGGAGCATGGGGGAGGGGGCTTACCTGCCAGGGCCATCCACAGCAGACGGCCCTGGGGGGGAGGGAGTTAGGCCCCCCCTCACCCACCCTCCGCCATTTTTTCCTCATAGACTTCCCTCATAGACGGCTGATCCAAAAATTTCTGATTTTTGGATCGGGATTGGACTCGATCCGGTCCGGGGGGCTCCGATTTTGTCTGATCCGATCCGTGACAAAATTGGAGGTCCTGATCTGGGTTCCGATCCGATCCGGGGGGTCCGTGCACACCCCTAATGAGAAGCAAGATTTGTAAGAGATCATCCTTCAACAGACTTGGGGGAAAAAAAGTAGGCTGTATTTTGCTTAAATGATTTAATATTGAATTCTTGATATATATCTAGATAGATAGATAGATAGATAGATAGATAGATAGATAGATATTTAATAACCTTTGGAATTTAGGGTCAATGTAGTATTATTATTTTTCTTCTTCTCTGTGCTACATTTGAATCAGGCAAGCACTGAAGTTCAGTTCCTTCCTCGCTACTAAAGCCCCTTCAGGGCAAAGAAATGAAAGACAGAATAAAATCATTGAAGTGGAGTGTACTTTTTTCTATGGCGTTCACTTCTGGCTCTGAAAACTAATGTCTGTCTCTCTCTCTCTCTGTGATCTGTATATCGGTTTTAAAACGTTTAACAAAACACTAGATAGTTTCCTATAGACATAACACTGGCTGGGGAGAATTTCATTCTGTATGAATATTTCTGTGGATGGGGAGAATATTGTTTGGTATATATTTTCAAGTGAACTAATTCACACTTACTTAATATCAGGATTGGAACACAGGTATCCTGAGGATTGTGCAGTTCTTTGAATTTTGCAATGCAGTTTTCAATGCAAAAGTTACAAACATGCATACATTAGGAAATATTGCATACAAAATGTCCATATCAGGGAACGTTACGTGCAGAATGTGTATGTCAGTGGAAATTGTGTACAAAAATAATTGTGAATTCACATACTGGTGTTGGAATTGGATGGAATGGACTTATGACTGCATAAACGTGGAACTGACATGGACAAGAAATAGTCTGATTTGTTCATTCCTCCACATACCTAAGGTTGAGCTGCCTTTTATTTATGTGGGCTTTAGGTTTTGCAAAAGTTGTCCTTTTGACAAGACAGAACTCTACAACTGCAAACAAAACAAACAGATGTAGGGAACTGATGTGTGTGTGGGGGAAAGATGGTTCATTTTTTACAGAGGCATATATTCAGGCTAACAGAGTCATCAGAGAATCTTTTTATAGCACGCTTATTACTGGCCACTCACAGACTTTCACTTGTCCTTTTCATAAAGCTGTCTGCCTCTTGCTCCTTCTGCTTATTTTTCCACCACAAAGCAGACCAAGAAAATCAATTTTTTTGGCTGTGAGGAAACTTGTCGCCATTATTACCCTGCAGGTAATACTGACATCACCTGGCGCGCTATCTAGGGGCAGGCCGCAAAACCTGCTCACAGTAGCGGCCAGCGGTGGATGGGAGCGGACGTCCCCAGAAGGTAAGCCCCCTGCCCCCATTGTCCGCTTCCATCGGTGGGAGCCAGCGGGCGGCCGCCAATCCTCTGATCCATCTGATCTGGATCGGGACCTTTCCAGATCAGATCGGATTGGATCGAACGATCCAGCGGTGAGATTGGAAATTGGATAATTGTATCCTATTTCCCCTGGATTGGATTCGGATTGTGGATCGGACCCGATCCAGTCACACCCCTATTTATTACATTTTGAGGGAGGGAGGGAGAGAGAGAAGAGAAGCAAACAAAACACAAACACAACCTAAAAACAACTGATATTTCTTCTCCTCGAACATACACGCACAAAACTCCCTCAAGGTGTGTTGTTTAGTCCCAGCCACTGACATATTCCTTTTAAACCCTTCCTGTTCTCCTTGTAAAGAATTAAGATGAAAACAGTACTGTTGTTTTTTCTTTTACCAACTATTATTTGATCATACTCAGTATACTTGGCCATAGTTGTGTAACTTAGCTCTCTCTCTCTTTCTCTTTTTTTAAAGGATGGAAAACAACCAGCCAACTTGGTTCCTCACCAGCCGGATGGCACCACCTTTGTCTGGACATTTTCCTTCTATTTGAGTTGACTGGAGAAAGAGGCCATGACTTGATGAACTCCACAGGGAAAACTGTGCTACATGCATTTATTTACTCCTCTTGAGAACTGTATTATTCCCATGAAGCAAAAACAAACAAACAAACAAACAAACAAAAGCCCTCTAAATTGGAGCAAAATTTTGAAAGAAAGAAAAATATTTTTTCTTACCCAATATCTGTTTTCAGTTCCCCTCAACTAACAATTAACCTTGCATGAGGAAAACAAAGTTATGCTTTTTTAGCCTAATAAATAAAACAAATCACAGAACACAATCTAATCAATTTATGAAGATGCCTTTTAATAAGTGAGAATATTAAACAATCTAATTCATTATTGGCAGTGGCTTTTTCAGGCCAGAGCCTTTCCCAGCATTACCAAGGGGCATCAGGGATTGAGCCTGGGACCTTCTGTATACAAAACATGAGATGTGCTACTAAGCCATGGATTTAAACCCAGGTCACATGCTCATAAATGTTCATTACCACCTCCCATTCCATGGCTTTTAGTAGGATCGTTAAGCAAGTGCTTATTATCAGTGGGGCATGAAGTGTTTAATTTTGGCTGGATTCCGGCGCTTGTTTTGTGTTTGAGTTGCTGAGTGTGTCAGAAGCTTTATTAGAATTGGTGGTGAATGATAAGAGGAGGTGATGTGCTATCAGTTTCACCAGTGACATGTAAATAATTTTGTCCTGAGATTAATCTTTTTTTCTGGTTCTTGGTTTACTTGCTTCTCATATACTGACATGTTTATGATCAAGCTTTAGTAAAACTTATTGAAAATATCCTACCAAATGCAGTGCCAGCAACTGTGTCTAATAACCTGTACACAATTTCAAACCAGGTATTGATTCCTTCAAGGTATAATAGCTAAAGGTTGCAATGCCCCCTCTTCCTCCAGTTGCAGTAAAAAGGAGTTATTTCGTTCATATTTTATGGGACATGATTGTATGTTGAATGTATCCCTTGTAATTATGAGGCCATCTGCTTCTGTTATACTAACTGCTCTAGCAACTCCAAATCAAAGTTACTCTTTCAGTGGTTAAAAGTGGAATCCAGAGCCCAATTGGGCTAAGGATGGGATTTGCGGGTGGGGGGGCAAAGAGTCGTGGGTGGGATGCTCCCATTGGGGCATCCGGATGGTGCCACTGGGCAGGGCTATGGACGGGCGGCTTTAATCGCCCCCTAACGGTCCAGCCTGCCCTCTTTTGCTTGCCACAGCTCCCTCCCTCCCCTCCCTGTTGACAGTATGGGCTAGCCGGTCGTCATTAGGAGGCCAAGTAGGAATTTTTTTACTCTTACCCTAATTTGGTTAGGAGTTTTTTCGCCTACTTCGTACTGTAAGACAGCTGGGGAGTATTAAATAGGTTGATTTGCACTAATTTGGTCACTTTAATTTGGCGGTAGGTGCGGGCATCCTTAGGGGCTTTTTCAACTGGTGAACATTCTCAGGAACCGTTGAGGTAAAGGGTAATACCTGACGCCCACATCTGGGAGCCCCGCGGCACCAGATCATGGGAATAAGGTTTACCTTTGAGGCCAACTCTACTCACACGCTCGGAGCACTGCGGCACGGGTGTTGTGACAAAGGAAGGCCTCCCAACCCCAAATGGGGTATGACCAAGGGGTGGCGAACGTGGGATGCCACCCGGAGGTCAGAGAATGGTTTGCCCATTCCTAAGATTTGGCCGGGAAGAGGCCAAGAGAGGATGCCCGCATAGGTCTTATCCCTTACTGCAGATCTTGAATAAAAGTGGCCCATTTTATACCCAACTTTCTTGTCTCGACTCTTTATTTTGCACCCTACACTCCGCAAATAATAGTAATCCACGTTTTGTTTATTTTTTGCCCCATATACTAGTTTTAGCTTTACAGCATTAAGAAATCATAGTGGGTTCCCCAACATCATTTCTTGCTCATTATTCCTTAAACAACTAGGAACTTTTTTTTTACCAACTAAAGAAAGACTAATATTCTTGTAACCTCTAAATTGGATTACTATAATACATTGGTGCATCCCTTGAAAATTATTTAGAAGCACTACAGAATTTGGCTGTTGGAATTCTTCTGGGTTTGCCTACGTGGAGCCAAGTTTTAGCTATTCTAAAGGAGATGCATTGGATACCTATTCACTACTGAGCAATTCAAAGGTAATGTTGCTTGCCTTTAATACCTTAAATGGCTTGGACCCCAAATATCTGAAGGAGCATCCCCTCCCATAATAACCTGCCCATGCATTAAGGTCATCAGAGGCCTTTCTCTTTATTACATCTATAAGGGAAGTACATTTATCATCTGCAAAAAGAGATGACTTTCTCTACTTTGGAATACCATTATGCAGGAGGTACACCAGGTGCCAATACTGCACTTCTTTGGTACCAAGTTAACCTTTTTATTTGTCCTGGCATTTTAAATTTAGATTGGAGGATGATGATGATGATGATGATGATGATGATAAGAAGAAGAAGAAGAAGAAGAAGAAGAAGAAGAAGAAGCAGCAGCAGCAGCAGCAGCAGCAGCAGCAGCAGCTGGTTGAAATTGTATTCATTCATCTCAGTTTTATTGTAGTTATGTGTAGGTTTCACATTGCTTTTAGTCTAGTGAATCTGACTTCTTTGTATACTGCTTTGAAATCCTCACTTGGATGAAGAAAGAAAGAAAGATCAAATAATAGCATCCCATGATTCACATCTTCTGATGAAGTGGGGTTTGGCTCATAATAGCTTATGCTGAAATATATTTGCTAATCTTTAAAGTGCATAGTACTCTTTGTAATCATCAGGTGACAATGTTATTTCATAGTAATATAATAGTAATAGGAGTATACATAAATGGTACTCAATTAAAGGTGTAATACTATGCAAGTTCAGACAGGAAAAAAAGTCCTGGCTAATAAATGCTTGAAGTTATAGGACCTTTTTTATATCAGAACATGAATATGATTTCACCTTTAATGTGATCAAAGGTCTAGAGAAGTGCACCACATTTAAACAGCTGTTGTGCTGCATAAAGGTCCAATTTAAACATAATGACATGGAACCATAGCCAAGTTCATTTAAGGAATCTCACAGAACAAATATTTCCTATCCCTTCCTCCCCCTGCAGCATCCTTGAAAAATCTCTTTGAAAAGTCAGAAAGCCCTCCGGAAAAAGTAGGATGGGGGCTGCCTCCACCAAACCAGCCTAAAATTCTGTATGCTTTACATAGTGGGGAGGGTTGGTTTTTAGATGTGGAATGGGCACCCAAAAACAGAGAACACAAAAATTAAAGTAACAGATATTAAATTCCACTGCAGAAAAAATAAATTGGAAAAAAAAGTTGTAAAATCTGAATAGACACACACACACGAGCATCAGGGTAATAAAACAACCAGGGCTAAGCACGTTCAGCTATTATCTGTGTCACTATTTTATTCAGGTCCCTTATTTAAGCAATATCTTACAGTCATTGGTTTAGCTCTCTTAATCCATTCTGCAATTCCAGCAGATCTGATTTCTTTCCTGAAGAACTCTGACCTTTCCTTCCTTTATTCATTCTCTCTCTCTCTCTCTCTCTCTCAATTCCCCTTTCCTTCCTTCTCTTTGCTTCTCTGCCTTTTTATTTTTTGTTGTAAAATAGTTTTTTCTGTCCCCAACTCCATCCAATTAGGAGAGTTGTTTTTGTTTGTTTATTTCTGCTAACTAAGTTTCTGTGCCCTGAGTTAAAACCTTTCTCTCTCTAACTCTAACCTTCTGTGGAACTTTATAATCTCTCCTTCCTGAGCACACTTCCAGACCTCTATGTTCTAACTAAGCATTTGACCTCTAAACTATTAATCTTTCAGTTGAAACAGACTTGCACGCACACACACACAAAGATTTGACCCTATAATAACTTAAAACCAATCCTAAAATTGGATGGCATTCAATATATTTTCTCAATGGAACCCGGATTGGGAGATTCCACTCACATAAATATGTCCGTATATCAAAAGCCATACTTGTTATTTTTCTTCTTAAACCAAAGGGTTTAAAAATGCAGTATCTACCTATGTAGCTGTCTACCTTGATTGAAGACTTCAGTCTCCAATGGAAACTTGTTTGTGCATTCTTATCCATACATAAGAGAAATATTACTGTTGTGTGAGACCTTCACTTTTTCATCTTTATCTAGTCCTTTATTTTTCTCTACCTTTGATTACTAATCTGTCCTCCCTTTATATGTTTTGCTTTTTTCCTACCCACACCTCCAAGTAACATCTAGGATGTGAGGCAATGGCAGCTAATGACATATTCTCTTAGAGCCTATCTACACTACTGCTTTAAAATGGTTTATAACAGTTTTAAACTGGTTAATAACCATTATTAACCGGTTTAAAACTGTTATAAATTGTTTTAAAGCAGTAGTGTAGATAGGCTCAGAGTCTCCTATTTGAAAATCTCCAGATCTGGCTACTGCCCAATAGATTAGATGGACCATTGGCCCAGTACAGCTCTAATGTTATTTCTTTGGCTGATAAAACAGTGGGTGTTTTAATACACAAGAAATGACATCTTGTTTTATAGAGCTATCATGCACCTGGTTAGTGATCATAAAGAGTGTTCTAATATACCCTTCATGGATCAAGGATGTCCTACTGCTCATAAATGCAGGAGTTTCTAGACAGATAGGAAAGCTATTACGCTGGATTACACACCTGCTCTTGGCTGTCTGGGGCTCTGTATATCGACAAGCAGAATGGCTGTAGATCTGAGAATGAACACATAGAACATCAAATGCCATCTTACGTGCCATAGAAGAAGCAGTATCCTGCTGACGTTCTACCTGAGCTATTTAAAGTTAGCCCCACCCAAAGAGATGGGGAAAATGGTGAACAATGACATCCAGCTCTTCTTTTGTTCATTAATGGTCCTCCATCCCAAAATTCTTATACTTTCAGTTACATTATGGGCCAAACTGCATTGCGATAAACATGCTATCTAAAAAGCAGGCTTTAACTGGACTATTTTGCTTTAAACTGGACACTTTGGGGGGAAATAAGCAGCAGGAAACTGATGCAGGCTCTGATCTGGACTGGGAATACATTTAGGATCAGGGCCCCATGTACCATGGTTGCCTTTTTCTTCAGAATAAAATGGTCAACATAAGCATACCTTTCTTTCTTTCTTCTTTTTTTAAAAAAAACACATGTTTATTGTAACATATAGTTTGGGCCATGTTAAGCTTTTGATGCTTGGTGGAGGCTGTTTGGAGGGTAGGACGCAGGGCTGCAAGCATTGTTTGACTTGATTGGTCAGTAAATCAACTAAAGCTTTAGAGACCAACCCTAACTGTGGGAGGTGGGGGGAGTGGTGAATTGTCCACCACTTCCAAAGCCCTGCTGGCTCATGCTGGCCAGGGCAGGCATTGTGTGTGCATGGAAGGGTGTGGGGAGAGAATGTACCTTTTTCTTGTCCTTGGTGCATTTTGTCCTCCAGCTGCTGCTGCTTCCAAAGTAAGCCATAGGTGGAACGCCAAATCCTGGAGAACAGATTCCCTTGCTACACCCTGATCTGGGGCTTACTGGTGTGGGAACACAGTTGGGCCTATTGAGCTCTCTAGAGGTAGGATGACCATACACCCAGTTTTCCCTGGATTTGTCTGGGTAGAGGCATAACTAGGGCCTCCAGGGTGGAGGTCTCCTGCCTCTACAGGTAGTGCTCCTCTCCGCCCCTGCTTAATTTATCTTGGATAGCCTCCCAAGAAATTGTATAATTCTGCTCTTTGATTAACCAGTAGGGACCAACTTTATTTGATGTGACTGAGAGTTATGAACACTGGTTTTCTAGACTAAATTGGATGTGGTGTATCTTCATAGTAGGGAATGACAGAATTTTTTTAAAAAAATGGCCGTTCATTCTAACAATGTGTGGAATATGTTGGTAATTGCTAGGGGTGTGCATCGGATCGGATCCGATCCACGATCCGAATCCGATCCGACCCAAAATCGGGAAAATCCGATCCGATCCGATCCGATCCGGACAACCTCCGATCCGATCCGATCCGATCCGATGAGGTCCGATCCGGATCGGACGCCATTTTGAATGCTTTTTCCCATAGCCAAGTATTGTTTTACAAAAACGCCTATAACTTTTTCATTTTTAAAGATAGAAGGATGAAACTTGGGCACATTGTAGACTGGTTAGGGGTAGTTATCTGTGAGAAATTTCAGAAAGATTGGTGCATGCATTTTGTGGCAATTAATTTTTTAATAAATACCCAGGAATGCCTATAACTTTGTCATTTTTAAAGTTACACACATGAAACTTTGCCACATTGTAGGGGGTACCTTGGGACCTATGTGTGTGAAATTTCAGAAACGTAGGTGCTTGTCTTGTGTGGCAATTAATTTTTAGAAAAATGGGTAGTAGTGGGGTAAATACAGTTACGCCTCCCATTTTTTTATTTTTGAAGATACAAACAGGAAACTTGGGCACATTACAGGTACCACTTGCCTTGATATGTGTGTGAAATTTCAGAAACATTGGAGCTTTCCTTGTGTGGCAATTAATTTTTGAAACAATGAGGAAAGAAACACCTATAACTTTGTCATTTTTAAAGTTACACACATGAAACTTTACCACATTGTAGGTGGTACCTTGGGACCCATGTGTGTGAAATTTCAGAAACGTAGGTGCTTGCCTTGTGTGGCAATTAATTTTTTAATAAATACCCAGGAATGCCTATAACTTTGTCATTTTTAAAGTTACACACATGAAACTTTGCCACATTGTAGGCGGTACCTTGGGACCTATGTGTGTGAAATTTCGGAAACGTAGGTGCTTGCCTTGTGTGGCAATTAATTTTAGAAAAATGGGTAGTAGTGGGGTAAATACAGTTACGCCTCCCACTTTTTTATTTTTGAAGATACAAACAGGAAACATGGGCACATTACAGGTACCACTTGGCTTGATATGTGTGTAAAATTTCAGACAGCTGGGTCCAGGCATGTGGTGGCAAGGTATTTTTGAAACAATGAGGAAAGAAACGCCTATAACTTTTTTATTTTAAAAGTTAGAAGTCTGAACGTTGCTCACTTTGTAGATGGGTTAGGGGTAGATATGTGTCAGAAATTTCAGAATTATAGGTCCAGGCATTTGATGGCTATGGAATTTTTAAATTACATGTTTCAAAAAAATTTCTACAGAGGCCAGGTCTTCCCCTCCCGCTTCCCGCGAAGAAAAGGAAACACTCTCTCGTCTCGATCCCTTTGATCCTTGCTAGTAGTATCCATTACAGGGCTCGTGTTTCCTTTCCTCCTTTCACTTTTCAAGCAGAACGGCTGAGCCTAGCTGAGTTTTGCAGCCATGCGTGCAAGGAAGGATCACTCTGGTCTCGATCCCTTTGATCCTTGGTAGTATCCATTACAGGGCTCGTGTCTGCTTGAGTACAAAGTGAAAGCAGACACGAGCCCTGTAATGGATACTACCAAGGATCAAAGGGATCGAGACCAGAGTGATCCTTCCTTGCACGCATGGCTGCAAAACTCAGCTAGGCTCAGCCGTTCTGCTTGAAAAGTGAAAGGAGGAAAGGAAACACGAGCCCTGTAATAGATACTACTAGCAAGGATCAAAGGGATCGAGACGAGAGAGTGTTTCCTTTTCTTCGCGGGAAGCGGGAGGGGAAGACCTGGCCTCTGTAGAAATTTTTTTGAAACATGTAATTTAAAAATTCCATAGCCATCAAATGCCTGGACCTATAATTCTGAAATTTCTGACACATATCTACCCCTAACCCATCTACAAAGTGAGCAACGTTCAGACTTCTAACTTTTAAAATAAAAAAGTTATAGGCGTTTCTTTCCTCATTGTTTCAAAAATACCTTGCCACCACATGCCTGGACCCAGCTGTCTGAAATTTTACACACATATCAAGCCAAGTGGTACCTGTAATGTGCCCATGTTTCCTGTTTGTATCTTCAAAAATAAAAAAGTGGGAGGCGTAACTGTATTTACCCCACTACTACCCATTTTTCTAAAATTAATTGCCACACAAGGCAAGCACCTACGTTTCCGAAATTTCACACACATAGGTCCCAAGGTACCGCCTACAATGCGGCAAAGTTTCATGTGTGTAACTTTAAAAATGACAAAGTTATAGGCATTCCTGGGTATTTATTAAAAAATTAATTGCCACACAAGGCAAGCACCTACGTTTCTGAAATTTCACACACATGGGTCCCAAGGTACCACCTACAATGTGGCAAAGTTTCATGTGTGTAACTTTAAAAATGACAAAGTTATAGGTGTTTCTTTCCTCATTGTTTCAAAAATTAATTGCCACACAAGGAAAGCTCCAATGTTTCTGAAATTTCACACACATATCAAGGCAAGTGGTACCTGTAATGTGCCCAAGTTTCCTGTTTGTATCTTCAAAAATAAAAAAATGAGAGGCGTAACTGTATTTACCCCACTACTACCCATTTTTCTAAAAATTAATTGCCACACAAGACAAGCACCTACGTTTCTGAAATTTCACACACATAGGTCCCAAGGTACCCCCTACAATGTGGCAAAGTTTCATGTGTGTAACTTTAAAAATGACAAAGTTATAGGCATTCCTGGGTATTTATTAAAAAATTAATTGCCACAAAATGCATGCACCAATCTTTCTGAAATTTCTCACAGATAACTACCCCTAACCAGTCTACAATGTGCCCAAGTTTCATCCTTCTATCTTTAAAAATGAAAAAGTTATAGGCGTTTTTGTAAAACAATACTTGGCTATGGGAAAAAGCATTCAAAATGGCGTCCGATCCGGATCGGACATCTGGTCCGATCCGATCCGACCAGCCTCCGATCCGATCCGATCCGATCCGACCCCCCAGGTCCGATTCCGATCCGCTATCCGATCCGATCCGGGGGGTCAGTGCACATCCCTAGTAATTGCATTGCACTGAATGGTATCTCCCACATTGTTCAACTCTTCTCCCCCTATATACTGAGGTTTTTATATATTATTATATTATATCATATTACTTAAAGTATTTGCTCCCTGGGCCTAGCAGTTGCCTATAATGATTTTTTTACACACAAAAACATAATGAAAATAAAATAAACATAGCAATACATTCAGTGGCACTGGACAGGACAAAAACTGATTATCAGTTAGGCCCAAACAGCCTTGAAAGAGAAACATTTCAACTTGTTGTCAGAGTCTAATTAATGAAGTGGGCAAGTTTATTCCTGAATGTAGGCAGCACCGTTGCTGAAAATTAGGGATGTGCATGGTCCAAAAAATTGGATCGGGATTGGAACCAGACCCGAGGCCTCGGATTGGATCGGAGGCCTCCCCGGTTCGGTTCGGGCCTGATTCCGATCCAAAAATCGGACATCCGATTTGCAGATCAGACGCCATTTTCCCCCCATAGACTTGTATTGGAGGAAAGACAGCTTTTCCCCAGTGCAAGTCTATAGAGGGAAAAATGGAGGTGTGTGGGTGAGGGGGGCTAACTACCCCCTCCTTGTCCCTCCCCCATCCCTCCCCCCCCACTCACGCTGTTTACCTGCCAGGGCCGTTGGCTTCTGTTCACTGGCGCCCATGGGTGCCAGCGGACGGAAGCAGCCGCGGCGGCAGGTAAGCCCCCTCCCCTCCTTGTGCATGTTACCTTGCCAGGGACATCTGCTTCTGGACGCTACTGCGAACAGGCTTTGCGGCCTGCCCCTAAGTAGCACGCCAGGTGAACATCACCTGGCACGCTACTTAGGGGCAGGCTGCGAAGCCTGCTTCGCAGTAGCGTCCAGGAGCGGAGGGAAGCGGATGTCCCCAGTGATGTAAATGGCCCCCCTCCTGCTCCCCTCTCGCGCTGCTTACCTGCCGGGGTGGCTGCTTCCCTCCAGTGGTGCCTGCTTCCCTACGGTGGCGCCACCGGAGGGAAGCGGTTGCCCCAGCAGGTAAACCACCTCCTCCCCTTGCACACCTTACCGGGCGGGGCTGTTCGCTTCCATCGGCGGGCACCCGCTGGCGCCTGCGGATAGAAGCGGATGGCCCTGGCAGGTAAGCCCCCCCTCGTTCTCCTTACGTTGCCAGAGCATCCTCCTCCTTCCACTGCCAGGTGAACTACTGTGACACAGGCCTCACGGCCTAGTTTTACAGTAGAGCGCCAGGCATCACCTGGCGCTCTACTGAAAAACTAGGCTGTGAGGCCTGTGTCACAGTAGTTCACTTGGCAGCAGAAGGAGGAGGATGCCCCAGCAGGTAAGTGGGGCCCTCCCCCTCCCTTCCTTGCGCTTCTTACCTGCCGGGGCGGCTGCTTCCCTCCAGTGGCGCCACTGGAGGGAAGCAGCCGCCCCGGCAGGTAAGCCCCCTCCTCCCCTCACACACCTTACCAGGTGGGGCTGTCCGCTTCCATTGGCGGGCGCCCGCTGGCGCCCACAGATGGAAGCGAATGGTGCCGGCAGGTAAGCCCCCCCTCATTCTCCTTACCTTGCCAGGGCGTCCTCCTCCTTCCTCTGCCAGGTGAACTACTGCAAAACAGGACTCATGGCCTAGTGTTTTAGTAGAGCACCACCTGGTGCTCTACTGAAAAACTAGGTCGCGAGGCCTGTTTTGCAGTAGTTCACCTGGCAGCGGAAGGAGGAGGATGCCCCAGCAGGTAAGTGGGGCCCTCCCCCTCCCTTCCTCCCACTTCTTACATGGCGGGGCTGTCCTCTTCCAGCTGGCACCCGCCGATGGAAGCGGACAGCCCCGCCAGGGAAGCCCCCGCCCTTGCGGACCTTATCTGCCGGAGCCGTCAGCCCCAGCAGGTAAGGAGCATGAGTGGGGGGAGGGGGGCCAATCTGCTGATCCGGATTGGGTCCTTTTTGGATCGGTTCAGATTGGATCAGTGGATCCAGGTGCTGGGGATCGTAATCGGATCGTTTGATCTGATTTCGGTTGGATCAGGCCCTGATCGTGGATCAGGTCCTATTCGATGCACATACCTACTGAAAAAGCCCTCTCTCATGTAGCCACTGATTGGACTTTCGACATCAACAGGCTATTGATGATCTGAGTTAAGTGGGCAGTTTGAGCAGATGGTCCTTGAGATATCCTGTTTGGTATTGAAAAGTCAAAAGCAGCATCTACAGTGCATTCCTATGCAGACAACCTGAAGCGTGTTCAAAGGAGGGCAATAACAATGATGAGGGGTCTCAAAACAAAGCCCTAGGAGGAGAGACTGAAAGAACTGTGCATGTTTAGCCTAGAGAAGAGAAGATTGACGGGTGACATGTTAGCATTCTTCAAATACTTGAAAGGTTGTCATGCAGAGGAGGGCCAGGGTCTCTTCTCTATCATCCCAGAGTGGATGATAGACATGGAATAATGGGCTCAAGTTACAGGAAGCCGGATTCCGGCTGGACATCAGGAAAAACTTCCAGACTGTTAGAGCAGTACACCAACGGAACCAATTACATAGGGAGGTTGTGGGCTCTCCCACACTAGAGGCCTTCAAGAGGCAGCTGGACAACCATCTGTCAGGTATGCTTTAAAGTGGATTCCTGCATTGAGCAGGGGGTTGGATTCGATGGCCTTATAGACCCCTTCCAACTCTACTATTCTATGATTCTATGTTTACTTTTAAGTAAGTCCCATTGAGCTCAGAGGGACTTACTTCTGGGTAAATTGGTACAGGATTGCATCCTTAAACAACTTAATCAAATGTAACATTATTAGTTATGCAGGAGCATCAATATTCCATAATACAGGGTGACCAGATAAAATCCAGGTCAGGGCTCATGCCTTCTTTTGTATATGGTCACTCTAGTATAGTGCATGCACCTTTAACTGTTGTGATGAAGAGGGAATATCACCAGGAACTAATTGCATACAAATGACACTGGCTGAAATTCCCTTTTCTCTACAACTGTTAAAGTTACATGAGCCCTGACCTGGATTTTATCAGATCACCCTAGTGTAAAATGTGTTACAATTCTATGGCTGAAATCCTGTACATTTTTATTTTGAAGTAAGAAGTCAAACACACAACGCATTGGGATGCATGTCTCCTGTCATTGTGCTCTGTTCTCTCCTGTTGGAATCAAAGACCTTGGTTGGGCAATGCTTTTAGGCTGCACTCCGAAATGTACTTCCTAGAGAGCAAATCACATTGGACACAATGAGGTTTACTTTTGAGCAAACATCCATAACATTTCACTGGTAGTTAAAAGAAATATGATTCCCCCCCCCCATAAAATCCTACAGTCCTAAATTGATGTACTGTACTTTTTTTACAACAGCAAAACAGACTAGAACTACAATAAAAATTAAATACATTTTAGCAACATGGAATTTAAATCAGCAAATCAATCTACATAATAGTTTGGGTCTCATCAACTTTTTATCATCCTATTTGAAAGCAAAGGCTCTTTGCCACATATTGTAGATGCACATAATTATTAGTCAGAAATGAAAACCAAGAGCTGTGTCCAAATATTTATAGACTGTTTAGTTGAATTTATGTCATGCACACATACATGTAATCTTTTCTGTAGAAATACATTTGTGCAAGTTTAACTTGGAGAGTTATTGACATAAATTGTTGTTATCTATCACCACTACCCAAGAGAAAATTTCCAAAAATAATTCACTCTGCTTACCATAAATATCTGCCTGCAATATTTCTAATTTGAACTGCAAGTACTTATCACCTAAAAGGCTTCATTTATTACATAATGAAAAATATATTTATGTGAAGTTGGCTAGGTCCTACAAACCTACTTTCTACATTTAAAATTACTGAGTGCATACCACAATATGACAGTAAATGTAGTGTAGTCCTCTATCCCCCCCTCCACCGCCTTTTTAAAATTTCTTTTAAAAAGCCCACTGATAGCATGGGCTGTGGAAAATAAGTCTTCCTATGTGTCCACTGCATTCCCACCCCCCGTGACCAAAATACCACTGAATACCCTTGAAGAAGTTGTGGTTTGTGTTAATTCTACCTTGGGGGCTGCCTTCATAGTGCTGTGCTGTTAGCACCATTCCACCACCAAACCACTTGGTATCACTGCTGTGGGCTCGCAAGCAATCTTGATGGAAGGAGGCAGTTCAGGCTTTTCAGTGGCCGTTAGGCTCACTGGGCCTGCCCCCTCCCCTGGCGACCAATCCAAGGTCACGTTCCACCTAGGAACACCCCCAGCACAACGCCAGAGAGAGGACAGACAGTGGAAGAGCCATGCTGACCTTGCTCCCTGACTTTTTTCCTGCACATCTTCACCTCTTTGCCCCATGGTGGCTCTGAATCGGCGGCTGTATCATATAACTGACACAGCGCTGGTTCAGAGCCACTGTGGGGCCAAGATGACATTTACATCGCTCCTTGATGTCATTGCTTCAGAAAGAAGGACAAGGCTCAGCCTCCCTGCACCTACTGAGGGAGGTGCTGCCTCTGAAGCTATCCTTCCTTCCTCCACAGTTGCTTTAGAGGGAAAGAGAAAGCTCAGCCTCCCTTGTCCCTGAGGTGGCCATTATGAGGAAGGTGTGCTTCTTGGATTGGCTGAAGGAAGTGAGTTGCAGTGATAAGGCCGGATTGAAACCATGAGCTTTCTAAAATTGACAGTGCTTCCTGTTTCCAGAGCCGTTGTTGTTGTGGGATATTTGCACAGTTGCCCATAATTATCTTCATCCATGGAATCAACTGATGCTAGAAGGCCAATTGGTTACTACTGTCTAATATAAAACTCTCAGATAATTAATGCCTTTCAGCTTGGCGTCAAAGGAGTACTATGGGTTCTATGTCTGCACCAGTGGACTATTGTCTGCCTGCCTGCCTGCGACATGTCTTTGCACCAAAGGTATTCATCTGCCCTCAGCCCTTGATCACCTGTTTTCCATCCATTCTTTGTCCTCTCTAGCTGGTTCTAAATTTTAGCTTCCAAAAACATTCTGGCTGGCATAGAAATATTGTGTAAAGCCTTACCTTTGAATCTGACTATTCTAAATCAAATGTAAAAAGCTTCATTTAATCTCTAAAAAGCCTTTAATTTTGTAAAGGTAGTTACTGCACTTTAGTGGGGATACTGAAGTACTTTCTCTTGTACAGATGGTTCAATCAAGGGTAAAATAAATTCTTCCTTCACATTGAATGCCTTTTGTATAATGGAAGTACATTTCATACCATTAAAGTTCAGAACAAGAAAATGCTTTAGTTTCTGCAACGTCAAGGACTTTGACTTTTATTTTCAATTAATTCATAGGATCAATGTAAAGAGGGTGGCCATGAAGTTCAGAAATGTATTGAAAAGTAAATGTGCTGGGATTCAATCGTGCATTACAAAATTTAGAAGATATCTAAATGTATAATAGGCCAAAATTCTCATTGTCACAGACTATCATCACACAGCCAGTTCAGATATTGCTACAGCTAACTCCAGCAATTAACACCCCATGTATGTAAACATCCTGCAGTGCAACTCCATAGGATGGGATTTATGAGCAATCACTCCTCCTTCATGATTAGGAAAATTGCAAGATTTTCCCCCCATCCCTGACAATGGAGAAGTGCATTTTTACTGTGCCCTGCTCGCCTGGGCGCGTGGAAGACATTGCAGTGGGGGTGGGGTGATGGGATGACACAGGGAGCCACCCATTGGTGGGCTCCCTGGTGGTGGCACTGTGGCAGGGAGGAGACTCAGTGGGTATTTATTTGTACTCACCCCTCCCCGTGGCCTCTTTGATTTTGCAGCTTCCTCCCTGGCAGTCGTTTCAAAGGTGCTCTGAACACATGAGGCCCAGAATGAAGAGGGCGCTGCTGCGGCAGTGGCTGTTTTCGGCGGTGGCAAAAGCTGCCACAACATAAAGGATGTCAGTGCCTGATTCATCAGCCTCATAGGTCACAGGTTTTGGGGGAGGACTGGATGGTTCTCCCTGGCTTTAGAGCGCGACTGCTCCATTTCGGCAGCCAGGTGTGGCATGGTGCCAGGGCTGCCGAGAGCAAGGCCGCAGCCACAAATGTGGGGGCAGGTGCTCCTGGGCTGGATTTGGCTGCTACGGCATGGCGCCAGGCTGGCCTACAATGAGGTGGTGTGCCCTTTTGGCCCTGAGGGCGTGTGTGCAGGCACAGCGCCAAGAACGCTGAAAGAAAGGCTGCACCCACGAGGGTGGCAGCGAGTGCTCCCGGGCCAGTTTTGGGCTGTGGCGGCACGGCATTAAGCCTGCCTAATACAGCAGCCGTGGGTAATTTGCCCCTGAGGGAGGGGTGCTAATTCACTTGCCGGGCACCTTATGGTCCCAACCTCCATAAGATAAGAATACTGGCTACAGGGTCCACAAGTGTTTTTGAAGCCCAAATTCTCTGCTTCTTCAGGCAGTTAGTGGCTAAATCATTCACTTTGGCTGGGGCATAATGGGGAAAAGGGGTGGCCATGTCCACCAGGCTGTGTCAGGCTTTCTAATCTCAAGGCATTTTCCATTCCCCTTCTAGCACCAATCAGGCTTGTGGATGTTTAAAGGATTACAAATGAACAGAAAGATAAATACAATAAATCTGCGTCCACTATAAATTTATTCATTGCTGATTAAAGGCATTGGAGGAAAGAAGGGGAAAGGGAAAGCCCCTCGCCTCTCTGCCAAGAGTGTTAGGCCACAGAATGCATCTTCTTCCGAGGAGGACGATAAGCCCAATATTTCTTCAATCCTTGACAGGTTAATAGCTGTGGAGAAGGACAAAGGGATTGCCCCTTCTCCTGCTCTTGCACCTCAAGAAGGGAGGGGGGCAGGTAGGCGGCAGACTAGGTAACAGGTACATGATCAACTGTGGACATCTCTTGCAGCTAAACTTGATGTCATTGAGGCAAAATCCAGCTCCACTACTGGGCAGAGCTCCACCACAGGGACAACATCTAACCCGTTCGGCAGGAATAACTATTCTGTTGCAGAGGTGAATCAAGGGGAGGCTGTGGCAAACATCACCATCATGCCACCTCCTTCTTCAGTGGTGCAAAACTGGGCTCCGGACACAGGTGACACACCACCTTTACATTCACAAGCACTGGGAGCCATGCCCCCATGGGAATGGCACACTTGCTTCACAGGATTAGGATGTCCTTTCCCAGGACCTGCCAGTGGACCTGCACCAGGTACGCAGCCAGTGGCCATGGGTTCTAGTGGATCAGCATATCTGTCCCCAATAAAAGCCATTTTGTATTCTCCCGTTACAGCCAGAGGCTCTTTTCTGCCATGGGAACGTTAACAATGCTTCAGCTGTAACAAGCATGGCGATTTCCCTTCCTCACGCACAGCAGGGTTCCAGATTGGGAAATTTGATAATTACTAGGGATGTGCACGGACCCCCCAGATTGGATTGGGACCCGAATTGGGACCTCCGATGTTGTCCTGGATTGGTTCGGACAAAATCGGAGGTCCCTCAGATTGGATCGGACCCGATCCTGATCCAAAAATCGGACCTCCTATTTTCGGATCGGCCACCATTTTTGGTGTTTTCGCCATAGGCTTGCATTGGGAGAAAGAAAACTTCCCCCAATGCAAGCCTATAAGAAAAACATGGCGGTGGGTGGGTGAGTGAGAGCCTAACTCCCCCCTCCCTGTCCCTTCCCCCCACTTGCACTCCTTACCTGCTGGGGCTGTTCACTGCCCTCCGCTGCCACCTGCGGATGGCAGTGGATGGCAGCGGATGGCCCCGGCAGGTAAGCCTCCTCCCCCCTCACATTTCTTACCTGCTGGGGCCATCCGCTGCTGTCCACTGCACCCTTCTACTGAGAAACAGGCTTTGAGGCCTGCCTTTCAGTAGCGTGCCAGGTGACGTCATCACCCGGCATGCTACTGAGAGGCAGGCCACAAAACCTGTTTCTCAATAGAAGGGGGCAGCAGACGGCAGTGGACAGCCCCGGCAGGTAAGGAGCGCGAGGGGGAGGAGGAGGTCCGATCCTCCGAACTTATCCGAACCGGATCAGGTCCTTTCGGACCGGCTTGGATCAGCTCGGACGATCCAGAAGCCGGGATCGGAATCAGATAATTTTATCTGATTTTGGTCGGATCGGCTCCGGATCGTGGATCTGTCCCGATTCGATGCACACCCCTAATAATTACCACACTCCCCAATGCAGCCATTTATGGGACTGCTCAATTCCAGCTGCAGTTATCTATTTCACAGACACCCGCTTTGAGTGAAGTGTCTGGCAGGGCCCAGCAGGCATCACAGTCACAGGCAAGATTTACGTGCCGCTGAATGCTAAGGACCCCTATGCTGGGGCAGATAGGGATGCCATCCCCATGAGTAGTACTTCAGCTCTGTTGGGTTATCACCTTATGCCATCAACAAGAGAAAAGATATTAAAAGGTGATTTTATTGACGTGTCCTCTTTGCTCTTCCAGGAACCGGAGTACAAGGAGAAAGACAAAGAGGCAGATAAAGAATGTGAAAGGATAAGGAAAAAGAAAGTGGCCAGGACATGGTCTAATTGGCTCCCTGGATTCCTCATTTACATGGGTGTTGTGCAGCAGCTATTCCCCGAGCAAGGCTGCATATTCACCAAATACCTCAATATGATTTATCAAGTGTTTTCAGAATATGAAGGCAGAACTAGGCTTGCATATGACGAGTTATTCCAATGTTGGGCCACTTTCAATCATGCACTTCGCTGGGACATTCAGGGCCATGATCTCTGGCTTCAATTTATGATGCCAGCTAGGCCAGACTTTGGGGAGAGGGCTGATAGTGGACATACCTTGGCCAAGCATCACCCTTCCTCCACTTTTGTGGGGAGTGCGGGGCAGGGGGTTCAACCCCACCTGCCTTGCTGAGAGTACAGTGCGCGGGGCAACTGTACTCGGTCAATGTGCCAATATCGCCATGAATGCCCAATATACAATGGTCAACATCTGGCCTCTAACTGCCGCAGAACTAGAGGTGGGTGAGGAAGGGGCAAGAAGCCTGGGGGCAGCAGCCTCCTCCCAAGAGGCCCCAGCCTACTTAAGATCGGGCCTTTAAGGCGCTTGCTGGTGCTTTATCCGAAGTGCCAGGATGTGTTATATTTGGAGCAAGGCTTTACAGAAGGTTTCCACATTCCCTTTCAAGGACCTCTACAAGCCTGTTTTGCAAGGAACCAGGAAACAATCTCTCTCATGGAGCCTTTGGTTTGTGAGAAGATTGCTAAGGAAGTGGCCGTGGGAAGGGTGATGGGCTCCTTTTACATACCTCCTATTCCCAAACTTAGGGTATCCCCATTGGGAATAGTGCTAAAAAAGATGCTTGGGGAATACAGGTAAATTCACAACTTGTCTTTTCCTAAAGGTGGATCGGTTAACGATTCCATTCCTGATAATCTTTGTTCTGTGTGTTATGTCTTTTTTGATGCAGCCATGGCAATGGTACGTAGAAGTGGACAGGGAGCTTTGATGGGAAAGTGTGAAATCAAATCTGCATTTCACATTTTACCCATCAACCCTGAGGATTTTGAATTGTTAGGGTTTAGCTTTGATGGGCAGTTCTATGTTGATCGGGCCCTTCCTATGGGATGTGCTATATCCTGTGCCAAGGTTGAGACATCCAGCCCCTTCTTGGAATGGGCCCTGCGTGAAAGGGCGAGTTCACAGGATTGCATTCATTATCTTGTTGACTTCCTGTTTGCTGGCCCCTCTGACTCTATGCACTGCACGTTCTTGATAAGAGAGTTCCAAGAATTAATGGAGGAGCTGGGCATCCCACTGGCACAGGAAAAGACAGAGGGACACGTTAGTACCATCAAATTCCTGAGTATTGAATTGGATTCCATAAAACAGCGCTGTCGGCTTCCCAAGGATAAGCTCACTGTGTTGCAAGGCAAATTATTAGCAATTATTAATGCCAAGAAGGTCACTTTACTTCAGCTGCAATCCATTGTGTGTCATCTGAATTTTGCATGTCAGGTAGTAGCTCCTGGACATGCTTTTCTTAGGCACCTGTGTGTTGCCATGGATGGCCTTAGTCTCCCGCATCATCGGGTGTGGGTCATGAGGGCAACTCGTGATGACCTCACCATCTGGCTTTGTTTCTTGGAGGAATGCAATGTCATTTCCTTTTGGAGACAAGATCTGTTCTTGGAAGCTGAGATGCAAATCCATTCTGATGCATCTGGTGCCCTAGGATTTGGTATCATCTGGCAGGATCATTGATACACTGAGCACTGGCCTGAAGAGTGGCTTACCACTGATGTATGCAGGGATCTCACATTTTTGGAGTTTTTTTCCAATATATGTGGTGGCGTATCTGTGGGTTGGGGAGATGCGCAATTCCATGGTGCATTTCTGGTGTGACAACCAGGCTACCGTTCGAGTAATCAACTAATTGGTTGCATTCAGACAACACAATAATCAACTGGGGGGGGGAAGCAATCATCTGTTGTATTGACTATCATGTCATCCGAATGCTGCCATAGTCAACTTAGCGCTGATCCTAATCCATACCATGGTTGATTATTTATTACCATGTTGTGTGGAGAGTACCCCCTAGATGAACAACTGTAAAGTTGATGATTACCCCACCATTGACTATTGTGTTGTCTGAATTCAGCCATTATCATCTCGCAGCTCTAGGGTCATGACGCTGGTCAGGGCCTTCACTTTGTATTGCCTATGCCATAACATATTATTCAGAGCATGACATGTTCCAGGCCTGGAAAATCCCATAGTCAATGCTTTATCGTGTCAGCAGGTCCTGAGGTTTCGGGAACTGGCGCCCTGGGCCTGGCTGTTTCTGAAGGCAATGCCGTCAACCCTCTGGGGGATTGAAAGATGAAGTGGAGCATGCAACATGGCAGTCCTTAGCTCCTAGCACCTGAGGTGCTTATACAAGGACAGGTAGGGAGTTTCTTTCATTCAGAGCCCATATGCATTTTCAGCAGCTTTGGCCAATCCCTGTTGAACACATATTGCAGTTTTGTGTGGCCTCTCAGTGAAGAGGCTTATCCATGGAAGGCAAACTGGCTGCACTTTCCTTTTTGTCTAAAACACAGGGTGTAGAGAACAATACAACAGATTTTAGGGTTCATTGTGTATTACAGGGATGGACCAGGGCATTGCCCCGGGAGCCAGATTCAAGACAATCATTGTCCCCTGATAGTCTCAAAGGGTTGTTTGCACTGTGGCCATCACTTTGCCATTCTTCATACGAGGTGGCCCTTTTTCATGCAGCAGCTTTAACAGCCTTTTTTGGGGCTTTCAGAATATCAGAAATAGTGGCTCTTTCCAAAAGTGACTCCTCAAAGCGTGCCTTACAAATTAAAGATACCCAGGTCTCCTCACAGGGTGTTACCTTACATCTTAGATATTCCAAAACAGTTCAACAGGTAAGGGGGAAAGTTGTTGCCCTGTTTCTGGAACAAGTTGTAGAGCTGTGCCCAGTTAAGGCATTACACTTTTTTTTACATTTCGTGGCAGCAGTAATGGTTATTTGTTTTGCCACCAGGACCTAACACCCTTGATGAAGTATCAGTTCTGGTCGGTTACAAAAAATGCCCTACAGTCCCTAGGACTGGACGCTTACCAGTTTGGCACTCATTCTTTCCTCATGGGTGCTGCTCCCACAGCTGCTTCCATTGGGTTTTATTCAGAACAAATCCAGGCAGTGGACAGGTGGCGGTCTAGAGCATCCCAGTCGTATGTCAGACAGCCAGTTTAAGCAGATGTTGGTGTTGGGTTCTAACATTTATATGTTTGATTTTAGATTCTGGTGCGGGCCTTACCCCGGTGTGTGTGTTCATCTGTGGGCGCAGCATGATCTGGGCCAGTCGGAGGGCTTCCAGATCCAGCTTTGGGACACAGCTTGGATTGAGCCGCCACACCAACATTCAGTGGTTAGGTAAACATGGCATGGTTGGGAGCGCCTCATGCCCACCTTATTCCAGCGATGTGTGGCCAGTATCCCCCCACAGGTTTTACTCATTCACTTGGGTGGCAATGATTTGGGCTTACTCAAAGGAAAAGCCCTAATCATGCAAGCGATTGCCGATTTGGAAGCAATTCAGCTGCGTTGGACCGGTGTTTTGATTATTTTGTCATGTTTGTTGCCTCGGCTCAATTGGAGAGAGGGTAATGACCATCAGGCTATGGAAAGGGTCCAAAATTAAGTTAAAAATCAAATATTCAAGGAATTAATTGAACACAGAGATTATAGTATTCAACACCCTGCAATTGCATTAACGCAGAGGGAGCTTTTTAGGCCAGACAGGGTTCATTTGTCAGACCTTGGTAATGATATATTTTTAAAAGATCTGCAGATGGGTTTGTGGGACTAATCAAGTGCATTGTTGTTCCCTGTGGCAGGTTTGGGCGGGCATCCAGAGTAGTTGTTAGGGTCGGTGAGCATTCACAGGCTGGTGATGGGTAATGCCAGATGCACCCAGCTGTGAGTTTTAAGGCATCAGCTGGAGGGATAAGGGTTACCTTTGAGACCCACCTTCCTCACCCATTCAGAGCTAAATGGCGCAAGGGAGGGTGACACCAAAAGGCCTCCCTACACCAACAGGGGCAAGCCTGTGGGGTGGCGAATGGAATGGCACCACTTCACGGGTGGTAAATGGCTCGCCCACATAATAAGAGTTGGATGCCCACTTAGGTTTTCCCATACTGCAGATCTCTAATAAAGTGGCCCTGTTTTAAATCCATTTAAATGTCTCGTCTCGTTATTTCCCACCCTCGACTACCCGCAAGAAGCCATTTCTGATTCCTCCTTCTCTGCTCATACAAAAAGACCACTTAACTGAGAAGCTCTTTGCAGGAATTAGTCCATCTGCAACATCTACATGGGCTCTAAAAAATGGAATTTAGGACAGGGCTAAGTAGGTGGAGTACAGCTCTGCAAATAAAACATGGATATAACAGTGATGCTACAGTTATAAATATATTTAATTTAGAAGTGTGTCAACTCACAACATGTCTTGGATAAAGACATCTACAGAATCCTATGCCAGCATGGAGCAGGTCTGTTCTACTATGGCTTTTCTAATAAATGATAAATACTAAAATTGCATGTACCCAAAGAATACATGCAACAAATGACTAGAAATATCAAGGTCCGGAAGAGGTATAGAATTCCTCAAAAGTCCATCACTGAGGTATATGTTAATACCCTGAACAAATCCCTTCTAAATAAATGTTTATAGAAGGCCTATCCATTAATCTATTTGAGATTATGTTTTAGGAGGAATTATTTTATATAGTTCATATTAGCGCTGAGCCCAAAACTTCTCTCACAATTTTTTCAACCATTCTCATTTTATTCGATAGACATTAAATTGCTTTTGAAAAGAAACACCCTCAACCAATTTGCAGTTATTAGGTAAAGTCAAAAACACCGCCAAAAGAAATTCAAAATATAAAATGCCCTGAGAATGAGGTTTCTTTTGATTTTTTTTAAAAAGCTTCTTTTTATGAGGCAAGCTAACTTTAGCCCCACCTCTTCCCTGCAGCTAGACAAAACAGTACCCCACTCATACTTCCTACAGGGCTTTCAAGGGAGCAGCAGTATTATAAGCATTTGTACTTGAAATAAAAGGCTACTTTGTGGTATTTTCTCCAACTTTTCTTCACTATCTTATGTGTGTGTGTGTGAGGTGGTGCGGCCAACCTCCACCTCAATTCCCTCGAACAATGCTATATAAGGGGCATGGTAGAAGATGCAAAAAAAGAAGCCAGGCTAATACTGCAGTTGCTGCTCTTGCCACTTGTAGTAGCAGCAGCACATACACACACACACACACACACACAACCCTGGGGGGGGGGGAGAGAAAGATGCTATGCTACAACCCCTGCCAATGGTAAGCCCTACTTGTTGGAGAATTTATCCATCCTGGGGAAATTCAGTGAACTTTCCCCCCACCCCATATCTGCCCACAAATAGGGTGGAAACTTTCAAGAAGCTATATGTGCACAGCTCTAATTCATATCTGTCCGTCTATATATCTATTGTCTTTATTTGTGAATCATTGACAGCATTCCACATGTACCTCACCATAGGTATTTTATAGTTACTATGAACCTGCAAATTTGGCTGATAGTAGACATAGGATGTAGTTGTTTGAAGGCTGAAATCCTATGATCATTTACATAAGAACATGAGAAGAGCCATGCTGGATGAGACAAAGGATCCATCTAATCCAGCACTCTGTTCACACAGTGGCCAACCAGCTGTCGACCAGGGGTCCACAACCAGGACATTGTGCAACTGCACCCTCAACCCATGTTCCCCAGCAACTGGTGTATACAAGCTTACTGCCTCTGATACTAGTAGTAGCCATTGATAGCCTTCACTACAGGTATTTATCCAGCCCCCTTTTAAAACCATCAAAATTGGTGGCCATCACTACATCTTGTGGTAGCAAGTTACATAGTGTAAGTCTGCAATGTGTGAGAAGTACTTCATTTTATCTGTCCTGAATCTCCCACTAATCACCTTAATGGGATGACCCTGGGTTCTAGTATCATGGGAGAGGGAGAAATGTCTCCCTATCCACATTCTCCACACCATGCATAGTTTTGTACATCTCTATCATGTCTCCCTTTAGCCTCTTTTTTTCAAAGCTAAACAATTCCAGCTGCTTCAACCTTCCCTCATAGGGGAGCCCACCCTTGGTGTATAGGTTGTGGTAGAGCCTACCATGATCCCATTTGTGTTCCTTATATCTCACAGAAATATCTGAAAAGGGATCCAGAGACTTGGCAGAAGGAACTGAAACCTGAAGAACAACCTCTGTAGTAAATCTCTCTAGCAACATTCTGTAAATTGAGACAAAACAGGGGTAGTGATCTAACACAGATATGTACTAAAAAATTGTCACCACTGGCTCTCAGTGGTTTCACTTTGTGAATGAACTGGAACTTACAAATTGTGCAGATACCAACTGAAATAATTGTTAAAGTGGTTGGCCAATATTTCTTGCTAATCAGACTGGTTAAGTTTCACAGTGTTAATCTGTACATAATTAAATTCTGCAGGCCAACCAAGATTGTTTGTTCACTGCTCTGTCACATTGACTTTTAGGATTACAGGAGAATCTTGCATAATAGCTCCAGGCCCAATACACTTGCCTTAATTTATTACTGAAGCATGTAATTGTTCCAGGTCATACCATCAGATTCCTTGCTCAATCTCTCTCTGCTGAATGTGTTAACTTAATGTTCACTTTGCTCTTTTCCCTCCTCTGTCATATTCAATATGGGCTAAACTAAGCTGGAGGTTTTAAGTGCAGGAGTTGATTAACTCTTTCCTTTCCCACTATCTGCTACACAATATTAAACTGCTATATACACTCATATAATAGAAGTGCCATACAGAAAACCAGCTGGGAAAAGGGTAATCAAAACCCAACCCATTCCTTCACTTTAGTTCACAGCTTTCTTTGGTTAAAAAGAAGAAGAGTAAGTCAGGGAAATTATACACAGCTGCATGTAACATCTAGTTTGGTCCTGAACCACTTTGCAGAATTAAGAGAACGGGCAAACAGGGCTCCATTTACCATATCAGATGTTAATAAACCCTTGACAATTCTGAAGGTCACTGCTGGATGGCTAAAAAAGGATGCAGTGGAGGCAGCAAAATAGGCCTTCTTTGCTGCCCTTACCCAATGCAGCAGGCACAATTATGTGATGTAGCATGTGTTCGGTCAGCTTTGTCATGAGACTTGCACCATTTGTGCTCTAGCCATTGTCTGGCCTGTTTCATCATCCACAACTCCATGGGTATTCAGAGAAGGCACTCAGGAATGATTGTGTTAATGGTCCAATAATCTCACCATTCCAGAGTGAGAAAAGGGCTTCAACAGGATCACCAGGGGGCTGTCTTCAGGGGCCAGATTGATGCCACTCTGCCACCAATCCCTGCACTCTCACCGGTGTGCAGTGATGGGAAGTTGTCCTAAAGAAGGGAGACAGCATGGGCTTTCCAATGGCCATTAGGCTCCACAGGTCCATCTCTACCCCCTCCCATGGCTTCCAGCAACCAATAGGAGGTTGCTTTCTGCCCAGGAATGCCCCTGGAGTGGCTCAGAGCAAGGACAGACCAGTGGAAGAGCCAGGTTGACCTTGCTCTGACTGGAAAAATTGGGGTAAGTGCCTGACTTTTCAGCTGCACATCTTCACCTCTTTGCCCTGGAGTGGTTTCGAGTCTGTGTCATCTAACTGACAGTGCAGATTTAGAGCCACCCTGGGGCAAAGATGACAGCAAGACAACTCCCACCTCTATCCACTGGGAAATTTCCAAGAGTATTCAGGAATCCATCTAATTCCATTAATCTTCAGAGGTGGACCCCCATCCCTGCAGATGTAATCATGACAATGGGGTTGTAGAACCCTTCCCCTATTTCCAGACCACACATCTCTTTACTTAGACAAGACAAAACTGAGAGTATGCCCTGCACTTTGTGTTGGGTGGATGACAACTTGATTCAGCCCCATGGTTGCCATAAAAGCCATGAAGTCCTGAGCCAGCATTTTAGAGTTGGCATCCGCATGAATGCTGGTCACCCAGAACTAAGGTTCTGGGTGAAAATATTGTCACTTGTGGGAAATTCCACCACCTTTTTGCCTGTGCAACAGGACAATTTTCTGATCAGTTGGTGGCTTGATATTTATTTACTCAAAGTATTTGAATCCCATCTTTTAGCCAGACCTTTGTGTTCTATCTTTTTATTTTCTAAAATGTGTAGATTTTGAGAAGTTCACTAAAATATGTGTATTTTTGTTTTTAGAAATGTGCATGAAAAGTATCATGCAGACTTTTTAAAAAAACACAACAACAACAACAACAACAACAACAACAACAGGATGGTATGAAAATGGGATGGAACAAAATTAATGTTGAGTAATGAGTAGGCTGACCATATGAAAAGGAGGACAGGGCTCATGTAACTTTAACAGTTGTAGAGAAAAGGGAATTTCAGCCAGTGTCATTTGTATGCAATTAGTTCCTGGTGAAATTCCCTCTTCATCACAACTGTTAGTTGCAGGGGCCCTGCCTTCTTTTGTATATGGTCACTCTAGTATAGTGCCTGCAACTTTAACTGTTGTGATGAAGAGGGAATTTCACCAGGAACTAATTGCATACAAATGACACTGGCTGAATTTCCCTTTTCTCTACAACTGTTAAAAGTTACAAGAGCCCTGTCCTCCTTTTCATATGGTCAGCCTAGTAATGAGTGAAATTGAGCTAGATTCATCCATCCATACTGCAGTGAAGTCTCAAATTATAGAATTCAGTTCCAAGTTACAGTGGGCCTGTTCAGACAATACACTAAGCCATGGTTAGGCCTCTAACCCTTTTGCAGCATATGATCAGTGAGCATGTTTAAACTGGGTTTATGTAGCCACCATGATTAGGAAGGGTTCACATGACACACTAAGTCATGGTTTACATGGCACGCTAAGCATAATGTTTAGCTCAAAATGCTTAACCACTGTGGCTTAGCATGTCGTCTGAACAGGGTCAATAAAAGGTCATGGTATAACATTCCTGAAAATCATAGTCCTTCCTTCCCAAGCATATAGTTTGGAGCCACCTGCAAGTGGGAACACAAATACTCAGCAGAGAATGACACAGCAGAGCTGTCAGTTACTCACTGCTTAAACATTTTGCTGCTAGGTTGTTCTTGTTGTTTTGTTTGTTATGAAAATAGGCCTTTACATGAGACATGAGGAAAATATATAAACAGATTTACACAATGGTATCTTTGTGAGAATACCTGTTGTTTAAGAGCTTTCTTGTTTGTTAGAACTATCAGTAAAGTGTAGTTTACTATCAAAAGTTATATAGTGTAGATCATCCTTCCCCAACCTGTCCTCCAGATGTGTTGGACTATGACTCCAATCATCTCTGACCAATTCAGTCATTGGACATGTTGGCTAGAGATGATGACATTGTAATCCAACACATCTGGAGGGCACCAGGTTGGAAAGGACTGATGTAGATGAACTAAGGCAGGATCTACACTACTGCTTTAAAGTGGTTTATAACAGTAGTGACAATTGTTGGGGCCCAGGATACACTCCACATACAGTTTTCAAACAATTTTCAAAGTGTCGTATCCTGCTTGGTGTAGGTCTGGCCTAGGCCTCCCCTGGTTTAAGGCAATTTCCTATAATCTCTGCTTCTCCACTTGCAAGATTAGTATACTAATTTTAGAAGATTACTGGAATAATGAATGTGAAGTGTGTTGATAACTTGAAAGAAATGGAGTGAATGTTAAATATTATCGTTAGAGACGTTTACAATTATTTCTAAGTTGTGGTATGATTTCATTAGGCTTTCTGAATTATGCTAAGTTTGTCTTGTATTCTGGCAGGGATAGCCTCTGAATGTTGTTAATGTGGTAAAGAAAGTGGAGGGAAGCCATTTTAAAATTGAACATTCATTTTAACTAATGTAGCTCTTTCATTTGATTTATGGTCACAAGAAATTGGGGGGGGGTAATCCATTTGAGCATTGATTGCAAAAAGTGACATTAGAGAATGGAGAAAATGCTACCAAGTTTGAAGGAAGTGAAAAAGAGACAATCCCTCTGCTTAGAAATAATATATTCAGGACAAGCTTTTCAGTTCCCAATGAAATGAGCAAAGAGCAATGCATGAGGATTTTTCTTGAGACCAAGGAGATAAAGAGGAAAATCCTCCAAATCAGTCTTCCAATGGAATCTGAGATGAATCAAAGAACAAATGGTATAGTATAGCCCCAGCAATGGAGAAGAGGGGGGGGAGAGTGGTGTGTGAAACCTAGCATGCATTTCCATGTGCTTGATTAACATATTGTATAATGCATGGATTGGGAGAAACAGTAAATCCCATTGAAAAAGGAGTTGAGCCAAACGAGGATGTGGTGTCCATATTTAAAGCTGTGCATAATTGTTTGGTGTCAATATTGCAACAACTAGTGAGTGTTTAATCTGGTAGCTCATCAATTATAAATAGGTTTCACATGCCATTCTTCCACATCATGGAGGAGCCGGTGTATTATTTAACAGCCAGATAAAATGATCATGATTGTTCAAAGAGAAGTCTATCTGTCCTAGATATTCAATGTCTGTAACTCTTCTTATGTCAAAGCCCTCCCATATCCTTTCAGATATTTACATGCACAACATCTGCATAAAAGTGATTCGGCACTTTTGGAGTTCTTGTTCTGCTGCTGTTCCTAAGAGAAGATACTTCAGAAGAGGGAATGTATACTGGAAAGGACCTAGGCAATGGGGGGGGGGGGAAGAGGGGAAAAACTTTATGTATGTATGTATGTATGCATGTATATATGTATTTAATAGATTTATATACTGCTATCCAGATTGAATAATATATCTAAGTGGTTTACATGACAATTAAAATACATTACAATATTGTGCTCTACACCAAAACACAATTTAAATACATAATCATTGCTAAAACGTTTATATAAACTTTTAAGAAATACAAACTTTAAAACTATTTTTAAAATCTACAATACATAATGACAAACAAACAAATTAGTGGACTATCAAACTATATTCCAACTTGTTATACAAGGGGAAATTGAATTTAAAAATATCAATGGGAAGAAGATGAACATCATGGCTAAAGAACCTGAGGGAATGGTATAGCGGAACTTTTATACAATTATTTAGAGCAGCGGCATCAAAAACAAAAATACCTGTAATCCTAACTAACCTCTGATAGAAGAAGGCACCCTAAGAAGAAGAATCAACTATGGCACAATACTATGCATGTTTATTCAGAAATATGTCCCACTCTGTTCAATTTGCGAAGGCTGCAAAGCTATACAAGCCTACCTGAGAGTAAGCCTCATTGATCTTAATGGGGCTTACTTCTGAATAGACATGCATAGGATTGCACTGAGAGTGTGCATAGGAATGCATCCTATGGGTTCTTTTTCTTCAACAATTGGAGAGTTTAAAATCTTGCAAAACTACTAAGTAGTGTTTGAGAGGATTCACTTTAGAGACTGCATTATGAAATATTTGTATCTCTACCGCTCCCAACCTGAAAATGGGTGCAGAGCGGGTGTTTGAAATCCAAAGAGAGAATTATGTCATAAAGTTTCATACCACATTTCTCTGTGAAATACTCTCGTACTCTAGGGAGATAGCCTAATATAATATGTTTAACTTAAAAATGGAGGTGGGAGCTGAAGTTGATGTTAAATATATATATATATATAATGTAGAATGTAATGGGAAGCTTTGACTCTTATGTTGCTATTCCAGCTGCAGTTGGTACTGGGTCCTGAATTCTGGCAATTAGCTATGCTGGGCTTGGATCCAGATTTAAGCTAGATCAACTGTGCTGGCAGAAATGCCACCCCCTCTTTCTCACACCAGCTCCTTTAGCCCCTTGAAAATGCTACACAGAACTTCAGAAAAGCCTGCTGAATGGAGTGAGCTGTAGTATAGAGTGGAGTGACCTTCTGCAAACGGACCCCTTCCTCTTGCAGGTTATTTCGTCTCTGAAATAACCTGATGTGGCATCAGTAGTCTAAGCCTCAAAACATACAAGATGTGCTTGATGAAAACAGTTTTTAGCTCCAGATGGGTAAACTCACTCATGTCTGATTTCTTGGATGGAGCCTCTGGAAAAGGGCAGATGACTATTGAGCATTTGTCGAGCTTCTCACACACTTGAAGCATGGGTCTTCAAATGTGCAATGGGTGTATGACTCCATCCAGGGGGTCGGATGTTGGGGAGTCCATTGTCCATTGGGTACCCCTATCATCCTTATCAGAAAGCTTTAACTTTGAGGCATGCCATCCAATGTTAATGAGACCAAACAAGGAGAACTCATTAGAAACTGCAGATAGTTATAGCCTACATAAATATGAAAATGATTTCCTTGTGTCTCCTGATTTAGCACCAGGAGTTCTACTGACTGCAACTCAGCTTAAGAGGGGGAAGAGACAGAGGCCATTTCTACACCAGGCTGTTTGCCTAGGATGGCCCCCGGCTGGTCCCTGTGAGTCCATTTTATGCACCGGGACTCCCAGGGGCGGAGCGGACAGGCATGTGATTTGCCAGGGATAAGGGACCTGGATCGCAGGAGATGTGGCTGCCTGTCCCGGCTGCTGCCGTCCTTACTCATGAGCAAGTGTGGCAGCAGAAATGGGCATGGAACTACACCATGTGGCTCCATGCCCATCAGGGGAGGGGGTGGCACCAGTTTTGCCACCCCCGGGAGGGCAGGGAGGGGGGTGGGGGCCTGATCACACATGTTTGTTTTTTTTAAAACTTACTTTTTGTGGAGGAGTGCTTGTGTGCTCTCCTTGGGCCCAAAACCAAAACAAAATGGTTGGCGCGACATGCCACGACCCGGGAGGAAGCTGAATCATCGCACTTCTGGTGTGCATTAGGGTGATGATCCCGGAAGCAGGTACTTCCGGGATCACCCTCCCTCATCTGGTGTAGAAAGGGCCGGAGAGAGAGAGAGAGAAAGAGAATGAGGCCATGTCTGCACCATGCATGTATCCTGGGCTGGTCACGTGGTTGTTCCTGTGAGTCTAAATGATGCATAGGGGATCCCAGGGTTAACCAGGGATGACCACTCACTTTGCCTGGAATAACTGAGACTACGGTTTTCCCAAATTTTACCGCAGTCCCGGGACAACCCCAAGGTCCTTGGGTGGTATGGCGCCCACTCCTGGGGTTGTCCCTTCTTCCCAGCGAGTAGTTGGGCTCTGCCACTGGGCACGGAGCTCTGCAAGGAGGCTCTGTGCCCATTGGGGGTGAGGGGGAGTTGTTTTGCCATCGCAGTGATGGCTCTCAGGTCCTTTTTTTAAAAAAAACACTTACTTTGGTGCACAATCCTCCCCCCTCTCTTCCAGAAGGCTCATAGGTGTAGATGAGCCCTGAGAGAGAGACTGAAAGCTAAGATGCATGAGTCGTTATTTGTTGTGGTTGGCAAGCAAAGAAACCTGTTCAGTTTGAGGACTGTAACTAATTAGACATATACTGATTGGGGGTACTATATACATCGCATGTTAAAAGGAACTGGGATGATTTAGGAAACAGGTGGTGCTGTTTCCTAAATCAAGGCAGTAAGCTATACTGTCCTACATAGGAATTTATGAAAATCACTCGAAACTCAACTCCAAACATGAATGGGAGTGCATGCTCTCCAAAAATATTCTCAGATTCCTGAACTTGTGTTTGTATTTACAAAATGCACAACTTTAACAACACACAGCTTTAAAAATGCACACCTTTAAAAACGCACCATCTAACCTGTGCATTTTAAAAAAGTGTGTGTTTCTTTTAAAATGAACACTTTAAAAATGCACTTTAAATTGTGCATTTTTAACGTTGTGCATTTCTTTTAAAAAAATGAATGGGGGGGGAAGTGCACACAGTTAAACATTGTGCATTTCTCCCATTTGAATGAACTGACAAAAACAGATCACAAACAAAAAATGGGAGAGAGATGGACTGACCTTTGAAGTAAAGTTTGGAGAATTTCAGCAAGCTCAAACATCCCTAGTTCTCCCATTCCTAGAAAAGTCCCCCCCCCCTTCAACATCCATTTTGTTCTGGCCCATGACACATGGGCAACAACATTAATACCGATTTCTCAGTCTTCAAGAGATATATCATATTGCCTCTTCATTTACTATTCTTCTGGGTCCTTTGAAAACAGTGTGTGTTTCAGTTTGAACATAGAATTGTGTCCTGAATGGGCACATCAGCTTACATTCCAACATCCATCTTCATAGTAGATACCACATAATGATATATTTTACATCCAACTCCTTTGAAAACAGATACAAGTGGAGCTGGTATTTGAACTTAGAATCATGTTCTGATGATACAAATCACATTCCCTTTCCTGTACCCCACCAACACGAGATATACGCTATGGTTGGACATGGGAGAGGGCTTTCTCTGTTGTGGCACCCCAGCTGTGGGATGCCTTCCCTCTGGAGCCCTGACTGGCACTGGCACTGGCTTCATTTTGGTGCCAGGTTAAGACATGGGTTTTTAATAAAGCCTTTAATGGCTAAATCCACCAGTCTGCACACTGTATTGTTTTAATTGGATTTTACTGTTTTAAAATTTTGTATTGGTTTTACTATATTAATGGTTTAATTTGTTTTAGAATTGAATATTTATTCTATTTTATATGTATGGCTTTATCTGTACACCACCCTGAGGTCCTTATGATATAGGGCGGGATATAAATGTTTTAATCAATCAATCAATCAATCAATTCCTTTCCGATTTATCAATATTCAGTGCAGAATGTCATGTTACAAACAAGCAAGTAAGCAAGCAAGTTAAGCCAAAGTCCTCTTGTAGCTTGACTAATCAGTAGAAGGCACATATCTTGAAAGATACAACTGATCAACCTCTCCACTCCGTATTTATAGAATTTTCTCATGGCAAAATCAGCTTCATGAGCTTCATTGGCTCAGTTTCATGCGAACTAAAAGTATATTTATGTTTCAATCAAGATAATTCAGTTTGAGGGTGGATTTTTTTGTTTTATTTTTTTGTAACTGGCAACCACCTTCCTAGCCAAAAGTAATTTTGTCAAGAAAGGTCAGCATTTATGGTTGATTACAATTTTTTTTTTTAAGAAAATGCATTCACTGATGTCATTCTCCTTCAGTTATTCTGCACGTTAATATTTCCTCCACGTGTGTTTCACTTTGACATTTCACTAGTTTATCTTTTTAAAAAAGAAGACTAGAATATCCATCTTTAGAACATTTCCTTTATAGCTGCATTTCCATGGCCTATTAAAATAACTCTTCATGAGAACATAATTATTTCAGAGTTGATAAGCAATCCCAAGATGCTTCAAAAACCAAATTGGAGATTTGTTTACCTTTAAATTTAATCTGCTAAATCCCAGGTATCTCTTCACAATTTACCTCTGCATGCAATGGAAAATCAGTTTTGTAACATGGGATAAATTATAAAGTTTAATTAGAGCAAAACAAAATACTCACTTTTCACATCAAGCGGCTTTCCCTTATGTGTTTGTGTGTGTTTTATGAGAGGGGAGCTTCAGTCATGTCTTTGAGGGAAGATAACATTTCAGTAAGATTATGTGTTCCCATTTTCCCACTAATCCCCTTTTTGTTTTTGGACTGAAATTACAATTTAAAACCTTTCATTCTGAATTACATTATTCTGCCCTTCCCTTATTTGCCTTTCTACTTTCCCTAAGACCCTCCCTACTTGATCTCTGGCTGCTCACCCCACATGTTCTTTCTGAACTAACGAAAGCATCCTTTCAGAACCAGTTCTTGTGGAGGCTAGCCATATTCTGATGAGTTGTCACACAACTAAATCATTTGGGTTGAATTCAGAGTAAATTAGATGCACTTAGTTGTCATTACTCTGTTTTCAAGCTAGACCAGATCTACACCTCATGTCATATCAAAACAATCCCATCATGGTGATGCTATATCCCTCTTGTGCATTTATACCTTGTAGGACACACAGTGACATCTGTTGTGGTGTTTTGGACAATGCAGAATAAAAAGCAGGAAATAACACTAGAAAAGCAGTATACAGAATTTGTAATGTGCCCCAACAGTAATCAGTGCACTTCAATACGGATAAAAAGCACTAGTGTAGATGTAGTCCTAGCCATTGGGGTTGAAATCAGTGGGACCTAGCATAGTCAAGATTGACTGCTCACATTTGATTCAATGAGACCTAAGTGCAATGAACTTAAATCTTGGAGCTGTTCGACTATGCAGTGCCCTGCCAACAAGAGCCAGGTATGGCAGCAGAAGGATGGACACTTTTACAGCCTCCCATTCCACACCTGTCCTTTCTCTTCCCACCTACCATTGTGCCACTTTATTTTTCTCTCCCCAGTCCTCTTCCAAGGTTGCTGTTGCTTACCATGGTGGCTACAAGGGTAAGTTGGGCAAATCTCCATTTGGATTTCTCCCTCCCACGGCCATAGCTGTGTCTGCAACTGGGGAGGAAATACACAATATCCTATGATGCCTGGGATGCTCTCTCAGGGACTATAGAATTGCTCTGTCTGTTGGTCTGGATCCAACACATTGTGTTCAGGGATCCCAGTTTTGAATACTACTTAGCATCCCAAATGACATTACTGAGCAATGAAATGTAAGTCTACTGTAGCCTCTTGCCAGCTTCCCAGTCAGATATATATGTGACTAAATGAGCTGGTGGCTATGAAAAGAGCCATAGCACAACTTATGGCAAGATCGTTGCTCAGTGGGTAGAACATATGCTTTGCATGCAGAAAATCCCAAGTTCAGTCTCCGGCATTCTCCAGGAAGGCTGGAAAACGTCCTGCCTTAAATCCATGAGCTGCTGCCAGTCAGTGTCTACAATATTGGACTAGATAGACCAAGGGTCTGACTTGGTATAAGGCAGCCTCCTGTGTTCCTAACTTACCAGTGCCATACAAACACCATTGGAAATGGCCTTGGCATGATGACTTTCCTTCTATCATAGCCATAAGTGTGTTCTGTGCTGCCCATTGCATCATTATATCTGCTGCTGCGAAGGGTTCCCATTATGTCAGTACTGTTACCAGGAATCAGTTGGTCAGCTGTGTGGAAACTCTGTGCCAGATTGATGAGACAGCAAACACTACCATATTACACCCATAGCAGGGTTAAGGAAATATGGTGGGGGGGAAACAATCGTCAGTTGTATTGGCTATCATGTCGTCCGAATGCTGCCACAGTCAACTCAGCGCTGATCCTAATCCACACCACAGTTGATTATTTATTACCATGTTGTGTGGGGAGTACCCCCTAGATGAACATCTGTAAAGTTCATTATTACCCCACCATTGACTATCGTGTTGTCCGAATTCAGCCAAACAGAGACTATTTCCAATAGCGTCTGCTTTGTATATAGGTAACAAGAGCAGAAATTCTAAGGTGTGTTATTTATTAATGCATATCATTTATCAGAAGAAGTTCCATGGCTAATTCATGTCCAAGCTGATGTATAGGTAAAATAACACATGAGAAAAAAATACAACCCAGATTTTAATCAAACAAAGATACATTTAAATAAATGAAAGCCTTTCAGACCTTTAGTGACTATTTCTTTTGTAAAGGATTTGATACCTTTCATCTGTCCCATGAACAACTACTTACTGCATATCTTGTATTTGTTCTGGTCTTTCTAACCAAAGCTGGAGTGGGGGTTTAGTCCCATATCCTATGTTTTGCTCCACAAACTGTAAAACATATTGGAGGGATTAGTTGCTGAAATTCAACTATACTTGGAGCAAAGCAGTTGCACATACACTCTATTGTTAAAGACTTAGCTTGGCAACACTCCTATTTTTTATTGACATACCAGCCTCTTCTTAAGAATCAAAATGACATAGTAATCAGTATACTCATTAAAAGGGAAAACCAGACTGAATTGTTCAATAATGGAAATAAAGAAATCAGCAAGGCCGTACATTGCTTTGTTTCAAGATGCCTTTCCAATTACACTTCTATCCCTGCTATTTTAATAGAAAGCAGAATCTGTGATGGGAACATATTTAAATTGTTGGAAGATTAGCTCCCGTACATTTCAGCACCACAATTCATTTAAAAAGTCAGTTTCTTAACTTTCCAATTTTGAAACCCAGGAATAGGTCATTGGAATGCCTCCTTGAAAGATCAGGCCTATTGCTAAGATATTCTGTAGCAAAAATTGGAGACTCATTTATAGAAGTTCTTGATGCTGAACTCTAAGAGTGCCTCAAACCTCCCTAAAGAGATAGTGCTCTCTCCACAATTATTGCCAGGACTCAAATTCACAGTGGATCTTAGGGGACCTAAGGGTAAATAGCTGTGGATGCAGCCTCTTGGTACCAATAGGCAAAAATGTCTTGACCTGTATAAAAACTTCCAGACCACAGTTGCTCACTCATCTGAACAACCACAAGATTTTATTTTGCTAACTACAGACCACCACGGATGCAAGAAGGAAATATTATGTAATTGTGTATGTTTATGCTCTTTCTTTTCCTTCTTGGGTTTGAAACCTGAATTATGGAACAGGGAGTGTCAGTCCCAACATCTGGCACAAATGGCAACTTGTAGAGTCATAAATCTGCATTACATCTGAGGAAGCTTCCACAGTGCTGTTGACCAAATGGGACTAATTTAGAGCCACTGAAGTTAATGGGAATATTTCTGGTGACCTCAAGAGCTTTGGAGCAGGCTGTGTGTCTGTGACAAGTATACTGGCCATGTTTTATGAGCATGGAAGCTGACCTGTCAACTTCAAAACACACCTGGACAAGCACTCCAAAAACAAGTGGAAATCTCTCTTGAATTCACAGCATGATTGATGGGGCAATATATTTGTGCCAAGCTATGCTCCTGGGATGAACTATTTGGGGACCTTCAGCCAACCATTTCATAGCATCCCCCCACCTCCAGCAGCAAAATCTCTAGAGTCTGAAGAGGAAGCATCTTATATCCTCCATCTGGGTTTTGGGCTAAGGAACTGCTAGGGGTTAAAGAATAATCAAGGTGACTGAAAAATAGGGGAGGGGAATCAGGTATTCTTTGACACTGTTATCAACAGGGGCAAATGGATTTGCTAGGCAAAAGGGGATCAGAAACAAATAAAAGAAAAATCTGCATCCATAAACGTAGTACAGAGGAAGAGCTTCTTACAAAGCCATATTATATATCTGCACAGGTATTTTTAAGGACTGATTTTATGAATTCCTAAGTCAGTAAAAACATGGCTGCTGAACCTACGGAGATATAACAGATATGAACTTGCTTAATTACATACTACCACCTGCCCCCACTCCCACATGCAAGTCTCATTTTTGCAGTGGTTTAGATTGTGAGAAGGTGTTTTTATCTCAGTAGAAAAGCAACTCCAGTTTTCTTTCAGCACAATCCTAAATATGGATACTTAGAAGTAGGGATGTGCATGGCCAAAATTATCGTATCGTATTGTTATCGGAAATTCCGGTAGAATTTTTTTTGGATCTGATAATATCGTAAGTATTCTGTATCAAATCAGATCGGATATCTGATAATTATCGGATATCCGATATTTAATTCAGATTATTTTGCCCTATAGAGTTACTTTTTGAGACAGAAATGCCTAAAACTTCTGTATTTTTTAAGTTAGAGACTTGAAAGTGGCCCACAGTGCTTATGGGATATGCCTAAGTATGTGTATGAAATTTCAGAACAATCCCTCCACCCATGTATTTTATATGAATTTTTGAAAGATCATGCAACTTTTTGACAGCTCTGAGCCTCTGAATGCACGTGGCTTTAGCTGTCATTCAGAGTTGTCAAAAGTTGCAAGATCTTTCAAAAATTCATATAAAATACAGGGGTGGAGGGATTGTTCTGAAATTTCATACACATACTTAGGCATATTTCATAAGCACTGTAAGCCACTTTCAAGACTCTAACTTAAAAAAATAGAAAAATTATATTAAAAAAGTATTAGACAATAGACACATACGCTTTCCTTAAAGAACTTAAGTGGGTGTAACTTTTTTATTTTAAAAGATAGAGACATGAAACCTGTTGGACTTTGCAGATGGGATGTTGCTAGAACTGGCTCCCCAAGTTGCATGTCTCTATCTTTAAAAATAAAAAAGTTAAAGGGGGTCCCCCAAAAGCCCCCCATAACTTTGTTATTTTAAAAGTTTGAAACTTGAAAATTTTCCCCAGTGCAGATGGTCTATTGCAAGTCATGTATTAAATTTCAGAGCAATTGCTCAAACCCTCAATTTTATATAATTTTTAAAAGATCGTTCCAGTTGACAGCTGGTTGAACGAGCATCGCAATTGCTTTCAAAGTACCATGATCGTTAAAAAATTCATATAAAATACAGGGTTGGAAGGACTGATCTGAAATTTGGCACACATGTGTCGCAACATGTGTTAGACATGTGTGCCAATTTTTTTAAAAAAATTCAAAGCAATTGCTCAAACCCTAGATTTTATATGATTTTTTAAAAAAGATTGTGGTACTTTGAAAGCAACAGGGCGGCCCAGTCAACCAGCTGTCAGAACTAGCACGATCTTAAAAAAAAATCATATAAAATCGAGGGTTTGAGTAATTGCTCTGAATTTCTTTCACACATGACTAGCCAGATTCCATCTTCAATGCCCCACAAGTTTCAAGTTTTTGTCTTTAAAAATGGAGTTTCAGTGGGGTGTGGGGCTTTTGGGGACCCCCTATAACTTTTTAATTTGAAACGATAGAGACATGAAACTTTTTGGACATTGCAGATTGGTTCTTGCTAGTCCTGGCTCCCCAAGTTTCATGTTATTATCAATTAAAAAGTAATGCATGTGTTTCCCCCAATGCAAGCCTATGGGGGGAGGGGGAAGAGACAAGTATTTTGACAGCAGGGCGGCCCGGTCAACCAGCTGTCAAAAAAGGTGCACGATCTTTTAAAAAATCATATAAAATACAGGGTTGGAGGGATTGATCTGAAATTTGGTACACATGTCTAGCATATGTGCCAAATTTCAGGACAATCCCTCCACCGCTGTATTTTATATGATTTTTTAAAAGATCGTGCACCTTTTTTGACAGCTCTGAATGCACGTGGCAAGCTGTCATTCAGAGCTGTCAAAAGTTAAACGATGTTTTAAAAATTCATATAATATACAGTGGTGGAGGGATTGTTCTGAATTTTAATACACATACTTAGGCATACTCAGCACTGTGACCAAGTTTCAAGTCTGTAACTTAAATGACGGTCCAATAATCTGATAAAATTCAATATTATTGGACTGAAAAAATTTGAGATCCAATAATTTTGGAGGGATTTCTATCGTATCGTTATCGTTAATCGGATGTCCAATGATGCCATTATCATATCATTATCAGACATCGGAACGATACGATACACATCCCTACTCAAAAGCTTACTACACTTCCCAAACATTTCACCACAGTAAATGTGTGGGTAGGTTATTTTTCTTTCTTCAGGTCCAAAACAGTGACTTTACTCGCAATCATTATGATTTTCATTTCACTGTTAAGCCTTTGACATCCTATTTCTATGCAGGCTTACTCAGAAGTAAGTTGTTAAATGGTATTTATCTCCAAGTAGTTTATAGAGCAGGGATACACAACCTAGTATCCTCTAGATATTTTGGACTACAATTCCCATCATACCTGACCATTATCCTTGTGGGCTAGGGGACATATGGGAGTTGTAGTTCAAAACATCTGGACAGTGCCATGTTAGCTACATGAAGCTTGATATTCAGATTAGAGATACAGAGGGATTTAGTTTAGTCTGCATTTTTTTAAGCAACCCAGCCTGATTCACATGTAGGGGCATGGGAGAAATTAGTTCAGTTCACATTTTAATTTCTTCTTTTCAAACCACTATGTAAACTGAAACTCAGTTATCTTTTGAAATTCCCAGGTCTCCAAATTTTTTAGCGGAGCTCTCCATTTTAAAACAAAACAAAACACTACATACATGAATGAATTCATTATATTCAAAAATACATTCTATTAGGAATATTGCTTGCAATTTGCTATATTTGGTTAAATGCATTAAAATGCATGTGTTAGGAAAAATGTGCACAACAAATGCTTATGCATTTTCATGTGAATTCTTTAAAAAAATCCTCAAAGTCCAGGCCAAAGTGATTAAAAGAATGGAGAAATGCTCAAGGATTGATACAAACCAAACTTAAGATTGGACAATTGAGATGAAAAACTGGGGGAAACCAAAACTGAAAGATTTGACCATCCCTATTCATAACTTCCCAACTATTATTTGGATTGGGAATTGCTCCCAGCAAGAAATAAACAGACAATACATATTTCAGGATGAAATACATGGAAAAGAAATGTGTATTTCACAAAGTATTGAAATGCAAATTTTGTCCAGTTTTAATTTTAAAAATTTCCAGAGTGGTGTGGAAATGGGACAGAACAGACTTATGCATGAAGACATGCGAAACTGACATGAACTGGCATTGGCGTGATCTGTCCATCCCTAATTCAGATACAAAAATACTGCAGCTGTATTGGCAGACAGCCAGGAATAAGAGTAATCAGCACGGCTGTGTGGAATCTGCACTAAAAATAGGAGGGAAATCCAATTTTGCACCAGAAGAGCTGACTGTGACCTGTATAAACTATGCAAATGTGCACGATTTCTCTTATTTTACATAATATATTCAGACTTTTTACCGTTTTGCATAACTTATACTGCTTTTGCTAGTCAGGGAGAAGAGCAGAGGGTATTGTAGCTTGCCATCTGACCACAGGAGATTTTATTCCACAACTCTCTGAATTCTGAGCTTTCACCAGGGATCACCGCTTTTGTCCAAGCTGATGCTCCACAACATTTAGGGCTATAAGCATTCCTCTTTTAAAAAAACAATGAGTGCTAAGAGTCTGAGGAATTTTTATGCTGGCAGGCCCCTCCTTCCCCATTGCAGGTTATATATGTCTTATTTTATTGATTGATTGTGAATTACTCTGGAAGCCTCTTTTTTTCTTTTTTTGGGGGTGGGGCGTGAATCTGGATAAAAATACTTAAATTGTCATCATCTACAATAGACAGAATTCTGGCTTCCTTGTGATTGTTCGGATTCCTTAAACATATTTACTTGGAGGACTGTCTGTCTGGGTATGGATCTGTCTGTCTGTCTGTGTATGGATCTATTTACTATTGATTTGGAAATATTTATATCCCACCTTTCCTTTTGGGAGCTTCAGTCAGGTTAAAAAAAATCATAAATGTAAGAATTAAAAACATCCTCAGAATTTAAATAAAAATGACTAAAACCTTAATCTATTATAAGAGCAGCAGAAGAGAAAACTACAACAAAATATTTAGGATTGGATTCAGGATCTGCCTTCTGTTGCCTTTTATGGAAGGTGCCTCCGCCCAGTTTTTAGGGATACCCCTTTCCCCACATACAGTTCAGCAGTTCCCTGACTCTCTATATAGCATTTTCAGGGCACTGAGGGGCTGCCATGGGAAGGAGGCAGTCTACTGCCACCAATCCAGTTGTGTGAGCCCAAATCTATATCCAACCCTTAAAATATATTTTTGAAAGAGCAACCTAGAGGAACACTAAAACAGCATGTTATAAATTAAATATTAAATCACTTCCTAAAAGGAAAGCATCCACTGATGTGGGGAAAGTCATTAATGAGGGAAGCCTACCTGTCACCTCTCTGTCTCTCTCTGTCTCTCTCTGTTTCTCTCTGTCTCTCTGTCTCTGTCTCTGTCTCTCTCTCTCTCTCTCTCTCACACACACACACACACGCACCTATCTATCATCTATCTATCTATATCTATCTATCTATCATCCATCCATCCATCCATCCATCCATCTATCTATCTGCTATCAGATATCTAATCTATCTATCTCCAAGTAAATATGATTATGAGTTGGATGTAAGTGTGTTTAGGATTGGTTTATCTTGACCTAGTAATTATGTTCATCTGCCATAGTGTACACAAATGCTGACAACCTCTTCATACACCACTTGATAGGCTGATAATGCCTGTAAGCATTCAGTTTTGTCCTCCACATACCTCCCTACCACATATGATAAAACATGTCATGTTTCACTAACATCTCCACCTCATAGAAAAACATGGAATGATTACAGAACATGAGCTGATGTGTATGTGGCCCACAATATATTTGTTATCATCCCTGGGGTGCATGTATGCAGGAGGTTGTATCCAATGTTAGTCCTACGTAGAGTGGACCTATTGAAATAACTGAGAGTTCAGTTAATCATAATAACTTAAGTCTCATTCATTTCAATGGGTCTACTTTATGCAGGACTAACATTGGATACCACCCAGGATCATCAGGCTAAGATATTTCTCTACTGTTTATGTCTTCATTCGATTTGCTACTTCACACAATGTAAATCACTGAAGGATTCTTGCTTTAATAAACATGCAAATGATTGTGTAATGTAATATATTATATTATAATAGCAGGAACTGCTTTAGATGTCACATAATTATGGGATATAGTTTCATTGGCGTAGGAGGGGAATGAATCAGTATTGGGTTTTTCTAATCCATATCATCCCAATCTGTGGAAAGACTTATTTATTATTATTCAAGTGATTTATACCCAATCTTCAACTGCTTCTTCTCAGGGGGGCTTAAAAGAACTCAGAAAACAAATTAAAATACAAACATTAAAATCTTGCATAGAATTCAGTCTAGTTAGGCTCAGCCTTGCGAAAGGACTGATAAAACAGCTTGCTTTGTGTTCTATAACATTTTTTTCAAGCACACATTCATTCTGTTTCATTTCTGCATCAGTTTGTGATTTTCTTTTAAAGTCCACATGAAAATTTGTATGCCTTTTCATGCATATGTTTGTGCGGATGAAAATTTGAATGCATTTTTAAATGTCATTTCCTGGAATAAACACAATTCTGTATGCTATTTTATCTAATGCATATATTTGTGTTTCCAGTTATCCCTAATGTATGCATGTGTTTTTTTTAAAAAAAAAATTTGGAAAAATGTATTGCAAAATTTGTGAAGGTACAAGAAGTGAAGTACCATTTATCTTCCACATGCCTCCTGATTATACATGATGAAATATCTGTGTATAAATTCAGGAAGTGTGAATTAGGTTGGCTCATCTTAAAATGCAAACCAAATGCATTTTGCTTCCATCCCAAGCCTTGTCTCTATCAGAAAGTGAGTGGATTATAATTCAATGAGATCGTCCATGCCTTGTTCTAGAAATGCATGTGGATATGACTAAAGAACTCGATTTTTATCATGCGTCTGTCTTTACTTTTACTGACTTGTTTTATCACTTTTTCCTCCCACCCACCACAAAAAGATGACTTGTGCCAGCTGGACGATCTGCCCACTTATCGTGGTTTGTAATGGCAGCAGAAAGGTTGTGCAAGACAATCTTACTAACAAGACTAATTGCATTCTTGGCAAGTGTAGTTGATTCCCCCGCTTCTTTCTTTATTGACGCTGAGATATTTTAAGCACTGAGAAATAAGCTTTTCCCTTAAAACCCCCTTTCCTTAGCAGCTGTCTACTTTGCCTATAGCGAAAGCAGCCTTTGCCTTAGCTTCATTTTAATGCTGGTGAGTGAATGAAGTCATATTGCTACACCTCTTGCTTGCTGATCTTTGCATATAGTTCTTAGCCATTTGGAAATGGATTGGTTTTGTTCACTTAATAAGTTTTTGTAAGTTATTTTGGGAATGTTTTGCCCTGAAATCCCTTAAATACAACTAGATATAATTGCTATATAGAAGTTGCTATATAAAAGTGTTTTGGGGGCTAATGATCAATAGTGGAAATAATTGAAGGGGGTTTATTTGGAGGAGCAGGATCTGGGTGGGAAATTGACTGTGGCTTGAGTCCTGTCAAATTCAGATTCTAGTAATGCCTTCTAATGTTGCATCTATACATGTACACTAGCTTAGGTAAATTGTATACATATTTGTTTCAATTCCCCCTCTTTTTTGATGGTGCATAAATGGTCATCTGATGACCACACCATTCAGAACAGCAGCTGCTGCCTGGCCCTAAGAAAATGAAGGGTAGAATCTTCTGTGTTGCATGGAGATGAACAGCAGACAGCCTGACATGGAAAAGGTAGGAATTCAGAAAGATACTGATATAGATCTAAACATTCTTTGGCTGGCTTGCCAGGTCCTGGTCAAAAGATGTTTGAACAGAACATCTTGCTTTGAATGAAAGCAAACAGGAACAGTTTCAGACTACGGTAGTGGAAGGAAGTTTGGTCTCATACCAGTTTTAATGAAATTTTAAGTGTGTTTTGTTTTAAACATTTGAAACACAGACATCCAATCCAAGGGACATTTCATGAATATACAAAAGATGCACTTTCTTCTGAAGATATTGTGCCAGTATAGATGATGATGTATACTCTTCCTTTTTAACGATCCCCTGTGGATGGCCACCAAACTCTCCTCCAGCTCAAGAAAAAAAATCAAGCTTGGGGAGAGATCCTGGGTTCCCCCATTGGTCCTGGTTGCCCCCCACCCTTCCTGCAGCAGCACCCCACCAGCCCTTCCTGAAGACCATCACACCCTTTTCCATCTCAAGCAGTGGGAAACAGTTAGAGCATGCGACTCCTTTGAGAGGCTTTTGACTTCCCCTCCTTCTGTTCAATTAGAAGCACGTCAGAAGGCAGAGACCAGTGGACTTCAAGTAGAACTTCATTTCTGATCCACCATTGCACTCCAACATGCTAATTAGAAGCACATCAAACGGCAGAACCCAGTGGCTGCTGGTATGTAAAATGTACTTCAGGGTTTGCTGGGCGTAGGGGCCTGTCTAGCAGGGATAAAGGGTATTTTCTCTGGCTTGGCTTGGAGGGAATGGTCTAAGCTCTCCTGATTTTGATGGGAAATGTCAGTGTTAAAAATAGAGAGTTAAAACAAGGAGTTAAACTGGGGAGAATTTGGGAAACTAGCCCATCTCTACCAGGGATAAAAGGAAAGTAACTAGAGAGCACATTGTTTCACTGAATACACTGAGAAATTCCTAGATAGTGCCTCATTTCACTGACTAAACAGATGGACTCTTTGATTGTATCTTGATCACAAATATGTCAATGAATATGTCAGGAACACGTTAGCCTTTTTCTTAAAGCAGGGTGCGGAATCCTTTGACTCAAAGAACTTCTATGTTTGGAGTGGTAAATCAAAGCTCATTGTGGTTGATGCTATTGTCTATGCTTTCCAAATGAAAGTTGATTTGCACGTGCAATATGGGTTTATTTTTGTCTGGGTGGTTCTTCTCACCTTGAAGAAACTTAAGAGCAGAGGAAAAGGAGGGAGAAGACAGAATTAATCAAATATCGAGTAATGACTTAGCTACATTTCTCCAACAGGGACCAGAAAGGAAGACAGCCTGAGAGGAAATCCAGGAGCACCTACCATGAGTCAGATTGAGGCAGCCACCTTATCTGGAGGAGGCATATTGCAATGGCAAGGTGTTGGAGTGTCCTGTATTGCATGCCTTGTTACCCTGCTGCCCTCAGGTGTAGTGGTGGATGTTCTCCTTTCTCCACTTAAGTAAGATTCACCTGCCAGTCAGTCCAGTCTGCTTCTGTATGTGAAATGGCAGGGGGCACCTTGTCCTTTGATTCAGGAAGCAGAACTAGAGAATCTAGGAAGAATCAATAAAGTCTGCTCCTCATCTGCTGGACCCGCTTGTTTGTAGTGAAAGCAACTAAGGAAGAGATCAAGAACAACCATAATGTGAAAAAGGGTTCACATCGTCTCTGCCCTAGGAGGATACCTTTATGAGTAGTTTCTTGAATATTTCCTTTGAAGTAACTGGGTCCACTTCCTGTCTTGGTGTTGTTGTTTGTTTGTTTTTGTTTTTTTGTCTTTATTATGCATGTCACCTTGAGAACATCAGCCAATGAGTTGACTCAGAAATTGAATGAATTGATCAATAAAAATCCACGAGCATTTGCCAACTCATAGACCCAACTTTTCCACCCTACCTCCCCCCCCCCACTTTATCAACCAAGATGGGCAAGGGTCAGAGAAACAGACAGTTCTCCAAGCACTGTCTACCTGCATCCAAGAAAACATGGCTAGATAGCTCTCTGGTAGCATCCTATAGTGGTACTGTATTGAAAGTTGCAACCAAGTTGGATCAACAAAACACTTAGCCAACAGGTCACAGCTGTCTGTTGAGACTTCCTTATGATCATCACCACCATAGGATATGTTCTAATGCAAGCACTTTAATGTTCAGTTAGAATGAGTTTTCCTTCACTTGTGTTCCAGCTATTGTTCCAAATCCCAATGTTTCACTGCAGGCTCTACTGAGCACAAGAATGAGATCACTTAGGAGCAATCATTACCTGGACTTCCTGTTGGACTATTGAAGGTTGATCAGAAATACACCTTCTTGTTTCTCCTGAGGGTGTACAACTGTGGCCTACAAAGGATTCTTTCTTTCAACCAAAAGCCTCACATGTGCTTGTTTACAATTATTATTTTTGGAAAACTTTGTCTGCTGCTGCTTTTCCGTCAAGTCAGTCATCCTCTTTGCAAGAGGGAACTAATACCAAGCAAACGTTGTCCATAAACTTGGTAGACTACATGGTGTGTGTGTCCGTGTGTGTCTGTGTGTCTGTGTGGTGGGGTGGAGGACAGTGTTGAATGCCAAAAGAGTCATGCTGTCTGCCAAGTTGAACTTGAAAGGGGTCTGTGTATCAAAGAATGTGAAGAAAATCTGGTTGGATGGGAGCCATTTCAATCAATTGGAAAAGTGAAGAAACCAAGCCTTGATCCAAAGCATGTTTGGGATTTTTATAGTGCTGAAAATCAGTGTCGTTATGTCATGTCAATTTGATTGTAGAAATTCGGAGTCCGGATAGCTAGAATAGCATCTGCGTAATGTGCCACATGCCACTTTTGCTTTCTGATGATTTTGGAGTGGGACTAATGGAAGCAAATTCAGATCATACAACTTCAGCTTCAGGCTTTTGTATGCTTACTTGGGAGTGAGCCATATTGAACACAGCAGGACCTACTTCTAAATGAACAGGCATTTGATAGGACTCCACAAAAGCATAATGAGCAAACTTCAGGACTTCCTTCTCAAGTTATTTCACTGCTCTTTGCATGTTTAACTGTTTAAAGCCAACATATGTTTAGTTCTCCAGTCTTCTAACCAAACATCTTACTTACTTGTGGCTCCTAGAAAGGCTTGCTTCCATCCAGACAAAGCTCAGGACCCATCAGGACCAATCTTCTCCCCATATGCACCATTATATATTGTTAATATTAGTGCTGTGCTGTTCTCCTATGTTTTTTTTAAAACATTCTCATTCAATTTTGTAGAAAATAATTTCTTTCAAAAAGAAATTTAACGGTGAATTTCAGGTAAATTATCATGGTTTGAGTTTCTTGTGCTTACCTTACTTAGGAGGAGTCTGATTAGTGCGTGCAAGTGTCCTATTTTTCATTGTACTGTCATCTGTCTGGCAGCCTGTAGCCTCCTACACTTCAATTAAAGCCCAGAAGAAGACACTATGAGGTAATTCCTCCCTTAGGGCTTTTTTTCAGATCAGGAAGCACAGGCAGCCTGGAAGGCTACAAAGCAATGGAGATAGAGAGCTGTTTTACATGGGGCTTATATCATGTGATCAAGATTGGCTGCTCAGAGAAGTTTGTGGGTCCTTTACATGGCATTGTCAACCTCCAGGGTCCCTCCCATGAGTTGTGACCTTTATCCCACTTTTGAAATGATCAGAGTTAACGCAGTAAGGGACAATATTCCAATCGATCGGCTGTGTGAAATGCCAGTGTTGCACTATAATTCAGCCACTAGATAGCACTGTGTGATAAAAAGGGAAGTTTTCAATTCAATTCAAATCAAATCATGCCCATCATAATTATAGAAAAAAAAAAAAGCAGAAAGCCCCAGGCAAAATGCAGGATTTCATCTTCGTGTGTGAAGAACCCCAGAGTGCTTAAAACAAAAGGGATTGTGAGGAGCTCCAAAAGGATCTCTCCAAACTGGAAGAATGAGCATTCAAATGGTAAATGAGGTTCATTGTAGATAAAGTGTAAAGTGATGCATGTTGGGGCAAAAAAAGTCTGAACTTCAAGTATAAGCTAATAGGATCTGAGTTAGCAGTGACTGACCAAGAAAGAGAACTTGGGGTTGTTGTGGACAGCAGAATGAAAATGTTGATCCAGTGTGCAGGTACTGTGAAAAAGCTAATTCCATGTTAGGCATAATTAGTTAAGGAATTGAAAATAAAACAAGATTATACTCCCCTTACATAAATCTATGTAAGAATATGTGTATAGGTTTGGTCACTGCACCTAAAAAGGATATTGTAGAGTTGGAAAAAGTGCAGAAAAGGGCAACTAAAAGGGACTAGAGCAACTCCCCTATAAGAAAAGATTACAATATCTGGGATTGCTTAGTTTAGGAAAAATGGGAGTAAGGAGAGATATGATAGAGGTGTATGGGAATTATGCATGGTGTGGAGAAAGTGGATAGGGAGGGTTCTCATCATTTTCTCATAATATTAGAACCCGGGGTCATCCCATGAAGCTGATTGGTGGGTGATTCAATACAGAAAATAGGATCTACTTCTTCACACAACACATTGTTAAACTATGGAATTCACTACCACAAGATGCAGTGGTTACCACCAATCTGAATGGCTTTAAAAGGGGATTGGACACATCCATGGAGAATAAGGCTACTAATGGCTAGTACTCCTGATGGCTATATGCTACCTCCAGTACCAGAGATAGTATGACTATATACACCAGTTGCTAAGGAACATAGAAAGGAGGGTGCTGTTGCCCTCATGTCCTGCTTGTGGGTTTCCTGTGAGCAGCTATGTAGCCACTGTGTGAACAGTTAGACACATCACTATCTCCCTCACACCTTCTGGTGGGTGTAAAATGGGAACCGCCCTAATGCTGTTTCAGCACACACACACACCAAAAACCTTGAGGATAAAAGAAAGAAGTTGTGCTACAACCCCTACCAATGAAGGCCCCTATATATGAAAAACTGTCAAGAATTTTTCCTCTCCTTGGAGAAATCCAGTGAAAGTAACCCACCCACCCCCGCAATTTCTCTGGGGATTAGGGTGAAGAATTTCCAGAGGCTACTTGCACACAGTTCTAGTTAATATACCTATATGGTTCATGTCTTTCAGACCTGCTCACTTGACCTTTTGGTTTTAGTGGAGACCGCAAAGAAACTGGAACTATATGCATGCAAAGCATGTGCTGTGACGTTGAGCTCCAACTCTTCCCAAGACAGTTTCTGCTGAAAAAGGTGAAAATTAAAAAGCTTAGCGTGCTCACTGGTGGCAATTGCAGAGCAAATTGGATCAAATCCCCCTGGAATCCCTATGGCAACTAAAATTGGTTACTTTGTGGCTTACATATAAATAGCAAGGGATAGTTTGTTTGTTTGTTTGTTCATTCATTCATTTTGCAAATGATCACATTTTGTGCTCTAAATTCCTTCCTTGTATTTTTCTACTTTTCCTCAGTTACTTTGCTACCTAGAAACTGATATTGGAAAATTATGTGAAATGGCATAGGTTTTTTTTAAAAACAAACAAAAACAAACTTGGCCCACACTTTATTAGAATTAGTGCTGTGCCAAGTCCTGCCCCTTATTTTGGGGAAATTTTTCTCTCCAATCAAAAGCGGAATTGTTTTTTCTGCCTCTTTCGCAGGGAGGGGAAGAATTTCAGAGAATTTTCTCCTTGGGGTGAGGGTGGGGACAGCATTTCCACATACCTTTTAAAAGTGAAGCTGGTTGTTTAGCGGTCCTCTTTTTTTTTTTTTTTTTTTTTAAAAAAACCCACATACACTTGGAGGAGCCCGACAGTACCTCATGAATGTCTACTGGAGATCATGTGACCTCACCCTCTCCAAAATGTATTCAGGAAGAACTCCTGGGCTTCTGTAAGACCCTTCAAAACTCCGTAGACTTAAAATGGTATGTAAAACCCTGTCCCTCTCCCCAAGAAGAAAATTCTCCAAAATTTTCACCTCTTCCAGCCTTTTTCACTGGAGTTTTCATTCCCCCACCCCCATGAAATGCCAAAAATGAAATAATCAAAATTTTTGGCACAGCACTAATTATAATCTTCAATTCTGTGAGGGTGGAGGAAAACCACAGAACAAGAGCTATGTAAACAAGTGCTTCATCATTGATCGAGATCTAATAGGGTATGTCAATAAAAGGGAAGATAATTGATTCTTGATTAACCTTGATTTCATTATCTCTGAGGTGAAGAGATGCATATGGACTGTATTCTAAATTAAGGATGCGGGTGACTATTATCAGACTTTTCAAACTATGGCTTTGGAACTGAATCATATTAAAATTGAGCTGCAATTTAATGATGCTAACATCAAAACATGTGGTGGGGCCGACCTGCCTCAGCTTTGCAGGATGAAAAATAGCCAGAAGCAAAGTCTCTAAAGGTTGCATTGGGAAAAGAAGGGACTGCTGTTGGGACATGTACTATTCATATAGAGCCTGCCAGCATGCAAGCTGGAACAGACCTGAGATTGCTGTAATTGGCATGGTAAGACACACGCCTGGACTCATATATAATCGAGACACATCCTGTAAAGTACAATCCCTGTCATCAGGCTCAACAATAAATCTATACCATTGGCAGGGGGTTGATTCTACTCACAATTGCCCTCAATTTATTTATCCTAATGACTCTGTTTATTTCTTACTTCTATGCATGCACTTACAGCCAGTTGGTTGCCAGGCACTATATACAGCACAGAAGTGACATGGTGCCTACCCAGCGAGTTTAAAACACATTCAATGCAACTAAAGACCCTGGGGAAAAGAGTACTTATTGTAATTGTAAAACACTTATACAGAATGGTCCTTACATATTCTTCCTGGAAACGAAGTCCTATGGCTTGCAATGGGAGTTGTTCCTAAGATGCAGTCAATACACAATGCTCTGATGTTACCTAACATGTAGAAAGGAGAAATGCTTAACAGTTCACATGTAAGTCAGATAATGTCAGAGTGGATCCTAAGGAGTAAAATATGCTCCCTACCTTCATGGTATGGATAATTTTTCTCCCTCTCCCATAATGCTAGAATCCAAGGCCATCCCATGAAGCTGATTGGTGGGAGGACAGCACATAGTTAAACTATGGAATCCACTACCGCAAGATGTAGTGATGGCCACCAATTTGGATGGCTTTGACAGGGGGTTGGATAAATTCCTGGAGAAGGCTATCTATGGCTACTAGTCTTGATGGCTAAGTGCAACCTCCAGTATGAGAGGTAATAAGCCTGCATACACTAGTTGCTGAAGGGCATGGGCGTGAGAGTGCTGTGGTTCCCTGGTCAACAGCTGTTTGGGCACTTTGTAAACAGTGCTGGGCTATGTCTATATGAGGTCACATTTATGCCTTGAGACACTACATCCTGCAGTTGCGCTCCTGCGGAGTAGTCCTTACGGCAAAGAGAGCAAGTGTGGGGTTTGAAACTTAATGGGGAAGAGGAGGAGGGGGCACTATTGACCCATGTACCTTATTCCTTTCCATGCCCTTTTTTCCTTCAGCCGACCCACAAACCCCATTTTAGACACACACACACACGTCGAGAGGGAGCCCTCGGCTGCTCCAGAGAGATGGGAAAGCGAGGCATGGAGGGCTTTTTTCCGTTTTACTTCTTTCTTTTTAACTGTGAAGCTCCTCCGGTCTGCGGAGGTGGTCCAGTGGCCATTTGGCTCTCCAGACCACCTGTCCCCACCCCAGTGCACCCCACGCCTTGTTCCTTCTTTTTTAACAGTGAAGCTCCGCTTGCAATGCCATTAAAATCAATAGGTCAATGGATGTCAGTGGGACTAACTCTCGCTGGATCAGAGCCAAATGACCTGCTACCACTATGGATCCACCTCAGGGCAAACCCCTCATCAAGATATACCCCTGGACAAGATGGACCCTTGCTCTGATCCAGCATGGCTCTACTTATGTTCTTCTGTCCTTATCTAGATGACTTTAATTGGGAAAGTTCCAACATCCCTTCCCTAAATCATTTTCATGCTGACTAAAAATATATCATATTATGTGGAATCAGGACAAAACGAATTTATCACTGGAAAAATATGAACCTGAGCAAAACTGGGTGTTTCTTTTACAGCACATTTGGTGAGACTATACTCCATATGGCCCCTTACTCTCAGCTGAGGGGAAATATCTAGCATTTAGCCTAAATGTATGAAGATGTCCTCTGCCCCTTTGTTCTTAGGTTTTCCTGCTCTTTTCAACAAGCATTTCCAGCCTTTATCTGCAGTAGCTCTTTATCTTCTTCCAACTCACAGTCTTGTACTTGGTGATACTTCTTCCAGTTATCATTTTAAGTCTCCCAAGTTCACGCACCCACTGTTCTTAATTACTAAGATAAAAACACAATGTTGCTAATTTAAGATGTGATGCTCTCAAGCTGTCATTGTTATCATGCTGCAGCGAAGCCCAGCTATCTTGCACCCAAACTGTTGACTATCACAGGAACAGAGCAAGCTTCTAAGGATGTCGGAGTATCTGGTCCCCTGCGTCCAGCCCTCATGGACCCAAGTGGATGCAGCCAGCAGCGACACAGACCTGCCCCTGAGCACTCACAAGCTCACCAATTGAGTGCTCTGCACCTGCCCACCCTGTTCCCCCCTCTGCACTAATGGCGACCACCACTAGCATGAAAAGGGGAAATTCATTATTTTCGGAGCCTACGGAAATAGCGCATTTCTCCCCCTCCACACTAATGGTGCTATTAGTATGGAGGGGGAGAAATGTGCATTGTCTGGACCTCGTGAGCACTTAGCAGAAGTTTGCAGGGCCCGGCTCATTGAGGCAGCCTGCACCAGTGGCAGGGCAAGCAGATACGATTTTGGCAGTCCCTAGAAGCTGCCTTATACTGAGTCAGACCAGTCAATATCGACACTAACTGGCAGTGGTTTGCCAGGATTTCAGGCGGGGACTGAACCTGGAGATGCCGGGCATTGAAACTGGGACCTTCTGCATGCAAAGCCTGAGCTCTATCACTGAGCCACCACCCCTCCTCTTAGGACTCAGCCAAAATAAATGTAAATATATGGGGGTGTTTCAATGACTAATCAAGACTTTTGCAGCAAGCCATCATTCAAATGGTTATGAATGGAGTCATGCATAACCAATGAAGTTGCACACATTTGGGCAAACCAGTCAGAATCAGGACTCAGTCTTCTTGAGTCCTATGGCTTGTCAGTAGCTGGATCTTAGGAAGGCAATGTAGAGCTTTGGGCTGAAGTAGTCATAACATAGGCACACATTTAGCAATTGTATGGACATTATTATTATTATTATTATTATTATTATTATTATTATTATTAGAATAAACAGCAGGCACAGTCTACCCCTCCCCCCCGGACTGGATTTGGACCTGTGGGGAATTGGGCATGATTGTTCGCTCCCTATTGTGGTCCTGATCCAGATTGGCCCCTCTGCACCTGCTGTGTTAATTGAGAGAAAAGCTTCCAATTTATCACAATGCAAATAGGTATAGGGCCCCCAGTCATGGCCTCAGTCTTCAGGGAAGGGTTGAAGCTCCCCCTCCCCAATTCTCACCAGGGAATTAGAAGTTTTGCTAATTGTACAAACAGTGTCATGTCTAGTTTCTAAGCTAATTCATTTGAACTTCTGATGCATAGTTGTGTGGTTGAATTTCCATACCAGAGCAGCATGAGTTGGAAAGATTTGTGATTACTTCCATATTGATGCAGCTAGTCCCAAAGAAGTTTCACATTGAAGTGGGAACCAATTACATCATCTGTCTATCCCACATGGTACCACTTACAGATGTTATTGTCATAGTTTGAGACACCAACCACATGGAAGCAACAGCAGTGCCTTAAGGGAACTGTCCACTCTAGGGATTATCTAGACCAGGGCCTGGGACCCGCTAAGCATTTGCATACAAGAGTAATGTTACAAATGGAAAACATAGCAACTAGAGTAAATTTGCACTCTCTATCACCTTTCTTGAAAGTATCAGGCATGCTAGATCTGCCAAACAATGGTCACAATCATGTCTAATTCAGAATACACAACAGCAATTTGTGTAAACTCACAGCAAATCTATTTTTAAACTAAGTTTATTTAAATATTGGTTTTCATTACCATTAGCCACCTTGGGCACCCTTTTGTTTGGTCAGAAGGCAGGGCACAAATCAAATAATAAACAATCTTACATATATAATATAAAAAATAGTACGGAACACAAATGACACACTAACGTTTTGAAACACCTTTGTCTCAGAGAGACCAATGGACTTTACTTCAGCATCCATTTTCCCAATACACACACACACACACACACACACACACACACACACGGGTCATCCTTATCCCTTCACTAAGTCTATCAACTGTACAAATATAGAAAGAATATTAGATCTTCTCAGTGCTGCTAGTTTTATTCGGGTGATGACTTCTCATAGCAGAATACTGAAAGGCAGGATGGAGAAAGAACTAACATTTCAATTACTTTGAAAGCAGGAATGAGGATGAAACTCAAAGAAACTGAATCTTTATCCATTTGAACCCCAGAGTCAGGACTAAAAACACAAGCCAGCCTTTCTCCATCCTGCTACCTTCCAGACGTCTTGGATTATAATGCCCATTATTCCCAGCCAGGCATTCTAGTGACCAATTTACATCTTGGGATACAAGGAAAGATAAGCTCAGATAGCTTATTTATATCTGGAAGACAGAAGAAAGCACACAAAATTCAGGGACCAAGAGCGAAGAAACCTTCTTGTTTGAAAACCTTTGAAGGAAACAAAGTGAAACAATTCTATACTTGTTTGTAGGGATGACTCTCAGATTACATTTTGTACTCAGAGAATAGACACATCCCAAACACAGGGTCAGATTTGTTGTGGAGGTGATGTGTTTGCAAATTGATATGTAGGCTCTGGGCACAAAGCAAGGAATGCAGGGGAAGGACAAGGCGTCTGGGGTAGGGGAAAGGGAAGGAGTGGCAGAAATGGGAATGAATAAAGGCATCCTCCCTCCTAGACATAGCCTTAGTAAATTTCATGGCCCTTTAGCTGCTAATATTCAGCATATGGAAAGGAAGCAGGAGTGAACCTGCCCTTAGGAACAAGAGAATCTCTAGCCATGTTTTCTGTTAGTGAATGTGGTGCCATTGATTCAATATCTAAATGAGTCTGCCAAGACAAACAAAGTTTGTATTACTTAACCAAATATGCAACTGGAAACAAGCCAGTGATCATGGAAAGGAAACGTTATTAAGTTGTGCCAAGGAGGGAGAGTCCTGACTGTTTTCAGGCTTTCTTTAAAAGTTGTGGCCAAATCTATTTGAAGTTCATGGATAATTGCACAGATAATCCAAGCCTATTACGTCACACCAAGGTGTGCTATAACATTGAACTGAACATCAACATTTCTTTATACACCCACTATTCATCTGCTTGGCTTCCTGAAACCTCCCCACTTGACCTCTCCCACAGAGACATTCTCCAATACCATGTCGCTTCATGAAGATCCAGTTTGGTTGAAGAAAGCATCTAATGCAGGTGTTGATTTAGCAGCAGTCTGTTGCATGCTGTTAAAATGGTATATTGAAGGTCATTGTGGATCCTTTGCATGTTTGTGTGTTATCCTCCTTGGGCTTATTTATTTATTTATTTATTTAAATTTATTAGACACATTTCTCCAAATCCCACCTCAAAGCTTGTTCCCACCCATGTCCATTTCAGATTGCGATCTTTGTTTTAGTTTTTCTGTTTGCACAAATATCTGTGCACATTTTGATGTGCATTTATCCAAATATACACATTTTGAAATATACACATGTTTATCCTGTTGGTTAAATGTGTTTGTGCACATTTTTCAAAAGTACACACTTTTTCATGTACATTTTGCAAGTGTATGAATTTTTAAAATGGATTTTGTTGTTCTTTGAATTGCATCACAAGCTTGGAAATATATGGTCTTCGACTGCCAATTGTGTTTGGGTCCGCATTCAGTTTTGAGAGGTGCAAATGGGATAAAGGTTGGTTAAAAAAAAAAACTGAAATGAATTTCTCAAACATCCCGTGTCACATATAGTTAATAGGGATGTGTATCATATCGTTAAAATGTTTGATAATGATACGCTAAGGTCGTTATCGGACATCTGATTAACAATAATGATACAATAGAAAAACCTCTGATAAATATCCGATCTGAAAATTTTCAGCTCGATTATATCAGATTATCGGACTGCCATATAAATAAACCTATAAATTCTGTATTTTAAAAGTTAGAGGCTTGAAACTTGGTCACAGTGCTTATGGGGTATGCCTAAGTATGTGTATGAAATTTGAGATCGATCCCTCCAACCCTCGATTTTATATGAATATATTAAAGATCTTTTAAGTTCTGACAGGTCAGAATGACAGCTCACTACGTGCGTTCATTCAGACCTGTGAAAAAGTTGCAGGATCTTTACAAAATTCATATAAAATCGAGGGTTGGAGGGATCGATCTCAAATTTCATACACATACTTAGGCATACCCCATAAGCATTGTGACCAAGTTTCAAGCCTGTAACTTTGAAAATACAGAAGTTATAGGCATTTTTTTCTTTAAAAATCAGCTCTATAGGGCACAATGGGGCTGCAAATTAAATATCGGATTTCTGATAATTATCATGAAGACGATACAATTAACCTATGATATTACTGGAGACGATTTTTTTTTTTGGTCCAAAATTCCGATAATGATAAAATACGATATTTTTGGGCATGCACATCCCTAATAGTTAATCCCTGATTTAGGTTTTGTATTCTGTTTGGTTCCCACCATATTCCACAATGGAAACACAGGAGTACCCTTTCTGGTCCTTTCACCAATGCTACTGATATTGTCCTGAGTCTCTCATTCTCATCCTGCTTGCTTACTTCTCTAACCCATTTTCTGGCCCTAGTTCTGCCTGTCCTCTTGTTTTGAAAGACCTATATTCTGAAGGTATCTTTAAACTGAACTATATTTTAAATACAATGTGGTTTAAAGTAGTACATTTCAACCTGATCCTGCTTGGGCTTACACCTTCCTTCTGGTGGCCTGTACTTGACATTTTCTTTGGGGATTCTTCATAGCTGTGCAGTCACCCTTTAAGTCAAAGAATCAAAGCTGCTGCTGTGAAACTCCTTTGTGTTAAACAACATCCATCATTTGGTGCCTGACTGCTTTTAAAATGAAAACATGAAAAATGCTTAAAGGGCTAATACTGTAAAGTAATTCGCTTGGAAAGAAAGATATTCCCACATGCTGTTTTAAAGTAGCTTAATAGGAAAAGGTGCCCGTAGCTTAGTATCTCAGATCTTTTATATTATATAAATCCTACAGGGGAAACTTCCCACCCCGTCACTTCTAGAAGTGTAGGTACAAACATCTGGACAGGTGTGCTGGACAGACCAGCACAACCTATGACCCACCAAGCTGACAGTAAACCCACAACAGTGGTTTGCCATGACCTTGACAACCAACTTGTTTTAGCAGGTTCAGGAAGGTAGCAGAACAGGAGAATCTACACCCACTACACTGGAAGTAAACCCCATTGAATTCAGTGGACCTACTCAATGAAGAAAAAAAGTACATCTGAAAATCTTGGGCTTTCCCTGAACATGCTGAAACCTCTCACTGGAACCATTTAGGCTACAATCTTGGTGGCACTCACTATCTGAGTTTACTATGAGAAGGATGGATATTTAATATGCAATGTTTTGCTTCCCGAATTAACAGCAGGCCTGTCTTACTGCCATGACCTTTGAGTGAAGTAACATGTGTTTGACTTTCGGAATTTAAAAATCACTGGTTCTGTTAAAATTATTGCTAATTTGCCTCAGGAATTGTTTCCAAGTTGTGTCAATTGAAACAATGAGTCTTGCAATTTTAAAAAATAAAAGGCAGTCAGCCTGTGATCACTTGTCTTTTCCTTTCTGTAGCTAGTTGTTCTGAATAAACCCTAACTGTCTACCACATTAAATGCTCTGTCTTTCTGCCTATATGTCCTTTCAGAACACAGAATATCTAAGAGGCTGCAGGACGTTTATGTCCACAGCATCATTCAATACTACAGTGTTACAACTTTTCACATCTGACTAAAAGATATGGTTGGGGGCTCAAAGAGTTATATCCATTACTTTCATCTGGAGTTTGCTCTGTGAAGAATACAATAAAACAAAAGAAAAAGAAAAAAAGACCAATGCAGTCAAGTACTTGATTAGGCATTGCAACGTTTTCATCGGATACCTCTCAATGCCATTTCTTTAGCTATCAGTCCAGGATATCTTTCCACAATGTTCCACGAGTGGATGGCAGTTTCTGTTCTTTGCTAACATATATAATAAAAGGATTCCATTTTTTTTAAGTAACCTGTCTCTAACTGACATGCATTTTTAATTAGCTGCATATAATTTCCAAGACATTGAAAACTTTCTCCAAACAATATACCCTCATTGCTCTGAAGGATGTATTAAAATATAAAACAAAAAAACAGTTTTTGAGTAACAGCTGGATTTTATATTTTCAAAAATGGAGGATCAACCATTATTTGTTTTCTTCCCAGCATCCCTTGAAAGAGTCTCAGGTGTAACCTCAAACCATCTCTGTGTCTGCTAGAGTGGTACTTTTATTTGTAGAAATTCAGATCAAGATAATTTTGGATGTAGGTTCTCCATGTCTAACTTAAGTCCCACTGATTTCAATGGGACTGTGGTAAGTATGACTAAATCAAGACCCTATCACATATATATGATTGGGACCATTTATTGCTATAGCTACCTGAATGTGTTTCCTGTTATTTATTTATTTATTTATTTATTTCATTTGTATACCGCCCCATAGCCGAAGCTCTCTGGGCAGTTTACATATTATGGCAGCTGCAATAGATAGAACCAGAAATGATACTGACATAGATGGAGAAATAGTCACGGGGAAGCTGTGACACCATCTCTGATTAGCCTGGGTCATATATTACCTTCCACACACTAATGCTGATCAACTGTGAGTGGAGTGCATCAAATAGAGGTGCTGGATTTTGAATCAGTTCTTGTTGTCACATAAAATTCACAAGGAAGTCTGTCAGAGCATCTTTTGACATCCAGAACAATTTAGTGGCTGAGAAGGCCTTCAAACAAATGGATGAATCTGGTAAAGAAGTGCTGAGGAAACCACACATGGACCACACATGGAAACAGACGCACCATTTCCCTTCTCTTGTTTTACTGCCATAAAGCAGGACTTCATGATTAGACAGCAGTTCGTGATATTAAGCTTTGGACATTAATCATTTCTTCAAGTTAGAGCAAAGCTGAAGACTACTGAGGGGATTTCCCCCACCCTTCAAAAACAAAACAAAAGCTGTTTTCATAAGACTGACACTGTCACAAAAAATGACACACACATTTCGAAGCTGGGATTTTTGTATCGCTGCATTCTGATGTCTTTAAGGGGAGATGTGTTAGATTCAGAACACTTGGGGCTTGGAGGGATGTTGTCAACTTGAAGTAGTCTTTTTGCCTCTTCCTTTTCTGCTACCCCCATTAGATATTCAAAGTGGATTTTAGCATTTAAGATGAGTTTACTGTCATCCAGCTGGAAGCGGAAGGATTGATATTTATTTCTAACATTTTATTCAGCCCTTGTTCCAAGGAGCTAAACTGGTTTACCATGTTTTTTGTACAGCTTTAGAAGTCTGATGAATTTGTGGGCTGTCATCTAGTTGGGGATAAATTGGCTTCACCACTACCATTATTAATTAGGCCCTCATCTCCTGATTCCAGATTTCTACACCTATATACGTTAATTCCTTATATGTCATGTCTAAAATAGGAAAGTTTAAGTCTCAGGGCTGAGACTGTCTCCACGAACTTGTTCTGTGTATAGCATCTCCTTGCTGTAGACATTTGACAACCATTTTAAAAAAACATTATTATGGTTATGATTCAGTGATGGCATCTTTAAAGATAAAGCTTTTTACTTTGGGGTGGGAAGTCTTGATTGACAACTTCTTTGGCAACTTAATGAATCATTTTAATGGGGAAAACCCTTTAATGTATCTACTGCAGTTCTACTTATGAGTAGAATTAATGTGCTTGATGATACCTAGCTTTTACTGCCTTAGGTTCTTCTGTTTCAAAGGAAAGGTCAAAACTTAATTAGAGTTCCAGGAAGACTCATCAACTTTTCCAACAACATCCAGCCTCCTCCACTCCAAATCAATGGTTCTGCTCCCATAAAAACAAGCACATTTGAGTTAGTAGTTTCTCCCTCTCATGGCTTTGCAGACTCCTGCTTTCAATTTAACAAAGAGCCTTGGAGATTTCCAGTTTTACCTGATTTGAAGGAAAGGAGTGGCATATACCACAAGAACCTGTTCCATCTGAAGGAATTTACCTCCTTGGGCCTGGAAACCTTTCCAAAACGCCAGCTATGTTTCCTTAGCGCTTCTGGCAAATTGTTTTATTTACCTTGGTTAAAGTGATTAAAATAGGAATTTGACTAGCAGGCAGGGGCTTTGTGTGCTCATAATTGGGACCAGGTTCCTCTTGTCATGTCAAGGTCCTTTTATCTTTATTGGAGAGCTCTTAATGGATGAACCACATGAGCCATATTCCTTTGATCATAACTTTGGCTTAACATAGCCTTTTCCAAGACTTGGGTCCCAAATGGTCCTTGACTACAACACCCATCAGCCCTAGTTAGCATGCTCTATCATCATGGATAATGGGAGCTGCATTTCAACAACATCTGGAGACCCAAGGCTGGGAAAGTTTGGTTTAACATAATGGGTTAGGCTACTTTTATGGCATGGCTTGTTGCATATACAATAGCATCTGGATTACGTGGGTTGCCATTGAGTGATGCCCAGTAGAGTTCTTAAGTGCTATTTTCTTCAGAGCTCAACTTCCTAATTTGGCCACCAAATGAAGCAAAGAGCTTCAGAACTGGAGGGTGGGGGAGTCACCACACTATAATTTCTCTCATAGGCCTTTTCTATGCCTAAGGGTGTAGAGGGAGGGAGGGGGAGGATTGTGGATTTACCTGCTTCCACGTCCCTCCCTGGGCATCCAAACGGAAGCACGACATCCCAAACTGAAAGAGGGACATCGTGTCTGCCATTTTTTTTAAGAGTCAGGAGCTGGGAGCACAATTGCGCTCCAGCGAAACTTGAGTAAAAACAAAAGCCCCCCCCCAATGTCTTTGGACTCCCCCCAGCCTGGCTCCTTCCCTCTGCTGAGCTCCGCTATTCACAGGGAGGAGGGAAGAAGCTGGGATGGGCACCCACACTGCCTGTGGTTCTCGGGATTATCCCGGGACCGCAGGTAAAATTGGGACGATCCTGAGAAAATGGAGGGGTTGTCCCTGCCTGCTCCCAGGATCCTCTGTGCATCATTTGGATGCACAGGAAGGACCCAGGGAGGACCCTGAGGGAAAAGGCCAGTGTAGACACGGCCTTAGCTTGACTGAAGGCTTAAGTCGGATTTGCTAGTCTAAAATGGCTTTCACTACAAAAACTCCTCCATCCAAAGTGGGGAAGCTGTAACAATGTCAGAATGACACAAGATGCACTGGACTGGACCCTATGGAAAGAAAGAAGCCACCATTAGGCTACACTTTTGGCAGCAGTCCTGCCTGTCTTATAACAAACATGCAGTACCACAGTTGATTAATAATAATAATAATAAGGTGGCCACCATCAAGTTGGAGGCCCTTGGGTTATTATCATCTCCTCCCCCTTTTTAATGTAAAACATTTCTCAGGCTAACTTCCTTTCATGGAGCTAATTTAGGTTTTGCAAACTATTTTGGGACCCATTATGATTGCAAAGCAGTATTTCAATATTGTACCAAAATAAAATCAATCAATCAATCATGCAATGATTGTTTTAAAAAAACTGCTAGTAGAAAAATGTGTTCAGTGCCGAAATGTGCCCCACCCTCTTCACTGACCTGTTTGTAGAGTTCAAAGCTGGGAAGAAGAGGTTCATGATTTGGAAGGGGACACAACCAGTGGCAAAGTGTTTGCCCCGGTTTTTGCTGCTGCTGTTCATATTCCCTTTTGCTGGTGCTGCCAGGCAGGGTATCCTAAGAGATTTTACTGTTTGAAGTGAAAAACAAGATGTTCCCCTGCTCCAGTCCACATAAGGAGCCAGATTGTCAGTTGAATCTTACTTCAATATTGGCAAATCAGACAGCATTCTCCACGATGTCTTAGGGCTGTAGGCTAGCTCATAGGAAGACTGCGTGGCTCACACCAAGCTGTCCTAGGACACTTCCCTACTGCTCCCCATCCCACAACAAGTACCACCTCACTCTGCCTAAAACATGTTAAGATGTTTTTAATAATGTCTTTGTTTTTATCTGATTTAATGGTTTATCTATTTTATTGTTTTTATATTTATATTTAGTGTTGTTCCCCGCCTCGATCTAGATGGAGAGGTGGGTTAGAAATGAAATACATAAATAAAATAAATAAAATAAATAATGGTAGGGCCAGCCCTATACCATGGACCATTTCTTTACTTCTTGATTGTTTCTTCCTACTGAGAAGATGCCTCACTGAGGACAGGAAGAATAGTTCTTGCCCTCACTCTGCGGCTTGGTAATGTGGTGAAAAGCAGGACCAATACATAACGCTCCTCTGGAATCTTCTCAGAAGGAAGGAGTCACGAAGTGGTGAAGAAATGGTGCCAGCTGCAGTAGGGAACATGATGCTACATTAGGACAATGAAAAAAGGCACAGTTTTGACTGCAAACACATTGAGGGGTGTACTGAAAATTAAAATGCCCCTGTAAATGAAAAAAAGTTAAGAACTTAAGAACATAAAAACATAAAAACATAAGAAGAGCTATGACGGATCAGACCAAGGGTCCATCTAGTTCATCACTCTGCTCACTCAGTGGCCAAACAGCTGTCGACCAGGGACCCACAAGCAGGACATGGTGCAACAGCATCCTCCCACACGTTTCCCAGCAACTAGTGTATACAGGCTTACTGCCTCTGATACTTGAGGTAGCACATACCCATCAGGACTAGTAGTAATTAATTGCCTTCTCCTCCAAGAATTTATCCAACCCCCTTTTGAAGCCATCCAAACTGATGGCCATTGCTACATCTTGAGGTAGTGAATTCCATACTTTAACTATGTGCTGTATGAAAAAGTACTTCCTTTTATCTGTCGTGAGTCTCCCACCAATCAGCTTCATAGGATGACCTCAGGTTCTAGTAACATGGGAGAGGGAGAAAAATGTCTCCCTATCCACATACACAACATGCATAATTTTGTACATCTCTATCATGTCTCCCTTTAGCCTCCTTTTTTCCAAGCTAAACAATCTCAGCTGTTGTAACCTTACCTCATAGGAGAGATGCTCCAGCCCCCTTGATTATTTTAGTCGCCCTTTTCTGCACTTTTTCTAGCTCCACAATATCTTTTTTTAGATGTGGTGACAAGAACTGTACACAGTATTCTAAGTATGGTTGCACCATAGATTTGTATAAAGGCAGTATGATACTAGCAGTTTTATTCTCAATTTGTTTTCTAATACTGTCTAACAGAGTTTGTTTTCTTTACAGTGGCTGCACACTGGGTTGATATTGTCATTTTGCTGTCCACCACAACCCCAAGATCTCTTTCTTGGTCAGTCACCACCAACTCATATCCCATCAGGTTATACTTGTAGTTGGGATTTTTTTGTCCTGAAGTGCATAGCTTTATACTCGCTTGCACTGCCATTTGGATGCCCAATCTCCCAGCTTGGAGAGATCATTTGAAGCTCCTCACATTCTCTTTTTGTTTTAACCGCCTTAAGAAATTGAACTCAGCTTTATGAAAAAATGTCTTTGATAAAAGCAGTTAAGATTATAATACGTTCACCAACCAGGGCTGGGCCTACCATTAGGCAGAGTGAAGCAGCCACCTCAGGCAACTGATTTGGAGTGTCATGAAAGGATAGCAAATTGTTATAACTTACTCTGGCCTTCCCCTAGTTATGTTTTACTGCCCCCTGAACTGTCCTTCATTGGATCTGAAATTATGATATATGTCTTTAGCACTGTCTAGGCCAGATGCATTGTTGTTTTATGAATTTTTTTTGTTATTTTATTACTATACTGATTTTTAGTTATTATTTTATGGGATTTTATTGTTGCAATCCACCTTGGGAGTGCTCCTGCTCTGAAAGGTGGCCTAGAAATATTACAAATAGATAAATATGTATTAAATATTATTGTGTCTTATGGGCAATGAAGGGTAGGGTTGTTTCTGGGAATTTCTGTTTCAGGTGGCAAAATAACATGGTTGGACTTGGGTACCATGCACCCTGACATGGAGATGGGCTACCATTTGCCATGCCACCTCAGACATCAACATGTCTTGGGCTGGCCCTGATCAATTCACTGTTTCTTATCTACTAATGAATAGAGATACTTTGAAATGTCTAGATATAAGCTATCCTGGATGAGATATGGCTTGAGCTACCCTTAGGGATGGGTTGGGTTGATGGGAAGATTTGGGTGTGTACAGCTCATGTTATTCAGCAAATTTCTTAAACAGTCTGATCCCCTCAAAAGGAAAGTATTTGATGAAACATGCATGTGAAGTAGCTGTGGCACTTGCCCAATATGTGTTTAATGAAATTAAATTTGTCTGGGAGCTTTTTTGGACACACAGAGGCGAATGAAAGCATTGTGGAGGAATGTCATATTATTCATGGCTTTGGCGCTCATTGAAAATTAACACTTTCAAGCCTGAGCATTTTGAAGTCGTCTTTGTTAACAGATACATGTTGAATCCTTCACTGTTATAAATGAACACTCCCCCCGTCTGCTATATTGAAGGTTTTCAAGTTCACATTTTGACAGTGAGCCTTTATTCTGCAACTAAAAGACAAGCATGCCTGTTTTATCCTTTTTTGTGAGTGGGGACAGATCAGTTTAAATCTTGAATAGATAACCAAACAAGAAGCGGCATTCCAGTGTATACAATTCGGTTCATAATCTCATATGCTTCAGGCAAGGGAAATACTCAGCTTTTGACAAGAGATCAAGAAAGGGGCTTAAAAGATCTAAAACGCCAAAGTCCAACACTTTTAATGCATCAATACACATCTTCCTTTATTGGTACTAATTCACTGGCTTTGTAATAACCTCCTCTTTGGATTGCATCCAGTGTACATACCCTAAGAAGCCTTGTAAAATCCTAGCTTCCCAGAGTGTGTTCACGCAGAACAATGTTCACACAGTGTTCACACAGAGCAATACAGGAATGTGTGATTGTCTAAGGTGGCAGTTTAGATCAAGGCTGCCCATGGTTGCCTTTTATGTATGTATTTAATCACGCATGAAGCAAACTCTGGGGCCAAAATAGATATGTCTGAGAAGATCGGTTACTGGATATTTCAGTGATGATTAGATCCCTATTCAGGTGTTAGGAAACTAAATGCATGAGAAGTGGGAGTGTGCCAGCTCCTCGAGCATTTCCATTTCGATTGCTGGAAAATCAGCATTCAAAATTGTGTGGACAGCTTCTATGGATATGGAAGGGTCTTCCATTCAGAAAGTCACCCTCCACATATAGAAAGTGAGAGGGCTGGTGTGCTCCCTCTCATCATACATTTAGGTTATTCCAAGTGTAGGCAACTTGTGGACCTCCAGATGTTTTGGCCTACAACTCCCATCATCCCTCACCACTGGTTATGCCGGCTAAGGCTGGCGGGAGTTGTAGGCCTAAACATCTGGAGGACCACAAGCTGCCCACCTCTGGACTACACACTTTCCTAATATGCTGTATTTCTTATTAACTGAACAAGGTTAGTTCTTCTTTTTAAAGAAAAACAGAGTGTCTCTGTTTCTGTTTTTTAGAGAAGGGCTGCAGAGCTTCTTTCAGCCTGAGGGCGAAAATTCATTTCAGAGGAACTCTTTGGGGTCTCATATCAGTGGGTGGGTGAGGCAAAGGGAGTTGAGGCCAACAGCAAAATGTGCAGGCCAAAAATACAAAGATACCAGCATATTGTATCTTAAACCAAGCTTTTACTGCCAGAAATCAAGCCTTAGGGGAGGCATTTCAACCCTTTATAATAAGATACCAGCACACATGTAAACCCCACCTGCTATCTCCCTATGTAGGGTAAGAAGGTTTGCATAGGTTTCTACTCACCTTTGCTTAAATGTGAGTGATAGACTCCATGGAACTGGGACCCCTAGTTTATAAGGGTCCTCAGAGATGCAAATGGTTCTACTCTCATTCAAACAATTGTAGGTCAAAGGACACTTCAGGTAGGGAACCAAGGGGGTACCACAAGCATGCTTGAAGACATTTAGGGTGGAGTTGGCACACAGGACCCCATCACTCATCCTTGTGTTGCTTGTACCATATTCAGTCATAACACCTGAATAGGGCTTTTGTTGGATCAGATTCTGTTGTGCCAGTGCCATTACAAAGGAAAGCATTTTTTTCCTCATTGCCATTGTTGTAACAAAAGGGGCAGGGCGGCGATGACATTTGGCTTCCAGTCTTGTATTTGGCAAGAGTACCAATGCCATTCCATTAAACTTTATTGCACTCCTATGAGTAAAAATTATGACACTATAAAAGAATCGCAAGGTAAAGCATACCAGTTTTAACTGCATAAAATAAAGCACCTGCATCCATATTTAGACATCTGCATCCCACTCACAAAGCAAAGCCCTTTCAGATATCTCATTCATTTGTTGCCATTTTGGGAGAGGAGAATTTATTAGAGGCAGCATCACCTGGTGGACCTTGAGTCAAGGAGAAAGCAAAAGCCCAATAAATCGATGTAGGGATGGCTTTCCTGAAACGTGGGCAAGCAAATAAAGGCCTATATAAGCATGGCTCCCGGAACAGAAACGGAAGTTTTGTTCATGCAAATCAACTCCAGAACAGTCTCATAAAAATGCTGTTTCCTCTTTTCTTTTCCTTTTAAAGACATTTTAATACGCAATTCCCATGTTCTGTGGCGTATTACGAAACAACGTTTTAAAATGAAATGGTGTCCTCTCACCCAGGCAGAAAGCCATACAGTTCATTCAGAAATTATACAGCAAGTGAAGCAAATGAGTGCTGGATCACGTAGGAGAACCACAAAGCCTCATATGTTTGCTCAGGTCCATGCCATGGCTATCCTCAGTGTACCTCAGTGCATTGCTGATTGCAATGAATGTATGTCCCCTCCATACTGAGTTCCAGCCCAGGAAAATGAATGTTACTTGCCATTAACATACTCACAGGATCATGGAATCATAGAATGGTAGAGTTGAAAGTGGCCAATAAGGCCATCGAATCCAACCCCCTGCTCAATGCAGGAATCCACATTAAAGCATACCTGACAGATGGCTGTCCAGCTGCATCTTGAATGTCTCTAGTGTGGGTGAGCCCATGACTTCCCTAGATAATTGGTTCCATTGTCGTACTGCTCTAACAGTCAGTAAGTTTTTCCTGATGTCCAGCCGGAATCTGGCTTCCTGTAACTTGATCCCAGTATTCTGTTCCCTGCATTCTGGGATGATTGAGAAGAAATCCTTGTCCTCCTCTTTGTGACAACCTTTCAAGTACTTGAAGAGTGCGATCATGTCTCCCCTCAGTCTTCTCTTCTCCAGGCTAAACATGCCCAGTTCTTTCAGTCTCTCCTCACAGGGCTTTGTTTCCAGACCCCTGATCATCCTCGTTGCCCTCCTCTGAACACGTTCCAGTTTGTCTGCATCCTTCTGGGTGTGGATAATCAGTTAGCATGTCAATACCTATCTGCTCTATAAATATTGCTAAAACCAGCAATAACCCCCTAAGCACTACTGTCAGGCTGACATTCAGTACAGGATATTTTCCAGCAGCTGACTACCATGATCATAGGAAGGCCTAGTCATGAACATGTGACTACGCCTCTATATGTCATTCCTATAGGGATTGGTGAACTCACCATAGTCTGGTTCATGCACCACTTGCTGGACCCCCTCCCCCCACTGACTGCTTGAACCTGCTCATTGTGTTCAGTGAGATGCCAGGAGGTCTATGGGTGCCTGATGAGTGGCGAGCGTAAAAATGGCAGCTAATCCTTTTTCATAAAAGCCCATTTATGCAAATCACAGGCATAAATGAACCATTTCTGTGAGTAATAGCCCCTTTATGGCCACCATTTGGTAAATGGCATTTACAAAAAAAGGACTAGCTGCCATTTTTACACAAAATAGTAGCTTGGCAGACCAGTGGGGACTGCCGTGCTTCTCTGACTCAGTGTGTGCCAGGTCAGACAAGTGCAACAGTCTGCGGACTGGAATCTGGGAGGCCGAACATGGGGGATGTCCACCAGACTTCACCCTGTTTCCAGACTCTCCCAACATCCCTAAATTCCTATACCTGCTCATCATTGGCATTATCATCATTCTGTGACTTTCTTGAATGGTTCCAGAATCCCCTCTCCCCATCCATCAACAATGGAGCTTTTTTTCAGCTCAGGGTAGGTTTTTAATGCTAAAGAAATATAACAGGGAATGAATGTTTTTTCCCATGATGCAACTGGAAGAGAAAAAAGTAGTTATTTTAATTTTGCACAGGGGAAGATATTGACAGTAATCAGCTAGAAGTTACAGTTCATTAGCTCCCTAATAATCAATAAAGCATTAGATAAGCCTTCAAGGTTGGTTAGAATTGAGTTGGGATGTGCACATTAGCAAAACTAGAACTTGCTGAAGTTCTCTGAATTTCAACTCAAAGCTCATTCTGACTCAAATCTATTTTAGATTGCAAGCTTTGGTTTTCATGCTTATGTATTATCATGCTTCCCCCCCTCCCAATGTACACATCAATTGTTGCATCTTTAAAAAGGAATTCATTCTTCTCCCATTGTTTAAAGCATATTTCTGCACATTTTTCAAAAGTATGCATTTTTTTCATGTGCATTTTTCAAAATGTACAGATGGTGCGGAATGTTTATTGGGGTGGGGGGTAGTGGGAAGGATTCACAAATCACATTGCAAGCTTAGAAATATAAGGACTTGGACCACAGTTCATGGTTCTTGTTCAGTCCAGAAGGTACAACCTCAGTAAATCCTAACCAAAATCAAACTGAAACAAATTTATCATGCATTCCTAGAAGTGAGCGATTTGGAGTCTGGGTGTCCCTTTGTGAATTCTGCAATTAAAAATATCCAAGTTAAATTTAGAGGAAGGCACTTTAAATAACAAAATGCAGAACAATTAGCTAAGCTCACTTTGCTTTTGTTGCTCATTCAGATTTTTATATACATACCTCCTCTAGGTAGGGGTGCCACCGAACTTTGAAATTTGTCAGCTCTTTGCGCAAAATTTGTCCATTCATAATAGTCACCTTTGCAATGAGCCTGGATCGATGTAGTACAAATTAGCCATTACATTTGGAATTAGTTGTGAGCTGCTGAGCATGCATAATCTGCATCAAAACAAGGATATTTTTGCACATGGTCTGAGTTTGCTTTACCCTTGAGTGATCTGGTGTGTCCACCACTACTTCCTGCATTGTTGCCACCCACATCGCTGTGGCTAGGCAAGGAGGAGGAATCTATGGCTTCATTTTCTTTCCTTCATATACGAGTGATCGTATGGCATCATCACATAGGCAGGCCACACAAAATCAGGAAGGGGCATATAATGTGGTGGTGCCTCTCCGGAGGGAGAGGCGGGTTATAAATAAATAAATATATTATTATGATTATGATTATGATTATTCATGTTTCCAAATGACATCTCCCAAGATGCACTTTGATATTGCACATGCACAAAACAGTGGAATAAGATTTCATATTAAAGGAGAACTCTTTACTTACATTACTTTTTGAGTCAATAACGAATTCACTCCATCACTAGATCTATGATCTAAAGTTTCAAATCTGCAGGAAGGCTTTTAGTACATCAAGCAGAGAGTAAACGGAACAAATTCAAGACTATCAAGTTGATAGACTGATAAGAGTAAAGCTGCTACTGAGAAATGTCTTCCTTGTGCAGACTTGACTTGCATTTCTTGAAAGTGTTTCCTTTTTGCTTTGCAGATGTGTCCTTCAGTTCCCTCATAATTAATATAAATGTGAGGCTTTGAGTTCATTTATGGGCATTTTGTTCTGCTGCAAGTAATGGGAGTAGGAATAGCTTTCTTTTGTTGTCATTGCAGCAGCTTGGAGAAAAAAATAGCCACCACTTACAGGAACCATAATAGCAAAGGAGGCTATTAACCACATGCATGGATGTGGTTACATTTGCACACCACTAGAGACAATGACACTGACTCTTTTTGAAATGTAAGAGGGGATGAAACAGATTAAGGCCAAAAATGCACAGGCTGAAATTTGAGCAAGACAAATGAAAGCTATATTTAGATTTGGCAGATGTGTGTTAACAATTGTATCATGGCAGCCATTATCTCATTCAGTAACGTCTGACGTCTTGCCATGCAGGAACCCAGATGTCTTTAGGAAAGGGTGAGATGCTACCTTTTTCCTGTCTGAGATTCAGTGTCTTGAACAGTCCCATGACCAGAAATGATTTTGCAGGTGTAACTTGTCCTGGGATATAGCGATGGAGGAAGCTACCACAAGTTGAATTTCTACTTCTCAAACAGCTTGTAAAAACACTGAGCTTCTGTGCTTTGGAGTCAGAGTTCTACCCTCTCATCTTCCAGTAGGCTGGCAAGCACTTCCCACGCCTAAGGGTAGCAAATAAAATTGTTCTGTTTGCATTTTAATATGAATTTACCTAATTTTGTACTTTTGAGCTACTATGCAAACCAAACTGTTATCCTTCGTAATTTGCACTTCTATGAACTTTACAATGGGGTTTTCCAATTTAAAAAATGTACTTAAATGTGCATGTATTGGATAAATTAATATTTTGAACTGCATTATAATAGGGAAATTGCTTACAAATCTGTGAATAATAGGCAAAATGCATACAAAAATACATGCATTGGGAAAATGTTTATACATTTTCAGGGACACTTTTTAGTTCTTGTTTTCAAAGTTCTCAAAGTTCAATATGAACCAAAATTAGGACTTGAGAAATTCTCAAAGGCCGAGATGAAGTGAACGTAGGCCTAACATCATTCTGGGGTATTGTGAAGGTTTGGGGAAAGATGGCTACCACAAAAATATGGTGAAGAAAATTTGGAGAAAGTTCTGAGTGAGAAAAGGAACATCTCAGAGCTTTTCTGAGGAAAAAAATGGGAAATTTTGGCTCAGTTCTTGTCATTCTTCAGAGATCAGTAACTTCCCAAGGCCTTCCAAACATCGGGGTGATTGTGATACATCTTGTCTCCAGCGCAGGTGCTCATAATACCACAACATGATCCAGGTCAGACCTGTAGTAAGTGTAAGGTGATCAGAGTGTTCAGCTCCAGGGAAGAAGCGGGTCTTGTCCTTTGACAAAAATCTGTCTTCCAATTTCCTGAAATTTAGCTTCCCTCACGAAAGAGGCTTCCAAGCTTCTGATTCACTCTTGGAATGTTTTATAATTTCTTTTGGGAAAAAATGTTTGATGGTGTTTTTGAGTTTACCTAATAACTATGAAGTGGCCAGGGGTGGTGCATGTTTTCCCCTCCTTGCTGCTATGCATCTCTCTTTCCAGGCAACCTGCAAGCTTAGAGTAAACCAAGGAAAAGGGGCATAGTCTTCTGGGGAACTCCACAGGGCTGGACTGGGGGCTGCGGAGGGCCAGATTTGGCCCCTGGGCCTGGATTTCTGCACCTCTGTTTTGAGCCATCCTCTTCACACACAACCCCCTCTCAGGGCCACCTCAGACACTTGAGTGGCCTTAAAAGCACATATGTTACCATGATGCATGCACTTTATAGGGAGCTGCAGCCACATGTCTTCATACGATACACATGATGTTGCTTTGAATATATGCTGACCATATAACCTCTTCATCAGAACAGTTAAAGTTGCAAGGGCCCTGCCTTCTTTTGTATCTGGTCACTCTAGTATAGTGCCTGCACCTTTAACTGTTGTGATGAAGAGGGAATTTCACCAGGAACTAATTGCATACAAATGACACTGGCTGAAATTCCCTTTTCTCTACAACTGTTAAAGTTACATGAGCCCTGTCCTCCTTTCCATATGGTCAGCCTATTTGAATATGCATTTGCCACTTTTGCTATGTATTAACTAGCTGGATGTACATGTTAAACTTTGTACATGTATAAATACTATGTGTGTGAAGCAGCCTTCAGTGGTATCATCTCAAACGGGTGACAAATATGTCATATTCTGAACACAAAACACATTCAGTTTTCATACTGTGACGTCTTATGCACATATTAAGCACATCTGAGCTTTTATCATTCAACCAAATTGAATCAAGATCATAGTTCACAAGGTTGGAAGTCAGCCGCTTTTGTCCCTTTGGAAAGAGCCCACAGATATGTCCACAGAAATTAATGAAACCTGCATCTGAATGTACTATAGTTGACCCAAACATGCTTTGATTATACTTCACCCTTTCTGAGAATCAGGCCCGATGGCCCCCAGCTGCTCCTTGTGAGTCTAAATAATGCACAGGGACTCCCAGGGATGGGGGGTGGCCACAGGATTTTCCAGGGATAAGGGAAACCTGGAAAATCCCGCATCTTCTGTGGTCCTGGGAACTACCTGGAACACCAGAAGATGTGGCTGCCCGTCCCGGGTGCTGCTGCACTTACTTGCAAGTAAGTGTGGTAGAACAAATGGGCACAGAGCTGCACTGTGCGGCTTCATGCCCATCAGGGGACGGGGTGGCACCAGTTTCGCCACCCCCGGGAGGGCAGGAAGGGGGGTGGCAACCCGATCTCGCACAGTTTTTTTTTTTAAAAAAACAGACCTTTTGCAGAGGAACGCTCCTGCGCTCTACCCAGGTAAAAAAAATGGTGGGCGTGACGTGCGACGACCCAGGAAAAAGCCTGGTCATCACATTTCCTGGTGTGGCTTAACGTGACAATCCCAGAAGCAGGCACTTCCGGGATCACCACCCCTCCTGCCCTCTGCACCCATCCGGTGTAGAAAGGGCCTCAGTCTTTACTAAATGGAACAGCTACACTTGGTGAAAATTTCTTATTTCTTCTGTAAAGATAATTTATGAGCCAGATGGCTGGAGTACATTAACATTATCAGTCAGATCCTGAGAAATCTGAATTCACCATGGTGACTTCCATGTCAACCCACTTCAAAAATTAACCCCCAACATCTTTATCCCTATTGACTCCACCCCTAGACATTCATGCTTTAAGCAGAACAGATCTGAAAATAAAACCTCCATGTGTTGACCTGAAAGCATGTTAAATGTCCTGCCTGCGCATCAAGATCTTCAGAAGAGGCTCTTCTCCAAATACCATCGGTGGGAGGCATACACTATGCATTTAAAAAGGAGAGAACCCTCTGGTGAGACCTAGGGCTCATCTATACCTGCAGGCCTTCTGGGATGGGTGGGGGGAAGATCTCTGGGTTTACAGCTTCCAGGATCATCCCCCAGGGTGCACACGCCAGCGCATCATCCCAAAAGTGAAGAGGGATGTTCCTGGGGTGGCAGGTTTTTTTGGGGGGGGGTGGAGATGTTTGCACAATTTTGGGGCCCTGATCCAGCACATCAGTAATGCTAACCACCATCCCAGGAATGGTGGAATTGCCCCCCACCCCGATGGGCACAGAGTCACCCCACACAGCTGTGTGCCCATTTGAAGAGCCCACTACTCATAGGGAGGAGGAAGGACCTGGGAGCCCATGCTACATCGCCTGTTGTCCTCGGGGTTGTCCGGAGACCATGGGAAAAATCGTAGTCCCACTTCTCTCAGGACAACTGAGAGTTCATCACTGGTTGACCCTGGGATCAGCTGTGCATCATTTGGATGCACAGGAATGACCCCAAGCTGACCCTGGGATAAATGGCAGGTGTAGACATGCCCCCAGATCTTGAAATACCCTCTCAAAGGACATACTATTTGCACCAACTTTGGTGGTGGTGGGGTGTTGTGGGGTGGGCACCAAATTAAAATGTTTCTTTTTGTTCAAGCATTTTAACACTTTAATACTTTAGAATTTTAGAATTTAAACTGAACTGATCATTGTGTTTTTTGTTTGATTTGCTGCTTCAATCATTGCTATTTTAATTTGTGTAAGTATATGGGTTCTATATTCAATTTGTTTGCTTGTTTTTAATGTTGCGTACAGCACTCTGGGATCCCTTGTGGATGAAAGGCAGTTTATACATTTTAGAAATAAATAATAGTTAAGATGTATTTGTGAGGAAGCTGATAGAGACGAGTCTTGTATGAACCGGTGTTCTGTGGATACACTGCATAATTTCTCAGTCTGAAAGTGTGGTGGCATGTTGCTGTTGCTTTTCAGATCTGCTGTGGTCATGGACATCACCACAGGAATGTATTCATGGAGTGACATTTCACAGAATACCAGGAAAATTGGGCCACATTGAAGGCATTGGCCCATGTGAATGGGCCCTTTATTATTCATTATCCATCCCTTGTCTTGCACTGTACTCTGAGCCACGGAAATGGCAGACAGTTTTGGAGAAGGCTTGATAACATTGCTAAAGCGATTTCTACTTTGGAGCATTCTTACTGCATTGTAAACAATAAATTACTGGTCTGATTATGAGGCCATTTGCAAGGAACACACTTTATTGGGAGTTCTCCAAATTCATGCGGCAGGTAGTTTGCCAAGAATATTTCTCATGGAGAAGATGGCCTGTATGGGCCACATTTGGGGCACTGATTAGTTCATCACTACTTGCACTGTGTCCTGAACCTTCTGTCAAATCCTCTTAAGTTACACGTTAGAGCATCAGGTTAGCACAACCTTTCTGCTCCTCCCCCACACACTTTGAGCAACTCCTGCCCTCAGGCACTAGCATGGAAAACCTATTGCTCTGCTGCTATATGAAGTAATGAAAGGAAGTGAGACCTCTGAGAAGCAGCCATGAGAAAGACAGCAATGGGAAAATAAGCCAGGAATCCCAAATTGCAAAGATTTTAGTGTAGTTATACTTTGCAGAGAAACACGGAAAGGATATATATCCTTTAACCTTGACACTAATACTTCATGGGCCTTAAAATACAGAGCCCAATTAAATGAACCGACTATAGGACTGGCTATAGAAAGCTCTGCTCCCTTTCCACTTCTCTCTCCACCCCTCCCCTACATCTTTTCTTTGCAGTGTCAGGCTCTAATGAGATGGCTGCACACTATAGATAGGTATTCTCAAGTGATTCATGCGACCAAATGAGATATATTCTCCTGCACTGACTGGAACATACTGTCAGCTGTTCTGCACAGAATACAGGACTGTCAGCTGGCCTCATCTCCAATGGCAGCCTGTGATCTTGATGAGAAATATGTTGAAGGAGACTGACAACCAGTCTCCTAAAAGTCCTTGAAAAGTGCCAGATTTCTACCATACATGTGCTAACCTCATCCCTCATCCTCTAGGAATTTGCAGGGAGCGGAGATTACTCATGCATGCTAGAAATACAGGGGCATCTCAAGACATTTTGTGGCCTGCAGCAGAACAGGAAGTCTCTCCCCAAGTCAAAGTACACACAGTACCCAAAGATATTTAGGCACCTGACATATTTAGGCACCCAAAGTTATTTAGGCCAAGTTATTTAGGCACCTGGAAAACAAATAAGCACTTCTCCCTGGGAGCAAAAGTACAATAATATTTATTTTGATTGGTTGATTTAAGAATAAATTAAACAACTACATTTATTCTGGCCATTCAGGCACCCAAAATCATCTGCCTAAGGCAGCTACCTCACTCAGCTAATCAAAAGCCCCCTAACCTACTTGCGACCTGAGTTCAGCTGCACATTGTGCAGTCAAGGATGGTCCTCAGTGGCTCATCTTTCTGTGCATGATGATAGATACTTTGAGTCTGGAACTGAAGATTCTGGCAACTAGACTCAGGTGTCCTAGTCTCTGTACTACTGTAGCAGCTGTCCAGAAGAGGGAGAGCCTAGATCTTATGTACTTAGGTACCACCTAGGAACTAGGACAGTACTAGGACATAATAATGGATTATTACTAGAAATGTCTCCATATCAGTCCTCATATAAACTTAAAGCAGGGGTGGGGAACACACAGCCTGTGTGCCGTATGCAGCACAATGAATGTTTTTGCAACACCCCTGCCCCCCCCCACTGATGTTGCTACATTTGTGGAAAAACCCACATCAATTTTGCCAGAAAACAAAGTGTATGAGGAGTGTGTGCCTTGTTTGTTAGCAGAATCACACACCTGGAACATCTCCTATGTGCCTTTTCCTTGCAAAAATCACTGTGGGTTTTGCCATCATACGAATTTCAGAAATGGAGTAGGGTACACCACCCAGTAGATGGGAGGTGGGGTAATGTGGCCTCTTGACTCCCAGAAGTTGCCCACCCTACATGCTACTCCATCCCTTTCAAGCTGGTAATCATGTGGGTTGCAGATTCCTGAACAAAGACCTTCCTAACAGCAACAACGCTTACATGATAGCACATAATTTAAAGCCTCAGCGGCAACTATCCAAATGGAAACAAATGGATAAAATATGCAGTCAATCAGAGGCACTCACATTTGTGAGAGTCTCCACCTCTTGAGACACCTCCTATTTGCAATGTTCAGCTGCAAGGGAGTCTTAGAGCACAGTGTCCCCTGCAACAGTGAGATTACCTGGATTACAAAGTGGTGTAGATAGGGATGGATGAGAATTTCGTTTTGGTTCATCTTAATAAAAAAAGCCAACATTTGCAAATATATCCATATTTGGGGCAGAAAGAACTTGGGACTCACTTAAAAGGCCAAGGTGAACAGAAAGGTCTTCAGCTGGTACAGATGGTGACAGGAAAGCATCTCTGGGGAGGCTGTTCCGTAACTGGATTGCCAATATCAAAATCAATATCTCTAGCAGTCACATGGGGCATTCAGAGTTGGGCCTCTTAGGAATATCGGATGATTCCAGTTGTTCCCTTTGGAGAAGGTGCACTTTCAGGGAACCTGATCCCAAGCCAGTTAGGGCTTAAAGATTAAAATCAACACTTTAAACTTGGCTAAGAAATAGACTGGGAGCCTGAACCTCTGTAGGTTAGATCAACATGCATTTAGATTAGCATGCTCTTTCTAACATTGGCCCTTTCTACACCTAATAAGGGTTTAGAGGGCGGGAGGGGGGAGGATTGCAGACTTACCTCCCTGAGCATCCAGACAGAAGCGCGACATCTGGGAAGGGAAGAGGGACATCGTGCCCGCCATGCCTGCCATTTTTTTTAAAGACACTGCAGGTGGGAGCGCAATTGTGCTCCAATGAAAAAGTGAATTAAAAAAAAAAGCCCCGACGCCTTTCACCCCCACCCTCAATGCCCCTGCATTCCACCCGGACCAGTTCCTTCCCTCTTGCTGACCCCCGCTACTCATGGGGAGGAGGAAAGAAGCCAGGATGGGCACCCACACCACCCATGGTTCTCGGGATCATCCTGGGACCACGGGAAAAATCAGGATAATTGGGGAACCAGTTATCCTGGGAAAATGGAGGAGTCATCCCTGCCTGCTCCCAGCATCCCCTGTGCATCATTTGGACACACAGGGACGACCCAGGGATGTCCCTGGGAAAAAAGGCCAGTGTAGACATGGCCACAGATTAGCCAGATGCTAATCTCGAGTCCCACCAGCAGAAGATGAAGCTGATTGCAATTCCTCTTGGTTCTCACCATTACTATATCAGATGCACATATTGCCTCCAAACATGGATGTTTCATTTAGCTATCATGACTAATATCTTTTATCCTTATAAGCTGGATCTCCATATTTACAAGTTTTCTCCCTCAGATTTCAGTACTGAGACAAAAGTCTTGAATTGATGTTGTTAATTAAGCCACGGTATTTTACTGACTGTTGCAGAAATCCCTTCTTAGGGTATTGTAGGAAATCTGTGACTTCCTGTTGAAAAGAGATCAAAAGAGAGAAGCGGTTAGAATTGCAATTTGCCCATTCATTAAACATTTTTTGGAAACTGGGATGAAAGCAGGATTTTAGTGTTGCTGAAGGCCACTGCTGTAATTAGTGGGTCACTTAAAATGTATCAATATCATGCCTAATGAGGCGAAAGTGAAGTCAGAGTTAAGAATGTGTCTGGGCAAACTGCTAACAGACAATGTTTGCTTATATCAGAGCTCTGTTAAAATACATGCGCTGACTGTCTGCCGCAATTAGTTCTACTGCTTCTTCCAGGAAGACTTGCCCACAAAGGAACTGGTTCATATTGAACCCTGTCTGACTTTTGATGTCCTTCAGGCCTTCACTGTCTGCAAGATGACAACACTGAAAAATTGGCTCATTTAAAAACACTACGCTCAATGTGGGAAAACCAAGAGAGATGTTGGGAGTGTTGGGAATGGTACATTACCCTGTTAAAGGCTTAATGGGAACTACTGCTACTCGCCTGTGCAAAAGTTTGTGCTTTGTTTTTGAAATTCTTTGATATGTTGTCTTCTGTTAACTGAATTCAAATGCTTCCTGCACTTGCCCAGAAGGGCTCTGGCTTTACTGCTGAAACTTCTCCATTCATCTCATGAGAACTGAGCTATGCTGGGTCAAACCAAAGGTCTACCTAGTCCAGCACTCTCTTCACACAGTGGCCAACCAGATAAATATGGAAAACCCACAGCTAATGATGAACACAATAGCACCTTCCTGCTTATGTTAGAAATTGTTGTTCAGAGGAACACTGCCTCTTATACTGAAGACACTGTATAGTCATCACAAACTAACTCTTGATAGGCTTATTCTTCTTTCATTTCCATAAGACTCTTTTAAAGCCATCTAGGTAGGTGGCCACCCCAACCTGGCAAACTCTATTGTTTAACTATACACTAGGTGAAGAGTAATTTCTTTTACCTGTCCTGTCCTACCATTCAGCTTCATTGGATGACCTCAAGCTGTGCTATAAATCAACGGGTTCCCACTCGATCCAGACGGAGAGGCGGGTAAGAAATAAATAATAATAATAATAATAATAATAATAATTATTATTATTATTATTATTATTATTATTATAGGTGAATGAGGAAGCCTGCACTAGGGATGTACAAAATGTTCATGTCAATTTGCAAATCAGCCCCATTTGAAAGCCCGAACGCAAACCAAAACACATTTTGGGGAATAGGTCATACATTCCTGAACTTGCAATTGCATTCAAAACATTCATTTTTAAAAATATGCAATTTTTAAAGTAGTCAATGGGAGAAGTGCACATTTCTGAAAAATGTTCATGGAAATGCACATTTTTCCTATTCAAAACACACACTTTTCCATTCAAACAAAAAGGAAAGCAGGATGCAAATGAAAATGAGAGTGAGGCAAAGTCTGGAGGGTGGAAGGAGATGAAAGACTTGATTGGATTAGGCTCCACAAGTTACTCAGAAGTTTTCAGGATGCACCTAAGAGTGCTTGGATCAGGATGCACATGTGGAGGAAGATGCCCCATTTCAGAAAATATAAAATCAAGCACTTACCCTGATTGGTTTTCCAGGGTTTAAACAAAACCCAAAAGTTCCTTATGAGTTACAGAATAGAAGAAAAGAGAAATTTGGCAGTCTTTATATTAGTTTTCACATTTGTTTTTTATGACTCACACAATGAGCAATTCAAATGCACTTGGAAGCTGAAGCTGGCCTGACCCTGAAGTTCTTATCTGTACAGCATTTCTTCTAAAAGATTTGAATCCTGATCCATCTCCTCACTGAACACACAGAGATGAACTGTGAGACAAAGAAAGTAGCCAATTAACCCTCCTTTATCTTCAGGGCATGCAGATTGTAAGCTATGGAGCCTGCCTATCGAAATACAGAAATTCAGTATATATTTTTTCTCCCTCTCTACATATTTGCCAGATGAAGAAACTGTTGCTGAATATGAAAGAAAGGCAACCAATGAATGCATTCAATAGAGCGGAGATGAATTATTCCTATTAAAGAGACTCTGTGGTTTTTTCCCCAAGTCTTCTTTTCTTACATAGGTGCCTCAAACCAACGCTTTATTTGTGAGTAGAGAAGGAAGCATGGAATAAAGACACAGACACCAGAGATTGGGATGAACTAGGGCCTCTTTATTTAAATAAGGGAACTTTACCCCTCCCTGGATCTGCATGTGAAAGTGCAGGAATCTATTAGATCCTTTCTTCAGGCACTTAGCCTGCCATTATGGGCGAGCCACTCTCCAAAGCCAGGAGTTGGGTAAACCCTGCTCCTCTCACATGAGACACTTTGAAAGGGTGGGGAGACTGCCCTGCGTCACCCCTGCCCGGTGCCGCACAACTCTAAATAGGTGAGGCAGGAAGGTCCTCAAAGGCAAACCTCTGGACATGTCAATCACCAAAAGGTGCCAGAATGCTCACTGTCCCTATTGTAATATCATGCAAATTCCTGCACACCTCTGTCAATCCAATCTAATCCACCTATTTACTCACCCCCCGCTGATCATAATTTCAGTATGGAGTAGGCAAAAAAACTGTACACAACTGTGAATTCGTGGCAGGTAAAATTCCTACTCAGCTCTACTTCCAAAGGGAGTTGCTGGCTAATCCCATAATAGTTAAGGAAGGGAGGGTGGAAGCAGTAAAGTGAAAGAGACCGAGCTTCTGCAGGGCAGGCCTGTATAGGTTCTGCCCCACCCATGCCTCACACTGCCCATGTGTGCCTTGCACGTCCAGCATCTTTCTTCCCCTCCTTCCCATCTGCAAAAGCCCAGCCCCCATGCCCAAGCCATTCCAGTTGGGCAGAAAGTGGCCATTTTTTAAAAAAAAAAAAAGTGGGGTGAGGATATTCATTCAGATGCCCATTGCACTGAAAGTAATGCAGTTCTGATAGATCAGGGGGGCTGAACCTTTTTCAGCCTGAAGACCAAATTCCGGGGGGCATGGTGGGTGGGGTAAAAGGGGTGGGGCCAAAAATACCCACATACTGTTGCTCCTATTGCCAGTAACTAAGTCTTCAGAGAGGCATTTCGACCTGTTAGAATAAGGGACAAATTGCACAGATGCCAGGAAACCATCAAGGTAGATGGCATGGCCATTTGAGGAATTGTGGTTACATGGTGTGTAAGTAACCCAGAGCGCTGAATTTGGAGCTCAGGAGGGGAAGTTTTGGCTCCTGTCCTGACACTGTCCTTTGTGGAAGACGTTATCCACAGTACGTTAGATCTGGATCAGTAGTTTCTGATTCAGCCAGTGGTATCTTAGAAGCCTGCTTTCATTTACTTGCATTCTCAGCTGAATAAAAATGCCAGTAAATATGATTGGCACGGTGTGCATGTAATCATTTGGTAAGTTGGTTATCTTCATCCTCCTCCACAGTTCACCATATTATAATGAACAAGAGGGGGAGTGCTATGATTCTCCTCACTGTGTGTCTGTACCAATAGCCAGATTTCCTAAATCTTAGGGGCAAATCGTGGAAAGGTAAACACTTGGAAAGTAGTTGTTTCTATTTTTACCATTTTTGTATGAAAATGGAGAGGTGGAGGTATGTGTGTGTGTGTGTGTGTGTGTGTGTATGCATAAAAGAAGGCTAAAAAGATGGAACTTACAATGGGCCTAATTAAAAAAAAAGTCTTCTCCTCATCTAGTTGGGCATCCTTCTTTTTAAGTGCCTTTCTTTATAGAATACTACTTTCTTTATAGTATTACCTTGTCCATTGTGCTGATTTTTAACACAGATAATGACATAATAATGTACAATGGGCATAATTGCCAAAATGAAGTTGACTCGCAATGACTGTATGACCTTGTTGGTCACCAGCCTAAGCTGCCATTATAAGCACATCCCACAATCTTGCCATAATTAGCTTAACCACAGGCTCCGTTGCTCTTGTGAAACTGCAAACCAAGAAAACTGTCTCTCTGTTATAAGCCGGAGGAGGAGGCACTAGGCTGGATTCTCAGACCTGTCCTGCTATGAGGCTTTGAAGACACTGAAACAGGTACATGTGCCCCAGCTTGCAAGCTGTGCTTTTGAATAGCCAGCCATTTGTCATTTCTCTTTGTGTTTTATTCTGGTCTTCATAGCTGAAAATATTTTGGTGCTGTGCAATTAATTGGATGGACATGAAACAGGCAGCTTTACTGTTTCTCTATACTCTGGAACAAAGTGCTTTGAAAGGAACTAGTGCTCTTTGAAGAAAGCATTAATGCCAAAGTTGCTGTTCGTGGATAAAATAGGCCTTTGAGTGAACTTGCCACCCACTTCCGCATTGCAAATGTTGACAATGTGTTCATTCAAAGTGCACAGGAGCAGGTGGATATAACATCACAAACAAATGCATCCCCTCATAGTAGCTATTGTTAATGACGCTGGCAATTAGCAGGAAGGATTGTTTTCTGACCGGAAGATCCATATGCATGTTTAGCTGGGGGGGGGGGGTGCGCTCCCAGATCCATCATTAAGGCACAGAAGGGCTCAGTGGCTAGGAGTGTCTTTTATCAGTTTAGATCGATATATCAGCTGTGACTCTATCTGGACAGAGGTAGCTTAGCAACAGTTATCTACCCTCTGGTGACTTCCCAGTTGGATCACTGCAATGTGTCATACATGGGGCTACCTCTGAAGATGGCTTAGAAACACCAGTTAGTTCAAAGTAGAAAGTTGTTCAGCTACTAACTGGACTGGTTGATATGGTCATGTGACACCAGTGGTTTATCATCATCAGTCTGTTCCTAAACCTAAGTCAAAGTGTTGGTGCTGAACTTTAAAGCCCAAACTGGCTTAGGTCAAGAGTATCTGAAGAAATGTCTCCTCCTGTTTGTACGGTACCTCCTTGAACCACTAGGTCATCTTCAGAGACCTCCAGGCATCCCCACCTTAGAAAATTAGGTAGGCAGTTACACGAAAGAGGGCCTTCTGAGTTGTAGCACCCTGTTTATGGAATGCCCTCTTTAAGGAAGCTTGTCTTGTGCCTACAATATTATCTTTTCAGAACCAGGCATAGATCTTTCTTTTCTCTCCACCATTTTAGGTACTTAGTTTTAATACTTGATATTGGGCAGATTATAAACATGATACATACATATATACATACATTGTGGTTGATTCCATTGATACAGCCATTCTTTCAGTATTAGCAGCATCAACTACAGTTATAGGGCAGAATCGTATGTTGCTTGAATTCCAGTGGGATTCATCACTAGTGTAATGGGGAGCTAGCGGTTGTTAAAACAACCCGAACTGAGCAGAAACACTTGCTTGTGGAACAGGGTTGATCAGCGGAGCTCATGGAAGAGGGCTTTACTGACTTGTCCTTATCTACAAATGAGCATTTCCCACCATTTCTGGAATTCCTTTGTGAAGCGTTAGCTCCCTGTTGTGCCAGCACTGAGTCCTGCTGGCATTACATAACTAATGGGAGTGCAGAAGCCCGATTAGACACTGCCCAAAGGGTTGAACTAAATTTTCTGAATGTGTGTTGTCTTGTTTTTCCCAAGGATGCAATGTGCAATGGAGTCTGATGTTTTCAGGATGCAATAAACACTACTTTGCAGGGTGGAAACATATATCATTATAGCTCCCCTCCCCCTGAAAAAATGTAGGAATGGTACTTTGAGGGTCCTAAGAGCAGGGATATTTAAGGGTTAACCCACATCAGGCAGGGGAAGGCTAGAAAAACATTAAAAATAGGAGACTTCAGCAGACCAGCACACACCCAGCACTTATCTAGGTCTTCTTCTTCTTCTTCTTCTTCTTCTTCTTCTTCTTCTCCTCCTCCTCCTCCTCCTCCTCCTCCTCTTCCTCCTCCTTCTGCTAAAGTACTCACCCTTTCCACTATGTCCACAGCAAAAACTGTGCTATAGTATAGCACTAGAGCTGCTCCTGTAACTTTGCCTAAAGCAAGATTTGGAACAAAATTCAGATTTTTCCTAAGGCAAACTACCTGAGAATTTGTATACCGCCCCATAGCCGAAGCTCTCTGGGTAGTTTACATAAGATTAAAACAATGAAAAACAATATACAAAAATTAAAACAGCAAAAAACATACAATATACACATAATATACACATACATTTAAAACCACTGTAATAACTTTAAAAAGCTATGACTAGCAACATTTCTCAGACACATCCTGATAAAGATTGCATGGTCATTCCTTCCTTGTACACTGTCCTTATTTTCGATTTCCCCCGTAGGGAACTTAGGAAGGTGCCTTATACTGAGTCAGACCATTTGTCCATCTAGCCCAGTATTGTCGACACTGACTGGCCACAGCTTTCCCAGGTTTCAGGCAGGATGCTTTCCTACCTGGAGAAACCGAGGATTGAACCTGGGGCCTTCTTCATGCAAAGAATGTTTTCTACCACTGAGCTATGACTCCTCCTTGACATTTATTTCCCCTTTATGTGATGAAGGGACTGTCACTGTGTTTAAAGTGGTGGTGGGTAATTCAAAGCCCCATAGAAGAAGCAACATGAACCAACCTTCTATTCAGAGGCATATTCAAATATAACCCTCAGATGATCTGTTTGTCTGGGGTCTTGGGCATGCATAAATTGATAGTTCATCCATTGCTGGCTATAGAAGCTTTCTCCCACAATTTTTAAACCTCAAATTCTTTTCATCCTGAATATGAATTTTGGTAACAAGAAAATGAACTGAAATGAAATTCTCATCCATTTGCAGCACACTATTCCCATCATAGAGAGGACCACGTTGTACCTACCTGTAGCTTTTAAAGGTGAGGAACCTGTCAGGAAAAAAGAAAAAAGAAAAAGATGTTGTGACTCGAATTAGCATCACAAACATGGCCGATTACACAGGGATTCAATCCTAGCCTTTAAGACCTAAGCACTCAAGCCCTGGTCCTGTTTGGATGAATCTATCAGTTTTGGTTTCTTCCCCATTTCAGTTTTTGATCTAAAAAATCTCAAGTTCTTCCCATCCCAAATAGGAAGAGTTTTGTGATTTTTTGTAAAAACAATAATAATAATAATAATAATAAATCAAAACCTAATCAAAACAAAATTGTATTTATTGCAATCTTTTCATGAATATTGGTGGTTGATTATTTGTTCTATGCCATCATTATTAGCCTAACCTAAAGGCTGAAACTTGCATTCTGTTAGAGAAAGGTTGTTGAGGAATATATGATCTGGTTTTCATCTGGTTTTCATAGTCTGTACTTTTTTGGCTATCCTCTTGATTATCTCCATGGATTTTAATCTAAATAATATTATTATTATGTTTTGGGTGCCTAATATAATGTAATTATTAGGCACCCACAATGATTTAAAATAATTGAGGACCAATCCACAGGCTGATTATGAGCTAAATAACAAGACAACAAAGAAAATAGGGGCAAAGTTGAAGGGGCAAAAGGAAATTAGTAAGAGAGTAAAATAGTCTCAGTTGAATGAAAAACAGATTGAAAAGGATCAAAAGGAGATTTAGGGAAAAATAATCTAAACACTGAGAGAAAATAACCTAGTGCAGAAGTTTAGAAAAATGGAAGAAAAGGCAGTAATTAGAGAGAGAAAAGGGATTGAGATAACATTCCCCCCCCCCTTTTAAAGTTAAGCTTGAAAACTATAGGGCCAGTCCGAGTCAAAAAAAGTGGGGGGATGAAGATGTAAAGAAGAAAAAAGAGGTTCAAGCACTAACTATTTCTAACTTACACAGGTGGAACGAGGTTTTTTCCCTTTATGAATCATTAAAGGAAGAGAGAGAGAAAGAGAGAGAGAGAGAGATTGCTATGTTAATTATTTTTCTTTCTTTTCCTGCCAGCATTGTGTTTTGTTGCCATCCCTAGTCGTGCCATACCTTTGCAATTATCAAGCAAGTGCCCTGAAACGTTTTGTATGGTAATTAATGCCAAGGTTGCATAATGTTTCCAAAGCATGGGAATATCCAAAAGGGGCACTATAAATCCATTTCAGTGAAATTGCTGATGTAAAGCTTCAAACAGACTATATGTGCCATGTGTTATTTTAGGAGCTGGAAAATAAAATACCATTGCAGCGTACAATACAGGTTGTGTGTACCTTTTTATAAACACAGAGAGTAACTGGCATCTTTAACTAGGTATGTCAATTGTGGAATTCCCTCCATCCTCATATATGGTCAGTGGTGAGATTTACAAGCATTTGGCATCAACTAAAGGCCTATTTGTTCACCCAGGATTTTGTTAAAAACGGTGTTGTTGCATCTTTTAAATTGTTACTTATCTGTGTTACTGTTCTCCCCTACCTTTTAAAAACTGATTTACCAATGTTTATATGATTTTACTGTGTGTTATTGATTCTGTGCCCAGACTTGGGATTGTTTTATCATGAAAAAGTGGGCAATATATTATATTATAGAAATGAATGAATGAATGAATGAATCACATATTCTTAGCCATTCTTGAAAGCAGGAACACCTGCTTTAGGCTAAGAGGTGGTGTGAGAGATTCTAGTTAGACAGTAGTCTGAAATCACTCCATCCTCCATTAGCTGGCTCTATTCCATAAAAATAGGAATGGACAATTTGTGACCCTCCAGATGTTTTGGTCTAGATATCCCATGAGCCCTAGCCAGCATTGCCAAAGTTAAAGGATCATGGGAGTTGGAGGCCAAAACATCTAGAGGACCTCAAGTTACCCACCCTTTACATAAAGGAACTTTTAAACACAGTCTCTCCCTCAGCAGAGTTCTAGAAGATCAAGATCATAGGTAATAAGTTTAGTAATTTGACAAACTGCTGCATAGCTTCTTTCCTGTTTGTTGCAGCAAAAGCTTAAAGAGGCTTCCTGGGGTCCATACTCATCCTCCCTCCTCGCCTTTTGTCTCAATGCCTGTGTTCTTGGCCACTTAGCAAAACAACTCCAGGATAACTTCTGCCTATACCTTCAGTTCCACAAGAATAATCTCAGCCCTCCCCAGGCACACCATTAAGAGGGGAGGAATCCAATTTTACCCTTCCTGTAGGATTATTCTAGCAGCTCTGATAGCCAGCAGATGACATGGAAAGATCCCAGGCCACTGGTGGAAAAGTTGACAGAACAGGATCATCTCTAGAAGACAACACCTATAATTCTGAGAGCTTCCATGGCCTTTGAAGAAAGTGTTCATCCAGCTGTATTTGCAGTCATCTTTATGTAGCATCAAAATGTTTGGATTGGCCTTGTTTCCTGAGCTGAAAAGCTAACACTTTATGATGACCATTGATCTAAAGTTATACCTCTTGAAGCTGTTTAAATTGTTATTATTCAAAGGGGGGGGGGTCATGACTAGGGTGACCAACTGTCAGGATTTCCCCAGATTTGTCCTGGTTTTTGTTCTATTCTGGGTGTCAGGGGGGATTTTCTGTAATTTTCTATAATGTCCTGGAAAGACACGCTTTCCCTTTAAAGGCTGCATTAGCATGGTGGGAGGGAATGACACACCTTCTGGAGGTGGGTCATTTCCCTCGCACTGCTCCAATCAGGGCATGAAAGGGGAAAGCGTGTCATTCCCAGACATTATAGAAAAGGCCCTGATTGGAGCAGTGGAGGGTGGGAATGACACACTTTCCCCTCCTCCACCACATTTGGGGCCTTTAAGGTGGTGGGGGTGAATGACATGCATCCCAGAGGCCCCTTAAAGCTGCTTTCCCACCCCCACCCCACTGGGTGTCCTCTTTTTTAGTTTCCCAAATGTGGTCACCCTAGTCATGACATCCAAAAAGATAAACACTTCAGAACAAAACAGAAAGAGATTCCCAGATATATGAAATAATGCAGTACAATTGAAGGAATCATGCCTCAGGCTAGGCTTGGAATTCATAGTACCATAAGGAGTATACCAAGCCTAGGCTGACCATATGAAAAGGAGGACAGGGCTCATGTAACTTTAACAGTTATAGAGAAAAGGGAATTTCAGCCAGTGTCATTTGTATGCAATTAGTTCCTGGTGAAATTCCCTCTTCGTCACAACAGTTAAAATTGCAGGGGCCCTGCCTTCTTTTGCATATGGTCATTCTAGTATAGTGTCTGCAAGTTTAACTGCTGTGATGAAGAGGGAATTTCATCAGGAACTAATTGCATACAAATGACACTGGCTGAAATTCCCTTTTCTCTACAACTGTTAAAGTTACATGAGCCCTGTCCTCCTTTTCAAATGGTCAGTCTAACCAAGCCTTTCCCAAAATATTTTCTGACTGGCTAAAATCAATTCTTCATTGCATTTCAAATGGGCTAATAGGCACTGAGGCATGACGCGCCATTACAAAAACCTTGTGAAATATGTAAAATTATAATTCATAATTACAGACACTGTAACACAGCAATAAAGTACCACCCAATATTGAAGTGGTGAAACATAAAACCCTGCCTACAAATGAACCTTATAACCTTGACCACAAAGGGTGAGTGAATCTTTTTTCTTATTGCAACACTTTCCAATCTATGTTAAACCTCCTCTTCATTTAACCCTTATTTAGTGCACTATGTCTCTTGATTGACACAATTTGTGTTTTATGTTCACCAAGGACTTGATTTGGGAACTGTGCCAGCTCTGTTTTTGAGAAACTTTCTGAAATGAATTAAAACTATTAGAGCTCATTGACAAGTATAGGGGGGAAAGTATATGGTGCAATCCTTCTTGGACAGTACCCTTCACCTTGAAATTGGGGATTGGGACCAAAAATATCATTGTGTCTTAAAAGCTAGCATGTCAAAGAAAATGCTTCTTGCCTAGCTTTCTCCCTAACACACTAGCTTTCTTTATTTCATTTATTTCTTTATTTACAATATTTGTAAATATTTATCTTTATCTTTATGTAAGGAGTGCCCATTTCAGTGTATTCTCCACTGGCCTTCTGAACTACTGCTGCAGATAAAGGAGGACTATACCATGGATGTGCGAGTGTCTGACCTACCTGATGATGAGAATTATGGTATGATGAAAAGCTCCTATTTCCCTTGAATAACCCCATTTACAGACAAAATATAATAATCTATCCTAAAACAAATCACATACACATGTTGCTTTCTAGATCAGATTTGGTAGATATTTTGCACTTCTGTAAGGGTGATTAAGTTGTTGTACTGGTCTTTGGTCCCCTGACAGGCCTGTGGTTTGCTGGGACTGAAATAGTACTACAGAGTTGTTGGTTGGGACCAATGCAATTAATTTATGGAGTTGTCGTTAGTCACCACAATATAGGTACACGGTTGCCTTTTATTGTCTGCATAGCTACTTATTGTGGCTGCTTCTTGGAAGACTGTTTCCTCCATGACAGTCAGGGATGGCACCAGTACTGGTACCCTAAGGGAAGTGCCAGGACCCTAGCACCACAATAGGACCCACCATTGCTACCTGCCTCTGGTCTTGCTTTTCCACCATAGCCAGGTAAGCAGACTAGAGCTCGTTGGGGCAGGGAACAGATATAGGAGGTGGCCCATTGGAGGTTATTGTGCTGAGAATCCCCTTGAACATGGCCCAGATAACAGTTTTAGCAATGTGACGTTGATCTTGAACAGAAGCACGCAAAGTTACCATAAAGAGATACCAAGGAGCAAGGTGTGTGTGTGCGAAAGAGAGGGAGGGAGGCACCGTCGTTTCCTTGTTTTGGCTTGTGCTACTATGCTGACACTAATAATTGCTGCCTGTCACTTGGATTTATAGGGAGCAAATGAGGGATTGGCATGGTTCACCTATTGCTTGCAGGTGTCAACATGCAGAATCAGCACACTTGATGCCTGAAAAATCTTTCAACTGGAGCCAGCCTGAGTAGCTGGGGCTACAATGAATTACAGAAGTGCTGCCTTTCCCCCTCTTCAAAAATGGAAATACAGTTGGAATCTACTTGATCATTTGATGTGATCAATGTAACAATATTAAAAAGTTCTACTGGCTGGAAGACAAGGAAATGTTGTGCTTCCTGAGAAGGCCTTGTTAAGAGTGACATGAATTTCCTGTGACCTTGGAAGAAAGAGGCCTCAGACTGAGGAAGCTTGGGAAGATCTGTATTGAAAATCAAACTGAAAAATTGGCCTGGAAAGTATAGTATCTGATTAAGATGGGAGACCTCTTAATCAATCCATCAGTTTATCACAAATGCTGCTCTTATCATTTCAGACATTTATTCAAAGCTGAGAGATGATAATATCAGTTTCAGTGACAGCCAGTGTGCGATAGGTCTATCATCCCTGCACTGTGTGAAATGGTACTTTCTTTTATCTGTCCTGAATCTCTTATCTCTCGCCAATCAGTTTGTAGGATTATGAGTGGGGAAGAGACAATGTATCCCTACCACTTGGCCAACCATTTTCTGAATGGAGAGCCTCCCACTCTGTGGCAACCATTTTGTGAGAGAGCCCACAGCACTCTCTCAAAATTCCAAATCTGCCCACTGACTCAAAAAATGATGGATAACCCTGCAGTACAGAGTCTGTACATGTAGATGTTGCTGGAATTTAATCTAACCAAGGACTATAATATAATAAGAGCTCCTCTGGTCTGTTATGAGTCATAATTATCCAGAATATATTTCCCCTGAAAAGTGGGTCATACTTTGGACAGTTGAAATGGATTTCTAAAAAAAGGGAACAGTTTTGAAGTGGCAATTTTATTGTCAAACAGGAGGAAATGGAAATGTGATATGCTGACTGTAAACAGCACAGTGGCATTGTGCTGCAGTACTGGATCTAGTAGGCAGTTCCAGTACAGGCTGTTAGGAGGTTTGGTGGCTCATTTGCTAAGGTTACTTGCTATTTTGCTAGGGACATGAGCTTCTGTGTACTTTGCCTCAGGTTTACTGCTCACTGGGCTAACATAAATAGGAGACAATGCAGAGGTGACCTTTTCAGTCTCTTACAATTTGCATCATTCTTATATGATTGGATAAAGGAGCAGCATTAATACCACCCTTAGGAAAGGGTGAGCATTTTCTACCCACTCCCCCTAGATGTCCAAGATTTGAGGGAAGGAATTTAAAAGCGAAGGGCAAAAATACAATTTTACCATTATTTCCTTTATCTGGGAAAGACTTTATTGGACATTCTACCTGAAGTCTCTGCAAGTCATTGTAGCGAGAACAATTCATGCTGCCAATCTGCTAATCCCTGATGAAGGTTAGATTGTAACACTGTTTTCATGGTCCCAAACTCATGGTGAAAGCAGAACATGACAGAACAGAGGAAGCAAAATCCCATGCAATTGTCTTGTGCTCTTTCTTATGCTACCAACCTGAAAATTCCTCTATCCAAGAGACAGTGTAGATTGCATGGATCAGCCTTCCCCAGCCTCCCTATATTTTAGAATAAAACTCCAAGCATTATTGACCATTGGCTGTGCTGCCTGTGACTCATCTGGGACTACTATGTTGGGGAAGTCTAGCAGAAAGGTATGGGGCTTTCTCTGGCTATGGAGCCTCTTTCACCAAAGCTTTTGTGTGGTGTTTGTGATTTGGGAAAAGGATTGTCAGAGGAAGTGGCCTTATACTAGGTCAAATTATTTGTCCATCTAACCCAGTACAGTATTGTGAAGGAACTCCCACCTAACTGACCCCAGTCAGCTTGACCAAAGTGACTCCATTTTGATTAACCCCTATTCTCCTCTTCTCTTTGTTTTTCTTATAAGTAGCTTCGATGCAGGCAGCAGACCATGTGACCTGACCTAGTTAAGCAGCAACAGACCAGACCATATAAGGAAACACCTAGGCTGCCATACCGTTATGCTGCGCGCGCATTATCCTGTTGTATGACATGCTCTTTCCTGTTTGCTCGAAATGTATAAGATGCTATTCCACCCCAGAGGGGGGGCAGCAGTCTGTGGAAGGATTCCAGACTGTTGTCTTGCTAGCAAATAAAGGCTGCCTGTTTGAACTTGAACTTTGGACTGGACTTCGATTAATTACTGTAACATTTTGGTGCATTGGCCGGGAATCATCCCTCACTGGGAGACCCGCCTGATAATCGGAGGATCCTACCAGGGAAATTTCCCCCGCTTCCGCTTGGTTCCCCACGGCCCCCAGCCGGCCGTGGTCCTCCTTGGGAGCGCGCCTCCAGCCTTTAGCTGGTGCCCATACAGGTTCTGCGGCAGGTCCGGGGACAGTGCGGAACAAAAACGGACCGAGCGGAAGTTCAGTGCAGATACCCTTCTGCCCGGCGCCGGGACATCTGAACCAGGCAAGTATAAGGGGAAGCTTCCTATTCTGTTCTGTATCAGCCGACTCAGTAGAGTCGAAGGGGGGCTTGATCAACCCTCATAACTGTAAACGCGCGTTCTGTCTGTACTGACCGACTCAGTAGAGTCGAAGGGGGAGCCTGATCATCTCCCCGTAACGGTAAACTGTTTCTGTTTCTCTGAACTGGGAGGTCTGGGAGGACGGGTGTCGTCCTGGATGTCTGATGTGTGTATGACTGCCTGATTTCCATTGCTGACCGTTGGGCAGTCGCCCTGGGACGCCTCTGGGTGTCTTGAATTTCCGGCAGCGTGGGCTGGTAGTGAAGAGACTGTATTCCTCTGTATCAGCCGCCTGACTCCCCCAATCCCTATAGTCAGACGGTTCCCTGTCAACTTGACTGCCCTTCTGTGTACTGTCTGTCTGGTGGATTATATTGTGCATTAGTCAGGAAAAGGATGGGGGGTGGTTCTTCAACTCCACTGATTAAACATTTCAGCGAAGTTTTTGATCAGACTAAGTGCAATGTAAATGCCATAAAAGCAAAGTGTTATTATGACTGGCCCCCCAAGGTACTTTCTCTGAGCCCTATATTTCCCGAATTTATAACCTTGCCATCATAGAGAGGGGGGACCCCTCAGTTCAGAGGACATTCCATGCGCAGAGAGCTGGTTGAAAGTAGCCAAACAACCCCCCCCACCATAGGCACGAAAAGTTGGCCGAAGATGCAGTTCTTATCATGATGAACCAAGTAAAAAAGACCCTAAGACGCAAGGCTCCTGTGACTGCCACCTTCTGATGTCCCAAGACTCCACTGCCCAGCCATCAGCCGTCACCTCTGCACCTGTAGACCCCACTTCTTTGTTTGATGTGAGAGTCGAGAAACTGACCCGCCTGATAGAAACAACCAATCCTGAAAATTCCATACCCCGCCACTCCAGCCGGCTCCACCTCAGAAATTTGGCCACTAACACAGGCACCGAGACAAAAATTCTCCCTGTCCGTGAGAGTCCCGCCATCGTTCCTGCCATCACAGACCCTGCCACGAATGTGTCCACGTACCAGACCGTCACTACCTACGTCCCCTCTCCTCCTGAATTCCTGAACTGAACTGCCTGAACTGAACTGAATTCCTGAACTCCTGAACTGAATTTCTGAATTCCTGAACTGAACTGCCTGAACTGAACTGAATTCCTGAACTCCTGAATTGAACTGAGCTCCTGAACTCCTGAATTGAATTGAACTGAACTCCTGAACTCCTGAACTAGAAGAACCACGGACCCTCCTATGAAGAAGAGCCCGAGAAGTTTGTAGACATGATTGAAGATGTAATAACTGCCCATGATCCAACCTGGACTGACATTCAACAACTCATGGGTTATTTCCTGACTTCCGAACAAAGACTAGTATTGCAATATGTAGCTGGATCATGGACTTTGCTGCCTTAATTCAACCTCTGTATAATTTTCTGAAAAGTAATCAGTCAGAGTCTTGTCCCAAATGTGAACTGAAGAAGCCCTCTCAAGCCTCCGAGATTTGAAGACTGCCCTGACCAGCCCACCAGCCCTGGCCCTACCAGACACTTCCAAGCCTTTCCACTTGTATGTATCTGAGCAAGAAAGGGACTGCCGTCGGAGTCCTAACTCAGCGCATAGATTCCTGAAACCGCCCTTTTGCCTACCTGAGCAAGAATACTGATCCCATCAGTCGTGGATGGCCCGGCTGTCTCCGCTGCATCGCTGCTGCATGCCTACTCCTGACTGAGGCCATAAAGCTCATATATGGCCAAACCATTGAAGTAACTGCCTCCCATTCGATGAAAGCGCTGCTTGAAACTCATGGGCCTAGATAGATGACCAATTCCCGACTCGTAAAGTACCGTGCTCTGCTGTGTGAGAACCCAAATGTACATGTGAAAGACTGCACCACTCTGAACCCTGCTACCCTAATGCCTCTGCCTGAAGCCCCTGTCCATGATTGCCAGGAGATTATGGAAACCGTGCATGCCAGTCGGCCTGATCTTAAAGATACTCCAATTCCTGGGAGCATTGTCCTGTTTACAGATAGAAGCAGTTTTGTCCGAAATGGAACCAGATACTCTGACTACGCAGTAGTCACTGAAGATGAGATCTTACTGGCAGAGCCCCTGCCCCCAAGCACATCCGCCCAGAAAGCAGAACTAGTAACACTTATAGCCGCCCTAGAATGAGCAAAAGAGAAGAAAGTCACCATCTATACTGATTCTAAATATGCATACCTGACTGTCCAAGTCCACGAGGCACTATACCGAGAGCGAAGATTCTTGACTGCTGAGAGAAAAGACATCGCCCATTCTACAGAAATTCAGAAGCTCCTCCAAGCTGTTTGGAAACCAGCAAAAGTGGCCGTTATCCACTGCAGAGCTCACACGGGAAGCTCGGGGAAACCAAAAAGCAAATCAAGCCGTCAAAGAAGCTGCAGCGAAGCCTCTGCCCTGTTTCCTGTCAGCGTATCACGCTGACACCACTTCCTTCCACCAGAGATGTGCCTTACACTGAAGAAGAAAAAAAGAAGCACTCAGCCAGAATTACAGTCAGCTGCGAGGTTTCACTTTCTCTGGATGAGTAGAAGCCTGGCCTGTAAAAGCAGAAAGCTCAAAAGAAGTGACAAAACATTTATTAGAAGATCTGATACCTCGCTATGGGATGCCCAGGCAAATAAACAGTGGCAACAGAGCAGCCTTCCAAGCAGAGGTCACTGAGAAACTCTCCAAAAAGCCTTACAAGTAGACTGGAAGCTACATTGTTTGTGGAGACCCCAGAGCAGTAGAGCAGTAGAAAGAGCCAATCAGACTATCAAATTGCACCTACGTAAACCCTGCGCAGAAACCAGGTCAAAATAGATGCCCATGCTGCCCGTTGCCTTGCTCCATATGCGCTGCACACCGAGGACTAATGGACTGACCCCTTATGAACTGATGTATTAAGCCTGGGGACCAAGTATATGTCAAAAGCTATAAGGAAGACCTTTTAAGAAAAACTTGAGATGGCCCCTCCACAGTTTTACTGACTACCCCTACTGCCTTAAAAGTTGAAGGAAACCCCATCTGGATCCATTGGAGCCGTGTGAACGCAGCAACAGCCACTACAGACCAATGGCAAGTTGCCAAGCAACACCGACTGAACATGACGCTGAAGAAATTGCCTACGTCGCTGGATGCGACGGGAGAAGCCTCCCCAGGGCAGGTGCCCGAGGGAGCGAAGTGACTGGGGGCGCTGCATCCCTTCCCATCCCGGATAGAGGAAGTGGACACCGCCCGAAGACTCCTGAAAGACTTTCAGTATTAATACTCCTATTAATCCTTGCCCCTATCTCAAGTGACAGTACCATCACCTGTTTCAACCCGAAAGAGGCCCCTGCCCAGTGGAGTCTCGAGGTCAGAGACTCCAATGGACAGGGGACAGTACTACAATGAAAGTCCCTATTAGAATTGTGTATGATGGGCCACGTGAGAAAAAGAACACGAGAGAATCCACATGCCAGCCTCACCAAAGCTCCAGTCCTGAGTTCCTGCACCGCCCAGAGATGTGATTTAGTAAATTTTCACCTTTGCTGAGACTGTTGTTAGCTCCCTCAATGTCAGTAACTGTTATGTATGCGGAGGTACCCTATTGGGGGACCAGTAGCTATGGGAAGCAGCTGAATTAAATGTCAGCCAGCCTTATAACGAGACCAAGGATCCGAATCCTCACAGCCAGTAGATGTTAAAAGACACCGTTGTAGGTCAGTGGTGCCTCCAGCGCCTACACCCATCAGCCCCTAAGATTAGAGAGACCCCCTGTCAGTCACTCACCACCCTGAATAGCTCCGAAGTATCCTACTGGCCAAACCAGTCCGCAATCCCCAACAATCAGTTGTGGCCAGCGAGTCTCCAGTCCCGAATAAACACCACCCAAAGCCAGAGCTCTAACTGGCCAGCCCCCAAGGGATTGTATTAGATCTGCGGACAGTATGCTTATTTTGAACTCCCTGAGCCCTGGGCAGGCACTTGCACTCTAGGTGAGATCCGCCCATCTTTCTTTCTGATTCCCTTGTCAGACGGTGTGCGCCTGGGTCACCCAGCGTACAACAAACGCAGCATATCCCCAAATGTCAAAATTAGGGACTGGAAAGATGATGAGTGGCCCCCTGAGAGGATTGTTCAGTATTATGGCCCTGCCACCTGGGCACAAGATGGTATGTCGGGGTACAGAACCCCCATTTATATGCTTAATAGAATTATACGCTTGCAAGCAGTGCTAGAACTAATAACCAATGAAACTGCAAGAGCATTAAATGTCTTATCCAAGACCCAGACCCAACTGCGAAATGCTGTGTATCAATCGCTTAGCTCTTGATTACCTGCTTGCTACTGAAGGCGGTGTGTGTGAGAAATTTAATCTTACTAATTGTTGCCTGCATATTGATGATAATAGAAAAGTTATCGAAGAAATCACCAATAGAATGACTAAGCTTGCTCATGTTCCTGTGCAGACCTGGAAAAGATTTGAATGGGCCCAAGGACTGGGTTCCTGGTTCACATGGGTAGGAGGGCTAAAAGAGATTATAGCGATAGTCATTGTAGGACTCTTGATTCGTATCCTCTTGCCTTGTTTAATGCCTCTATTGTTACAGAGCTTTTGCGGAATAGCTGAGCAGATAGCAGACCGGCGCACAGCTGTCCACCTAATAGCTTTGCGCGACTACCACCCTATACCTATGGCAGATGAAGATAGTGAGACTCCTTAGTAAATAACTAAGGAGTCTCAAAGGGGGGAATGTGAAGGAACTCCCACCTAACTGACCCCAGTCAGCTTGACCAAAGTGACTCCATTTTGATTAACCCCTATTCTCCTCTTCTCTTTGTTTTTCTTATAAGTAGCTTCGATGCAGGCAGCAGACCATGTGACCTGACCTAGTTAAGCAGCAACAGACCAGACCATATAAGGAAACACCTAGGCTGCCATACCGTTATGCTGCGTGCACATTATCCTGTTGTATGACATGCTCTTTCCTGTTTGCTCGAAATGTATAAGATGCTATTCCACCCCAGAGGGGGGGCAGCAGTCTGTGGAAGGATTCCAGACTGTTGTCTTGCTAGCAAATAAAGGCTGTCTGTTTGAACTTGAACTTTGGACTGGACTCCGATTAATTACTGTAACAGTATTGTCTACTCCAATTGTCTGGTACTGCCTAGAACCTTTGGACTAGAATTCCCATAAGTCCCAGCCAGCATAAGCAATGGTCAGGAATTGTGGGAGTTGTAGCCCAAACTATCTGGATGGCACCCAGTTGCCTATTCCTGCTCTGATTGGCAGTGAATCTTCAGGTTTTCAGACAGAGGTCTCTCTCATCACCTGTTATCTGACCCTTTTAACTGGAAATTCCAGGAATTGAGCCAGACACCTGCTGCATGCAAATTATGTGCTCTGCCACTGAGCTGAGGCCACACCCCATGCCCTCTACTTCTGCATTGATAATTGCTGGAGCTTTCCCTACACTGAGTGGGGCTGTGAATCCACTCTGGTTTTCAGTTCAAACCAGTCAGAATTCTAAACAACCTATCCAAGGTGTTGTACCTATTGGGGGGGTTAGCACTTTGGCTGGACGCGTTAGTATTCTGACTGGTTCTGACTGAAACCCAGAATGGATCCACAGCCTCACTGACATCAGAGCCATCAGCCGCCACAGCCTACACTGCTAGATACATGATGTCATTTTGAACTTATTCATCAACTCCACCCATTCCTGCATAATACTTACTATTAATAACAATGTTTGTAACACACTCCTTTCTGAAAAAGTGCATGGTAGTATTTATCCTATTTAATCCTTGAAATGGCAAACCTGTGAGGCAGGTTCTGCTTAGAGAAAGGGACTAGTCCAAGGTCACCAAGGGCACCTTTTCATGTGGATGGGTGCCATTTGAGCATACACTAGCTCTTGTCAGGCATTCAAAGAATGCATGGAGGAATAAAGTGTGATACCCCATTCCCTTCTGTTTCAATCCCTGTGCATCGAGCAGGAAGGTCTGAAAGGGGATCCTAAGTGTATTTAGCTGCACGTACTTAAAATATTCCAGTGATCAGGTTAGGGTCAGGGATCCTGACTGCAGAGAGGATTCTAAATGCATTCAGCCAAACTTGCTTACAACCCCCCTTCAGACCTCCCCCCCCCCACCCACTTTGAGGGTGGAGGTACTGATCTAAGCAACAAACTGGCATTGAACAACTCACACAGGAATCTTCTAGCAGTACAGTAAGGCTCAGATGCTTTACAAGGCAATAAAGGACCAGAACCACATGAGGCATCCTTGCTAATCTCAGGCACATCATCCTCCCCATATAGATTTGGGCCTTGAAAGACCTAGGAAAAGTTTGGGTGCCTGTAGCGTAAGTTGTTAAGAAAGCCTTAACTCTTGTCTTAAACTGGTAGGTGTGTTGTTGTTTTTTTAATTGAATTGCGTATGGCATTAGGACAAGAGTGGGTAACCTTTGTCCTGCCAAGGGTTGAATTCCCTCATGGGTAATCTCTCAGGGGCTGCATGTCAGTGGTGGGTAGAATCGGAGCCAAAAGTGGGTGGGTCCCTCCAGTCTCTCTCTGTCTCTGTCTCTTTTCCTTTTCATACAGCAGGTTGTCAGGTAAGGAAGTGATAAATGCAGGTAGTTGTTTAAATTTGGCTGAGGGGCCACACGAAATTATGCTGAAGGCTGCATGTGGCCATTGGCATGCATGTTCCTCACCTCCAGTATTAGGATTTTCTCTTACAGTTTGGATTTTGCTATGGTAGCATAAGCCAAAGGGAGGTATAAAATGTTTTTCATAAATGAACAGTAAAAAGGGGTTGCCTTTTGCTTAAAGATGGTGCGGAGTACCTGCGTCTTATGCTCAGTTTTGTCTCTTTTCCTTTTCATTCAAAAATGACTTAATTTCTGCATTCCTGGAGAGTCCCCTGGAGAGCCCCCTGAATAAACAGAAAACATCCTCTCATTTGCTGTGGGTTGCCTCACTTGACTATCAAACTGATAGGCATAGGCACACTAAAGTTTTGTAGCAATAAAAAAATTCAATAATGATACCAGTTTTGCCCAACCTAATACACTTTTATAATATTTTTGGCCGATGGTCCTGATGATGCAGTGTAGGTGAAATGTTTACTAACTGTGTGAATATTCTGTGAAAATAAATCAAATTAAGGACCCTCCCAAATTCTACCTGGACCAGAATGATTTCACCATGCTCTGTAGATGCTAGAAACTCCCAGATGATGTACAAAGTTGCTTTACATGCCCTCCTCAGCACATCTGAGATGGCCACAGCAAGGTGAAAACATAACTTGCACTAAAGTAGAAGCTCGGGGCAAGGAGAACTCCTAATTCAAGCCCACTTTGCACGTTCCAAACCAGTCATGCCCAGAAACCACTGAGCCTGTCTGCCAAAACTTCACCACTATTTGTTTGATTGATTTACATGATTAACATACCACCCTTCATTATGAAATCACAGTGTTGTGTGCAAAATTAATTAAAACAACAACTAAAATGAACACAAGCCACAATAAAAAACAACAACAGAGCCACAGTAAAAACAGAAAATCTACAACGTGAAGTATTTAAACCAGCAAATGCCTGGCTAAACAGACAAGTTTTTAACTGGTGCCAAAACACTGTCATGGTTGGCGCCTGCAAGAGAGAGAGAGAGGGCGGGGAACCACAACAGAAAAGGCCCTCTCTTTCTGGTTGCCTCCTGATGTACCTGTGCAGGTGATGGAACAACCATGAGGCCCTAATCTATAGATCTCAATGAATTGGTAGGTTGATATAGAAGAAGGCATTCCACTTGGCTCTGCTCATCCCTAAACTAAAATGAATATTGCCAGATACAGGGTGTGCCATACAACAACAGAGATTTAAGAGAACTGACCCTAGGGTCTGTTTTACACACACGTCTTCATTACGTAACTGCAGTATAAAGTGATGATTGACGTAGCTGAATAAACCATCACCATTTAATCACCAAAGAGGGGGGGAATCCTATCACCCCAGAACAACACACACACAGTAACAGGAGGCTTTTCAATGGAAAAAGTTCACACATTTGTCTGCAAGTAATTGGGATTTGGGTGATAATAGATCAACAGCACCAACTGGAAGTAAGTTCCACTGTGTAAAATTCTAAGGGGATTCATGTCATCTGTAAATATAAGAGGCTGGATCCAGATTTATGCTGGGAAAACAGCACCGACCAAAGTGAAATTGCCTGCCCCTCATTCCCATGAGAGCTGCTCCACCCCACCCAACTTCTCCCCACAAAACACGACACAGGGAGTCAGGAATCCCTGCTTGATTGGGTTGAGCTGTGATCTGGGGGGAGGAGGAACCCCCCCAAATAATTGGGCAGAGGGACCTTCCTTTTGCCATTCCTTTGCAAATGTCCCTTCCTCTTATGAAAGGCAGAGCCTGTATCCAACCAAATATTTTCAATGTAGCATAGTGTAGGTGAGCATAGAACTGGAAAGTAATTTTGCAACAAAAATTAAAAATAAAAATAAAAAAAGATTTATAGGATATCTATCTGTCTAACTAGTCATGTTAGTCATAGGCAAGATTTAGGAGGGATACCTATGCCAGAAAGACTAGCATCTAAAATTTAAGTCAAATCTACTTTGGAGTATCTCCCACTGCTGCTTTTGTTGGGGAATTCAGGGAGCAAAAAAAAAAAGAGAGAGAGAGAGAGAGAGAGAGGAAAGCATAATGCAGAAGGTTCCTTCAAAAAGATTGCGATCTACAGGGGAATGAAATATACCAAATAATGAAAGGGAACTCCCCAGAGAGCTGCCACGTGGCCCACTGGGGTGTTGTTCACAGCTCACTGACTCTGCCTCTTACCCCAGCAGGATTGCTCCATTCCGTGCCAGCTGGAGGTAGTCCCCTAGAGCCCATCTACCAGCAGGGGAAAGTTGGAGTGTTGCCTGCTCTGCCGACACCTCCCTGCAAGACGTTTCTTGCTGCTTGAATTCTGCCTGCTATGGGCCAAGATTTACTGGGAAGGGAAATGGCAGTTGACATCCCCTTCCCTGAGATTCACTGCTCCGTCACACAAAATCAAGGACTGCAATGGTCCTCTCCCTGTATGAAGACCGACGAGAACAAGTAGAATCAAACAAAGTGCTAATGAATTGTCTCTTTCCCTGTCGTCAATTTGTATGGCTTAGCAGCACATTGTTTCCTAATATTGCTGTTTGCAGTTCTAAGTACAGGGCTGGAGGTGTGGGGTGTGGGGGAAGAGGCCGATTGTATTATTTGAAGCTGTCATTTTGCTTTGGATGTTTTCCTCCTGCTGGTAAGCATTAACATTTAAAACTTTACATGAAATGCCCATCAAATAGCTGACACACTTTGAAGACTCCAGGTGTCTCCAACATGTTTTACTACTGCTGTGCTTGCTTCTCCCCCATCTCCCCCATCTCCTCCATTTCTTATTCTAATGTCAGAGGCTCAATAAGGAATATCCCCCCTCTCTCTCATGCATATATGAATGCCTGCTGACTTTCAGGCACTGCAGAGAAAATGCAGTTAAGTCAGGTTTACAGATAAGGATAGTGCAATACAAAAACTGAAACTCCATTGAGCAGCTTAAAAACAACAATGAAGGCAGTTTGTTTATACATGCTTTGTGTGGCACAACGTGTGGCAGGATTGCTTCTCATTCCGGATAATCCTGGCCCATGGCATGCACATTATTCATGCTCATAAGGCTTTCAGCATGCACCCACACATACACCATTCTTTGGCACATTATTTTTGTGTTAATGAGATTCAGTGTGTGCAGCATGACAGGTCCTTTCGACAAGAATAACAAAATCCATTTTTTTTAAATTACACAGTGCCTAAATATTATACACTTTTAAAATGGTAGTTCCCCATGCGTACCGTAGAGCATGAAAAGGCCGTCTGGGATACAGATAAACTGGTCCAGCCCCCTGAATTAGCAGGAAGAATTATCAGACCAAAACCAGCCTGATAGCTACTCATGTTATCTCCTTTTAGCAACTCCAGGGACTGCAAACTAGGCCTTGTCCCACTATAAATGGGAGCTCAGGTGACATTCAAAGTTACTTCATTCAGCATTGCTTCATTAGCAACAGTTTATTACATTTAGGAAATGCTCCTTTATACTCAACCTAAATGTGCTTAGTTTTTCTCCAGGTTTAAAGCATCTTGAGCCTATTCACATTGCCCTTAAAACAACTTATATTCTGTTTAAAAACGTGTTTTTTTAAGTCGTTTCATTACGTGGTAGGACACACTGAGCAGTACTTACGTTTCATAGTGACTGCTTCCTCTGTCCTCAAAGTGTTCAATGGTGTATTACAGCCTTGACTCTTCTTCTTTAGTTTTTTGTTTTGCAGACTGCTTGAGTTAGGAGACAGAAGTGGGCAGGTCAAGCAGCCTGCAAAACAAAAACGAAACAAGAAGACTCAAGGAATTAACCCTGTAATACACCATTGAACACTTTGAGGATGGAGGAAGCAGTCACTATGAAACGTAAGTACTGTTCAGTGTGTCCCACCACGTAATGAAACAACTCAAAAAACCACATTTTTAAACATAATATAAGTTGTTTCAAGGGCAATGTGGATAGGCTCCTTGTCTTCTTACTCAGTCCCCCTGACCAACCATATGAAGATGCCTGATAACAAGCTATGCACTTATGCAAAACGAAGAAGGCAGGACTCAGGCGACTTCATGTTAGATTTCACCTCTGCTGATAAGGGATGAATGTGCATCACTTCCAGCTTCAGACTCTGCTTGATTGTTGTCCCTGATGGGATATCAGCCTCATTTCCAGTCAAAGAAACATGGGACTTCCAAACATGGCTGCTGAAGGGCCATGCCAAGGTTAGTAGCAGATGGTAATTTATGGCTCCCTTGCAGATATTTTTATGGATAATTGTCTCTGTGTTGCCTAGGAAAGGAACATTGAACTACCACCCACCCCTTCCCATCATTGTTTCCACAAAGAAGTAGTCAACAAGTAATTCAGCCCCCTTTTAAAATTTGTTTACCGGTTATAGTAGTGAATAGTTTAAGGCAGATTTGAACTTCTTTCAGCTGAGGGCCAAATTCAGTTTCGGAGAAGCACTTGGGGGCCACATTCCTGTGACAGGTGGGGCTGAAAGCAAAAGGTGAGTGGGCAAAAGCAAAAGAGATGTGGGCATGAATACACACACACAAACCCAGCTTGCAGCTCTTACTACCAGTAATTAAGCCTTAGGATAGGGTGACCAGATAAAATCCAGGTCAGGGCTCCTGTAACTTTAACAGTTGTAGAGAAAAGGGAATTTCAGCCAGTGTCATTTGTATGCAATTAGCTCCTGGTGAAATTCCCTCTTCATCACAACAGTTAAAGTTGCAGGGGCCCTGCCTTCTTTTGTATCTGGTCACTCTAGTATAGTGCCTGCAACTTTAACTGTTGTGATGAAGAGGGAATTTCACCAGGAACTAATTGCATACAAATGACACTGGCTGAAATTCCCTTTTCTCTACAACTGTTAAAGTTACAGGAGCCCTGACCTGGATTTTATCTGGTCAGCCTACCTTAGGAGAGGCATTTCCCTGTTTTAGAATCGAGGGGGAAAATGTACAAATGTTGAGAGACCATGAAATTATCGGTGATGGGGGAAAGGGAGTGTGGCCAGGAAAATGAGGTGTGGCCATCTGGGGATCCCCAAAGGACTGGACTGTGGCCCTTAGTAGCCCCAAGATTCTCCATTCCTGGTCTAAATTGAGGACCTGAATATTCATGGAAAATAATGTCTCCTGGGACATCACAGGTAGGGCAGATTGCTTCCCTCCCCCAATTATGGCAATTCCATGAGGAAAATCAATAAAAGCATCCCTGCCCCTTGGCCTTTGCAAATTCCTATAGAAAATAACTTGACCTGCACCTCTAGGACTCATATGCCGATTGGAAGGATTTTGCACTTCATTGAATGATGCATCATAGTTCTGGGCAGTTTGAACATTTCAAAATATGGATTTAAATATGCATTTTGAGAATATGCATTTTGAGAGACAATACACATTTAATTATGTTTTAAAAGGGTATATACACAAATGTGTTGGGGGAGGGGGTCATTTTACTACCCCAAGCCATTTCCCAATATATCCTGGAATGGTAAAATGTTCCAGAACCTGAAATGTGTTCGAGATGTCAGAAAAACTTTGTTTTAAACTCAAAGTATTGGAAACATTAGAAGAGTTTCACAAATTGTCAAGGAATTAGGCAAAAGTTCATTATTTGGTCATGTGGGGTATTTTTCTAAGGCCATAATAAATCTGTCTCTGGTAAGGTAAATGTTCCCCAATGAAATCCCCTGCTTCCCTAGACCAGTTTTCTTTGGGAAAAGCCTGGGGATATTTTTACACCTCAGTATGTTACTTCTTTTTGTTGCATCAAGACACACACCAATGGCAAAACCAATAAATTCAGGGGATAGTTTATGCCCCACATGTGTTTTTGCTTCCAGAAAGGAAATGGCAAGTGGTAAGACATTGAAATTTGGGGGCATTGTGCAGGTGACAGCACATGGTGTCCTGGGAGAACTATGTTATAGATTTACTTCTCTGCACATTCTGCAATGCAAAGGTCACTTGCAGATTGGATGAGGCTACTTTCAATTAATTAATCAATTTTGCAAATTAACCCAGAAACAGTATTAAATAGAATTATGAGTAAACATGGGTCAAAATGTGCAAAACTGACATGAAACAGACATTGCCAAATTCATCCATCCTTAAATTAAGAACACCCCTAACATCAGCTCCATGCTGATCCTATGTTTTCTACTACCTCTCTTACATAAGAATTATTTTAGAAGCCTATTTGTGGTTGGGAAGCCAATATGCAATGCTTCTGTACATTGGCTGGAATCCTAAGGTAAGTGAACAGAAAGACGTTCATGGAAGGAAAGCTTCATGTACCCTCTTCCCTATAGCAGTCACCCACATATCCTGAAAAGCCTCTCCAGACTGTTATGGTACATTGTTATCCTGAACAATGTGGGATGTGACACAGGGGGCTGTTGGGAGAGAGGGCAAATGCCTATGGTTATGAATAGGCACACATCTCTACTCACAAATATCCTTGACGGTAGGAAAATCATAATGTGAGAAATAGGCCTTCACATGCACCTTTTTAAAATGTATTTATTACATTTCTTCAATAGCCAAAGGTCTCTGGGTGGTTCACAAAAATAAGAACCCTAAAATACATTGTGATGAAACATAATATAAAACCTTTAACAGATTAAAGCAGAATAACAACAGAGTAAAAACCAGCAGAAGTGCAAATACCTAAAAACACCATAACACACACACACACACTAAACTGAAAGAATAAAAAGCTTTGGAAACTGCAAAAAGTCTTCACCTAGTACTACAAAGACAACAGTAGAGGGGCCAGACCAGGCATGCCTCTCTGGGAAGTCCATTCTACTATGGCAGTGCCACCACTGAAAAGGCCCTCTCTTTAGTAGCCTTTTGCTGCCCATCATTTCATGTGGTTATCATGTGGTCCATACAGGGGAGGAGAGTACCTTTCAGGTAACTTGGCACCAAACCAGTTAAAAGTTAATACTAGCACTTTGAATGGGGCCTGGAAACAGATTGCAAGCCAGTGCAGATCACAGAGCACTGGTGTAATATGAGCACACATGGCTTGAACTCAGTAGTGTAGTGGATTGTTTTTTAAGTGCAGCTGGTCATCGTGGCAGTCCCAAAACCGCAGCCCCAAGGACAGTCCAAAAATGCAGGCAGCTGTCTTGATCCATATCAACAAGCCAGTTCTAACAGTTTTCATCCTTGCCATGAATATGTCTTTGGTCAAAGGAGTGGCTCTAAATTGTCTATCTAAGACACCCCCAGAATACTTTGCAATCTAACAGGGAATGATACATTGTTGCTGGGAAAATTCAACTCTCCCCCCCCCCCAACCCCAGTTACTGTGAGTTTTGCAGCGAAACACAGGAGGAACCAGGAATTCTGATGACTGGTAGATGATGTCAGCCTCTGGGCTAATCAACATGTGTTGGTGCTGCATCCCTGTGAGCCATGCTGTCACTAACACCACTGCTTGAGCTGTGTGATGTCTGAACTAAATCTCTCTCTCTCTTTCCCGCTCTCTCTCATGGTACAAAAGAGTAAGGCCCTTTCTACAACACAGGGCCTTTCGGGATGCAAGGGGGAGGATCCCGGGATTTCCTGTTTCTGGGATCGTTCCCCAGCATCTAGACAGCTGCGCGACATCCTGGAAGGCAAGTGGGACATCACGGCCCCCATTCTTTTTTTCAGAAGAGGGTCCAGTTGCACAGTTGCTATCCATCGCAAACATAAGGTTTTTAAAAATCAACCTGACCCAACCCACCCACCCCGCCATCACAGGGATAACAAAATTGTTTTCCCCCACCCTCATGGGCATGGAGCCACCCCATGAAGCTCCGTGCCCGCTTTGAAGGTCACTCTACTCGCGAGGAGGCAGGAGCGGCGGCTACACCTCCCGTGTTCCTTGGGATGGTCCCAGGACCGTGGGAAAAATCAGCATAACTAGGGAACCAATTATCCTGGGAAAATGGAGGGGTCGTCCCTGCCTGCCCCCGGGATCCCCTGTGTGTCATTTGGATGCACAGGGACGACTCAGGGATGGTTCCAGGAAAACCCCATGGTGTAGACATGGCCTACGTTAGCAATGCTGGGTGATCAACTAAAATATTGAGTAGTCTGCAGAGAAATGGGGAGCCTTCAATAGAAACTAGTTTTATACCACTTTAGCTGCATTATTATTTAAGTAACTGTGATGCATCACTTAATCTCTACCAGCTCACTTGTATGTGTGAAGAAAGATATAATAATTATGAACAAGGCTCATCCTTGTTTTACTGAATTAAGAAGACTCCTGGAACCCTCTGGCATTTTAAAAAATAAAGATTTTCATAAAGCCAGGAATCATGAATCCTATTTAAACAGCATTTTTCTAGGATTAGAGTACAATGCAGTTATGTGATGTAACAGTTGTTTTGAAGAGGTCTATAAAGCCAATATAAATGGTTCAAAGTTGATTAGCTGAAAGTAAAAACATCGCATTTCCTTGAGACTTGTAGCTTCAATGTAGAAATCTGCCAGCTGTCTTCTAATGCAGTGACAAAAAGACTAAGGGCCGATCTACATACGAGGTTTTTGACATTTTATAAGGGTTATGAAAACTCTTTGGGCCACATGATGCACTCCCTATAATGTTGCATATTTGAGGTTTTTTAAAACTCACTTCAGTTATATACAACAGTTTCACTTTTAATAAATCGTTTTAAGTGAAATAATGTGTCCTTCCTTACCGTTTGTGATTCATGGGGGCTGTGCTTCCTTTACTGGTGCCCAAATGCTTAGCAGCTGATTGGTGGGGAAGAAAGAGGAAGTGGACCAGTGAACTACAACACCCACAATTCTTAGCCCTATACTCGCTAGGGAATGACAGAGGAACTAAGAAGGAAGTGGGTAACTGAACTACAACCCCCACAATGCCTTGCCCTAAACTCATTGAAAAACGAAAGAGAAAGAGACAGGGCAGAACAGTGTGTGACTGCACACACTGCTTTAAAGACGGAAGACTGTTCTCCTGTAACGTGAGTACTCAGTAATGTGGCCTAAGATGTTTTAGAACGCACCTATTTGGAATGTTTTAAAATACTTTTTAAAACATTCCAAAGGACTGTGTAGATCGGCCCCAAATTGTTATAATACCATCTATTTTTGGTCTGTGTTACTTTTGCATGTTTTACCCATAGTTTAGTCCATTCTTTTTCTGTATTAATTTATATATATATATATATATATATATATATATATATGGTGTGTGTGTGTGTGTGTTAACATGTGTATGAGTGTATGTGTATATATCCTCTCAAAATACTTATAATTACACATTTCAGAACAAATTTAAGTATGTGTTTTCTGTTAAATGCATATTTAAATGGATATTTCAACACACTTAAACTGCTCAGAGTTGCATCACTATATTCAGGGAAGTGCAAAACCCAGGGAATGGTTAAGTTCAAATCCACACATTAGTCCAAGGGCTGTGTTTCAGGTCATTTCATATAGGGATTTGCAAAAAATGAATTCTTCAAGCATTGTCAGTTAGTTGCATCCCAGAAAAAGCCACTTGGTGCATGCTGTACTCCAGGGATAGACACTGTGGTGCCACAGGCATTAATATGCCTCCCAGACTCCTTTCTTGGAACCCACCCAAATGTCCTAACCATCCCACTTAAAAAAACACCCAAAACATTTCGCTGTGAAATAGGTTTCTGTTAGTACTGAACATTGTGGGTTCAAAGGAGTTGTTTAGTGTGTTGGGGCTCATATCCGACCCCTGTACTCAGTCTTTTGGGCTGGTTATTTGTCTTTTGCCATTCCTCCCATGGAAGCCATTTTGTGGTGCTGCCAAGGACAGTTTCTCAAATTGTCAAATGCGCCCATAGCTCCAAAATGTTGCTTCCCCCTGTTATAGACCCCCAGAGATGGACAGTAGGGATGGCAGCTTATGTGGCCTATTGATGTGCCTTTAATAACAGCTTGAAATGTAGAAATCAGAAGGTGAAGCTCTTCACAGAGACAAATACGATTACCTGCTTGGCATGTATGGATTTTGTAAAATCCATTCTGTCTGCGTTTCACAGGTTGGCAGGTGCCTTTCGTTCCATCATCCGCTCATTGGCGGAATTGCATTATTTCCAGTTTCCTGAAGGTTCACAAATTTGTGTTTACAAAAATGCACAAATCCCTCCCCCAAATGCATAAGTTACCCCAAAACACACATTTCATGCTCTAGCCTATGGGAGGAAATTCACATTTTCAGCCTTTTTTATTATTTATTTTACATATTTTTCTATGATTGAATTTGCATAAAATTCTTGGAAGTAACAAAAAAAATGGTCCACAAGTCCACGGAATCCATGAAACTTAGGAAAAGCTTGTCCACTGCAGAATCCGCAGATCAGATTCATAGAACTCTGAACTCATTTAATTCCATTGCAGATCTCTCCAATATCCCTAATACCTGCTAATGTCTGAACATAGTCAAGCCACTGTTGAAGGCATAGTTATAAAGGTCAGCTGAAATGTGGGCAGCCTTACAGGTGGTTTACAGAAATAAGCCTCATTAAACTCAGTGAGACTTACTTCTGAATATAAAACTCAGGGCTACCTAATGGAATTGGTTGGCGGTAGATTCAGGACACAGAACATCATCAGACGGGGGGAAATATGTTTCCCTACTATTGCTTCTCTGTCCCACAATAGGGATGAGCAGTTTCCTCTTCCTTCACATGGGGAAGAAAGAGGACGCAAGCAACGATCACATGGTCCATTCAGTGGGTGTTTTTATCGTGCTGCTTTTCCTAAACACAGCAGGAAATCATGGCAAGTTTCACTTCAATAATAATAATAAAAAATTCCAGGTCTTATTTTGTTACAGAAAAAAAAAGAGCAGACGGAGCATTATTTAACCCATTTACCCTCCACATGCTGATTAAGCCCTGTCCCCTAATGTCACATATGGCCTGCCAGTCCCCTAGGCATTCATATGAATGTATGGAGCAGGGAGCCTTACACATATACAGTTGTATGTGCATAGGCTTTTCCACGCCAGACATTTGTGCTCTGTGTGTGAACATGGGGGGGCATCACATGTATGGCACTGGGGATACAAGGTATGACTCTGCTCTTGTGTGGGGATAAGCAAATTAAATAATGCTGGAATAGCACTAGATAGAAGAAAGCAAGCATAACCTTCCTCACATCTTTTTTTTTATTATCCATACTTCTGTGCTTTCTTTTCTGGCCTTATGATTTCCTGATGGTTATTATCTCTACCACCCCACTCCAAAAAGTCTAAAATACAGTGCTATTTTTAGCATGTGTGAAATCCAGTTTTCATTGAATTTTGAAGGGGCAGCTATTTTATTGTGTGCTTGTCCCCTGGAGATTTTTTTTAAAAAAGCAGAAGTCTTTCAGCTTCTTCATTATTTGCAGCCATGTTGTTCTATATTCTTTGCGGTCTTTCTTCTTATTCTACTCCCTTTTCACAACTACACAGAGTTTCCATAGCAGGTGGCACCCGTGTTCTGTGGAATTTTAGTTCAAAGTTCTTTTTTCTAGGAGGAAGAGAAAAGGATTATTTTTCTGTTCAACCTAAGAAGGAATGTCTAGGAACATTTGCAGCTAAATTGAAAAAGGATTGTTCTTGGTCTCCTGGTGAGATTTTTAGGTGATGTTACAAAATTGTCTATATAAAGGGAGATGGGCAGACAGAGACATTATATTTAAGGTTGCATTAAGAACGTTATACTGGACAAAATTGGTATGCATTAGTGTTTCTGGGGAAAGAGCGGTATTCTGTATTTGGCAAGGAAGATACAGAGGTTTAAATTGCATACACTCTTATTCCAGTGGATATCTTCATCCAATAGATAGACTGAATGTAATGATCCCCTTCCATGGCTCCTGCTTTGCCACCAAATGCAGCAATCAAACAGCCGGATGCTATATATACACATGTTTACTCTGAAATAAATCCCACAGCATTCAAAAGGATTTAACTTTCTGGTAAGTGTATACGGCACTGCAGCTATACTCTTGTCAAGTTTTTTTAATAAATAAATAAATAAATAGCCATAGCGTAAACCCTATTTTGTATACCTCTTGTCCATATATGTTATGCTCAAAGCAGTTCAGAACAAAGCATGGAAAAAACAACAAAAAATCATGACCTCAATCCCTACACATATTATCATCCATAATAATTGAAGAAGAAGTCATAGGCATCACAGGAACCCTAAACCCAACCAATGTGAATTTCTCTGAATTTTTCTTTTCCTTTGAATTTCATTTTGAAAGCAATTTCTTTTCTGTCAAATTGAATGAGAGTGGTAGAAAGCAGAAATGTTAGGCACGACACTAGTTTTAGTTGATTAACCATTTGCCTTTGAACTGAGAAATATATGATATTTAAATAAGTACGCATTACAAACACTCCAGTAGAGGTACCTTTGATTAAGATGGAAGAAAAATAGACAATTTTACAAAGTTTTTACTACCTGATTAAATAAGATTTAGGTAGGAAGGATGTTGTGCCTAGATAGGGTGTCTCTTATCTTATTATTTTGACTTTGGGAGCATGGCTCATTTTGCCATAAACCCACATGTTTTTACCACTAACTGCCAGAGTAATCTGCATCTTAAACTGGCCCATATTAAATTCTAGTTGCATCTCGTCTGGTTTGTTGCATGAATGAAGAGTTCTCAGTGCAGAAGCATCAATAGGATGGGCTTTGTCATTTGATTACTACTCTGAAAGCTGGATTTGCAACTGAGTGTAATCCTTGTAGACAACCTGAATATGCTGGTTGGCATTTATGTGATTTTTAGTCAAGCTTTGTTTTACTCATTGTTCACAAAGCATGCAACCTAGAAGACAGGCTCATGTAAATTATTGTTTTAATTGTTCACTGCACCAGTAAGCCTGGTATCCCTGAGAGAGAAATGCTGTGGTTTTTAGAAATCTTGTGGTAGTGAAGAAAAAGTATTACTGTTAACTCTACACACACACACATATCAAAAGAAAAGACAAGTTGAAAGATTCCACTGGAGACAAGCCTATTCTGTGAAGATAGGAAATGCTGAGTTTATAATGGGTCATTACTCAAGTGACTGGCTGCCAGTAATAGGAAGTGGACCATGCCTATTCACCTCAAGCTCGGCTTGGTGGTAATAGTCGTAACTTCCATGTAGTCATGGATCCTATCTACGCTACTGCTTTGAAATGGTTTATAACAGTTTTAGACCGGTTATTAACTGGTTTAAAACTGTTCTAAACCGTTTTAAAGCAGTAGTGTGTAGATAGGCTCATAGTTTGGAACACCTAGCTGTTCTCATTACACTTGTTCCTTTCTCAGGTATACTGGGGTTACCATTGCAGTAAAAAATTACAAAAGGAAGAGCCTAGACTGTGTATCATTAACAGTGCCAGCTCCAGGTTTCTGAGGGCACTTGAGCAAGACACCCTCAATGGGTCCCCCCACTGCATTATGTCTATTTTGTCATTCCCATTGTCACCGACTGCTATTCTCATCATCATTGGTACCACTTGCTTGCTTGACAAGCACTCTGCCGGCTGTACAATATTACACTTTGCCTGTGAACAAGTAGGCAGTGGCATTTACTTCTCCCCCCCTTTTTTTCCCCACCAACATTATCTGGGCCAGATCAAGGTTACCACGATAAAGGGGAGGAGCAAGTCCAGCAGGTTCTTGTCTTTGGGCCACTGCTGGTCTTTGGGCCACTGCCCAACCATGCTTACCCTTGATGCCAGCCCTCATCATTAATTTAGATTAACCTTCTATCTAGGCTGACCATATGAAAAGGAGGACAGGGCTCATGTAACTTTAACAGTTGTAGAGAAAAGGGAATTTCAGCCAGTGTCATTTGTATGCAATTAGTTCCTGGTGAAATCCCCTCTTCATCACAACAGTTAAAGTTGTAGGCACTATACTAGAGTGACCAGATACAAAAGAAGACAGGCCCCTGCAACTTTAACTGTTGTGATGAAGAGGGAATTTCACCAGGAACTAATTGCATGCAAATGACACTGGCTGAAATTCCCTTTTCTCTACAACTGTTAAAGTTACATGAGCCCTGTCCTCCTTTTCATGTGGTCAGCCTACCTTCTATCTGATCTGCAGGTTCCATGAGTCTGAGCCCATTCCAATGACCGTTGTAAAGGCAGTGGAAGGCACTTCATGTCAGTTGCACATGATAGTCAGAGTGGCATAATGGTTAGAGTGCTGGATGTGGACTGGTGATACCTGGGTTTGAATCTCCATTTGACTATGAAGCTCATTGGGTGATCTTGGCCCAGCCCCTCTCTCTCTCAGTCTAAGCTATAGCAACACTGGCAGCGCTGTTGTGAGGACAAGGGGGTAAAGCCCATCCTTCTACACCACCCTCCTTGGAGCAAGGATAGGAATCCTCTCCCCTTTTCTCTAAAACACATTATTTATATAACATTAGAATACTTTATTATATTTTATATGCACGCATACCTGATTTTACCTCATTTAAGCCAGTTCATTTGCAGTGCACAAATATCAGTTTTCCTTTACACAGTTTGGAAGATTGGAAAATGCTAAATAGTATAACTGCTATTTAAATCTATGTGACTCCTCCTCCTCCTCTTCTGCTTCTTCTGCTTCTTTTTCTTCTCAATAACATTTGCATTTTCAGAAGTGTAATGATAGATTATCAGGCATTCGATGATAGCTGGTACATCTTTATGCTTCACAAACTACATTTTAATATTTTTCTCCTTCAATGCATGCACACCTAGGGTGTCTGCCCTGGACTAAGGCAGACATATAAATGAGTCCTTGGACTCTGCAAGTTCCATGAAATTCAGTGGAACTTACTCATGCATAACTAGGCACAAGAGTGTAGCCCAGGTTACATTTTCAATTAAGAAGAAGCAGCCTACCTCTCCCACAACAGCTGTGTTGGTACATCAAGGGGAGCCGTGACTCCTGTGTTGCCAAACAATCATGCCCTGTGCACTGAGGTGGCCTCTGGGATCCTTAGATCTTTTGGCATTGCAAGGCTTTATGCACTACTGCAGCGATTTTCAAATTAATGTTCTACCATCAGAGAACATTTATCCCCAGTGATTTATCCTCTTCCCCAGGACTGTTAAGCTTAGTGCCTCCACATGAACTGAGCATGCTGCCTTGAATAATTCCAGCATTCTTCCATTGCTGCATTTTTCAGGGAAAGATTGCGAATTAAACTTCATCTATCTATCCATTCATTCAATCAATTATTGTGTTTTTAGTGTTTTATATCATACTGATGAACATGGCTTTGCATGGCTTAGAATAGCCCTTGGTTTGACACAGCAAGAGTCTTCAAGCAAACTTACACAGCTGTCAGAGTTGAACACAATGTGCCCACCCAGTTTGAGTGAGGCCATGTCCACTGGCACCCCCAGGCACAGCATCCCTTTAGCCCCCTGAGAGAGGGGCTTGTCTGCTCCATACTCCTGAGAGTGGAGCTGCTCACAGCAGGTGGAGGAAGAAGGGACATAACTCTTTCCTACTAATCTCCTTGAGTTCAAGCTGTATGGACTGCAAAGTTATGAGCTGGTTAGGGGAACACACACACACACACACACACACACGAGGAAGGTGCAGAAGAGCACAGAATGATGGTATGGAAGTTTGGATGCAATTTCCAATTACCCAGGAACTACCAGCAATTTCCCATGCTGTAAACATGTGTAATAAGTAATATCAAAGTGTTGGAACAAAAACCTACGACTTACAAGTTACTCAGTTTTGACATGACTTGTTTTAACTTTGACTGTCCAAAGCCAGCATTTCCTCTCTTGAAATGGCTTTCAGAATGGATGGTTTAAACACTTCCAGAAACATGTGAAGCGAAAGATTATGTTTTGAAGAACATCATCACAGGTGTTGCGGTTTCCTTTCTTTCTTTCTTTTTCTTGATTTCACTCCTCGTTTCTACGGATCTGGCAGCAGAAGAATCAATTGAGTTTTGTGCCAGTATACAGTGCGAATAATGTTCTGAACATTTCTTCATGTGTTGCAATTTATAGCATAGGCTTATGTAGCCCAGATTTTTTCACAAAGCAGAAGAGTTTTGATCAGTTTTCTTTGGCTACCAAAGTAGAGATAAGGAAGTATCTAGCGTACAGATCGGGCAGCCAACCAGCCGAAGTTTAGCCGGCTTGTCTGTCTGATTGTTTGTTGCTGGATCAGTTACTGAGTGAAAGAGAGAGGGGGAATGTCTGGCTATTTTCCTGATTCTTGACCCCCCTTTTTTAAAAAATGTGCCTGCATGCATTGTGCTTATATGTACATGAGCAGGAGAACACCCAGGGCACATGTGTGTACAGAGTTGGAGCTCCAAATTTTACAGCCCATGCACTGATATCCAGTAGGTGGTTAATTAACTTCTAATTAATTGGCATGATGGTACAGATAGATGGCATACCAAGCAGCTACAAGTGTGGTGTGGTATGTTACCCCTTGGCTGTTCTTCTCTTCGAGTAGGAACCCATCTTGTGCATCTTTGGCAGCCTCACAGATAAATTTATTTTAATCAAGTAATTATTGGCTGTAGACACATTTCCAAATCCATAAAACAAAGTGTGTTACTAGCTGCTGTTAGCATGGGATCAGAACCGAGGGCTGCTCATAATGAAATGCTTTCATATGCAATCTTTTATTTTCTTTTTCTCTGGGACAATATGGTTCAACTTAATATGTCCTCCCTAAAATATTTTTCCCCAGTTCTTCCTGAGAAAGCATTTGGGTTTATAAACCCTTTTTATTAATAGTGGGCAGTGGTAGTTAAGAAGCCAAAAGCTCTAATTAGGTATCTGAAAACACAATTCCTAGTACATATGCCTGCGATAAGGATGGATGGATCAGTCTAACGTCATTCCATGTCACTTTTGCATGTCTTTACACATAAGACCTTTCTATCCTGTTTATGCATTAATCTGAGATTTTTTAAAATTATTATTATTATTATTATTACAACATAAAATTAGCATTTAATTACTATTTTGGAATGTGGTTTTTTTTCCTTTTAAAATGTGCATTCCTTAAATGTATTTTGTATTTTAAAAATGTATTTTATCTGAAAAGGTGCAATTTTAAACATTTATTTATTTATGTATTTATTGAGCTAGGAACTGCATCGCAACACTCAGAGAAGTGCAAAATTCAAGGGTCAGAGACATTCTCAGCAAAGCATTGGTCCAAGACCTCATCTACAAGAATTCAGCTTTACGCCTGGTTGAGCGATTATGCACATATTCGCAGAAGCGCATTTACACCTAAAACTTCTGTACGAGAGGCGGCGAAGCGCATTACTGGAGGACCGAAACACGCTTTAAACTGTTGCCATGCGGAGAATCGCATGTTTACACGGCGGTAAGGCGCTTTAACTCCTGCCGCAAATTAAAACTCGTGGTTTAACGCGAATTCGATAATGGGCATAATCGGATGTTTAAAGCTCCTCTACGCCCGATTTGCACTCCGTTCTTGTAGAGGTAATTTTTTTAATGCGCCTTGAAAGAGCTTTAAATGCCTCTTGTAGAGGCAGCCCAAGAGGTATGCTCTTATTGGGATTCACAAAGATCAATTCTTTAAGCATAGGGGTGGGAGAATCTGTCAGGTTCACTTCTTCCCACATCTGAATTTTTTTAAAATTTTAAGATTTTATCTCCCATTTAAGAAGGATTTTGTGATTTTGGCAAATTCTGATAAAAAAAAAAAAAGAACTGAGATTAAATCCCCACCCACCTTCACGACCCAAATTTTATAGTTATTATTCAGTTATTCCAAGAAGGGAGAGGAGCTCATTGTATATGCCTGCCATATAGCTGCTTAAGATGAGGAGCCTGTCGGAAAAAAAGAGATGGCAACTTTAATACAGAACTAAGAGAATTGAACACACAGGGATTCAAATCCAGACTTTTAAAAGTAAAGCATGCAAAGTCCTGATTCTAGATGGATGAGTCTGTCATTTTCGGCTTCAAGTTCAATTTTTTTTTTAAGTCATTATTGTCCCAATTATGACTAACTTTGTGAATTTGGTAAATTCTTATCAAAACTGAACTGAACTGAGTTCTCACCTTTCTCTATTCAAGCATGCCTAGGTTGAGATGGTGGATTTAGGCATAGGAAAAGATATCTGTAGACATAAGTGGTTCTACTGACCTAGCTGAACAGAATAGCCAGTAGCCCAGAGCCTTCCCGAGAATTCCGAAGGGAAAAGATAGGCATAGTCTTTAACGATGTGCCATTACTTCCCTCCATGATGAAATACATTGCTTTCTAAGGTTCCATCATGTACTGGCAATATTCTAAAGTCAATGAGGTATAAGTGAAACATTTCCCAGAACTCAATTACACTTTGTATTCTGCTCCTACCCATTGCTGCTTATTTTCACAGATGGCTAAAGATGGAATAGTAACTAGGGTTTCCATGTGCCATCTGATTAGGAGGAGAGGAAACCCACAAGGCCAGCCCAAGACATTTTGCTGCCTGAGTCAAAGGACAAATTGCTCTCTCCTCCCCATCCCATCTGCTGGACTGGCAGTTGAATCTTACTTCAACACTGGCAATGGGATAGTGTCCTCCACCACCCATGTGGCAGCAGGTTACTTTAGAGGTTCCAGGACAAGTTGTATGGCATGCACTGCTCTGTCCTCCCGCAGAAGGAAACAGAGCCAGGAGGCTGGCACCACTGTCCTCCCACCCCACCTAGCATCTTCTGACTGAGGCGACCGTCTCACCCTGCCTAATGCTGAAGCCAGCCTGGGGAACCCTCCAACTGTTTGTTGTGCCTTGTGATGCACAAAGATTGGTTGAAGCTTTCCATGGCAGCCATTATATACAACTCCAAAGAAATAAAGCTAGAATTTCAACAATTTTGTTTTTAATTATAAAAGAAGGATATAGAGTCCATAAATGTGAACGTTTCTTTTGAACTTGGCCCTTCCCTAACTGGATTCACTGCAAAAGGAGCTGTTTGCAGAGCTTTTGCAGAGGAAAGAGGTTAGGTGTGTCAATGAGAAGATTAGGAACAGGAAACCTCCAGGGCCAATTGATTTTCTTATAGATTTTTGTTTTGACACCTTTTGACTTTATTGTAATGCTTTGGAATCACGAACTTCATTCATTTCTTTGTATGATGCATCAGTTATCCCCACACCTGGCAAAGACCATACCAACTGTGCAAAATATAAGCCAATTACCTTAATTAATGTGGATGCTAAAATAATAATGGCAATTTCAGTTAATAGATTTCAGAGAGTAATGAATGCATACTTCTTCTTGACCAAGTGGGATTTATTCGCCAGAGACAGGGAGCAGATAATTTAAGACTTGCAGTAAATCTGATTGCTTACAATTCTAAAAGAACAGATTCTGCAGTGGTCGTTTCACTTGATGCTGAGAAAGTGTTTGACAAATTAAATTGGCAGCTTATGTTAGTGACCTTGAAAAAAAAAAAGTATTTCCACAATAACTTCTAAAATGGCCACAATCTGAAACACACAACAACACAACAAACATGAACATAGAGCAGCAACTGACTGAATAAATTGAGACAAATCTAACAAAATGGAGAGAAACTGACCCAACGAAAATAAACCCATTACCTAGACTAAAGTTTAAAAAGGGCACGCAGAAACTCATAAACATAATGAACAGTAAACTCACAACATACATTAATAACGATAGCAACCTAGAAGAATTCCACACAGTCATCTATGCAGCAGCCACAGCAGTCCTCACCTGTAACAAACAGGAACTCCCCACAAACAACAACACACGCAGAAGATTAGAAACCAAACCAAAATGGCAAATCAGAATTGAAAACAAAATTGAAAAGCTACGAAAGGTTATAGGAAGATTGACACAATACATAAATGGAAATAGCTCAAAAATATCCTGAAAAATATCCAAGACATTATAGCAAACAGCAATAAAGAATAATTAAAGAAACAGCAATAGTAGCTCTCAACTCGTTGAAACAAAAACTTGCAGTCCAAACTACCAGGCTAAGAAGATACAAAGAATCAAATGAAAGAAAAGCCAAAAACACTTTCTTTAAAAGAAATGAGAAATTATGTTACCAAAGACTAAGCAAAAAAGAAAAAGAAAACAACATTACACCACCAACTAAAGAAGAAATAACCACATTCTGGAAAAAATAACTGGTCAGAACCAGTACAACACAAAGAAAGCACAAACTGGATAAGACAAGAAGAAGAAAGACAGAGACAACTACCACAGCAAACAGAGTATACAATAACCCTGGAAGAACTGAAGGAAACAATAAAAAGGACACACAACTGAAAAGCACCCAGCCTGGACCAAATTCAAAATTTCTGGTACAAACAGTTCACATTAACAAATGAATACCTCACTCAACAGATCAACACAGTCATAAAACACCAACACCTATTCCCCCTATTCCTTACCGAAGGCAAAACCTACATTAAACCAAACTCTCCAGATACCCCAAACCCAGAAAACTACAGACCCATAACATGCCTTCCAACATTCTACAAAATTATAACTGCCACAATCACACAGAAAACTGAAGCACAACTCACCCAACATAATATACTCACAGAAGAACAAAAAGGATGGGAAAAGAACAGAAGAGGATGCAAAGAACAGTTAATAATAGACACTATCATCATGAAGCAAACAGAAAAACAGAAAAGAAACCTCCATGCCTGCTACATAGACTATAAAAAGGCTTTTGACTCCGTCCAACACAGTTGGCTGAAAAAAGTATTGGAAATATACAAAATACATTCCTTGATCCAAAACTTTCTGACAAGAATCATGGAGACATGGAGAATGACAACACACCTAACAACAGACAAGGACCATATACAGACAGAAAAAAAAATATCAAACATGGCATATTCCAAGGTGTCCTGTGGTTTTGCCTGTGTCTGAATCCACTATCCAACACCCTTAACAACACCACATACGGCATTGATATAAAACACCAAAAACAAGCAAAGCACAGAATCAATCACCTCCTGTACATGGATGACATCAAAATCTATGCTTCAACTTCAGCACAGATGAAAGGCTTCCTGCAAATCACTGAAGAACTGACGACAGACATGAAAATGGTATTTGGGATATGAAAATGCAATATGTTACACATAGAAAGAGGAAAATGGAAAGAAGCAACATCAGAAACACTAAATAATGAAATATTAGATAACATGGAAGCAAATGAAACATACAAATACCTAGGATTCCAACAAAACACAAAAACCAATCACTCCACAATGAAAACTCAACTAAGAATGCAATATAAAACTCGCCTATCACAAATCCTAAGATCTAAACTCAACTCAAAAAACATTTTCAAAGCCATCAACACCTACACAATACCCATCCTCATATACTCATTCAGAATCATACACTGGACACACACTGAACTTGAAGAAATAAACAGACTCAATTGCACCTAACTCACAAAACAATGCATGCTCCATCCAAACTCATAAGTTGAAAGAATAACAATCAGCAGGAAAGAAGGAGGAAGAGGTCTGCAAGACATTAACACAATGCATGCTAAACAGATAAAATCACTCAGAGAATTCTTCCACACCAAAAACACCCCCATTCATAAAGCCAGAGTAAAAGCAGATAAAAACTACACCTTAGCACTACAAAATGATGATCAAACACAACAACTTACACTCGCAGAAAAAAAAGAAAAATGGACACAAAAAGCACTCCATGGGAAACACTACAACATAATATATAACCCACAAATAAACTAAGAACAATCGTACGAATGGCTCAGGATGGGTGAGCTATTTCCAGAAACAGAAAGATTCCTAATAGCTATACAGGATCAAGTTATAGCAACCAAGAACTACCAAAAATACATCATAAAAGATAACAGTGTAACAACAGACCTATGCAGAAATGCCATCAGTTCCAACAAACAATAGGATATCCTATCCATATAACAGGAGGATGTAAAATTCTGGCAGGAATGGAATATACGGACAGACACAATACAGCTGCAAAAATAATTCACCAAAAACTGGCCATCAAATTCAACCTTATCAAACAACCTACACCATACTATACATATTCACTCGAAACAATCCTGGAAAATTCAGATAATAAAATATACTAGTACAGAACAATTCATACGGACTAGACAATACCTTACAACCAAACAGAAATAATGTTCATAGACAAAAAAAGAAAAACACACATACCTCACCAACATAGCAATACTGAATGACAAAAATGTTGTTGAAAAGGAAGAAGAAAAGAGAGACATATACACCACTGGCCATGGAAGTCAAAGAACTATGGCAACAGGAAAAGGTCACAATTATTCCATTAGTCACATCAGTCACTGGCATCACATCACAAAAAATACAGAAAACCTCCAGAAACTGGGCCTACCACAATACATCCACACCAACATCCAGAAAGCAGTCATAATTAAAACATGCGTAATCGTTAGGAAATTCCTGAATCAATAAAAGACAGCATGACTTGGCAAAGCCTGTCATGTCCGTCTAGAAATAGATTATTATTATTATTATTAATAATAATAATAACAACAACAACAACAACAATAAATGTTAGCCTCCATTAAGGCTAAAAGAGAAATAAGAAACCCAACTAAAAGCTGAAACTAAAACCACAGCCACTTTTGCTTCTCTTTGGGAACAGGTTTTGAGTGTTGATGTATATCATGGCAGGCTTAACTGTCAAGCATGAACCATGTAGCTCAGCACCTGCTGAGTGTCTCAAGAGCCAAATGAATGCCATATGTGCAGACATGACTTCCCACTGCATTCAGAGGCAACCAGCACGAGAAAAGAAGTTAGGAGCACTGACAAGGGACCAGTTTGCAGCTTTTGTCAGGAACACACTGAATTGCACTGTTGCAGCCACCAGAAGCAATTTTCCGAGCTATAACCAACTGTTATTACAGACATAAGAGGCGCTGATGGCAAAAAAAAGTTGTCCAAGCAATTTGCACCAACATTGTCGGGCTTTAGCAGCTTTGTTATACATTCATCAGTAAAGGTTACTTTGTTTCAGCTGAGTTTTCCACATCGGTTGAAATCTGTATGGGGGGAAAGAAGCGATGGAATAAAATGTGAAAGATAGGGCAATTTACAATGGTTTAATCATGCTGGTATAATATGAATCGATATGCCTCGAGCAAGAGGGTTAAAAATCAATACAAAGTAATTTCTAGGGCATAGTGAAAAGCATCTATAATAATTGAATAGATGTTAACTAGGGCAAAGCATTTTCAATATATTGCAAGAAAAAGGGGGGAAATCCTCTTAGCATATATTTCAATAGACTTGCTAATAAGCAGCCACATTTTTTTCACTAAGCAATCATGATAAGACCTTGGCTGTGCCTGTTGTTGCTGCATTAGAACAATTATTTGTATTCTTTTACAAAGTAAGATTAAATGTGGGAGAGTCAAATTACATAAATTCTCTCTCTCTCTCTCTCTCTCTCTCTCTCTCTCTCTCTCTCTGTGTGTGTGTGTGTGTGTGTGTGTGTGTGTGTGTGTGTGTGTGTAAAGCTCTGTTGGATTTCCTTTAGAACTTTTTAGATATTATATTTGAAAATGTAAGTATACTCATTTTTCAGGTTCTCATGTTCTCCTCTCTTGCTGCCTTATTAGTCTTCCATTTTAACAGACCACCTTTTGCTACTCTTATGCCTTAACTAATGCATTTTTCTACTGCTGTTTTTGCAACGCAGTATAAAGCATAGGCATGCCGCTACGTGTATGCAAACACAATGGGGGAATTGTAGGAAATTGTTTCTGAGCTTTTTCTTTTCTTTTCTTTTTCTTTTCCTTTTTTTTCTTTTTGAAGAAAATGATAAATTATGTATGGCATGGAAGTCTCTAGTTAACCCCAAATTTTCACACTGCATTGCTGCATGTGGAATGGAATATGGCGATCATGAAAAAAAAACTAACTAAAGTCTGAATGTGCTTAGATTGACTGGGTTTGGTTTTTCTCCTCTTTCTGGAATCACAAGGTTTCTAATTTCATAGCAGCTGGAAGGTGGCGGGCAGGTTCAAGGACCATGGTTCTGAACTGAGGGTTTTTTCCCACCCCCAGACTGGAGTAGGGGTTTGTAGGTGAAGTAACAAGAACATTTCTTCTTCTTCTGGGGAACATGTTTTTCAGTTTTTATCAATAACCTTGAGCAGTCTGTCTCAACATGGAAGATTAGGAAATAGTGTTATAAGGTATGTGAGTGTTCATATTTATTATTTATTATTATGACAGCAACCCTGTGATGTAGGATAATCTGAGAATCAGTGACTGACGTGAAGTGAGTGTCATGGCTGAATGGGATCCTGAAAATGTCTCCCAAGTACCTGTCCAAGACTGTAACCATTACACCACACTGGCTGTCTTCATGGAAAAACATGTAGGAACAATATGATCATGGGCCTTAATACTTCTCCTATCATCTTCTAATGCAGAATGACATTCAGGAACAGAATTTCTTCATGCTGAGAAAGCTAGAGGTCATTCTGACCAATTCCAAACTTTTCTGATTGGTATCTATTCTCAACATAGATAGATAGATAGATAATATGTGTGTGTGTGTGTGTGTGTGAGAGAGAGAGAGAGAGAGAGAGAGCAATCCTAACTAATCACAAACATTTGAAAATCTGATATTCTACCCAATCTAAGAAGACCAGATTTAATCCCTTAACCCAGTTTAGAGGCATTTTAGTGACAAGACTACTGATGTTTTGATATGCCACCATGCCATAAACTTCAATAAACCTACCTACCTCTGTTGCATCCAAATCCACTGCTTGTGGACTAACATTCCAATTTGTTACTCACTTAAGGCTGCAATCCTATGCCATTTTACCTAGAAATAGTCTCATTGAACTCAATTGGAATCACTTCATGCATAGGATTGCAGTGTAAAAATACTTATATACGTAAGGAGTAAGATAAGCACAGTGTTTCTTTCTAGACACCTATGTTAACAGGTGAGCTGGGGAATCGAAAAGTGTAAACCAAATAATTCATCAATCGCTCATAAAATGTACACTTTAATATATTTCAAATTGTACTGTTTAACTATGGTGGTACCTTGTTAAACAACTGATATTTCAGAAATAACCGTGGACTTCTAAATTATGATTCAGCTAATATACATTAATTGCATGTAATAAATGTTTCACATAGCATTTTGTGAGCACAGCTAAAATGGATATTGTACTGCTGCAATATTTAGCAGCTTCATCTGCAAAAAAAACAAAACACCCTTGATTATACTGTTTGGAAGACTTTATGCTGTGAATTCTGCATTTGGCACCCCAGTGCCATCTTTCTGTGATGAAGTTTAAGAAAATGCTGCAATCACTTATGTTACAAATGCAACCAATCATTTTACATCCATGATGAAGGGTGTTCCTTCCCATTGCCAAACTCATCTCCCAAACAGCATGGATCTTTTTTCCATGAAAGTGTAATAAAGCAAGTAAGCAAAGAATCAGAGCCAGATCTATACCTTGAGCTCCATCAGATGAGTGTTTTATTGCATGCTCGTTACTGGACACTCACGGATTTTCACGGGTCCCTCTCATGACACTGTCTGCTCCCGCACACCTCCTGCCCTTTCTTGCTTTCTTCACACCACAAAAAACACCCCAGTAAATCCGACTTATTTTTTAAAGATGGAAGTTGCCGCTGCTGCTCTGTGCAGGAGAAGCAGCACGATCAAGATGGCCCACTGAATGGGCCACGTGCAGTGCACGTGTTTACTTCCTCTTTCAAAAGAGGAAGTAATGAGAGACAAATGCATGGGCGGAAAAGTGACAGTAAGCAATCATGATCTTCCCTGTGCGATGATGCTCTTTGGGTCAAATCATTATGATCCCATCATCGTAACGCTTTATCCCTCTTATGCATTTATACCTCAAAGGACAACATTGGATTTTGGATAATGTGGAATAAAAAGCAGGAAATAACACTATGGAAACAGTATATGGAATATGTTATGTGTCCCAACAGTTATCACTGCATTTCGGTAGAAAGCAGTAGTGTAGATCTAGCCCGTCCTGTGGACTCCAGTGGAGAGAACTCAAGCCAACAATGTCTATTATATTCTTGGGGTTGTGGTACGTTACTGTAAGAAGCAGCTGAAAATTTAATATTAAACAAACTATAACCTGCTTTTATTGGCTTGGCGGTACAATGATGTATAATTGCATTTTTTAAAATCCGTTTTTTAACATTCTCAGTAACAATGCTAAATAATCCTCATTACCAGTAATTCACGTTTCCTCTGAGTAATATAGTCCTTTGACATAAATGAGGCTATGCTTAGGCTACAAAGCGCAGGTCTGAATTCTTCATTTTTCATTCCTGTGCCATCCTTCTAAAACATAAATAAATCAAGATCGCTACCCCATAATCTGTTTATGAAGTTCTCTAGATTTTTACTATGTTGGTTATGCTTCAGCCATTTTCAGCTAAAGAGACAAGAAACTTACTCCTATAGTTCCTGTGAAACTGATAGGGTGTGATCCTGAGCAGTGCTAGGATGGGAGCCTGCTGTTGTGAACATTATAAAGATATAAAATGGAATATAATAAAATGGAATATAATAAATCAGTTAAAATGCTTCCTTATCTCACTTCTATGTGTGCTCAGATGACACAACATTTTGTTAAAATCTGTCAGAAGCTCACTTTTAACAGAGGCTAAATATGGAATTCAAAATCTTGCTACTTCTGAACTGTTCGTAAAAGAATAATAATTAAAACATCAGGTTGTGATAATGCCTTGACTGGATAGCCAGTTGTTTCTAGTTGGAGAAGGGTGGATAACCAAATTGACGCCCAGGTATGCCATATGAAGTTCAAGGTATGAACCACTCTAGTATAGTGTTAAGTTCAATGCACTACCTTTGCAGCCTCACCAACCTTATGCTATGGCGTCATTCCCACCCCCACCCCCGATGAAGAAAAAAAATCAAACTTGGGAGCAAATAGCCAGCACCATTATGTGGGGAAGGAAGCCAGGCCTGTACAACAACTGACTAATGCAGCAGGGATTTATGGCACACCTAGACATATGCTTTGAACAGGCCTGCAAACTAAGCCAAAAACAGCTCAGGATCCATGTATTGTGATTTGCCAATGGGCTCATTCAACTTTTTGTTGTATTGAGGCCTGCTGATTGCTTGACAATCTCTCCATGCTTTTGCAGACCCAGCTAGGTAAAGTCATAATATATGGTTGACTGGCTTTGTTCAGCTTGTTGTGTAGGCCTGCTTTTTGCCATGGGCAGGCATAGCGTCACCAGGTGTCCTACTTTATAGACGATAGTCCTCTATTTTGGAAAGCCTGCAGGGAACACTCCTCTATTTAAAGGTGCTCACTATTTGAAGAGATGTCCAATTCAAGTCTAGTTTAAAGTCAAAGAACCATAAGAAAGGAGTACAGGGAGGGCCCTTGAATTTGCCTATCCACAGGGAATACCTGGATGGCAGACTGAGCAGGCCCACAGTCAGTCTTCTTCACTATGGCAAACTATATTGTATTTCTATTTAAATTACGGTGATTATTTTGAAATTTGCGCGTGCGCACACACACACACACACACACACACATATATGCATTCACAAATTTTGTCCTGTTCTTTGATGACATATTTCCTCTTTTTTTGGTAATGTGTAAGTGGTCCCCTACACATTTCTCCTACTTTTGTCCACATATGTCACAAATCACCATGGCTTGTGTCACTTATAATAGCCATTCATAAATTATAGGGGTCAAACACTATTTTTTTAGTGCAAATATGGACCCAAGTGCCCCCTCTGCATTTGATTTCAATTCTTTAACTTCTGAACTTGAATGCAGAAGAAATCATCTAATTGCTAAGATTTCCCTCTATGTAAAGCATATTGAGCTGATACGTTAAGGAGGTATTTAAAAATCTGGTTCAAGCTTGGATGAGTCTCTCACTCTGCCTTCACTACCTAGACCTGAAATGATGACTGGCAGATAAGGGAAGAAAATAATCCCTTTCCTCATTCTCTACCTTATCACTCACTTTTAATGATAGGAAATTGTCAGTGTAATGTCAGCTGTCTAGATACTGCATTGCAGATGTGAATATTTTATGTGTAAAGTGGAGAACTCCTTAGTTCTGCATGCTGGATGCAAAGAAGAAACATAGACTGTTAGAAGCTGGTTAAACTTCTGTCGATGGAACAACTGACTGTACCAATCTGGTATCGGGGTCAAATGTACCCCAAGGAAGCCATACAGATAAAATACCTGGTGCAAGTTATTAAGTGTGATGCCATTTGCAAGTAAAAAACAGTAAGCCTTTATTTAGAGCTTCCCTGTTTAAGTAAAACAAAATAACTATTGATTAGACACTGGGGCCAATAATACCCCACATAATAATAATAATGATGATGGAAATAATTTCCAATAAAAACAACTAATAAAATGAAAACAATAAACCTGCCAACACTGTGACTAAAATAGTAAGATGCGAAAATATTTTAAAAGCCTTTAAAAGCCTGGGAGAATAGCAAAGTCTTAGCTTGTCACCACAAAGATATATAATAGCAATGATTATGTTGGTGCTAGGTGAACTTCTCTTGGGAGAGTATTCAGAGCTTGTCTACTTAGAAGTAGAGATGGGTGAGAAATTCATTCTCTCAAATTTTTTATTCTAATTTATGAAATTCTTACCTCCAGAGCCAGTAAGCGAGCTGAGTTTAGCAATGCAGTTCATCCTGGTGTGTGTGTGTGGCGGGAGGGAGGGGGGAATAAAGACCAAATGTGTACATAGGGAAGAGTCCACTGCATTACATCAATGGAAAATACTTGGGAATGGTCACGGGAATGTGTATATTTGGGGGGAAATGCGCACAAAAAATGCATTTTCGTGCTGACTTTAAAAAAAGAAAAAGAAAAAAAAACTTTGTTAAGTTTTATAGAAATGGGACATCATGAGCATAAGCCTGAAAATCTGACAACCTTGGCAAGAATGAAATGAACAGATCCATCTATCCCTACTCAGAAGTAGGATTGTTCACTGATTTGGCTGTGGATCTGAATTTCGACCTGAAGCAGACCAGTTTGGACCAAATTGGTCCAGATCCAGAGTGGGTTGGATCGTGGCCAAAGCAGCCCAAAGTAGGTCAGATCGGGTCTGCAGCACTTCAGATCACTTCAGCCTGATCTGGACTGCCCCCACTCACCACCCCTCATGCTCCCCCCAGACAAACCTGCTCACCTACACGAGCTCCTACTCCTTACCTGAACCCATCAAGAGTGCTGTCAGCTGCAATTAACCTTTTCAAGGGAATCACCATTTTAAAAATGGTGAGCCGTCTATTTCCGCAATAGAAATCCTGTGAAAATTGTGGCTGTAAAGCAGCCATGTACATAATACTACATGTGGGCACCTATTAATTCGAGTGCCCATCCATCCATCCTGTTAAAAGTCCAAATAATTCAGACATCCAAACCTCACTTTGATTCCAGATCTGGCCCGAAGTGGATTGGGGTTGATTCAGAATCTCCGAATAGGCCTCCAAAGCATGAGGGAGTATACAGCCCTACTCAGAAGTAACTCCCATTGAGTTATCCAAGTATGTGATATACAGTGCTGTAAATACAACAACAGTCCATCGAGGTTGCAAACAGGCTAAAGTGGTGTTAGGAAGGAGAATGTTGAAGGAAGGTATGTAAAAAAAAGAAAGAAACAAAGACTAATTTTCAGGCCCCTACCTGAAAGGGGCACCACAGATCTGAAGCCATATTTCAAAAGGCTGCGTGTAACCTTACATCGCCAGTTTGAAGCACCTCAGTAATTTAAAATAATCTAACATGTTTATATCTATACCTGGGAACAATATAAACAAAACCAAAAAGATGGCTGTGAATTGAGTTAAACCTTCCAAATCTCTACAGAATAGAATAAAGGCATAATTGCTAAAACAACATTGTATTTTTATGCGGGTCCAACTAACAAGCTGCCTGGAAATAATGGTATTATAGGATTAGAGCTAATTTATTCATTATTCAGCGTAAACCTAAAAATTAACTGAAATTGGATGTTGATATGAAACAGTAAACACAACAGCAATTAGAAAAGTGATACATCACATTTATGTTAAGCTCTTTCTTTTCAGACTACACTGTATTTAACTAATTGAATATCAGAATAACCTCATGGGGATAGCTAAATGAATGCAATTACAATTTTTATAGTTCCTTTTTCATGGGCACAGTCAGCATAGTAGCAGCATCTAGGAAGGTATTGAACAATACTACATTTGTTCCTATGGTGTGGCAAACCTGTACAGGGGTATATATGGAGCCTTGCAGCAAACACTTCCCACTGGTACCTCCACGGTGTACATTTTATTGTGGACTTAGGAGGGGAAAAGAGAAGGGAGTATTGCAAGGGGCTCTTGAGAAGGCTGATTCTCATCACAAACAATTTGAGGCCCACTTTATTTGTTCCAATGTTTGTAGGATATTCTGCAACATAATCCAGTTCTGCCCAATTATTTCATGTGCAGAACAGTGTAAACCATGTGTTACATCTCAGACTTTAGAGCTGATGGCTCATAGAAAAATAATGGAGGACCATGCAGATAGAAGTAATTCATTCTGAGCATATAGAAATGGACATAAAGAAATGAAACAAAACAAAAATGGCATTATAGGTATGTGCAAATCAGCAAAACTCAAGCTCACCCAAATTCTCTGAATTCAGTCTTAGAAATCATTATGATTCAAGTCCATATCGAGGCTTGAAGGTTTTTTTTTCTTTTCATATGAACAGCTGTGCATATTTTCTTGCAGGCGGAGTGAGCGGAAATAACAAGACGACACATAGTATATGGATTCAAATCTGGGCCACATTTTATTGAAATCTGCAAAGGAAACACTGGGCAGGCCCTAACTTCGCCATAACTCTAACCGGCGATTAATGGGCAAAACATTCTAGGCCTGGCGAATGGTGTTACTTTGCTTGCCACCCCCAGGCCTACCCCTTTCAGGGAGGGGAGGCCTTCCCGTGTCGCTCCCCTCCCCGGGCCATAACCTGGGTGGAGCGAGGTGAGTTGTCCTCACAGATGAGCCCTATCCCCATGCCGAGGCCGCAAAGCCCTTAACGGAAGGCCCTCAGGCATCACCTGTCACCAGCTAACAGTGCCACTGAATGATCACTGTCCTTTATGGAAGGGCATATCTGTATTTTTCCAAATGTTGTGCATCTTTGAAATGTGCACATTCTTCTCTCAATGATTAAAGCGTAGTTGTGTACATTTTTCATGCACATTTTTCAAATGTATGCATGCACACAAACAGATTTTTGGGAGGCTCCACAAATCACATTACAAGCTCAGAAACATGTGGACACAGTTTGTGTTTGTTTCAGAAGGTGCGAACTGAGCAAATCCTGATAAAAAATAAAAAAAAAAACCAACCTGAAATGAATTTCACTTCCATCCCTAGCCATTTGGCCTTCAGAACACCTCCATTGGTTTTCAGAGTTGCTGGTTCGCACAAGTGAATAGGACACAACCCATGCTTATAACGGGATAATGGAAGCAGTCAAATTTCTGCAGAAGCTCCACAAACATACATATCAACTGCTCTGCTCTTTCTCAACACTCTGCTCTGAACTTCCATCACGTTTCTTTGACCCATAGTAATGGTACTACTGACAGGGAGCTTCTGGGCAATGTGTAGTGTACAAGCTGGATCATTCTGGTAAGCAGAGACACTCTAGGACATGGATGTGGCCTTCTAGATGTTATTGGATTCTGACTCACATCATCCCTGACCATTGGTCATGCCATGTGGATCTGATAGTAATTGGAATCCAATACTACCTGGAGAGCCTCAGGTTTCCCAGCTTTACTGTAGACTATGCATATCAAGAAGGATGTAGACAACCTGGAGGGGGTTCAGAGGGGGCAATGAGGATGATCAGGGGTCTGGAAACAAAGCCCTAGGAGGAGAGACTGAAAGAACTGGGCATGTTTAGCCTGGAGAAGAGAAGTCTGAGGAGAGACATGATAGCACTCTTCAAATACTTGAAAGGTTTCCATACAGAGGAGGACAAGGATCTCTTCTCAAGCATCCCAGAGTTCAGGACATGAAATAACTGGCTCAAGTTACAGGAAGCCAGATACTGGCTGGACATCAGGAAAAAATCTCCTGATTGTTAGAGCAATACAACAATGGGACCAATTACCTAGGGAGGTAAGGGTCTCTCCAACATTAGAGGCATTCAAGGGGCAACTGGACAACCATCTGTCAGGTATGGTTTAATGTGGATTCCTGCATTGTTTATTTATTTATTTATTTCATTTCATTTCATTTCATTTCTAACCCGCCTCTCCATCTAGATCGAGGCGGGGAACAACAATAAATATAAATATAAAAACAATAAAATAGATAAACCATTAAAACAGATAAAAACAAATACATTATTAAAAACATCTTAAAATTAAACTGGGTAGGCCTGCCAGAAGAGAGCAGTCTTCATGGCTTTCTTAATTTCCAGAAGACTGCTAATTTGTCAAATGTCCTCCGGCAGACCATTCCACAGCCTGGGAGCGGCAGAAGAGAAGGTCCTCTGGGTAACAGTTGTCAGCCTAGTTCTGGCTGACTGGAGTAAATTCTTCCCAGAGGACCTGAGTGTGCGGGGCGGATTATACGGGAGAAGGCGATCCCGCAGGTAACCTGGACCCAAACCATGTAGGGCTTTAAAGATAATAACCAACACTTATACATCGCCCGGAAACTAATGGGCAGCCAGTGGAGTGATTTTAAGATTGGTGTTATGTGGTCATCCCTAGGTGTACCGGTGACCAACCTGGCTGCCATATTTTGAACTAATTGAAGTTTCCAGACTAGGCACAAAGGTAGCCCTATGTACAGCGCATTGCAGAAGTCGAGCCTCGAAGTTACCAGAGTGCACTACCATCTTTAGGTCTTCCAACTCTAGGAAGGGGCGCAGCTGGCGTATCAGCCGAAGCTGATAGTAGGCACTCCTGGCCGTCGCATCTATCTGGGCTGTCATTTGGAGCGATGGATCCAGGAGTATCCCCAAGCTGCGAACACAATCTTTCGGGGGGGGTGTGTAACCCCATCCAGAACTGGTTGACACACCTCCAAACCCAGGTTAGGGCCTTTGACAGTAAGCACCTCCGTCTTGTCTGGATTCAGCTTCAGTTTGTTTTTCCTCATCCAGCCCATTACCGCCTCCAAACATTCATTCAGAGGAGACACACTATCCTTAGCTGACGATGTTGTCGAAGACACAGAGAAATATATTTGAGTGTCATCAGTGTACTGATAGCACCCCGCCCCATGCCTCCGGATGATCTCTCCCAGCGTTTCATATAAATGTTAAACAGCATTGGGGAAAGGATGGCACCTTGTGGTACACCACATAGCAGCTCCTTCTTTGAAGAGCAGCTATCCCCAAGCATTACCATCTGGAACCTGCCCGAGAGATAGGACCGTAACCACTGAAGCACAGTGCCCCCGATTCCCAATCCCCTTATGCAAACCTGCATAAATAGTTGAATCCAAATTCTGAGGGAATTCTACATTATATTAGCTCTCTATATAGAGCTCTGTTTTAGTCCAAAATACAGTATTTGGTTGATTCTAATAACATTTCATATGAAATACATTGAGTTGAATCTAGACTTAGTCATTGAAATCAATCGGACAAGTTAATCATGACTAACTGAAATCCTATTGATATTAATAGTTCTACTCTAAGTATGACTAAGTCTGGATCCACCCCACTGATTTCAAATTGTTTCCATTTATTTTCTTATATTTCTTTTTGCTTTTTCTTCCTTCCTTCCTGATAGGTTCTGGATACATGATTTCCCAATTCCAAACAGTAACAAAACCTAAAGAAAGATTTCAGGCACACATTAATATAGAACTTCTCCATTCCAGAGCAATTTCAATGTTTCTTCCATGGTTGGTTTCCCTCACACACACCTTCATGATCCCTGTGTTGTTTGTTCTCTAAGTCTTCATTACTGCTTGGCAGAGACAAAAATTCACCTAAAAACCAAAGTCATTTTGTGACTACAGAGGGAGTATTCACATTTTCTATAAAAAGCCCAGCTAAAGGAGCATCTGTCTTAGATTGACAAATGCTTGTAAATACTGAGTTTAGCCTTAAATTCTTGCCTTTATTACTTCTACTGTGCAGACCTCTTGTCATATGCAACATGTGGTGTAATGGTTCATCAAGTGTTTTGAAAAGACTTGAGATGGGGCAATAGTGCATCCTTCCTTTGGGCATCCTTAACACTTTGGGGAGTTGGGTGACACTCACCTTTTTCTCTGTGAACTTGAACTGTATGGATGATTTAAAAGAAAGATTTCCCTGCCTGATGTCAATCTATGTTCCCATAACTAAAGTATGTGGCAAAAGAATATAGTGAGCTTGGCTCTAGCCAGATAAACAATTCTAGGTCAAGTTCAAATAAACATGGCAGATGTGGGCATGTCCATACAAAAATGCTGTTGGAGTTTCCATAATATGATTCTCCATTGTCCTTTATACAATGGTCTGTTGGTGTTTGGAGCGGCAACTACTACTGCTACCTCTACCACTAGTATTAATTAGGGTGACGATGTGAAAAGCAATATAGGGCTCCTGTATCTTTAAAAGTTGTACAGAAAAGGGAATTTCAGCAGGTGTCATTTGTATGTATGCAGCACCTGGTGAAATTCCCTTTTCATTACAACAGTTAAAGCTGCAGGAGCCCCACCCACTTTTGTATCTGGTCACTCTAGCTATGCTCCCCTAATACTGCATTGTACAGACTGTCCTATGTATGACATAGGAGACTCATAGCTTAATCATCATCATCAACATCACTATCACTACTGAAATTCAGCCATAGTGGGAGTTGGGTACAAATTTGATCTCAGCAGTACTTCGGGCCTTTTTGTCACCCAAAACAAGCTGCTTTCCCACCTGCAGGAGTGGGGGAAAATATGCAAATACAAGAAAAATATGCAAATACAAGAAAAATCTAGACGTTGAAAATGTGAAATGAGTTTAGTACAAAAAAAGGGTGTTTCAGATGTTTTATCATCCAAGAACATTGGTCAAGCTGGTTGGGACTTATGGGATTTGTCGTCCAAAACATCTGGAGGGCACCAGATTGCCTATACCAGCATTAGCTGTACCATGCTAAAGGGCTGGATCCAGACTTAGTCATATTTTAAGTAGACCCATTGAAATTAATGGGACATAAGTGAATCACAACTAAGTTACAGCATATAGATTCCAATAGGTCTACTCTAAGTATGACTAAGCCTGGATGCAAACCTAAAGCTATACAAATCTCTTTCCTTTTTAAAGAGTGTCAAGGGTGAAGCAGCCCTTTCCTACTTGGCTAAAATTCACAGCCTCCAAACTACCAATAAAGGCCACATTTCTCTTTAGAGGCTGCAAGCAACTCCAATAAAACCACCACCACCACTGTGGGTTGTACAGGATTGTGGGCTGGATTATAGCACAGTTGCCATTCTGCCATGGCTTGATTCTCTTGCTACAGTCCCATAGGGTCATATTTGGTATAGGAAATGTGTGAGGAATGAATTGCCATGGGAAGTTCTCATGGGAATTTCACAACTCCTTGGGGGCCAGTAGAACTGTCGTGGGGACTTTCCACATGATCTGTGCCTTGAACTCATAGGCTGCATTCGGACAACACATTAAGCAACTGGGGGGGGGGGACAATCATCAGTTGTGTTGCTTATTGTGTTGTGTGGAGGGTAACACGTTGCTCACAAACTACTGACGGTATGCTATTCTGCCCAAATAAGCAACTGAGAGAAACAACTGACTTGCAAGTTGTTTAGCTCGAAGCCAGTTGTTTAAAGTGTTGTGTGGAGGGGTGAGTGTGTTAATGGCGTGTGGTGAGTGGGTTAGAACACAAGCCCATAGTGGCAGGTGGCAAGAGCGACCAAAGCAGCGCCTGCCACTCTGCTACAACTGGTGCAACATGCAAAGGATGCTGGGATAGAACTGGGAGGACTGAAGGAGGAGGGAGGGTGGGGAGAGGGGCACGGGCTGTGTCAGTCAAATGCTGGGTTGACTATTAGTCCACTCAACGCCAGCCCCAACCACCCACAGTTGTATAGGAATATGTTGTGTGGGGAGTACCCACAAAATAACCAACTGTGAGTTGGCTACTCAACCCACCATTGACTAATGTAGGCTGACCATATGAAAAGGAGGACAGGACTCATGTAACTTTAACAGTTGCAGAGAAAAGGGAATTTCAGCTGGCGTCATTTGTATGCAATTAGTACCTGGTGAAATCACCTCTTCAACAAAGCAATTAAAGTTGCATGCACTATACTAGAGTGACCAGATACAAAAGAGGGCAGGGCCCCTGCAGCTTTAACTGTTGTAATGAAGAGGGAATTTCACCAGGTACGAATTGCATACAAATGACGCCAGCTGAAATTCCCTCTTCTCTACAACTGTTAAAGTTACATGAGCCCTGTCCTCCTTTTCATATGGTCAGCCTAACTAATGTGTTGTCCGAATGCAGCCATAGAGTCAAGCCTAAACTGGTAGTGATGCTCAATCAATGCATGCTTGCTACCAAAACAGTCACCGCTTGTCTAGCTCCCCTCTAGTGTCTAGTAGTGCATACATCTGTTATGATCTCATGGTGTTCCATATTTCCCTCTCCATACTTTTGCTAGTCAGTTATGTGGGCAGGGAAACATTAAGTGTCATGATGTCATGACACAGGTATAGACTACTAGATGTTTTGGAAGCAATGGGGGGAAATGCACATCTGGCTGCTATTTTCAGCAGTGGGTGTGAGTTTAGAGTTGCATTTAGTTTAGGCTTCACTAAGGCAATCTTATGAGTTAAAATTATATCTTCTAAATATTAACGACCCTGGGTTGGAGGGAAAAGAGATAAGACTTCAAGGCATCCCATTTCAAGCCCTGTAAACTGCATTAAATTTTATACCGGATGAGTCAAATCAAAACCAGGCTTGTGGGATGATTTTTTCTTCTTTAAACTGCACAGCTCATAAAACCTAGCATAAATTTCCCCAAGACTTCCCTTGAAGTAGGGTCTGGGCTCAATAAAATGCTGTTAAAACATGATATACCTTTGCTGTGTTTCACAGAGAAGAAGCCCTTTGCCTTCCGTTACAAAACATCTCTTTGAATTAGGTGAAGAACACTTGACAGTTAGAAAAGCTTTGCATTAAACCGAAAGCATAGTTTTTTTATCCAGTTGTGCCATTCCCATCCTCCAAGGGCAGCATATACTGCTTTCTATCTGTACAATAATATTGTGGAGTAGGTTAGACTGAGAGATAGTGGTTTGCCCATTGGTACCCAGTGAGCTTCATGAATCAGTTAGGATTACAAACTTTGAACTACAATCTGTAGTCCAAAATTCTGTCTACTACACCACATTGGCTTTCAGGCCATAACTGAACTCCATGGAAAATGTTTGGTAGTCTTCAAAACCAGCAGCCCCACATCTCTACCTCCTTTCATAACATATAGAAAATATTAAAACACACACACACATTATGTGATGTAATTGCTGCAAAAAATGGGAAAACTAAGAGTACCAGTAGGGATGTGGAAATCAGCAAAATGTGAACATGGCTAGATTCTCTTGAGTTCCACCTTGAAACTCAGTCTGATGTGTGTCCATATCAGATTGTGGACTTTCTTTTTCTTTTTGTGTGACAATCATGAAGTACTTGGGTGCGTATTTTGGTAAATACTTAGGTGCACATTCAGAGGAATGCAGTCTTCTGCCATTGATTAACATGTTTTACAGTTGTTCCACTCCTACGTAGATGACTGCTACCAGAAGGCCATGCTGAGAAATTATTGCTCTACTCCTTAGCAATTTTGTCCACAGGGCTCAATTTTATCCCACATGCTATTCAGCATCTATATGGAACTGCTGGGGGAGGTTATCCAGTATGCCAATAACACCTAACTCTACCTCTCCTTTTCATCAAATCCAGCTGGGGCAGTGGATGACCCAAATTGGTCCCTGAGCAGAGTAATGGACCAGATGAGGGCCAATAAACTGAAGCTCAATCCAGACAAAATGGAGGTACTGTTAGAAGGTGGTTTGGCTGCCAGCTTGAGTAGTGTTCAAGATGTCCTGGAGAGGGTTGGACTTCCCCTGAAAGTTTAGGCACACAGCTAGGAAGTGCTCCTGGATCCAATGTCACTTGAGGTTGGTATACCAACTGCAACTGTACTTGGACAGAGATAGCCTGATGACAGTTATCCATGCTTTGGTAATTTCGTGGTTGGATTACTGTGATGTGTGGTATGTGGAGCTACCTTTGAATATCGTTCATGAACTTCAGTTAGTTTAGAACAGAGGTGTGGGATTGGCCAATATAATCTTGTGGTACCAGTGCTTCAACAGCTACACTAGCTTCCAAGTCAAATTCAAAATGTTGGTGTTGACCTTTAAAGCCCTAAACAGCTTGGGGCCAGCGTATCTAAAGGAATGTCTCCTCCCACATGTACCTCTTTAAGTCAGCTTCATTTGGCTGGGGCCCATCCTCTGGGTGTCCAGCCAAAGGAAGTTAGCTGGGTTGCTTTCACTTGTGGCACCACACTTGTGGAAAAAACTCCACAAAGAAGTTATCCTGGTGCCTATATTGTTATCTTTTTGGTACCCGGCAAAGACCTTTCTTTTCTCCCAGGCATCTCAGAATCCTAGTTCTAGATTTTTATGGCTGTTTTATCAATTCCTATTCTGTTTGTTGTTTTACATTGCATTGTATTGCATTTTTTAATATATATATATATATATATATATATATATGTGTGTATTGTATTGTATTTTTTAAACTGTTGTATGCCATGTTAGTATTATAAATGTTTACAATCCACCCAGATAACATTAGTTATTGAGCAGATTAGAAATGAAATAAATAAATAAAGCATGTTTGTGTGCACTTTTTAAAATGTACGCTTTTTATGTGAATTTGTCTAATGTACACATTTTTCCAACCAAATTATTTCCCTGTGAATAGCATCATGAGGAATGTATAAATTCTGACCACAGATTGTGCTCACATTCCTATTTAGGTTCGGGAAGTGTGAACTGGATAAATTCTGGTCATAAAGAAACTGAAATTACTTTTGCATACATCCCTACCTAGATGTCATACATCATTAATTAAGGATTATGTGGCAGTGTTGTTTTCAATAGGGGTGTGCATGCCAAAAAATATTGTCATTTATCGTTATCGTCATTTTAGACCTGTCTTCATTCATATCATAGGTGAACCGTACTACACATATGTGCCGAATTTGAGACCGATCCCTCCAACCCTCGATTATATATTAATTTATTAAAGATCATTTCAGTTCTGAGAGAGCAGAATGACAGCTCGCCACGTGTGTTCATTCAGACCTGTCAGAACGGAAACGATCTTTTAAAAAATTCATATAAAATCAAAGGTTGGAGGGATCAATCTCAAATTTCATATACATACTCAGCATATACCCCATAAGCCTCTAACTTTTAAAATACAGAAGTTATAGGTAAAGTTATATGGCAGTCCGATAAAATGATAAAATTGCCTGTAAATTATCGTCTCCGACGATTATGTAGGTTTTTCTATCGTATCGTCATCGTTAAACACATGCACGATAATGACCCTATCTTATCGTTATCGTACATTTTAACAATATGATACACATCCCTAGTTTTCAATAATAGCAATGCACCCTCCCTAGCATTATGTTTTATTTCTTGTTGCTGGAGAGAAATATTCCTCTGCAATTTGTTTTATTTATGTATTTATTTCATTTCTATATCACCCTAAAACCAAAGCTCTCTGTCTTTCTTATGAATGCCTTGGCTTAAATGCCTTGTCTGGACAGGTCAGCTACTCTTGAAATGGAGTAGCTAACTAAGACAAAGTGCACTTCAAATTTTCCTGCTGAAAGCCTCTGTTTAAATGGAAATGGGTCATCCTGAAAAGTATAAGTGTGTGTGTGTGTGTGTGTGTGTGTGTGTCTGTGCACACACACATCTGTGTCTAATTCTCTGTGCACTGCAATTCCACCACACCTTACCCACTTGGAAGCCAAAGCAATCCACCATGCAGCCTTTGTTGATGGCAGACAACTCACTTCTAATCCCCCCTCCCTCCAGTCTCGGGACAATCTTCAAAGTTAAGTTGCCGTTCTGTTATACTTTTTCAATAATTCTCAATTCATGGATAGGCTCTGATCACATCTCAAGTACTTTATGAGGGCACTCCGCTACCTTAACTAAACAATCCAAAGTTCCTCATGCTGTGTTTCTTAATATTTGGAAACATGCTAATTTCTGGACCAGATCTACCAGGCAGGCAGCAGTCTGTCTTCTCGCAGAATAGAGGCAGGGTCACAGTGGGAAACTGTTCCCCAAGCACATTTGACATAAATTCACCCATCATTTGTGTTTCCAAAGGGCTTATTCCTTGAACATGAAGCAGTAATCTGCAGAGGCAGAAAGACACATGTCCTAAAAAAGCATTCACATCCTGGGGAAGACAATAATACTTAGCAAGCATGTTTCGGATCAAAACAGTAATTGCATATATCTTCCACTAATCTATACTTTTCCTCATGTACCACAAGAACTATTCAGAAACCTGTTGGAGGAAAACTGTAAATATTTGATTTTTTACTCCTAGAAATAAAAATCAAAGATATTTGCTGCATCCATAACATGAACAATCTCTATGTTTTGCCACCCTGTTGTGGTTTCCACATCAACCAACAAGTTGATTCTTTTTTTTCCTTTTTAGCAAAACAGTAACTATGCCTTTGCTTCTGCCTGAAAATTTGAATGACACATCATAGCCCAGAGAGAGCAATAACAGGTTTTTTTTTTATTACTGGCTTATGGAAGTCCCAGATAATGGGGATTTATATACTAGGAACTCTGACAGATCCCTAATTATAACAAAAGCAAGATTTTGATCTTGGTTCAGCTTGAGGTATTTTATGATGAAAACTAGACCTTCTTTTAATATGAACCAGCAATAAAAAGACCACAGCTTCCCTTAGTCTATCATCATTTTTATTATATATTCAATTGACTGAATTTTTTCACCACCACTTCCCATCAGGGTGGGAGAGACCAATGATGACTGGAGTTCCATAAAGAGCATGCGATGAAAAATATGCTGACACTTACATTGTGCTCAGTTGTGGTATTCGCAATACTGGAGTATGAGTTACAGCATGTCAACAGACCTCAGCATTTAGCTGATAGGCAAGCAGGGGGTGTTTTTTTTTTTTTTTTTTTAAGTGATTAGATAGAGTGCTTCATAAACTTGAATATCTGATCTAAAGTTCATGGACTTTAATGTCATGTGTTTGTTTATTATAATATATATATATATATATATATATATATATATATATCCTGCCAAAAAAAGACTCTTAAGTGGCCATCAACCCTCATAAAAAACAAAACCAATAAAGCCATTATATGCATATGAGATATATCTATAGATTATATATATATATATATATATATATATATATATAGTACATATATACATTTAAAAAGATAGTTAACAAATTAGCAAGCAAATAAGTTATGAAAATATCCTCTTGAAATTTACAACTAAACAATATGTTATTGCAAGAATACGGAGTGTGGGAAATAATGAGGCGGACACAAAGTTGGGATTTAAACAGGGCCACATTTATTAATAGATCTGCAGAAAGTGTAAACCTAAGCGGGCATCTTCTCTAATCCAGCCTCATACCGTTGTTCTATCAGGCGAGCCATCTCGACGTTCGCCATCTCCCAGGCTTCCCCTTTTGGGGTAGAGAGACCTTCCATGTCACCCCCCTTGTGCCACAGTGCTCTGAGTGGGTTAGGAAAGTTGGCCCAAAGATAACCCTTATCACCACCAGCTGGGTCGTGGGGCTTGCAGCTGGTGAGCCTCAGGCATTACCGATCACCTCAACGATGCCTCTGAATGCTCACTGCCCCTAAACTGCTCAAGATGCCTGTACATACCTGTCACAGGGAGTGACAAGCCTCTTGCTTTGTCATTCTCCCCCCACCTGCACAGGATCACATCCAGCAGGCCCTTCTGCAGATCTAGCAAATGTCCATCATTGCCAAGGTCAGACAATTGTGACCTGTCTGTCCTATAATGCTCCCTCCGCGCTGCTACAGTCGCCGGGTCTTAGGTACTCCAATCCCCATATTTAATTAATTCATTATAAATTTCCAACTCTCTATTAATTTTTCCATGGCACGCCTAAGTGGGTGCATACCTTTCTTAGACTTGAGCAGATTGCATTGCAATTTTGGACCGCCACCCAAATAGGTAGCTGCCCTCGTCCAGATCATTCTGGGAATCCAGCAAGACCAAGTACTCACCTTGTTACAAGTACACGCAGCAGTCCATGCCTTCCTTAGAATCGAGCATGACTGCATCACAATTCTGGGCTGCTGCCCAAATGAGTACCTGCTTTCTTCCCAGCTCACTATGGGAATCCAGCAAGACCAAGGAGAGTGACCCTGTGTGAGTATAACACATGTAGTTTTAAAACTTCAAACCTGACATTTTTAAACCATGTGGTCTGCTGCACTGATTAATTATGTTAGCTCTATAATAAACTTACTATTAGGGGGTAGAATCGCAGGAAAAGTTCCTAGAGCCTATCTGTTGAAGGCCCAGAATGACTTCTGCTTTGGAAGAGAAATGGGCCCTTCAAGATACTTGGATTGGGATTCTGAAACCAAAAGAAAAGCTTGCACGAGGTAAATAAATTGCCATGTTTTAGTAACTCCTAAAATCTTGCTATAACTTTTCTCTGGGTCCCCCAGGACCCAGTGGTCATTATCCTCCTTCAAACAGAGCCTGGGAATGAACAGGCAATCGTGATGCCAGGGCAACATTGCTGAATTGTATGAGGGTCGGCAAGGTTTGCAATATAAGGGGTTGTCCTTTAAGCCCTGGAGAATGAGTGAAGCCTGAGGGAGGACACTGAACAGCGCAGCTAAAATCAGGTGATTAGAAGGCACTCAGAACACTTGCCACATCTGCTCAACCATTGTATGTTGGCACATCATCTTGATCAAAGCTGTGTTCTAAAACTTGATCTGAAGGCCCTCCATCCAGCTCAGCAAAGGATGCTGAGTGGTCCAAGGTTATAGTATTCACTATTCCAAATTGATTATATGCCCCAAATGGGAATGGGAGGATTGATGTCTCTGTGAACCCACTACCCAAGAGTGATTGTGTTACTCTTATCACAGCCGTCATGCGAGAAGAATTCCTGGGAGCTTCCGCCATATCCCAGTAGGCCAAGAGCCGAAAACTTCTTGGTGTGGTTCTTCAATTCCCAAAGCCTTGAAGTAAAATCTTCAAATATATGGAGGGAAAACACAAATTTAAATATAAATGTAGATGAATGCTCAAATGTCCAGGCTTACACAGGAACTGCTCCTGCCAGAACCAGAGAAACACACCGGTATAAATAACACAGGAAATGTTTACCATACTAAGGGAATTAAATTCCCAGAATTTCGGTATGCCGCCAGGGCACCCCAGGCACTGGGCTATACCCACTCCTTACATCCACTTCTCAGGGAATTAAACTCCCGACGTTTGGATATACTGCCAGGGCACCCAATCCATTGAGCTATGCCAGCTCCTTAATAGGCTGACCATATGAAAAGGAGGACAGGACTCATGTAACTTTAACAGTTGCAGAGAAAAGGGAATTTCAGCTGGCGTTATTTGTATGCAATTAGTACCTGGTGAAATCACTTCTTCAACAAAGCAATTAAAGTTGCATGCACTATACTAGAGCGACCAGATACAAAAGAGGGCAGGACCCCTGCAGCTTTAACTGTTGTAATGAAGAGGGAATTTCACCAGGTACGAATTGCATACAAATGACGCCGGCTGAAATTCCCTCTTCTCTACAATTGTTAAAGTTACATGAGCCCTGTCCTCCTTTTCATATGGTCAGCCTACCTTACATCATAGGTGTGTGTGAACCCAGTAGTTCTCCCAGTACCATAGGGGTAGGTGCAGCCTGTGAACCATCCACATCCAGAAGGATGAGGTTTGGTTAAATGATTTATGAACTGGTCATGGGCCTGCAAAAAAACAGACATATACTGACCCCAATCACCTTTCGATCAAGCATGGGCAGCAGCTCACCCCAATTTCTTTTGTCATCCCTGGGTAAGTTTAGATGTCAGTGCTTGCCCAGAATAGACCAGGCGGATTGTTTCCTGGCCCGTTGGCAAACTCATAAACTCCTACTTACTGGAAGTAAGGAATAATGGAAGCTGCCTGATACTGATTTCTACTGTCAGTCTCTTGGGCCCAGCACTGCCAACACTGATTGTCATTCAGGGATTCAGGCAGGAGGGGAGGATTAAACTTGGTACCCACTGCATACAAAGCATGTGCTTTGTCACAATCAGCTATTACCCCTCAAAACTCCACTGCCCCAAATAAGCCCCTATGGCCCAGGATAAATTGCCATAAAAGGCCACTGTTTAGGTTTTGAGCAAGGAACACAACTGTCACCTTATACCAGGTGTTAGGAGGGAGTGGGATATGAACCGAGGACCTCCCAACTACCAAACAGGGCCTCCACTTGCAAAACTATACCCCCCTAAACAGGGACATAAGGGGAAAGGTGGCAGAATACCCCCAGCACTCCACAAATAATATTGTTGTCCAATTAATTGAGAGGCAACAGCTGCCCATTACCACTCCCTGTTAGGCAGTAGCCTAGTGAGCAGGCCTCTTCAGTTGAGTAGGCCTGCTGTATTATTGAAGACCAGCAGCCAGAGGGCTTGCTGCCCCAGTAGATTAGGAGGCACCAGCCACCCCTTGCCTATCCCTGTTGGTCTGTAGCCTAAACAGCAAGTCTCATTCAAAAGTGGAGACTGCACTAATAATGGGGGGGGGGGGGTTCTTGCAAGAGGCACCCCCCCAGACACTGAAAATTATCCATTCTGATGGGGTAGGGTAGGCTTAAACCAGAGGCCCCACTGGGGAGGAAAGCAATCCCGCCTGGGGAGGAAAGATGGTGAAAAACCAAAAGGAGGAGAGCATCCACTCAGAGTAAAACAAAGGAAGAGAAGCAAGTTCTCAGAATGCTAAGATACTTTATTGTTCACGCCCAATGCATTTCGGTCAATGTTGTTTCTTTAAGGCCTTCTTCAGGGGGTTGGTAAGAGATGTCTGCAGAAAACTCATAGCAGGATGATAGTCCCCTATTATATTCACTGGCATTGGGCGTGAACAATAAAGTATATTAGCATTTGGAGCCCAGATGGTGGGCAGCTTCTCGCTGCATGAAGGGATTCCCCTTTCCTCTGCCCTGCCCCCGTCTCCCTGCTCCTCAGTAGATGAGGGAAGGAGCAGCAGGTCCCTCAGGCAAACCTGGTGTGCTCTGGCCAGCTGGCTGCGGCCCACTGCCCCTCACTCCTCTAAAGTCGCCAATGCCATCACGTGAGAGGAGATGTTGAGAGGCTGCATGTGTGAGCTGCTGCTGTTGCCACTGCGCCTCTCCTTTCCTCCTTGTGTGCTGCTGTCACTGCCGCAGTTTCTCCTTTCCTCCTCGCCGCCTCTGCCTCCACTGGGAGGAAAGATGCTGCTTGCTGGGCTGAGCGAGCAGGAGGCCGAAGAGTCACGCCTCACCTTCCCCTCCTTGCGAGGAATCAGCTGCCGAGCATGGCTCCAATGCTCAGCAGTCAATCAAGCACGGGAGTCATGCCAGAGGATGGAGGGACAGTGGCCGTCGCCGCCTGGCCCTGCCCTCCACTCCACACCAAATCGGCTGCCTGAACACATCAAAGGTGCTTGGCAGCCCCACTTTGAAGAGGAGGGGCGAGAGCCCATATATGAGCTCCGATTCCCCCTCCTCTCTCTGATGGTGCCACAGGGAGGCCATCTATGGCATGCCTTCCTGCCTCGTCTCTCACCCCCGCCTGCAATAGCCTCCACACACCCAGGCTGTGCCAGGCTTGGAAGTAAGACATAAATCATAAGAAGAGATATAATGGATCAAACAAGCAGCCTATGAAGTCCAACATTCTGTTCTCACAGTGGCCAATCAGATTCCTGTGGGAAGCCCACAAGTAGGACATGAGTGTACCACTTCCTCATCCTTCTGCTCATGTTCCCAGCAACTGGTATATTGTCCCTGATACTGGAGGTAATATATAACCATCATTGACAGCCTTGTCCTCTATGACCTTCCCTGTGTGATACGGCAGGCACCGACAATCATGTGCTTATGATTAGTCAAAATGTAGGGCGCATTCATATGAATGTTTAGACAGAAAAAAAAATGGGTGGCTGTCAAATGCTGGGTGTTGTAGGATTTTTTTTCCTGTCTGAACATGCATAGGATTTTTGCCTTTACTTGTTTTCCCTGGCTTTTCCCAAACTTTAATTAATCTAAAAGGTATGTCATTATAATGATATTATATATCATTTGCTGTAAACTGCTTTGAGATTTTTAAAATGGGAAGTAGTATATTAATATTCTGAAATATGTATGATTTCATCTGTATGCCATGCTGAGGTACTTGTGATATAGGGCAGGATATAAATGTTTTAATCAATAAAAATAAATAAATAATCCCTTTTTAAAGCCATCCAAGTTGGTGGCCATCAGTGCATCTTTTTGTAGTGAATATCAGAGTTAAACTATGTCTTGCATGAAGAACTTCCTTTTATCTGTCCTGAATCTGCCACATAACTAGGGGTGTGCATCGGATCGGATCCGATCCACGATCCGAATCCGATCCGCCCCAAAATCGGGAAAATCCGATCCGATCCGATCCGATCCGATCAACCTCCGATCCGATCCGATCCCACGAGGTCCGATCCGGATCGGACGCCATTTTGAATGCTTTTTCCCATAGCCAAGTATTGTTTTACAAAAACGCCTATAACTTTTTCATTTTTAAAGATAGAAGGATGAAACTTGGGCACATTATACACTGGTTAGGGATAGTTATCTGTGAGAAATTTCAGAAAGATTGGTTGATGCGTTTTGTGGCAATTAATTGTTTAATAAATACCCAGAAATGCCTATAACTTTGTCATTTTTAAAGTTACAAACATGAAACTTTGCCACATTGTAGGTGGTACCTTGGGACCTATCTGTGAGAAATTTCAGAAACTTAGGTGCTTGCCTTGTGTGGCAATTAATTTTAGAAAAATGGGTAGTAGTGGGGTAAATACATTTACGCCTCCCATTTTTTTATTTTTGAAGATACAAACAGGAAACTTGGGCACATTACAGGTACCACTTGCCTTGATATGTGTGTGAAATTTCAGAAACATTGGAGCTTGCCTTGTGTGGCAATTAATTTTTGAAACAATGAGGAAAGAAACACCTATAACTTTGTCATTTTTAAAGTTACGCACATGAAACTTTGCCACATTGTAGGTGGTACCTTGGGACCTATGTGTGTGAAATTTCAGAAACATAGGTGCTTGCCTTGTGTGGCAATTAATTTTTTAATAAATACCCAGGAATGCCTATAACTTTGTCATTTGTAAAGTTACACACATGAAACTTTGCCACATTGTAGGCGGTACCTTGGGACCCATGTGTGTAAAATTTCAGAAACGTAGGTGCTTGTATTGTGTGGCAATTAATTTTTGAAACAATGAGGGATTCATTGGACAGCACTTGCCCATAGGGATTCATTGGACAGTACTTTCCTATAGGAAATCATTGGAAAGCACTTGCCCATAGAAAATCATTGGAAAGCACTTGCCCATTGAGAAATACAGTTATGCCTCCCACTTTTTTATTTTTGAAGATACAAACAGGAAACTTGGGCACATTGTAGACTGGTTAGGGATAGTTATCTGTCAGAAATTTCAGAAAGATTGGTGCATGCGTTTTGTGGCAATTAATTTTTTAATAAATACCCAGGAATGCCTATAACTTTGTCATTTTTAAAGTTACACACATGAAACTTTGCCACATTGTAGGTGGTACCTTGGGACCTACGTGTGTAAAATTTCAAAAACGTAGGTGCTTGCCTTGTATGGCAATTAATTTTAGAAAAATGGGTAGTAGTGGGGTAAATACATTTACGCCTCCCATTTTTTTATTTTTAAAGATACAAACAGGAAACATGGGCACATTACAGGGAACACTTCACTTGATATGTGTGTAAAATTTCAGAATGATAGGTCCAGGCATTTGGTGGCTACGAATTTTTTAGATTAAAAGTTATTAACCTTTTTTACACAGAGGCTGGGGCTGTCAATTGCACCCTCCCGCCTCCCGGGAAGAAGAAGGAATCACTTTCTCTCATCTCTTTGATCCTTGCACGCTTGGCTGCAACTGAGCTAGTATCCATTACAAAAGGAGAAACAAAGTAGCACTTGGCTCGTGTCTGCTTTGATACCATCACTCAAGCAGAACGGCTGAGCCTAGGATCACTCTCTCTCGCTGGGATCGTTACAGGAGAAATTTTCTACAGTCTTCAAAGTGGTGTGTGCAGACACCTTGCCACCACATGCCTGGACCTATCATTCTGAAATTTTACACACATATCAAGTGAAGTGTTCCCTGTAATGTGCCCATGTTTCCTGTTTGTATCTTTAAAAATAAAAAAATGGGAGGCGTAAATGTATTTACCCCACTACTACCCATTTTTCTAAAATTAATTGCCATACAAGGCAAGCACCTACGTTTTTGAAATTTTACACACATAGATCCCAAGGTACCACCTACAATGTGGCAAAGTTTCATGTATGTAACTTTAAAAATGACAAAGTTATAGGCATTCCTGGGTATTTATTAAAAAATTAATTGCCACAAAACGCATGCACCAATCTTTCTGAAATTTCTCACAGATAACTATCCCTAACCAGTCTACAATGTGCCCAAGTTTCCTGTTTGTATCTTCAAAAATAAAAAAGTGGGAGGCATAACTGTATTTCTCAATGGGCAAGTGCTTTCCAATGATTTTCTATGGGCAAGTGCTTTCCAATGATTTCCTATAGGAAAGTACTGTCCAATGAATCCCTATGGGCAAGTACTGTCCAATGAATCCCTATGGGCAAGTGCTGTCCAATGAATCCCTCATTGTTTCAAAAATTAATTGCCACACAATACAAGCACCTACGTTTCTGAAATTTTACACACATAGGTCCCAAGGTACCGCCTACAATGTGGCAAAGTTTCATGTGTGTAACTTTACAAATGACAAAGTTATAGGCATTCCTGGGTATTTATTAAAAAATTAATTGCCACACAAGGCAAGCACCTATGTTGCTGAAATTTCACACACATAGGTCCCAAGGTACCACCTACAATGTGGCAAAGTTTCATGTGTGTAACTTTAAAAATGACAAAGTTATAGGTGTTTCTTTCCTCATTGTTTCAAAAATTAATTGCCACACAAGGCAAGCTCCAATGTTTCTGAAATTTCACACACATATCAAGGCAAGTGGTACCTGTAATGTGCCCAAGTTTCCTGTTTGTATCTTCAAAAATAAAAAAATGGGAGGCGTAAATGTATTTACCCCACTACTACCCATTTTTCTAAAATTAATTGCCACACAAGGCAAGCACCTAAGTTTCTGAAATTTCTCACAGATAGGTCCCAAGGTACCACCTACAATGTGGCAAAGTTTCATGTTTGTAACTTTAAAAATGACAAAGTTATAGGCATTTCTGGGTATTTATTAAACAATTAATTGCCACAAAACTCATGCACCAATCTTTCTGAAATTTCTCACAGATAACTATCCCTAACCAGTGTATAATGTGCCCAAGTTTCATCCTTCTATCTTTAAAAATGAAAAAGTTATAGGCGTTTTTGTAAAACAATACTTGGCTATGGGAAAAAGCATTCAAAATGGCGTCCGATCCGGATCGGACATTCGGTCCGATCCGATCCGACCATCCTCCGATCCGATCCGATCCGATCCGACCCCCCAGGTCCGATTCCGATCCGCTATCCGATCCGATCCGGGGGGTCAGTGCACATCCCTACACATAACAGCTTGATGGGATGATCCCAGGTTCTAGGATTATGAGAGAGGGAGAAAAACGTCCCACTATCCACTTTCTCCACAACATGCATGATCACCATGTGGCCGGCTCCTCCTTTTATGGTGGCAGTCATTTTGGCCGGGTGGCAGCGGGAGCACATTTTCTCTGTGTCCAGCTGTGAGCCACGGGGCCCAGCAAGTCTCCCATTCGCAGCCCCTTCCCTGTCCCAGAAGGGAGGCTTCTCCTTCTTTCTTGCCTCTCAGCCTTTTTGGAACTTGATCTGCCCACCTCCATCATTTTGGTAACTTTAATTTGGATATAATTCTAATATGGCTGATAAGCTAACAAGAATTGCTATTGTGAACCATGACAAATGTAAGCTAAAGAAATGCTGCCAGGAGTGCAAGAAGAGCTGCCCTGTGGTTTGGATGGGAAAATTGTGCATAGAAGTAACATCACAATGCAAAATAGCGTGGATTTCTGAAACATTATGCATTGGTTGCGGTATTTGCATTAAGAAATGTCCCTTTGGAGCCTTGTCAATTGTTAACTTACCTAGCAACCTGGAGAAAGAAACAACACATAGATAGTGTGCCGATGCCTTCAAACTTCACAGGTTGCCTATTCCACATCCAGGAGAGGTGCTGGGATTAGTTGGAACGAATGGTACTGGGAAGTCAACTGCCTTGAAAATCTTAGCAAGAAAACAGAAGCCGAACCTTGGGAAATATGATGACTCACCCGATTAGCAAGAAATCCTGACTTACTTTCGAGGATCTGAGTTGCAGAACTACTTCACAAAGATCCTGGAAGATGACCTCAAGGCCATCATTAAACCCCAATCTGTGGACCAGATTCCTAAAGCTGCTAAAGGAACAGTGGGCACTATACTTAACATTAGGGATGTGTATCGTATCATTAAAATGTACGATAATGATACGATAAGGTTGTTATCATGCATGTGTTTAACGATGACGATATGATAGAAAAACCTACGATAATCATCGGAGATGATAATTTTCAGGCGATTTTATCGTTTTCTCCGACTGCCATATAACTATACCTATAACTTCTGTATTTTAAAAGTTAGAGGCTTGAAACTTGGTCACAGTGCTTATGGGGTATGCCTAAATATGTGTATGAAATTTGAGATCGATCCCTCCAACCCTCGATTTTATATGAATTTTTTAAAGATCGTTTCCATTCTGACAGTTCTAAATGAACGCACGTGGCGAGCTGTCATTCTGATCTGTCAGAACTGAAACGATCTTTAATAAATTCATATAAAATCGAGGGTTGGAGGGATCGATCTCAAATTTCATACGCATACCCCATAAGCACTGTGACCAAGTTTCAATCCTCTAACTTTTAAAATACAGAAGTTATAGGCATTTTTCTTTAAAAATAGGGCTACAGAAATATCGTTTTTTCACTATAATTATCATGAAGACGATATGGTTCACCTACGATATGAATGAAGATGATATTTGTTTTGGTCCGAAATGATGATCATGATAAATGACAATATTTGTTGGTGTGCACACCCCTACTTAACAGGAAGGATGAAACTGGCACACAGACTATTGTATGTCAGCAGCTTGATTTGTCCTATCTGAGAGAACAAAATGTGGAAGATTTATCAGGAGGAGAATTGCAGATATTTGCCTGTGCTGTGGTTTGCATCCAAAAGGCTGATATCATGTTTGATGAGCCCTCCAGCTACCTAGACATTAAGCAGCGTCTGAAGGCTGCCATTACTATTCGATCTCTAATAAACCCAGACAGGTACATCATTGTTGTAGAGCATGACCTGAGTGTGCTAGATTATCTTTCTGACTTTATCTGCTGCATATATGGTGTGCCAAGTGTTTATGGTGTCATCACTGCCTTTCAGTGTAAGAGAAGGCATAAATATTTTCCTGGATGGCTTTGTTCCAACAGAAAACCTAAGATTCCGAGATGCATCTTTAGTTTTCAAAGTGGCAGAAGCAGCCAATGAAGAAGAAGTTAAGAAGATGTGCATGCATAAATATCCTGGAATGAGAAAAAAGATGGGAGAGTTTGAGCTGTCCATCATAGCTGGAGAGTTCACTGACTCTGAGATAATGGTGATGCTGGGAGAAAATGAAACTGGCAAAACAACTTTCATTCACATGCTTGCAGGAAGACTTACGCCTGACGATAAAAGTGAAGTACTAGTTCTGAATGTTAGTTATAAGCCACAGAAGATCAGCCCTAAGTCTATGAGCAGTGTATGTCAGCTACTTCTAGAAAATATTTGCGATGCCTATACTCATCCCCAGTTTGTGACTGATGTAATGAAGCTTCTGCAGATTGAGAATATTATTGATCAAGAGCTGCAAACATTGTCTGGTGGTGAGTTGCAGCGGGTTGCTCTTGCTCTCTGTCTTGGCAAGCCTGCTGATGTCTACCTGATTGATGAACCTTCTGCATACCTGGGCTCAGAACAACGTCTGATGGCAGCAAGAGTCATCAAACGTTTCATTTTCCATTCTAAAAGAAACTGCATTTGTGGTAGAGCATGACTTCATCATGGCTACCTACCTAGCAGATTGTGTCATTGTCTTTGATGGAATTCCATTTAGATGCATGGTAGCAAACAGTCCTCAAACTCTTTTGGCTGGCATGAATAAGTTTTTGTCTCAGCTTCCTGACTGTTACAGCAGTACGACAATGGAACCAATTACCTAGGGAGGTCATGAGCTCTCCCACACTAGAGGCCTTCAAGAGGCAGCTGGACAACCATCTGTCAGGCTTGCTTTAAGGTGGATTCCTGCACTGAGCAGGGGGTTGGACTCGTTGGCCTTATAGGCCCCTTCCAACTTTACTATTCTATGATTCTATGATTCTATGATTCCACAGGCTGGGTGACTCTATTGAGGAGGCCCTGACCTTCATGTCAGCTATCTCTACCTCAGGTAATGATGAAACACTAAGCAGGGCATTCCAGAAAGATCTAAGTATGTGTGTAGGTTCATAAGGTAGGTTTTACGATTCAAAAGGCATCATAATACATAGGAGCACAATTTAAAGGCACGTGGAGGTGGCATCACTGAATCAGAGATTATTTTTCATTCATGGTGTATCCCATCCCACCAGACCCACACAGTATCTTTAATTATGCAAATGCTAATAACATTAATTTATGAATAATGTAAGAGCATGATCCAGTCAAAGTTAAATGCTTTAATTCCATTAGGTTTCAGTGGTAAGTTTGTGAATGTTCTGAAATGAGTGATATTTAAAAGAGCAAAATTTGTCTGGATCAGGCCTTGTATTTACTAATGCAAGTTAATATGTCTGTGCTTTTAACCTTATGTGCAGGGCTCAGTTTCCAATCTGTAAAATGGGGGTGTTATCAGCAGTAGAATTGTAGGGGTGTAATGAACACAAATGGACTAAAAATTACAAAACATACTACATGGCAGAAATAATACCGAAATCTAAATTAGGGATTTGATCCAGACTAAGAGTCAAACTGCATATAAAGTTAAATATTACATAGCAGCTGTACTTGGGCAACACAATAGCAATTGTGAGTTCTGCTGGATTTAGAGTGGCAGCAGCAGCTTTGGTCGCTCTTGCCAGGGGATGAACCATGTGCGATGAAATAGTCAACAGTGCCTCTGACACATGACATGATAATCAACAGTTGTTAAAATAATCAACTCTGCACCGTGTTGGTTATTTGCATTGGTTATTTCAGCTGAATAACCAACCATGGTGTGAAAAAGTTGCAGCAGACAACACAAGAACCAACTGTTGGTGGTGATTGCTTCATTCAAAAGTCAGCATGGAGGCCCAATCCAGATCAGGATAGCAGCATGTTGGGATAAGAGGTTTTACCCTTCCAACCCCAGCCATGACTCCCAGAAATTCACCCACCCGTCATGGCAATTAGTGATATATAAATTAATAATAATAATAATAATAATAATAATAAATCTGATACTATTGCTTTACCCATGACAAGGGTCAGCTGGAGAAGGGGATGATTAAACTCTCCTCCAATGGCACTGAGGTCCCAATTCAGATCTGTCCTCCTGAACTTACTTTTGAATAAAACAATAAAACATATAGAGCTACACACAACATATAATGTATGACCCTAAATTAGTCACACTTTAATCTCATTAAAAATAAGGAGATGAACTTGGTCTGGATCCAACCCACAAGATACCTCCTATTGACCAAAAGATTTAAGCAGAAAGCATGGTCAGCCCTACAATTAGGCAGAATGAGGCAACTGCTTCAGACAGCAAATTTTGGGTGCCATGAAACTGTAGCAAATTATTAGTTATTTAATTTGTTGCAGTTATATTTTTACAGCTAGCGTGGGGAAAAGATGCTTGTGGGATTTTCTATCTCATCTGCCAAAATAACTTGGCTGCCTTTGGGTACTAGGCACCTTGATTTGGGGATGGGAGGCACCATTTTCTGCTCCCCCTCAGGTAACAAAAGATCTTGGGCCAGCCCTGGCAGAGAGAGCCCAAGGAATTTTTCACCAGCCTTCATTATAATTTCCAACAGTAACCAGCCAAATACTACTCACTGTTTATCATATTTACATGGGGGTTCAATCTAGATGGCATAAAAAAAATCATTGTTGATCAATCTCTTCTCCAAAGATCTGTCTGTTGCTTTAAGAACTTTTTAAAAAAATATTTAAGTGTAATGTCTAGAGGGATGACACCATCTGCTTTGAAGGAGACATGCATAGTGTGCCTCAATTTCTTCCCTGGATAAATATATAGTAAAATAGAACTTATTTTGTCAGGAACATTCTGCATTTAAGCCATTCGGCTTACTGCCTCAAATTACTTAAAGCTCCTGTTACTGTTGGGTACATTATGCCATCTTAGAACATGACATAATAGAACAGAATAGCTTGAAATCTATTAAAGAAAATGAGGTGTGCAGAAGACAAAACAAAATTCATTTATTTCTAGGTAGTTTTACGGTCATATTGCCCAAGTGAGTTCTGTAAGATATGAATGGCACAAGCAAGTCAGACAAGAAGAGAAGAATAAAGAGAGAGAGCCTGATCCTCAAATCTTTCCACTGGATACTTACAGACCTGTTTGCTTCCAGTGGCTTTTGCAATCACTATAGCACTTTGAGGAGTGGGCAGCAGGCAGCAATTTTGGAAAATAACAACTGATTGTATGTAGCTATGATTGTTTGGGGAAAACTTCTGTAATTTGTATCAATCCTCTAACTTTTAGGCATCTTTAAAGGATCAGAACTTTTTCCGTCATTATTTTCCATTTTATGCTTCAGCTGCTCTCGAGTTTGACCCAGATTGAATAAAGGGAACAGAGCACAAATAAATAGCTGAGGAATGCTAACATGGTAGGATTTCCATGATAGGAAGGTAGGTGCTTCCACTGATGGGCCTTAGGCTGCTGCAATACCATCTTAAGTTGCCATCCTATGCATGTTTAGACAGAAAAATGTCCTCCATCCCCTACAAATCCATGCAGGCTGGGCACTGCTGGGAGTATTAGGACCAATTTGTCAAAACTTGTATAGGATTGTGCGCTTAGGCTATATAACATCTAAGGCCAGATCTACACCAAGCAGGATATGACACTTCGAAAATGGTTTGAAAACTGTATATGGAGTGTGTCCTGGCCCCCCAAATTTGTTACTACCGTTCTAAGTTGTTTTAAAACAGTAGTGTAGATCCTGCCTAAGTATTTTTTTTCAGAGTTATCAAGTGAACTGCTCTATTGTAAATAGTAGTTTCCTAATTTGAAGAACAACATATAATTGGAGTTGAGTTTCCCCTCTGCCTGTTTTAGAATCCTGTAAAAAGAAAAGAAAAGAAAAGAAAGCACAGCTGTATGCACAAAGACTCCCTCACTGCAGAGGCAGGGCTAGTCAATTTATGAGATGTCGGGGGCAGGGGCAGTTGGTGCAACCCCACTCCCCACTCATGCACTGATACGACATCTGAACAAAATTCTAAAGTGGAATAAAATGCTGGTTCAAAGTGGAAACTAGAGGAATATATTCCAAGAATGCCTATCATAGGCCCATCAATATTATTTACATTAAAGCACAGTAGATAACTGTTATTTAAGTTGTAAACCTTATATGAATTTTACTACTTCATCCCCAAACAAAGTAAATCTCAGGAAGTGTAAATGTCTATATGGATTTGGAAATCAGTGAAACCTGAGCTCATTGAAGCGCTGCAATTTCCACCATGAAACTTAATCCAACTTGTGTCCATCTCACATTGCAAGCTCCCCCCATTTGCACAAAAACATGTATGTATTTCAGTGCACATTTTTCCAAAAGTATGCACTTTTCTCAAATTAATTAATGCATGTTAGTGCACATTTTTCAAAAGTGTACACTATTTTCATGCATACTTGTCAAATGCATGCATGATCAAACATACTTTTCTGTTGTCTGCAAGTCACATTGAAAGCTTGAAAATGTTTTCAGGAGATGCAAACTGGGTAAATTCTGGTCTGAAATGAACTGAAGGTAATTTCTCACGAATCCCTAAGTGCATATGATCATTTTTCACACCCTGTTACATTTGCTTCTCCTTTCCTTTGCTCCAGCTTGGTTAACATTTAGATTGTTAATTCCTTGAGGAAAGGTACCTGTTTATTTTACTTTGTAAATTGCCATGGAAGTTATTGGCACCATATAAATTATTGGAATCATTGGATTGCATAATAGATTGCATTTTCATGCATAACGTTCTCCCCTCACCCCCTAACACAAAAGGATTAAGAAAGCAGGAAATGGTATAAGGTAATTTAAAATGAAATAAAATAAATGCACAGAATATAAGACTAGTTCCTCATAAATTGCAGTGATAATTTATTTTCCAGCATGAATTATACAATAACAATAGGAAGCAAAGATAACCATGTTCCGAAGATATAATACATGGGCTGTAATGATGTGCTGAAGCTACCAAGAAAAACAAATTGGTGCCATTATAGCTGTTTAAAGCCAATTGTTCAAGTGGTAAACAATGATTCATCAGATGCTGTCAGCTAGCAAAGCTGAGAGCTGCTATTGTAATTCCATTGCCTTAGGAAGGCTGAGCTATGGATGTATGGTTGATGCTTGCTGAAATGACAAGCAGGATCCTTCACTGAAAATTAAGATACATTCCATTTACAGAAAACAAAACAGAGAGAAAATGCCCATTACGCCATATCACCTTCTGAAAGGATCTGATGCCATTGCTAAGTATAAAGTGATGCCTTAAACTCATCAGGCTGTCTACCAAACCCAGGACTGTCTATTTAGTGGCTCCCTACAGGGTCTCAACTGGAAGTCTTTCCCAGTGCTGCTACCTAAAAAATGTCAAGGATTGGAATCTGTGCTATAGACTTTTACCTATAATGCAGACTCCTGGGTTTTTGGTGGGGGACACTGAGCCCTCCCCCCCGCTCACTGAGGCCCTGCTGTTTATTTGCTTGCCCTCTGGGCCCAATTGACATGATTGCCCAGAGGTAGAACACATGGAAAGTGGAGGCTGTCCCTCCATCTGTTCACTCTTTGTCATTGCCCATTTGGCCAGAGAGAGTAGCTTAACAGGTAGTGACTGACAACAAGAAGGAGGAAAAAGAACAGGACCAAGAGGCTCCTGAAAATGGCCCTGGGCCCTCTACATGAATGTAGGCCCTGGAAGATGCCAAGTGTCTTTGGGCCTGCTTACCTAAGTGAATGTTTCTGTGGATTTGATATCTGCATAGCTTCTTCCCATCCCAGTGATAGAATAGGAGATAAGCACCCATATAACAATTCTTGTCTGTGTTGAATCTGGCAACTTTATCATCAGCAAAAATAGCAATGTTGTTGGTGAAAAGCGAGACTGCTTGGCATGCTGATAAAATGAGGCCCATCACCCTGCCAAGTGTCTCTGGGCCTGTTTACCTAAGTGAATGTTTCTGTGGCTTTGATATCTGCATAGCTTCTTCCCATCCCAGTGATGGAATAGGAGATAAGCACCCATATAACAATTCTTGTCTGTTTTGAATCTGGCAATTTTATCATCAGCAAAAATAGCAATGTTGTTGGTGAAAGGCGAGACTCCTCTAGCACAGAGATACAGTTAATATCTCTAAGACTCCCCACCCTACACACACACATACCTAGAAAGTAGCTCCACAGAACACAGTGTGTCTCACCTCTGAGTAAAGATGGATCAGATTTTATTGGACTTCATGGGAGCACTAAATGAGATTTATGGGAAACTCAATCATTATTAGGGGTGTGCATCGGATCAGGTCCGTTCCACGATCCGGAGTCGATCCGACCAAAATCGGATAAAATGATCCGATTCCAATCCCAGCTTCTGGATCATCCGATCTCATCCGAACCAGTCCGAAAGGACCCGATCTGGTTCGGATAGGATCGGAGGATCGGACCTCCTTCTCCCCCTCATGCTCCTTACCAGCCGGGGTTGTCCACTGCCATCCACTGGCACCCATGGGCGGCAGCGGATGGCAGCAGGCGGCCCCGGCAGGTAAGACCCCTCCTCCCCCTTATGCTCCTTACCTGCCGGGGCCGTGCACTGCCATGCGCTGCTCCGATCTACTGAGAAACTGGCCTAGTTCTCAGTAGAGCGCCAGGTAAGAACTAGGTCGCAAAGCCTGTTTCTCAGTAGATCGCAGCAGCGGACGGAAGCAGGCACCCTGGCAGGTAAGTGGGGGCCCCGTCCTCCTCCCCCCTCACGCTTCTTATCTGCTGGGGCAGCCGTTTCCCTCCAGTGCTTGGATCTACTGAGAAACAGGCTTCGCGGCCTGCCTCTCAGTAGTGTGCCAGGTGACCTGGCGCTCTACTGAGAGGCAGACCGTGAAGCCTGTTTCTCAGTAGATAGGAGCAGTGGATGGTAGCGCACAGCCCCGGCAGGTAAGGAGCACAAGGGGGAGGGGGCTTACCAGCCAGGGCTGTCCACTGCCATCCGCGGGTGCCCTCGGGTGCCTGTGGACAGCAGTGGACGGTCCCGACAGGTAAGGAGAGTGAGTGCGGGGGGAGGGACAGGGAGGGGGGAGTTAGGCCACCACTCATCCACCCACTGCCATGTTTTTGCCATAGGCTTGCATTGGGGGAAAGCTTTCTTTCCCCCAATGCAAGCCTATGGAGAAAACACCCAAAATGGCAGCCGATCCAAAAATCGGATGTCTGATTTTTGGATCGGGATCAGGTCCTATCCGATCCAAGGTACCTCCAGGACAACATCAGAGGTCCTGATCCGGGTCCTGATCCGATCCGGGGGTCCCTGCACATCCCTAATCATTATGTCCATTTCCTCTACACTGCACACCTCTTCCTCCTCCTTCCCCTCTTAGTTATAATCTACCCAAATCATTAGAGAGTAAGAATACTTAGAGCTCCATCAGATGGGGGGAAATCATGCTGGCCTACCATTGCTTTTGTACGCCCATTTTTGTTGTTTGATACTTCCTCTTTATCTCAGGGAGAGGAAAGAGGAAGCAAAAAGTGCACATGGTCCATTCAGGGGTCGTCTTTATCGTGCCGCTTCTCCTGCGCAAAGCAGGAGGTAGTGGCAACTTCCATCTTTAAAAATAATACAGACTTACCAGGGGCTTTTTTTGTCACGTGAAGAAGGCTAGAAGGGGTGGGAGGCATGCAGGAGGCAGACGACGATGTGAGAGGAACCTGTGAAAATCCATCAGTGCCTAGTAATGAGCATGCAGTACAATGCTCATCTGAGGAACCTTTTTGTTAATGTGAAATATATATATATATATATATATATATAATATCTGATCTTACAAATATATTACTTCGGAGTTAAATAAGTATTCCTCTACAATGTATTTGCTTCTCTTCCTTTTCAAAATCGTGAAATAGGACTGTATGGTGGAGGACATTGGCTATAAACCTTTTTTGTATTTTCCATTCAATCAGCATTTTGCAGATTATGAGGTGCCTTTCATTCTGTTGACAGCTCATTGGTGGAATTGGATTTCTTCCAATTTCCTGAATTGTTGTATGGACATTGAATAAGGTTGATCCCATGTACATAGTATTAAACTCATTCTGAACAGGAATGATTGTGTCTTATCCGGAGCAGAAATCTGTTCTTGGAGTTGCACATTTGTGTGAACTACATGCATTTTCAAATCTTACGAAAACATCTATTGTATCCATTGATCTACATGGAACACACAAGTTTGACTAAAGTTATACATGTACATTTCAGAACTAAGTGTGATGAAACAATCTGTTTTGCTTTAATGGCTCACAAATTGACAATATAAATTGCAGTTGTGGGTCCTTGATCCAGATTGATACCACAGGGGGAGGATTAAAGCCCCCTGCTGTCCATCATACTAGGGTCTCAATCTGGATCAGGACCCTTGCACTTATTCTAGAACAGGGTGCTAAACCTGTTTCAGCCTGAGAGCCGAATTCCATTTTGGAGCAGCTCTTTGGAGCTGAATTCTGGTGGGCAGCAGAACCCAAAGGAGGTAGGGACAAAAATAAATAAATAAATAAATAGGTAGATAAATAAATAAAAAATAAAATAAATAAATAAAATACTAGTATATCTTAGTGCTGTGCCAAAAGTACACATAATCCACATACAACTCACCAGGGCACATAGGTTCCTATGAGGTTCAAACTCTGAAATCCATTGCATCCTCTTCTGAGACATAATATAATTTGCTGTTGTAAGACTTCCACAAAAATTCAGCTAAAATGGTAAAACATTCTTGAAAACTTGGAAATGGTGTATCAAATCATTATTCTGACCTTTCCGAAGGATTGAAAAGGGATGGTCAATGGCATCTGGAGATGGCACAAGGAAGGTTCTCTCTCTTCCTCTCTTTTCTGTCATCAGCCTCTGAACAGAATTGCTTGACAGGGAGAACAATGTGTGTGCAGGACATGGCTGCCATGATGCGATTGGTAAATAGGGTGTCTGCTGTCATTCTGGCATTGAATAATAATAATACTTAATAATAATAATAATAATAATAATAATAATAATAATTTATTTCTTACCCGCCTCTCCGTCTGGATCGAGGCGGGGAACAACAACATGATAAAATACATAAAACTGATTAAAACATGACACATATTATTAAAACTGCATTAAAACATCCCAAAACATCCTAAAAACATCCTTAAAACATTCTAAAATTCCACTGGATATGCCCGCTGGAAGAGAACAGTCTTTATGGCTTTCTTAAATTCTAAAAGACTGTTAAGTTGACGAGTCTCCTCCGGCAGGTCATTCCACAGTCTGGGAGAGGCAGAAGGTCCTCTGGGTAATGGTTGTCAGCCTAGTCTTGGCCGACTGCAGTAAGTTCTTCCCAGAGGACCTGAGCATGCGGGGCAGACTGTATGGGAGAAGGCGATCCCGCAGGTAACCTGGACCCAAACCATGTAGGGCTTTAAAGGTAATAACCAACACTTTATACTTCACCCAGAAACTAATTGGCAGCCAGTGGAGTTATTTTAAAACTGGCATAATATGGTCCCCCCTAGGTGTACCGGTGACCAACCTGGCTGCCATATCTTGAACTAGTTGAAGTTTCCGGACTAGGCACAGAGGTAGCCCTATGTACAGCGCATTGCAGAAGTCGAGCCTCAAAGTTACCAGCACGTGCACTACCATCTTTAGGTCTTCCAACTCTAGGAAGGGGCGCAACTGGTGTATCAGCCAAAGCTGATAGTAGGCACTCCTGGCCGTTGCATCTATCTGGGCTGTCATTTGGAGCGATGGATCCAGGAGCACCCCCAAGCTGTGAACACAGTCTTTCAGGGGGAGTGTAACCCCATCCAGAACTGGTTGACACACCTCCAACCCCAGGTTGCAGCCTTTGACAGTAAGCTCCTCCATCTTGTCTGGATTTAGCTTCAGTTTGTTTTTCCTCATCCAGCCCATTACCACCTCCTAGCATTCATTCAGAGGAGACACACTATCACAACAGAGTGTGTGTTGATGCTCTTAGCCAAGATTTTATAAGTCACAAAAGAAGCAAGGAAAGAAATATCATGGTGTTTTCCCCATTAAAAATGAAGAATTGTACTTTGAGATATGCCTTCACAACGTGCCCTGGCTTGTCCGGGCACGTGGAGCCGTTGCGGGTGGGGCCAGGAGGAAGAGATGGCGTGGAAGCCTGCCATAGGCGGCTTCAAAATAGCATCACTGCAGCAGGGAGGGGCGGTGAGAGTATAAATTAGACTCACCCCTCCCTGCTGCATCTTCTTTGTTGTGGCTCCCTCCCTCCCTGTAGGCAGTGTGGGTTCGCTGGTTGCCTTTTTGGGGACCAAGTAGGATTTTTTTGCTCATAAACAATTTCTGTCTATGGGTTTTTTGGCCTACTTCACACTGCAAGACAGTCTGGGAGTATTAAATAGGTTAATGTAACACATAAAATACTGTTCACAATAGAATTTGGCAGGTAGGCGTGGGCATCTGGAGTGGGATACAGTAGGTGAGTATGTACAGGCACTGTTTCGTGATTGGTAATGCCTGACAGCCCCCAGCTGTGAGTTTTACGGCCTCAGCTGGTGGGAAAAGGGTTATCTTTGAGGCCAATCTTATTCATCCACTTGGAGCCTTATGGCACAGGGGGAGGTGAGAATGGAAGGTCTCCCACCCCATAAGGGACAGCCCGGGTAGTGGCGAAGATTTGGCGCCACTTCCCGGGTGAGTGCTTAGGTTTACCAAATCTGCAGATCTTTAATAAAAGTGGCCCTGTTTAAATCCATATACTGTGTCTGGTCTCTTCTTTTATACGGCATCCACTTCCGCAAACACTAGGTCAATAAATGAATATCGTATATTAGGACCAGTTGGTTGTTTATAATGCAGTATGTGAGGTTTTGAATCACATAACACATTTCTTCAGGTAGGATATTCAGTACTTTTTAAGGGGAAACAACAAAGGTCTTGCTTACTTTTATATGCAGATTATTTTAGGATTAGGGATAGGTGGATCTGTCAAGTTCAATTTTGCACAGATTTTTATTTTGACATTTTATTTTTTTATTTTTTTTCTGTTCCATTTCTGTATTGGATAGGGTTCTTTTGCTTGTTTGTTTTTAGTCCATATAAATGTTTTTTTACATATTTGTGGGCACACTCTCAAAATAGACATCTTTTTGTATTCACCTTTTCCAAATGTACACGTTTTTGTGCATTTTTGTAAATGTGCTTTCCATTGAATGAAATGTTTTGTGCACATTTTTTCCAAATATACACAGTCTTGTATGCATGGGGTTGGGGAATGCAGTGCAAATTTCAGAAAAGTATGGATTTCATTCGGTTCAGGTTCAGGTTTGAGAAGTACACATTTGGTAAGTTCACACTAAGATGTGAACCAAACAAATTTCTTACCTGTACTTAAGACAGAATGGAGGCGGAATGACCTGATCCTGTGCAACTTATTTGAAAGTGGAGCAGTTGTTGAATTTTGAAATTTTAGGAAAAAAAATCATAAATCTTTTGGCTCTGGTTTTGTTCGTCTCCTCATTTCTCGGAATCGCTTTTTTATTTGCTTCTAATGCTGCCTCATTGTTAGTTGTTCCATGTTGTAAGCATCTGTCCCCACTTGCTCTGTAACATAAAAGTACCAACCAGCCTAAGGGGGTCCTACCAGCCAGGCTGGTCACTTTTTGTCTGTGCATTGTTGTGTTTGAAGTGGTGATAATTGTGGAGAGCTATAATTCCTTCTGATTAGTTTATATATCTTTGAATGTTAGTGTATTTAGGGTAAAACTACAAGTTAAATGCATCTTTCATGCAAGGTTTAAAAATGCACAATCCATCAGTGTGTGTATGGTGGCAGCGGTGTGTGATAATGGATAGGGTTATGAACAGGCACAGAGGGGAACTTATCTTTTCCTCCCCTGCTGTGGTCTTGAGCAAACTTCTTCTTCTGAAGCTTGTACTTGCTTTGGAGGAGGAATCATCATTAGCACCAATTTACATGTGAGATGTAGAGATGCATTTAGCATCACATGTAATTTGGCCCTTAGATTTTTTTGGGGGGGTCTGATTCCATAGTTAGCAAATTGTTGGTGGACCTTGAATACACCAAGCATCCTTTTGGGCTGTGCAAATTCAAGTGGAACCACGTTTGCATCTTCTCACCTCAGTTCTCTCCATAAAGTAGTCATAGTTCAAATGGGTGGGGAAAGTAACAAACTGGTAACAAAGAAACAAAGGAGGAAATGTTATTTTGTTAAAATGGACCAAATTGTGACAAAGAAGGAGAAGTTTGGCATTAAAAGGGCTTTTCTGAGTATGACATACTTTATGGATGGTACCATTCTAGTGTACCATTAGTTAACATCTTATTGTCCCTAAAATCTATAAATAGGCAGATAACTTGGCCCCAACTATTTAGAGATTCAAAGATCAACACCGGCATTTTAACCTGTACTTCTGCGATACATGAGTCACATAGACTGATTGCCTAGACTCACCAGTACTAAAGCAGCCACATTTTACAAATTATCTTTAAAGGCATCCCTACATATAGAGTGCAGTATTGTGATCCTATGTGTAGGCTGTGAATTTGGAGCCATTTCTCGCGTTTTGTAGAAGAGGGGTGTGTTAAAATTTGGGATGAGTGATAATTTTGTTTCAGTTCATCTTTTATTAGAATTTCACATTTTTTTTGTCAAATTTCTGCATATTTGGGACAGAAAGAACTTGACAAATTAAATGTTTTCAGAAAGTTGAATGTGGAAGAAACTTAAACTGTCAAACTCATCCATCTAGGCACAGAGCTTTGAGTGCTAGAGCTGAATGAGGGTTGCCACCTCTTTTATTTCTGACAAGCTCCTTATCATTAATACTTCTATGAGACTCATATTCATTGTGATCCTCTCCATGCTGGGAAGAACTATGGAATTCGGCTGGTGCAAATTCAGTGTTAAATGTTGAAAGTAGTGCTTTCGAAAATAAATTCAAAGGAGAAGAAATTTCGGAGAAATTCTCATGGGTTTGGTTCAGTGTTCTTGTATTTATCTTACTTATGAAATGACTGAGGGGTGTGTGTTGATCCAATTGATGCAGTGGGGGGGGGGACTCAAAACCCTTAGGAAAAAAGGTAAGAAGCTATTCTACACCATTTGCCAGTGGTGATGCCTACCTGTGAGAATTTTTTGGAGAATTTCTCCTCCCCCTGGAGAAATTCGGTGAAATTACTCCTCCAATTTCACTATCCACAAATAGGATGGAGAATTTGGGAGGCCACTTGTGCACATCTCTAGTTGAAAGTACTCTAAACTAGGGGTGTGCATCGGATCGGATCCGATCCACGATCCGAATCCGATCCGCCCCAAAATCGGGAAAATCCGATCCAATCCGATCCGATCCGATCAACCTCCGATCCGATCCGATCCGATCCGACGAGGTCCGATCCGGATCGGACGCCATTTTGAATGCTTTTTCCCATAGCCAAGTATTGTTTTACAAAAACGCCTATAACTTTTTCATTTTTAAAGATAGAAGGATGAAACTTGGGCACATTATACACTGGTTAGGGATAGTTATCTGTGAGAAATTTCAGAAAGATTGGTGCATGCGTTTTGTGGCAATTAATTGTTTAATAAATACCCAGAAATGCCTATAACTTTGTCATTTTTAAAGTTACACACATGAAACTTTGCCACATTGTAGGTGGTACCTTGGGACCTATGTGTGTGAAATTTCAGAAACTTAGGTGCTTGCCTTGTGTGGCAATTAGTTTTAGAAAAATGGGTAGTAGTGGGGTAAATACATTTACGCCTCCCATTTTTTTATTTTTGAAGATACAAACAGGAAACTTGGGCACATTACAGGTACCACTTGCCTTGATATGTGTGTGAAATTTCAGAAACATTGGAGCTTGCCTTGTGTGGCAATTAATTTTTGAAACAATGAGGAAAGAAACACCTATAACTTTGTCATTTTTAAAGTTACACACATGAAACTTTGCCACATTGTAGGTGGTACCTTGGGACCTATGTGTGTGAAATTTCAGCAACATAGGTGCTTGCCTTGTGTGGCAATTAATTTTTTAATAAATACCCAGGAATGCCTATAACTTTGTCATTTGTAAAGTTACACACATGAAACTTTGCCACATTGTAGGCGGTACCTTGGGACCTATGTGTGTAAAATTTCAGAAACGTAGGTGCTTGTATTGTGTGGCAATTAATTTTTGAAACAATGAGGGATTCATTGGACAGCACTTGCCCATAGGGATTCATTGGACAGTACTTGCCCATAGGGATTCATTGGACAGTACTTTCCTATAGGAAATCATTGGAAAGCACTTGCCCATAGAAAATCATTGGAAAGCACTTGCCCATTGAGAAATACAGTTATGCCTCCCACTTTTTTATTTTTGAAGATACAAACAGGAAACTTGGGCACATTGTAGACTGGTTAGGGATAGTTATCTGTGAGAAATTTCAGAAAGATTGGTGCATGCGTTTTGTGGCAATTAATTTTTTAATAAATACCCAGGAATGCCTATAACTTTGTCATTTTTAAAGTTACATACATGAAACTTTGCCACATTGTAGGTGGTACCTTGGGACCTATGTGTGTAAAATTTCAAAAACGTAGGTGCTTGCCTTGTATGGCAATTAATTTTAGAAAAATGGGTAGTAGTGGGGTAAATACATTTACGCCTCCCATTTTTTTATTTTTAAAGATACAAACAGGAAACATGGGCACATTACAGGGAACACTTCACTTGATATGTGTGTAAAATTTCAGAATGATAGGTCCAGGCATTTGGTGGCTACGAATTTTTTAGATTAAAAGTTATTAACCTTTTTTACACAGAGGCTGGGGCTGTCAATTGCACCCTCCCGCCTCCCGGGAAGAAGAAGGAAACACTTTCTCTCATCTCTTTGATCCTTGCACGCTTGGCTGCAACTGAGGTAGTATCCATTACAAAAGGCGAAACAAAGTAGCACTTGGCTCGTGTCTGCTTTGATTGATACTTTCCCTTTTTACTTAAGCAGAACGGCTGAGCCTAGGATCACTCTCTCTCGCTAGGATCGTTACGGGAGAAATTTTCTACAGTCTTCAAAGTGGTGTGTGCAGACACCTTGCCACCAAATGCCTGGACCTATCATTCTGAAATTTTACACACATATCAAGTGAAGTGTTCCCTGTAATGTGCCCATGTTTCCTGTTTGTATCTTTAAAAATAAAAAAATGGGAGGCGTAAATGTATTTACCCCACTACTACCCATTTTTCTAAAATTAATTGCCATACAAGGCAAGCACCTACGTTTTTGAAATTTTACACACATAGGTCCCAAGGTACCACCTACAATGTGGCAAAGTTTCATGTATGTAACTTTAAAAATGACAAAGTTATAGGCATTCCTGGGTATTTATTAAAAAATTAATTGCCACAAAACGCATGCACCAATCTTTCTGAAATTTCTCACAGATAACTATCCCTAACCAGTCTACAATGTGCCCAAGTTTCCTGTTTGTATCTTCAAAAATAAAAAAGTGGGAGGCATAACTGTATTTCTCAATGGGCAAGTGCTTTCCAATGATTTTCTATGGGCAAGTGCTTTCCAATGATTTCCTATAGGAAAGTACTGTCCAATGAATCCCTATGGGCAAGTACTGTCCAATGAATCCCTCATTGTTTCAAAAATTAATTGCCACACAATACAAGCACCTACGTTTCTGAAATTTTACACACATAGGTCCCAAGGTACCGCCTACAATGTGGCAAAGTTTCATGTGTGTAACTTTACAAATGACAAAGTTATAGGCATTCCTGGGTATTTATTAAAAAATTAATTGCCACACAAGGCAAGCACCTATGTTTCTGAAATTTCACACACATAGGTCCCAAGGTACCACCTACAATGTGGCAAAGTTTCATGTGTGTAACTTTAAAAATGACAAAGTTATAGGTGTTTCTTTCCTCATTGTTTCAAAAATTAATTGCCACACAAGGCAAGCTCCAATGTTTCTGAAATTTCACACACATATCAAGGCAAGTGGTACCTGTAATGTGCCCAAGTTTCCTGTTTGTATCTTCAAAAATAAAAAAATGGGAGGCGTAAATGTATTTACCCCACTACTACCCATTTTTCTAAAATTAATTGCCACACAAGGCAAGCACCTAAGTTTCTGAAATTTCTCACAGATAGGTCCCAAGGTACCACCTACAATGTGGCAAAGTTTCATGTTTGTAACTTTGAAAATGACAAAGTTATAGGCATTTCTGGGTATTTATTAAACAATTAATTGCCACAAAACGCATGCACCAATCTTTCTGAAATTTCTCACAGATAACTATCCCTAACCAGTGTATAATGTGCCCAAGTTTCATCCTTCTATCTTTAAAAATGAAAACGTTATAGGCGTTTTTGTAAAACAATACTTGGCTATGGGAAAAAGCATTCAAAATGGCGTCCGATCCGGATCGGACATCCGGTCCGATCCAATCCGACCATCCTCCGATCCGATCCGATCCGACCCCCCAGGTCCGATTCCGATCCGCTATCCGATCCGATCCGGGGGGTCAGTGCACATCCCTACTCTAAACATATGGCTGCCATAAAAAAAGGCAGTGGTGTTTTTAGTTCTCCCCCTTCTCTTCTGCAGCATCTAGAACAACACACTGGTTCTCCTCTCATGACACTGTTTCCCTCCCAGCCTCAGATAATTGTCTTACTTACTACTGATAGGAAAATGCAGGATGTTGCCCTGTGATGTTACACATCTACTTATAATGAACTTGTGGTTATGTATTCCTGTTATGTCTCTGTGTTTTATGGTGAGTATTTCTGTGCTGAGAGAGAAATTAGTGATAGGAAGAATGGTGGATTTGCATATGATTGGCTGAATGAATGGAGTGAAATGTGTGTGCTATAAAAACAGTGTACTGTGCTGTGTGAGTCAGACAGGGATATTATTTGAGATAGTGTTTAGATCAGAAAAAGGATTTTAGGATTGAGAGAGGGGGTGTCTGTGATAATTGTGAGGTGATTGATTGTGATCTGGAGTATTGTTTATAAGAGAACATACACTGATAGAGCCAATAAGAGTTACTTATTTACTCTTCAACAACTGAATACTGTCATTAATAAAGCTTTCTTTGTTTATAACATCGTATGCCTTCTGTGCTTGGCTACGTAAGAGGGAAGTAATAAATGGCACAGTTCCAGAATAGTCTGTGTGTCCTCACAGATAGAGGACTGAGTGGGGGTTCGGCCTGAGCCTAAAGTGTCTGTGTGGGAGAAAGTGGTTCCTGTTGAGAGTGAGAAAAGCCTTAGAGAAGGGAAATTCTCACAAGGAGAAGGCAGGAATGCCACATTATCCTTTCAGGATATTGGTAAATTGAACTAGACATGCGGCTGCTGTTTTGGATGGCAGCTTCATAATTATCCTAACATCTAGTTTGACCATCAAACTTGGATTCACAAGACTAATACAAGGACTTTGTTGCTAACTCATTAATTTCCCTTGCTGTGAGTGGTGTGTTAGGCTCTTGTTAAGCCTCCAAAAGGCCTTTTCAGAAGAAGCCATTTCCCCCCTTCTTCATTTTTTCCTCATATTGACCTTCCCTTTCACTGTACTTTGGACTCCCCCATGCCCCATACACCATGCTTGCTTGGGTCTAGAAAATTTAATCTGTCTTTTTTTTCATTCTGAAAGCCAATTGTTTTTATTTTAAACTTGAAGATAGTGAAGAATCATCTATTTGATGTGCTTTTATTATACATATTACCAACTTTTGATAATGAATTTATTGGAATTAATGTTTACAAGACCTGAGGTAATACTCAAACATGATGACTGTTTCCATCACAGACTGTGTTTATACGATCTCTGGAGCCTTCCACTTCAAAGTCTGAATGAGTTCTTTGTCAGTGGAACATGAAGTCAGACAATCATTTCATTAGCTGGCCCTCCCATGCATGTGTCAGTACCCTTCTGAATGTGGGCTCGTGATTATGCCCTTTCTTTCTAGCATGGAAATTTTGGTGTTTTGCCCATTTTGATAGTTAATACTAGACTAAGAGTGAACTCTATTCATACTCTTTCACTTTGAAAACTTTTCATATAATGTGGGCCTAAATATCACGCAAATTCTCTCAGACTTCGAGGTCTAATAATGTTTTTGGCTTTCCATGAAAGAGACCATAAAAGTCACATTTGTAGTCACAAACAAGAGTCACAGTCACACAACATTTGGCAAACATTCAGCATGTTTTCATTTTACAGGCTATAAAAAGCAACCATATTCGCTGTATCACTCCACAGAATATGTAACCAGAGGCATCTTCATAGATCTGGTCTAGGTGCTATTTTGGAATCCTAATGAGTTCCACATTGCTTTATATATTTCTGAGTTGTCAGACTTGGCTTTTAAAAAGGAAACACGTTGCAAATGAATGGGCCTATTTCAAGATCTTTGAATTACCAAAAAGATGTCAAGTGTGTGGCACTATTCCTGTTGTTGTTGTTGTTGATGATGATGATGATGTTGTTGTTGATATTGTTTTTGCTTTTGTTAATAAACCAACCAGTATCCTTGGCTGGATATTCTTTGTCCCTAGGCTGACCATCAGAAAAGGAGGACAGGGCTCATGTAACTTTAACAGTTGTAGAGGTAAGGGAATTTCAGCCAGTGTCATTTGTATGCAATTAGTTCCTGGTGAAATTCCCTCTTCATCTCAACAGTTAAAGTTGCAGGCACTATACTAGAGTGACCATATACAAAAGAAGGCAGGGCCCCTGCCACTTTAACTGTTGTGATGAAGAGGGGATTTCACCAGGAACTAATTGCATACAAATGACACTGGCTGAAACTCCCTTTTCTCTACAACTGTTAAAGTTACATGAGCCCTGTCCTCCTTTTCATATGGTCAGCCTATTTGTCCCTCACTTCAACTCCTTTTAATTTCATAGGGCAGTACCTACCAATGCCATTCCATTGGCGCAAATAACATTGTACTAGCAGAAATTAGCTTCTGAATAGTGCACAAAAGGATAATCCAATTTGCATAGATGGTTCTGCAACAAGCTGTGTAACTGATTATGCAAGTAGTTGCGCAAGCATAAAGCAATTGTGCAACAGAAAGATTGAGAGCCGATCTACATGCTAGGTTTTTAATGTTTTATAAGGGTTATGAAAAGTCTTTGGGCCACATGACACACTCCCTTGAACGATGTATACCCGAGGTTTTTTAAAACTCACTTTAGCTATATACAACAGTTTTACTTTTAATAAATCGTTTTAAGTAAAATAATATGTCCTTTCTTACCGTTTGTGATTCATGGGGGCAGTGCTTCATTTACCGGTGCCCAAATGCTTAGCAGTTGATTGGTGGGGAAGAAAGAGGGGCTAAGGAGGAAGTGGGCGAGTGAACTACAACACCCACAATCCTTTGCCCTATACTCATTGCAAGCTAGGGATTGAAAGAGGAACTAAGGAGAAGTGGGCAACTGAACTACAATGTCCACAATGCTTTGCCCTAAACTCATTGTAAAAACGAAACAGAAAGAGACAGGCAGAAGAGTGTGTGACCGCACACACCACTTTGAAGGCTGAAGAAGTTTTCTCCTGTAAAGTGAGTACTCCTTAATATGGCCGAAGACGTTTTAGAACGCACCTATTTGGAACATTTTAAAATACTATTTAAAACATACCAAGGGACTGTGTAGATAGGCTCTTAGTGGAGCTCCACTAGATCTATTTCAGTTTGCAGAATGAAACTAGTATTTAATGGCTCTGATTCTATCTAGATGTTTCATCATCAGGGTTGGATTTAGGGGCAGCTAACTTCAGCTTGCAGGAAGGGGAGGCACCTTTTATGCTCTATCTCTTTAATTATCCAGTCATCCATTGAAACAAACAGTTCTAACATGAATAAATACAGATTTACAGATTTCAATGTGCACATTTATCACCTTATATGACAGGAATAACCTGTGAATGCAAATAGTGCATCAATGTCTTCAAATAGGCTGCAAATACAATAAAAACATAGGCATTAAAAAGTTGAGCAGGTAGAAGAAGGTGCCAAAATACTTCTCACAGGGTATGCCATTTGAACTAAGGATGCTTGTGGACATGGCAACCTATTTTGCATTTCCCTTTTGAAAATGGATGTGAGGGTGGCACTGGGGTTTGTAACTTCCAACATATGATTGTGTTCTAAATGTTGAGCTTTCATTCTTACATCTCAGTTTCCAAGGGAGTTCTTGCACTGCATTGTAATTTCCGCTTTTCTCCCCTTCTGTTTGGAATTGGCTGTGGGATCAAGACAGTTTTAGAACCTGAACTGGAGAACCATGTTCTGTATGTGTACACCAACTTCCATTTAGATGTGTGAAGTGGAGACAAACAAATTGACAAACAGAACATTGAACGGGCTTGGCGAATAAATTTTACTAGGTTGTTGTATGATATTGATGTCATAATGCTTATGAAGGGCTTTGAATAATCAAAAATCATTTTTAAACATTAAATATGATTTTAAGATTACTCACAAGCAAGATAACCACTCTGACCAGCAATAGTGAGATGCATGTTGGTAGTAATGTGTTACATTGACCAGTGGTTGGGGACTGGTAGTCAGGTAAAAGCTCCAGGGGTTTGAACATGTCCAAATACTTCTTCAAATTACACTTTTTCTGTGCTGGCCTAATAGTTTTCCACCTCATGCTTCATCACACATCCTGAGGCATGTAGTGGATGTTCAGAGATTTACTACTACTTGTCATGTTGCATTACTCTAGTAGAGGAGAGTTTTGTTTAAGTACAGATTGAACTGTAGGAATAGGATGGTGAATTTCCCTTCTGAAATGCATCAATATTAGAGGGGCAGGGAATGTGCAGCTCTTGATATGGGGATGCTGTGGAATAAAGCTATTGCCATCTCTGTAGGTCTTCTGTAACATGTGAACAGCATAGAAAGCTGTCATACAAGTCACATCATTGGTCCAACTAGCTCAATATTATTTACCTTGCCTAGCAGAAACTTTCCAGGGTTTCAGATAAGGGTATTTCTCAGCTGTAACTAGAGATACCTGAGACTGAACCTGGGATCTTCTGCATGCAAAGCATATGCTGTGTCACCGAGCTACAGACCTTGCCCACCCCTCCCAGTGTCTTGTTTACAAACATGTGACACCTAATACCGAAACTCTAAACCTCCCTGCTGCACACTATCCTAGCCATAGCCCATTCCTGAAGGGAGCGCTATTTAGGATGTGACAAAATCCCGTACAATCTATAACAAACCTTAAGGGTAAAGAGATGATACTCATGTTAGTTTTGTGCTGTGGGAGCCACACTGTTACCATTTCCTCTGCTGTCAGTTAATGTCAGAAGCCCATGACATAAATGATGATAGAGTTTTCTGGGGGTTGATATTAGTGTGAGGAGGAACACCAGTATAGGTTCTGCCTGGGTGGTCCAGGACTTGTCCCATAACCCCAATGGCATGGAATAGAGTCACACTATTGTGGCTCCCATGACTTCAGAGAAACATGAGGAGGACTGGGCCTCAGTTATTTTAACATAACTGTCATGCTGAAGAATGTTCACAGTTCAATGCTACCTCTCTGAAGCTAATGTTGCCCTTTTGCCTTATGGAAATATGTCCTGGGTTGTGAGCCTCATGGAAGTAGAAGTGAAGAAAAACCTGTGTGGTTGTTCTTTTCACAAGTATAGTACTTAATGAATTCGTTCCTCAGCCAATTTCTCACCAGCCACCATAGGAATTTTTGCTGCTATATGGAATCATAATGTTGTCTTTAGGGATGGGTGAGAATTTTGTTTTGGTTCAATTTTGACAAGAATTTACCAACATTTGCCAAGTTCGTCATATTCAGAAGAGAAAGAGCTTGAGATTTTTTTTTAAAAGGCATGCAGGAGAAAATGAAACTGACAGATTCATCCATCCTTAGCTGACTTTTGAAGACATTATCCTGCTTGTCTCATGACCATAAGAGTGTATTTACAATACAACAGAAATTATTCCTACTAAATTGTATTGAAATATATCATTCTTTTAGGGGTCCTCGCTGGAAAATGTTTAGAAATGGCAAGCTAAAACCATAAATTTGATGTGTGTGTGTGTGTGTGTGTGTGTGTTTTAAAAGGATGCAGTTGTAAAGTTCATAACATCTGAATATTTAATTGGCTACTGGACACTGGTAGCTGCTATAAAGTGTATTTGAGAGAGACTGACAATAGCCTGAATGCATGACAGATCAAAACATTGATGACTTTTGTTGAATGTTTGGCAGGTCGTGAGGCTGCCTTAGTTAGACATCAGCAGTCTTCAAATAAAAGTGCTTCTTGATCTAACCTCTAATACTGGTTAGCTTATTTTTCAGTATCTGTCTTAAAGCAGTTTAAACCTGCTGTGTGTTAGGAATGAGGTACACCAGCCGTGCATCATCAACATATCGAGTAACACACCTTTAATCCCCAAATTTAGGACACATCTTTGTCCCCAAAAGGTTGTTTTAATAAAGGGCTCTTTTTGATTTGGCCATAAATGCAATTATTTTCCACCTTACTGTGCTCTGAGAAAAGAGGAACAGTAGGCTGAGACATTTGAGCATGCTCAGTTCTGCTTTTCAAGCCTTAAAGGCAAACTGTGCATTGAGTGCTGCTTGCCTTTTATCCATTTCTGATTCCAAACATTCAAAGGCAAAGGCATTAGATGAAGCTGGTCTGCATGATTTAAGGTCCAGCAAGCCACCTTCAGCCCAAAAGCGACGTGCTGTGGGGGCCCTCAAGATGCTTGATAACCTCTCTGATTTTGTAGTCCCAAATAGGAAAAAAAGTGGGGGTGGGGGATCACATTCATAGGCTGTGATATATGGCTGGAGGGCTATGTGGCTTGGTGATTCACATGTTGAGCACACTGAGATGGAAACCACTCCCCCCCCCCCAAAAAAATAGAGGCTGACTAGCTTGTTGAAATCACCAATGTGACCTTACTGCCAGTTGGGAGATAATTTCCTCACCAGATATATTTTTTAAATCAGATTGATCAGACAGTGATGTAGCCTCAAGCAAAAGTAAGGAAGAGTCACTGGAATCAGATACTAAATAGAAAGAGGAAAAGGAAGGTGTCAAAAACCTGACATGCCATATACGTGTCTGGTGGAATGTGTTTGGCTATGTTAGTCATAAGCCTGGTATATCCTACTATATCTATATCTATATCTGATAAATTACAATGTAAAGCTTCAAGAAATCATCATGTGACATCCTCATTAAAGAGAGGAAGGTAACAGCAACATTTTTGTCCCCCATCACCTTTTATTTTATTTTATTTTATTTTCCTTTATTATTTAAACTGTCTGGATCCATTCCACTATCATTTTCTGTATCTATCCTACTGGCTTTCCCCCCTTAAAGTCTTTTGTATTTCAAGAGATTTAGGGATTTGTGCATGGGAGTTATTCCTTTTGTTCCTCCCAACAATCCTGTTGGATTAATTAGGCTGAAAGAGAATTATTGGCCCAGATTCATCTAGCCATCATCATGGATGAGTAATTTGAACCCAGATCTTCCTGGTTTAAGTTCAGCATCCTATCTACTGCATCAGCCTTCCACAACTTGGTGCCCTCCAGAACTCTCTGTAACTCAGAATAACACTTCGTTCATCAGATGGACTGTGATCCATGAAAGTTTATGCCATAATAAATGTGTTAGTCTTTAACATACCACAAGTTTCTTTGTTGTTTTTTCCACCAACAAACTAATATTGTACACCAGTTGCTTGGGAGAATGGGTGGGAGGGTCCTGTTGCACTCATGTCCTGCTTGTGGGTTTCCTGTCAACAGCTGGTTGGCCACTGAGTGAACAGAATGCTGGGCTAAATGGACTCTTGGTCTGATCCAGCATGGCTCTTCTTATGTTCTTATGTGTGTACCTCTCTGGAAATAGTTACAATAATACAGATTTTATCATGAACAGAGACTGAGGGACCATGGCTTCTTCTTCTTTTAACTTAGGGGACAAAAACAGACAATAGCTATATGAACCCAATTCACACTTTACACAGCAGTCATTTCTTCTACATAAAAAGTGCAAAGGGAAAAACCGTAGGCATGCTGGGAAGTCTGCCTGTGGTTCCATGTCATATTATACCAGGCTGTAACAATGAAGCAAAGATGCTGAACACACAGCTGCTTTAACCATGGCTGCCTCTACAAGAGGCATTTAAAGCTCTTTCAAGGTGCATTAAAAATTTACCTCTACAAGAACGGAGCGCAAATCGGGCGTAGAGGCGTTTTAAACATCCGATTATGCGCATTATTAAATGCGCGTTAAATAGCGAGTTTTATTTTGCTCCTGCTGTTAAAGCGCATTTTGACTATGTGAACAAGCGATTCTCCGCATTAACTACTTGTAAAGCGCATTTGAAACAACCAGTAAGGTCACCCGTTGAGTGCTCAATTACCTCCTGCTACAAGCATTAACGATAAAGCGCTTCAGCGAATATGCGCATAATCGGCTAACCAGGCGTCAAACGGAATCCATCTAGAGGGGGCCTATGTCCCTACAAGAATTCAGCTTTATGCTTGGTTAGCCGATTATGCGCATATTCGCTGAAGCGCTTTATCGTAAATGCTTGTATGCAAGAGGTAATTGAGCACTCAACAGGTGACCTTACCGGTTGTTTCAAATGTGCTTTACAGGTAGTTTATGCGGAGAATTCACATAGGCAAAATGCGCTTTAACAGCCGGAGCAAAATAAAACTCGCTATTTAACGCGCATTCGATAATGCACATAATCGGAGAGAAAACGCGCCTCTACGCCAGATTTGCGCTCCGTTCTTGTAGAGGTAAATTTTTTAATGCGCCTTGAAAGAGCTTTAAATGCCTCTTGTAGAGGCAGCCCTAGAGAGTATTGGGCTTTTTTCTTCAAAAGAGAGCCCCTTTTGTGATCCAAGTCTTCCAAACTTACTCTAAGATGCATGGAGAACTGATTGCTGTTGTGGTTTTGGCCAATATTACTTTAGCTGAAGATTAATATTTACTTAAGCATTCCAAGTTCCAGAAAGTCATATCATCAAGGAAATGAAGACTATATCTTACCCTCATTTAAAAAATTTATTTTAAAGTTTTTTTAAAAATAGACTTTGGTTACCCATAGCCTCAAACCTGCATACATTTTCAACAGGAAACAACACTTTTGGTTTCAGTTTTTCGGCCTTTGAAGTAACTTATGATTCAAGATAAAGTCAGCTTGCCAAAGAGAAACCAGCTGTTTAAAAATAGTCGGAATGAAACACAACAGCACCAAGCCAAAATGAAATAATAAAAAACCCTGAAATATTCGTAGTTGTATACACACACACACACACACACACACACACACACACACTTATGTGTAATCCCATGGTCATTTTTTGCCCATGGATCCAGAAACAAGGAGATAGGATACAACATCTTTCATTTCAAAGGACCAAATCTTAATTGACTATTTCAAGGATCTGCAATGGGATGGGTTCTAGTTCTATTTAACTTGCTCCCATTCCCTAGCGCTGATATAAAAAAACACAATTGGGCAGTGGGGCACTGGAGGCCATCTCACTTTATCTCATTCCCACAATTTGGCAAACCCACATTAACTTGGAGGTCAAGGATTGTTGCTTCACTCTGTGCCAGTCTCCTCACATCCAATGAGTTGCTGAAAGAGTAATCTACCAACAACGATACCTAGACCAATTAGCTTTGGGTGGGTCAAGCAGGCATGCCCTAAAGAGGTTTCTAATCCTTGTTCTCCCTGAGCTGGGTAGTCTTGAGAAGCAGTTCTAGTTGAGTCCTCTTCCACTCTCAAGGAATGCCTCAGAAAGACGTAAGCGTTCCCCATTATCTGCCCTGACCCCAACAGCTATTTAACCAGATAAAACAGGAGCAGGCATGCCATTGGTGGGCACAGCTGAAAACAGCAGTGGGCAGGTCCTAGGCTGGTAGTGGCCATGGCTGACATATCCCCCTCAGTCTCACATATGAATACATACGTGAACACATACAAATGCACACAAGCACAAGCAACACCTCTCTCTCTCTCTCTCTCTCTCTCACACACACACACACACACACATAGCCTTATTTACATTCATTTTCTTTCTCTCTCTCTCATGCACACACACAGAGCTTTCCCCTCCGACTTGAAATATACCAGATTTTCTCAGATTAAACTGCCCTGAGCAAAGAGTAACTTCATACCATCTCCTCCTACTCTATAGATGATACATAGACTTTAAAATATGCTAGTTTTCCGTACACATACACACAGAGACACACAAACATACATGGTTTCCCTCCAGGCACTGGCACTGAAGAAGGAATAACTTTTACTCCAATCCCTCCTCCTCCTCCTCCCTAACTGACAGACAGCCAAATTACACAAAAACATTTAAATGCAAATTGCTCTTCAGAAAATGCATTCCTCGATGCACAGCCACCGATGTGTGGCTGTCAAACTTAGTGCAACAGCTGGGCTGTGAGATCCAAATGTAGCGTGTCTCAGGTAGAGTGCTGAGTATATATTCTACCTGTGGCCAGCTCAGTCCAGTGGAAGCATGAAGCAGGAAATGAGCAGTGGAACACTGCTTTTGTCTCTCTGAGCATAGCTGAGTTTGATAACATTTTCGGCAGTGGTGGGGGGGGAAGGAAGGATGGGCTTCTTGTGGTTGGGCCACAAGTTTCCCATCTGTGAAATAAAGTAACCCCAAACTATCTTCTGATCAAGTTAAGCTGCTTGCCTATGGAGAAGCATGGGGTAGGTGAGCAGCATGGACAATCTGGGACCAAAAGAGGGGGGATCCTACCTAGCCCTGGAAGGTGGCCAGCTGATCCTGGATTGGTGGGTCTGTCACAAATTATTTGGGGGACCTAGTACATCTGGCCTTAAATAGCCAGCTTGTTCCTGTGTCCTAATAGTTGGCTCATGCAGCCAGACTCGCAGTACTAAGTCCATCCTCTCCCAACAAGTACTCACAAGCCTACCTATAAGTCACCTACTATAATGCAAGGGAAAGGAATGCAATGGGATAATTTCTAACGACCCTGATTTTTTGTATATGCTACATATGTAGCATCTGGTTCATAAAATTCATGCTTTGATCTGAACCCTGATGGGTTGTGAACTATCCAGTGGCCCTGACCTTATCATATGGGGCCCGCTGATAGTTTGAACCCAACCTTAACTTCTCAAGTCATATGTGTGTCAGTAACACCTGTCCACATGCCTCTCATGGTTCTTGATGCACTTTGCACAGGTATTTTTCATTTCAATTTAGCTTTCACTTTGTTTTGTTTTGGGCATCTAGCTACTTTTGAAAGACATATCCAATCTCAAAGCTTTGTCAGTTCTATATATGTTGCTTGCATGTTTGCTGTTCATTGCTAGTTTCATCCTAACAATTGGCTTCCACCGAAGTTCAGAGATTCTGCTGATTAATTTTTTATGGCCTTTTCATATCCCAGCACTAACCATCCCATCTTTTTAAAGTTATAGAAAGAAGAGGTTATGCACAAAGCATAGATATTACAAAATTCTGTACTGCAAGAGCTCCAGACGTCTTGATACAATTCACTTTTTCTATGCAATGAATACTGCTCCCATTCAACAGTGTTTGCCAGCAGTCCAAATTTATCAACAATGTTTCACTTTGGAGCGAGCATACTTGATTGATATGGCTGGTTGCTGCAGATAGGCTTGGTATCTTATCTGATGTTTACTTTTGTAAAAGTGATACTGGATATATATGCTAAGGTCGAAAGAAGTGATATGCATCTGCAGGGCATAACATCACATGCAGCCACAGTTGTGTTAGTTTTCATGACTGACGAAGTTACCACTGCTGAAGAGATGAACCGTTATTCATTATAAGAATGAGGTCACTCAGCCCATGTAGGGATGGGTGAATTTGTCAAGCTCAATTTCACTCAGGTTCTTATTTTTCCAACGCAACGTTCATTGTATCCCAGTTCTGCATGAAATTACAACATTTTCGTGAACTCTGCAAGAAAATCAATACACCTTTTTGTACACATTTTTTAAAAATTTGTACACATTTTTTAAAATATATCTACACATTTCCAACACAAAGTTCATTGTATCCCAATTCTGCATGAAATTACAACATTTTCGTGAATTCTGCAAGAAAATCAATACACCTTTTTGTACACATTTTTTTTAAAAAAATGTACACAATTTTATGCCCGCTTTTGCAAATATATGCTTTCCCCCATTTAATAAAATATTTTATGCACTTTTTTTCTTGAAATGTGTGCATTTTTATGTGCATTTTTGAAATGTATGGACTTTGGTGACAAACTGCATTCTCCTTCACGTTTCGGTTCAGAAAGTGTGAATTTGCCAAGTTGGCACTGTAATGTGAACCAAACAATTTTTTTCGCTCAGGCTTATGGCAAGCCGCTATTCTTTCAGCCTCAGCTCCCCATCTTCAATTTCAATTCACTTATTTAAAATATTGATGCCATGCCTTATTCCAAAGGTTCAATATGGTCAGATTTTTTGAAAACAACACAATTATAGCATCTCTGCCCCCAGGGACCATACAAGTTGACAGCAATGAATCCATCCAATGCTACTCAGCTGTTCTTAATATATGAAGGGTTTCCTTAAGTGCAACAGGAATTTGGAAAACATGCCAATCATATGGTCATTCATATAAATTTACTAAAGGCACAATAGGATTGCACCCTTATTTAATACTGTAGTCAGAGAGACATGAGCATGCATGTTTCCTCTTAACCTAAGCTTCTATATAATGTACACAATGCATTATGTTGGGGTTGAATCCAGATTTAAGGAGATGCAACTGGAGAGGCTGAAGTGGAATTCCCCAACTCCTAATGGACTTCCCACACACCTCCTTCCTTCCAGCTCCCTTAAAATGCAGCACAGAATGTTGAGGCACCTTGCTGTGGAATGTGTGGTGGAGTAGGGTGGATTTCCAAAATTAGGCAGAGGGCCATTTCATGATTGGAACCTTTCCACCTATAGAAGGACCCAACCCAACATTTTTTTCTAAATATATGGAGATGCTTTGTTCATTTCTAATGAGCCTGAATATGTTCGAAGGAAAGCAAGTCAAAATTGAAATTTTCTTGTTGGTATGCCTCACGTTTCTTGATGGATAGTTTAAGGTGATGTGGTGATTTCAGTATTTGATGTTACATTTTAAGCATCTCTGTGTGTGCAGAGTTATATAGTATCTACTCAAATCTAAGAACAGAATCCAGTGGTGACCATCTGTTCATGGCCAACCCCACTGATTCTGTTCCAAAAGCATAACATAAGGGAGGTCCGGCAAGCTGTTCCAGAAATGAGCATTTCCACTTGTTTAGGGGCTTGCCCCTGGAAGTGTTAAATCTCCACTGTGCAAGCCCCATGCATACTGCCCAATCATTTTACATTGCTCCTGGGATATGAGATAAATGAGAATGAGTTAGCTGCCAGTATCAGCCCACATTCGGATTGTATTTTTTACAGAATTTTTTTTTAGAAGTATGGGTTTTCTTGACTTTCATAGGCCTTTACATGTAAACAATTTTCCCTTAGACCATTATAATGCAAACTTCTAGATAGTGCTATCCGCCAAGACGCTATATCAAAGATAATATGAAGAGCAATAAGGTGTGGCCAGGTGTTCTGTGGAACTCTTGGGTGGCTACATGACTCATATGTGTTGCAATTCTGAAGTGGGACAGATTGAATGTTTAATAAGGAATTTTCAGTGTGTGGACTTCTTCTTTCTTCTTGTTTCATTCTCTGCATTCATCATATTTATGTACAAGGCTGATAGAAACACTGTATTTTTTGTGGTCCTATGTTACTTAAAATCAGTCCTGGGACTGACAAAAATGTGTAGTATACACCCACGGCACATTGGCCTCTACATCTTTTTAAGCCATACCTGTGGGTGGACATCTCCAGTACACAGTTTCATGCCTTTGTGACAAACCAGAAGCACAAGAGCAGTCACTCCAAAGCAGCAGATCTGATGTGTTTCTTGTCTTGGCCTATTTCTGTGTACCATGCCCATGGGTGAAGGACCTAAAATGAACTCGGCTTGTAATTCCTGGGCACACTAAATGAAAACATAATCAAATGTTTTTGCAACATCGCTGATCTAATTCCGTTGTAGACATCTTTGCCAATTGGCTCCTCCCTTCCCACAACTGTTTTCATCAACATCTATGCCACCTGGCAGCTTTAAAAAGTAAAGTGAGGCAGCAAGGACATCATCCTAGTTTCATCATCTCCTGGTCTGGCTGTCATGGCTGTGGTACATGAATTTTATCTCCTTTCTTCTCTGCCCCTTTCCTTTTTATATCACATCTATTCAGTTGTAATCCATTATTTTAAATTGTTATTGGCAGTTAGGTGGTATATGCCATTTAGTTAAATAAATAAATATACCAAGGCATTACTTTCCCTGGGAAATTTTTGGAGCAGATTATAAAGAAGTCAATCTGTAACCACCTTGAAAACAATGCAGTGATTACTAGAAGCCAGCATGGAACTGTCAAGAACAAATCCTATCAGACTAATCTGATCTCATTCTTTGATCGGGTAACGTCCCTTGTGGACTGTGGGAATTCTGTGGACATAGTATATCTTGACTTCAGCAAAGCTTTTGACAAAGTGCCCCATGACATTCTGATTAACAAACTAGTGAAAAGTGGGCTAGATGAAACAACTATTAGATGGATCCACAGTTGGCTACAGAATCGGACTCAAAGAGTGCTTATCAATGGTACCTTTTCACACTGGGGGGAGGTAACGAGTGGAGTGCCGCAGGGCTCAGTCCTGGGCTCAGTGCTCTTCAACATTTTTATTAATGATTTGGATGAGGAGGTGCAGGGAATGCTTATCAAATTTGCAGATGACACAAAATTGGGTGGGATCGCTAATACCTTGGAAGACAGAAACAAACTCCAAAGTGATCTTGATAGACTGGAGCGCTGGGCTGAAAACAACAGAATGAAATTTAATAGGGATAAATGCCAAGTTCTACACCCAGGAAAAAGAAACCAAATGCACAGTTACAGATGGGGGATACTTGGCTCAGCAATACTACAAGTGAGAAGGATCTTGGAATTGTTGTAGATCACAAGCTCAATATGAGCCAACAGTGTGATGTGGCTGCAAAAAAAGCAAATGCTATTTTGGGCTGCATTAATAGAAGTCTGGCTTCCAAATCGTGCAAGGTACTGGTTCCCCTCTATTCAGCACTGGTTAGGCTCCATCTTGAGTATTGTGTCCAGTTCTGGGCACCACACTTCAAGAAGGATGCAGACAAGCTGGAGCATGCTCAGAGGAGGACAACAAGGATGATCAGGGTCTGGAAACAAAGCTCTATGAGGAAGAGAGTGACAGAACTGGGGATGTTTACCCTGAAGAAGAGAAAATTGAGGGGAGACATGATAACACTCTTCAAATACTTGAAAGGTTGTCACATGGAGGAGGGTCAGGATCTCTTCTCAATCAGCCTAGAGTGCAGGACATAGAATAATGGGCTCAAGTTACAGGAAGCCAGATCCCGGCTGGACATCAGAAAAACTTCCTGACTGTTAGAGCAACGACTATGGAACCAATTGCCTAGGGAGATTGTGGGCTCCCGCACACTAGAGGCATTCAAGAGGCAGCTAGATAACCATCTGTTAGGCCCTTTCCAACTCTACTATTTTATGATTCTATGATGCATCACTCCAACACTTGACAACAGTGCTGGCATTAGACTTTTTGCAGTCTGAAATGGAGACCAAATAATGCCCCCCCACTAGGACTAACACTTTATGAAGCCTTATTGCATCGTTCAGACATCAGTTACTTCCTTCATCTCCCCTTCTCCCCTCATGGTGTCACCCAAACAAGTTTGAATGCATGACTGGGACAGACCATCCTTGTCAACTAACAGCTTGAAGGCTGTCTCATATGTTACTATAGTGGTGTGAGAGCTATGTCCCCATGTTATCTTCTTGCCCTGCTCTGATAACAGTAGAAACCACCTACAAATATAAATCATCAATTGAGGAGAAATATGCATGGGCAACCAACTCACAGAGGGTATTAGTTATGGTGTTAGATCACACATGTTAGCATAATTTGAAAAAGATGCCATTCACTGCTAGGGTGAATGGTAAAGGAAATCTAATATTTCCTAGGGAAATCTTATGTTGGTGTTGGAATTAGGGATGCCGCAAGTACCCAACTGGATCCGGGAGTCCTGCAGACCCCCCCATCCACCCCCAGACCCACTCAGGCACTTGTAACATGAGTGCTGACAGCCGTCCGAGCCCTTGCAAGGCCCCAGGGAGTGCTTGGCAGCATCCCAGGCCAAAATCATGCACTTCCCCTTCCTATATCGATGGTGGCCATCAGTGACACAATGGGGAGAATTGCTACAATTCCTGGAGCCTCCACAAATTGTGCACTCCTCCCCACCCCTTGCCAATGACGGCCTTAAAAGCCCCACTGATGCAAATGTTCTACATCAGTACTTGGTGGGGTTTAGACCTGCTGGGACTCAGAGCCTCTGCAGGGACAAGGATGTGATTAAGAAGCTCCACCCCAGGAGATTGATGGATCCAGATGGCTTTCTGATGGCTCTTCGGGATGTTCCTCAACAAGAGATACTGATGGATCCAGATGGCTTTCTGATGGCTCTTCGGGATGTTCCTCAACAAGAGATTCCATTGAAGCTCAAGTTGATCTCTGGAATGGAAAAACAGCCTAGGTGGTTAACTTATTCTGTAATTGTTATGTTTTTATTGTACATATCCACTCATCTTCCTAGAAGACAATTTTCCCAATAGATATCCCTGGCTAATGAGGCAGGCATTTTTGTTTTTAATTGTGGCAACAATTTTGATCCCCTCACAAAACACCAGAAAACATGTCACGATGCAAAAAACAAACTGCCCACCACAATGAAAACAAGGCCTATAAAGGCTGCAGGTTATTTATTTATTTATTTTATAATATTTATATACCACCTTCCATTCAGAATTTTGGAGCAGTGGACAAAATAAAATAGAATAAAAACAGAATAAAAGTAGATTTAAAAGAAATGAAGTGCAAAATAAACTATGGCTGATTATTAAGGGAAGACTTCCTGGAACAATGATGTTTTAAGAAGACGTTGGAAGGAAAACAAAGTTGGTGCCTGCCTGACCTCCAGAGGCAGGAATTTCATAGGAGGGGACCACCACACTGAAGGCTCTTCCTCTGGTGGACTCCAATCAGAGGATGGGTCTATGTGGAACCATTAGGAGCATGCCCTCGGATGACCTCAGTGACTAGGCAGGTTGATAGGGGAGAAGGCACTCTCTCAGGTATCCTGGTCCCAAGTTGTTTAGGGCTTTGTACACTAGTACAAGAACCTTAAACCTGGCCCATTACTGAATAGGCAGCCAGTCCAGTTCCCTCAGCAAAGGAGTTACATGCTGGAAAGGGGCAGCTCCAGATAACAGCTAAGCTGCAGCATTCTGCACTAGCTCCAGCTTCCATAGCAGCTTTAAGGGCAGAGTGCATTGCAATAATACAATTTTGAGGTTACCAATGCCTATACCACTGTGGCCAAGCTGTATTTGTCCAGGAGAGGCTGCAGCTGACGAACAAGCCAAAGCTGGTAAAAGGTACTCTGAGCCACTGTGGCCACTTGAGCCTACAGCAACAGAGATGGAGCTAAGAGTACTCCCAAACTACAAACCTGATTTTTCAGAAGGAGTGCAACCCCATCCAGAACGGACAATGAGCCTAACTCCCAGACTCGGAAATCACTTACCCACAGGGCTTCCATCTTGCAAGGATTCAGCTTCAGTATATTGACCCTCTAGGCACCAGTCCAGGACCTGCACAGCCTCGCCTGATTCAGTTGTCACAGGGAGATAGAGCTGCGTGTCATCAGCATATTGATGGTGTTTAGCTCCAAATCCTGTAATGACCACTCCCTGCAACTACATATAGATGTTAAATAACATTGGGGACAAGATGTTGCTCTGGGGCACCCCATAGCTCAATTGCCAAGGGGCCAAGGAATGGTCACCTAATGTTACTCTCTGAAAATCACCCCGTAGGTAGGACTGGAACCACTGTAGCACAGTGCCTCCGATATACATCCCCTCACGTTGATCCAGGAGGATACCATGGGTGATAGTATCAAAAGATGATGAGGGATTGAGCAAAATTAACAGGTTTGCACTTCCTCATCCCTCTCTCAATAAAGGTCATCCATCAAGGTAACCAAGGCTGATTCAGTCTTGTAACCAGATCGAAACCCAGACTGGAATGGGTCTAGATAATCAGTATCCTTCAAGAGGGCCTGCAGTTGCTCCACCACAACCCTCTCAAGTTACTTCCCTAAAAACGGGGTGTTTGCGACTGGGCTGTAGTTGTCTAGTTCCACTGGGTCCAGGGTGGGCTTCTTCAGGGGTGGCCGCACTACTGCCTCCTTAAGGACAGCAGGGACAATCCCTTCCTGAAGCAAAGCATCTATCACCCCCTGGACCTACCCAGTCAAACCCCTTGACTTGCTTTTATAAGCCAGGAGGGACAGGGATCGAGAGGGCAAGTGATAGGTCACATTGCTTTTTCCTCTTCCTTCTCAACATTCTAAATCAATAGCTGATAAGAATGGGCAAGTCTGATTCACTCTCATTACTTATTCAAACGCTTTTTTTAAAAAAATGGAAAAATGGAAATGAAAAAATAATGTATTCCCGCAATCCCAATACAATAATAAGAAACCATCAATGCTTTAGATTAAAACAAACTTTTGTTTCCCCCCCAAGAAATCTGGGCCAAAAGATCACCAATATACGTGCTTAAAGAAACTTTTTTAAAAAACAAAATAACAATTTTATTGATTTTTTTAACAAATAAAACAATAATAAACAATAAGACAACATGGGAATACACTGATTGCCATCTGCCATCAATATCCTATATTACAATACAGAGATAGCCTGACATACACTATTCATTTATCCTACTGCCTTCATATCCTGTTATCCTAACAAATCTTTCCATAATTGACCATGAGTCTGTGCTGATTTAAGTGTTTCCTTGTGCCTAATTGGCAGAGGGAGGATTTATTTTTTTGTTCCTTTTCTCTTTAAACTGCTCCCCACCCTCCAATAGTTCGCCTGAAATTTTCAGGATATGTAAAACCAACACTTCTTTCTGGCTTCTGAAAATTTCAGAAAGATTGGTGAGACCGTTTTGATTTTATAAAGGTGAGAATGACCTCTCCACACACACAATTACCATTTTGCATGGTGGTACCCTCTTTTTTATTCCATAAGAAAGGAGACACAAATGAATTCTCCCTTCTGACAGCTAAAAGACTAATATTTCAGCATTGGAAGGATAAATGCTCCCCTCCTGTAATGCACTGGACTGAAGACCTTTCAACACTTCATTTGAATGGATACTTCTTTGGTTATCTGGTCCACTTTTGTTGATCTTTATGTATAGTTCTTATAAATATGTATTTTCACACATACACACACACGTCATATTTATGCATTGAAACTGATATGTTCAAATCTATGTAACCACATTTCTTTCTTTCTTTCTTTCCTTTCTTTTGTCAATTTTTAATTTAAAAAGCTTTTTCAAAATGCAAACAAAAGAGACTCTAGCATGTCTCCTTTCATTGGACATTTGCTCTGATACTTTTTCACATTGCTCCCTCCCACCCTTCCCCAGTCTTTGCATCTCCTATTTAGTTTGAAAAGAATTCAACATAATTGCAAAGTGAGTTCTGAAGCAATGCTATGCAAGCTAGATAACTGCACAGTCAGAAGGGATATTATCCTTACGCACACAGACGCACACATAAATCCTCGTAGAAGGAGCATCCTTTGACTTTATATTCTGAACAGGTGTCCTATTTTACCTGATCTAAAAATAAACACATAGAATCAGTCTCCATCTCATGCAGTTGTTCTGATGACAAAGAAATGAGCAGTCAGAAACTTACATTCTGACTGTGGTTATTCTTCACACAGGATTTGTCCAAGCATGCCCTTGGTCCCTGCTACCTTCCTAGAAAATTATTCATTTAAAGCAGCTTAGAATGAGAAGTTTCATGAACTAATTGTCTACCAGAAATGTTTTTTAATCTATGCTTAGCAGACACAACGGTCACAAAACAGGTGAAAATGTTCACTCAATGCCAGATGGCTCCTTCTTCAAAGAAATTTTCCATAGATTTCCCAAACGCAACTTGCTTGCCAATATAATCAAATCTGGACCAGACAGCAGTTCCCAATTTTTAGTTCTAGGCATCGGAAACTTCAAGCTTGACCCTCACAGAAGTGGGTTTCCCCCCCGTCCTGCATGAGTCCATCCTTCACTTCCATAGCGGACTGAAAATGAGGTATTTGGGATGAAATTAATTGATTTTTCCCCACCAAAGGAGCTGCTTTTCGGGGAACCAGAAAAGAGCTATTCTCTTTACCCTCCTGGAGCTTCCTGCATGCCCTCAATATCTACTCTGGGAGGTAGGTGGCCCTCAAGAGCAGATTGTCAAGGCATGGAGTGTTCATGGAGCTGCAGAAGAGATTAAAAATGGTGAAAGTCCCATCATACAAGTATGCTGCTGTTAGATTCAACTTTGGTTTTCCTCCATAACCCCTCTTTTCCACCAGAGCATAATAGTCCACACAATGAGTAAGATTGCATTGATCTTTGGCTGCAATCTACCCACTCTTCACACAGACAATATATGCAGAAGGCATTGTTAATTTTTGTAAACCGCCCAGAGAGCTTTGGCTATGGGGTGGTATATAAATGCAATAAATAATAATAATAATTGTTTTGGTTGACAGAGAGGATTTGCAGCCACACCTAACAACTGTGTGTGGGAATCAGTGAGGCAGGGATAGCATACCATTTCCTTCTCATTGCATCGTTGAGGGTGAACCAATCCTGATCTTGGATGCAAGTGGAATCTTTCCACTTCTGCCCTGCAAGCCACATTCTAGTTGAAGGAGGCCCTCCCTACTTACCACCCACCCACTCCCCAAGACTTTAGGTGCCTCAGGTGAGCTCCAAAGAGGGTTCTTTCCCCACCCCCTGAGTTCCAATGCCCTGAAGGTCAAGTCTATAGACATGCCCTTATGCCATAAAGGTGCCTCAGAATGCTCACCAATATTGTCATTAGTCTTCTTCTCAAATTGCCCAGCTGGTTATGACCAACCTATTGAACCCAGCACTCAGTAGCCAATTTCCCCCTTTAGGTCAGTATAGAGCAGGCAAAAAGTCTGTGCACCACAGCCAAGTAGGTGAGCGAGTAAAAAATTCCTACTCGACCCCAACAGGACACCAGTAATACTTATACTGAATCCTTCAGGGTGGGAGGGCAAGTGCAAGCAAAATGGAGAGAGGATTCAGAAAACCATGGGATGGCATTATCTAGGCTTAAACCCCAACCCTTTTTTATATGCCAATGCTATTTGTGCATCTGCATGCCTCATGGCATCCATAAATCCATGATGGAGCTTTCCCCCCTCGTTTGTCATAAAGTGAAGGCTATTTCACACACTACCATGAGGTGTGTTACCAGCATCGGATCCAACATTATGATCTTATTCCAATTGTCAGGGATGTAAGACAATGAGATTAGATTGGCCCCTTCATTGATGACTTTTAGGTGAGTGGTTATTCCACCCAGCCTTTTCATGTATCCTAATTCTTACCCTACTTGTGGAATTCATTGTATTGGCTTATTTTAATGTTCTCTGTTCATAAATATTATTCTTGTTTTAATGCTGTGCAAACTGGCTTGAGGCAGCACATCTGTGGCTTTTCACTCAGAAACGCTCCCATTTCTCTGCCTCTTATTAGTTTCAAGATAGCTATTTACTTCTTTCTGACCTGGCAATGGGAAAGTCCCAATCGCACATGTCTTAATAGAGCACACTCTATATTTATTTAATGAAAACTCATTTAATTTTAAAAATGGATGGAATATTTTTTTTATTTCCTATTTTTGAAATTCATGGCACACTTCATTAAAACTACTATGTGTTTTTTTTGTGTGTTTTTTAAAGGCATAACAAATTCTGCACAGGAGGATGCTAAATTTGCATGCCTACGATGAAGAGCAGTTGGCACAGGCTAAGGAGGAATAAAAGCAAGTAAAAAACAGCCTTTCTATTTTGCTTTATGCAGCTTTCTGATTGATTCCATGATCCTTGGGCACGCACTAAAGCAAAACATCTGTTATATGGTTCAATTAGCATTATCTATTGCACAGTTTCCTAAAGGCTTTAGGGGGGAAAAGTTGATTTTTTTGCAAATTCTTTAATCCCTGAAGAGAGTGAAGGGATAAAACACCCTGATCTGAAACATATTTGCCTGGAAATAAATCCCATTGAGTCCAGCAGGGTTGACTTCCAAGAAAGGATAATAGCCTTTGGTTGCAATCCTATGCCCACTCTCCTGTGGTTAAGCTCCATTGAAGTCAATGATACTTATGCAGATATGTTTAAGATTTTATTTTTATTTTTTATTTAAAACTAGTAATCAGAACCAACTTTGCACAGGTGGGAATACCCCTTATGCTGATACAGCAAAGGCTGGAAGCAAACTGACGCAGTTGTCAGACACATTGGCTGAATTCGGACGACACGTTTAACAACTGTAGGTTGTTGAAGCAACAACCCATTGTGTTGTTAAACGTGTCATCTAAATGTAGCCACACAACGGAGCAAGTAGCAACATCCAACAACTGAGGTGAACAACTCACTTGCGAGTTGTTGGAGGAATTGTCAATTGACAAACGTGTCATCCGAATTGGTGCGTTGATGAAGCAAAGATCGTGAGTTGTTAAGAACGGAAGATCAGACAGACGAGCGGAAAGAGAGGCAGAAAGTGGGGGCCTCTCAAGCACTCTCACAACAGATCCCCGGCATCACCACCATAGCAACCAGGATGCCCGCCTCCCCCACCAGGCAGCCGGCACGGAGCTCAACAAGGGGCCAGCTCCTGCAAGCACTCATGCAGGGTGCCCAGTCAGCTACTCAAACAGACAGGAAAGTGCACCAGAAGGGCACTATGGCAAAGGGGGGAAGGGAGAGACGGAATAAGCAACAACCCCAGGCGCCCTGGAGCAAGGGGCAGCCCCCCCACCAAAAGGGAGAACAACACCCCAACCAAAGTAGACCCCCCCTGCACTGCCACCTCCACCCTCGCATCACCCAGAAGGATGAGGGCAGGGGAAGCAGTGACCAGAGAGCACCCCCTCATCCGCCCAACACGGCTGGACAGCGAGCCATTGCTGGGCCCTGAGAATCCCATTGGGGAGCATTGCGCCCGTGCGGAGGCATCCCGGGTGCATGAAAGCATCAGTGCCTGGATCTGGCTGCGCTACCCCCACCCCCTGTGAGCGTTAACTGTGGAGTTCCATCTCTGGACTGGCATCCCTCCCTGGCATGCCGCCCCTCTCCACCTCATCCCCTTAGCACGTTCCGTGCTTGGCTCCCTGGGGAGCTGGCTCCCTGGCTCCCTCTTCACTGCTGTGCCTTCCAACCGCCTCCTCCCTTCCCGGGGGCAACTTTCCTTTCCATAGGTTCTGCCCTGGCATAGTGGTGCCCATGTGTCTTATTGCCCATGTCTGGTCTCCCTGCTGAATAAAGTTTTCTACGCCACCCCACTCTCACCATCTTTTCTGTGTGTGCGGAAGATGCTCTAGGAGGGAGGTGGAGGGGTTGGGGGCTGGGGCGTGGGTGCCAATGTTGGAATTGCAGCGCTGGGCGTGGGGTGCAACTGTTGTATTGGTGCTGCCATTCCTCCTGGCTGCCTCTTCGCCCGAGGCTGCTGAGTTCCGCCCACTGACTGAGGCAGCCAATGGGGTTTGGGAGGCATGTCCTGCATCAGCTTCAATGGCGGCGCCCATGGTTTTCAGCTGCAGTGCCTTCTGGGATACCTGCTGGAGGACTAATGGAGTTCGGTAAGTGGGGAAAATGGTGGCCGAGCTGTCAGTCAGAGCTGAGTAGGCAATTTGCAACCTATTTGAATATGCATTTGCCACTTTTGCTATGTATTAACTGGCTGGATGTACATGTTAAACTTTGTACATGTATAAACATCAAGGAACCATATGGGGGATCTTCAAACTTTTTTCTAGTGAGATTTTGCTACGTTCAGAATTAAGACTGTGGTTCTTTGACTGGCAGCACAGCCCTAAACAGAAAAAAATGTAGCTGTTAACTGACATTGAATTAAATCAATATAATTGCATGTATACACATTTTAATGTTATTATTGTCCCAAATACCTGAGTTTGGTTGCTGAAGGCTTTTTAAAATCAATGAAAGTGCAGCTTATTTCCTACACAAACAAGCAAGCAATGGCAAGAAATGTTCAGTTCCGATGGGAAAAGGGGGCTCCAGGAAATCATGAGGATTTGACATTCACTTTGTTCTAGTTCTTAAATAATTTATAGTACTCTGAAATGAATAATTATTTTTGCTATTGAATGTAAAGTTTTCAACCCACGTTATGTACACAATTAGATTACAAGGACATTTCCGCCCTCGTAACCCAGCTCTTTAAATTTAGTGACTCTTAAAATGTGATAAAAGTGTTTCATGTGTGCACTAAACTAGCCAAGGAGCATACATGTTCAGAAAACAAATGTGTGTATCCCTTGCTGGATGAAGAGTGGCAGATCAATGGGGGCTGCACATGCCATTCTTCTTCCAATGCATCTGGTTGGGGTGAACGTTGTCAGAAAATGAGAAATTGTGCTAACCAGTTGTTTGAAAAGGAAAGCAAACTTCTGGATTTAGCCCTCTCTGTTCCTTACTTCCTCCAAATAGTTGATCACTAATGCCAAATGTCTGACACAACATATCCTGTGTAAATCAGGGGGGAAAAAATCAATATCAGAATGTGAACTTTGTAACTAACAATTCATGTGTAATTTTGTGTGCATATTTCTAAGTATACCCATCAATTGTGGACATTTTTCTCCTATTGATTAAAGTATGTTTGTGCACATTCTTCAAAAGTGCAGTTCTTTTTCATGCACATTCCCCCAAACATTTTTAAACAGTGTGTGTGTGTGTGTGTGTGTGTGTGTGAGAGAGAGAGAGAGAGAGAGAGAGAGAGAGAGAGAGAGAGATCCACAGACTGCATCACAAGTTCGGAAATGAACAGACTTCACCTGCAAATTGCACTTGGGTCCACATTTGGGTCTGGGAGGTGCAAACTGAGTTAATTCTGATCCAAAACAAACGGAAATGGTTTTTTCATACTTCCCAACCCACATACAAGATCGGAGTATTCTGCCTTCCTGCATAATATTGGTGATACTAATTTAATTCAGTCTCTTGTAGACTATCTGCCACAGCAGGGGTGGGCAACCTGTGGCCCTCAAGATATTTTTTGCCTACAACTCCCATGATCATTGACCATGTTGGCTAGGGCCAGTAGGAATTGTAGGCCCAAATAACATGAGGGCTACAAGTTGCTCTGCTCTGTGCTTGACAGTTGGCTATTATTTCTATGGCAGAAAACACTAGGACTATTCTGTTTTATTGCACTTCCACCATCTTTTTTCAGTGTCTGCTACTAGATTTAGCCATTCTGAGCATCATCAGATGGGGAAGAATTGTGTTTCCTTATCGTTGCTCCCCCTTGCTTCTGTCCCATGATACTTCCTCTTTCTTCATACAGGGGAAGAAAGAGAAAGTAAACAATGACCACGTGTCCCATTCAGTGGCTATTTTCATAGCACCATGTTTTCTGCACACAGTAGGAAATGGCGGCACATTCCGCTTAAAAAAAACAGATTTCAAGGAGTCTATTTTGTGATGGAAAGAAGGCAAGAAGGAGCACGACATGCATGGGAGGTGGACATCATCATCAAAAGGACCTGCAAACATCCGTAAGTGGGGAGTAAAAGAGTGTGCAATAAAACACTCGTCTGATAACACTCTCTATTTCTTTTTCTTGAACAGGCTCTTTGATATTCCTTTCAAACAGGAATATCAGTGTTTATAAAAATTGCAATCACAACCACCATTATTTCTATGACCTTTCATAGTGTTGGTTATTTTTCAAAGTTAATAATAATAATAATAATAATAATAACAATAACAATTTATTTCTTACCCGCCTCTCCGTCTGGATCGAGGCAGGGAACAACAACATGATAAAATACATAAAACTGATTAAAACATGACACATATTATTAAAACTGCATAAAAAATCCTAAAACATCCTAAAAACATCATTGAAACACAAAATAATTTATATATGCCAAGAATGATCATTTCTATCATGTCAAGAGATTTGAGCTATCTGAATTCTCTCTCATTCCCCCATATCTTGCTTGTATTTGTACAGCTTGTACAAAGCATGCATCTGTATGGGGGGGGTCATTAAAAATACCCGTTGCCACTCCTTGTTTGTCTCCTGTTTTGCATTCACTGATCTATAATATGATGCTAACATTTATTTTGACAACAAAGATATTGTTTTGATAATGGGAATAACCACAGTCCAAGCTAATAGATGGAGCCTGTCCCACTGGCTGCATCCGTTTATCCATTCCATGGCTCCCATCACTACCCATACTTGTCATTGTCGGTATACATTCATTAGACTATGCTAAAACCTTCAGTCAGAAATCCTAGCTTATTATACATGAGACAGACTGTCTAGGGACAGTAATTTATCCAATGGGATAATTCTTCTTGAGTTTTCTCTTCTGTGAGACTTACATTCTGCTAAACCACACAAGCAAAAAGCATATACCCCCTAATGCTCACGTCCCGAGCCCCCAAACCCCAGCTGACCTGGCCATCACCCTAACACTTCTCCAGTCCTATCGTGTCCTAAAGCATGTTACATAAATAATACTTAGCATTTATCTGGGCTGGATCCAGACGAAGTTAGTCATGCTTTAGTCCCATTGGTTTGCATAGAATGTTAGGTGTGCCATAGTGGGAACAGTGTTTGCTTGAGCAAGTCGGGGCACTCAATTTTCACTGACCCTACTACCTACTGCAGTCTTTTGTATAACTGTTCTGTTCTGGACGCTCACCTAAACCTGAGAAATAGTTCTGGGGAGGGGACGAGGGGGACTTAAGTGAGATTGGGGATACAGCCAAACTTGGATGCACTGACTTGCATGAGTAGAAACACTCTCCTCAAAGGGGAAGCACTCTTAGCTATACCCAATTGAATTCAGTGTGATGCAGTAATCATGATTAACTTGTTACATTGATTCCAATGGGACTAAAGAATGACTGACACCCCCTGATTCCAAGTTTTAGGCTTCTCCCTTGTCTTCGTTTGTGGAATTGCCATTGCCCTTCATTGTCCAAACTATATAAACACGCACACTCACACGTACATATGCATGTATTTATTATTATTATTATTTATTACATTTATATACCACCCCATAGCCGAAGCTCTCTGGGCGGTTTACAAAAATTAAAAGATTAAACATTAAAAAGTCAATATACAAAATATACAAAATATAAAACCATAAAACATAAAACAGCTGATATTTAAAACATTTTAAACTTTTTAAGCCTGGCCACAAAGTCAGTTAAAAACCTCAACTTAAGCGGTTAAAATGCCCGGGAGAAAAGAAAAGTGTTGGCCCCAGGTGGGCCTCATCAGGCATATCATTCCATAATTGGGGGGCCACCACAGAGAAGGCCCTCTCCCTTGTTGCCGTCCTCTGAGCTTCCCTCAAAGAAGGCACCCGGAGGAGGACCTTTGATGTTGAGCATAGTGGACGAGTAGGTTCATGTTGGGAAAGGCGTTCCATCAGGTATTGTGGTCCCAAACCGTGCAAGGCTTTATAGGTTAAAACTAGCACTTTGAATTGGGCTCGGAAACCTACAGGCAACCAGTGCAAGCAGGCCAGAATTGGTCTTATATGTTCAAACCTTCTGGTCCCTGTTACCAAGCTGGCTGCTGCATTTTGCACAAGCTGCAGCTTCCGAACAGTCTTCAAAGGCAGCCCCACGTAGAGCACATTGCAGTAATCTAACTTGGAGGTTACCGGAGCATAGACAACTGAAGCCAGGTTATCCCTGTCCAGATAGGGGCATAGCTGGGCCACCAGCCGAAGTTGGTAGAAGGCACTCCGTGCCACCGAGGCCACCTGAGCCTCAAGTGACAGAGTGTAAACACACTCTCTCTTACACACACAGATATATCACCTTCCTGTCAAAGCACTGATCATTCAATTTCATTTATAGTAGGGGTGGGGAACATTTTTCAGCGAAAGGGCCAAATTACAATCTGGGAAAGACTTTAGCTGCAATGGGCATGGCTAAAGGCAAATTAAGCAGGGCTAAATTTCTGATTCTTACTGATCTTAACCCTACTCAGAAGTAAGCAGGAATCCCAGATACCTAGCCTCTGTAGTAAGCAGGGTAAGCATCAGCATGTCAACTCACAAGTAAGCAGGAATAAATCACTCAGCATCACTTTCAAATAGCATCCCAAATACCAAGTTCCTGCATGCCTACTCAGATATAAGGGTGCAAGGTGGGGAAGCCTCCAAGTTGAACAAGAAAAAAGGAAGAAATGTCTCAGGATGATGCATACAACTTTATTGTGAACAAGCCAAACATGTTATGGCCTTTTGCTTTCTGTTAGCCCTTCTTCAGGGGTTGTAACAATGTCTGCAGAAATTATTTACAACAGGTTGCATTGTGTCTATACACTGGTTACTAGATATAAGCATGACTCAGGTATAAGCATGCTAACTTGTCAGCAAGTTAGCAAGGCATGCCTCTGCATGTCTACTCACAAGTAAGAAGGGGAAGCCTCTGCAGGACAAGCATCAGAAGTAAGCAGGACTAAATCACTGAATAATTTCTCCACCCACACCCCAACAGGAAAAGAGCTTCTTTTATTAGTGCTCATGAAGCCGCTTCAAGATGGCAGCCATCCTTGCTTTTTTGAAATCTATAGAACCAATGTGAGACTAATTTAAACTAACAAGCCTAATTTGTCAAATTACTGGAAGGCATTAGGCAAATGACACTTGCTCTTTGATTTCAACAGCCACATAGATCTTACATAACTGATCCATGTGCTGTAACTGGTATGAGGAAATAAATATTAGTCTCCCAGCAATACTTTATTTGTCATACTTTTGTTGGAATGCCAACTATGTTTGTTCAGAAAGCAATTAGGATGTGGGGAGGGGAGAAGTGAAGGATCTACCTGCTTCATAAGCCAACATCACCTTAATATAACAGTTGACCAGGGATACAAGTTTTTAGAGATAAAATGTGAATAGCTCTCTCCCATTTCTCTCTCCTTTAAAAAAGAAAGAAAATTCTTCATTCATCATAATGAATGACTCCATGGGAATGAGAATAGTTCAAAACACACTATCTGATGAGAGAATTGAAATAGTGCTACACGTACGAAATAGTGTTTAGGAGTAACATTTAAGGATTGTACATAGGCAAATAAGTGTGTATTTGAAAATATGAGTTTAACCCTGCCACGCAACTGCCACACAACTGCCACACAAAGAAGTATAAAGCATTATGAGGCACATGGAATTCAGTCGTCCAAATTTCTGCCCACATTTTTAAGTTTGAAAGTTATGAATTGCCAGGTCTTGTTTCTGAAGTGAAACCAATTTATCAAGGATTCGTCACTACTTGATTTCCTCCTTCCTTAGTCCAAAATTTTGTACAGAGCATTTTTATGTGCAGTGAGCACAGCTTTCAATTCCTTCAGTCTGCTGATGTCTCTCTTCTTTTACATCACCAATGTACTTGTGTGCATTGATAAAACACAGCCAAAAAAAAAGTCTCGATGCAATTGTATGTACAGTTCTACCAAAAATCATTTTGTAGTGTTTTTCCAATATAGGGCTGGCCCTGCCACAAAGCATGGAGAAGCAACCTGCTTTGGGAAATGTGATGTTTCACTGTTATATTCTGTTTATCTGCTATATAAAGGCTATTTAGACTTTTTATGCTAAGGCTGGTTAGGTGGTAATTCTGTGGGGCAGGGGAGTGAATGGAATGTTGGAGTGAATGTTGATTGGCTGTTGGATTTGAGTGTGTGAAAGAGAAGGACAGTAAAAATCAGTTGGGGAGTCAGTTGGGGATGGTCTGCTGAAGAGGATAGATGAGAATAGGGTCAGCAGTTTATTGTTTTGGGAATAAGAGGGAGCAGGGGAGACAGATTAGGATTTTAGGGGGCAGAGTAGGCAGCTATGTATGACATATTTATTGTAACAATTAAGCACTGAACTAAATGTAATCATGATATGGTTACTTCTTGTTAATAAAAAGTTATTTTGATTCACACTGGATTGGATTCTTTGAGTACTGGGGGGAGGTAGCAGCAGTGAAGTCAAAGGTGAATTACAAGGTGCCAAAGCAGTTGCAGGGGTGCTCAGCTTTGGGCGCTAAAAGAGTCAGATGCTCAGGTGAAACACTGCATCAAGTGACACAGGGGTGCTCAGCGAAACATGGACACTACCTGTGCACAAAGCACCAACTGTTTGCTGTGGGACCAAAAAGGAGACAGAGGCCACAGTACCAGTGAGAAAGTAAATGGTAATGCCCAGAGGTGGGAACAGAATAATAATAATAATAATAATAATAATAATAATAATAGTATATTTATTTATTTATTACCCGCCTCTCCCTCCGGATCGAGGCGGGGAACAACATCATCATAAAACACACAAAACTGATTAAAAAATACATAAAACCAATATATCATTAAAATACCAATAAAACACCAATAAAACACTTAAAATTCATCTGAGTAGGCCTGCCGGAAGAGCTCAGTCTTTATAGATCGTTTAAATTCCTGAAGACTGGTGAGCTGGCGAATCTCTCCCGGCAGGTCGTTCCATAATCTGGGAGCGGCAGAAGAGAAGGTCCTCTGGGTAACAGTTGTCAGTCTAGTTTTTGTTGACTGTAATAAATTCTTCCCAGAGGACCTAAACGTGCGGGGTGGATTGTATGGGAGATGGCGATCCCGCAGGTAACCTGGACCCAAACCATGTAGGGCTTTAAAGGTAATGACCAACACTTTGTACTTCGCCCGGACATTGGGAAAAAAATAATCCACAGAGTGGGCGGCTGTAAACTGATCGTGTTCATAATTGGGACTATTTTAAGCAAAAGGTAAAAAGGAGTTCCCAGGTGAGTGGGGTTGTGACAGGCAGCACCATGAAGGGTGTAGATGCAGGTAGGAATTGATGTCTGAATAGTGGAGTGTTAGCCCTAATTAGGGTTAGGGGAGGGCATTTGGACCCTGCTTCAGGCAGAAGAATGTCAGTGTAGCAATACACAGGAAGAAGGAATTGCATATGAGGAAGGAATTGATACATGAGAAAAACATATGTAATCTGCAATCATATCAAGACTGAATTTGGGGTGGGGGCTTCCAAAAAAATGTACAGCAGCAATAAGGTACTGCACACACAAAGTAATCCTTAATACAATATTATATTGCCACATTAAATTGGAGTAACTATCAAATATATCTCACTTAATGGGGTGGGAGAGTCTATTACTTCATTGGGGTTTATTTGACTCAAATATCAGATTAGCAAAGTTCTTGTTATGAGTTTAGGAAAGTTAAATTAGATTCAGTGCTGCAAATGTTGTGATAGTAGGGTAAAGGCAATTCAATTATCAGCTAATGAGGGAACGTAGGTTTATGGATCTAGAACACAAAGCATGGATACAGCAAGGGATAATGTTTGTGCTAAACAGAACCAGACTTCCTTCTTTGTATGGATCATATTTCTGGTTTGAATCCTGATCATTGCAACAGGTTGGGGTGGGGGAAATCACCATCTATCAGCCCAGATTGAGCACAGGGCTTCTGGTACTGCAATTGCCCTGCTAAGTATATGGTCAGTGCTTTTTCCCTTAGCAGATTGACCAAAGACAACAGCCCCCACTTTACCTCTGTCCCCCCTCAAAGGTTAGGAGTGGGCAACCTTTTCAGGTTTGTGGGCAGAACTGACCCCCCCCCCCTAACATGACAAGTACACACCCATTCACTACACACATACTCATTCACTCATTTGGTCTTCAGGCTGTGGGTTGCTCATAGGTGCCATAGGTACTTAGGAAGTTAGGCTGACCTGGGCTAGATCTATATTTTGCTTTGTTTTGATCAGTATGGTGCTGTACTGATAACTGCTGGGGCAAATGACACATTACATATGCCGCTATCCTAGCATTGTTTCCCACATCCATATTATCTAGAATACAGAAAGAGGTGTCATGGTGTACATCATTAGTTATACATGTGCAAGAGGGATAGTGTCACCATGATGGGATCGTATTGATATGATACGAGGTGTAGATCTGGCCCAGGCCATTCTTGTGGTCCATCTAGCCTAGTACTGCCTACTCTGTCTGTTGGTAGGCCTCCAGAGTCTCAGACAGAAGTCTTTTCATCACTGTTTACTTTGGAGTGGAGAACCTGGGGATTGAACCCAAGACCTTCTTTTCTCTACCACTGAGCTAAGCTCCTCTTCCTCCCATGCCATCAGGAAATCAGCACCGTGATGATGATTCATGGCGCCAATCACATGTGTGAAAGTGGGAGTACAGAGACTGTCATATGGAGCCCTCTTGAATACTTAAACGTGGTTAAACTTTTCTGAATTGTGGATATCTTTTTGCAAATATGACACAAGGAACGAACATTCAGGACTCTGTCTTGTAAATAAAGTGTGTGTCTTGAGGAATTGTTATGTGTTGTGCTGAATCTTCATTCTTCTTCCTGAAGCTGGCGAAGTCAGCACTTCAGTAGAAAGGTTTAAGTGAATAATTATTTGGCTTGTGTTTGCTGAAGTGACTAATTCTGTGGAGTAACAGTTTTGTAGAATGAGGGTAGCAGTTGAGCAGCTTTTCATCCTTGTTTGCATGAAAGAATGTAAGTGTGTTAATTTTTTCAGGAAAGGGGGGGCATCCTTCTTGAAGTCAAAGAACAGGCAATTACAGATTTGATTGCGCAGGCACCCTGGAAGTCCCTTCAACAATTACATTGTTTCAAAGCCTCAAATAAGAACTTGGCAACAGTTGCCTTAAAATTAGGGATGCCCAGTGCACAGGAATCCGGACCATTTTGGGCTTGTCGGATTCCTGTACTGCCCCCAGATTGGCTTGCCCTTGCAAGCCAAACCAAGGCTCCACTCCTGAAATCTGGGAACTTTGCAGTGCAGCGGCAGAGGGGTGGGATGAGGAATGTTGCCCACCCACCACTGCCATGTTACACTGCTATATTTATTCCTGTGTCTGGGGTGCTGGCAGCAGAAGGGTGGGGGGGAACATGCCTCCTCCCCAGCTTTCTTCCACCATGCAAAGGCAGAAAATCTGCCCAAGTAGCTGCAGGGCAAGTCAGGCCAGCTGGGGGACGTGCATTGGAGTCCAGGGAACTGTGGCAGTGAAAACGCAATGAGCTCCACCCATGCCCCCCAAACAGATTCCTACTTAAAATCCACTAATAACCACCACCAGACAAACCTCAGATGGTTTAGTTCATGAAAACCATCCCTCTTTCATAACAGTATTATTCAAATCAAATGGAAGCAAACATTTGCAAATATTCAAAGTCTGACCAAAATGTCCAATTTTGTAACTTGGTCTTTCAAGGTGAAATTTCAGATTTGAACTTCAAATTCATTACAACAAGAAGAAACACCCTGAATTTGAAATGTGGGTGCTCTCAATATCTTGGTATCTCTGGATTGTTTTTTCCAGCAGCAAAATGAAATCTCAGACGATGTCTTTGACTAATCTCGCCAGCTTCTACTACTAAATACCATGATTGGGGGGGGGGATTTGCATATGGAAGGTCCTGAGGTCAATCCCTGGCATTTCCTGGTCTTAAAAGGATATCATTACCTAGGGAGCTTGTGGGCTCTCCCACAATAGAGGCATTCAAGAGGCAGTTGGACAGCCATCTGACAGGTATGCTTTAAGGTGGATTCCTGCATTGAGCAGGGGGTTGGACTTGATGGCCTTATAGGCCCCTTCCAACTCTACCATTCTATGATTCTATGATTCACTCAATAGCAGGACTAGGAGAGACTAGGAATGGGTGATAATTCTGCTTCAGTTGAATTTTGATAAGAATTTAGAAAACTTCCAAAAGTCCTCCGTATTTGAGACAAGAAGAACTTGAGTTTTTCTTTTAAATAAATGTGGGAGAAACCAAAACTGACAGATTAGTCCATCCAGGCTCAGGTCTTTGCATGTGTTGCTTTGGTTTCAATCCTCATATGTGGTGCCATGCTTGTGGTGCTGAATTAGGGTTGCCACTTCTTCTTTTTCTGACAGGCTCCTCCTCCTTAACAGCTACATGGCAAGCATGGTCCTCTCCATGCTGGGAACAGTTGTGCCAATTAAACTGGTCAGGTACAGATGGATGAGAATTCTGCTCAGTTTGTTGTTTGGTAAGCACTTACCACAATTGGCAGATTTCATTAACAGGATGGAAAGTTCTTGAGATTTAAAAAGAAAAAAGTTGAATGTGTGAGAAAGTGGATTCATCCATCCTTAAGTCTAAAATAGAGTCAAAATCTAAATATCATTATACATGATCAAGTCCAAACAGACTACTAATAATGAATTCTGGCATCATAGAATGACAGTTACTTTATGAATATTCAACAAATATAACATCCAGAACCCATGTGGGGAATATTCAACATCCACATTTGCAAAGGAAGAGTTTTAGGAAAATTGGGTGGGCAGGGGGAACAAATTCATTTTGACTTCATTCAAGGCAAAGCTTGGAGGGGTCACAGTAATCACTGTTTTGCTGTTCATGGGGGGGGGGGCACACAAAAGATATCCAAGGAAGAGGAGAACTTGATTTAATGATGCTTTGATCAAATGATACCTTGGTACTTATGAAGCAATTCTGTAAAAGTACCTGTCCTTTTTCCATGGTCTATCAAGCAAAATCTGATGCTGTGACCTCCTGGGTTAGCCGAATTCATGACACACTGAATGTTTTCTATTTCAGAAGGGGATTAGATTCAGCCAAGCATTTTATAGAACTCCACCTTATACTGGATGATATGATTGAAGTAATAGCTTCCTTGGTGGAGTTTTTCTTTCTTTCCTCCCCTTTGCAACACAAAACAGCAGACTCCTATTCCATTTACTTCTAATGAAGAGTGGAAACTAATGATTCCCAAAAGGGTAATGCAAAAAACATTAAAATTGGAAATGCCTGTACGTAGCCTCATGCTCAGTAACAGCACTTTTAAGTCATAACCTTCTGGATTTTTACAGTTAATAGGGAGTTATATTTGGAATTTTGTAGACAGGAAAGATGTGAAGACATAATAAGATTTTCTTTTTATCCAAAATCTTAACCAAGGTGTACATATGCAAAAAGTGAAGAATTGCCCCCTCCCTCAGTTTCTGTCTTGCCACTTTAAGAAATGATTCTCAAGGATGTGTCTTCCCCTTTGGCTCTTACTCTTATAAAGGCCTTATGACCGTGCCAGCTTGCCTGGGCTTGATGATGCAGTTGCGGGGGGTGAGCGAGTGAGGCAAGGTGTAGAGGCTCAAGATAGCTCATGAGGGAGAGGAGGGGACGAGGCTGGAGCAATGAACGGAGGCAACTAGCTGTGATGGCAGCCTTCGGGGTTGGACTTTAGGGTGTGACTTACAGCAGCAATGGCTTTCAGCGGCTTGGCACAGCAGACACGGAGGCATTCGGTGGCGGCAGTATCCTCGTCGGCAGTGGCCCACACCAAGGTCTCATGGTGACGGCGCTCATCTTCTGGATTGCTGGGGGCCTCAGGTTTGGCGGGAAGACCAGAGCGGTCACGCGAGTTAGGCAGGCATATGGGCATTGGGTCAGGGAATAGGCCAGCTAGGAGAATGGACATGTGGTCTGACCTGCCCCCCCAACTAGGGTGTGGGGCACAGCTTTGCCACATGCCTTGAAGCAGTGGTAGTGGTGTCTTTCACTGGGCACTTAAACAGCCACAAGCCCAATTTTAAACAAACTCAGCTGTAATGGGTGGGCTTCGTCTCAGGCGGTGGCCGGCTCAGGCCTTGACTTTCACTGGCACCGAGGGTAGTGGGGAGCTTGGAGGCCTCAGCTCCCAACAATCAAGGGCACTAATATACTTACAAGGAGACATATAGGCTGAGTTAGTACCTATTGCCAGGCATCCAATTAACAGGTGGCACTTCCTTGGCTGCATTAGAAATAACAGTATGCCACCAAAGAAGGGTGTGGGGGGAAAAGGGGAGGAGTACAAGTAGGCTGACCAGATAAAATCCAGGTCAGGGCTCATGTAACTTTAACAGTTGTAGAGAAAAGGGAATTTCAGCCAGTGTCATTTGTATGCAATGAGTTCCTGGTGAAATTCCCTCTTCATCACAACAGTTAAAGGTGCAGGCACTATACTAGAGTGACCATATACAAAAGAAGGCAGGGCCCCTGCAACTTTAACAGTTGTGATGAAGAGGGAATTTCACCAGGAACTAATTGCATACAAATGACACTGGCTGAAATTCCCTTTTCTCTACAACTGTTAAAGTTACATGAGCCCTGACCTGGATTTTATCTGGTCAGCCTAAGTACAAGTCTAGGCTGACCATATGAAAAGGAGGACAGGGCTCCTGTAACTTTAACAGTTGTAGAGAAAAGGGAATTTCAGCCAGTGTCATTTGTATGCAATTAGTCCCTGGTGAAATTCCCTCTTCATCACAACAGTTAAAGGTGCAGGCACTATACTAGAGTGACCATATACAAAAGAAGGCAGGGCCCCTGCAACTTTAACTGTTGTGATGAAGAGGGAATTTCACCAGGAACTAATTGCCTACAAAGGACACTGGCTGAAATTCCCTTTTCTCTACAACTGTTAAAGTTACATGAGCCCTGACCTCCTTTTCATATGGTCAGCCTACACAAGGCCCCCTTCTCCCCCCCAAAAGGGCCAGAGAGCAACTGAATTCATCTTTGGAGGATGAATGTACTCCAAACATTGAAGCCATTCTGTCAAGGCTGTAGTCTGTGGAGAAGGAAAAGGAGATCATGGTACATCAGGATAAGGGTATGAGTGCATCAAAAGGGCAGGGTCCAAGCAAATGCAGTCAGAGAAACAAACTCAAGAAAGTCTGTGGCTTGCAGTTTCAGCTCGCTTGGATGCCAACTAGACGCTGGTGCAGGAAACTCCATCAGCACCTAAACCTGTGGGCATGGATCCAGTGGTGGCACCGCCTTCTACTGTATTCAGGTGAGAGACAACACACCACACCTCAGCAAGTTAGCCAGAATTGGGGCCCATGAACCCCATGGGTTTGGTACCCTTGATTCCCAGGAATGGGTTGGCCAGTTGCAGGCTCTACAGGCCTTCCTTTACATGGTCAAAAAAGAAGAGACAATAATAAAGTATCTCAGAACACAAGAATGCCCTTAGGCACACAGCTGTATAGAAAAAACGCTAGTAAAAACAGTTTAAACCATTTATGTAATCTTGGGTTAATATGATTATAACCTTAGTAAGCATGTAGTATATAATCTTTATCACACTGAACCAATTATACATCAAACAAAACATTCATGGATCAATTATCCAGAGTTACAGTATGTCAATTTATACAGTGATTGATAACATGTAAAGAAAATTTTTATAGTCCCAATCCAAAGCTGACAAGACTCTCGATAGTGTTCTTGTTTCACAGGAGCTTCTTCCTGAGCCTTGTGGATATACCTGGTAATTCTTTGTTAATTATAATAGTGGATGGCTGCTATTTTCTGTCTTTAGGCTATTTTGCTTCTGATAGTCATTTCAAAAAAGTTTGTTTCAGGCAAGTCTGCAGTCCCGCAGCTGAGAGAGCTAGGCCAGGTTTTGGTGATAGGTCTGACAGCAGCCCACCTCCACCTTTAAATGGGGGTGGGGCAGGGGGTTCAATTCTGCCTGCCATGCTGGGAGTATACCCCCAATTCCGATACATACATGATTGCCCGGACAGCATCCATCATCCAATTGCCCCAAGACAAGAGGAGGCAGGGGCAACTTTCATGATGGACAGGAAGGTAAGAGGCCCAGAGGACCACAACCACCTGCAAAAGGGCCCTAGTCCAATTAATATAGATGCTCTCTGTCGAAGGCTAGCGAACTCTCCAAGTTGACAGGATGTATCTTATTTAGAGAAAGGTTTTCAAGAAGGTTTTCACATTCCATTCCGAAGCCCTCATAACACAGCATTTTCAAAAAACCGTAAGTCTGTTATTTTCCTTGAGCATTTGGTTAGACAGAAGATAGATATGGAAGTGTTAGTGGGGCGAGTTATCGGCCCTTTTGCGCAACCGCCCATAGCCAATCTACATGTGTCACCTTTGGGCATAGTCCCAAAGAAGACAGCGGGGGAATACAAGCTAATACACAACTTATTTTTCCCCTTTGGTGAATCTGTTAATGATTTAATTCCAGAGCATGTGTCTTCCATACGCTACACATCATTCGATGCCTCAGTAAAGTTGGTGCGGGCAAACAGGCCCGGAGTGTTGATGGACAAATGCAACATCAAGTCTGCCTTCCACATTCTGCCCATCAACCCATCTGATTTTCATCTGCTGGGTTTCCAATTTCAGAATCACTTTTACATAGACTAGGCACTACCCATGGTCTGCTCCATTTTGTGTACCATGTTCAAAAGATTCAGCACCTTTTTAAAATGGGCCTTAAAACACAGGACTGGTTCCAATAATATCGTTCACTATCTGGACAATTATTTTACTCTTGGGTCCACCAAATTCAGAGCAGTGAGCATCATTGATGAGTAATTTCCAAGCCATGTCTGAGGAGCTGGGTGTTCCGATGCCACAGGAAAAAACACAGGGCCCAACCTCAGGCATTATGTTCCTGGGTATTGAGATTGATTCTGTCCACCAATGCTGCAGACTCCCTCACGATAAATTGCTTTTCCTCCATGCTAAATTACAATACATGATGAGGGCAAAAAAAGTAACCTTGTTACAGTTGCAAGAAATGTTAGGTTCCCTCAATTTTGCCTGCCTTGTTGTGGCTCCCAGCAGAGCCTTTATGTAATACCTTTGTGGGGCACTGAAAGGGCTAACCCGTCCACACCATAGGGTGTGTGTGACAAATAATATGTGCGAAGACATCTCCATATGGCTTCGTTTCCTGGAAGAGTACAATGGGATTTCATTTTGGAAGCAAGAACTACTCTTAGAAGCCGAGATGCAAATCCACTCTGATGCATTGGGGGCTTTGGAATTCAGGGTCATATGGCAGGACCGCTGGTGTGCAGAACGTTGGCCACAGGAGTGCTTGTTATCAGATGTCTGTCGCAATCTGACGCTTTTGGAATTTCCCCCCATATTTGTAGCAGTTCACATTTGGGTAGGTGAAGTGGCCAATTCAGTAATACACTTTTGGTGTGATAATATGGCCACTGTCCAAATTATTAACACCTTATCTTCAAAGAACCCCCAGGTTATGACATTGGTAATAGCCTTCACTCTACACTACTTACAGCACAATATTTGGTTTTAAGCCAGACATGCCCCAGGTTTGAACAACCCTATAGTGGATGGCTTATCGCAGCAGCAGGTCGACAGATTCCAGAGTCTGGCTCCATGGGCCTGTCAACTATCTGAAAACATGCCTCCAACACTATGAGAGATTGGCGGAGTGAGGTAGAGCGAGCTATCTGGCTATCAATCACCTCTAGCACCAGGGCACTCTACCAGAGAACAGGCAGTGAGTTCTTGGTGTTTAGTGCCAATTACGGGCTCCCAGAGATGTGGCCCTTACCTGTGGATCACATCTTACAATTTTGTGTAAAGTTACATAACAGGGGTTTAGCAGCTAGAACTTTAAGTAGTAAAATGGTATTCCTGGCTAAATTAAGAGGAGTAGAGGACAACACGGAGGACTTCAGAGTTCAGAGGGCCTTGAGGGGTTGGGCAAAATTATCACCGGCACCAAGGGATACCAGGTGCCCTTAGTCCCCTGATATGTTGTTAGGATTAAAATCAATTTGGCCTTCGATATATCACAACCTTTATGATGCATTGCTGTTCCATGCAGCAGCTCTGACAGCCTTTTTGGTGCCTTCCATATATCCGAACTACTGGCCTCGTCGAAGCATGACATATCAGGATGGGCATTGCAATTAGCAGATCTACAATTTGTAGGAAAAAAATTACACCTTCACTTAAAGCGATCCAAGACAGACCAGATGGCCACCGGTACTATCATTTCCCTTTCCCCAGCGACTATTGAAGAATTGTTCCCAGTTAGGGTGTTACAGGATTTTCTTAATGTGTGAGGTGCCTCGGAGGGTTTTCTTTTTTGCCATCAGGATGTTGCTCCATTAACAAAACACCAGTTTTGGGAGATTACCAAGAGGGCATTATCGGCATTGGGGATCGATCCCAATAATTTGGCAGTCATTCTTTCAGGATTGGGGCTGCATCTACAGTGGCCTCAATTGGTTTTTCACTGACATAGATGCAAGCTGTGGGCTGGTGGAAATCCAAGGCATTCAAGATATATGTTAGAAAGTTTCATGAATAGTTGTTATGCTTAATACAGTTACATATGTTGTGTTTATTTTAGATTATTAGGCAAGACAAGGCTCTATACACGTGATCATCTGTGGCCACAGTATGATTTTCTGGGCTGCGAGGAGGGCTTCCACTTCAAGTGTGGGATCATAGCTTGGACCCAGCCATCAAACCAACATATTACAGTTGGGCCGACGTGGCATGCGATGGGAACACCTTCTGCCCATCTTGTTTTATCAGAGTTTGTTCACAGCCACCCCCCAAGTTTTGATTGTTTAGGGAGTTAATGACTTGGGGCTGCTTAAAGGAAAGATTAGGCTGACCAGATAAAATCCAGGTCAGGGCTCCTGTAACTTTAACAGTTGTAGAGAAAAGGGAATTTCAGCCAGGGTTATTTGTATGCAATTAGTTCCTGGTGATATTCCCTCTTCATCACAACAGTTAAAGTTGCAGGCACTATACTAGAGTGATTAGATACAAAAGAAGGCAGGGCCCCTGCAACTTTAACTGTTGTGATGAAGAGGGAATTTCACCAGGAACTAACTGCATACAAATGACACTGGCTGAAATTCCCTTTTTTCTACAATTGTTAAAGTTACAGGAGCCCTGACCTGGATTTTATCTGGTCACCCTAGGAAAGACCCTAATATTGCAGGTCATTTCCGATTTTAATGTTATCAGGCCACGTTGGCCTGGCATTATTATTATTTGGTCATGTATGTTACTACGACTTAATTGGAGAGCTGGTATAGACCAGCAGACTATGGAAAATGCATGCAGGAGGATTCATAGCAAAATTTAAAAGAACCTGCATACCCATGGGGATTTCAGTATACAAAACACCTAGCGATAGTTAGCTTGTGGAGGGAGCTTTACAGACAGGATGGTGTGCACTTATGAAATACAGGGAACAATTTGTTTCTACAAGACTTTCAGAATGGGTTGATGGAGGCCATGCACAGTAGGTGGGGGGGCGACTAAGTGAGTGACTTGTTGCTCCCTGTGGCAACTGTGTGGGCATCTGGTGGAAGGAGAGGTTTTGGTCAGCATCCGTTGGCACCATTGAGGTGAGTGGTGACACCTGAGGCCCTCAGCAGGGAGACTTGCGACACCTGCAGGAGGGATAGGGAGTACCTCTGAGGCCAACCTTCCTCACCCACTCTGAGTTTTGCAACCTGAGGGGAGGTGACAGAGGAAGGCCTCCCAACCCCAAATGGGGAATGCCAATGGGTGGTGACACACATGCACAACCTTTCGGATAAGGATGGCTCACCCAATCCCAATTACGGCCTAAGTCCTGGCCTGGTTAGGATGCCTACTTAGGTCTCCATCACCCTTCTATTGATTAATAAATGTGGCCCTATTTAAATCCAACTCACATGTCTCATCTCTTTATTCTTGCTTTCCGTTCCCGCAAGTGATGCCACTAAATTTTGTAATTAGTCAGTTCATTGGTCAAAACTCATCTGTTCAAATGCTCACCTTTCTAGCGAGCCTGGATTGATGTTTAAACACTGTTTTTAGTAATATGTTATCTCTGTATGTGTTGTCTGTACATATGTTTTATGTAAATGGCTTTGCACTTTGTATAATGTATTTTTAATGGGTTTAATCTGCCCAGAGAGCTTCAGCTATGGGGTAGTATAGAAATATAATAAATGAACAATTGAATTATGAATTCACTATTAAAAGCAGAATTGATTATGAGCATCACAGCATGTACAGTAAAGTAGTTCAGAGATCCCCCTCATATATTTTTTGGTTGTCCTACCACCTAGATCCCCCAAAACGTACTTGAAACTGCCTTGTTAGCTGTTCCCCTCACCATCACTCCTGCTGTGCCATGGCTGCTCTAGTACTGAGGAGGAGTCTATGGGTCCATCTTCATATTGGGCATTGGAAGTTGTGAGTAAGCATCACATAATATCATCATGAGGGAGGCCATGTGAAAAAAATAATCAATAAGAGACCACATAACATAGTGTTGCGTGCAAAACTCATACATGGGATGAGATTTCACAATAAAGGAGAACTCTCTTAAATTGGAAGCAGCTGCCAGCAGCTTCAATCAATGAGAGACAGAAGGAGAGGGAGAGGGGGAGACTAGGTGCCATGCTGGTCCAGAAGCTAGCCATCTGGTGGTGGTGGTGTGGTGTGGTGTGTGTGCACCTATTCTCTTTTGGGGATGTGGAGAAAGGGAAGTGTGAAAGATTGTTGTATAAGTGATGGGCAAACTGGCAAGCTGGCCAACTGGGGGGAGTGCCCTTTTACTTCTCTTTTCTGGGAGCTCATTGCAATCTGGGAGCTCATTTAACTTGAGGGCTCACTTTTCCTCGAGGTAGATTGAAAACAGATGCACCTGCTGAGACCTGACACAAAACAAAGGAAAGCAAGCAGCAATTTCAGCAGCACACAAAAGCAAAGAGAAACGACTGCGGTAGGAAGGGAGGGAGGGCCTGACCACAGTCTGCCACCCTTCCACAATCCACCATCTGAGCCATTGTCCTCACTATCCCCATGACAAGGGCAAGTCTAGAATGTGCCCTGCTATTTGGCCTGTTGACATGATGGGACAGTCCCATGGTTATCATGGAGGCCGTGGAATCCTGAACTACCCCAAACATGAATGTTAACATCCCCCAAAACCAGCAGCTTGGGAGAACCCAAAGTCACATCTGGGGCCGCTTGTGTCAGGTCAGGTAAGGAGACTGCTGGGTAGTGGTGTGGGTGGTACACTAGCAGAATCCCCAATCTTTCTTGGCCCAAGATAAGATGCAATCATTCCAGACTAGTACACAGACAGATAGGGAACCTGGAGAAATAGAATTCTGATGGACCACAGCAACCCCCCTTCTCCAGCCTTCAAGTCTACCCTGGGGTTGAACCAAGAACCCCTGTGAGCAAAACAAAGACTAACTCCTCGTTGTTCATCCTGCCAGGTCTTGGTTATGCCTGCTAGATCATCTGCCTCATCCATTATTAAATCATGGATGAGGGAGGTATTATTATGCACTGATCTGGCATTAAAAGCAGCATCTGGAGATCCAAGGGCAGGCTGATAAGGGCAACCACCAACCAAAGACCTGGCTATCCTGGTGCCTGACACAACTTCCACTTTGGATTACTGCAATGTGTTTTGTGTAGGGCTGCCTCTGAAGTGCAATAGGGAACTACAACTGGTCCAGAAAGTATTGTCTATGTTCAGGATGCTGGGGTTAGCTCAAAGAATTTGAAGATTCTGCCATTTGTTTTCAAGCTCAATTCAAACTGCTTGCATTGACCTTAAAAACTTTAAATGATTTGTGGATAGGGATGGTGCAGGCATCTGGATGGGTCTCAAGGCATGACAATTTCTATCCGGCTTGCCCCCTACCCCTCAGTCGCCAGTCTGTGGATCCCCATGCTTGCCCAACTTGACCTAGTACCCTCCGGATGTTTGTACTACAACTCTCACCATATCTGACTATTGGCCATGAGTTACCTGAGCTGATAGGAGTTGTACTCCATATAATTTGGGGGAGCTGGTTTCGGATATTTCATGGCTGTGCTGCTCACTTTCTGGAATTCTCTCAAACACGATCAAGCTCACTTGGCTGATTTTTTTCCCCTAGTCTTCAAAAAGTTATCAAAACCTCCTTCTTTAGTAAAGCCTTCAGTGTCCTGTTATAATTCTGTAGGTTGTTGCTACCATCTTTTGTTATTCTGGTTAGCTGTAATTAGTGATCTGACTTGTTTGGCAAACTGTTCAGGAAGATATGGTGTGTGAAATACATGATGCAGCAACTTCAGATTTGATGCAATGAAGCAGATTGGAATAGGGTCAGTTTTGGGACAGGATATGGGTACCCATGCATTCCATGCTAGAAAAGTGGACTGTTAATTTCTCTGTAAAAGCTACCCTTATTAAGTCTTTACTGGAGTATCATATTTTCACCTTTTCTGTGTATTTGTAAGCAGTTCATGCTCGCTAAACTTGTCCTATGTAATAAAACCATATTGTAGTTTTATTTTACAAAAATCTCTCATTTCATGTTCACAGAGCAAAAATGTAGCTCTCCTTGTGTTCACAGAGCAAAAATTTAGAATTTAAGGCATAGTAAAAGCATGGGGAAACTGTGGCTATCCAGACGTTGCTGACTACAATTCCAATCATCCCTGACTATTGGTCATGCTAGATGGGACTGATGGGAATCTAACAACATCTGGCGGTCCACAGGTTCCACATCCCTGCTATAATACATATTTTAAAATTGCATAAGTGCATAATCTGTGCAAAAGAGAAAGAGACAGAGCGACAGAGAGAGAGAATATAAAGAAAGTAAAGGCATTCTAATACCTAATAGATTTCTCATGATCTAGGCCAAAGTAATCAATATTGTATATTCTACACACAGTATTGTTGGTGCTGAAATAAATGTTAAAACAGTAGTGGCTGCAGTATCTTGGGCATAAAATTCCCTCCACGTGTCAGTCCATGGGTCGCTGCACACAGGATTAAATTTCCATTTGAGACTAGTTCACTGAAACTCAGTGAAACTCGGAACCCCTACAAATAAGTAAACCAAGTGAACACAAATGGCCTGCCTCTGTTGCCCATCTTTCAAAAGTATTTTTAAAAATGCTTCTTTTTTATTTTTCAGTCTGTGTTTCCTGTATGTTACATTTGTAAATTTTCCACATTTATAATATAACACTAATTCTGGAGTTGAAAAATAACAATGTGTTAATTTAACATTTACACCTTGTTATGTTCTTTTTGACACCTTTTATATTGTGCCCATCCTAGTTATTTCTTATCATGCAAGTGGAGAAGGCAACTGAATCCACAAATTTTCCTTGGGGATAAGGTTGTTTTCTAAGTAGGGATCATCAACCTTCTTGGCAGCTTTGCTGGATATGATACTCTTGCGTTATTGAGGAAGAGGCAGATGGTAACTAGGTCATTCACAATAGTAGCACTGGTTGCAGAGAGGCACTATTTATCCTAGCGACTTGGGAATGGTGAATTTACCCTTTATGTGTACGTGTTTTTAATGCAGTGTACTTAGCTATGAGACCTCCATCTATGAGCTGATAATAAAGTGGAACTGACACCAAAACCAAAATAGGGATTTCTCAGCAAAGAAGGCATACAATTATTGTATTGGCGGGAAACTAAAAGTTGTTATGGGTTTTTGAATGACAAGCATTTGAATTGTAAATAGAATTGCCAGAGAGGGAGATATACTTTTCTTAACCTGTTTAAGAAAGGCAGGAAAGAGGACCTCCTAGATTGATGTGAAGATTACCCAATGGGAACGGGGTAAGATGTTGCCCCAAAATTGGAACTCTCATTTCATGTTCACAGAGCAAAAATGTAGCTCTCCTTGTGTTCACAGAGCAAAAATTTAGAATCTAAGACATAGTAGAAGCATGAGGAATCTGTGGCTATCCAGATGTTGCTGACTACAACTCCAATCATCCCTGACTATTGGCAATGCTAGATGGGGCTGATGGGAATCTAACAACATCTGGAGGTCCACAGGTTCCACATCCCTGCTATAATACATATTTTAAAATTGCATAAGTGCATAATCTGTGCAAAAGAGAAAGAGAGAGAGAGAGAGAGAGACGTTTGTGCAGGTAGAAAGTGCAGTATGAGGACTAAATTATACAGCATAGTAAATATGTAGTATACAGCTTACCTTCTCCTCCCCTTTTTAACTCATAAGTAAGTGTGAAGTCCATCAATCTCAATTGGACCCATCCTGCACAGATGGGAGAGGTTTAAACTTTCCCCTCCCCAATGCTTCCTTTTCTAAATTAATTTTTCCTAAATTTTCTAAATGTGTGTGTGTGGGGGGGGGGTGCTAAAAGGGCCTCCACTTGCACCAACTCTTCAGTTACCAAAGAGTGATACGTACAATAATTCTATAGTAACTTGTTGATGTGTACTTTGTTTTATTGTACAATAATCCTGGAGATAGCATATAGCCATCTAAGTAGTAGCCATTGAGACCTTTATCATCTATGAATGTGCCTAATCCCCTTTTAAAACCATCCAGGTTGGTGGTCATCAGTGCATATTCTGATAGTAAATTCAATAATTTAACAATGTGAAGAATTTTCTTTTATCTGTCCTGAATCTTTCATCATTCATCTTCAAGGGGTGACCCTGGGTTCTAGTACTATGAGTAAGGAAGTAAAACCTCTGTCTATCCACTTTCTCCACAACATTCATTATTTTATGATCCATGTTTGGAATAAGCCAGAATTTTAATTTCAAGCCATGGTTTAAGAACTTGGCATGCCCCAAATCTAGCACCCAGAATGTCATAGTTCAAATGTAATGGGAAGCTATGGTTAATCAAAGGCTTCCTGGGTTATTTCAGTGCACCAAAAATGGAGGAGTAAAGGGACAACATGGAAACAGAGTTCATAGGCAGAAGACTTGTACAGAACTTACTTGGTAAACTGAGATATGATTGTCTGAAAGTCATTCTGTCTATAGAATATTTTGTAACTTGATGGCCAGATGTACACCAAGCAGGATGTGACACTTTGAAAATGGTTTGAAAACTGTATATGGAGTGTGTCTTGGGCCCCAACAGTAGGCTGCCCAGGTGGCTCGGGATTTCCCGGTCCTAACCGGGAATCCAGAGGCCAACCGGGCCAACCGGGCCAACCGGGCCAACCGGGGGGAAACTGGGGTGGCGGGGGGTCACGCGGCGGTGGCAGCGAGACCCGGGGGCAGTGGAGGAGCTCGGGAAGCAGACGCCCCTGCAGGTAAGCACAAAGGGGGGCTCTTACCTGCTGGGGCGGCCGCTTCCCGGGCTCCTCCGCCGCCTTTGCCGCCGCTGCCGGGCTCGTAAGGCCAGAGGCCGCGCGGAACAGGCAGGAGAGGGCCGGATCCGGAAGTGACGTAACCGGCCCTCTCCCGCCTCTTCCGCGCAGCCTCTGGCCTCCTTGGGGCTCAATCGCAATGGCGATGAGCCCTGAGGAGCCCGGACGCCCACGCCCGCCTCTTCCGCGTGGGCGTCCGGGCTCCTCGAGGCTCGTCGCCATTGCGACGAGCCCCAGAAAGGCCAGAGGCCGCGCGGAAGAGACGGGAGAGGGCCGGTTACGTCACTTCCGGATCCGGCCTTCTCCCGCCTCTTCCGCGCGGGCGGCGACGGACGACCCCGCGCGGCTGCGCGGGCGGCAGCGGAGGACCCCGCGCGGCTGCGCGGGCGACGGAGGACCCGGCGCAGCCGCGCGGGCAGCGACAGAGGACCCCGCGCGGCTGCGCGGGCGACGGAGGAACCCAGCGGTAGGTCCAGGCTGGGTTTTTTTTGGGGGGGGTGGCTTGGTGGGGGGGTTGTTTTGGGTGGGGGGGCGGGGGGGACCGGGATTTTGACTTTTAAAATCTGGTCAGCCTACCCAACAGTTGTCACTACTGTTATAAACCATTTTAAAGCAGTAGTGTAGATCCTGCCAATGTCTCTGTCCAAATGGATCTAAAATTCAACATTTATTTATTTATTTATTACATTTGTATACCGCCCCATAGCCGAAGCTCTCTGGGTGGTTTACATAGGATTAAAACAATTAAAAACAATATATAAAAATTAAAAAAGCAAAAACATACAACATACACACAATACACACATACATTTAAACCGCTACAACAGCCCAAAAAGCTACAAAAACAAACCCAGGCTCCTCAGATATTGCCAAATGCCTGAGAGAAGAGGAAAGCCTTGGCCTGGCGCTGAAAAGATAACAACGTTGGCGCCAGGCGGGCCTCGTCAGGGAGATCATTCCACAATTGGGGGGCCGTGTAAGGCTTTATAGGTTAAAACCAGCACCTTGAATCGGGCTCTGAAACATTCAGGCAGCCAATGCAAGCGGGCCAGAGTAGGTCTTATATGATTGAACCTTCTGGTCCCAGTTATCAATCTGGCCACTGCATTTTGCACAAGCTGCAGCTTCCAAACCACCTTCAAAGGCAGCCCCAAGTAGAGTGCATTGCAGTGATCTAACTTCGAGGTTACCAGAGCATGGACAACTGAAGCCATGTTATCCCTGTTCAGATAGGGACCTAGCTGGGCCACTAACTGAAGTTGGTAGAAGGCACTCCGTGCCACTGAGGCCACCTGAGCCTCAAGTGACAGAGATGCTACGAACCCGCTCCTTCAAGGGGAGTGCAATCCCATCCAGAACAGGTTGAAGACCCTCCGTTACTACATTCAGTCTCCAGGCAGGCATATCTCTCAAAACTATTTGTACAAACACACTTTTTAGGGACTGTTCAGAGGTGTGTATGTTTATACAAAGAAGTCTCCTCACCTGCTCTTATCTACATGTTTGCAAAAGATAATGACTTAAACTTTACAGAGATTGTTGTGCAATTTCACTTACTCAGCGCAAATTGTGATTCTGTCTTCTGAAGACATTTCGGATCCTGTAGCTTGCAAAGCTTCTTCTGAAGCTCCAAAATATTATTGTGAGATTAGCTGCTAACCCTGATCAAGCAGGCCAATCCTGTAATGGAGCCCTGATACACAATTTAAGTTATGCTGTGTTGTGTGGGAGACATTTCATACACCTCCTTGGCATAGGTGGCTCCGACATTGTAGACAATGAAGAAATCTGCTCATGTGGATATCTCTTGAATACTGAAGAACAGGCATAGCTAGTAGGTCAGAATCATGGCCTGTGGAACCATTTGATCTGATTCTTACCAAAATGTAATCATGCTGTGTCAAAATAAATTGCCCATAGTTATGAAGAGCATCATCAGCCAGGGAAAAAAATGTGTTGCCCTACTGTTGCTTTGCCTCCTGCTCCTGTCCCACAGTAGTGTCAAACAGCTTCCTCTTTTTTCACACAGGGAAGAAAAAGGAGCAAGCAATGACCACATGGCCCATTCAGTGAGCACCCAGCAGGAAATGATGGCAAGTTTCATTACAGCCAAAAGAATAAGATTTTCTGGATCTTTTTTGTGACAGAAAAACAAGCAGGAGGAGTGGGAAGCATGTGGGAAGTGGACGCCGTCATGGAAAGGACCTGCGAAGATCCGTGAGTGGCCAGTATCGAGCAAGTGATAAAATGCTTGTCTGATGATGCTGAAAAAGAAAAGGAAACAATTTCAAATGAGAGAGATAGATTGCACATTTTAATCCTATAAATGGACAGAATATTCCATTCTCCTTCCAAAGGAGAAAATTATTTCATTAAACGTGAAACAGAGCTATTCTATATCATTTTTAATATATATGTTTCACCTGGAGAAATCCACATCTGCAAAACTAAACATTTGATTCAGGACTAAATTTTGACCCTGAACTGTATCAGCCTCAATTTAAAGTGCTGTTTCTCCCTGTGGTTCTTTCTTTCTCTAGCCAAATTTGATATTGCTTTTTTCTGAATTTTATATTGTTTTCCCATTTGTAAATGTGTTGCTTTCCCACCCACTAAAAAAGAAACAAAACTTCCCAGAGACGTAATTATGTAAACTGATATTTTTGGCATGTTAAATGTAGGAATTTCACCAAAGCAAAATGTAGGCTTATACAAAATGAGATGATTCTCTGCCCATCTGAAGGAAGATAGATTCTGAAACCAGGAGTCTGTTAATAAAAATAGTTTAGGGATGTTTCATATAAAAGTGCAACTTTTAGGCTGCACTCTTGCACACACTTATCTGGGAGTAATCCACCCTTGACTCATAGAGGCTCACTTCTGACTATGGTCAGGTATAGGATTGCTCTGTTGGATTCGTAAAACATTATATGCCAATGAGTCTCTTGACATTTTGAGAATCAGCAAAGCACTGTAAGTGAAATGGGTTGGTTGGACTAAAGCTGGGGTTAGTAGACTTTAAAGCCAATTAGTAGAGCTATTTTGTCAATACAACCAATAAAATTGTGCATGCAAATGGGTTTTCCAGGAAATGATGTTGGTGGAACATTTGAGTTCATGGATGGTAGAATATTGGTAGTTATTGACCAAAGGTGATCAGGACATTTGCTTTCATACCCAAATTGCCTGTTGGTGTCTGCAAGGCAGGACACGGAGGGCAATCTGACAGTTTAAATTCACATGTACCGCTAACAATCTAGGAGATGATTTCCTGTTTCATGATCCTAGTGCTGCATGGGCCTGAATATGAGAATCATATGAATGGCATCAATCATGTAGGTCCTTTCCTATTCAATCTTCACATGGCAGGAAGACAGGTAACTATTGAGGGAGAAGGATCACTTGTGACTAGTGCCATCCATCTTCTGGTATTTAGACTAAAATGACATCAACGTGGAAACTCACTATGGGGAAGAAGTGCCCATTCCACTAGCAGAAAGGAGCCTTAGGCTGCAATCCAATGCTCGCTTACTTGGAAATAAATTCCATTCAACTCAATGTGTCTTAATGGTGAGTAGACATTACACTGTTACTGCTAAAGAGACACTGTACTCTGCTGTAGTTCTCTACAAGGAAAGAGTTATCTGGGTCTGTGGTGGACGGGGGGAATACTTTGTAGAATATTTGTAGGGGGCATGAGGTAGATCCTTAACTGTGGCAATTTCCTGAAAAGTGAGATCCATCGAAATATTTCTTTAGTATTTATCAATTCCTATGTGAAAATCTATTTGTATCCAAAAATAAAAAAACAAAAACAAAAAAAATCACTTCTTATCTGATCTGTTTGCTTCAGCAATAGAATGTTAGATGATATTCTGCAAACAGTTCAATCCTTTTATTGCTTTAGATTTTGTGTTTTTAACATTTTATTGTACATAATTTTTATTTAGAAAACGGACAAAGTGCAATCCTAGCCATGTCTATGCAAGAGTAAGTCCCATTGAATATGTATAGATTGTAGCCTAATAAGTTTAGGGCACAATTCTATACTAAAGTTCTACAGCTCCCAGCATTCCCAAGCCAGTAGTTGTAGGATTTTCTGCCTAAACATGCATAGGATTCTGTCCTTAACTGGGTATAATAACAAGACAGATCTTTCAAAGCTGATACATTGGCAATGTATGCTTCATCTCCATCTGCAAGAACCTTGAAACATGTTAGAAACATCTTATTTTCCCTGAAAATTTTTACATTGTCCTTTAAGTCTAATGTGGAAAAAAATGATATAGCAAATTCAAAATTTTGTGCAGGGTTTATTTGAACTTTTTAATAATGTCATTTCTTTCAGCAGCTCTCTACAGAAGTACAATACTACACATGGTTCTGATGAAGTATATCTGCAAAAGGTCAAATGCATTTTACGTAGAGAAAAACAGTGAGATTTAAGGGTACACACACATCCATCTTTTTTCTTCTGCATCAAGTATAGCAACCTGGATTGAAAGGCCTTTTAACAGTTAGTGCAGCTTTGAGATCCATACAGGAAGAAAAAGCACGTAGCATAAAATGAGCTATAATAAACATAGTAAACTGAAACTTATTCTAATACAGAATATTTTCTTGTATCATCTTGTGTGCTTCCAGAATTAATCAAGGATTTTTAATTTCAGTGGAACAATTTTTCAAGTTGTCTCCAACTATAGGCACAAAATATGAAACACTTCCGATTCACGAGGCAGTGATAAAAAGCTTTTTAGCTCTGGACACTGGCTATTGAAAAGTTCAAAGGAGTAGCATCAGAGCACAACTTCTGGGGCTCTTTTCTTAATTTGAAAATTGGGTGCAACGCATAACACTAGCTTTGATTTTATATTGGATGTCAACATTTATTTATTTATTTATTTATTTATTACATTTGTATTCCGCCCCATAGACGAAGCTCTCTGGGTAGTTTACATAGGATTAAAATAATTAAAAACAATATACAAAAATTAAAAAAGCAAAAACATACAACATACACACAATACACACATACATTTAAACCGCTACAACAGCCCAAAAAGCTACAAAAACAAACCCAGGCTCCTCAGATATTGCCAAATGCCTGAGAGAAGAGGAAAGCCTTGACCTGGCGCCGAAAAGATAACAACATTGGCGCCAGGCGGGCCTCGTCAGGGAGATCATTCCACAATTGGGGGGCCACCACATCCTGGCTGACACTGGCTTGGTTGTCAATTGTATATTCTCCCAAAGCAGATAAACCATGAGGACAGGATGGAAAACATGATAAGCAGAGGAGACTGTGGGTTTGTAGAAAACTGTTGACCAACGACTTAGGGTCACCTAATTTTCTCTTCTTTTTTTAGAGCAGATTTTTTGTTTGTTTTTAATATAACTAGAATTGTTGAGGTAATTTGATGAATTTTAGAACCAGATTTTGTGGTTGAAAGGCTTTTTGTTAATAAATAGGTATTCCATGAGATCCCTCCTTGGGCTTCTAACAAATCCATAGTAACTGCAGCCTGAGCAATGTTAAAGCCGAAGTATTTTCTGAAGTCTAGTCTTTCTTTGTCCTATTAGTTTTTCATTAGTTTCACATTTCAGAAATCCTTTTGTGCCTTGAACATCAGAAGGGCTACAGCATATGGCAACCATGACTCCTGGAAATGATGCGGATTTCTCCAGATGAAGCATATGTATTACTAATGGTATAGAATATCTCTCTTTCATGTTTTATGGAATCATTTTCCCCTTTGATTTGGAAGGACTGTTCATAGTATTAGAATGCTGGCAAGAACCAAGCTACTCACACCAGTGTTGGAGGCATCTGTTGCTTTATGTGCCCCTCCTTCTGCAAAAAAGAAAAAAAAAGAAAACCTTACCTTACATTGCCTGTAAGAGGATAGGAAGAAGATGTCTAGGGCTCCTTTTTGCAAAGGGCACAACCTGACATATTCTGCTGTGAGCAGGAACCCACAAGGCTCATTTGAAAGCGACAACCAGTAAAGCTCCTATTGAGCAACTTTCATGAACATGGTTTGAGACCAGACTGAAGCGTTTTATGTCGGGATGTGCACTGGATCGGATCTGATCCACGATTCGAATCCGATCCGGGGGAAATCGGATAAATTATCCGATTTCCAATCTCACCGCTGGATCAGCCGATCCAATCCGATCCGATCCGGAAAGGTTCCGATCCGGTTCGGATGGATCGGCGGATCGGCGGGTGCCCGCTGATGCCCGCTGACGCTTCCATTGTGGGCGCCAGCGGGTGCCCGCCAATGGAAGCGGACAGCGGGGGGGGGGCTTCCGTAGCGGGGCTATCCGCTTCCATCGGAGGGCGCCAGCGGGCGCCTGCCGATGGAAGCGGACAACGGGGGCAGGGGGTGGCGGACGGGAACAGACGGCCAGGAAAGGTAAGCAGGGGGCAGGGGGGCGCGCGGCACGCTTACCTTTCCTGACCGTCCACTCCCGTCCGCCGCCAGCTGCTACTGTGAGCAGGCTTCACGGCCTGCTCCTAGGTAGCACGCCAGGTGATGACAGGGGGAGGGGGGAGGGGGGCGCGTGGTACGCTTACCTTTTCTGGCCGTCTGCTCCCATCCGGCGCTGGCCGCTACTGCGAGCGGGCGTCACAGCCTGTCCGTAGGTAGCGCGCCAGGTGATCATCACCTGATGATCTCCTGGTGATGATCACCTGCTGATGATCAGGTGATGATGATCAGGTGATGATCACCTGGTGCGCTACCTAGGGGCAGGCCGCGAAGCCTGCTCACAGTAGCGGCCAGCGCCGGACGGGAGCGGATGGCTAGGAAAGGTAAGCAGGGGGCAGGGGGGAGGGGGAAGGGGGGAGGGGGAGGGAGTTTACCCCCCCGGGGCCATCCCTTCCATCCGCTGGCGCCTGCGGGCACCAGCGGATGGAAGCGGACGGCCCCGGGGGGGTAAGGAGCGCGGGGGAGTGGGCTTACCTGCCGGGGCTGTCCACAACAGATGGCCCCGGGGGGGAGGGAGTTAGGCCCCCTCTCACCCACCTGCCACCATTTTTTCCTCATAGACTTGCATTGCAATGCAAGTCTATGGGGGGGGGGGAATGGCGGCCGATCCAAAAAGTTCCAATTTTTGGATCGGGATCTGACTCAATCCGGTCCGGGGGGCCTCCGATTTTGTCCGATCCCATCCGTGACAAAATTGGAGGTCCCGATCTGGGTCCCAATCCAATCCGGGGGGTCCGTGCACACCCCTAGTTTTATGCTCTGACAACTTGAGTTTAAGGGCCTCTCATTCTGCAGTCATGCTTAGGCCTGGAGCCTTTCTGTTAGCACCACTGTTTCCTCAGCCTATGAGTCCATGTCCAGGTCACTGCTGAACTCTGGAACAATGACACAGCCACATGACATCTCTCTGTCTCTTCTTCTTGATTCTAGGGCCGTGATTGCACAACCACATGACCATTCTCTATGGCCTGTTCAGAAGACTCTTTAAAACCTGCTGGTTAAGGCTTTTGGTTAAGCCACAGGGTTTAAGGTGTCTTGTGTGATGCATTTTGCTAAATCCTGCTCATTCACTAACCACAGTTGGACTATCTGCTGCAGGGTTAGTGGCTCTAAACATGGCTTAAAGTGTTGTGTGTAACAGCAAGGCTTGTAGTTAGTGCTAACCCCAGAGAAGCACAGGTTTGCTAAGCACCAAGCCTGAAGTGTCATCTGATAGGCCCTATCTCTTCCCCACCCTCCAAGGGGTAGAGTATTTTCCCCCTACCTTTTTCTGTTTTCTAGCAACAGCCAACTGTGAAACAGAAGGCTACAGTTAATGTGTTTTTAATATTATTTAATTTTCACCCAGCCTTTTGGGGCAATAGTACTCCCAAAGCAACTTAGAGAAGTCTTGAAAACTTTTCCCAAATCAGGTAAAAAGCAGCAGGAGTTAAAACACCAGCACATCAATAAAATGCAAACTGGAACATAAAAGTTTTCAAGTTCTGATTAAAGCATATACAGGATGACCACTGAAAAGGCCCTGCCTCTGGTAGCTAAGCTACCAGCCTGATGGATCTTGACAGTGGGACAATAAGCAGACGCTCTGAGGCTGATACTAGGGTTTCGTCAGTTTCAAACTTCCTCATTTCTGAGACCTGCTTTAAGGTAAGCAAGTTAGTTTCAGACCAAAACAAAAACAAACAAACAAACAAACAAACACACCTTGCAAACTTCAATTATACTCAGTGACTTTGTCAGATGGCTAAACCTGATTGGTCAGGTAGTGCTGTGATAGCATTAGGGATGTGTATCATATCATTAAAATGTCCAATAATGATACGATAAGGTCGTTATCGGACATCTGATTAACAATAACGATATGATAGAAAAACCTCCGATAAATATCCGATCCGAAAATTTTCAGCCCGATTATATCGGATTATCAGACTGTCATATAAATAAACCTATAACTTCTGTATTTTCAAAGTTAGAGGCTTGAAACTTGGACACAGTGCTCATGGGGTATGCCTAAGTATGTGTATGAAATTTGAGATCGATCACTCCAACCTTCGATTTTATATGAATCTTTGAAAAATTGTGCAACTTTTTGACAGGTCTGAATGAACGCACGTGGTGAGCTGTCATTCTGACCTGTCAGAACTTAAATGTTATTTAATAAATTCATATAAAATCGAGGGTTGGAGGGATTGATCTCAAATTTCATACACATACTTAGGCATACCCCATAAGCATTGTGACCAAGTTTCAAACCTGTAACTTTGAAAATACAGAAGTTATAGGCATTTTTTCTAAAAAGAAAATCAGCTCTATAGGGCACAACAGGGCTGCAAATTAAATATCAGATTTCCGATAATTATAATGAAGACGATACGATTAACCTACGATATTATCGGGGACGATAATTTTTTTGGTCTGAAATTCTGATAACGATAAAATACGATATTTTCGGGCGTGCACATCCCCAGATATCATCCTATTACCTTCATGAGCCCTGATTGGCAGGAGGGAGAAAGAAGCAGTCACTGGGATATCATTCTGTGAACTTCATGAACCGATGTGACTAATCTGTGAGGCAGAAAAAAGCAATAACTAGAAGAAATGAGAAACAGTTCAATGTTCCAAAGAAACTTCCAGTTCCAAATTATCCTCCAATATTGATAGCATCTTTTTCCCTTTTCTTTTTGGTAAATTTTCAGGTTAACCCTGTATAATTTGTAAACTGCCAACATGAATATAATCTACAAAACATGTATATAGCTTTCAGTGCATTTGGCATCTTTTCCCTCCCTGTTTTTACATCAAGTTCTTGATGGGCTATCATGCTCATCACTGTTGTGATCATCATCATCATCATCATCATCATCATCGTGCCACCTGATAACAGTGGCAAAGCCACCTTTCTCTAGATGAACTCATTTTTACTGCATGTAAATTTGGGCATGGGTTTCTTACTTCAAGATAGATGTCTGTAGTAAATGACATATAGTAAGAGCCACTTGGAAAAGAAAGAATGCCATGCAAAGAACAGCTGATAACCAAAATCAACCAGGGAACATAATACATCAGGCATTATTTTCAAGCTCTGAGCTTTTTCGAAATTGAGACATCATAGATACTTGGCATCATAGAAACGTTAGTGCCGGAGACTTGTCTGCATCTCTTGATGCCACGATGTCTCATTTCTTTCCTTATTCTAAGAAATGCCAGGTATTCTAGATGGCTTTGTGTTGCTGACGGCAGCAATTGCAGTCCTCTACAAACCCTAACCATTTACCAGCTTCAAATTTACTGAATTATGAAATCATGTATTATACAAACAAGGGCATATAAGAATTCAAGTACTTCTTATACATACGCTAGGAAGTTTTTTCACAATACACTAGGAAAATATAGTGTACATATAAAGAGGAATGAGCAATCTGCAGAAAACAGACTGGAGCCATGCAGCAGAATGTCTGCACTGAATTATATTATTAAGCACAGAGAGTTCAGTCATGGAGCTCAGGCAAAGAGCATGAAAGTGGCAACAACTTTGAGTTGACTTAGGATGAACTTAAAGGAATCAATAGTTTGACTCTGGAGAATGAATAGGAGTCTTCCAGGGGTTACCAGAGATAGCTAAACAGACAGACAGACATATTGCAATTATAACAAACAAAAAGAGAGAAAGAGGAGGGACAAACAACAGCAGCAGCAAAAAGAACAGAATAACCAAAAAAGCCCATCCGTTCACAAAACCATTAATAAAAAAGAAAAGCAAAAACAAATTTTTCAACACTTCTGTTTCCAAAAACACACGTTAATACGATCAGTCCATATATCCAAATAAGCAGCCAGACAAATTTTTTATCGCTGTAGGGTATATGTCCAAATGCAGTAAGAGCAACAGATCTTAAGCCCATAGAATGATAGGTGGTGGGTGTTTATCTTCCCACCTTTGAAGTATGATTTGATTGAATTATAGCTTGCTGGCTAAGCATTATTACAGCTGTGCTTCCAAGAGATAATCAGGTTAAGGTACTTAGAACAAAAGGGACGCTAAGGGGTACCAAGGTCCTACTTTGACATGTTGATCTATCTTGTAGTGAGGACAGTTAAAGATTAGACTGTATTTCCCACCAAGGCTTTGGATTGGCCATCGTACATTATCCTGATGGGTCAGTTGATCAAGGTGATATCAGGAAGGCATTTTCTATAATCCAGAAACTCCATCCTTTGCATACTGCAGAAGAGCAACTCCTTTTAGCTTTATTGGGGTAGAGGTCATACAGGTCATGCACTCCAATTACAATAAAAGTGGATAAGGTAGCATACCACCATCATGATCCGGTTGCTCCTAGATGCAATGGGTTTCTTCCTCATGCAGCCCTTTCCTGAACAAAAGACAGGATGCTAGGGGGATGTCACCAAAAGAAGAAGAAAAGGACAAAATGCAAACTACACTATACACATGTAAAAGCCATCATAGGCGTGCACAGCACATTTCATTATTTATTAATTTATTTTCTAAAGACAAACATTTATTGACTACTCATTATTTTTATTCATTCATTTATTAAACACTATTCCATAGATGCCCTACTCTGTGTTCAGACTACGGGTGGGCTGTTGCAGGTGGGGGAGGGGGATGAGGAGACATTAATCAAGCCCCAGCATTGATAGGGCTTTGTGGTGACACTGGCCGGAGGAGGGTCTTGTGAGGCGATATTAGCCTTCAAGTCCCCGACGCCTGGCCTCTTTGAAAGGTGGTTCCCAGCAGAGAGACATTATTGCTTGAGACATTAGGGTGTGCCTGGGCACACCCAGCACACCCCTTGAGCATGCTTATGCGAAGCCATCATAGCTGAGCTTCGCAGTCACATTTCTATTACTAATTTGGGTCATAACAGATTGCTTTTAGCATCGTATAACCTGGTTTCTCCAAGGATAAAGTGTAGTTTAAAAATATTTAACTCACCAAATAATATACATATTGCTTTTTAAAATTAATAATCTCTCCAATGAAGGGGCTCAAGCAGCTGAAGAAACAATACTGAAAACAATAATCCAGTCGTGAAAAGCAAGTAAATAAATAAATAAGAACATTTCATTCCTAAAAGAAAACCAGAACAAACACAGGGAAGTGCTAGCAACATTATAACAGTTAAACCTTTTTTTCTAAACATATAAAATATAACCAAATCTTAGAAAACATAAAATAACATAAGCCTTCTTTACTAACAACAAAAACACATGGACAAAAACAAGAAAGCAATAAATACTCCATAGTTAAATATGGAAATTACAAATACAAACTCCACTCCCCAAATGTCCTCCCACCTACTAACATAATCTCTGTGTGTGGGCTGAGAATAGAGAACCTGCCTTCCATCTGTTAAACTAATGGCTGTATAATGTTCGCTTCATAGTAGACATACTTACAACAACTAAACTTTAACAGAAAAGCTGAAAGACATGTGAATTTCAAAGGACATGAATAACAAAGGATTAGAAAATGCCAATCAGATATTAATAACAATAATAAGTAGGAGTGTGCACGGACCCCCTGGATCAGATCAGGACCTGGATCGGGACCTCCCATTTTGTCCCAGATCGGATCGGACAAAATTGGAGCCCCCCCGGACCGGATCGGGTCCGATGCCGATCCAAAAATTGGAACTTCCGATTTTTGGATCGGCCGCCATTTCCCCCCCCCCCATAGACTTGCATTGGGGAAAAGAAAGCTTTCCCCCAATGCAAGTATATGAGGAAAAAATGGTGGCGGGTGGGTGAGGGGGGCCTAACTCCCTCCCCCCCAGGGCCGTCCTCTGTGGATGGCCCTGGCAGGTAAGCCCCCTCCCCCGCGCTCCTTACCCTCCCGGGGCCATCCGCTTCCATCCCCTGGCGCCCACGGGTGCCAGCGGATGGAAGCGGACGGCCCCGGGGGGTAAGCCCCCTCCCAGTCCCCCTGCTTACCTTTCCTGGCCATCCGCTCCCATCCACTGCTGGACGCTACTGTGAGTGGGCTTCGCGGCCTGCCCTTAGGTAGCGCGCCAGGTGATGATCACCTGATCATCATCAGGTGATGATCACCTGGTGCGCTACCTGCGGGCAGGCCGCGAAGCTTGCTTGCAGTAGCAGCCAGCGGCGGATGGGAGTGGACGGTCAGGAAAGGTAAGCGCGCCGCGTGCCCCCTGCGCCCCCTGCTTACCTTTCCTGGCCATCTGCTCCCGTCCACCACTGGCCGCTACTGCGAGCGGGCTTTGCGGCCTGCTCCTGAGTAGCGCACCAGGTGATGTCATCACCTGGCGCGCTACCTAGGCGCGCCCCCCTGCCCCCTGCTTACCTTTCCTGGCCGTCCGCTCCCATCCGCCCCTGGCCGCTACTGCGAGCGGGCTTCGCGGCCTGCTCCTGAATAGCGCACCAGGTGATGTCATCACCTGGCGCGCTACCTAGGAGCAGGCCACGAAGCCCGCTCGCAGAAGCGGACAGCGGCGGACAGGAGCAGACGGCCAGGAAAGGTAAGCGTGCCACGCGCCCCCCCTCCCCTGTGCCCCCTGCCCCCTGCTTACCTTTCCTGGCCATCTGCTCCTGTCCGCCGCCCCCTGCCCTCATTGTCTGCTTCCATCAGCGGGCACCCGCCAATCCGCCAATCCATCCGATCTGGATCGGATCGGATTGGATCGGCCGATCCAGCGGTGAGATCGGAAATCGGATAAATCAGCTAATTTTATCCAATTTCCCCCTGGATCAGATTCGGATCATGGATTGGATTCGATCCAGTGCACATCCTTAATAATAAGTTTTCTATGCTTATAGATATTGAGTATGGTTTTATGCTAATGCCTTTTTTCTGGCATTCTTCATTTGGGATATGGGTTATGCTTCATAGTTATTCCGTTATAGTGTTTTGCATAGTGTTAAATCAATAGTTTTCATTCCCCCCTTCAAAGAAACTTTTCACATCAATTTGTTTGCCGACGAACCTCTGCATATGTGCCATGGAGCCCCTGCACATTGCAGGACATTCTGGGAATAGTTCCTCAGATGAGCGTTTTATTGCACACTCACTAATGCCCACTTACAGATGACGTTGTCCACCTCCCACGCACCCCCCCTCTCCTTCCACTCATTTTTCTGTAGCAAAATAGACCCCTTTTAATTTGACTTCCTTTTAAAAAGCGGAATGTGCTGCTATCTCCTGCTGTGTGCAGGAAAAGAGGTGCAATAAAAACAACCTCTGAATGGGCCACATGGTCTTTGTTTACTTCCTCTTTCCCCTCCGGTAAGAATGAGGAAGTGCGGAAAAGCAACGGTAAGGAAACATGGTTTTCTCCATGTGATGATGCTCAATGAGTTCATATCCAGACTTAGGACTGATCTACACCAAGAAGGATACAACACTTTGAAAATGTTTTGAAAACTGTATATGGAGTGTGCCCTGGGCCCCAACAGTTGTCACTACTGTTATAAACCATTTTAAAGCAGTAGTGTAGATCCTGCCTCAATCCCACTTAGACTAGACTGATTGCAACCAGTGGGACTTAAAGAGGGCTTTTTGGCCCTACTATTACCTAACATGAACTGAGAGAGCATCCTAGAAGAGGGCCAAAGTTCCCATGTGGTTCCATGTGGGAATGGATAGTTATTCTAGCTAAACTATCATTCAGATCCACTATTACTGGTCTTTTAACTGAGGAGCCCCCCAAGAAATACTAGACAGTCGCCAGGAATACTTCAAAAGCTACTGTTTAAACTAATTCAGTTAATATCCATATCAGCTGTAATTTCCAGCATTTTGGAGCTTTAAAACAATCATTAACACAACAAGTTAAACCAAAGGGGTGTTTTTGTTGTTGTTAATTTAATTTGATAATGCTTTGACAAGACTATGCATAAAACTTTTTTATCAAGGAAAGCTGAAACTGAACATGGGGAATCCAATGGAGAAAGAAAGGAAAACAAATATAATTAAGAAGAAATCAGGGCCAAGAGACATTGGGCCTGTTCAGATGACTGACTATGACATGGTTAGGTCACTAACCCACTTGCAGCAAATAGCTAGTGAGCATGTTTAAACCATGGTTATCTAGCCACAATGGTTAGGAATGGTTCACATGACATGCTATGCCATACTTTTAGCTCAAAATGCTTAACCACCATGGCTTAGTGTGGCATGTGAACAGGGTCATTTTGTTGTACTCTAGAGTAGGTACAGGCCCCCCAATATGCACGTTCTGCTTCAAAATTGGCATGAGCTGTTCCCAAACATACTCTTTTACACTGCAAGTTTCAGATCAATCTATTGCTCATTTTTCTGAGTATAAACCATAGAACCTACAGCACATCCTACACACACACACACACACACACACACACTTGCTCGTTATCAGTTAGGAATGCAATTTGTTAACATAGTAACACAACTGTGACCCTAGAAAACAAACAAACAAACAAACAAACATAAAGGTGTTTTTGAAGGTCCCCTGCTCCGTTCAATCTACCTGTTAAAAAAAGAAAAAAGATATTCCAGTTGGGTGCATAGCAGGCTCATATCTTTGTGGTTCTAAATTTTTGGAACTGTCCTCCAAGTAGATTTTCTAGTGCCCAATGCACACAAGCCATTTTTAGTCATTCTAAATGCATAAAATTAATTGGGATGGTAGTCATTAGGGGTATGTGCTCCGCTCCAAAAATTCAAAGCTTCATTGAAGCTTTGAGTTTTTTGGAGCCAAGAGGGGATGGTTTAAAAACTGTCGAATACCTGCGGAGTGGAGATGTGCCCAGTCAAAGCTTCATTCTGTTTCAGATAACTGCTTTAGTATAGTCTATCAGAATTAACAAAAATGCATATATCTCCATCATTTTTAATGCCAAAGAGATGAAACTTGGCACTATCATAGCCCTTAGTCATGGCAAGTTTGAAGCAGAACCATTCATGCCTTGATTTTTAGGATTTTTAGGATTTTTAAAAAAATTGACAAAGTTTGACAGTGTCAGCCGCTTCATTATAGCCTATGGAAATTAATAAAAATGTTAACAGCTCTGTCATTTTTAAAGTTAAAGAGATGAAACATGGCAGCATGATAGCTCTTAAGTAGTGCTTTATCTATGCCAAGTTGGAAGCAGATCTATATTCATGCCTTGAATTTTAGGAATTTTTAAAATTCAAACTCAAATCTCCTCCTCGGGGTCTAGGACCTTGAGCAGTTTCACAAGAAATTAAAGACAAAGAGATGAAACTTGGCACCATGGTAGCTCTTAAGTAGAGATAATCCAATGAAATGGAGCAAGGGAGCTGCTCCCAAAAGCGGAGCAGAGAAGCACCTCATCGGAGCTCTGCTTCAAGTTTCAGAGTAGTAGTAGTCCTGGTGTTGTCACTGTCATTCCAGCCACAACCTATGCACACTGACTTTGATCATGATTACCTTAATTCCCATTGATTTCAATGGGTTTACTCTAAGTCTGGAATCAAACCAATTATTGTCTATGCCCTGAATGACCGAAACGAGTTTTCACTAGTTTGTTAAATGTGAGGCTTTAGTGATTTGATAATTTGCTCTAATAGAATGCAAAAGTTGTTTCCTGATCTTGTAGTGTGGTTTGAAATTTGTTTTAAGTGTTGTTATATATTTTACATTGTCCTTTTTACATTCCTTTTAGAGAAATGGGGGGGGGGGTAGAAATGTCATGCATCAAATTCGACCCAGAACAAGCACCATACATTTTCATTTGATTCTTAAAATGTTAACACTTCTCAAATGCATGCATTTTGGAAAGTGGGCCATTGTCTTCATTACAATATGTAATATGGGTTACAGTTGGGGAAATTCATCTAGGAAGTAACTGCTTGTTGAATTTAATTGTAAGTAACAAGACCAAGAAAAGGAAGGAAGGAACTGTACTCATGTTTAATAAAACTGAAATATAAAGAAGGATGTAGGAAGGATCATGTAAAGTAAAATTAGTTAATGATACACAGACTGGCGAAGAATCCTCCATTGTTTGTTAATATCCTCAAACATAAAAGAAACAAAATCAAAAGAGTTCCATATGTGATTGACAATGTTGCATCAAAGTATAAAATGTCTGGATAACAAAATTCCTGGAAACATTATACAGGGGTTCTTTGGAATCCAATTTTGAAAACAATATTAATAACAACAGAAAAGCTGTTCTAAGACTGCTTTACACATTTCTCAGATTATATTAAATTAGGCACATACAGAGGAGAGTGGGATTTTGGCTGTAGTTCCGCCCAAAATGGGCCTGTTCAGACAACAAGCTAAGTCATGGTTAGGCTGCTAACCCCTTTGCAGCAAATGGTTAGTGAGCATGGTTAAACCATGGTTATGTAGCCAGCATTGTTAGGAATGGTTCACACAACACATTAAAACATGTTTCATATTACACACTAAGCCATAATGTTTAGCTCAAAATCCTTAAGCACCATGGCATAGGCCCTTTCTACACCACAGGCTGTAGAGGGAGGGAGGGTGATCCCAGAAGTACCTGCTTCCAGGATCATCATCTTCAGTCTTCATTTCATTTCATTTATTACATTTATATACCGCCTCTTGGCCGAAGCTCTCTGGGCAGTTTACAAAATGCAAGTTTACGACAGAAATACCACAAAAAATATTCAACAATATGCAACAATATTAAACAATGTACTAAACAACAATATCACAATAATACTAAAAAATACTAATTACAAGTTCATTGCAAAACAGAAAAAATAAGAATAAAAACAGCTTGGTTGAAATAACATCTCTCCCCCTGAAGCAGCGTCTCCCAAACTTCAGCTCCAGCCTTGCTTTTTAAAGTCTCCAGGCATGGGGGGGGGGGGGAGCAGGTGAAATAGCTCACTCTTGATGGCTCAGCATGTCTCCCCCTGAAGCAGCATTCATCACAACCACCATTTTGTTTTCCCCTGGGCCCCAAGCCTTGCGCATGAGCACTCGGTTAAGTTTTTTTAAAAAAAAAACAAAAAACTCCCACATGTGATCAGGGCCTCACCCACTCCCTGCCCTCCCGGGGGTGGCAAAACTGATGCCTCCCTCCCCTGATGGGCATGGAGCAGCGTGGTGCGGCTCCGTGCCCATTTCTGCTCCTGTGCTTACTAGCGAGTAAGCGCGGCAGCAGCTGGGACAATCAGCCACATCTTCCGCAGTCTCGGAAAGTTCCCGAGACTGTGGAAAAATCAGGATTTGCCAGGGATCCCTTATCCCTGGCAAATCCTGTCCCCATCCCCCTGCCCCCGGGAGTCCCTGTGCATCATGTGAATGCACAGGGACCAACCAGGGCCGATACCAGACCAAAAGCCTGGTGTAGAAACGGCCATAGTATGTTGTCTGAACAGGGTCTATGAGTACTTGGATAAAGGGCTCAAGTTCCAAGAAGCCAGATTCTGGCTGGACTTCAGGAAAAACTTCCTAACTGTTAGAGCAGTATGACAATGGAACAAATTACCTAGGGAGGTTGTGAGCTCCCCCACACTAGAGGCATTCAAGAGGCAGCTGGACAACCATCTGTCAGGTGTGCTTTAAGGTTAATTTGTGCACTGAGCAGGGGATTGGACTCGATGGCCTTATAGACCCGTTCCAACTCTACTATTCTATGATTCTATGAAAAGAACCTTGTGCATACAAATTGTACACATGTATGCTGTTTTACTCCTTTACTAAAATATACATGCAGGAGAGGGGCACGGCTGGCTCCTATATTCCATTTCTTCCCATATATGCTTTCAGCGTAGCATGTGAAACAGGTGGTGACCCAGTTGTACTGTGTGTGAATCTTCCAGGTGAATAGTCACAGATGTTGTCTCATTTGGAAAAACTGAAAACTGAACTGGATAGTACATAGATGAAGCCAGAGTGATTCTTATGAGGGGAAGTTGCTGGATAAGGGGGAAATTCACCCTGTATAAATTGATCTGTGGAATTACTCTATAAAGCAGCCTTCATGGATATTTTGGATTACAATTTAAAGCATTCTTGACCCTTGGCGATGTTGGCTGGAGCTGATGGGAGATGAAATCCAAAACATTTAGAGGTTGGGGAAGTCTGGTATAGAGCTTTTAAAACTATGGAGAATCATTAAGGATGGGGGAGAAAATTTAATATGAATGAACCTAATTCACATTTCTGAATTAATACATGAATTGTTGCACAATTAACCTGTCATTTTCACAGTTCATTTTTTGCGATCACGTTCTCCAATCAAAACATACATACATACATTACAAGAAGTTGCATACAAAACATGTATTTTAGGGAAAATGTTGAAGAGAAATGTGGTTAAAAATCCATATAGTAAGGGGAAATGGATGGCTTCCCATGGGCCATAGAGAACATTGGAGCTCTCCTCTGAGGTCACAGGGAGAGCTCTGATGTTGGAGGAGATCTGACATGGACTTCCTTCTCCCAGCCCCTGCAGAAAGGTCCACATTCCTCACTAGAGAAACACTGTTCTAAATTGAAAGTGTTGCTAAATAAAGCCTGCAGCTGAAATACAGGCAGAAGACCAGCAACAGTCTCTGAGTCAATGGTCAGCATCGTCAAGCAGCTGTTGAAGGCCCAGAGGCTCAGAAAGGTCCCCCTTTGCCCCAGTTTCCACCATCTTCTTCCATGCCCTATCGGCCCAGTTGATGAAAGGAAGCACCATGTCCAGGTTTGTGATCCTTGTAGCGCCCCATTTTTTTTAATGAATATTTTTTCTTACCTTTTGGGTGGCAGTGATCTGAACCAATGAGATGCTGCCTTGGTTGGGAGACATGGCCAATGAGGGCACAGGGTGGTCTTTATGTTGCTTCTGTCTCCTCATTAGTCTGCTCAGCAAGGGAGACGGAGGCTGCACAATGCTTGCTAGTAGGGATGTGCACTGGATCGGACCCGATCCACGATCCGAGTCCGGTCCAGTGGGAAATCGGATAAATTATCCGATTTCCGATCCCGCAGCTGGATCGGCCGATCCAATCCGAACCGGTCCGAAAAAGCTCCGAACCGGTTCGGCGGATCGGCGGATCGGCGGGCGCCCACTGGCGCCCACCGCCGCTTCCATTGGCGGGCGCCAGCGGGCGCCCGCCGATGAAAGTGGACAGCGGGGGGGGAGGAGGGGGGCACTTACCTTCTCGGCCCGGTGGCTCCCGTCCGGCGCCGGCGCCTACTACTACTAGCAGGCTCCGCGGCCTGCTCTAGGGTGGCGCGCCGGGTGATGTCATCACCCGGCGCGCTACTCTAGAGCAGGCCGCGGAGCCTGCTGGTAGTAGTAGGCGCCGGCGCCGGACGGGAGCCACCGGGCCGGGAAGGTAAGGAGGGGGTGCGTGGAGGGGAGGAGGGGGCGCACGGAGGGGGGAGGGGGGAGGGGGGCCCTTACCTTTCCGGCCCGGCGGCTCCCGTCCGGCGCCGGCGCCTACTATTCCCAGCAGGCTCCGCGGCCTGCTCTAGGGTGGCGCGCCGGGTGATGTCATCACCCGGCGCGCTACTCTAGAGCAGGCCGCGGAGCCTGCTGGTAGTAGTAGGCGCCGGCGCCGGACGGGAGCCGCCGGGCCGGAAAGGTAAGGAGGGGGTGCGTGGAGGGGAGGAGGGGGCGCGCGGAGGGGGGAGGGGGGCCCTTACCTTTCCGGCCCGGCGGCTCCCGTCCGGCGCCGGCGCCTACTATTCCCAGCAGGCTCCGCGGCCTGCTCTAGGATGGCGCGCCGGGTGATGTCATCACCCGGCGCGCTACTCTAGAGCAGGCCGCAGAGCCTGCTGGAAGTAGTAGGCGCCGGCGCCGGACGGGAGCCGCCGGGCCGGAAAGGTAAGGAGGGGGTGCGTGGAGGGGAGGAGGGGGCACGCGGAGGGGGGAGGGGGGCCCTTACCTTTCCGGCCCGGCGGCTCCCGTCCGGCGCCGGCGCCTACTATTCCCAGCAGGCTCCGCGGCCTGCTCTAGGATGGCGCGCCGGGTGATGTCATCACCCGGCGCGCTACTCTAGAGCAGCCCGCGGAGCCTGCTGGAAGTAGTAGGCGCCGGCGCCGGACGGGAGCCGCCGGGCCGGAAAGGTAAGGAGGGGGTGCATGGAGGGGAGGAGGGGGCGCGCGGAGGGGGGAGGGGGGCCCTTACCTTTCCGGCCCGGCGGCTCCCGTCCGGCGCCGGCGCCTACTATTCCCAGCAGGCTCCGCGGCCTGCTCTAGGATGGCGCGCCGGGTGATGTCATCACCCGGCGCACTACTCTAGAGCAGGCCGCGGAGCCTGCTGGAAGTAGTAGGCGCCGGCGCCGGACGGGCGCCGCCGGGCCGGAAAGGTAAGGAGGGGGTGCGTGGAGGGGAGGAGGGGGCGCGCGGAGGGGGGAGGGGGGCCCTTACCTTTCCGGCCCGGCGGCTCCCGTCCGGCGCCGGCGCCTACTATTCCCAGCAGGCTCCGCGGCCTGCTCTAGGATGGCGCGCCGGGTGATGTCATCACCCGGCGCGCTACTCTAGAGCAGCCCGCGGAGCCTGCTGGAAGTAGTAGGCGCCGGCGCCGGACGGGAGCCGCCGGGCCGGAAAGGTAAGGAGGGGGTGCATGGAGGGGAGGAGGGGGCGCGCGGAGGGGGGAGGGGGGCCCTTACCTTTCCGGCCCGGCGGCTCCCGTCCGGCGCCGGCGCCTACTATTCCCAGCAGGCTCCGCGGCCTGCTCTAGGATGGCGCGCCGGGTGATGTCATCACCCGGCGCACTACTCTAGAGCAGGCCGCGGAGCCTGCTGGAAGTAGTAGGCGCCGGCGCCGGACGGGAGCCGCCGGGCCGGAAAGGTAAGGAGGGGGTGCGTGGAGGGGAGGAGGGGGCGCGCGGAGGGGGGAGGGGGGAGGAGGGGGCGCGCGGAGGGGGGAGGGGGGAGGGGGGCCCTTACCTGCCCGGCCCGGCGGCTCCCGTCCGGCGCCGGCGCCTACTACTACCAGCAGGCTCCGCGGCCTGCTCCAGGGTGGCGCGCCGGGTGATGTCATCACCCGGCGCGCTACTCGAGAGTAGGCCGCGGAGCCCGCTGGTAGTAGCCGCCGGCGCCGGACGTGCCGAGAAGGTAAGTGGCGGGGAAGGGGGCTTACCCCCCCCCCGGAGCCGTCCGCTTCTATCCGCTGGCGCCCGCGGGCGCCAGCGGATGGAAGCAGGCGGCCCCAGGGGGGGTAGGGAGCGCGGGGGAGGGGGTTTACCTGCCGGGGCCGTCCACAGCGGACGGCCCCGGGGGGGGGGAGGGAGTTAGGCCCCCCCTTACCCACCCGCCGCCATTTTTTCCTCATAGACTTGCATTGCAATGCAAGTCTATGGGGAAAAAAATGGCGGCCGATCCAAAAATTTCCGATTTTTGGATCGGGATCGGACTCGATCCGGTCCGGGGGGCCTCCGATTTTGTCCGAACCGGTCCGGGACAAAATTGGAGGTCCCGATCCGGGTCCCGATCCGATCCGGGGGGTCCGTGCACACCCCTACTTGCTAGTTGCCTACAGACCACCCGGAAGCTCATCGCACATGGCAAGCAGGGTCGAGCAGCCGGTGGGGTCCGATGAGCAGCACGAATGGAGGTGAGTCCATCCATCCCTTCTTAGATGGCTGTGTTGTTATTTTTTAAAAAAAGACCACCACCTAATTTCTTTAAAATAGAATTAACACTGCAGCTCCTATTCTGCTGCTCATCCACTCTCTCTCCCAACAGCCCCACCTTAACTAATCAAATAACTCCCTCCACCCTTGCTCTCTTCACGCTCTTTTTCCTCTATCCCCTTTTCTGGTAACCAGCCATACTCACTCCCATTCCATCCATCTCTCCTGCACAATTGTTCTGAGCATCCCCAGGACAGACTTTATGCTGCTTCCAGGACACAGCATGTACTACACTTTCCTCCTTACTTAACACAATAACAAACCCATTTCCCAAAGATGCAAATGGAGAAATCAGCCCATAAAGTATAAATCCCTGCAAATTCTAAGAAAAGAAAACAGACTATATCTATGAAACTGCTGGAGGTCAGTCATCAAAATTTAAAGTCCTATAAATAAGCCATGTCTTACCCTTTCTACCTCAAAACAGGCATAGACCATCCTCCAATCAACCTCTCCTGCACCGCTTAGTTTCAGATCAATCCGTTGAGATGTTGTCTGAGTTTCAGTTATAGATTTCGGATTATAATGGCTCATCCTTAAGGTCATATGATCTGACCTTAAGGTATGACTCACCCTTAAGGGCCACAACTGTTGTTCTAGAATCGCTGCAGTAACTAAGCCTGAAATTCTATAGTCCCTGGAAGGGTTTCCCAGGAGCCAGAAGATAAGAGGTCCGTAGGTGGAGGAGGAGTTTCACCCTTGCAAGCTGATCTATAGCAGGGACCAAACTTCCATCAGCTCCAAAGCCCAACCATTCTCCAAACATCACCCTGAATGGGGAGAAAATTAGCATATTTATATTCCATCCCATTGGGATCATTCAGAGGAGAAATCTAGAGAACAAAACCACCAAAATTATAAAACAGAAATAAATGGTGGGGGGCAGGGTGGCGGTGGAATGCCACCCAACCACCTTATTCCCTTCCAGGATGACCTTAGCATGGCTTGGGAGTTTGCAGTTCATCTGCCTCGGATTCTCTGTCTCCCATACCTATATCATGGCCTTTTAATAAATAAGTAAATAAACAAGTAAGGAACTCTGCACAGATTTTTAAGACAAAAGTTCAGTGGTAGATCACTTGCTTTGAAAAAGGACCCAGGTTCAATTCCTGGCATCTCCAGGTTGTATTACTGATACTGATCTCAGTGGAAAACAGACCTGGGGGCTGCGGATTGCTGCCCCGATAAACAAAATTGTGTGCTTTTTTCTGCATCAGGGTGGCGCGCCTAATTCCAATGCACAGTGGAAGAATTGGGTTTCCAGCAGCCATGCCCGCCCCCTTCCTTCTGCCTGGGTGGAGAGCAACCAATCAGCAGTTGCCATCCACCCGGCCATGCCCCCGCATCAAGGATGGAGCGAGGATGGAGCAAAGTGAGACAGTGGAAGCGCCATGTTTGCCTCACTCCACCCTGAAAAGTTGGAGTAAGTCCATGACTTTTAAAATGTGGAGCTTCTCTGGAAAGCCCCATGATGGCTTTGAGGTGGCTGTTATATCATGTCATCGATGCAGCACCTTAGGGCTTCCAGAATGTATAGACAGCCCCTTGGTTTAAGGCGGCTTCTGTGTTCCTAGCTTTTTAAATGTATCCTTATAGATTCTTGAAGTACACACTAGTAAGATTGCATCTGGTTCTTTAACCTACTTCTTCCTCAACAACAAACATACAAATTGGAGCTGTAACAAAATACTGCAGCGTGGTTCACTGTTTCAATCAATCAACCACGCTCTCCCCCACAATATTCATTCCATTCCTCCTTCTACCCAGTTTTCCAATTCTTCCCCCACCACAATCGATCAGTCCACCTTCTGTTGTCATTGAGCATACTCATTCATCATTCAGCTATGGGTGTCTAACTTCCCCCCCCCCCGGGGGTGGGGGTGGGGGTGGTTCCCAATAAAGTTTGTTTTATTTCTGCAAATCCTGCTGATATTTCCCACATCTGCATGGTTGCTGCCATTTTGGCCACATAAGCAACAACACTCATAGTGTGAACATTGGAAATAGAGATAATGATGTACCCCTCCCTCCCTCCCTCCCTTCCATTCTCTAGCTCAACTAAGTTTATACTGTGGATCTATATTTTTCTTATGTTTTTTTCCCATCAAAAATCAACTCATCCTTCTGGTAGCTGGAGTTAGTTTTGTCTTGTGCCCTAATGAACTAATAACGACAAATATGTTGTGGATTAAACCAGGCAGGTATTTTTGTTAATCTTTTCCCAAGTATTCTCTCTCTCTCTCTCTCTCTCTCTCACACACACACACACACCCATCATAATAGTACCTATATCAAGTATAGTGAGAAAAGTAACTTTCTTTTTCATGATAGCTACATACCAAAAAAAGAGCTGGCAAATATATGTTTTTGTAAAGGTTTTTATCAAAGATGATTTTCTATTGTGTCCAGGAGATCACAAAGTGTTAAAATAATATGTATTCAGCTTGATTGTAGTAAAGTAACTCACAGATTCCAGACTTGAAATTCTACTCATTATGAAATATGATTTGCTTTCTAACATAAACTATATCTACCAATAGAACCACTTCCTACTTTCCATTTATGCCTTATCATTATAGAATCAATTGGCTTACCACAGGTTTCACCTCAATCAGATTATGTAACCATAATGGTTCTTTCAGGGCTGAAAGTCTATTGTTGAGTATAAGCAAAATATATATACCATACCTCTACAACAAGTCTGGCTTGAATTACTGTAATCAGATTGGAGCTGAGCAAGGAACTCTGAGCTGCTGAGGCGTCTGCAGATGTTTTCCGCATGTGTGAATTCAGCAAACAATAACTGCTGGTGTTTTTTAACTGGTGTATTATAGAGGTACATTTTTCAGAGAGCTGTGATTGGCTGAAGCACTCTGTTAGATTTCCACTGAATAGGAAACCTGGGTTTGTCTCTGCATAATGTGTGAACTGGATCTAAGACTAAATTGGACGCAATATTAAAAAAATATCTGTGAATAGGATCTCCTGGATTTTGTTAAAGAGTTATTAGCAGCCACAGAGGGGAGAGATTCAGATCGGGACTGTCATACATTTTCAGATAGGGGAAAATTGTGTTTCTACCATTGCTTTGCCTCCTGGATCTATCCCACAATAGGGATGAGCAGCTTCCTCTTTCTTCACATGGGGAAGAGGAAGCAAGTAGCTACCACGTGGCCCATTCAGTGGGCATTTTTATAGTGCAGCTTCTCCTGCACACAGCAGGAAATGGTGAGAATTATCATCTGAGCCAAGAAGAAATGGCTTTTCCAGGTCTTATTTGTAGCATGAAAAATAGAAGAAGCAGGAGATGTGCAGGAGGATCACTGCATCATCAAAATGACTCACAAAGTGGCCAGTTGCGAGTGTCCAATTAAATACTCGTCTGAATGCTCATGGCCGTGTAGCTCAATAGAGAGCTTCCTTTGCTTTTAATCTGCTCCTCACTAGTGTGCTGAAGGAAGATCAAAGGTAGGGGGCGTGGCCTGAGGAAGGGATCATTTCTTCATGGAATGCATTGTGGCCAGATTGAGAAGACTTGTGGACCAGAGATTCCTCACTGCTATCCTAAAGGATGGCTTTTATACTTCTCCCTCCCATGGCCACATTCCCTCAGGCAAAAGTTGCTGGTGATGGGGTCATGAAGTAAAAGCCCTGCTGCTGACCTCATATGGTGCAGGGGGCACCAGTTCCCTGCCCAAGTTCTATGTTTTCTGGATATTGGACTTGGTCATGGAGATTATTTACAGACTTTCAATATATTTGAAATGAACTTATTGGGATGTATATATGGTAATACAAAAGAAAAAAGGGGGAACTGGCAGTTTGTAGAAACAAAAGATATGACCTATATTAGATAAGCTTAGGAAAGTGAAGTGATATACTTGATTTTTGACAGGCATTTCTAATTTTTGGCTGAAGGTTGCAAATTGCTGTAATAGCTACCAATATGGTCATTTACTTCAATATATATTGAAGAAATTGATATATCTATGACTGATATATCCATCCATGATAGATATCTCTATTAGTCTATAATTGATATGTCTACACTATTTTGTCTGATAAAAATAATAATGTAATGTTGTAAAAGTTTAGATTGCAAAAAAAATCGGTCTATTTTAAAAAACATGAACTGTGGCTATTTTCTAAAATTATCTTAATAATTGTAGGAATGCGGCAACTCCCTGGCCTGTATTGTGACCTAAAGAAAAACTACAAGAAGTTGCTGCGACAGAAAAAGAACAAGGCGGAGCGAGAGTCATGGCAACTGCTCATAGGGGCTTCAATCACTAACAGCAAAACTTTTTGGCAAATAGTGTCGGGTGCACTTAGTGTTGGGAATGGTAACTTGGAATGTTACATAGCTGCCGCTACCTGGGAAAATCACTTTTGCGAGGTTCTTGGTGGTGGACAGACGACAAACTTGACCCCTGCACTGCCTATGGATACTCCTGAATGGCCCGATGTTGATCCCACCATAATAGAAGATCTAATAACTCAGCTAAAACCGGGTAAAGCCCCGGGTCCGGATGGGATTCCACCAGAGATGCTGAAAAGTAATACTAGCTGGTAGACGCCACTATTAGCCTCTCTTTTTACCACAATAAATAAAACTGGACAAGTCCCCACAGTTTGGCGGATGGCTTTTGTTATCCCAATCTATAAAAAGGGTCCCAAGAACGATCCACATAGCTATAGGCCCATAAGTCTTCTGTCTATAATTGGGAAGCTTTATGCCAGTTCCCTGAGGATCAAATTGAACGAATGGATCCGGGACAAGGATATTCTGGGTAGTGAACAGATTGGGTTTAAAGCTGGCTGCTCTACCAACGACCATTGTCTGGCTTTGATCCATCTGGCCCTCAAATATACAGCACCAAAAGGAGGCAAATTATTTACTGCCTTCATTGATTTAAAATCGGTATTCGACTCCATTTCACGCCCCCTCCTTTGGAGTAAATTAGAACAGCTATCCATTGAACATAGGTTATTATTTCTGGTACAGTCTCTATACCATAACACATCTGCTCAGGTTTGGTGCAATAAATTGGGACACTTTACCAACGAATTTACTTCATCTCGGGGTGTCAGACAAGGATGTGTCTTAGCTCCTATCCTATTTACTCTGTTTTTGGCTGACCTCCCAGCCTCACTGGCTTCGATACAATCCCATCCCCCCAAGATTGGCCCACTGAAAGTGAGTATCCTTCTTTACGCAGATGATGCGGTACTGCTATCGCAGATCCGTCTGGGTCTCAAGAGACTTTTAAATGGCTTTGCGGAATATTGCAACAAAAATAAACTAATGATCGACTACCAAAAATCAAAAGTGCTGGTTTTTGCCAAGAGCAAAGTAAGGTTCTCTTGGTCTATGGGGGGCAGCAGAATAGACCAAGTGGAAACCTACAAATATTTGGGTATCTGGTTTCAAGAAAACCTAAAATGTAATGTACACAGCAAATATGCCAAAGCCGAACAAATAGTGGGAGCACTTTCTCGGTTTTTTTACTTAAAAGGGGGTAAATTTGTGCCAGCCGTTACCAAGGTATATAAAGCCAAATTGGTCTCACAGATCTTGTTTGGGGCCCCTATCTGGTTTCCACTGTCAAAGGGTTCCTTTGAGGGCATTCAGTCTCTATTCCTAAGGCTAATACTGGGTGCTCCAAGGTGTGTGTCTGGTCCCGCACTTAACCTGGAGGTTGGTTTAAGATCTCTGAGTTGCCTAGCTTGGAACCTCAGTTTACAATTTTGGCTCCGCCAGTATCACACCCTTACCCCCAACTCTCTGGCATCCCAGGTTTTGCTGGATTCTTTTGAATCCCTCTGGACCAAAGCATTGGTCCGGAAGGTCACTACGCTTGGGCTTTCCCTCCCGCATCTATTTCTTTTAGACCTGGGAAGTGCCAAACGGATTATCAAACAGAGATTGGTCGATATAGATCTTCAGGGAGCTGCCCGAGGCCCATGTTCCCCTGTGACGCTGGGTCTGTTAGATTATGCTGGTAAAGGTGAAATGGCGTACCTGGAATGGTTAACTGTTCCCAAGTACAGGAAACGCTAGGTTCAACGCTCTCCCCTCCAAATTGCTTGAGGGTAGATATAAAAAGATACCAGTGGAAAATCGATGCTGCTCGTGTAATAATACCGAGGTTGAGTCAATTGTACATGTCCTATTTTGCTGCAACTTTTATAATGAGATCAGAAATGTTTTACTGCGACCAATTACACAGGATCTCCCCGGAGTCTATGGAGTCTATGATGATTAGTCTCCTTCAGGGCAATAACAAGTATGTCACTATACAAGTATCAAAAAAATTTCACCTTGCTATCCATTGTAGAGACCAAATGGCCGTCTGACTGTAATCCCTCCTAACAAGATTTGGACACTGATATGTATACTGTATACTGATTAATCAGCATGTTGACTGTTTGTTTTTCTTTTACTTTGAAAAATGGTCTGTTGACTGTCAGTAAAGATTGGATTGAATTGAATTGTAGGAATGTTATTAATCTGGGACAATCTAGTCATGCTACATTATATCACTCTCCCACCTCCCAGAGCCAGATTCATAAGGAACATCATCGGAAGGGAAGTTTTGTTCCAAGAACCTTTACATCCCACCATGGACTCCGAGACCTCAACTGAAGAGAAAGATGTCTCTGCAGGCCCTAAAATGTACTGAGCTCAGGAAGAATCAACTTCTCCTAGTAAGGACTCCATGCTACCTGCTATAGAGAGCATGCTGATTTGGAATACACCCATTGAAATGAATGGGACCTACATGAGACACAACCCATAGTCACTTGTCTTGCGGAGTTGTATTGCTTAGTGTTGCTAAAGCTATTGAATCTGACATTGTCATTCAAATTAAATAAATATTGGGTTGGATTGCAACTTAGTCATACTTAGAATAGAGCCATTGAAATCAGACAGTCTATTGTAAGTATAATTGAATTTGGATTCAACTTAGGCTGTCTATACATGGGAAAAGCCCTATGGTGGCTCTGGATCTGTGTCGTGTCGGTTAGATGACACAGGCACAACCATGCATCTACTGCAGGGCTTCCCTGTGATGCTGCATTTTGAAAAAGTTGGGAATTTACCCCAACTTTTTCAAATGGAGCGACATCAACACGGTGCTTCTAGCATGTAATATTGCTCTGCGGCCAATCCAGGGACAACCTGGGGGCAGAGCCTGGTGGAAGGTGACCAGCAATTGGTTGTCTTCCACCAGGAAGAGGGCAGGGGCAGCTTCTGGACCTGAATGGCTGTCCAGAAACTATGCTCCATTCTTGGCATTGGGGTTACCCAGGAGACAGAAAGTGCAATATTGAAGAGGGAGGCAGAGCCAACCCTGCACCGTGATGACAACCCCTATTGTGGTTATATTTCAGTGTAGTTCTGCGCTGGGGATCAGAAGGGGATTTCTTAACTTTCTTTCCTCTCTAATTTTTGGGGGGATTTTTTTGAGCACAACGAGAATATCGTTACTAAAAATGCTACTATGGAATATGTCCATCAGGCTGCAATCTTGTATCCATTTATGTATGATTACCACATTGCCTTTGGCACAGGCTTAAACAAGACGTTCATACAGCATTCGTAACATGGATGGCATTTCACAGAGTAATTACAACAAAGACATGACTGAGCAAGTTTAGGATTGCAACCTTCAACCACAATCAAACTTTAATTTTGGCATATTTAGATATGATTTTTCCCCCTCCCAGATTTGAATAGCCAATACATATTGGATTTATCTAACATAACTTTTAAAGACCTATTTTCCTACAGTGAATTGTGTGTCTGAAAACATATTTCCTTGTGTCAAAGTCGCCAGTTTCACAACAGCTCTTGAACAGTCTAGAAGCTGTAACTAGGACACTGTTAAGAAGTTCAGGTATTTTTCCCCTTTCTTTTGATTAGCAGCACTAGAAACAGAGGGAAACAATAGACTTCACCAAACATAAAACTTGAAGAAAAGCTTCAGCTGTTTGTAGTTGTTCTTCTTGTTCTGATACAACCCATGAGGTATTTGGTTTAACAGAAAGACGTAAAGGGCAGGGCTGTTCAAAGAAAGCATTGCAAGTATGTTTGGGGAAGTCATTAATTGCTTGACCCTGGCAAATAATTCTCTTCATTGTTGCTTCCCAATAATAATTCACCTTTCTCATTTGACACTCCTTTTTAAAATTTGGTTGAATCAACTTCAGGGAGCTGAAACCAGTTGCTCGGCATTATGTTCCTCCAGCATGCAAGCAGTTGCATAAAATTGTTGAGTAATTCATTGGTATTGTTGATTGTTCTCACCTCCCCTTATTCCAGTAACTGAAAACAGTATTTTATTTTCTTCTTTACATTTGAAGGTGACAAAGTTTGCTCATACTTACGAAAAGGACACTCTTTCCAGGGTCTTTGAGTCTATATACGATAGGGAATTAATCAAATCTTGAACTTGCTGCCAACCCTCCTTCATCCACAGTATGTGTTGTAACATTGTGGCCCTGTACATGTATGTACGTCATGCACAGGTGCTCACCAAACAAATGATGCAGCCGTCTCTTTTCTGGGGAAAAGGGGATGACCAGTGGGAGATGTATGTAAGCTTGGCCTTGTTCAAGTAACCTTGCCACAAGCTATTTAGCACTTTGAACTGGGTCCATAAATGGACTGGCAGCCTTTGCAGATATTTATTTATTTATTATGTTTATATACCACCCCATAGCCGAAGCTCCCTGGGTAGTTTACAAAAATTAAAAACATTGACATTTAAAAAACAATATACAAAAATTAAAAACATAAAAGCCTAAAAACAAACTACATCTCATTTTAAACTGTCCAGGGGTCAGTTAAAAAGCTCAGCATATGATATCAAATGCCTGGGAGAAAAGTCTTCACCTGGTGCCAAAAAAATGACAGTGTTGGCGCCGGGCGAGGCTCATCGGGGAGATTATTCCAAAGTTGGGGAGCCACCACTGAAAAGGCCCACTCCCTTGTTGCCATCCTCCAAGCTTCCCTTGGAGTAGGCACTCAGAGGAGGACCTTTGATGTTGATCGTAGTGTACGGGTAGGTTTGTGTGCAGAGAGGCGTTCTGTCAGGTATTGTGGTCCCAAGCCATGTAAGGCTTTATGGGTTAAAACTAGGGGTGTGCACGGACCCCCCGGATCGGATCGGGACCCGGATCGGGACCTCCAATTTTGTCCCGGACCGGTTCGGACAAAATCGGAGGCCCCCCGGACCGGATCGAGTCCGATCCCGACCCAAAAATCGTACATTTTTGGATCGGCCGCCATTTTTTTCCCCATAGACTTGCATTGCAATGCAAGTCTATGAGGAAAAAATGGCGGCGGGTGGGTAAGGGGGGGCCTAACTCCCTCCCCCCCCGGGGCCGTCCGCTGTGGACGGCCCCGGCAGGTAAACCCCCTCCCCCGCGCTCCCTACCCCCCTGGGGCCGCCCGCTTCCATCCGCTGGCGCCCGCGGGCGCCAGCGGATAGAAGCGGACGGCTCCGGGGGGGGGTAAGCCCCCTTCCCCGCCACTGCTTACCTTCTCAGCCCGTCCGGCGCCGGCGGCTACTACCAGCGGGCTCCGCGGCCTACTCTCGAGTAGCGCGCCGGGTGATGACATCACCCGGCGCGCCACCCTGGAGCAGGCCGCGGAGCCTGCTGGGAGTAGTAGGCGCCGGCGCCGGACGGGAGCCGCCGGGCCGGGCAGGTAAGGCCCCCCCTCCCCCCTCCCCCCTCCGCGCGCCCCCTCCTCCCCTCCACGCACCCCCTCCTTACCTTCCCGGCCCGGTGGCTCCCGTCCGGCGCCGGCGCCTACTACTACCAGCAAGCTCCGCGGCCTGCTCTAGAGTAGCGCGCCGGGTGATGACATCACCCGGCGCGCCACCCTAGAGCAGGCTGCGGAGCCTGCTAGTAGTAGTAGGCGCCGGCGCCGGACGGGAGCAACCGGGCCGAGAAGGTAAGTGCCCCCCTCCTCCCCCCCCCCGCTGTCCACTTTCATCGGCGGGCGCCCGCTGGCGCCCGCCAATGGAAGCGGCGGTGGGCGCCAGTGGGCGCCCGCCGATCCGCCGATCCGCCGAACCGGTTCGGAGCTTTTTCGGACCGGTTCGGATTGGATCGGCCGATCCAGCTGCGGGATCGGAAATCGGATAATTTATCCGATTTCCCACTGGACCGGACTCGGATCGTGGATCGGGTCCGATCCAGTGCACATCCCTAGTTAAAACCAGCACCTTGAATTGGGCTCGGAAACGTATAGGCGGCCAGTACAAGTGGACCAGTGTCGGTCTTATACTGTATATTCAAAACTTCTGGTTCCTGAAATCAATCTGGCTGCTGCATTTTGCACAAGCTGCAGCTTCCAAACCATCTTCAAAGGCAGCCCCACATAGAGCACATTGCAGTAATCTAACTTGGAGGTTTCCAGCACATAGATAACTGAAGCCAGGTTATTTCTGTCCAGATAGGGGCGTAGCTGGGCCAGCAACCAAAGTTGGTAGAAGGCACTCCGTGCCACTGAGGCAACCTGAGCCCCCAAGCTACAAACATGCTCCTTCAGGGGGAGTGCAACCCCATCCAGAACAGGTTGAACAGCCTCTATCCCGTCAGAAGAACCACCAACTAACAGCATCACAGTCTTGTCTGAACTGAGTTTCAGTTTATTAGCCCTCATCCAGTTCATTGTTGCAGCCAAGCACCGGTTCAACACATCCCCAGCCTCACCTGATGAAGATGAAAAGGAGAAATAGAGTTGTGTGTCATCAGCGTACTGATGACAACGCACTCCAAAACTTTCATGTAGATGTTGAACAGCATGGGGGACAGGACTGACCCCTGCAGAACCCTATACTGGAGAATCCACAGGGCTGAGTAACGTCCCCCAAGCACCACCTTCTGGAGCCGACCAGCCACGTAGGAGTGAAACCATTGTAATGCAGTGCCTCCCACACCCAAAATCAGACAGTCATCCCAGAAGGATACCATGGTCGATGGTATCGAAAGCCACTGAGACATCAAGGAGAATCAACAGAGTCACAGTCCCCCTGTCTTTTTCCCGACCTACGTCATCATACAGGGTGACCAAGGCTGTTTCTGTGCCAAAACCAGGCCTGAAACCTGACTGAAATGGGTCCAGATAATCAGTCTCATTCAAGAGTGTCTGGAGCTGGCTCGCAACCACTCGCTTAAGGACCTTGGCCAGGAGAGTTTCTGGGTCCAGGGAAGATTTCTTTAGGAGTGGTCTCACTGCTGCCCTTTTCAGACGGTCAGGGACCACTTCCTCTCACAGAGAGGCCTTAATCACTTCCCTGGCCCAGCCAGCTGTTCCATCCCTGTTAGCTTTTTTTAGCCAAGAGGGCAAGAATTCAATATAGAAATGGTTGCACAAACCTTGTCAACATCCTCGACCTTTACCAAAGATGGCAAAGTACTGACCTAATGTGATTATTTTGGTCAATTCCCATTAACAATTTAGCCTCTGTGTTTTAACTTGCTGATGTTTCTAGATCATTTTCAAAGACTGCCTCCAAGTTAATGCATTGCCATAATTAATACAAATGTTTAGGGCACAATCCTATGCATGTTTAGACAGAAAAAGGGGTTTAGATAGAAATGCATGTTTAGACAAAAAAAAAATAGCCCAACTTCCAGCATGCCCCATGGTAGGAGTTATTAGGATTTATATGCATGTTTAGACAGAAAGGATTGCACCCTTAAGGTTCATATCTTTAAATGTTAACGTACAAATACAAGTGTGGGAAAAAAAAGGTGAAATAGATGCAGTTTTTTGTTTTGTTTTTAAAGAAAAAATCTGACAGGTTTTCCCTTTTCATTTACTCAAGAACCCACATCACACAAAAGAAAACTGCTCCAGAAGAGGAATTAAAAGGATTGTCTGATTATTTTCCGAGGAATTGCTTACCTAGTCAGTTGTTTTTGAGAAACACAGATCCGATAACAGCACCATTGTAACTGTTTTGACAAAGAACTGTACACTGTAAAGTGTCCTTTTAAAATATTATTAGTTAACTTTGCATGCTGTGTTGCCTTTGAAGACTCACACACAGTACAATTTGTTCAAAATACGGCAGATAGTCTGCTAACTGGGATTGGTTACAGAGAGGTTAGATAACTACACTGGTTGCTGCTCATTTCTTGGCATAGTCCAAAGTGGTGGTTGAAACTTATTAAAGCCCCAAATGGCTTAAGACATGGCTACTTGAAAGAACACTTTTTTCTACAGAGCTGTTTGTTCATCTTCAGAGGAACCCATCCAGGTCCTTCTGCCAGCTGATGTTAGGTGGGTGGTGGTGACTGGGAAGAGGGGTTCTTTTGGGTTGTGTTTTAGTGCCTAGAATTTGGTTCTCAGAGAAGGGCACCTGGCACAAATGTTGATATATTTTCTTTGCTACCATGTTTTGTACCGGTTTTTAGCATTTTGTTTAGTGCTGTGCCGCAAATTTCGACCGTTCTCATTCAATTTGATCGAAAATAAATTGTATTCGAAAAGAAAATCAAAAGAGAAGAAATTTTGGAGAAATTCTCATGGGTTTGGTTCAGGGTTCTTGTGCTGACCTTAGTTATGGGATAACTGAGGAATGTGTGTGGGTGAGTGGTCAGTCTTTCGTTGTACGATCATCTCTTTGATAGCCTGTAGCCTCCTTGGCTTCCCACACTTCATGCCCTGAGGAAGATGCCTTTTCAGATCAGGAAGTGAAAGCACCATGGGAGACTGTAGAGCAATGGTGAGATGGGTAATAGAAAGAAAAATATAGACAGTACCCTCAGCCACCTCACAGTGATTAGGTAAGGTCAAAATCGCCACCAACATACATTCAAAATAAATTATAAAAAACTCAGAGAATGAGCCAGAGCAATGTAAGCACCTTTCATGGGGGAAGAAAACTTCCAGGAAATTCTTGAGATGTTGAGCTAGTTGAGGTAATCTGTACGTATGTCAGTTCCCTTGCACCAGTGAAAAATCCCTGAGGCTGAATCTCTTCATGCAGTAGAAGGAATTGCTACAATCATCATATGACTGAAGATCATTTTTTAAACTTAACAACAACACTAGCATAGTAGCCAGAGGAATGGCTAGTCAGTGCTTGAGTTATAGGGAAGCATTTAATGAAAACACCACCCCTAACTTCTTCCAAAGGCTGACAACTGTTACCCAGAGGACCTTCTCTTCTGCCGCTCCCAGACTGTGGAATGACCTGCCGGAGGAGACTCGTCAACTTAACAGTCTTTTAGAATTTAAGAAAGCTATAAAGACTGTTCTCTTCCGGCAGGCATATCCAGTGTAATTTTTAGAATGTTTTTAGGATGTTTTAGGATGTTTTAATGCAGTTTTAATAATATTTGTCATGTTTTAATTAGTTTTATGTATTTTATCATGTTGTTGTTCCCCGCCTCGATCTGGACGGAGAGGCGGGTAAGAAATAAATCATTATTATTATTATTATTATTATTATTATTATGAAACAGCTGATAGGTGTCTCACAAATAGTAAGGGGAAGCAAACCACCACTAAAATGGGTAGCTTTGAATACAAAGCCTGGGCAAAAGCAATACAAAATTTGTTTACTGGTGAACTGGCAACAAAGGGGCATAGTGGAAAAGGTTAAGCTGGGATAGTCATGCTGAAGGATCATCTGAATAGTGGCATGGGGGCAGAACTATGTTCTCTATAGTAAAAGGGGTATTGCAAAAGATAGTGGGACACCCCCTCGGCCCCTGTAATCCAAGTGTTGGCTGGTTTGCTGGATGTTGTTAACAGTTCTCATTTTAATGTAAAAGAGGGTTCAAAAATGATATCCTTATTCACCTGCAATCTCAAGTGATTACAGTCTAGTTTACCAACTTGTTCGGTTGCATGTGTAGACCAGGTCTGAATCAGATTACTGAACTGGGGTGTGGATGGACAGAATCCAGGGATCTGCAATAAGGACATGAATAAAAATCTTCATGATGATGCATATAATTTATACTGAAAATACATTTGAATACTGTGACAGAACAAATGTTTACAATTAATATGAGAAATTCCTTATTTTGTTAACTAGATGCTTGTAAAAGGAGAAGTCTATAAGCCAGCTGGCTATGTTTCATTCCATTCCGGTAAAGGAAAACGTTGAAAATTCAGTCCTTCAGTAACACGATGATAGAAAATGTGATAGAAAACCACAAAAGACATCAGAATAACCCCTTTAATCACAATGAGCTTAGAAGTAGTCCCAAACTGGAATATATGAATTTCCAGTTTGAGCGCCAACCTGTTCTGGTAAAGGTTCTCTGCTGACACATCTCCTTTGATCCTCCATTTAGAAACATGTGTTAACTTGTAAAAAAAAAACACCCCAAAACCAAACCCCAGAGTTCTGAAAGCAGGCCTAAAACACATGAAGGTCTGTTCAAACCCACACATCTGATTTTGAGAGCTTCTGACATTTCCCCATGCACAAATCATGTACCACATCACCTACATAAAAAGCATACTTTAAAAGTACACCTGACACACACTAGCCTATCCCCACACATCAAAAGCACCACAAACCAGGAAAAGAAATATTTCAATGATGCCTAAATCTGTTTTGGCTTTTAAGTGTATCCAAGGGAAGCGAGTATTCCAAGAGTCCCTCCTTATGCACGCTCGGTGTCCTATTTTAGTTCACTGACAGAATTATTTAGAAGAAATGGAGTTGATCTTAGAGTTTGCAAAAAGACACATGGGACAAGACACAGAGCAGACCCAATGCTGCCTTTGCGTGCATGGCAGCCCCACCAATTCCATTTCACAAATTGCCCATACCACTTGCAGAAAAACAATTGAGCACTTCTGAGGGAAACCCAACATGAGCAGGAACACTTATTTCTGGAAAGGGACCAGGCCAACAAAGCTCACATAAGGGAACTCCACCAATAAGCATTTCAGGGACTAAAATTGTCATTCCACAAGCAGTAGGGACCACTCAAGGAATGGAATTGGTGGGGCTGGTTACACACAGACCAGAATCAGCAGCCAGCTCCATTAACAGATGGGCAGCATTGGATTCTGCCCATCTGTTAATGGGCAGATTCATATAGAGTTGGCACCTGTTTTGTTTCTGACCTAGATACTTCCATTGTGTTTTGCTTTGATTGGGTCCAACTCAGTATTAGGGTAAAGTGAGTGGCAATCCAAACAACAGTCAATAAACAGACAAAGGTCAAGCACAGAGCAATCAGTGCAGTATATGATCAGTTTGAGGCAGGCAGTGGTCAAAGCACAGTATTAACAGGCAGGTAGGTGGTTTCCAGAAGAAAAGTTTGAGGCATAGCCAAGGTCCAAACACAGGAGAGGAGTGAAACAAAACACGGTCCAAAAAACAAAATCAAACAGGACTCCAAGGGTTCAATCACAATACAAGTAGGGGTGGCCAAACTCATCAAGCACTCACCCTGTGAGCACTCACTCCACCACTGCTCTAGCCCACCCCCATGAACCAGGCCTCACAGGAGAAAAGGCCACATTCCCTGATGCCAGAGCTGACCCACATCCAAGTGCTGCCAGGAGCTCACAAGCATTCAGGCACAGGTTTTCCCTCACACCAGGCCCATCCTGTTGGGTCCACTGCCCTCACAGACACTTCCAACATCCCTAGATACATGACACTGAAACTAATAGAAAGACAATTTCCATCATCTAGTAAGCTCTAACTGAAGACTTATATAGCCAGAGTTCGCAGAGCCCTACCCAGGACTCAGCTGCAGTTCAGTACAGGCCCTCAAGGAATGATCCAACTCATGAGGAGGCCTTATTCACAAGGAGTCATTTTGTCTTGACGAGTCCTTCTTTGTATCTGAGCACAAATTTTCAAAGGAACCCTACTGGACTGGCTAGGGTGATCACATGAAAAGGAGGAGCTAGGAGCTAGTTAAAGCTGCAGGAGCTATCCTAGAATGACCAGATACAAAGAGGGCAGGGCTCCTGCAGCTTTAATTGTTGTGATGAAGAGGGAATTTCACCGGGTGCTGCATGCATATAAATGACACCTACTGAAATTCCTTTTTCTATGCAAAGATACAGGAGCCCTGTCCTTCTTGTCATATGGTTACTCTACAGACTGGCTTGCCTCTTGAGATGATACTCTCAGGGGCTAGATGTTCACCCAGCATCTGACTCAGAGGTGGAGTTCCTCTTCTCTTGTGCAGATAAACCCACAGCCATCTCCCCTGATTGCCCAGAATCCCCCAGATCTCCTGACATGGGCTATTCCTCAACATTGTATATTCTTGGGAGATCTAGCTCCTCCTCTGAGGAGGATTCCTCCATCAGGTACATGACAAATCAGTTGCCATTTTATGCCACCATAAAAGCCAGTGACTTGAGAATGACCATCTGTCTAGAGACAACATCATTGCAGTATCACCTGTGTGGTTTGGGTTATTTTTGTTTTTGATGAAAAGTTATAACATAGGGATAGAGACCCACCAGCACATGGGCTGAACTCAGCCCATCTAGACAACTCCCCATCCTTAAAATCTTCACGCCTTCCAAGAACATTTACCATTAGTGGCTTGTATAGATCAAAATAATAACCTCATTGTCATAGTCAGATCATTTCCTGGTGAGATTTGAACTCACAGTGTTACTTCCCTGCTGCAAGGTTGGGGGACTCATTCAGGTCCAATGGATTTCTGAATGCTCTTTGAGATTTTCCAGTGGAGAAAGCTAGTGATCCAGCCGAGGCCCTAATCTCCCTGTGAAACAGTGAGATACAGAGGGCCATTAACATGAGTGGACCTGAATGCCCTCTCCAGCACTGTAAAAATCACTCTGCTCTCTGGTATACTGGGGAGCTATGGTCAATGAAACAGGTTGGACATCGGCTAAATCACAAATGGTGCAAGTTTCAAAGCAAAGATGGCCAAGCATGCTCTACAGCTCATAATAGTGCCTATTTCATGGCGATGCGGGCACCAAAGAAGGCTCATTTTCTTGCCTCCATTGTGTCTTCAAGTAGCCATCCTGTGGAGCTCTTTCAAGTTGTCCAGGGATTGTTAACACTCTCCCCAGCGAATGGGAACCTTGTTCCCTCAAGAACCTACCATGATCTTTTTTGCATCACACTTTAAGGAT